>CM066047.1:109694093-112094093 GCA_033557465.1 Ichthyophis bannanicus | reverse complement strand
GAAGAATGTTGGAAGAACCACCTCCTGGTTGAGGTGGAAAGAGGAGACAACTTTAGGGAGGAACTTTGGATGAGTCCTAAGGACTACCCTGTTCCTATAGAAGCGGGTGTAAGGCCTGTCACAGACTTGGGCCTGAAGCTCACTCACCCGTCTGGCCGAGATTAAGGCTACTAGGAAGAGTGTCTTCCAGGTAAGGAAGCGGAGAGGACAAGTAGCCATCGGCTCAAAAGGTGGGCGAGTCAGTTGCTGCAAGACCACATTCAACTCCTGCTCAGGGGCTGGAGGACGGACAGGAGGTTTGAGCAAGAGCAAATCTCTGAGAAACCGGGACACCAAGGGGTGAACCGATAGAGAGTATCCTTCCACCAGTGAGTGGTGAGCTGCTAGAGCTGAGAGGTGGACCCGAACAGAATTGGACTTAAGGCCCTGATTGGATAAGTGCAGCAGGTACTGAAGCACCACTGGTACAGCACAGGTGAAAGGATCCTCTGTACGCAGCTGACACCACACAGAAAACCTCTTCCACTTCAGGGCATAGGTTTTTCTAGTGGACTGCTTCCTAGAGGCCAGGACGACCTCTTCAACTTCGAGAGGTAGGCCCCAAGGAGCCAAAACTACCCTTGCAGCTTCCAGGCCATCAAATTGAGAGATTTGAGATTGGGGTGCAGAAGAGACCCCTGGTCTTGAGAAAGAAGGTCGGGCTGCAACCCTAGAGGTAGTGGAATGTCCACTGCTAGCTGAAGCAGAAGTGGGAACCAAGGCTGTCTCGGCCACCTGGGGGCTACCAGAAGGACCGAGGCCTGGTCCTTTAGAATCTTGAACAGGGTTCGGGCCACCAGAGGCGTGGGAGGAAACGCATATAGGAGGCCTTGGGACCACTGTTCCCTCTAAGCTGTGCGCGTGTGCGCGCGCACACACCTCGCCGAGCGAGCGCACATACTTTATAACAGAGCGCACAAAAATTACAGTTCTGATTCTGATAGAAAACAACACAGACGTCTTAAAATTTAAAAGTTTTTGTGTATTTACGGTTTTCACAAGTTCTACAATATTTTCTAGTGCAATCAATGTGGTGTACATACTGTATTCTGACGTGTAGTCAAATTTTAAAGTATATAACTCTGAGTGTCGTTATGTGGTGCACAAAAATTTAACCTTCCTTCAAAAGCTGCACAGCTGATATTTTATGCGCACACAGCCTACAGAAAATTAGAGGGAACATTGCTTGGGACCAGGAAATCAGAAAAGCATCTGCTGCTAGTCTCATTGGATGCGGTTGCCTGGAACAGAACCTGGGCAGCTGTCTGTTCAGGGGACTGGCAAAGAGATCTATGGATGGAAGTCCCCATCTCAGGAAGATCTTCTGAACTACCAAGGGATAAAGCTGCCACTCGTGGGGCTGCAGAATCCTGCTCAACCTGTCTGCTAGGTAATTTTCCTAGCCAGGGAGATAAACCGCCTTGAGCAACATGTTGTGCCTGAGCGCAAACAAACAAAGGTCCTGCGCCTCCTGACAAAGGAGCCTGGACCCAGTGCCTCCCTGTTTGTTCACATAAAACATGGCTACCTGATTGTCTGTTTGCACTAAAACAGACTGGTGAGCCAGGGTTTGAGAGAAAGTCTTGAGGGCTAAGAGAATAGCCCGAAGTTCCAGTAGATTGAGCATCGGTGGTCAATACCACTGTGGACCCAGGTGGCTGAAAAGGTATCCCTTTCAGTAAGTTGTGGGGATGCAGCCACCAACGTAGGGAGCGCAGGAATGGTCTGGACACCCTTACTCTGTCGCTGAGGCTCCCTGTGGCCTGCGACCACTGACTCCTGAGACACCATTGCGCAGGCCTCATATGAAGCCTGGCATTGGGAGTCACATGTACTGTTGAAGCCATGTGGCCGAGAAGCCTCAGGCAGAGCCTGGCGGAGACCAGTGACCTGCTGAGAAACTGGTTTGCCAAGGTCATCAGTCTTTGGGCTCTGTCCTCTGGCAAGAAAGCTTTTGCCTGCAGAGAGTCTAGCCTTGCCCCTATAAGTTTTGGGAGGGGAGCAAAGTGGACTTTGCGAAATTTATGACAAACCCCAGATGCTGGAGTAGAGAAATCATTCGGAGGGTGGCTTGCCTGGCCTCCTGGCACGTCTGACCCCTGATGAGCCAGTCGTCCAGATAGGGGAAGACAAAGATACCCTGATTCCTCAAGTAGGCCGCCACCACTGGCAGGCTTTTGGTAAAGACCCTGGGGGCGGAGGTGAGGCCAAATGGCAGCACTCTGTATTGATAATGGTTTCCTCCCACAATGAACCTGACGTACTTTCTGTGGTCTGGATGAATGAGGATGTGAGTGTACGCATCCTTTAGATCTAAAGCGCATAATCAATCTCCCTGCTGGAGGTAGGGCAGAAGTGTTCCAAGTGTAAGCATCTTGAACTTTTCCTTCTGTAAGAACTTGTTGAGATTTCTGAGGTCGAGAATAGGCCTGAGATCCCCTGTTCTCTTTGGTACTAGGAAGTACCTGGAGTAGAAACCGTGACTTTGTAGGTGGGGAGGCACAGGCTCCACCGCCTGGTCTCGTAACAGACCCTGGAGCTCCTGCAGGAGGAGGGCTGTATGGAGAGGAGGAGGCTCTCCTGGAAAACAGGGAGGAGGCAACTGATGAAAATGAAGCAGGTAGCCCTTGTGGACTATGCTTAAGACCCAGTTGTCCCCTGTAATGGGTGGCCACCGGTGGGCAAACAGGGCTAGGCGACCTCCTGTGCAGGGATGGGACAGCAGAGATGGAGAGGCTATGCCTTGGGAGTCAAAAACCTCCACCCTGCTGAGTGGGAGCAGGAGCCGGAGGCTTGGGGGCCTTCTGCCTACGGGGCCCATGTCCCTGCCCCTTGGCCTGCTGACCCTGTGGGGGAGCGGGGGAGGCTTGGTAAGGTGGGAACTGTTTGTAGGCAGTCGCCTTCCTCGGGTAAAAGGACTTTTTACCCGAGCCCTTCTTCTTGTGTGAAGGGGCAGAAGTCTTTCGAGACAGCCTTGTCCTCGTGAGGTGCTCGGTCTAGAGCTCAGCAGCCTTCTCGGCCATGGGTTTGCCAAAAAGGTTCTCACCTCGGCAAGGGACATCGACCAACTTGTCCTGAACCCATGGCTCGAGGTCCGATGACTGCAGCCATGCCTGGCATCGAGCCGCGATGCCGGCAGCCACAACACGGGCCGAGGCCTCGAAGCCATCGTAGGCCGCTTGGGACATGAACTTAGAGCATTCCCGGATCCCCGAAGACAAGGACTTGAACCTCTGCAAAGGTTCCCCGGAGAGACCAGCAGAGAACCCAGCAAGCTCCTTGGCCAGGTCCCGCAAGTACATGCCCATGTACAGCTGGTAAGACTGGACACGGCAAGCAAGCATCGAGCCCTGGAAGCACTTTCTACCGAACGCATCCAGGTTCCGGGCCTCCCTGCCAGGGGGAACCGCGGAGTGCATCTTCTGACTTTTCAGACGATGCATGGCCGATTCCACCACCATGGAATGGTGCGGTAGCTGCGCCTTTTGAAACCCAGGGCTCTTACGGAGTCGATAAATGGAATCGACCCGCTTGCTCAGAACCGGCACCGAGGCCGGTGCCTCCCACATCCGGAAGAGGAGCCGTTCCAGCATTGGAGGAACCGGCACAGTAAAGGCCTCCTTCGGAGGAGAGTCATACTGGAGGGCCTCGAGCCGAAGAGCTCGAGGCTCCTCCTCGGGATCTGCCGGGATCGCCAAAGCAGTGGCCATATCCCGCACGAACTCTGAGAACCGGGTATCCTCCGGAGGGGACCTACTCTGGGGCTCAGACTGCGGTGAGTCCGACAGGACGCACCGAGTCTTGAAGGTATCGGGGGACTCCTCATCCTCCATCTCCCAGGTGGACTCGTCCGAAGAGGAGTCGGGCTCCGACCGCGCGGGGCCCGGCAGCACCCGCCCCGATGCCGAAGGCACCGGCGTCAACACCCTCGGTCCCGACCGGGAGGTCGAGGGTGATCGTGACCGAGGACGACCTCGAGCCTTCATGGTCTCGAGTATCGGCTCAGTCTCCGGGGTCGACTTCGACGTCCCGGTGGTCGGGGCAGATGCGCCAGCGAGGCTGGCCATCAGCACCCGCTGTTGATCCATGAAGGCAGACAGTCTGCACTCCAGCTCAGGAGACTCAGCAGCTACCGACTCGGGCCCCGGCGGCGCCGGGCCTGACGTCAGCTCCCTGGGAGGAGAGTCCTCGAGGACAACAGGACTTACGTGTCCAGCAGACTCCGGCTCCACCCGAGGTACTTTGGATGGCTTCTCCTGTTCCACGGGCCCGGGACGGCGGTCGGGGGTCTGAGACCTAGCCCTTGAGGAGCCAGGGACCTCCTCCGACGCCGCCCTCGTGAGCCGCTTCTTCCTCTTTCGCTCCCGCTCAGGGGACCCCCTCTCCGAGAAACCCCGACGATGCTCGGGGTCAGACTCCCGAGACGTCGAGGCCTCAGACGAGGTCTGGGCCCGGCCGGAGGCCGAATCGGAGGAAAGCCTTTCCTTTGGGTGCTGACGACTTCGAAGTGCCTTAGTGGACATTTTTCCACATGGTCCACAGATCTGAGGATCATGATCAGGACCGAGGCACCGAAGGCAGCAGTCGTGTGTGTCGGTGAGAGACATTAGTTTCTTACACCATTTACAGAAGATGAGGTCTTAGAAAAACTTGCTAAACTGAAAGTGGACAAAGCCATGAGACCGAATGGGATACATCCCAGGATACTGAGAGAGGTCAGAGAGGTTCTTGCAGGACTGTTAAAGGATGTCTTCAACAGATCCTTGGAAACAGAAGAGATTCCTCAGGACTGGAGAATGGCTGATGTCGTACCTCTACACAAAAGTGGCGACAGGGAAGAAGTGTCAAACTACAGGCCCGTGAGCCTTACCTCGGTGGCGGGAAAAGTAATGGAGGTGCTCCTGAAAGAGCGAGTAGTGAACTCTCTCAAAACCAACAGGTTGCAAGATCCGAGGCAACATGGTTTTACCGAAGGATGGTCTTGCCAAACAAATCTGATTGAGTTCTTTGATTGGGTGACCAAGGAACTAGATCAGGGGCATGCAATGGATGTCATCCAGCTGGATTTCAACAAAGCCTTTGATACTGTTCCTCATAGGATGCTTGTCAATAAACTCAGTAGCTTGGGGATGGGTCCCAAGATGGTAAACTGGATTAGAAATTGGTTGACTGACAGACAACAGAAGGTGATGGTACATGGAGCTCACTTGGATGAAAGGAAGGTGATTAGAGGGTGCCCCAGGGTTCGGTCCTGGGCCCGGCACTGTTCAATGTATTTGTGAGTGATATTGCTGAAGGACTGAATGTTAAAGTCTATCTTTTTGCAGATGACACAAAAATTTGCAACAGAGTTGACTCCCCCGAGGGAGTGCTTAACATGAGGAAAGATCTACAAAAGCTGGAAGAATGGTCTAATGCTTGGCAACTATGATTTAATGCGAAAAAGTGGAGTGTCATGCACTTGGGTAGCAGAAACCCAAGGGAAATGTACGCGATAGGGGGCGAGAGGTTGGTGTGCACAGTTCAGGAGAAAGACCTTGGTGTGATTATCTCTGATGATCTCAAGGTGGCAAAACAGTGCGACAAAGCGGTGGCAAAAGCCAGGAGGATGTTGGGCTGTATACAAAGAGGGATTACCAGCAGAAAGGAAGAGGTACTGTACAAGTCACTGGTGAGGTCTCACTTGGAATACTGTGTTCAGTTTTGGAGACCATATCTTGTAAAAGATGTAAAAAGACTGGAAACTGTTCAGAGGAAGGCGACCAAAATGATTTGGAGCCTACGTCAGAAGCCCGTATCAGAAGAGACTTGAAGACCTAAATATGTATACTGTGGAGGAGAGGAGGGACAGGGGAGATATGATTCAGACCTTTAAATACTTGATGAACAAACAAACCTCTTCCAAAGATGGGGAAGCTGTAAAACTAGAGGGCATAACATGAAGCTGCAAGGTGGTAAATTGAAAGGCAATGTCAGGAAATATTTTTTTCATTGAAAAGGGTGGTGGATGCTTGGAATGCCCTCCCGATGGAAGTGGTGGGGGCAAACACGGTGACTGAATTCAAAATGGCATGGGACAAACACAGTGGATCCCTTTATAGCAACAGGATAAAAACAAAAGAAACTGAAACATATAACTTCTGAACCATCTAACGTCTCAACAAATAGGGGTGTCCTACATTGAGTGGTGGGTTCACCCCTAAACAAAGACATGGGGAGGGGTGGCCTGCACAGAGCAACAGGTGCACCTACTCTTGCCATCTTGCTGGGCAGACTAGATGGACCATGCTGGTCTTTATCTGCCGTCATCTACTATATGTTACTATATATATATATATATGTTACACTGATCACACTTCTTAAAACCACTGGAAGCCATCGGGGAAAAAAGAGTCCCCGCGAGGTCAAAGGACCGGCCTTCCAGGGAAAAGGAAAACAGGGCGCGAACGCCAGCCACGAAGGGCAAAAACCGAAAAAATACGATCGGGCTTGATACCGGTGTACCGAACCCAGCGAGAAGGGGAACCGGCTTCGAACTGGAGAAAAATACGCAAAGAAATCGCAAGGAATTGACGAAAAAATCTAACTATTTTCTGGGTGAACTAGGACACACGTCCGATGGGCTCCACGGAAAAAGAGAGACTGAACAAGATGGCACCTTTAGGCGGGAAGGGGACCGCGCATGCGTGCAGTATTCCCAAAGGCTTTCATAGAAAGCTGGGGAAATGCTCCGCAGGGGCTCCATCGACGTCAATGTCACCCATATGTGAGGACTGACTTCCTGCTTGGTCCTGGAGAAACCTGAGATCCATGGGAGGAAGAGGAGGCCCTTGAAGATGTCGATGCAATGGATCTGGCATCCGAAGAAAAGAGGGTACCGAGCTTTGCAAAAGAACCGGCGGTACCGGTAAGCAATGTGCGGAGGGAAACGCGACCACAAGAAAACAATTTTAAAGACAGAATTTTCTGTGGTGACAGGGTATGGATCCTGTCGGCTCCGCGGAAAACGAAGAACTGAAGAGGGACAGTTGGAAAGACGGGAAGGCAGCACGCATGTGCTGAGGGATACACCCAAAAGCATTCCTATTGGATGCTGGGGAGCGTTCCGGCGCAGGCTCCGTTGGTACCGACGATACCCATATGTGAAGACTACATTCCTGCTTGTTCCTGGAGATAAGAAGTTACAATGGGTGACAGGAGAGCACAAAAGACATTTAAATACAAATGACTAAGAAGAAAAGGAGTGAAAAAGAGGTGGAAAAAGGTAGTTTCACACAAAAGGGGAAGGGAGGTCGAAAGCTGAAGAAAAAAGGTGAGTTTTCAGATTCTTTTTGAAGGTGGAAAATTGTGATTCGAGGTGGTTAGGGAATTCCAGAAAGCAAGACCAATGAAGAAGAAAGCAGAGGAGCGGGTAGACTGTAGGTGAGCGCGGGACGGGGAGGGGACGTGTAAACGGTTGATGTGCAGTGAACAAAGTGAGCGATTTGGAATATAGAATTGGATAAGATCTACTAGATACTGAGGGATGCAGCTGTACAGGACACGGTGAACTAGTGTGAGAATCTTATAGCGAACACGGAACTCAATGGAAGCCAGTGGAGTTGAAGAAATAGAGGAGTGACATGATCCCAGTGTGAAGAGTGGAAAATAAGATGTGCAGCTGTGTTTTGGATACGTTGAAGACGGTTAAGTTGAGAGTGAGGAAGACCAGCTAGAACAGAATTACAGAAATCAATGCGTGACATAACCAGAGAAAGGAGAAGAGTGGTGAAAGCCTCTGGAATGAGAAAGCAGCAAATAGCACGGATCTGGCGAAGAAAGAAGAAGGAAGTCTTGGTAATGTAAGAAATGTGAGCCCGAAAAGAAAGGTCTGAATCAAAAATTACACCTAGATACCGAAAGGAAGAGATGAGAGGAATACATATGACACAGAAGAAAGGGGCCACCGAATATGCGAGATAAGAACATAAGATATGCCATACTGGGTCAGACCAAGGTCCATCAAGCCCAGTATTCTGTTTCCAACAGTGGCCAATCTAGGTCATATGTACCTAGCAGTTTCCCCAAGAGACACAAGTTCCGCAATGCTTGTACTGGGTCGAGCATTGATATCTTCGGTCACTTCTTAATAATGGTTTATGGACCTTTCCTCCAGGAACTTGTCCAAACCTTTTTTAAACCCAGCTACACTAACAGCCTTTACTACATCCTCCGGTAACAAATTCCAGAGTTTGATTACACGTTGAGTGAAAAAATATTTTCTTTTATTAGTCTTAAATAGTTTACCATGTAGCTTCATTGCATGTCCCCTAGTCTTTCTATATTTTGATAAGGTAAACAATCGATCTATGTTTACCCGTTCCACTCCTTTCATTAATTTATAGACTTCTATCATATCTCCCCTCAGCCGTCTCTTTTCCAGGTTAAAGAGCCCAAACCTTTTTAGCCTTTCTTCATAGGAGTATCCTTCCATCCCCTTTACCATTTTGGTGGCTCTTCTCTGTACCTTTTCTAAAATCGCTATATCCTTTTTAAGATACGGCGACCAGAATTGCACACAATATTCAAGGTGCGGTCTCACCATGGAACGATATAGAGGCATTATAATATCTTTTGTTTTATTTTCCATTCCTTTCCTTATCATACCTAGCATTCTATTTGCTCTCTTGGCCGCTGCTGCACACTGGGCTGAGGGCTTTAACATGGTATCCACAATGACGCCTAAATCTTTTTCCTGGGTGGTGGTTCCTAATGTGGAACCTTGCATCGTGTAACCATAGTTTGGGTTGTTCTTCCCTAGGTGCATAACCTTGCACTTGTCCACATTAAATTTCATCTGCCATTTTGATGCCCAGTCTTCCAATTTATCAAGATCCTCTTGCAATTTTTCACAATCCTCTTGGGTTTTAACAACTTTAAATAGTTTTGTGTCATCTGCAAATTTGATAACCTCACTCGTTATTCCACTTTCCAGGTCATTTATGAATATGTCAAAAAGCAGCGGACCCAGCACAGATCCCTGGGGTACACCACTATTCACCTTTCTCCATTGGGAAAATTGGCCATTTAACCCTACCCTCTGC
Organism: Ichthyophis bannanicus; assembly: GCA_033557465.1. NCBI lineage: Eukaryota > Metazoa > Chordata > Amphibia > Gymnophiona > Ichthyophiidae > Ichthyophis > Ichthyophis bannanicus. Next base: position 112,084,971 of record CM066047.1, on the reverse strand, counting down.
TTTCTATCTTTTAACCAGTTCCTGATCCACAATAGTACATTGCCTCCTATCCCATGACTCTTTAGTTTTGCCAAAAGTCTCTGATGAGGGACCTTGTCAAAGGCTTTCTGAAAGTCCAGATACACAATATCAACCGACTCACCTTTGTCCACCTGTTTATTCACTCCTTCAAAAAAACATAACAGATTAGTAAGACAAGATCTTCCTTGTCTAAAGCCATGTTGGCTGTCTCCCATTAGGTTGTGACTATCTACATGCTGAGTAATTTTATTCTTTATGATGGTTTCTAACATTTTTTCCGATACTGACGTCAGGCTCACCGGTCTGTAGTTTCCCGGATCACCCCTGGAACCCTTTTTAAAAATTGGTGTTACATTGGCAATCCTCCAATCTTCAGGTATTAGAGATGATTTTAATGATAGTTCACAGATTACTGATAGCAGTTCTGCAATCTCATATTTCAGTTCTTTCAACACCCTTGGATGTATACCATCCGGCCCAGGTGATTTGCTACTCTTCAGTTTATCTATTAGTTGTAAGACATCTTCCCGATGTATCGATATTTCCTTCAATTCTTCCGCACCTTTAAATACCACTTCAGTCATGGGTAACATCCCTACATCTTCCTCAGTAAAGACCGAAGCAAAGAATTCATTCAGTCTCTCCGCTATCGCCTTGTCGCCTCTTAGTGCTCCTTTCACCCCTTTATCATCTAATGGACCAACTGACTCTCTCACAGGTTTTTTGCTACGAATGTAATTGAAAAGGTCTTTATTTCGCGTTTTTGCTTCCGCAGCAAGCTTCTTCTCAAATTCTCTCTTTGCCTGCCTTATCAATGCCTTGCATTTGACTTGCCAGTGCTTGTGCTGTTTCCAGGTTTCGTCGTTTGGCTCTTTTTTCCATTTCCTGAAAGATGCTTTTTTGGCAACAACAGCCTCTCTGACCTCACCTTTAAACCATGCTGGCAGTTTTTTGGACTTCCTTCCACTTTTCTTAAAGCGTGGAATACAGCTGGTCTGGGCTTCCAAGATAGTATTTTTCAACAACACCCAAGCTTGATGTACGTCTTTAACCTTCGCAACTGCTCCTTTTATTTTTTATTAACTGTTTTCCTCATTTTATCATAGTCTCCCTTTCGAAAGTTAAAAGGTAGTACTGTGGATTTCCTTACTATCCCTCCTCCACTAATTAAATCAAAGGTGATCATGCTATGATCACTATTGCCAAGTGGCCCCAACACCCTTATCTCTTGCACTAGATCTGGGGTTCCACTAAGGACTAGGTCTAATATGGCTTCCCCTCTGGTCGGTTCATGAACCAGCTGCTCCAAGAAGCAGTCATTTATTTCATCTAGGAACTTTATCTCCCTAGCATGTCCTGACGTGACACTGACCCAGTCGATACCGGGGTAATTGAAATCACCCATTATTATTACTGCGCTGTAACTTTTGTTAACTTCCTTGATTTCTTTGAGCATTTCATCATCCATTTGGTCATTCTGGCCAGGTGCTCGATAGTACACCCCCACTGCCATCGCCTTCCCCCTTTTATATGGAATTTCAATCCATATAGATTCTACAGCAGATTTTGTTTCCTGCAAAACTTTAATCCTTTCTGAGTCAATGCCCTCTCTAACATAGAGTGCAACCCCTCCACCAATTTGATCAGCTCTTTCATTACGATATAGTTTGTACCCAGGTATCACAGTGTCCCACTGGTTGTCCTCCTTCCACCATGTCTCTGATATTCCAATCATATCTAACCTCTCATTCAGTGCTATATATTCTAACTCTCCCATCTTATTCTTTAGACTTCTAGCATTTGCATAACAGCATTTTAGAGAATGTATTTTATTCATGTTAATTTGGCTATTGTTAGACATGGATAAATTGGGATCTTTAAGCTCTGTCTGCTCCATACTTGAGGGCATTTGGGCTACTTTACTCTTTTGTGGAACATCTCTGCTTTTGGTAGTATCCTTCAAGGATACATTCTTCCGAACCATCCGCTCTTGGGCGACTGTCGGCTTTCCCCTAATATCTAGTTTAAAAGCTGCTCTATCTCCTTTTTAAAGGTTAATGCCAGCAGCCTGGTTCCATCCCGGTTAAGGTGAAGCCCATCCCTTCGGAAGAGCCCCTCCTTTCCCCAGAATGTTCCCCAGTTCCTAACAAATCCAAAACCCTCATCTCTGCACCATTGTCTCATCCACGCATTGAGACTCCGGAGCTCTGCCTGCCTTTTGGGTCCTGCGCGTGGAACAGGAAGCATTTCGGAGAATGCTACCCTGGAAGTTCTGGATTTCAACTTCCTACCTAAAAGCCTAAATTTTGCCTCCAGAACCTCCCTACCACATTTTCCTATGTCATTGGTACCGACATGTACCAAGACAGCAGACTCCTCCCCAGCACTATCCAAGACCTTATCTAGGTGGCGCGTGAGGTCCGTTACCTTCGCACCAGGCAGGCATGTTAGCAGGCGATCCTCACGTCCACCAGCCACCCAGCTATCTACATGCCTAATGATCGAATCACCAACTATAACGGCTGTCCTAACCCTTCCCTCATGGGCACATGGCCCTGGAGAAACTTCCTCGGTGCGATGCTCTCCTGTCACGTGACCTCTCTCCTCCATGGCAACAGGGGTGCTGCCAGACTGGAGGTGGGACTTCAGGACTATATCCCTGTAGGTCTCGTCTATGTACCTCTCTGTCTATCTTATGTTTTCCAAGTCTGCTACTTTAGCCTCTAGAGAACGGACTTGTTCCCTGAGAGAAAAGAGCTCCTTGCACCTAGTGCACACATAAGACCTCTCACCAACTGGGAGAAAATCATACATGTGACACTCAATGCAAAAGACTGGAAGGCCCCCATCCCGCTGCTGGATTGCTGTCTGCATCTTAGTTTAAGTTTGTGTCTAGATCTTTAAGTTCTTACTTACTAGGGGTTGCTATGGATATTTATACCAATAAAACTGTACCTAATATGTTTAATATACCTTGTTTACCTGAAGCTTAATTAATCTCAGGTCCTTAGTGTATGACTGATTTGGGTAATGAGCTTCACCTGAAAGCACCTCCTGTCTTTTAAGATGTGTAAGTACCTATAAAGCTATGATTATCTCAGGGGTGGGAGGCAGGGAAATAACACTTATTAAAAGAGGGCTGCTACACAGTACCCTGTCTTGTGCTGCTGAGGTAAGCTAAATTCTGATTTGATTTAAATTATAGCTCTTAGCTGCTGCTAGGCTCTAACTTCTTATGAAATTTAAACTACAAGCTCTCTGCTGGGTACTAAATTTAACCAGAAAGCTCTCTTCTGTGTGTTAAATTTAACTAAAAGTACTTTGCTGTTACTTGGCCCTGAGTGACTATTAAATTTAAACTACAAGCTCTCTTCTGGGTATGAAATGTAACCAGAAAGCTCTCCTCTGTGTTTTAAATTCAAACTTTAATTGCTGCTACTAGGCCCTAACTGATCCAACAAAAAACAGTGGGTTCACAGATTAAGTAGCTTTAATACAAAGAATTCTTTTTAGAAAATTACCAGAAGTATATCCTCACAGTTGCAGATTTCTCTCCAGAACTAACAGTCCCCCTTTCTAGTCCTTCAAGACAGGGTGTGATGAAGGTGTGAATGAGAGAGTGCAAAGCATTAGTAGTAAGAAAAGTTCTAACTGAACGCATAGGCATCGGAAAGGGGTAAGCCACACGGGCCCTGGCTCCACCAAAAGTCATGACGTGGCAGTCAGCAGGCTGCCTGCGGGAATGCCATCCCCCGTGGGCAGAACAAGAGAAGATGCGTTTTCAGCAAAGACCCTTCTTGTCTGCCTGCGGGAGATTAGATCCCCGCGGGAGGAAAAGGAAGAGTCTTTGCCACAATTGCAGCTTCACTTCTTCTTATTCATATGGGGATGGGATCCCCATGGGCAGCCTGCAATCATGGCAAAGACCCTTCCCGTTTTGCCTATGGCAGATCGGATCTCTGTGGACAGAACAGGAAGGGTCTCTGCCCACACGGTGGAATTAAGGCAGGAGATCATCATCTACACAGACTAGACTGAGCCTTGTTAGCTCAAAGTCTCTCAAATCGTGCTAGTTCAAAGAACTCCATTCTTCTGGCAAATTTCTATCTGTGCCCGTCTCTTCTACTGCTAACTCAACTTAGCTCCTTTCACCTTGCTGCTCCTTATGTCTGGAACAACTACCTGAGTCTGTACGTCAGGACCCCTCTCTGGCTCTTTTCAAATCCAGGTTGAAAACTCACCTCTTCGCTGCCGCTTTCAGATCTTGGCTCACCTGGTCTCCTTTTGTGTCTCCTTACCATTCCCCTTAGATGTATCCCATGTCTACAGCTACTGTGTTGTCTGTTAACTAGATTGTAAGGTCTGATGAGCAGGGACTGTCTTTTATATGTGGCTGTGCAGCGCTGTGTACGTCTTGTAGCATTATACAAATGCTCAGTGGTAGTAGTAGTAGCAATAGCGTAGTTACTCACCTGTAACAGGTGTTCTCCAGGAGCAGCAGGAATCAGTCCTCACTTATGGGTGACGTCGGCGCCGACGGAGCCCTCGCGGAGCAATTTTCCCCAGCTTTCAAAGAAAGCCTTTGGGAATTGCAGCGCGCATGCGCGGTCGTCTTCCCGCCCGAAGGTGCCATCTTAGCCAGTCAGATGACATAGCTAAAAAAGACAGCATAAAAATTTGCAAAAAGAACATAAGCAGACGATTGCAACTCCAAGGGGAGGAGGGAGGGTAGTGAGGACTGATTCCTGCTGCTCCTGGAGAACACCTGTTACAGGTGAGTAACTACGCTTTCTCCAGGACCAAGCAGGAAGTCAGTCCTCACTTATGGGACTCCCAAGCTCAAGGCTACCGGAGACCCTAAGCACAAAAATGAGCTCCCTCTAGCTCAGCAGCACAGAAGGAAAGAATCTTCGCTGAATTATCACCCACCGGTAGCCCACATCCGGGATGGAGGGTAGGAGTTGCTCAGACCTCAAAGAGATTACGGAGGACTGCCTGTCCGAAAGCACTGTCCCTACGGGACTCCCTCTCGAGACAGTAATGGACCGCAAAAGTCTGGCTCGAAGACCAAGTAGCGGCCCGGCAGATGTCTGCCAGCGGAACAGAGCGGAGGTAAGCCACTGACGTGGCCTTTGCCCGAACACAATGAGCCGTGACTCGACTTTCTAAGGAGAGTCCGGCTGCCCCATAAGCCCAAGAGATACAGTCCGCAACCCAGATGGACAGAGTACGCTTGGAGACCGGGAGCCCCAATTTATTGGGGTCAAAAGACACAAAAAGCTGAGCAGCTTTACGGTGCTCCCGCGTACGGTCAAGGTAGAAGTTCAATGCCCTTCTACAGTCCAGGGTATGGAGGACCGTCTCAGCTCGGCTGGAGTGTGGTCTGGGAAAGAAGGTTGGAAGTACCACCTCCTGATTCATGTGAAAAGGGGAGACCACTTTAGGCAGAAACTTAGGGTGAGTCCGTAGGACTACCCTATTCTTGTAGAACCGAGTGTAGGGGGGATCAGACACGAGGGCCTGCAATTCACTCACGCGCCTAGCGGAAGTGAGGGCTATCAAGAACAGCGTTTTCCAAGACAGAAAACGGAGGGAACAGGTAGCCATAGGTTCAAAAGGCGGACAGGTGATCCGCTGCAAAACCACATTCAGGTCCCAGTCAGGTGCTGGCGGGCGCAGAGGTGGTTTAAGTAGAAGGAGACCTCGGAGAAACCTCGCTACGAGAGGGTCGTTGGAGAGAGGTCTGCCGTCCACCGGCACATGATGTGCTGAAAGAGCACTGAGGTGAACATTGACGGAGTTGGACTTAAGTCCCAGATTAGAGAGGTGTAGCAAGTACTGTAAGATCACCGACACCGGGCAGGAGAAGGGATCCTGAGACTGTTGGGAACACCAGATTGCAAAGCGACGCCATTTAAGGGCGTAGCATTTGTGGGTAGAAGGCCGTCGCGAAGCCAAGACGACCTCCTCCACCTCCGCCGGCAAGAGAAGAGGAGCAAGGACTACCCTCTCAGCAGCCAGGCCATGAGGTTGAGAGACCTGAGGTTGGGGTGCAGTAGGGACCCCTGATCCTGAGTGAGGAGATCCGGTTGTACCCCCAGAGGGAAGGGATCCTCCACCGCCAGTTGCAGCAGGAGCGGAAACCACGGCTGCCTGGGCCAGCGAGGGGCCACCAGGATCATGAAGGCTTTGTCTCGGAGAACCTTGAAAAGAGTCCGAGAGACTAACGGGATGGGAGGGAAAGCGTACAGAAGGCTCCCCGACCATGAGATCAGAAAGGCGTCCGCCGCAACCCGAAGGGGGTGTGGCTGACGGGAGCAGAAGCGAGGAAGCTGCCGGTTGTGAGGACTGGCAAAGAGATCCACCATGGGGAGACCCCACCTGAGGAAGAGCTTCTGAACGATCAAGGGATCCAGACGCCACTCGTGCGGCTGGAGGACCCTGCTGAGTTTGTCTGCCAGGCAATTTTCTTGGCCCGGGAGATAGACTGCCTTGAGGAGAATGCCGTGACTGACGGCCCAAGAGCAGAGTTTCTGTGCCTCCCGGCAGAGGAGGAAGGAGCCCGTGCCCCCCTGCTTGTTCACGTAGAACATGGCAACTTGATTGTCCGTCTGGACAAGGACGGACTGTTGGGAGGTCAGGTGGGAGAAGGCCTTGAGAGCTAGGCGGATCGCCCTGAGCTCCAGGAAGTTGATCTGCTGAGCAGACTCCCACTTGGTCCAGAGGCCCTGAGTACGTGCCTCTTGGCAATGTGCTCCCCAGCCCAGGAGGGATGCATCGGTGGTCAGCACCCGGGTCGGCTGAGGTGACCGGAAAGGCATTCCTAATATCAGGTTCGGCTGCCGGAGCCACCACCGGATAGACGAGACCAGCGGCTCGGAGACGCGCACTAGGTCTGCTAGGCCGCCTGTGGCTTGTCGCCACTGCCGGCGGAGACACCATTGAGCAGGCCGCATATTCAGGCGGGCATTGGGGGTCACATGGACGGTGGAAGCCATATGGCCGAGCAGTCTCAGGAAGCGCCTGGCGGAGACCAGGGGCTGGCTGTGAAAGCGGTCGGCTAGGTCCATGAGCCGCTGAGCCCTGTCGAGCGGGAGGTACGCTCGCGCCTGAGGAGTGTGCAGTCTTGCGCCGATGAACTCGAGATCCTGTGAGGGGAGCAAAGTGGACTTTGCGAAGTTTATGACAAAGCCCAAGTGCTGCAGCAGAGTCACCGTGCGGGACGTGGCGTTGGTGACCTCCTGAGCGGACGCTGCTCTGATGAGCCAGTCGTCGAGGTACGGAAAAACATAGAGGCCGTGAAGCCGGAGATGGGCCGCCACGACCGCGAGACATTTTGTGAAGACTCGCGGTGCGGAGGACAGGCCGAAGGGCAGTACTCTGTACTGGTAATGAATTCCTGCCACCACAAACCTTAGGTATTGGCGGTGGCTGGGGTGGATGAGGATGTGCGTGTAGGCATCCTTTAGATCCAAGGAGCATAGCCAATCTCCCTGCTGGAGGTAGGGCAGAAGGATTCCAAGGGTAAGCATTTTGAACTTCTCCCGCACAAGGAACTTGTTGAGGTTGCGCAAGTCCAGGATGGGTCTGAGGCCTCCTGTTCTCTTTGGTATCAGAAAATACCTTGAATAGAAGCCTTGACCTCTCAGGTGGTGTGGCACCGGTTCCACCGCCTGTTCCTGCAGAAGACCTGCTAACTCCTGAAGGAGCAACTCCCTGTGCAGAGGGGGGCGCGGAGGCTCTCCCGGAAAATAGGAGGGAGGGATCTGATGGAAGTGGAGGAGGTAGCCCTCTCGCACGACCTGAAGCACCCAGGCATCTGTGGTGATGCTGGACCACCTGTGGGCGAAGTGAACCAGCCGGCCTCCGGTGCTGGGGGGGACCAGCGGGGGGGGAGAGGCTATGCTGAGCGAGTCAAAAACCCCCACCCTGCTGAGCAGGGGCTGGTGGTGCAGGCTTGGGGGCTTGCTGCCTACGGGACCCGTTACCCCGTCCCTTGGCCTGCTGGCCCTGTTGGGGAGCTGCAGGGGCCTGATAATGGGGGTATTGTTTGTAGGCAGCTGCCTTCCTCGGGTAAAAGGACTTTTTTCCCGAGCCCTTCTTTTTCTGGGAAGGGGCGGAGGTCTTCCTAGAAAGCCTGGTCCTGGTGAGAGTCTCAGTCTCAATTTGTGCAGCCTTTTCCGCCATGGGCTTGCCAAAGAGGTTTTCGCCTCGGCAGGGGACATCGACCAACTTGTCCTGTACCCAGGGTTCAAGGTCGGACGACTGAAGCCAAGCCTGTCGGCGGGCACCGATGCCGGCTGCGGCTACTCGAGCCGAGGCTTCAAAGCCATCATAGGCTGCTCGGGACATGAACTTCGAGCATTCCCGAATACCCGTGGACAAGGCCAGGAACCTCCGCAAAGGCTCCTCGGAGAGACCAGCGGAGAATCCGGCTAGCTCTTTAGCCAGATCCCTGAGATACATGCCCATGTACAGCTGGTAAGTCTGGACACGACAGGCGAGCATAGAGCCCTGGAAGCACTTCTTGCCAAGGCCATCCAGGTTACGGGCCTCCCTTCCAGGAGGCACCGAGGAGTGCATCTTCTGGCTCTTAAGACGATGCATGGCCGATTCCACTACCATGGAATGGTGTGGCAACTGCGCCTTTTGAAAGCCAGGGCTCTTGCGGACTCGATAGATAGAATCGACCCGCTTGCTCAGGACCGGCGAGGAGGCCGGACTCTCCCACATGCGGAAGAGTAGTCGTTCCAGCATAGGAGGAACCGGCACAGTAAAGTGTTCCCTCGCGGGAGAGTCATACTGGAGGGCGTCGAGCTCCTCGGCTCGAGGCTCCTCCTCGGGATCCGCAGGGAAGGCCAAAGCCTTGGCCATATCCCTAACGAAGTCCGAGAACCGGGCATCCTCCGGGGGGGACTGCTTCCGAGGCTCGGACTCCGGAGAGTCCGATGGGACACACCGAGTCCGGAAAGAATCAGGTGACTCTTCCTCCTCAGACTCCCAGACCGACTCCGACGAGGACTCGGTGGGGTCGGCCCGGGCAGGGAGCGGCGCCAGCCGCCCCGACGCCGAGGGAGTCGGCGTCGGCGACCTCGGTCCCGAACGGGAGGCCGAGGGCGACCTCGACCGAGGATCGACTCGAGTTCTCATCGACTCGAGGATCGGCTCGGTCTCCGGGGTCGACTTGGACGTCGACGTCCCGGCGGTCGGGGCAGCGATGCCAGCGAAGCCAGCGAGCAGTGCCCGCTGCTGGTCCATGAAGGCAGACAGTCTGCTCTCCAAGGCCGTCAACCTGAGTCCGAGCTCAGGTGACCCAGCAGCCCCCGACTCGGGCCCCGACGGCGGCTGTCGCGGAGGCGAGTCCAGAAGGACTACAGGACTTACCCGGGCAGGCATCTCCGACTCCAGGCGAGGTCGCTTCGGAAGGTGTTCCTTCTCCAAGGACCCGGGGCGGCTGTCGGGGCTATGCGACCTGGCCCTCGCGGAGCCAGGAGCGTCCACCGACGCCGCCCTCGCGGGTTTTTCCTTCCGACGATGGTCCCCGGAGGGAGAACCCCGGTCGGAGGAGCTCCGGCGACGGTCCGAGCTGGAGCCCTTTGACACGGAGGCCTCCGACGAGGTCCGGGTACGGCTGGGGTCAGCGAAGATTCTTTCGCGCTGATGCCGCCGACTTCGCAACGCCTTCGAGGACAGTTTGCTGCAGGGCCCACAGATCAGTTCTTCATGATCCGGGCCCAAGCAGCGGAGGCAAAAGTCGTGTGTGTCGGTTAGTGACATATTTCGGTCACACCGACCACACCGCTTAAAGCCACTGGCAGCCATCGGGGGAAAAAGGGCCCCTGCGAGGTCAAAGGACCGGGCTGCCAGGGAAAACGAAAACGAAAGCTGACTAAGTCAGAAAAACCGAAAAAACGTTAGAGGACTCGAGACCGGCGTCGCGAGTCCGGGCGGGAAAACGATCGGCGTCGAACCGAAAGAAAAAAGTATAAAATAAGAGGAAAATCAACTTTTTCGCGGGGACAAGACGGGGACGTCTGCAGGGCTCCACGGAAAAAAGAAGACTGGCTAAGATGGCACCTTCGGGCGGGAAGACGACCGCGCATGCGCGCTGCAATTCCCAAAGGCTTTCTTTGAAAGCTGGGGAAAATTGCTCCGCGAGGGCTCCGTCGGCGCCGACGTCACCCATAAGTGAGGACTGACTTCCTGCTTGGTCCTGGAGAAAGTCTGATTCCCAGCAAGAAATGTTTCTGACAAAGGAGCCAAGACTGGTAGTCAATGCTCCCTCTAATTTTCTGTAGGCTGTGTGCGCATAAAATATCAGCTGTGCAGCTTTTGAAGGAAGGTTAAATTTTTGTGAGCTGCATAACGACACTCAGAGTTATATACTTTAAAATTTGACTACATGTCAGAATACAGTATGTACACCACATTGATTGCACTAGAAAATATTGTAGAACTTGTGAAAACCGTAAATACACAACAACATTTAAATTTTAAGACGTCTGTGTTGTTTTCTATCAGAATCAGAACCGTAATTTTTGTGCGCTCTGTTCTAAAGTATGTGCGCTCACTCGGCGAGGTGCGTGCGCGCGCACACGTGCACAGCTTAGAGGGAACAGTGCTGGTAGTGTGTTTGTATCTCCTGCTCCAATTCCAATGGTTATTTCTGTATCTGAAATAATTTCTGCCAAGTTGGATTCAGATAAAGAAGTGTTGTTCAAGACATTTGGAGAATGATTACCTGAAAATATGGGTTAGTTTTACTGAATGAATGGGGTGGATTTTCCCAGGAGAATGTGGCCAAATTAATAGAGCTGAATGGTAGAGTGGGTCAGGTGGATCCTGGCATTCCAACGGCTAGGTGCAAATATTATAAGCAGAGATAAACTCTGCCTAGGTTGCTTAATGTCACTGCAATATAACTTGGCACAGGCCTTTCTGCCTACAATTATCCTCCAATTTGCCGAGTATAAGACAAGAAGATAGAACTACATCTTAAAGCCCAAGTGAAGGCATGGTAGCGAGGAGCAGATGGTGATTAACAGTGTCAAAAATAATATACAGGTCAATGAGAATGACAAAGAACTAAAGTCTTTTACTTTAGCCATGAGGAGACGTCTATAAATGCCTGTAGCATGGGAAATAAGATCCAAGATTTTGAGGCTTTATTGAAAGAGGCTGACTTGGATTTATCGGAGATTATGGAGACATGGTTCACGGACAACCATGACTGGGATGTAATTATACTGGGCTATACTTTATTTAGGAAGGACAGGGTAGGAAGAAGGGAAGGAGAAGTGGCACTATATGTAAAAAATGATATTAAAGCTATAGAATTACAGGGCTTAAAAAGGACCGAGGAGGACTGGTGGGTTAAACTAGAAAGAGGGAAAGGGAACCATTTGCACTGGTGTGATATACAGATCTCCCTCACAGGGATAAGTGGACGGGGATTTAATAGAAGACCTTTTTTTTTTTTATTTGTCACATTTTTCTATACCACCCTTCCGAAGATCAAGGGCGATTTACAATTAAACAAACAAGTTACATTTAACAATATCAAGAGTGTAACAGTACAGATAACTATTTACATAAGAAGCTATGTACAAGATTTACATAAATCAGATTTGCATATTTATATTTTTCTTAAAAGGGCTTTTAAGGGGTTGTAATTCCATTGATATGATCTCTGTAAAATTCAGAGAGGTTCAGAGTGCATGGGGTTGTATTGGGTCTGAGCTGTCATTCTCATCAATGTTTCCGTAGTATTCAATGAAAATAAGTGTTTTGATTTCTTTTCTGAATGTCTGGAGGTCTTTAATTGAACGAAGTGAGTCTGGGAGAGCATTCCATAGATTGGAGGCTATGTATGAGAATGCTCTGTTTAGTCTTGCGAATTGACATAGGGATTATAAGAGTGTGCTGTGTGTTTCCGTTTCTGGATCTTGTGTCTGTTGGGATGTGTAACAGGGTTGTGAGAAAAGATGGTGCAATATTGTTGATCAACTTGAGCGTGGACATTAAGGTTTTGTATTTTATTTGACTAGGTATTGGTAGCCAGAGGAGTTTATATAAAATGGATGTGATGCGATCTGTTAATCGTGTCTTGCAGATAATTCTGGCTGTGACGTTCTGCGCCCTTTGGAGTATATTCAAATTAATTTTGGTTGTTCCCTGTACTAGGCTACTACAGCAGTCAAAGTGGGGGGTGATAAGGGCTTGCACTACGGATTTAAAATCATGGGTGTCAATTAGGGATCTCAGATGTTGAATGATCCTTAGTTTGAAAAAGATGGTTCGGGTTTTCTGCTTTATATGTGCTAGCATGCTGAGGAATTTATCAAGTATTACTCCTAAGTATTTTACTTCTAGTTTCACTGGGAGCACAGTGTCGTGAATGATGAGTGACTGGGGAGGGGGGGTAAAGTTTTGATTTCTTGAAGTATATAATACTTCAGGTTTTTTTAAATTAATGCTAAGATTGTTAGTGTTTAGCCAGTGCTCTGCTTCTTTGATGCAAGACATACATAGTATTGCCATTAAAGGAGAAGTGCTACTGATAGGTGACTTCAATATGCCGGATGTGGATTGGCATATCCCTGCTGCAGTGAGATCCGAGATTATCTGGAGGGAGAACTATTCCTGTGACTTGTAACAGAACTCACACATGAAGGGGCCATACCGGACTTGATGCTTACCATGGGAGAAAATGTTTCTTATGTCATAGTAGGAGATCATCTCACATCCAATGATCACCAGAAGGTGTGGCTCAGGATTAGAACCAGGGCAGATAAAACCCATTACAATTTAGAAAAACCAACTTTGTCAAGATGGGTCAATACCTTAAGGAGTCATGAGCAGGATGGGAACAACTGGGGATTTATTTATTTATTTAACAGGTCTTCCATACCACCCTATCTTCTATTCAGGGTGGTTTACATTATAAGAACATAAGAACATAAGATATGCCATACTGGGACAGACCAAGGTCCATCAAGTCCAGTATCCTGTTTCCAACAGTGGCCAATCTAGGTCATACGTACCTAGAGGTTTCCCCAAAAGACACATGTTCCACAATGCTTGTACTGGGTCAAGCATTGATATCCTGGGTCCCTTCTTAATAATGGTTTATGGATCTTTCCTCCAGGAACTTGTCCAAACCTTTTTTAAACCCAGCTACACTACAGCCTTTACTACATCCTCCGGTAACAAATTCCAGAGTTTGATTACACGTTGAGTGAAAAAATATTTTCTTTTCTTAGTCTCGTTATTCCACTTTCCAGGTCATTTATGAATATGTCAAAAAGCAGCGGACCCAGCACAGATCCCTGGGGTACACCACTATTCACCTTTCTCCATTGGGAAAACTGGCCATTTAGCCCTTCCCTCTGCTTTCTATCTTTTAACCAGTTCCTGATCCACAGTAGTACACTGCCTCCTATCCCATGACTCTTTAGTTTTGCCAAAAGTCTCTGATGAGGGACCTTGTCAAAGGCTTTCTGAAAGTCCAGATACACTATATCAACCGACTCACCTTTGTCCACCAGTTTATTCACACCTTCAAAAAAACATAACAGATTAGTAAGACAAGATCTTCCTTGTCTAAAGCCATGTTGGCTGTCTCCCATTAGGCCGTGACTATCTGCATGCTGAGTAATTTTATTCTTTATGATGGTTTCTACCATTTTTCCCGGTACTGATGTCAGGCTCACCAGCCTGTAGTTTTCCCGGATCACCCCTGGAACCCTTTTTAAAAATTGGTGTTACATTGGCGATCCTCCAATCTTCAGGTATTAGAGATGATTTTAATGATAGTTCACAGATTACTAATAGCAGGTCTGCAATCTCATATTTCAGTTCTTTCAACACCCTTGGATGTATACCATCCAGCCCAGGTGATTTGCTACTCTTCAGTTTATCTAATAGTTGTATTACATCTTCCCGATGTATCGATATTTCCTTCAATTCTACCGCACCTTTAAATACCACTTCAGTCATGGGTAACATCCCTATATGTTTCTCAGTTAAGACCGAAGCAAAGAATTCATTCAGTCTCTCCGCTATCGCCTTGTCGCCTCTTAGTGCTCCTTTAACCCCTCTATCATCTAATGGACCAACTGACTCTCTCACAGGTTTTTGCTACGAATGTACTTGAAAAAGTCTTTATTTCGCGTTTTGCTTCCGCAGCAAGCTTCTTCTGAAATTCTCCCTTTGCTTGCCTTATCAATGCCTTGCATTTGACTTGCCAGTGCTTGTGCTGTTTCCAGGTTTCATTGTTTGGCTCTTTTTTCCATTTCCTGAAAGATGCTTTTTTGGCAGCAACAGCCTCTCTGACCTCACCTTTAAACCATGCTGGCAGTTTTTTGGACTTCCTTCCACTTTTCTTAAAGCGTGGAATACAGCTGGTCTGGGCTTCCAAGATAGTATTTTTCAACAACATCCAAGCTTGATGTAAGTCTTTAACCTTTGCAACGGCTCCTTTTAGGTTTTTCTTAACTATTTTCCTCATTTATCATAGTCTCCCTTTCGAAAGTTAAAAGGTAGTACTGTGAATTTCCTTACTATCCCTCCTCCACTAATTAAATCAAAGGCGATCATGCTATGATCACTATTGCCAAGTGGCCTCAACACCCTTATCTCTTGCACTAGATCTGCTGTTCCACTAAGGACTAGGTCTAATATGGCTTCCCCTCTGGTCGGTTCATGAACCAGCTGCTCCAAGAAGCAGAAATTTATTTCATCTAAGAACTTTATCTCCCTAGCATGTCCTGCCGTGACACTGACCCAGTCGATACCGGAGGATGTAGTAAAGGCTGTTAGTGTAGCTGGGTTTAAAAAAGGTTTGGACAAGTTCCTGGAGGAAAGGTCCATAAACCATTATTAAGAAGGGACCCAGGATATCAATGCTTGAATCAATACAAGCATTGTGGAACCTGTGTCCCTTGGGGAAACTGCTAGGTACGTATGACCTAGATTGGCCACTGTTGGAAACAGAATACTGGGCTTGATGGACCTTGGTCTGACCCAGTATGGCATATCTTATGTTCTTATGATACCGGGGTAATTGAAATCACCCATTATTATTACTGCGCTGTAACTTTTGTTAGCTTCCTTGATTTCTTTTATTCATATTAATTTAGCTATTGGTAGACATGGGTAATTTGGGATCTTTAAGCACTATCTGCTCCATACTCGAGGGCATTTGCTTGCTTTACTCTTTTTTGGAACCTCTCTGCTTTTGGTAGTATCCTTCAAGGATACATTCTTCCAAACCATCCGCTCTTGGGTGACTGTCAGCTTTCCCCTATTATCTAGTTTTAAAAGCTGCTCTATCTCCTTTTTAAAGGTTAATGCCAGCAGCCTGGTTCCATCCCGGTTAAGGTGAAGCCCATCCCTTCGGAAGAGCCCCTCCTTTCCCCAGAATGTTCCCCAGTCCCTAACAAATCCAAAACCCTCATCTCTGCACCTTTCTCTCATCCACGCATTGAGACTCCGGAGCTCTGCCTGCCTTTTGGGTCCTGCGCATAGAACGGGAAGCATTTCGGAGAACACTACCCTGGAAGTTCTGGATTTCAACTTCCTACCTAAAAGCCTAAATTTAGCCTCCAGAACCTCCCTACCACATTTTCCTATGTCATTGGTACCGACATGTACCAAGACAGCAGACTCCTCCCCAGCACTATTTAAGACCTTATCTAGGTGGCGCATGAGGTCCGCTACCTTCGCACCAGGCAGGCATGTTACCAGGCGATCCTCACGTCCACCAGCCACCCAGCTATCTACATGCCTAATGATCGAATCACCAACTATAACGGCTGTCCTAACCCTTCCCTCATGGGCACATGGCCCTGGAGAAACTTCCTCAGTGAAAGAGGGTTTTACATCACCTGGAGGACAGGTCCTAGTTACAGGATCACTTCCTGCCACACCAGGATGATGCTCTCCTGTCACGTCACCTCTCTCCTCCATGGCAACAGGGATGCTGCCAGAATGGAGGTGGGACTTCAGGACTATATCTCTGTAGGTCTCGTCTATGTACCTCTCTGTCTTTCTTATGTTTTCCAAGTCTGCTACTCTAGCCTCTAGAGAACGGACTCGTTCCCTGAGAACAAAGAGCTCCTTTCACCTAGTGCACACGTAAGACCTCTGACCAACTGGGAAAAAATCATACATGTGACACTCAATGCAAAAGACTGGAAAGCCCCCCATCTCGCTGCTGGACTGCTGTCTGCATCTTAGTTTTAAGTTTGTGTTTAGATCTTTAAGTTCTTTATTTACTAAGGGGTATGTTTACTAAACTGTCTTAATGTGCGCTCTGTGACGTTATCGCGTGATAAGGTACCTTATCATGTGATAATGGCGCTTTATCGGGTGCAGAGGTACCTTAGCGCGCGATAACGCACGCAGTGGCACAAACGAGCGCTGAAGGCAGAGAAAGACTCCCGGAGGGCGGAGGAAGGCTCCCCAGGGGCGGAGAGAAGGGGTCAATGGGTGGAGAGTGGGAGGGGAGAGGCTCCCCGCACACTAACGATGTGAAATCCGAGGCTCAAAACTAACGCCAGTGAAACCCTGGCGTTAGAGATGATTTAAAGGGAAGAGAAACCATTTCTGTCCGCAATGTACAGCAAAACCAGGGAAACCTACTAAAAAGTGATAAGTGTGATACATGTGTACGGAACAAAAGGGCAAATATACAGTAAAAATGAACAGAAGAAATGGAAAAATAAAATAACCAAGCTGAGCAATAGTGATCTCAATGGGAAACATCAAAAAACACTCCCAAGAAAGCACCAAAAAAAGGATATTAATTCTGGAAGGATCCATACTCCGTCCCCATACAAGGTGAATGAGCCCACAGTAAAATTGCGCTGTGCAGGGTTTTCCTCTCCATCGGACAGGTTTCCTATGGCATGCACATGTGCGACAACAGCAGGGCAGGCATGTCGGAACGGCCAACTGGACAGATGCTTGAAAATGGGATACAGAGCGCTGCAGGCGGCACATGCTGTGGTGAAGCTTGGGCACAGTGCGGACTAGGCAGATGCCTAGGTGGCACTTAGGAATGCTGAAACTGTACAGCAACTGATGAGGGCCCAACATGGGCACGAGTGTGTTTATCACAGTGTCACAGGGGATAGTACCCAGCAGGTACCTCCAAGGGCACAGAACATTGGCAGGCGGTGTTGGGGGGAAAGCGTAGACGTCTATGCAGGCACCCCTACCCCAGAACACGCACCACAGGCAGCCGCCTACCTGCACACTGGATGGCCTGAGACTGCGCACCACCAGCACCACCAGCAGAAGGGCATGTCAGCATGGTGGCAGAGGGGTACTGGTGGTGGAGGTGGGCAGTGGCAGCTGCCCAGAGCAGACCATGGCCTAGCCCTGTGTAGGTGGGTGCCATGCACTGCCATGCACTGCAACAGACAGGCCCTGCCGAACAGTCATGGTATCACCAGGGAATGCACTGTCTCTGTGGCAACAGTGGTGCAGTGCACACAACCAGTGTGTTCAGAGGCAGAAGGTCACAGGTTCAAGTCCCAGCTGTGGTTCCTTCCAACCCAACCCCCATATTTTACCCACTACTACAACGTGCTAATACAGACAGAACCTGTAGTGCAGATGACGTAAACATGCCCAAAACACCTACATTTTACCCTACAGAGCACAAACACCATAAATATGAGCATTACCTAGAGCAGAGTCTCCCAAATGCAGTCCTGGAGGGCCAAACACCATTCAGGTTCCATGCTGCCTCTAATAAATGTGTCTGTGCTGCATTGCTATGCACCGCCCCCATGGTATGCAGATGTATCTCATGCATATTCATTAGGGACAGCATGAAAACCCAAACAGTGTTTGGCCCTACAGGACTGGAGTTGGGAACCTCTGCCCTAGAGCAGCGGCCAACAGGGGCAGACACACACGCACCCACAGGCTCCATTATCCCAAGCCTCCTGGAGAGGCAGGATGTTGGGTCCTGCGTGCATCTCCCCATACTAGCACTTGCATACCTTAGCAATGCCACCCTAAACATAGGAAAACTGTACACAGCTATCAAAAGCTTGCTATGATAACTGGCAGATAGCAATTCCTATGTTAAGCACAATTGGCTGATTGAGCTGCATCACAGCAACCTTTCTGATGTCTGTGGAGTGTGCCTCAGGTCTGGTGTCTGACAGAGTGACCCCAACAGTATTGCGTACCATAGCCATACCTGCACTGTGCCCAGGACTGGTGTGGTGGCCAGGGTTGCCTCTATAGTTGTACAATGTTGGCATAGGTGTGTGGAGTGTGTGTCTGTCTATCCAGTGTGTGGTGGCTGCCAACACCCTCCACAGCGCACACTGCTAGCACTGTTGCCAGTATTGGCCTGCCAATGTGCATAATGAGGAGCAAGGTACTGTGGGAATAACCTGGATAGTGTGGCCTGGCCTGGCCGCATCTGCACAGGGCATAGGGCAATGGCTCGGACATTGTAGTGTCCGGCCACCACCTGCATGGACAGGGTGGCCACAGCATGTCCTGCTGGGAGGTCACTCTCACTCTGACTGAGCAGTGACCACGGCATGGCTAGGTTCCCCCATAGTGCTATACAATATTTCTCTCATGTGATATTTATGGGTCCCTTTTGGGGCCCAATCACTGACTTATCTGCTTGGTGTGTATGCTGACATCCCAGTTCTGGGTACATGCATCTCCTCCAGGACTATGCACTATGGACTAGCTAGCAGAGTGTCTGCAGCTAGTATGTGTCTTGCTGGAACACCTTGCAGGGTGCAGCGGCTGGAGGCTTGCTGCTGGAAAATGTCAGATAGTGGTGGGGGGCAGCTGAGCATTTCCAGGCCTACTGTCTGTCTGCTATTGCTTTATGGATGTGTACAGCTCTGCATTGCCTGGCCTGTAGGGTGTCTGTTCCCCAGCAGGACTGGGGTTGATGGTCCCCTCTACTGCTACCATTGCAGGGAGGTAGAATGTGGATCTATTGGTGGGTGATCCTGTTTCCCACCCTGAGCCCCAGAGGGTGGGTTTTGTGGTGGTACATAATCCACCTATGGGTCCAAACACCCCCCCCTCCCTCCCTTCACCTACATCATGTAACCATGGCACCAACACAGGATATGCACTATTCTGGGTGCATCATAGCCCATAAGGGCTAGACATGACTGAGAAATACAAAAGGACACAGATGTAACCTAGATGTGTCTGCAGGAACTACTATCACACACAGTAGCACTGATGGGGACCTGCAGCATGGTGTATTTCAGCCATGAAAGGTGCTGTGGACCTGGTGCTGGGCACCCCACCTCTCCCTCAGGGTGAGCACAGTACCCGTACAATGTGACAGTCTGTGGCTACTCTGTACCAGTACCACACACGGTTAATTCCCCCTACTAGGCTGAGGTGCTATGGGGGTGCATGCCCCATCTTGTGCCCATCTGTCGACTGCTGATTTGCATGTGCAGTGCATCATGGGTACGGGTGGGTTAACCCTATCCTGGTAACCACAGCAGACAGTTTGTGTGGTGCCATGCAGTCCTTCTGCAGCCAGCCAGGGGTTTGTTAGCAGCTACAGAGCTGTAGCCACTGGTTACTTCACTGCCTGTGAAGCCAGAGGTCATGGGTTCAAACCCATGATGGGGTTATTTGATAGGGCTGTCTGAGGCATTGTCTATTTTTAATGTACATTAGTGCTGCCAGCAAAAACACCCTCAGAGTACTGTAACCTTAAGGTGCCTCATAAGGCGCCCCATAAGGCACCTTATAGGGCGCCCTATAAGGTGCCTTATAAGGTATCCTATAGGGGACATTATAGGGTGCCTTGGCGGACAGTGCACTTTATAATGTGCCCTATGGAGTGCATTATGGGGTGCCTTATGCGGCACTTTAGGTTACGCCACCGTGAGGGTGTGTTTGCTGGCAGCACTAATTAAAATAAAAGTAAAATGCCTCAAAAATCACTACCTAAAAGTAAAGAGTGATGCCTCAGCCAGCCTTATGCATTAGGCACACTGGGGGATCAAACTCATGACTCCTGTACTATCAGTCAGTGTATTAACCATTGTGCTACACCACTGTTTCTATGTTTGCATGTCTGGGCGCCTACTTAAGGTTACCGCGCTTAGCAGCACTTCGCCCAATAATGTGCGCAGCAGCGCTCGTTATCGCGCGATAATCCCGTTTTGCTACTTTAAGACCGACACGCCCACTCCTTTTATGGCAGCCTGCACACTTTCGCCGGGTGCACGTTAAGACGGTTTAGTAAACATACCCCTAAGGGTTGCTATGGATATTTATACTAATAAAACTATACCTAATACATATAACAACAACAACTTGACCTTGAACAGGCAATTAAACATATGACATATATGAACTTAGGATTATAAAGTGGAACATCAGGACTTTGGTTTCAACTGTGTTATATTGGGGTATTGCAGGGGGACGTGGTAGGATATGCAAAGGGGGAGTGATTGCATAGGATAGGACAAGAGGATGTTCGTCAGGTAATGCTGGCATAATGCTCCGTGATTAGAAGCGTCTTTATAGAAAAGCAATAGGCAAAACTGAAAGGGGATATTTTAAAGGCAACAGACCTTTCTGTTAGAAAGGTAAATAAATGTAAAAGGAAAAGGAGACCACTATGGTTTTCAAAAGAAATAGCTGAAAAGGTGAAGAAAAAAAAAGGTGGCCTTCATAAAATACAAGAGATCACAGAGAGAGAAAAACAAGCATCTATATTTGGAAAAACTTAAAGAAACTAGCAAAGTACTCAGGAAAGCAAAGATACAAAAAGAAGAAATAGCCAATACAATGAAATTGAGGGATAAAACATTTTTCAGATATGTTAGTGAGAGAAGGAAGGGCAAAAATGGAATTGTCTGACTCAAGGGTGAAAGGGAGGAATATGTAGAAGCTGATGAGGATACAACGGAATTGCTTAACAAATATTTCTGTTCTATGTTCACAGATGAAAGGCCAGGAGCAGGATCTCTGAAAACAACCACAAATAGGAACAGAAGTGACAGGGATCATGAAAACCTTTCGTGTTCATGAGGAACTAGCTACACTAAAAGTAGACAAAGCAATGGGACCGGATGAGATAAATCCAAGAATATTGAAGGAACTTGGTGATTTTCTAGCGGCTTCATTGACTGACCTTTTCAATGCTTCTTTGGAGTTGGGAGTGGTCCCAGAGGATTAGAGAAAGGCCCATGTAGTCCCTTTACATAAAAGCGGAAGCAAGGATGAGGTAGAGAACTACAGATCAGTTAGTCTAACTTCTGTGGTGAGTAAATTATTGGAAATGCTGCTAAAAGAGAGGCTTCTGGAGAACAATGGATTGTAGGATCCGAGGTTTCATAGAGGCAGGCCTTATCGGACAAATCTTATTGATTTCTTTGACTGGGTGACCAGGGAGTTGGACAGCGGGAGAGCCCTAGATGTGGTGTACTTTATTTCATTAAAGCCTTTAACACCATTCTGCACAGGCAACTCATAAACAAACTGAGCACTCTAGGGATGAACCCTAAAGTGACTGACTGGGTTAGAAATTGGTTGAGTGGGAGGCGACAAAGGGTACAAGTAAATGGAGATAACTCTGAGGAAGAGGTGGTTACCATTGGTCTAATTTTTATTTTAACATCTTTGTTAGTCATATTACGGAACGGCTGTCGGGTAAGGTTTGCCTCTTTGCGGATGATACCAAAATCTGCAATAGAGTAGACATCCAGGAGGGAGTAGGTAACATGAGGAGGGATCTAACTAAGAATGAAGAATGGTCGAGAATTTGGAAGCTATGATTTAATGCTAAAAAAGGCAGGGTTATACATTTGGGCTGCAAAAATCCAAGGGAGTGGTACAGTGTAGGGAGTGAACTACCTCTGTCCACGAAAGAAGAGCGGGACCTGGGTGTGATTGCTTCTGATGATCTTAAAGTGGCTAAACAGGTAGAAAAGGTGATGGCAAAAGCCAGATGAATGCTTGGGTGAATAGGGAGAGGAATGACCAGCAGAAAAAGCATACTTACACACTTGTAACAGATGTTCTCCAGGAATAGCAGGAATCAGTCCTCACATATGGGTGACGTCAGCGCCGAAGGAGCCCACGCTGAGCATTTCCCCAGCTTTCAAAGAAAGCCTTTGGGATATGCTACCACACATGCGTGGTCCCCTTTCTGCCCAAGGGTGTCGTTTTGTTCAGTCAGATGACATAGCTAGGACGGTAGTAAAAGCTAAAACAAGGTAGGGAGGCAATTCCAAGGGGAAGAGGGAGGGTTGTGAGGACTGATTCCTACTGTTTCTGGAGAACACCTGTTACAGGTGAGTAACTATGCTTTCTCCAGGAACAAGCAGGAAATCAGTCCTCATATATGGGACTCCCTAGCTCCAAGTTGCCAAGGACTGAACCCCAACAGTGCCACCGGCGACCCAGCAGGTAGCCATAAACTGCAGGAGGTGAGTCCCCACAGAGAGAGACTGCACGACCCAAGCATTTAATGACATTATCACTGCAGTAGCCTGAACACAGAAGGGTCGGAAGGCAGGAGTTGCTTATACCCCGAAGATATTACAGAGTACTGCCTGCCCAAAGGCACTGTCCCTGCGGGACTCGCTCTCCAGGCAGAAATGAGCTATAAATGTATGAATGAGCTATAAATGTATGACTCGAAGACCATGTGGCAGCCCTGCAGATTTCCGCCACTGGCACTGAGTGGAGGTTGGCCACAGACGTGGCCATGGCCCGCATGCGATGTGCAGTGATCCAGTGCTCAAGGGAGAGGCCCACTCGCTCAAAGGCGAGAACAATATAGTCTGCTTCATTACTGGAAGCCCCAGTTTTCTGGGTTATATGACACAAAAAACTGAGGAGCTTTGCAATGGGCCTGAGTCCTCTACAGGTAGAAGAACAGGGCCTGCTTACAGTCCAGTGTATGCAATATGAGTTCCTCCCTGCCAGAGTGGGGCCGTGGAAAAAAGGTGGGAAAGACCACCTCCTGATTGAGGTAGAAAGGAGACACCACCTTGGGGAGGAATTTGGGGTGAGTGCGGTTCCTATAGAACCTCGTATAAGGCGGATCTGCCACCAAGCCTGGAGTTCACTCACTCTCCGAGCGGACATGATGGCCACAAGAAAAGCCACTTTCCAGGAGAGGTATCTCAAATGGAAGGTGGCAAGATGGGAGAGCACCACATTAAGATCCCATTCTGCCATTGGAGGGTGGGCTTTGAGAGCAAGAGGCCCTGGAGGAACCTGGAGACCAGGGGCTGGTTCGAGAGGGGTTTTCTCTCCACAGGGTGATGGCGAGCGGCTATGGCACTGAGGTGCACCCTCACCAAGTTAGACTTCAGGCCGGCATGCAAGAGGTGCAGTAAGTACTGCAGCACTTGTTGCAAGCGACAGAAGAAAGGGTTCTCTGCTCTCTCTGCATGCCAGATGGAGAATCTTCTCCACTTAAAGCTTATGCTCGTCTGGTGGAGGGCTTCTGGGAGGCTAACAAGATCTCCTCGACTTCCCCCGAGAGATTGAAAAGAGCCAAGGCTACTCTTTCAGCAGCCAAACCGTCAACGCTAGCGACCCCAGGTTGGAGTGCAGGAGGGAGCCCTCCTCCTGAGACAGGAGGTCCAGATCTGACCCAGCGAGAGCAGCAGAGGGAACCAGGGTTGCCAGGCTCAGTTGGGGGCAATCAAAATCACTGATGCCTGCTTGCTCTGGACCTTGAAAAGTGTTGTGGCCATCAATGGTGTTGGTGGGAA
Source organism: Ichthyophis bannanicus (assembly GCA_033557465.1). Classification (NCBI taxonomy): domain Eukaryota; kingdom Metazoa; phylum Chordata; class Amphibia; order Gymnophiona; family Ichthyophiidae; genus Ichthyophis; species Ichthyophis bannanicus. The sequence continues at coordinate 112,061,194 of CM066047.1, read as the reverse complement.
GGCATAGAGTAGGCCCTCTGACCACAGTATCAGGAAGGCATCAGCTGCCACCCTCCCCAGGTGCAGCCGGCTCGAACAGAAGTGGGGCAGTAGTGTGTTGTCCGGGGAGGCAAACAGGTCCATCACAGGCCTGCCCCAGAGCCAGAAGAGCCTGTGTGCCACCCTGGGGTTCAGATGCCATTCATGTGGTTGCAGGACCCTGCTGAATTTGTCTGCCAGGCAATTGTCCTGACTTGGAAGGTATACCGCTCGCAGGAGCATTCCGTGCTGCACCGCAAAGAGGAGGAGGGCTATTGCCTCCCGACAGAGGGAGTATGAGCCTGTGCCCCCCTCTTATTCATGTAAAACATGGCCACCTGGTTGTTGGTCTGGATCGGCACAGGGCTGTTGCATAAGAGGTGGCAGAATACTCGCAAGGCCAGGAAAATGGCCCTGAGCTCCAGAAGGTCCTGCTGCGACCAGCTGCCTTGAGTGCGGAGGTCCTTGCAGTGTACCCCCCCCCCAACCCAGGAGGGAGGCGTCCATGGTCAGGACTCTCTGTAGCACAGGCGTCCGGAAGGGCATCCCTGCCTGGAGGTGGCTCAGGGACTGCCACCAGTTGAAGGATACCACTAACTGGCGGTTGACCTCAATTCTGTCCTATAGCCTGCCTGTGGCCTGGGTCCACTGGGAATGCAGACACCATTGGGCTGCCTGCATGTGCAAGTGACGTTAAATAAAGGCGTATTTATAGAGTGTATACTATTGTATTAATAAGCCAATTTTGCGCTTCAAATCTTAGTACCCCAACAATTTCAAAACTTTTCTCAACTTAACTGTTCATCAAAAATATGGCTAGGTCTCAGACTTCCCGGCACTTTTTTGGCATTCTGTTAGTAAACCAACAGAGCCGTGCCAACTAGCATCAACGACCTGCCAGAATGGTGAACAGTTGACAATATATGTAAAGACTACTTAACATACTTAAAACACAATATAATTAAAGTGCAGCCAATTATCTTCAAAAATGGCTCAACCGCCAACCCTACCATAGTGTACAAACAAATAGTATATAACAAATCTAAAATGCATCAAAGTCAAAATGAAGGTTCCCAACGATTTTCTCAAAGTCCAGAAAAATGTTCCCAAAGTCCAAATGAATGTTCCCAAAGTCCAATGAATGTTCCCAACGCTGTCGTTGTAGCGCTCCCACGCGTTTCTCCCACACGGGGTTCTTCAGGGGAATTTTGAACAAAATGCTTCAAGGGAGATTTCAGTTTGCTTCCTTCAAGGGAGATATCAATTATTTATTTATTTATTTATTGGCATTTCTTATATACCGCGCTATTACAATCAGTGCGGTTTACATTTGAACAAAATATACAACAATGTAACAAGTTACATTGAGTTTACAATAAACAAGGGATACAAACTTGGATGAACAGGGGAGGAAAACTATGTACAGTGTTATGTAGGTAAAAGATTAGAACATCATATGAAGTGCATGGTTAGGCATTGTAATGTGAAAAATGGATAAGTAACAGGAGTGTCAGGCTAACGAATTTTCTAGTTGGGGTTGTGTTAGCTCTTGTCTCGAAACCACTGGCTCTGCCAGTCAGAATCATAGAGAAAAGCTCCTGCTTCTCGTGGCCCCCTATAAACAGATAAAAACAACGTCCGTTCTTCTAACATTGACTAATTACAGAAAAGAGGCCCCATTGATCTAAAACTGAGCTACCACCTAAATTACAAAAATGTATTACTAACCAATTTGTTGTCCACTGTCAGCAAAGACGATGCAGACCACGTCTTCAGGAGTTAGCTATCCTTTTCCAAAAAAACGCCGCGCATGTGTGCTTGCATCGGCTATAAGATTTTATAGGATCGATCTTAATTAAGCTCATTAATGCCCTCATCGACATCCCGCCTCAATGAAGACATGCTCGCCACTCAATCATGTTATTTAATCCTGTAGGTTCCACCGATCTTAAAGTAAAAATCCATCGCTGTTCACGAAACGTCAAAGTTTGTTCACGCGTCAAGCCTCCTCTTCCACTATGAACTTGTTCAATCACAAAACATGTAAATTCATCAAAAGAGTGGCCCAAAGATAAACTATGCTGTACTATTGGGGCTTCCATCGTTCTGCACTTCAAACGACTTTTATGCTCGCCCAATCGCACATGCAAAGGCCGTATAGTCTTGCCTATATACAGTAGGTGACACGGGCATTGTAGTGCATAAACCACATAAGCAGAATCACAGGAAGTAGAACCCCGCAGGGTATAAGTCATATCATGATAGGTGAAACAATCAAGTTGTAAATTCATGACACACATCCCACAGTGGCCACAGGGAAAATGCCCCCTCCGTTCCACTGTAGAAGTTGCAGATGTAGAGAGTGGACGCAACTGTGTTGGGCTAACCAGCTCTTTTAAATTGGCTTGTCTCTGCCACACGCATCTAATGCGGCATCCCGAAAGCCCCTCTACGCTTTGTAGTATATTCAAATGCTTCCTTAAAATTTTTTGTACAGAATAGCTTAACGGAGAAAATTTGGTAATAAAATTGATGACAGTATCATCTGATGTTGCCTTCGGCCGAACAGCTAATAAAGATGCCCGGTGATTGTATTGAGCACGACGGTAAGCTTGATTAATAACTTGCTTAGGATACCCCCTATCTTGAAAACAGGCCCTAAGTTCTCGAGACTGTATCAAAAAATCTTCTTCATGAGAACAATTTCGTCGGAATAGGATGAACTGAGAGAAAGGTAAGCCATCTTTCAGATTACGGGGGTGTGCACTATTGTAATGCAACAGAGTGTTTCAATCAGTTATATAAGAACATAAGAACATAAGATATGCCATACTGGGTCAGACCAAGGTCCATCAAGCCCAGTATTCTGTTTCCAACAGTGGCCAATCTAGGTCATATGTACCTAGTAGTTTCCCCAAGAGACACAAGTTCCGCAATGCTTGTACTGGGTTGGTTTTTTATGAACCATAGTTTGCCAGCCTGTCGCGTTACGACTAATTCATACATCCAAAAAGGTAATGACATTGGTATGGCAAGTACTTGTAAATTGTATATGGGAGTCTAAATGGTTAAGCCATGAAAGGAAATCCTGCAAATCCACCTCCCTCCCCTGCCATATCACAAAAATATCATCGATATAACGACACCATAGTCAAATGTGGGTTCGGAAGGGGCAAGACTCCTGTAACCAGGATACTTCAAAATCTCTCATAAACAAATTGGCTACTGAAGGGGCGCAAGTAGCGCCCATTGCTACACCAGAAATCTGCTGAAACATTTCTCCTTCGAACTGAAAGTAATTGTTTTGAATAGTTAAACAAGCCAACTGCATCAAAAAAGCCCTAAAATTATCAGAAAGATCTCCTCGGGATTGAAGTGCCGTCCGTATTGTGACCAGCGCCGCATCTTGCGGAATGCTGGTATACAATGCAGCAATATCCAGTGTGACTAGTAATATATCATCTTCAAGAGCAAGATGCCGATGATTATCCAAAATATTCAAAAAATGAGAAGTGTCTTTAACGTAAGATGAAATAGTAGGCATCAGAGGACGCAAAAAAGTATCCAAAAAAACTGACAAAGGTTCTAAATTTGACACTCGAGTGGACACGATAGGACGGCCTGGGGGGTTATGTAAAGTTTTGTGTATCTTTGGTGCAAGATAAAAGCGAGCTACATTTGGAGAGCGAGCATTAAGATACTGCCATTCCTTCTGCGAAATGAGTTTTTCTTTCAAGGCTCGTGTCGTTATTTCCTTAATCGTTGTACTAATTTCCACTGTAGGATCATAGGATAACCTAGTGTAAGCAGTCGTATCAGATAACTGACGATTAGCCTCTTGTAAGTATTGTTGATGACTAAGGACCACTACGGCTCCCCCCTTATCTGCCCTCCGTATCACAAACTCAGATTGAGTTTGAAGGAAATGAAGAGCTTGTTTTTCAGCTGAAGTTAACACAGTACATCATTGACGATACCAAGGTGTCTGTGCTTCTAACTGGGCCAAATCCTTCAAAACCAATGTACGAAAAATCGTGAGACCTGGAGGCAGTGGGGACAGGGGTGACCATGTGGACTTTATAGGCAAAGGAAGCTTTGGTAAGATAGGGGTTAAAACATGTGTCCCCTCATCCACAGACAACGAACTTTCTACTGTAGAAGTGTTAGCAAAATGATGTTTCAAATGTAATTTACGCATCAGTTGCTCAAAATCTACACGGGTTTGAAAAGAATCATATTTTAATTCAGGAACAAAGGAGAGACCTTTCTCCAATACTTGGATTTGTGTTGACGTCAAATCCATACCCGAAAGATTCACCACTAACTGAGTGGGACTGTCAGGATTTGCCGTGTTGACCCCCGCGAGGTGTGGATTTACCCCTACCCTTCCCTCCTTTCTTCTTCTTCTTCTGGTCTTCGTCATCCTCGGTGTGCTCTTCAATGCCAGACCTCCCAGAGTCCGAAGTATCTTCAGAAGTAACCTCAAAATTGACTTGCTTTCGGATTTTCCTAGTTTTACGGTTAATGTCCATCCAAGGATAGACATAACCGGAGGTGTAATCATCATAGTCACGTCTTAATTTCATTTTAGCTGCTCTTTTCTGTAATTAGTCAATGTTAGAAGAATGGACGTTGTTTTTATCTGTTTATAGGGGGCCACGAGAAGCAGGAGCTTTTCTCTATGATTCTGATTGGCAGAGCCAGTGGTTTCGAGACAAGAGCTAATTGATATCTCCCTTGAAGGAAGCAAACTGAAATCTCCCTTGAAGCATTTTGTTCAAAATTCCCCTGAAGAACCCCGTGTGGGAGAAACGTGTGGGAGCGCTACAACGACAGCATTGGGAACATTCATTGGACTTTGGGAACATTCATTTGGACTTTGGGAACATTTATCTGGACTTTGAGAAAATCGTTGGGAACCTTCATTTTGACTTTGATGCATTTTAGATTTGTTATATACTATTTGTTTGTACACTTTGGTAGGGTTGGCGGTTGAGCCATTTTTGAAGATAATTGGCTGCACTTTAATTATATTGTGTTTTAAGTATGTTAAGTAGTCTTTACATATATTGTCAACTGTTCACCATTCTGGCAGGTCGTTGATGCTAGTTGGCACGGCTCTGTTGGTTTACTAACAGAATGCCAAAAAAGTGCCGGGAAGTCTGAGTCCTAGCCATATTTTTGATGAACAGTTAAGTTGAGAAAAGTTTTGAAATTGTTGGGATACTAAGATTTGGAGCGCAAAATTGGCTTATTAATGCATGTGCAAGTGGGCTAGGGGCGTAACGGGACTGTTGAGGCCATGTGGCCCAGTAGGTGCAGGAGGTGGCAGGCCTGGACTAGCCGGTGATCCTGCACCTCTCTGGCCAGCTGCACGAGTCGCTGCACTCATTCTGTTGGAAGGAAGGCCTTGACCTGTAATGTGTCCAGCTGGATACCTATGAATTCCAGGTTCTGGGCTGGAGAGAGGTGGGACTTGGGGTAGTTGATGAACCCCAGGTGCTGCAGGAAGCTGATGGTTCGCCCTGCTGCTTAGCTGGCCTTGAGGGCTCTGCTGCCTCTGATGAGTCAGTCGTCCAGACAGGGAAAGACGAAGGCCCCTTGTAGATGCATGTGGGCAGTCATGACCGCCAGCCACTTTTTAAAGACTCTTGGTGAGGAGGCCAGGCCGAATGGAAGTACCCTGTACTGGTAGTGCTCTCCTCCCACCATGAACCTTAGGTATTGTCTGTAGGAGGGGTGGATTAGGATGTGAGTATATGCATCCCTTAGGTCTAAGGAGCATAGCCAATTTCCCTGATGGAGGTAGGGCAGTAGAGTCCCAAGGGAGAGCATTTTGAACTTCTCCCTAACAGAAACTTGTTCAGGTTTCGCAGGTCTAGTATGGGCCTGAGGCCCCCTGTTCTTTTGGGGTCAAGGAAATACCTGGAGTAGAAGCCTTTTCCCCATAAATGCCTGCGTACTGGCTCTACCTCCCTGTCCTGAAGCAGATCTGTGAGCTCCGAGAAGAGCAAGATCTGGTGAACGAGAGGCTGCACCAGCTCTCCCAGGAAGAACCATGGGGGTGTTTACTGAAATCTGAGGAAGAAGCCTTCATTCACCATCTGTAGGACCCATAGTTCCAAGGTGACCCCTGCCCACTTGTAGGCGAGGAGTGCCAGGCAGCCCCCTGTGGGCTGGGGAGGGTCTCCTAGGGGGGAAGCCCCGCCCTAGGAGTCAAAGGCCCCCCCCAAGTTGGGTGGTGAGTGGGGGATGGTGGCTGAGGCTTCTGAGCCTTTGGCTTCCTGTGCCCATGACTGTGGTTCTTGGGCTGAGTGCCCTGTTGCTGTTGCCCCGAGTAGGATTGGTAATGGCCTTGATGAAAAGGCCCCTTCTTCCTCAGGGTGGTCTCTTCCCCGACGGTTGTTTTTGGGGAAGGGTCAAGGTTTTCCTTGAGAGCCTTTGCCTGGTCATGACCTCGACCTCTATCTCATCCACCTTGTCGGCCATGGGCTTGCCAAACAACTTTTCCCTGGTGCAGGAGACATTGAGCAATTTTTCTTGCATCCATTGCTTGAGGTCAGAGGTCTGCAGCCAGGCCTGGCACTGGGCCCCGATGCCCGCTGCTGCTACCCGGGCTGCGGACTCAAAGCTGTTATCGGCTGCCCGGGATAGGAACTTTGAACAGTCCCGGATCCCTGCGGTCAGGGCTTGGAACCTATGGAGAGGTTCCCCGGCGTGGCCTGTGGAGAAGCCTGCCAGCTTTTCGATGAGGCCCTGGAGGTACATGCCTATGTACAATTCATAGGCCTGTATCCGACAACTCAGCATGGAGCCCTGGAAACACTTGCGCCTGAAGGCGTCAAGGGCTCAGGCCTCCCTGCCTAGGGGAACAGAAAAGCAATTCTTCTGGCTTTTGAGCTTTTGCATCACAGACTCCACGACCATGGAGTTATATGGAAGTTGTGATTTTTGGAAACCCGGGCCTTTCTTGATGCGGTAGATGGCGTCGAGGCACCTGCTGACCACTGGCACCAAGCCTGGGTCTCTCACATATGCAAGAGCAGGCACTCAAGGATGGGCTGCACCGAGATCATGAGAGACTCCTTTGGCAAGGACTCATAGTGGAGGATCTCCAGTTCTTCGGTGCGTGGGTCCTCCTCTGACTCAGTCGGGACCAAAAGGGCCTAGGCCATATCCCAGACGAAGTCATGGAAGACAAAGTCCTCGGGAGGGGAATGGCACCGGGGCTGTGGGGGAGACGGCTCCCAAGGGACGTCTCGGTGACAAGAGGTCTTGGGGGAGGCCTCTGTGTCAGTCTCCCAATCAGAGCCGGAGGGGTATGCACTTGCGAACTAATAACGCAGCAGCCCCACAGCTGAGGCCTGCCCATTTATCTCATAGGCTGGTTAATGTTTGATTTTTTTGTCCTTTTGTCCATAGCTGGGATGCGTATAATAGACTTCACACTTTGGTTCTGTTTGCGTTATCACAGCATGGACCACTATGATCAGACTCATACTCTCAAATATGGAAAGAGATTTTGTAGTTACTGTAGGTGACAGAACCAGTTTTTAAAGGTTGCCTAATCCAAACATTCCTGACCTGTGATTTTAGGGGCGCTCATAGTTCTCAAAAGGGATTTTGATGTCAGATACCTGTCTGCTTGCCAAAATCTTGAGTCAATTTTTCAAAGTTGTGGGTAGATCTGGTTCAGTGGGTATAAATAGCTATACATCATTGGCGTAGATAAAGAATGTTGGTCCATCATCTGAAACAACTCAGGTAGAGGCTTAAGGAAAATATTAAATAAATCCTTGTGGTACTCCGCAGTTCAGTGCCTAAGGTAAATGAGGAGGTGCTGTTGAAAAGAACTGACCGTTGTCTGACAGATAGGATTTGAACCTTGCTAATACTGTGCCATTGATGCCTGTTTCTGCTAGCCATGCAAGCATGGTATAACTTAGGTCTGACCATATATCATTTGTCAGAAAGCTAAATTTGAAACTGTTTTACAACACATAAAGTGGCAAGTGCTGCTAGTACAATGGTACAGGGATATGCAACCCCCCCTTTCCCTTAACCCCCATAAAATACATTTGTTATAAATTGAATTTGATTACTCGTGAGGTGGAAAGCATAAAATGTAATTATAGAGAACATTAAGCTTCATATTAGGTTATGCTACTTCAGAGAATAAAGAGAAAAAAATGTTTTAATGAAATCTGACATGCAAATGTTTTTACTTTAAAAAATAATCTATTTTGGTATGGCTTTCCTCTGTATCTCTTTCACCTCATCTAACCCATTATAGGCCTTCCCCACCTTCCTCGCCTGTTTCACTTCCTGATCTCCTTCCTCATGTGTCTCTCTCCTTTCTAATTACCCCCTACATTATTAATCCTCTAATATACTGTATTTCTACATATATAACACTGCTAACCTACAATCATAGTAAAAATAACCATGGTGAGGAAAAACAGTGAAAAGTTACAGTTGTAGTAGTGGTCAGCAAAACTGCATTTTGTGACTTGTTTGTGTTAGAATCCAAACATTATATACTGTAGTATTAAAATTACAAAACCAAGCATGACTATGTATTTGTTACTGATGAATAGTTTACTATGTATATTATGATATGATATAGTGACAATGTTATTGGATAAGGAGTATGCCTAATAAAAGAAAATTGACATAAAAATTACAAAACCTTCTTTTCAGTTTATTTTAGCAGAAGGTGAACACTTTGCTGTCGGGACAGAATCTGAAGGAATACACACTCTTTCCAGTTGGGTATCACAGAGCTTTATTTGTGCATGTTAAGGCACATTTTAAAAAGGACGTTCAAGTGCAATATGGGATGTCCAACCCAGAACGTCAAAAAAAAAAGCCAGGCATAGTAACATAGTATATGACACCAGATAAAGACCAGTATGGTCCATCTAGTCTGCCCATGTCCACGTTCGGGCATGATTTCACAAATGTGGATGTGCCTGATATGGGCATCTATGGGGTAGTCTATATAGATGTCCCTGGAATAGTATACATTACTGGGGACATCTATGAGACATACAGCAGAGGTTGAAACACAATATAAGTTACCCTATCACACTACAAATATCATAACGACTGTAAGTACCAGTGCTGGCGAAGAGTCATCTTCTCTACAGCTTGCGAAAATGTAACATCCTAAATGTGCACTTTCCAGATGCCTATCCATGCTTGGAGCAGGCTAAACTTGGATAGGGCTGCAGATCAAGCTGGGAGGTCTAAGTCTGTAGCATCACCCTGGACATTCCTCTGCCACACACCCTGCCTAAAGGACGTTATCATACTGGAGACATCTTTAAATACCATTGGCAAAATGGCTCTGGGAATGCATACATGATTTGGACATTCATGTGCCTGTTTTCAAAGTCTAAATTGTGAATAAGGCTTCAAAATAACCACAAACAGGTTTACTACTATTTATCAAGGCCCTATATATATCCTCTGTACCTTCAGCTGACATTTAGGGCACTTCCTTCCTTCTGGAGACTTACAGGTCTCACAGTCTCCATTCTTCTCTGTCTCTCCGCCATCAAATTTCTCAGAACAACTTTCTAATCCCCAATAACCCTTTAGCAGTCTCAGTGCCAATTTGATTCAAAAGGTGCAGACCCCCCAACCCCCCATTCTTCTTCTTTCCATAGTACTTGCCCATAACTTAAAGAATGAGTCACTGGTAGGGCTGGAACTGGCATGTCAGAGCCCAAAGGCACTTTCAGTGGAAGGGTGGGTTGGAGGCCCTTGCCATAGAGAACAAAGGGAGTACACCAAGATGCTTCTGCTCTGGTCCCTCCCCTTCTGAATATACATTCCAGCCTTCTCCTCCCCATCTAGTCCATGGCAACAATGGAAAGTCATCAGTAAGGGACTCGTGAGCACATGAGCATTTACAGGCCCTACGGTGGCCCTGCCCCGCTCCTCCACAAAGACTTGCTTTTACTAAGGAAACCTGTGCCACAGAACCTATGAATATGTGCCAGCTTGTAGGTCTCATGGTAACTTCTTTTTACTACTGCGATGAGCTGGGCTGGAGGAGAAGTGCTGCCATCTGGATCCTTGCCGACATGCTCAATGTTATGATCTGGTGGCACAGACAGGATTAGCATACCAAGGAACTTTTGAGTTGAATTCACCATGAGATTGCTGTTGAATAGCATATTATTATTATTATTATTATATAACCCGGGGCTGCCTTAATTGCCATGCAGTTGTTCAGGAACAAGCCCAAAGACACCTTCAAGAAGCTGAAAATTTTTGATTCTTAGATAAGTGTTCCAGTCCCTGGAAAATTTGCAGAGTTCGAGGGACTTCTATCAGATGTAGTGAAATTGGTTAACTCTAAATGAAATAGCGCGTACTGAGCCCTGTGGTTTAATGTACTTTGTTCAGGATAAAAGGAGACAAAAAATGCTTGCACCTAACCTTTTCGTTTACGCTCATGAACAAGAAACAATTCACAGTGAAAAAACACCCCACAATACAGATATTCACCAAAACAAATTGAAGACAGAAATAAAAACATTAACAATATCTTCCAAAATAAATCAACAATTAAGGTAAGCTTGTAGAATATGTAAAGTAAAGGTCTGCACTGCAGGCTGACAATAGAAACCAAGGCAGTTTTTTTATAACCAGATCATGATTTTCTGAGAATGTTGCACAAGTAATATAAATTCTGTTTGGATCTAAATACAGGCCCAGTCCCATCCAAATCCTTGGAGCCTTTCCCTGCTAAGAAAAATCCAGCATATTTAGTTTACTTATGGTCAGGGCTTAATTTGTAGACAAAAAAGAAGTGGAACTGTGGGCGGAGTCAGGACTGGAAGTGATCGATGGGGGCGGGCTCAGGACTGGAAGCTTTTGCTTACTTTTGATTACAGCATTGGTAAACAAGCTATCAGCATGAGCTAGGTCCGCTATTTGGCAAGCCTAAACTAAACATGCAACATAACTGAATAGTGTCTGAATATTGCCATTTTCTGGATAATTTTCTGGCCTGCCCTTGCTCCGCCCCTCACATGGCCCACAAATATATGGACAATATCTGGCCACTTAGCAATTTAAACAGCCTGAAATTATCTGTATATTTTTTGAAAATATACAAATTATGTATTTTTGCCAACGAATGCATAATTGCCTTTGAATAGGGCATAATTATTCATTTGTCTGATAGAGCATAATTATTCATTCATATTGAACACTCCCAGATTCATCAATAAAACTCTCCCAACAGAATCAGAGCAGAAGTAGGATTTTTCACTTTACAATTCAACATATAAAAAAGATTACATTCAAATTCTGATCTAACATCAGTGACAACACTGGCTAATCTACTGAAGAGGGCTTTAAACTAGATTCATTGGGGGTGGGTGAAGAAAGCCCCCCAGGTAAGTGAAGCCCCCAGGTAAGTGAAACATTAAATACCTTTATGGAAATGGGTAAAAGGGGCAACATTTGGAAAGTGATATGTATAAATGCCCGTAGCATGGGAAATAAGATCCCAGATTTTGAAGCTTTAATGGGAGTGGCTGACTTGGATTTAGTGACAGTTACAGAATCATGTTTCACAGAAAAACATGACTGAGATGTAACTATACCAGGCTAGACTTTATTCAGAAAGGACAGGGTAGGAAGAAGGGGAGAAGGAGTGGCACTATATGTAAAAAATAATATTAAAGCTTTGGAATTACAGAGCTTAAAAGGGAGAGAAGAGGCACTGTGGGTTAAACTAGAAAGAGGAAATGACAAATCTATTTGCATTGGCGTGATATACGCGACCTCCCTCACAAGAGGAAGAGGTAGACGGAGAGTTAATTGAAGACATACGCAGCATTGATAGGAATGGGGAAGTGATACTGATAGGGGATTTCAATATGCCAGATGTTGACTGGCACATTCCAGCTGCTGTATCATCTAGAAGTAAGGAGATCCTGGACTCTCCACAGGGAGAACTATTCAGGCAACTGGAAACAGAACCCACACGTGAAGGGGCCATATTAGACTTGGTGCTTAGCAATGGTGAAAGTATTTCTGATGTTATAGTGGGAGATTGTTTTGCATCCAGTAATCACCAGATGGTATGGTTCAGTATTAGGGCTAGGGCTGTTAGAATCCATTCAAAAGCGAGGGTCTTAGACTTTAGGAAAACTAACTTTGCCAAGATATTTTAAGGGCAACCAACCTTTTTGTTAAAATGGTAAATAAAGGTAAAAGGAAAAGGAGACCGCTGTGGTTTTCGAAAGATGTAGCTGAAAAGGTGAAGAAAAAGAGGGAGGCATCTATATTTGGAGAAACTTAGAGAAGCTAGCAAATTAGTCAGGAAAGCAAAGATTCAAAAAGAGGAGGAAACTGCCAATGCAATAAAATGGGGGGATAAGATATTTTTCAGATATGTTAGTGAGAAGAGGAAGGGCAAAAGTGGTATTGTCAGACTCAAGGGTGAAGGGCAGGAATATGTAGAAGCTGATGAGAATAAAGCGGAATTGCTTAACAAATATTTCTGTTCTGTGTTCACAGATGAAGAACCAGGAACAGGGCCTCAGAAAACACCCACAAACAGGAACAGAAGCGAGGGGCATCTTGAACAATTTTCAGAAGACTGTGTTCGTGAGAAACTAGCTAAACTTAAAGTAGAAAAAGCGATGGGACTGGATGGGATACACCCTAGAATACTGAGGGAACTTGGGGACATTCTAGCAGCTCCACTGACTGGCGTTTTCAATGCTTCGTTGGAGTCGGGAGATGCCAAAGGACTGGAGAAAGGCTTATGTGGTCACTTTACACAAAAGTGGAAGTAAGGATGTGGTTGAAAACTACAGACCTGTTAGTTTAACTTCGGTGGTGAGTAAATTATTGGAAGCGCTGCTGAAAGAGAAAATAGTGAGGTTTCTGGAGTCCAGCGGATTACAGGATCCGAGGCAGCATGGATTCACCAGAGGCAGGCCTTGTCAGACAAATCTGATTGATTTCTTTGACTGGGTGACTAGGGAGTTGGACCAAGGGAGAGCCCTAGATGTGGTGTATTTAGATTTCAGTAAAGCCTTTGACACCGTTCCTCACAGGTGACTTAAAAAGAAACTGAGCACCCTAGGTATGGACCCTAAGGTTACTGCTTGGGTTAGAAATTGGTTGAGTGGGAGGCGAAAAAGGGTACAGGTAAATGGAGCTCACTTTGAGGAAAAGGAAGTTACCAGTGGTGTGCCTCAAGGATCTGTCCTTGGTCCGATTCTTTTTAACATCTTTGTTAGTGATATAGCGGAAGGCCTCTCGGGTAAGGTTTGCCTCTTTGGGATGATACCAAAATCTGCAATAGAGTAGACAGGAAGGTATAGATAACATGAGGAGGGATCTAGCTAAGCTTGAAGAATGGTCTAGAATTTGGCAGCTGAGATTTAATGTTAAAAAATGCAAGGTCATGCATTTGGGCTGCAGCAAGCCAAGGGAGCAATATAGTATAGGGGGTGAAGTACTTTTGTCCACTAAAGAAGAGCGGGACCTAGGCGTGGCTGTTTCTGATGATCTTAAAGTGGCTAAACAGGTAGAAAAGGCATAAGCTAGAAGGATGCTTGGGGGCATAGGGAGAGGAATGGCTAGCAGAAAAAAGGAGGTGATAGTGCCTCTGTATAAGTCTTTGTTGCACCCTCATTTGAAGTATTGTGTGCAATTCTGGAGACTGCACCTTCAAAAGGATATAAACAGAATGGAGTCAGTACAGAGGGTGGCTACTAAAATGGTTAGTGGTCTTCATTATAAAGCATATGAGGACAGACTTAAGGATTTTAATATGTACACCTTAGAGAAAAGGCAAGATAGAGGTGATATGATTGAGAATTTTAAATACTACAGTGGCATAAATGCACAGGGGGGAGAGCCTCTTTTGACTGAAAGCAAGTTCTGTCAAGAGGGAACATGGGATGGGGGTGAAAGGGGATAGATTCAGGAGTGATATGCGGAAATATTTCTTTACGGAAAGAGTGGTGGATCCGTGGAATAGTCTCCCAGTGGAGGTGGTAGAGATGAGGACAGTATCTGAATTGGGATGTAACTATACCTGGCTATACTTTATTCAGAAAGGACAGGGTAGGAAGAAGGGGAGGAGGAGTGGCACTATATGTAAAAAATACTATAAAAGCTTTGGAATTACAGAGCTTAAAAGGGAGAGAGGAGGCATTGTGGGTTAAACTAGAAAGAGGGAAAGAGAAATCTATTTGCATTTGTGTGATACACAGACCTCCCTCACAAGAGGAAGAGGTGGACAGAGAGTTAATTGAAGACATATGCAGCATTGCTAGGAAAGGGGAAGTGCTACTGATAGGGGATTTCAATATGCCTGATGTTGACTGGCACATTCCTGCTGCAGTATCATCTAGAAGTAAAGAAATCCTGGATTCTCTACAGGGAGAACTATTCAAGTAATTGGTAACAGACCCCACACGTGAAGGGGCCATACTGGACTTGGTGCTTACCAATGGTGAGAATGTTTCTGATGTTATAGTGGGAGATCATTTTGCATCCAGTGATCACCAGATGGAGTGGTTCAGTATTAGGACTAGGGCTGTTAGAATCCATTCAAAGGTGAGGGTCTTAGACTTTAGGAAGACTAACTTTGACAAGATGGGCCAGTACCTCAGGGAGTTGTTAGTGGGATGGGAACAGCTGGGAGATGTAGAAAAACAGTGGGCAAAACTGAAAGGTGATATTTTAAGGGCAACCAACCTTTTTGTTAAAATGGTAAATAAAGGTAAAAGGAAAAGGAGACTGCTATGGCTTTCAAAAGAAGAAGCTGAAAAAGTGAAGAAAAAGAGGGAGGCCTTCATGAAATACAAGAGATCACAGAGAGAGGAAAACAGGCATCTATATTTAGAAAAACTTAGAGAAGCTAGCAAAGTAGTCAGGAAAGCAAAGATTCAAAAAGAGGAGGAAATAGCCAATGTGATAAAATGGGGGGATAAGACATTTTTCAGATATGTTAGTGAGAAGAGGAAGGGCAAAGTGGTATTGTCAGACTCAAGGGTGAAGGGGAGGAATATGTAGAAGCTGATGAGGATAAAGTGGAATGCTTAACAAATATTTCACAGATGAAGAACCAGGAGCAGGACCTCAGAAAACACCCACAAACAGGAACAGGTAAGGTCATGCATTTGGGCTGCAGCAATCCAAGGGAGCAATATAGTATAGGGGGTGAAGTACTTTTGTCCACTAAAGAAGAGCGGGACCTAGGCGTGGTTGTGTCTGATGATCTTAAAGTAGCTAAACAGGTAGAAAAGGCAACAGCAAAAGCTAGAAGGATGCTTGGGTGCATACGGAGAGGAATGGCTAGCAGAAAAACGAGGTGATAGTACCTCTGTATAAGTCTTTGGTGAGACCTCATTTGAAGTATAGTGTGCAATTCTGGAGACTGCACCTTCAGACGGATGTGAAGAGGATGGAGTCAGTGCAGAGGGTGGCTACTAAAATGGTTAGTGGTCTTCATTATAAAGCATATGAGGACAGACTTAGGATCTTAATATGTACACCTTAGAGGAAAGGCGGGATAGAGGTGATATGATTAAGAACATAAGAACATAAGATATGCCATACCAAGGTCCATCAAGCCCAGTATCCTGTTTCCAACAGTGGCCAATCTAGGTCATATGTACCTAGCAGTTTCCCCAAAAGACACAGGTTACACAATGCTTGTACTGGGTCAAGCATTGATATCCTGGGATTGAAATGTTTAAATACCTCCATGGCATAAATATTCAGGGGGAGAGCCTCTTTCAATTGAAAGCAAGTTCTGCTAAGAGGGGACATGGGATGAGGGTGAAGGGGGATAGATTCAGGAGTGATATACGGAAATATTTCTTTACAGAAAGAGTGGTGGATCCGTGGAATAGTCTACCAGTGGAGGTGGTAGAGATAAGGACAGTAAATGAATTCAGAAAAGCATGGGACAAACACAGAGGATCTCTAAAAGTAAAAAGGGGACTGTTGTAGTTGTTGATATGGAAGGACAGACTAGAAGGGCATGTGGTCTTTTTCTGTCGTCATATTTCTATGTTTCTATGAATTCAAAAAAGTATGGGACAAAAACAGAGGATCTCTAAAGGAAAAAAGGGGACTGTTGTAGTTGTTGATATGGAAGGACAGACTAGATAGGCCATGTGGTCTTTTTCTGTCATCATTTTTCTATGTAACACCATCATCGCCCTCCACTGCCAAACATTTGGCGTCATAACATAAAACCCTGCTATGGACACTCAACACCAGAACAAAGTGGAAGAACTCAACCTGCACTTACCCTATAAAAATTAGCACTACAAATATTCTCAAATACAAGTAACCTCTAGTTGGACAAAAAGATCAAGCTGCACTACAATAGATTCCTATACAGAACCTCGGCTGCACATGGAAAACACAGATCATCATCTAGTAAAGAATAAAGCTACAAATTAGAAAAAAATACGCAGACAAAAATTGAAAAGTAAAAGCCCCAAAACAGACACTGAGCTATGGAACACAAAGAAACAAAAATGCATTCAACCATAAGAAATGCACATTTATTTTCCAAGTCTTCTTATCAATCCAAACACACTCATACAAACTGCAACTTTTTTACCTTGATTTGCTCTGAATGATCGGAGTCACCAAGTTCTCTCATTACAAAGCAATCATTTCTTCTAGTTTTAAATGCAATTCATCCCTTTTAACACTCCTTTTGTTCCCTAACAATTCTATACATTTGGCTTCTTTCCTCTCAAACACATACATCCTTCCTACCCCATATTCAGACTCCGACTGACTCTTTTTTAACTGCTGCTAATTTAAATCAGCCTGTCTCGCTCTTCTTTGAACCTATTAGTGACAGCAGTAATATGTTGGCAAGAACCCCTGTCCTCTGTATAACATGTTTTTTAAATAAATTCCATAACTGGTGGCAGCCCTATAGCATAGCCCAGAACTCCCCAAGCACTCCTCAGCATGCCCCCAGTTTTCCCTGTGCTCAGTCCCACATCTGGGATGTTCCTCTCAGGGGCTGCCTCAGAGTCTAGGCTTGTTCACTTTTGAACATGGAACCTACAGCTTAGGCACTCTGTCGGGCGTTGCAGCCAACTCTGTGCGGCCACTATGCGAACTTCCAGGTTCACAGCTGCAGCATTTTTACGCATCCTGCCAGCCGGCTTTTCAGACAATGACCACGCTTCCGACAACATTTCTCTCTGTTCCAAACTAGTTTTGCCACACCTCTCACAGAGCAAACCAGCTGCACTTTACTTCCTGGTTCACAGTTAGTTTCTGCCCCATTAAAATTTCCCGGCCCTTCACTTGCCTCTTACTCGGCTGTTAATGCCACTTTCTACCGGGCTCGCTTTCACCAGGACACTCATCTTCAGTACTTTAATCTCCTCCCCTCCCCCTCCAACAGTCTGCTTAAGGGAACGGCAGTAACATCATCCCCTCCTCTCCACACCCCATTCTAGCTCACCTCAGCTACCGAGAAAGAGAGAGACGACAAAACCACTTCCATGGCTGTTATAAGGGTTAATACGGCCGTGGCATTCTGGCATTTCTTGAGCTGAGGAAGTGATTCATGCAGCTGTGGCCATATTAATTCTTAACACAGCCAGGGAAGCATTTGCTCCTGCAGCTGTGCTGTACTGAAGCGACCCAGTCTGTGAGATTTTTATTAAAGCTTTACAAA
The DNA here is from genome assembly GCA_033557465.1 of Ichthyophis bannanicus. Taxonomy (NCBI): domain Eukaryota; kingdom Metazoa; phylum Chordata; class Amphibia; order Gymnophiona; family Ichthyophiidae; genus Ichthyophis; species Ichthyophis bannanicus. Next base: position 112,043,469 of record CM066047.1, on the reverse strand, counting down.
AAATGTCACAGGCCGGGTGGCTTAAGTACATGACAGCCATGGCAGTAACTTAAAATGCTCCCGCGGCTACACAAATAACTTTCTCATAATGAAGAAATGCTGGAAACGTCCACCCCATTTCGGCACAAATTAAGCCCTACTTCTGGTTAAATCTAACCATTTGGTTGGCAGCATAATTTGATCTCTGGCAGTTCAAGACTCAACCTTTTCCCAAGGGAACCTTGAAGTTCAATAGTTGTTGGTAAATGCAGAATCTTTTTCTTCTGAACTCTGACCCATAGCTAGGGCAGAATAAATCCTTGCTGTTTGTCAAATCTCAGTCCAAAGCTTGGACTTCTGGAGGAAAGTTGAAGCCCAATTCCCAGGTTTTCTCTGTCAAAACTAGGAGCAGTCTCTTGATGCTTCTTAGCCAGAAGATGGCCAGCAACAGACTCCACAATTTAAATTAAAAAAAAAAATCAGGAAGTTTCAATCAATCTCAGAGGGCTGCATTCTGATGCAAGAGCCAAGCCCTCTGTTGCTGACTAAAAAGTCATCCCAACACTTTCTGGCAGTTTAACAACTTTGCTCAATGTAATCCACTTTGGGATTTGCTGTTTGCAGTCTGTATAATTGCGGTCAGGTTTATAATTCCCAAAGCTTGTACCAGGAAATTGAAATTGCTTCACTGGCTTCCCTTTTGGTTCCATTGTCATTTCAAACTACTTCTCCTAACCTTTAAATGCATTCACCCTACAATCCCTCATTATCTTTCCTCCCTTCTCTCTCCTTCTCCCCCCCCCCCCATGAACTCTGCTCCTCCTCTGATCTCCTTCTCTCTATGCTCTTCTCTTCTAATGCTAACTCCAGATTTCAATCCTTTCACATTGCAGCTCCTTATGCCTGGAATAAGTTTCTCCTGTCTATTTGTCAAGTCTCTTCTCTCTCCCTTTTCAAATCCTTACATAACATAAGAACATAAGATATGCCATACTGGGTCAGACCAAGGTCCATCAAGCCCAGTATTCTGTTTCCAACAGTGGCCAATCTAGGTCATATGTACCTAGCAGTTTCCCCAAGAGACACAAGTTCGACAATGCTTGTACTGGGTCAAGCATTGATATCTTCGGTCACTTCTTAATAACGGTTTATGGACCTTTCCTCCAGGAACTTGTCCAAACCTTTTTTAAACCCAGCTACACTAACAGCCTTTACTACATCCTCCGGTAACAAATTCCAGAGTTTGATTACACGTTGAGTGAAAAAATATTTTCTTTTATTAGTCTTAAATAGTTTACCCTGTAGCTTCATTGCATGTCCCCTAGTCTTTCTATATTCTGATAACGTAAACAATCGATCTACGTTTACCCGTTCCACTCCGTTCATTAATTTATATACTTCTATCATATCTACCCTCAGCCGTCTCTTTTCCAGGTTAAAGAGCCCTAACCTTTTTAGCCTTTCTTCATAGGAGTATCCTTCTATCCCCTTTACCATTTTGGTGGCTCTTCTCTGAACCTTTTCTAAAATCGCTATATCCTTTTTAAGATACGGCGACCAGAATTGCACACAATATTCAAGGTGCGGTCTCACCATGGAACGATATAGAGGCATTATAATATCTTTTGTTTTATTTTCCATTCCTTTCCTTATCATACCTAGCATTCTATTTGCTCTCTTGGCCACCGCTGCGCACTGGGCCGAGGGTTTTAACATGGTATCCACAATGACGCCTAAATCTTTTTCCTGGGTGGTGGTTCCTAATGTGGAACCTTGCATCGTGTAACCATAGCTTGGGTTGTTCTTCCCTAGGTGCATAACCTTGCACTTGTCCACATTAAATTTCATCTGCCATTTTGATGCCCAGTCTTCCAATTTATCAAGATCCTCTTGCAATTTTTCACAATCCTCCTGGGTTTTAACAACTTTAAATAGTTTTGTGTCATCTGCAAATTTGATAACCTCACTCGTTATTCCACTTTCCAGGTCATTTATGAATATGTCAAAAAGCAGCGGACCCAGCACAGATCCCTGGGGTACACCACTATTCACCTTTCTCCATTGGGAAAATTGGCCATTTAGCCCTACCCTCTGCTTTCTATCTTTTAACCAGTTCCTGATCCACAATAGTGCACTGCCTCCTATCCCATGACTCTTAAGTTTTGCCAAAAGTCTCTGATGAGGGACCTTGTCAAAGGCTTTCTGAAAGTCCAGATACACAATATCAACGGACTCACCTTTTTCCACCTGTTTATTCACTCCTTCAAAAAAACATAACAGATTAGTAAGACAAGATCTTCCTTGTCTAAAGCCATGTTGGCTGTCTCCCATTAGGTTGTGACTATCTACATGCTGAGTAATTTTATTCTTTATGATGGTTTCTACCATTTTTCCTGGTACTGACGTCAGGCCCACCGGTCTGTAATTTCCCGGATCACCCCTGGAACCCTTTTTAAAAATTGGTCTTACATTGGCGATCCTCCAATCTTCAGGTATTAGAGATGATTTTAATGATAGTTCACAGATTACTTATAGCAGGTCTGCAATCTCATATTTCAGTTCTTTCAACACCCTTGTATGTATACCATCTGGCCCAGGTGATTTGCTACTCTTCAGTTTATCTAATAGTTGTAAGACATCTTCCCGATGTATCGATATTTCCTTCAATTTTTCCGCACCTTTAAATACCACTTCAGTCATGGGTAAAATCCCTACATCTTCCTCAGTAAAGACCGAAGCAAAGAATTCATTCAGTCTCTCCGCTATCGCCTTGTCGCCTCTTAATGCTCCTTTAACCCCTTTATCATCTAATGGACCAACTGACTCTCTCATAGGTTTTTTGCTACAAATGTACTTGAAAAGGTCTTTATTTCACGTTTTTGCTTCCGCAGCAAGCTTCTTCTCAAATTCTCCCTTTGTCTGCCTTATCAATGTCCTGCATTTGACTTGCCAGTGCTTGTGCTGTTTCCAGGTTTCGTCGTTTGGCTCTTTTTTCCATTTCCTGAAAGATGCTTTTTTGGCAACAACAGCCTCTCTGACCTCACCTTTAAACCATGCTGGCAGTTTTTTGGACTTCCTTCCACTTTTCTTAAAGTGTGGAATACAGCTGGTCTGAGCTTCCAAGATAGTATTTTTCAACAACACCCAAGCTTGATGTACGTCTTTAACCTTTGCAACTGCTCCTTTTAGTTTTTTCTTAACTGTTTTCCTCATTTTATCATAGTCTCCCTTTCGAAAGTTAAAAGGTAGTACTGTGGATTTCCTTACTATCCCTCCTCCACTAATTAAATCAAAGGCGATCATGCTATGATCACTATTGCCAAGTGGCCCCAACACCCTTATCTCTTGCACTAGATCTGGTGTTCCACTAAGGACTAGGTCTAATATGGCTTCCCCTCTGGTCAGTTCATGAACCAGCTGCTCCAAGAAGCAGTCATTTATTTCATCTAGGAACTTTATCTTCCTAGCATGTCCTGACGTGACACTGACCCAGTCGATACAGGGGTAATTGAAATCACCCATTATTATTACTGCGCTGTAACGTTTGTTAGCTTCCTTGATTTCTTTGAGCATTTCATCATCCATTTGGTCATTCTGGCCAGGTGATCCATAGTACACCCCCACTGCCATTGCCTTCCCCCTTTTATATGGAATTTCAATCCGTATAGATTCTACAGCAGATTTTGTTTCCTGCAAAACCTTAATCCATTCTGAGTCAATGCCCTCTCTAACATAGAGCGCAACCCCTCCACCAATTTGATCAGCTCTATCATTACGATATAGTTTGTACCCAGGTATCACAGTGTCCCACTGGTTGTCCTCCTTCCACCATGTCTCTGATATTCCAATCATATCTAACCTTTCATTTAGTGCTATATATTCTAACTCTCCCATCTTATTCTTTAGACTTCTAGCATTTGCATACAGGCATTTTAGAGAATGTATTTTATTCATGTTAATTTGGCTATTGTTAGACATGGGTAAATTGGGATCTTTAAGTTCTGTCTGCTCCATACTTGAGGGCATTTGGGCTACTTTACTCTTTTGTGGAACCTCTCTGCTTTTGGTAGTATCCTTCAAGGATACATTCTTCCGAACCATCCGCTCTTGGGCGACTGTCGGCTTTCCCCTAATATCTAGTTTAAAAGTTGCTCTATCTCCTTTTTAAAGGTTAATGCCAGCAGCCTGGTTCCATCCCGGTTAAGGTGAAGCCCATCCCTTCGGAAGAGCCCCTCCTTTCCCCAGAATGTTCCCCAGTTCCTAACAAATCCAAAACCCTCATCTCTGCACCATTGTCTCATCCACGCATTGAGACTCCGGAGCTCTGCCTGCCTTTTGGGTCCTGCGCGTGGAACAGGAAGCATTTCGGAGAATGCTACCATGGAAGTTCTGGATTTCAACTTCCTACCTAAAAGCCTAATTTTTGCCTCTAGAACCTCTCTACCACATTTTCCTATGTCATTGGTACCGACATGTACCAAGACAGCAGACTCCTCCCCAGCACTATCTAAGACCTTATATAGGTGGCGCGTGAGGTCCGCTACCTTCGCACCAGGCAGGCATGTTACCAGGGGATCCTCACGTCCACCAGCCACCCAGCTATCTACATGCCTAATGATCGAATCACCAACTATAACGGCTGTCCTAACCCTTCCCTCATGGGCACATGGCCCTGGAGAAACTTCCTCGGTGAAAGAGGGTTTTACATCACCTGGAGGACAGGTCCTAGTTACAGCATCACTTCCTGCCACACCAGGGTGATGCTCTCCTGTCACGTGACCTCTCTCCTCCATGGCAACAGGGGTGCTGCCAGACTGGAGGTGGGACTTCAGGACTATATCCCTGTAGGTCTCGTCTATGTACCTCTCTGTCTGTCTTATGTTTTCCAAGTCTGCTACTTTAGCCTCTAGAGAACGGACTTGTTCCCTGAGAGCAAAGAGCTCCTTGCACCTAGTGCACACGTAAGACCTCTCACCAACTGGGAGAAAATCATACATATGACACTCAATGCAAAAGACTGGAAAGCCCTCATCCCGCTGCTGGACTGCTGTCTGCATCTTAGTTTTAATTTTGTGTCTAGATCTTTAAGTTCTTACTTACTAGGGGTTGCTATGGGTATTTATACCAATAAAACTGTACCTAATACGTTTAATATAGCTTGTTCACCTGAAGCTTAATTAATCTCAGGTCCTTGGTGTATGACTGATTTGGGTAATGAGCTTCACCTGAAAGCACCTCCTGTCTTTTAAGATGTGTAAGTACCTATAAAGCTATGATTATCCCAGGGGTGGGTGGGAAATAACACTTATTAAAAGAGGGCTGCTACACAGTACCCTGTCTTGTGCTGCTGAGGTAAGCTAAATTCTGATTTGATTTAAATTATAGCTCTTAGCTGCTGATAGGCTCTAACTTCTTATGAAATTTAAACTACAAGCTCTCTGCTGGGTTCTAAATTTAACCAGAAAGCTCTCTTCTGTGTTTTAAAACTAAAAGTACTTTTCTGATGCTAGGCCCTGAGTGACTACTAAATGTACACTACAAGCTCTCTGCTGGGTTCCAAACGTAACCAGAAAGCTCTCTTTTGTGTGTTAAATTTAAACTAAAAGTACTTTGCTGTTACTTGGCCCTGAGTGACTATTAAATTTAAACTACAAGCTCTCTGCTGGGTATGAAATGTAACCAGAAAGTTCTCCTCTGTCTTTTAAATTCAAACTTTAATTGCTGCTACTAGGCCCTAACTGATCCAACAAAAAACAGTGGGTTCACAGATTAAGAAGCTTTAATACAAAGAATTCTTTTTAGAAAATTACCAGAAGTATATACTCAGTTGCAGATTTCTCTCCAGAAGTAACAGTCCCCCTTTCTAGTCCTTCAATCCTTGCTAAAAACGTACCTCTTTGAGACCACTTTCGAACCATGATCTTTGTTTTCCTTGTGTCTCCTCTTCCCTTTGACCTCATGATTCTTGTATTGTCACATTTGTTTGTCTTTTAGATTGTGAGCTCTTTGAGCAGGAACTGTTTGTACACTACAGCGCTGTGTACGCCTTAAAAATGAATAATAATAATAAATGCAGAAATGTCTGTAAAGGGTTACATCTTTATCAGCCAATTTTAAATATACACAAGGGCTGAAGCCTTAGTGAGGTCCTCACAATTATTATACACAAGGGCTGAAGCCTCTATTTTAGTGAGGTCCTCACAATTATTATCACTCTTTCTCCACATCCCCTACTTTTGGTCCAAGAATGACCCTAGCACTCTCCCCCCCCCCCCCCCCTCCTTCTTCCACTTCACATAAGCACAGTTGAAAAGTTACCTAGTTCCAGGAAGGAGACTTTAGGCCAAATATGAATGTTTCATAATCTTATCCTAATATATTCTAGAACATACAACATTGATTTCAATGGCTAGAATATGAGAATACAAACAACACACTACTTTGGGATGCAAGTTCAAAACCTGAACTGGCCAACAAGTATCCCCTCCAGGAACTAAGTAATTTGCAGCCCTGCATAAATCATTAACTGCTACATGACTTGTTTCTCCCTCTCTACCACACTCTTCCCTCAGTTGTGTCCCAAATCCTGGAATCAAAGACAGTTGCAGATCAAACTGCACCCTGTTCCATCCTTCTTTTCCACATAAGCTGCTGGTTGACAGAAGGGGAGAAGGTAACGTTTACCAGGCATATCAGGGAAGAAACTAACTAGCTCTGTTTCCTTATAACTCCTCCCCATGAGACAGCCTCCAGGAAACAGGAGGATAGGAGCTAGAGTTGTTGTTAGGTGCCATTGAGTTTGTCGACTCATGGCAACCCTCTGAATAGTTGTCCTAAACTGTGTTCTGTCTTCATTCAAGCTGCTCATTGTTGATAGAGTAGCATCCAAAGCTGCTGTTATTGTATCAGTCCATCTCATTGCTGGCCTTCCTCTTTTGTGATGACCTTAATTTTTGCCAAGCATAATGTCTTTCTTTAATGATCGCTCTCTTTGCATGATGTGTCCAAAGTATGCAAGTTGAAGTTTGGTCATCTGAGCTTCTAAAGAAAGCTTAGGTTTGATCTCCAGTAGAACTTACTGGTTTGTTCTTTGGACATTCCATGGTATACACAGTATTCTTCGCCAGCACCATAATTCAAAGGCATCCGATTTCTTCCTGTCTATCTTTTTAACTGTCCAACTTTCACATACATATGATGTTATTGAAAATACCATGGCTTGGATAAGTCTATTCTTTGTATGGAGAGAGACATCTCTGCTCTTGAGAGTCCTGTCTAGGTCCTTCGTAGACATTCTGCCATAAACAATGCATCAGCATCATCAGATTTCTTGATTGCTTGTCATTTCTTTAGTGATTATTGATCCAAGCAGGTTAAAGATGTCAACTATTTCAATTTTTTCTCCATCAACGATGAACTTATTGATTTTGCCAGTTGCCAGGATTGTTGTCTTCTTTACGGTAAGATATAGGCCCATTTTAAAACTATGTTCCTTGATCGTGAGAAGCAAATGTTTCAGTTCGTCTTCACTTTCAGCCAGTATTATGGTATCATCGGCATAGCAAAGGTTATTGATGAGTCTTCCACTAATCTTCACAACTCTGTTATTTTCATGCAGTTCTGCTTATCTGATGGTCTGTTCTGCATATAAATTAAACAGGTAAGGGGAAAGTAGGTAGCCTTTGCTGATTTTAAACCATTCTGTTTTTCCTTGTTTTATTCAAACTATTGCTTCCTGATCAATTTAAAGGTTGTGCAAGAGAACTATCAGGTGCTCTGGGATACCCATGCTTCTTAATGTGGCTCAGAGTTTCTCATGGTTTACTGTAGTCAACACATATAGATATCCCTTTTGGTATTATTTTGTCTTTTCAAAGATCCATCTCTCATCTGCAATGATGTCTCTTTTTCCTATCCTTTCCTGCACCCTGTTTGTACTTCAAGCAGTTCTCATTCCAGGTATGGTCGTGGTCTCTGTTGAATCATCTTGAGTAGAATCCTACAGACATGCGGGATCAGAGTGAATGTGCAATAATATCCACAGTCAGTCAGATCACCTTTCTTCAGTATTGGTATAAACACATATCTTTTCCAGCCAGTTGGCCATGATGTTGTCTTCCAAATTTCCTGGCAGAGCTTTGTAAGTATGGTAACAGTCACATTCGATTACTGTAGTACTTCAATGGGAATACCATCAATGCCCGGTGCTTTATTCTTCGATAAGGCTTTCAATACTGCTTCAGCTTCTTCTTTCATCACCAGGAGTTCCTAATAAGTTACAAGTTGAAACGGCTATTGATCTACTTGATTTTTATGATATGCTGACTCTGTATATTCTTTCCACCATTTCTTGATCTTCTGTACATCATTCAACATGCATCCTTGAGCATCTTGTAGCATTCCAATTCGAGGCTATAATTTTCTCTAACTCTTGTAGCTTTAGGAAAGCTCATCTTGTTCTTCCTCTAATAGTTTCTGATGATAATTCCTTGAAAGCATCATTGTAGCACTTCTCTTTGTCTCATCTTGCTGCACATTGGAAATCTCTGTTGAGTGCTGTGATTGCCTCTCTTTCTTTTATGGCTTTAGCTTCTCTGTGTTTCTGAGCAATTTTCAGAGATTCTTCAGTCATCCATTTTGCCCATTTTTGCTTTTTCACCTTTTGTAAAGCCTTCTCACTTTCTTTGAGCAAAACTTTCTTGATAGAATACCATAACGTTTCTGGTGCTTTGTCATTTGTATTCAAAGAAGCAAATCAGTTTTGCAGGTAGTCTTTAAATTCCAGTGATATAGTCTCAAGGTCATATTTTGCTGCATTCATGTGTGGCTTGCTGTTTTTCAACTTTAGCTTGACTTTGCATACCAGTAGTTAGTGATCTGTACCATAGTCAGCTCCAGCTTTTGTCTTTGTTGATGTTATTGAGCGTTTCCATTGTTGACTTCCACAGATGTAGTCACTTTGATTTTTGTACAGCCCATTGGGTGAAGTTCATGTGTATGGGATAAACTATCATCTCTATGCCGATGATATAATGTCATTCCATCCCATAGATATTATGGACCCTGATTACTCAGCGATAATCTCTTGCTTGGGAGATATAACAGATTGGCTGAAATCATATAATCTAAAAATCAACCTTAATAAAACTGAAGTGCTGTACGTATCTAGAAATCCATGCTTCACTCCCCCTAATACATTCAAGCTACAAGAAACAGAACTTGAAGTTAGGAAGGAGGTGAAATATCTTGGAGTAATACTCAACCAATCTCTGAATATGGAGTTACATATCAAATCTCTTACTAGAATCATTTACTTCAAACTACGCATGACCCAACATCTCAGACCCCTATAAGAAGAACAGAACTTCAGAACAGTACTTCAGGCCGTAATAACACCACATATAGATTACTGCAACAGCATCCTTAAGGGACTTCCAAAGAAAACCATAGACTAATTACAACTTGCCCAAAATCTAGCAGCACGCATTCCATATAAAGCACAATGCAAGGATCATATCACTCCAATTCTCTATGACCTCCACTGGTTCCCAGTCACCTCAAGAATAAAATATAAATACTTGATGATCATATACAAACACCACAATAAAATAGCCACAACTCCCCTGTCCTCCCTCCTCAGCACCTCAACAAATTCAAGAACATAAATACACTGCTCTCAAAACACCTACACCACTCCCAACCATATCCGCAATACTACCCAATATACTAGTACAAGGGCCTTTTCATACATTGCACCAATGGTATGGAATGCCCTCCCCAACAATCTAAGAGCACCGACAGACCTTCTACAGTTCTGCAAGGAACTAAAAACACATTTGTTTAAAGAGTACTATGGGAACTCCCATGATACGCTCCAAGATCAATCTGAATAAAAACTCCCTACTATTCCTGCCCATTATACATATGACCACAGAAACAATGATGGACCTGAATCCACTCCCACTACAAAACTGTATATGATTCCCATAACTTTGTATCATACTGCAGTACTGTATATAGGATAACATTGTATCCACTTAGTTGTAAGATAATTCTTTTTACATAAATTTGCAAGTTCATTGTAAAGTTTGCTTTTTGAGTTCAACGTAAATTGTCCTTGATCTCTGGAAGGGGCGGTATATAAGAGCATGTTAAATAAATAAATAAAAAATAAAATACAGTCATTGCTTGTGTTGCTGGAAGAAGGTGGTTGAGACTAATAGATCGTTGGTGTTGCATAATTATATCAGTCTTTCTCCAGCTTCATTACTGTTGGCAAGTCCATATTTTCTAACCACTTTGACCTCTTTGTTGCCAACTTTTGCATTTCAGTTATCCATGATTATCAGGATATCTTGTTTGCATGTTCTGTCCATTTCAGCTAGTAATTGTTCATAGAACTCATCAACTTCATCCTCTTCTGTAGCTGTTGTTGAGGCATATACCTAAATAATAGTTATGTTTATTTATTTATTTTTTTATTTATTTGCAGTCTCTTATACCGCCCTATTCGACATCAGTGCGGTTTACAATGTTGATGTGCAGTCCTCATAAACGAGTAGATATTAAGCATTCACTGATTGCATTGTATTTCATTACAGTTCTTGCATGCTTCTTCTTAATTATAAATTCATCACCATTTATTCTGTCGTTCATTTCCAGCATAGTAAACCATGTGATCATCAAATGTAAAGTGACCAATACCTGCCCATTTCAGTTTGCTGACACCCAACAGATCGAAGTGTACATGTTCCATTTCATTCTTGATCATCTCCACCTTCCCTGGGTTCATGATTCATATGTTCCATGTCCCAATATGTAAGATATCTTTGCAGCTTCTGACTCTCTTTTCATGCACAGCTATATCAGCAGTCAGACGTCCCGAAGACTTTGATCCAACCACATCATAAATGCTGGCTTTATTCTGAAAAGTCTTCGGCTCATGCCCAGTAGCCAATAAAGTGCCTTCCGACCTGGAGGTCTCATCTTCCAGCGCTATAGTGCAATTTGTTTTGTTGTGACTATCCACTGGGTTTTAATGGCAAGCTATGGAAGCAGATTGCTGGGCTTTTCTTATTTATTTATTTAACTAGGCTTATATACTGCTTTTCTACCCGGTCAAAGCGGTATTCATTCAGGTACTATATATATATAAATTTTTCCCTTGTCCCCAAAGGGCTCACAATTTATGTTTTTGTACCTGAGGCAATGGAAGGTTAAGTGGCTTGGCAAACGCCACAAGGAACACCTGTGGGACCAGAAATCCCTGGTCCTCCAGCCTGAGGTAACTTGCCCCAACCACTAGGCCACTCCTCCCTCTTCCATGCAGGTAATGCTAGAGTTGTTGCTGTTGTCACAGAAATGTGATCCTCTGCTGCCCACGCCTTCCCATTGTGCTGCTGCCCAGATAGGTGGTTTGTCTTAGTCTGGGCACCTCAGCTGAGCCTGTCCATTTTGTGACACCCTGCTAGTAGTTAAACTACTGATAGGTTAGCTCTCAGCTTCATTAATACACACAAGCCCTCACAGCATGATAAGCTGCAAACTAAGTGAGGAGGGAGTTAGAGTACTAAACAGCTTTTCCAAACTAGGTTGTTAACAGAACTATGGGAATCAGATGACTAGGCACTAGAGGCAACTGCTTTTCTTACTTATGCCTAAATTTAGGCCTAATTTCTGGTCTCCAGTCATAACAGTTGTGTCCTTTATACCTACCAACCACAGAAAATCAAGGCACGAATTTATCCATAAGGCTGTAGTTTGAAGAATCAGCTTAGTCCTTAACTAGAACAGGTACATCTGCAGTGTTCAATAGGTCCCATTTTCAGGTGGTGTGGGAAGCAATATGGCTTTGTCCCTAGGTCCAAGTGGGAAAGGTAGAAAAGGCCCTCCAGAATTTTAAGTTGGTAAATGGAAGTCTGGAACCAGGCATCATCTTGCTACCACAGACTAAAAGAAAAATTCCTTGGGGTGATAATTTGCCCACTTCTGTTAGTGTGTCACTATTATATATGGCATATATCTCCATGGTGATACCATATTGCCATGAGAATCAACATGGTACCTTTTAGAATATATACTATTTTATATATGTCTACACTTCTATGATATCTACTTAAAGTCAAAAGAATTTATAGGACCACAAATTAACTGACACTATGAAATGAAAATATAATAATCCATCACAAAAATTTCATAGTAAGCAATTCGATAAATTAATTTAAAAAATCAATTTGTTATTATGGTAATAAAACAAAATATTAATGTTTTATAATAAATAAAAACTTTAATACACAAAACTCTTCTAAAATATTAAGCTGAATGCCAAACAAGTCTACCAACAAATCTGAATGGAAAACCCATTAAAAAACTATTGCCCCTGTCAAAATAATAATTGTGTTATATTTAATCAAACGTGCATCCTGATAATGGTATCCGTTCTAACCAGACATGAATTTATGCTTTATACTTATATCTGTAATTAGGAGGGGAGTGCTCATACTACCGTCGTCCAAAGTGTATACTCCACAATAACAGCATCTTAAAATTCATTATTGCTCTCCTCACTGTAAGTTCATGTGACCGGATGAGATAATTATTGGACTAGTCAAAAAATGCTACTTATCTTGAACTGTGTGTGGGAGGGTGTAATCATAGTTTCTGCAATCCAATGTGCTTGATATAGTACAACAAAAAGCAGTTTTATTATAATGCCTCTGTATCGCTCCATGTGACTGCACCTTGAATACTGTGTGCAGTTCTGGTTGCCCTATATTATAAAGGATATAGCAGAATCAGAAAAGATATAGAGATCAGCAACCTAAATAATAAAGGGGATGGAAGGATACTCCTACGAGGAAAAGTTTAAAATCTTAGGGCTCTTCCACTTGGAAAAGTGTCAGATGAGGTGAGATATGATGGCGGTCTATAAAATAACGAGTGGAGCAGAACAGGTAAACGTACATTGATTGTTTACTCTTGCAAAAAGTAGAAAGACTAGGGGACACGCAAGGAAGCTACAATGTAGCACATTGCTGAAAGAACTGAAATATGAGATTGCTAATAGTATTCTATAATCTGTGATCTACCATTAAAATCATCTGTAGTACCCGAAGATTAGAGAGTGGCCAATGTAACGCCAATTTTTAAAAAGGGTTCCAGAGGTGATCTGGGAAATTACAGTGAGCCTAACATCAGTACCAGGCGAAATGATTGAAACCATTATAAAAGACAAAATTACTCAACAGTCATGGTTTAATGGCAGAAGGCCAAATTGGATTTAGCCAAGGGAAGTCTTGTCTCACCAATCTCTTATGTTTTTTTGAAGGTGTGAATAAACAGGTAGACAAAAGTGAGCCATTTGACATAATGTATCTCTATTTTCAGATAGCCTTTGACAAAGTCCCTAATTAGAGACTCTTGGGGAAATTAAAAAGCCATGGGATAGGGGACAATGTACTATTGTGGGTTGGGGCTGGTTGAAAGATAGAAAACAGAAAGTAGGGCTAAACAGACAATTTTCTCTATGGAGAAAGGGGAATAGTGGAGTACCCCAGGGAATTGTCGACACAAAGTCTGTGGGTCTCTCCAAGTATGGATGGTGTCCAAGGGGCAAGTGCTGAGGTGGCTGCCAACCCAGTTACATGAGTCCATGTCAGTCCACTCAAAGTCACAGAACATGGCATTGCCGCCCACTATGGGGTTTGCTGCACCGCTACATATGGGAATATTTGGACTATTCCACCTTGCTGTTAACGTTGGTTTGAGCAATAGGAAACTTCATAACATCCACATGACACTGTACTCTGTAGAGCACTCATTGAAGCACAACATGATAGTAGACAAAGCAATGGAACCGGATGGGATACACCCTAGAATACTGAGGGAACTTGGGGACGTTCTAGCAGCTCCACTGACTGACCTTTTCAATGCCTCTTTGGAGTCGGGAGTGGTGCCAAAGGAGTGGAGAGAGACTCATGTGGTGCCTTTACACAAAAGCGGAAGTAAGGATGTGGTTGAAAACTACAGGCCGGTTAGTTTAACTTCGGTGGTGAGTAAATTATTGGAAACGCTGCTGAAAGAGAAAATAGTGAGGTTTCTGGAGTCCAGCGGATTACAGGATCAGAGGCAGCATGGATTCACCAGAGGCAGGTCTTGTCAGACAAATCTGATCGATTTCTTTGACTGGGTGACCAGGGAGTTAGACCGAGGGAGAGCCCTAGTTGTGGTGTATTTAGATTTCAGTAAAACCTTTGACACTGTTCCTCACAGGTGACTTATAAACAAACTGAGCACCCTAGGGATGGGACCCTAAAGTTACTGCTTGGGTTAGAAATTGGTTGGGTGGGAGGCAACAAAGAGTACAGGTAAATGGAGCTCTCTCTGAGGAGAAGGATGTTACCAGTGGTGTGCCCCAGGGATCTGTCCTTGGTACGATTCTTTTTAACATCTTTGTTAGTGATATAGCAGAAGGGCTGTCAGGTAAGGTTTGCCTATTTGCGGATGATACCAAAATCTGCAATAGAGTAGACACCCAGGAAGGTGTAGATAACATGAGGAGGGATCTAGCTAAGCTTGAAGAATGGTCTAGAATTTGGCAGTTGGGATTTAATGTTAAAAAATGTAAGGTCATGCATTTGGGCTGCAGCAATCCAAGGGAGCAATATAGTATAGGGGTGAAGTATTTTTGTCCACTAAAAAAGAGCGGGACCTAGGCGTGGTTGTGTATGATGATCTTAAAGTAGCTAAACAGGTAGAAAAGGCGACGGCAAAAGCTAGAAGGATGCTTGGGTGCATACGGAGAGGAATGGCTAGCAGAAAAAAGGAGGTGATAATGCCTCTGTATAACTCTTTGGTGCAAACTCATTTGGAGTACAGTGTGCAATTCTGGAGACCGCACCTTCAAAAGGATGTGAACAGGATGGAGTCGATGCAGAGGGTGGCTACTAAAATTGATGTGCCACACCGCCTTGATTTAACGATAAGCCGGTATACTAAATCCTTCTAAATAAATAAATAAAATGATTAGTGGTCTTCATTATAAAGCATATGAGGACAGACTTAGGGATCTTAACATGTACACCTTAGAAGAAAGGCGGGATAGAGGTGATATGATTGAGATGTTTAAGTACCTCTGTGGCATAAATGCTCAGGGGGAGAGCCTCTTTTAATTGAAAGCAAGTTCTGCTACGAGGGGACATGGGATGAGGGTGAAGGGGGATAGATTCAGGAGTGATATGCGGAAATATTTCTTTACAGAAAGAGTAGTGGATTTGTGGAATAGTCTCTCAGTGGAGGTGGTAGAGATGAGGACAGTAACTGAATTCAAAAAAGCATGGGACAAACACAGAGGATCTCTAAAGGTAAAAAGGGGACTGTTGTAGTTGTTAATATGGAAGGACAGACTAGATAGGCCATGTGGTCTTTTTCTGTTGTCATGTTTCTATGTGTCATGCTCAGTGCCTAGCTCATTCCCACCTCCCACACATCAATACAGAACCCAGGCACACTGTGAGAATGCCAAAAACCCAATTGACCATATGCACCTACATTTCTGCATGTGGCACTCAGTGCGCAACCTGCATGGGGTTGGCACACTGGTGTTCTGCAGCTGTGACTGACAGTGGCTCTGATCCAGCCGTTTGTACATGACACAGGGCCCTGAGACCCCACTGTGAGTAAGCACTAAGCAGCCCTTATGGAGGTCTGCCGTTATATGGATGTGTGGGGCGTCTCAGGACAACCATGCTGCTGTACTCCTACTATGACTACTGCTACTGATCATTTATATAGTGCTACTAGGTGTACGCAGTACTGCACAAATATATGTAAGGATGGTTCCTGCTTGTCACTGCAAAACATCTAGTCAAGACAGACAATACAACAGCTAAGGACAAGGACACAACCAGGGTAGGTAAAGAGACACATAGGGGATTAAGAGGATCAGGATCCTAAAGCTGCCTCAAAAAGATGAGCCTTCAACATGGATTTGAACAGGGGCAGGGATGAAGCCTGATGTACAGACTCAGGTGGTTTGTTCCAGGAATAAGGAGTAGCAAGGTGAAAGGATCAAAATCTGGAGTTGGCAGTGAATGAAAAAGACAGACTGTAGCAATCCACCAGAACTGTGGAGTACACGAGAAGGGATGTAGGGAGGGATGAGAGAGGAATGGTAGTGCTTGTTTACACAACAACCTGCAAGTGAGTCCACCCACTAGGGAGACTGTACAGGTCTGTGGCTGATTCCTGCAGATGCAGGTGTTGTGGCACTGTAGTGTGTGGCAGAACCTTCACAACACAACGTGCATGGCAGATGATGGTGCCTGCCAAAGGCAGCAATGGTATCTGACTGATTTGGCAGCTATGTTATGAAGGGAGGGCACATGCTACCTCATGTGTCCCAAAATATATGTTATCCTCTGCTGACAATGGTGCCAAGGCCAAGAAGAAGACCAGGATATGGCCATGACTGTGCTTCACAGGATGAGGCACACCTGTTAGGACAGACATGTCCACTGACACTGTCTAAGGGTTGATCTTGAATCTACGAACTTACCTCTGACAGGCAAGGCAACTCCTGGCAGAGCTACAGCATAAACAAGTGTGTGGGGGCTGTTATGCTATTTCAGTATGGTCATTGACAGTGATGCTTGCACAAGGCCCACCTGTCATTTACACCACACAGCCTACCAATGGCAAGCCCCCATTACCTAGGGAACAGAGACAGACCAAACACGGATAGAAGTTAGACAAACTTTATGTATGAAAATCTTTTTTTAAAACGGCGATCAGGTAGCATATAACAGAGGTACTATAGAAAACATGGTGCAAAACATATCTGTACATCATGCCATTCATTTATCCCTCCCCCCAAAAAAACATTCCCGCACACCTGCCCTTCCCCCAAAACCCCCACACCCTACCCCCTCAAAACCTATTCCTATTTATCCTGGTGCCATGGGCCTACACTCTCACTGTGTGTCCAGTACAGCACCACTCCCTGTGTGGTCTATTTATTTATTTATTTACAGTTCTTATATACCGCGCTCTTTGGTATCAGGCGGTTTACAGATAACAAATTTTGCATCAGAACAATCTTTTGCTTACATTACAACAGGGTCAGTAACTTGGAAAGTAACAGAGGTAACTATATACAAAATGAATATTTCGCATGTGGACTATTTACAGATCACGTAGCATGTTGAAAATCATAGTGGAGACAACTTTGTGGTCTATGGTCATTTTGGGTGTGCAGAAGGTCTGCTTTGTGTTCTACCAGGGCTATGTTGTTGGAGTGTCAGAGGCTGTGTGGGTGATTTGTGGAGTGGGGAGAGGGGGCGTTGGATTATGGCAGACGAGGTGCAGGCAGAATAGGTAGTGTTTAAGGACCTTTCTAAACTGGGAGAGGTCCTTTATTGACCGGATATGAGATGGGAGATTGTTCCAACAGGTCGGAGCGAAAAAAGTGAAAGCCCTATCTCTGGTTGCTTGGTTACATTTAGTGTACTCAATTGGTATAGCAAGGGTATTAGCGGCTGCTGACCTTCTTAGCCTGTTTGTGGGGGTGCTAGTAAGGAGTGAAGAGAGGGAAGGGGGGGATATCTGATTGATTGCTTTAAAAGATAACAATAGTGCCTTGTAGGTGATCCTGGCTTGTAGGGGTAGCCAGTGTAGCTCTATGAGTATGGGAGTGATGTAGTCTCTTCTGGAAATACAGCGGAGGATGCGAACTGCTGTATTCATCGCCAATTGAAGTGGATTGAGGGTGCTCTTAGGAAGACCATGTAGGATGATGTTGGAGTAATCAAAATGTGGTATAACAAGGGATTGGAAGATTGTTCTGAAATCATTAGGGGCAAGTAGAGGTCTTAGGTGTTTTAGCGTTCGTATTTTATTGTAGATGGATTTGATAGTCTGCTTTATGTGATCTTTGAAGGTTAGTTCTTGATCTATGGTGACACCCAGGTAGCGTATCGATGATTTACATGGAAGTTCCGCATCTCTCACCTTCAGTGTTGTGGGGGGAGAGAAGTTCTTATTCCTGGTTACGAATAGGACCTCAGTTTTCTTAAAGTTTATTCGCAGATTCTGGGATAAGAGCCAGTCCGTAATCGCATTGAAGCACTCGATTATTGGGGAGAAGTCGGGGTCCTTGATTCTTATTGGGGTGAATATTAGGACATCATCTGCATAGATCAGACTGGATATATTGAATGCTCGGATGATGTCACAGATCGGTTGCATATATATGTTGAAAAGTAGAGCAGATAATGAGGATCCTTGACCCCCCTTCCCTTGGACACCTCAGCCAGTTGCTGCTGCATCGGTGAGGGTCCATAGACTGTTGCATATTATCTCTGCTGCCCCCTCCACTGCCTCCCTCATGAGCTGCAGCTCATATACCACTGCATCCCTAGAGCACACAGGCTCCTGAGTTCTGCTTGCATCACAGGGGGATGGGACAGCAGTGGAGGTGGCCATTGGGGGCTGCTGTGGAAGCCTTTGGCTGGCCAATCCTACATGAGTGGACCCCTGGACCTGAGGATCCGATGACGTGCTTGTGGAGTGAGCAGCCCTGGAGGGTGTGGGGGCGATGCAATGGAAGCCCTTTGGGTCCAGATGCCTCCCTTGCCTCCACCTTTACAACTGGTGTGGCAGCACTGCAGCCACAGTGACTAATAGTTCTCAAACCTCCACCACTGCTGTCTGCCCTTCATTTGTCTGCACAGCAGCTGCTTCAGGCCCCTCATCTATCCATTCCTGCACCTCCATCCTGTCCTCCACGTTTCCTCTTTCCTCCAACTCATCACTGATTGCCTCTTCTTCCTCCTTCATCCCTTTGTCTTCCTTTCCCTCTCCTTCCTCCTTCATCCCCTTTGTCCTCCTTTCCCTCTCCTTCCTCCTCCTCCTCTTCTGTGTCTTCCTCCTCTCCTTCCTCCTCCTCCTCCTCTTCTGTGTCTTCCTCCTCTCCTTCCTCCTCCTCCACCATGTGCCCTTCCTCTTCTTCTTCCTCCTCCTCCACCATGTGTCCTTCCTCTTCTTCATCCTCAAAGCTCCCTTGCTGCTCAGGCCACATGCTACCAGTCATGGAGGCTGTCGCAGTGGTTGTGATGCTGGTAGAGGTGGAGATGTCGTACTGCTGTTGTGATGATGTTTTGGTGTCTGTTATGATAGAGGTGTCCTATGTGGGCTGGTCCTGCTGTGCTGCAAGCCCCTGTGCAGCATCCTGCTGCCATTGTGCTGCGTAAACCAAAACGTTTCTGAACAGTACATGCTCAGCTTGATGTTGTACAGTCATATACCAAGGCAGGCCCATACTACCTCGGTTACATTATGACATTGTCTATGGCTGTGGGACTAAGCTTTCTCCTCTCCATTCCCAGACCCTGGGTCCCCGATCTACTTCCATGGCTTTCTTTTCCATGCTTGCAATGCAAACTGTTTGACTGACCTCTCCGACACCGTAAGTACTGCTGAATCACTGGCCCACATCCCTGCTGGCCTAGATGACATAGCTGTCTGCATGTAGTTCATTGGTGTGGGTTTCTGTGACAAGGGTGCTACAGCTTCAAGCTCCTCTCAAAGGTGCTAGATGAGGCCTGGAGAGTACAGCGCCTCAAACTCCTGAACCCACATTTCAGCACCTCCAGGGTCCATCTTAACAAAATTCCTTGTGGAATCATAAGGTGTTCTTTAGGCTTAATACAGCACCTCAGGCCTGCCCCCCCCCCCCCACGTGCATGATGTACGAAACAGCCACTGCCTTCTGCTCCCCTCTGTACCTTCTGCACTGCTGTCTCCCATCCCTCCACGACAGAGCCTAAAAATAATGACTGATAGTGTGGACATCCTGCACAGTGTATTGGTTCTTTGGCACAATGCCAGACTTGAACCTATGTTCTCTTTGTTTGGCTGCAGTCTCCTCCAGGCTGAGCTATTGTGTTTGCTTTACAGGTGGCTGGCTGGTAGTTTGCTATAAGAAAAGTGGAAGGAAGTCCAAAAAACTGCCAGCACGGTTTAAAAGTGAGGTCAGAGAGGCTGTTGTTACCAAAAAAGCATCTTTCAGGAAATGGATAAAAGAGCCAAATGACGAAAACGGGAAACAGCACAAGCACTGGCAAGGCATTGATAAGGCAGGCAAAGAAAGAATTTGAGAAGAAACTTGCTGTGGAAGCAAAAACGTGTAATAAATACTTTTTCAAGTACATTCGTAGCAAAACACCTGTGAGAGAGTCAGTTCGACAATTAGATGATAGAGGGGTAAAAGGGGCAGTAAGAGGGGACAAGGCTATAGCAGAGAGACTGAATGAATTCTTTGCTTCAGTCTTTACTGAGGAAGATATAGGGATCTTACCCATTACTGAAGTGGTATTTAAAGGTGATACTGCAGAAGAATTGAAAGAAATACCGATATAACAGGAAGATGTATTACAACAATTTGATAAACTGAAGAGTAGCAAATTACCTGGACCGGATGGTATACATCCAAAGGGTGTTGAAAGAACTGAAATATGAGATTGCAGACCTCCTATTAGTAATCTGTGAACTATCATTAAAATAATCTGTAATACCTGAAAATTGGAGGATCACCAATGTAACGCCAATTTTTAAAAAGGCGTCCAGGGGTGATCCGGGAAACTACAGACCGGTGAGCCTGACGTCAGTACTGGCAAAAATGGTAGAAACCATCATAAAGAACAAAATTACTCAACATGTAGATAGTCGTGGCTTCATGGGAGACAGCCAACATGGCTTTAGACAAGGAAGATCTTGTCTTACTAATCTGTTATGTTTTTTGAAGGTGTGAATAAACAGATAGACAAAGGTGAGTAGGTTGATATAGTGTATCTGGACTTTCAGAAAGCCTTTGACAAGGTCTCTCATCAGAGACTTTTGTCAAAACTAAAAAGTCATGGGATAGGAGGCAGTGTAGTATTGTGGATCAGGAACTGGTTAAAAGATAGAAAGCAGAAGGTAGGGCTAAATGGCCAATTTTCCCAGTGGAAAAAGGTGAATAGTGGAGTACCCCAGGGATCTGTGCTGGGTCCGCTGCTTTTTGACATATTCATAAATGACCTGGAAAAGGGAATAACGAGTGAGGTTATCAAATTTGCAGATGATACCACACTATTTAAAGTTGTCAAAACCCAAGAGGATTGTGGAAAATTGCAAGAAGATCTTGATAAATTGGAAGACTGAGCATCCAAATGGCAGATGAAATTTAATGTGGACAAGTGCAAAGTTATGCACCTAGGAAAGAACAACCCAAACTATGGTTACACGATACAAGGTTCCACATTGGAAACCACTATCCAGGAAAAAGATTTATATGTCATCGTGGATAACTTTTTAAAACCCTCCGCCCAGTGTGCAGCGGCAGCCAAGAGAGCAAATAGAATGTTAGGTATCATAAGGAAAGGAATGGAAAATAAAACAAAGGATATTATAATGCCTCTGTATCGTTCCATGGTGCGACCACACCTTGAATATTGTATGCAATTCTGGTCCCCGTATCTTAAAAAGAAGGAAATAGCGCTATTAGAAAAGGTACAGAGAAAAGCCACCAAAATGGTAAAGGGGATGGAAGGATACTCCTATGAAGAGAGACTAAAAAGGTTAGGGCTCTTCAACCTGGAAAAGAGACGACTGAGGGGAGATATGATAGAGGTCTATAAATAAATGAATGGAACGGAACAGGTAAATGTAGATCGATTGATTACGTCATCAGAATATAAAAGACTAGGGGACATGGAATGAAGCTACAGGGTAACCTATTTAAGACTAGTATAAGAGAAAATATTTTTTTACTCATCTTGTAATCAAACTCTGGAATTTGTTACCGGAGGATGTAGTAAAAGTTGTTAGTGTAGCTGGGTTTAAAAAAGGTTTGGACAAGTTTCTGGAGGAAAGGTCCATAAACCATTATTAAAAGGAACCCAGGATATCAATGCTTGACCCAATACAAGCATTAAGGAACCTGTGTCTTTTGGGGAAACTGCTAGGTACTTATGACCTAGATTGGCCACTGTTGGAAACAGGATAATGGGCTTGATGGACCTTGGTCTGACCCAGTATGGCATATCTTATGTTCTTTTTTTTTTTTTTATTTATAAAGTTTTATACATACAATACAAGAAACAAACACTACTTCAATAATTTCAAACAACAGTTGAAATGCACAAGAAGAAAAATGTGAACAACCACTTCAAGGGGGTGCGTCCAAACCTAAGATCAAATAAGAAAAAAAAAAACCCTAAGAAATAAAAATATATCACACCACAATCGGTTCCTGGAGTGAATTTATCTATACTCCCTTATATTTTAAGAAATCTAACAACTGAGCAGTTTCAAAAAAAACATATCTTTCACCCTGATAAAGTAACAGATGAGATGTTGGAGAATTCTTTACGATCTAAGAACCTTCGGTTACTGAATTTTCCACGCACGCATTATTTGTCTCCATTAATATTATTTCAGAAATATCTTAAGGAAAATTTGTTGATAGCAGATTTTAATTTAATTGTGGTGTCAAAAATTTATTATGTTTTTCCACGTAATTTAGTTCAGCCACTCGGTGAGGAGGGTGAGGCGGCTCCTCCACATGATCAAAGGGCTTCTTCCACCTTAGATATTTCAGCTTTTCTAGAATGTACTTCAGATGATATTTCCTCCAGGGCCACTTTGTTAGTTACTTTACCGTCAGAGATGGATAAGGATAGAATTATGAGAGCTTACTTTAAGAAAAAATCAGAGAAATTTTGTGGTCAGATAGTGCAGATGTTTCCTGATGTATCCAGGGCCACGCAAGTCCGACGCAAGGCGTTTTTAGACTTGCGTCCACGGGTGTTGGCCCTTGGAGCTGTTTTTCACCTTAAATTTCCGTGTAAATGTCTGTTACTTTATATCTTATGTTCTTATAGCAGCAGCCTTGGCCTGTGTGACACTGCAGGGATGGATACTGTCTCCTCCCAGAGACTGTTCTCCCTTGCGTGATGATAGCTTTTGGGGGGCAGGCTGAGGTTATGGGTTTGAGGGCCATCCCCTTTTAGCCTGCCAATTATCATGCCCCTCCCCCACCCACCACCAATGGGCTTACTCACCCATGGAGCCGCAACTGGATGACCTTCCAGATGCATGTGGCCAACTCTAGATTGGCCCTGTAATGACCTCTGGGGTACAGCACCCTCTTCCACCTCAGCACCATGCATGCTAGGTCCTTTGCCTCCTCCCTGCTGAAATTCTCCTGCTTTCACCGACTCGCTACTTTGTCTTTGACCCTGATCGGGGGGGGGGGGGGCCTACTTGGGGAGTGTGCCAAAGGGGAGTCCTGCAGTGGACACCTGGGCATTGTGACATGGGGTTTTTGTTACCGTGTCTGTGGCATGTCCATGCCATATCACATGGGTATACTGGAAGGCATACTGAGCGATGCGCGGGCCCCCCCCCCAACCACGTATATCCATGATATGTGGTTAGTTCACTAGGGCTCATATATACAAGTATTCCCCCCCCCCCCCGATGCACACTGCCCGCATTCCTCCAATATGGCATCCGTCTTCAAGCCGCATACACACACCCGCTGCACATTCGCTAACCCTCATATTTCTGGTTTACCCATGTTTAATCCACCTTACTCATGATTTGTGCCTTTCTTTGAGCATGTGTTTTCCTTTGCATTGTGACGCCTTTGCTACCTTACTGAATATCAGGCCCATAAGGACTAGGAGATATCTAAAACAGAGAGGAGAAAATATTTTTTCTCTCAACATATAATTAAGCTTTGCTGAAGGATGTGATAAAAGTAGGTAGTGTAGCTGGATTTTAAAACGGCTTGGACAAATTCCTGGAGGAAAGTCCATAAACTGCTATTAAGGCAGACGGAGAGAAAACCACTGTTTATCTTTGAGGATAAGTAGCATGGAACTAGCTACTCTTGGGGTGTGTTAGGTACCTGTGACCTGGATTAGCCACTGTTGGAAACAGGACACTAGGCTTGATGGACCTTTGGTGTGGCACTTCTTATGTTCTTATGACTAATCAGAGAAAATATTTTTTCACTCAACGTATAATCAATTTCTGGAATTCATTGTTGGAGCATGTAGTAAAAGCTGTTAGTGTAGCTGGGTTTAAAAGAGGTTTGGACAAGCTCCTGGAAGAAAAGTCCATAACCCATTATTAAAATGGACTGGGGAAATCCACTGCTTACCCCACGACAAGCAGCATGGAATCTAACTACCTTTTGGGAACCCGACAGGTACCTGTGACCTGGACTGGCCACTGTTGGAAACAGGATCCTGGGCTTGATGGGCTTTGGGTCTGACCAAGTAGGTATTCTTATTCTTATTATGCATGCTTATCACTCTGTAACTTCCCCACCTCTGACTATCATTTTGCCAGAAACTGGCTGCATCGGGAATGTTCACTGAAGAACTGGTATCACTTTTACCAAAAATGGCACTTAAAGTCAGCATTCTGAAACGTTTTAACATTTCTAATAAATAGGGAAAAAGGGAAAAAAGCATAACTTGGGGGGAGAAAAAATATAAGCATCAAAGGGGGTGAGAGAAAAGCAACAGGGGAAGAAGAGAAAGACAAAGAGAAAGGATCCACTAATGCTTTTTAAGTGTCTGGTGCCCCCCCCCCCCCCCAAAAAAAAAACACACCTTTGTTTCTCCTCTCTCCACTTCTCATGCTTTCTTCTTGTTCTTATCTCCCTTCCTTGTCTTTGGTGCATTTCATTTTCTCACCTCACGTCCTCTTTTCTACTAAAGGCCATATCCTAAGTCCCAAAAACACATGGATGGGCCTGCTACTGCAGTGTTTTTCAACCTTTTTTGTGCAAAGGCACACTTTTTTCATGAAAAAAATCACGAGGCACACCACCATTAGAAAATGTTTAAAAAATTTACCTCTGTGCCTATATTGACTATATATAAAGTAATTCTATTGAATAGGAATCAAACACTCACACCAACCCCCCTCCCCTGCTGGTTCACACCAACCCCCCTCCCCTGCTGGTTCACTCACACCACCCCCCCCCCCTCCACTGCTGGTTCACTCACCCACCCCCCTGTCACTTACTCACCCCTCCTGCTGGGTCACTCACTCACTTACCCCCCTCCCCTGCTTGTTCACACACACCATCGCCCCCCCCGTTGCTGGTTCACTCACACCACCCCCCCCCCTCCACTGCTGGTTCACTCACACTCCCCCCCCCTTGCTGGTTCACTCACACTCCCCCCCCCCTTGCTGGTTCACTCACACACACACACACACACACCCCCCTCTGCCCAAGCCGCTGCTTCTGCTTTGTACAGAGCAGCGACTGCACTACACTTACATTGAAAAGTAAAGAGAAACTGTGTCAGGAGCCCTCCGGTCATCGCAGAGCCCGAGGAAGTGATGTCATGGGGGCAGGCTCCTCACAGGCTGTCTTTCCTTTTCAAATTAACTTTATTGCAGCTAAAGTTAATTTGAAAAGGAAAGACAGCCTGTGAGGAGCCGCCCCCCATGACATCACTTCCTTGGGCTCTGCATGATCGGAGGGCTCCTGACACAGTTTCTCTTTACTTTTCAATGTAAGTGTAGTGCAGCCGCTGCTCTGTACAAAGCAGAACCAGCGGCTGCACTGCTATAGGGAATCGCGATCGCGTTCGCGCCGCGGACTTCGGCACAAAAGCCGGTTTTTTGCTCTAGCCGCTCCCGATCTTGCGGCCAGAGCAAAAAAACGGCTTTTCAATGGCCGGTTTTACAACTGTGCCGGCAGCCGGCCTGGCCATGGAAAAACCGGCCAGGCCGGCTGAAAACCGGCCGGTTGGCAACCCTAATTTGTGAGCCGAGGCCACATGTTACGGATGAAATTGGAATTTTTCCCACGGCACACCAGACAATATCTCGCGGCACAGTGGTTGAAAAATGCTGTGCTACTGTTTCCCTCTTTTCCCATCCCCAAACAAAAGGCAACTGTTGCATGGAAGGGAGTGCCAGGGAGAGGGGCTGTATTAGGGGCAAGCGGGCTTTCTCTGCTGAGTGAGATTTGGGCACTGGCCCAAGAGAGTTGAGGCATGAACCATGTGTGCCCATGCTATAGCATAGAAATGCATGCCTTTTACCCCCGTCCTCTCTCAACAGAGGGGGATGATTTGGTAAGGGACCCATGTAAAGATATAGCACAGTTACTTACCTGTAACAGGTGATCTCTGGGAACAGCAGGAATAAGTCTTCACATATGGTACGTCGGTACCGACGGAGTCTGCATGGGAACGCTTCCCAGCGTCCAATCAAAAAGCTTTTGGAAGCATCCCACCACGCCTGCGTGCTGCCTTCCCGCCTTTCCCAACTGGCTCTCCTCAGTTAAGTTTTAAGCTGAGACAAAGAGAGAGAGAGAGGAAAGGAAAGATAGATAGAGATACAACTCCTGGGGAGGTGGGTGGGTTGTGAAGACTTATTCCTGCTGTTCCCAGAGATCACCTGTTACAGGTAAGTAACTGTGCTATCTCCAGGAACAAGCAGGAATGAGTCTTCACATATGGGGACTCCAAAGCTGAGATGCCTGGAGTCCGAGCATGTCATAGGTTGGAACATGCTATCCCCCACAATACCAGGCATCCTGAGGATGGAGGGTAGGAGTTGAAGAAAGAAGATGCTGTGGAACAGCTAACCTAGCACAGGACTGCAGGAAAGGAGTCCATGTGTGGATAACGATTGTCATCAATGATATTGCAAAGAATATTGCAATATGGACCTCCATAAACAGGATTTCATAGAAGTATGGAGGTTCATGGATCTACTGGGAATCCAGTAGAGGAACCGTGAAGAGGACCTCACTGTAAGCGGAGGTAATAAACCTGTAGGAAAAACAGCGGAGGTCAGAATCCTGAAAGGTAACAGGCACCCCTAGTAGGAAAAACTGGGGTAGTACAAAAACGGTGGGCCTTCAGCGGAAAGCTGTATGATAAAAACCAAACTCTTTTGGCGGCAGAGTAACTCACTCTTAGGAGCAAAAAGAGAAAGGCTAACCGATTTGGACAAACAGGCACAGTCCTTGTGGGGAGAAAGGGTATGGGAACCCCTTGTATCCCAAAAAGAGAGGACAAATGCCTGAGGCGTTAAGCCTGTGATTAACTGAAGATCCACAATATCTCTCCTAACTGGGGTAAGCTAGGAGAGATATGAGGTACGGAGAGCTTGAGGTACCTAAACCCTTAGGTTATGGTATAAAAATTGTTGACTACACAGGAGTGGTTGTGTGTGTAGAATCCCAAACCTGCTGGATAGCAGAGGTATGGGTAAAAACCCCTCTGTCAGAAACAGATAGCTATATGAGTATAGACAGTGAGATAGATAGTATGTGGAGACAAATCTATCTATAATGAAATATCTCGACAGATACATATATATATATATATATATATATATATATATATAGTAACACGGAAGATCTGCCCTCTGCCTCAGAAGCACAGAAATCTGCTGTTTGCAGTTTAGATTCTGACAGGCAGGCAAGTCACAAGGTACCCAGTTACCATAGGCAACGTAAACAAACTCAGACACGAGGTCTGCAGTCACGCCTAGCTAGTAAGCATTCCCCAGCTGCTGATGAAAACGGCTTTCACCTGTGCAAGGGAACGCCCAAGAAGCTGTATAAAAAATACTCAGTGCAGTCAGAGTTAGACTGGCAGGACACGAGAAACTTGCAGGACTCAGAAGAAAGCTCAGATTATTCAGGAAATACAGACACAGAGTCAGAACTGCCTGGAACTTCTAGCAGGAAGCCACAAAGGAATTCACAGAAAGAAACACGGAGAGTTTCATACAGAGAGGTCAGCTGTAAGAAGCACTTACCTCTGACGCAGCTTGAATTTCCTAAGCACCGGGCTGTGCTGAATGAATGGGAGGCAGTGGAAGGCAAATCGTATGTATCTGAAAAGCATGGCAGCTTAAAACAGTTACAAACCCTAGAGAGGGAAAGAAATGCTATTGAAGATGTGTGTATGTCTGACCCTGAAGAGTGTGTGCCAGTGAAACCCTGCAAAAGATTTCCAAGAGAGAAATCCTCCCATAATAGAAGAGAACAGTGTTATGGTTTACAGCCAAATGTAAAAGGCAGGTTAAAAAGTTTAAAAGTTTTAAGGATAAAGCTTACTCAGAGAAAGGTGTTTCTCCTTCCTGCTATTACAAGTTATATGACAACTATTTGCCCTGCTGTGAAGAAGGCTGTTCAGAGAGCACTGATAGAGATACGGGACTAAGAAAGGTGCAAACCTTCTGTTCTAATGAAAATACTGTAAATGATAAAGCAAAGTGTGAGCCTATGATTACAGAGGCTGGTATGGAAAGCCCATGTGATGAAGCCATGGATTGTACGCTGTTGTTATCCGATATGGTTTCCTCCTTATGCTGAAGCCAGGATAAGAGTGCCTCGTGAGTGCTGAGAAAGCTAAGAAGAGACAGCTAGCATATCGGATAAACTTTATACTGTGACTTATGAGTTCTGTTGAAGCAAGATGCTATGTTTAAGTTTTCTTCAGTTTACCAGAAGTATGGTTGTATCCTGAGTTTTTTGTATTATAACCTTTTTGAAAATCCAACCCCGGGAAGGGAATAAAAATCCTTTTGAAAAACCTGACCACTTGACTCACAACTACAACTTTCTATAAGAAAGGTCAGGCCCAGCAGTCTGGCTGTTAGCTTAGGCCACAGTCCAGCTCCTGCTGGTGACATAAATGGCGTAGTATTTTGGATTTTTGAAAAAAAAATACTACAAAAGGCTTTCTTCAAAGAGGATACAGCTGGCTGAAAAAAAGAAAAAAAGAAAAAGAAAAAGCCAAGTGAAGAAAATCCTGAGGAAGAAAAACCTGGTTTGGATTTTTCCAGCATCTGGATTCCCACATCCTGACCTGGAAGGTGGCGTGGACAAGAACCTTTCTCAACGTGCGATCCTACACCGTGCTAAGGTACAAGTAGGTGGGCACGGGTGGTGAGGATATTTGAGAAAGGAGAGGAAATTTGTACCTTGAGAGGCAGGCAGAAAGAAGAAAAAAAAAAAAGGGAAATTGTGCCGCACTTGGTGGGCCCTGTTTTTTTCTTCCTGCAGGTACGCTGAAACACCGCGATGGATCCCCAGGAGATGCGAGAGTGGATGGCAGCCCAGTGGAAAGCCCAGAGTGAGCTTATGAGACTAACACAAGAGCGAACTATGGCAGCGCTAGCCACGCAGCAACAGCCGCTCTTGGACTTACTAGCAGC
This sequence comes from Ichthyophis bannanicus, assembly GCA_033557465.1. Taxonomy (NCBI): domain Eukaryota; kingdom Metazoa; phylum Chordata; class Amphibia; order Gymnophiona; family Ichthyophiidae; genus Ichthyophis; species Ichthyophis bannanicus. The sequence goes on along the minus strand of CM066047.1, from coordinate 112,014,243 downwards.
TCTGGTGAAGAGGACGCATACAGCAGACGAAGCTGGGACACTATTACCACATGTGGTAGGACCACAAAACTGCAGTGCATTGGCACTAGGACAATTGCAAAGTACTGATAACTTTGATGATTACTCAGATGCTTTTGAGCGAATTGCGGAAGCGGCTAAAGGGCCACTAGACCAGTGGGCCGTGAGGTTCGCAATGTCCCTGACCAGAGAGGCATTGGCGGCCTACAAGGCGATGCCCGCAGGCCTAGCATCCAGTTACCCGGATGTAAAGCTAGCAGTAAGGGATAGGTTAGGATTAACTTCTATTCACTACCGGCGTCTTTTTAGAGAGGCAAGGCTCCTGCCTAAAGAAACGCCGAAAGCATTAATGCAGAGATTAAAAGGGTTGGCAACAAAATGGCTTGCTCCTGAAAAAGCAACTGTTAAGTCTTTGATGGACGCAGTGCTTCTTGAGCAATACTTTGAGGCCGTACCACCAGAGGTCAAGGCTTTCTTATTGTTACAAAAATGTAAATCCACTAAGGAAGCGGCTTAACTCACGGAGTGCTATTTTGAAGCAGAGTTAGCCGGGACTTCCAGGGATAATGTTTTGAAGGTAACAGGCATGGAAAGAATGCCAGGGTTTAGAAAGGCCTGTAATTATGTGGTACATGAGAAAAGTGTGAAAAAGTATGATGTTATGAAATGCTTTCACTGTGGAAAAACTGGTCACATACGCAGGGAATGTAAAGAGCGTACTGCTCTTATGTCAGGTGGAGAGAGACACACCGGGGAGGGATTTGTGCTCGATGTCCAGGTGGAAGGGATAGATGCTGTAGCGCTCCTCGATTCAGGAGTGGACCAAAGTATGGTTTCCCAAAGGATGTGGAAAACCATACAAGCCCATAACCCTTCCTTATTGAATTGCATGGACGGACGTGTGAAAGTACGGTGTGTACATGGAGCATCCTCTTTTTACCCAATGTATGAAATGTGTGTGAATGGTTTAGGTACTAGGGAAAAAGTGCATATGGCAGTTGTCCCCGACTTCCTTTCGAAGTGGTCTTAGGGCGTGACTGGCCTCCATTCGAAGAAGAAATGGAGAAAGGCCTCAAGGGAAAGTCAGGTTCAGCCCCAATAGGAACATTAGGAGAGAGTAAGGCACAACCTGAGACCCCAAAAACTGAGGCTATGGCGCAGAAGATCCCGAGTGCTTTGTTTGGAAAACCGCATGAAGCTAGTGTCCCCTCAAAACTATGGGTAGAGGTGGGGGTCTCAGCTAAAAAGAAATTTGTATTGAGGTTCACAAAGACATCCCCGCAGGCTAAAAGCCCACAAAGAGCTTCCGAAGCCTCAGCGGGCTATGATTTATTTAATAGCGAGGATGCAGTGGTTCCCAAGGGAGGGAAGGCCCTTATTGACATGGGGATACAGATACAGATCCCTGAGGGTTGCTATGGCCGCATAGCACCGCGGTCCGGCCTAGCGGTCAAATATTTTATTGACATCGGGGCCGGGGTGATAGACCCCGATTACCGGGGCGTAGTCTAGGTCCTACTCTTCAATTTTGGTAAAGGATTTTGAGGTGAAAAAGGGCGAAAGAATAGCGCAATTAATATGTGAGCGCGTGGGTTTCCCCATAGTGGAAGAAGTACCTTCATTGGCTTCCACAAATCGTGGGTCAGGAGGGTTTGGCTCCACAGGGATGAGGGACGTTAAAGGCCTAGCAGCCATAGCAGAAGAGAGAAAAGAGGAGGACTTGGGTCCACAACCCTCCGATTGGAGGGAACAGCCTGAGCTACGAACAGGGCCAGACCTGTCGGAGCACCAACAGGGGGAATTAGCCAGGGTATTGAGGAAATTTTCCGATGTACTAACAGCGGTGTCCGGCAAAACGCGCCTAGTGGCTCATGAGGTCATCACAACACCGGGGAAGGTAATTAGGCAACGCCCGTACAGGTTGCCTGAGGCAAAAAAGAATGAGGTTATTGCCCAGGTTAAGGAGATGGTAGAAATGGGCGTAATTGAAGAGTCCCATAGCCCGTGGTCTAGCCCCATTGTATTAGTTCCCAAGTCTGACAGAACACTCCGTTTTTGCATTGACTTTAGGCAAGTCAATGCCATATCTCAATTTGACGCATACCCAATGCCGAGAATTGACGATTTACTGGATCGCTTAGGACAGGCTAGGTTCCTCACCACGCTGGATCTTACAAAGGGATACTGGCAAATCCCATTAACCAGGGATTCTAAGCCAAAGACAGCCTTTACCACTCCAACAGGCTTATATCAATTCTGACGCATGCCATTTGGGCTACACGGTGCGGCTGCGACGTGTCAGCGACTTATCGATCAAGTCCTGAGGCCACACCAAGATTACGCGTTAGCCTACATGGATGACGTTATCATTTATAGCAGTACTTGGCTGGAACACTTGTCGCGAGTAGAGGCAGTACTGCAAGCCATCCGGAAGGCTGGTCTTACCCTAAAACCAAAGAAATGTCTTTTTGCAGCTAGGGAGGCCAAATATCTAGGACACGTGGTAGGGAACGGGCTAGTCAAACCACTAGCAGATAAAATTGATAGTGTGAAAAATTTCCCCCGACCAGTGGATAAGAAGCATGTCCGTAGCTTCTTAGGTCTGATAGGCTATTATCGGAGATTTATCCCCAGGTTCGCGGAAGAAAGTAGCATTTTTACCGATATGATTAAGAAAAATGCGCCAAATAAGGTACGTTGGACTCCTGAGGCAGAAGAAGCTTTTATCTCCCTTAAGGAGAAATTGTGCAAAGCCCCTGTCCTGAAAGGAGTGGATTTCAGACTCCCGTTTATAGTTCAGACAGACGCATCTGAGACTGGGTTGGGGGCGGTTATGTCCCAAAGATTTGAGGACATAGAACACCCAGTTACTTATTTAAGTAGGAAGTTATCAAATGCTGAACGGAAGTACTCAACTGTGGAGCGTGAATGCCTAGCCATTAAATGGGCGATAGAAGCATTAAGATTCTATCTAACGGGGCGCAAATTCCTGTTGATCACGGATCATGTGCCGTTAAAGTGGCTTAGCCAAATGCGCAATAACAATGCCCGACTGACACGATGGCACTTGGCTTTACAAGCCTTTAATTTTGAAGTGCAGCATCGAGCAGGAAAGCTACATGGCAACGCTGATGCCTTAAGTAGAATTACGCGCTGTCCGACGAGGGCGTATGCAGGTCGTAATATCTTAAGGGGGGGGATGTGTAACACAGAAGATCTGCCCTCTGCCTCAGAAGCACAGAAATCTGCTGTTTGCAGTTTAGATTCTGACAGGCAGGCAAGTCACAAGGTTCCCAGTTACCATAGGCAACGTAAACAAACTCAGACACGAGGTCTGCAGTCACGCCTAGTTAGTAAGCATTCCCCAGCTGCTGATGAAAACGGCTTTCACCTGTGCAAGGGAATGCCCAAGAAGCTGTATAAAAAATACTCAGTGCAGTCAGAGTTAGACTGGCAGGACACGAGAAACTTGCAGGACTCGGAAGAAAGCTCAGAATATTCAGGAAATACAGACACAGAGTCAGAACTGCCTGGAACTTCTAGCAGGAAGCCACAAAGGAATTCACAGAAAGATGAGTAGACATATAAGAATATATCTATAGTGAGATATGGAAGGGCATAAAATACACACCAAAGATAAATATGAATATGTAGGCCTAAATATGGGTGTCTGTAATTAACAGACAGATATATGCCTACAGCATGGTATTCACATAGGACATGTGGAGAGGAAAGATTCATCCAATAACAAGGAGGTGTAACCTACTTGAGAAGATATATAGAGAATCTATTCCCCCTGGTTATGATGCGTAAGGATGCTAGCTAGTGAAATAACCAAGATAGTTACATGAAAAACAGAGGATAATATCAATCTGTAGCCAGCAAGTCCCGAGTCGTCCAAGACTCTAGCATGGTAAGTGGACAGAAGACAGATAGGGATGAGGTACCATGTTGACCTGCTTAAGGGCAAAAAGTATCATGCGTTCTTACCATGAGGACGAGCTGCAAGGAGAAAGAGCATATCCCCGATTGGGAATGCCATGGACCAAAGCAGGGAATTGGCAACTCCTTAAGCCCTTAGGTAAGAGAAGGCCTATGTCCTTTATGGCAAAAGGAGATAGTAAAGAAGGGAGAACCTTCTAGTCATGGGAGACATAACTGAAAAGCCTTTTCCAACCATCTAAGATAGCTGTTGGAGAAAAAAAACCATGCTCTCTAGCAAGGGCCCATAGTGGAAAGCTTCTCTGTAGAATTGCAGAGAGCATGATGCAGGAGAATGAGGAGATAGAACTGGCTGCTAGAGAGTCAGTATCTCAGCCCACTATGCTGCCAAATCCAGGGGAATGGAGATGGCAGAAACAGAAAACCAACCCAGAAAGCTTGTAGTGGGATAATCTCCAAGATAGATGAAAAACACTGACTTGGAGCCACTACTAAGACCAGATAGAATGTTAGAGGAGGACAAATCTGGTTGTTTGTGGACAAGAACCAGTGGACCAAACATTAAGGCTCCTGCATAGGCAGCTGCTAGCAAGACAGCAGAAAGAATATTACTGTTTAAAAACAGAAAGAACAGACAGAACAGGAGTAGAAAACTCTGGACATGTCTGATAAGCTGCCTCAAAGTAAAATTGATACAGGGGAGTATACTCAGGGAGGAAAATTCCGCACTGGAAAGTGACAAACCTAGAAAGGCTGAGAAAAGCCCTCCAGTAAGTAATTCCGCTCTTACAGTGGTAAGAGGGTGAAGAGAATAGAGCTGAAGAAGACTTACCAAGTAGTAAGTCTATAGAAAGGAAAAATACATGCTGGCACAGGAACTATCATTTGATAGTGGTCAGACCTCTTTCCCTAGCAGGAAAAGAGGAGAAACCTGTGACTTATAGGCATGAACATTCTGACAGCTCATAGAAAAAAGGGGTGTCTTTTGGAACGAGATCCTTATGTAGGGGTTAGAATGAAGTAATGGATTGCCTCTGTTGAGAAGAAGCAACTATAGATTCGAACCCCAAGGGTCACAAGCATCTGATGATGATTGATCAGAAACCCTGCAGAGGCCGGGTTTGTTAAGCCTGGTGAGAGGTTGGAGTCTTCAGACCAGGACGATGCCTCCCCTGTAGGGGAACATCTGTATGATGGGCAAGTGAGGAATAAAACCTTCTTCTCCTGTGGGAAGAAAGTTTGGTAGGACATTTCCTACCTACTGGGACAGAAGAAGGTGTAGAAGAACCCTTAGGAACAGGTAAATCAGTGGACAACTGAGTAACCTGACGTAAAGACTCCTTGTTGAAAAGATTTTCTCCAGTGCAAGGAGTATGTCCCAGCCGTTGTTGTGCCCACTTGGCCAAATCTGAAGCTTGGAGCCAGGCTCTACGTCGTGCCCCTATAGCTATAGCAGAAGTCCTGCTGACAGACTCAAAAGAGTCTAGGGAAGCACGAGAAAGAAACAAAGAGATATTCTGGATATGCTTAAGCAGTGAGGAATAGTCTGTACTCCTGGAAACTGGAAGGAAAGGAGTCAGAAGATATAATTGCTTTGTGACCTCCTCAAGAGAAATATAAAAAATATATGAGAGAATTCTTGCAGAAAGCATAGATGTTTGGAAGGTTTGACGTCCAAAGGCATCTAGTGTCTTAGACTCACGACCTGGCGGATAAGAAGAGTGCTTTTTCTTACTCTTTATCCGCCTCATTGCTGATTCCACTACTATGGAATGATGAGGAAGTTGAGTCTTTTGAAACCCTGGAGAGGGGGGCACCTGATATAAGAGATCAGTTGCCCTGGGAGGTGGGGGTACCCTTAAAGGTGTTTCCCACATTCCTAGAAGGAGATCCTGCAAGGAATGATGCAAAGGAAACAGAGCCTGGTGCAGGATCATGTCCTGGAATAGGAATGGGAAGGGATCTTGCTATATCCAGGAGGAAACTCTGAAAAGAGGGATCCCCAACAGGAATCTCCCTTGGACAGGTTAGATCTAAAGAACTAGCCTGAGCACCCACAGAGTTATCCAAATATATAGGAAGAGAAGATCCTGCAGGGTGCAGTGTGGAATGCTTAAGGGATGGTTGCTGGTACTGGTTGTCAGGAGCAGCAACCGTCTTTACCACATTGTCCATGTCAGGTATTGACTCCAAGCTTGGTATAGAATGGAGCGATGCTGTTGAAAAAAGCATGGTAGGAGTTTGCCACGATGCTACTGTGGATACCGGCACTGAAATCAAGACCGGTACCGATGTCGGAGTCGGGCTCGACAAAGACATCGGAGCAGTCATCGGTGACACTTCAATCGGTACCGAGGGAACCGAAAACCTCCGGCTGCTATCCTCGGTACCGAGCCACCAGTATCGATCGGTGTCGGTACCAAAATCTATTGGTATCCAGTCTTCCAGACTAGAAATGGATTCCAAACTCGGCATTGAGGGCAAGGAGCCTGAGAAGCGAAGCATGGAAGGCACCGACTGTAAGGGTAATGAAGACATCGGTACCGACTTCAGTACCGTGTCCGATACCGGTGAATGAAGGTCTACCGGTGGCAACTCAATCGGCCTCAGGGGAACCGAGAGTTGCGGATCCAAGCCATCGGAACCGAGTCCTCGGTACCGCCGCGAGACGGTACCAAGGCGAGTCGGTACCCAATCCCCCAGACTGGAGAACGATTCCAGACTCGGCATCGAGGGAAGCGAGGCTGTCGATGCACATCTGGAGGGTACCGACATCGGTGGCAGTATCGGTGTTGGAACCGATAATGGAAAATCAATCTGGGACGTATCCATCGGTCCCAAAGACACCGAGGAGGCCAGATGATGATCCCTGGTGAGGAGTATTTCATCCAACACCAGTGCCGATGCAGGGGTATCGGTACCGCTCGAAGCGGATGCCACCACCGTGCACGGCTCAGGTAGGTTCTGTGGGGGGTGAACCCCAGAAACAACCTGAAACCCCTTATACGCTTTGGAGACCAAAGACTCCCGCCGGGGTTTTGAAGCCAGGAGGCCATCGAGGGAAAAGCCGGAGCTGTCTACATGCTGTGCATGAGACCTACCCCTCGAGGACTGGCTAGTCTTAACAGACTGTTTGTGAGTTACCTGATTCAAAGTGGAAGAAGAAGGGGACGGTGCCCCGAAGTTGGAGGGTAACCGTGTATTGAGGGATTCTCGATGTTGAAGATGTCTTCTCACCAAACTGTTGTCAGGACCCAAGAAGGTTAGACACCGACTTCGAGGGTCTAAAAATAAAGTTGCACCGCCACAGTCTGAACATTTCTTGGAGAAAGTGTCTGGCGGTTCCATGAAGGAAAAAGAGGTGAGGCCTGAAAGGCCTAAGACCCCGTGGGACACTGAAAAAATATCCCGTTGAAAAGGAAATTTTACAAGAAAAGAAACGAAAACACCGGCGGTGTCAGGAGACAGCCGCGACCACAAGAAAAATAAAAATAAAAAATAAGAATTTTCTGCGGTGACAGGAGGACGTCCTGCCGGCTCCGCGGAAAAACAAAAACTGAGGAGAGGCAGTTGGGAAAGGCGGGAAGGCAGCACGCAGGCGTGGTGGGATGCTTCCAAAAGCTCTTTGATTGGACGCTGGGAAGCGTTCCCGTGCAGACTCCATCAGTACCGACGTACCCATATGTGAAGACTCATTCCTGCTTGTTCCTGGAGATACACCATTTATGCATGCAAATCACTATTTTCATTGGTTTGCATGCATATTTTAGCCATTTGCTATTCTGTAATTATGCGTGTTAAGACTGATCATATTTTCACTGTGTGTGTGCATGGTGGCAGAGGTTAGGCCAAGCACAGATGGAGTGCAGATTTATGCATCTAAGTTATAAAATAGCATAACTTATATGCATTCTTGAAAAACTAGCTACGGGCATTAACATCTCCATAGGGCAAGGTACAAGTGCTCATCACTATTTGACAAGTGGTTTTACACCACTTACGCCTCTATTTGATAAAGTATGTATGTATTTCATTTTATAAAATAGGCCTCAAATATGCACGTACTACCATGCGTTAATTCCACAGAAGTTTATAATATTGCTATCTATATGGGGACTAGGAAAGCAGGTGTGAGGCATCAGCAGAGCAGAGAAGAGCTTCTCTTTTGTTTAACCCAGCCACTCCCTTCCCTCCTGCCCTTGGAGGGAACAGGAGGGTAAGGGAGAGAATATGGAGCAGACAGAGTCAGATTAACACTATATTGAGCCCTAGGAAAATATGGATCCCCATTTACTTCATTTTTCAACCCCTCTATCGAGTTTCATTTGCTCTTTCATTTGCCCCTCCCTCCCTGCAAGGATCTTTGTTCATGGTTTTCCCCCCATACTTCCAGATGCAGTACAGGGAAAATCGCAGAGCCCAGTTGTGGGCCTGGTCATGGTAGCAGGCTGTGAATAAGCATGAGGACTGTGCCCGTACATTATTAAAGTGAAGAGGCCTAGTGGTTAGAGAAGCAGATTGAGAGGGAAGCTGGGCAAATCATTTTCACTCTCTATTGCCTCGTTATAGACCAGCGATGTCAAGAACGGACCACACCAAAGAGTGAGATTTACAGGCAAAGTGTCTGAGGTATAAATCTCAAAAGATTTAATTGTCGAAATGGAATTGAACACTAGCAAAGTTAAGAGTACATTATATTTTCAGACGTTTGTGGATTTATGATTCCCATATATTCAAGCCTTACCCCATAACGTTCAAAGTTTCATTTTGAATATTCAGTTGATTAGTTTGATCTATATAATTGTGATGTGGGGCAGTAATTGGGTTTGGTTAGGGTTTATTTATTTAACCTTTTTTATATACCGTCTTTCTACAAATCAAGACGGTTTACATAGAACGTTTCAAGGCAGTGTGTTTCAACTGTTTACATAGAACAAAGTAACAAGGATACATAGGTGAACAATATGAACTATTTACAATGATCAATGATCAACTATTTACATATGTATATACAGAGCTACACATGGTTGCATTATAGAATTTGAGTGGGCATGGGCGGGGAGGTAGATGTAGAGGGTAAGGTACTAGGGTGGTAGGGAAAAATGTTCAAGGAAGAGATGGGTTTTTAACTTCTTTCGGAACTCAGAGTGGTTCATACAGTTACGCAGCTCATGAGGAAGGGTATTCCATAGGGATGGAGCATAGAGAGAGAAGGCCCTATTGCTAGTAGATTGTTTACAATGCCTTTTAGTTGTTGGTATAGTCAGTAGGTTTTTGGTAAAGGAGCGGTGTGTTCTTGTGTTGTTGGAGAAGGCAAGGAGTGGGGAGAGGCATGGAGCTGACACCTTTGATATAATTTTATGTATAAGAGTAAGGACCTTGAATTTAGCTTGGTATTGAATTGGGAGCCAGTGGAGATCATAGAGGACTGATGTAATATGGGATCGTCTGGGTTTGTTGGCTATGAGCCGCGCTAACGTATTCTGGGCTAGTTGGAGTGGTTGGATGGCGTTCTTGGGAAGGCCATGATAGATAAGATTACAGTAGTCAAGCGAAGGGGTTGTGAGGGCCTGACAGACAGTACGAAAGGAGTCAGGGCTTAAGAGAGGTTTGAGGTTCCGGAGGGTACGTAGCTTTGCGTATATTGTATTGGTGGTTCTCTTTATTTGATTGGAGAAGGAGAGGTTCTGATCAAGGATGATACCAAGATATTTTACTTGTTTTTTTATAGTGAGTGTGAGATCACCAAAGGTGAGGGTTGGAGGAGGGGTATAAGAGGGATTGGAGAATACTTGAAGGACCTCAGTTTTGGATTGGTTAATTAGGAGATTGTGTTGGGAGAGCCAAGATTTTAGAATGGTTTAGGTTTAGGAATGGTGAAGGGTGAATGGGTGGGTATTTTATGGCTTTGTGACTGTGTATGAGTTTTTCAATGTTTTGTATTTGGGGAAAAAAGAATACTTGAACTAAAAAGGCTTCGCACATGAAAGAAACAAAAATGACATTTAGCTTTCTTTAGTGCCTCTAAAAGGACACAGACAGAATGGAACCAATCTTAGAGTGGTTTTCAAAGGAATTTTCCCAGATAATTAAATAGTTATCTGGATATATTCTTCATGCTGAAAACTTCCTTCCATTTAGTATACTAAATAGTGTTCATCTCCTTTAGCTCCTGTCCTTTTAAATAATTTTACGTCACCACTTGTCACTCTGTCATTAGGCTTCACTGCAGTTTTATATGCAGATGATAACACAGGTACACTACCAAAAAACTGCCTCCAGTTTTGCAACTGATTCCTATAGATTTTGGGGTGCTGAATCCAGGAAAAATAGCCAAAATGTTCCATCACGTCACGTTTTCTTGCAAAATTAGATTTCTTACCCATATAAGGAATGTTCACATAATTTCTTTTTAGCCGACTGCAGTTTATTTTCTTGGCCCAAAATAGAGGTTGTAATGGTTAACTAACTAGAAACACTCCCTCATGATATTTTAGAGTGTTTTGTATTCATTTTATACATTAACAGGACAATTGGGAGGCGGGGGGCTAAATCCAGTACTCGCGCTGGTGCATGTTCTTTCCTGTTCGCCTCGCCTCGTTCGCTCGCTCAAACACGGTAGTTGCGACATGAACGTTCCTGTCAAATTTCAGTTTCTTGCAAGTTCATTATTACCTTTTGTTTGCTCAGTCGTAATCCAGCTTTATTCCGAAGTGGTTCACTACAGTTGTAGTTTGCAGTGCTGTGTATTTGTGATGGCTCACAGAGCCAGAGGTTGCGTCAACTCTCCGGACAGTTTTTGTTTTATTTGTGGGGAATATACCGTGAAAAAGCGGCAGAGGAACATTTCTGCATTTATTAAAAAAGTATATTTCGCCTATTTCGGTTTGAAGTTAGGCGATCAAGACAAACCGTGGGCTCCTCACAAAGTGTGCAAGACATGTGAGGAAGATCTACGCTTATGGATGAAAGGTAAAAAACAAGCATTTCGTTTCGGAATACCTATGATGTGGCGTGAACAAAGAGACCACAGCAGTGACTGCTATTTTTGCTCTTGCATTGTGAAGGGATACAACTTAAAAAATAAGAACGTAATAAGTTACCCCAACCTTCCCTCAGCAATTAGGCCTATGCCTCATAGCAACGAAGTACCTGTGCCTGAACCACCAAAATCTTTGGATCATATTTGTGTGGACGGTTCTGATCATGATGAGACTCATCAGATGGCTTTTCCCGATGAGTCCAGTACTTCCGAGTTTGAAACTGAACCAGATCCGAAACCTGAACTTTTCTCTCAAGTTGAATTGAATGATTTAGTCCGGGATTTAGGACTCCCAAAAGATGCTGCCCAACTGCTAGGTTCTCGGCTTAAACAGAAAAATCTATTGTCACCAGGAACAACTTTTTATTGGTACCGCAACCGCGAGACACAATTTTTGAAGTATTTCAGCAAAGAGGAAGATTTGGTATTTTGCACGATATATACGGAGTGATGGAAAAGTTTAAACTCAAGTATGATCCTGCTGAATGGCGGCTGTTCATTGATTCGTCAAAAGACAGCATAAAAGGTGTTCTTCTTCATAATGGCAACACATTCGCTTCAGTTCCTATTGCTCACTCTGTTATTCTCCAAGAAAAATACGAGAATTTGGCCCTGATTCTTCAGAAGATTCGTTATGATGAGCATAAGTGGATGATTTGTGGAGACTTTAAAATTCTATCCATGCTATTAGGGCAGCAATCCGGTTTCACCAAATATCCCTGCTTCCTTTGCTTGTGGGATAGCCGGGCCCGCGACCTACACTGGGGGAAAAAAGACTGGCCAATTCGGGAGTATTTGAGACCCGGTGAGAAAAATGTTCTTCATGAGAGCTTGGTACCTCGTGATAAAATTCTTTTACCACCTCTCCACATTAAGTTGGGTCTCATTAAGCAATTCATCAAGTCCCTTCCAAAAGATGGTGAGTGCTTTCGGTACCTTTGCTCAAAGTTCCCCGACTTTCTGAAGCAAAGCTAAAGGAAGGAGTGTTTGTTGGCCCTGATATAAGGAAACTCATTTCAGATGGAGCATTCGCTGAAACGATGTCTGAGAAGGAAAAAGAAGCCTGGGATTCCTTCAAGGATGTTGTTCTCAAATTCTTGGGGAACAGGCGGGATGAGAACTATAAGGATATTGTTGCCAGGATGCTCAATGCCTTCAAAGAACAAGGCTGTAACATGAGCCTGAAAGTCCATTTCTTGCACTCCCATGTGAACTACTTTCCCGAAAACTTGGGGGCGTACAGTGAAGAACAAGGTGAAAGGTTTCACCAGGACATCAAGAACGCAGAGAGAAGGTACCAAGGAAGATGGAACACCACTATGATGGCTGATTTCTGCTGGTTGCTGCTGCGGAAAACCCCAGATGAAAAATACGCCAAGCAGCGCACCAAGAGAAGCATTCGGGGGAAGAAGAAACGGGCCCACCAGGAGATTGATTGACCCAAGAATGACTTTAAAATCTAAACTGTGTTGACAAATATCGTGTTTTTACTAAACTTTGAAATAAAAATTTGCTAGTTATTACCACAGTGTCGTATCTCATTTATTAGAATTTTATTTTCACACCATCGGGTGTTTGTCTTCATGTATTGCAATGGTGCGGTTTGCGTTTTCTATTCTTACATACATACCTGTACAACATTTTTTGCACATTTCTTTGCTTTGCTTTGTGTCTAACCTCGCTCTTATATGCTCAATGTTTGTGCACACATGTATGTGGCTGTTTTAAGTGCAGACAATTTTGCTACCATCACAGTGTGTTTTGTTGACATTACTCTATTCTTATGTGCTGCTTTGTTACAATTTTCTTTATTCTTATTTGAATAACTACTAAACAATTAGTATAAAGAATTCATCCAAGAAACTTTTATCTCGATCGCACTCAATCTGAAACGTTCACCTCAAACTGCTAACCCAATGTAGCAAAAAATCTGTACGTGATGGAGCAAATTGGTTACCAGATTTGGATTCAGCACACCAAAAAACGTAAAAATCAATCGAAACATTAGAGGCAGTTTAAAAAAAAAAATTTTTAGTGTACCTGTGTAATTATTGGCTAATATTGGTCCTAATTATCCAAATGCAGTCACTAATATCAGAATTAGACAAAACTGCAGGTTGGCTTTCTGACAAATGTAAAACTGGAAAAATGTAAGGCACTGATTTTTTCAAGAACTAACAACTCAGTGCCAATAGGAACATTCAGCTCGATACTAAAAAGGACTTATCTGTTTAGCAGCATCAGATAACTGAGTAAGTCCTGCCGGGAGGGATATTCACTAGCAATACCTGCATAATGCTACTGCGTATTATCAGAGATTGAAGTAGAGGAGTAGCCTAGTGGTTAGAGCACTGGTTTGGTCCCACTAGCACTCCTTGTGGCCTTGGACAAGTCACTTAACCCTCCATTGCTTCAGAAGAAAGTCCTGGCAACCTACTTCTGGTCACACTGCCAAGAAAACCCAGGGACCTACTGGGTTGCCAGGAGTCAGCATTGACTCAAAGGCACATAGTTCTGAGATGATCTGGTGGTGGAGCAGAACACTATCTAGATGGCAGCAATTTTCAGCACCGCCATCTGGATAACTATCTGCATATGTTAGGACAGCGAGACCACTGCATTAAGCTATCCGGATAGACTATGTCACCAGCTAAAGGCTTGACTTCAGACTGCCACATGGAGAGGATGCAACATCTTTTGAGATCTGCACAGGTTGCCATGTTCGCGAGTACTAAAAGTCTTCATGGTTTCAAGTTTCAAATTTATTAAATATATCATATATCAAAACAATATAAAATCAAGACAATCAAAAACTATACATAAACAATTTGCAATACAAATCAAACAAAGTGGAAAAGGGAAGCAAGGAAACAAACAAAGGAAAACAGAAGAGAGGGAAAACATAACTCCTCTTTGGAATCAGCTTATCACTCTTTGTCCCAAGACCCAGTGTGCCAGTGACACAGCAGTCTGCCAGAATAAAAAATAAAGATATGAATGCTAATCTGAAATAGCATGTTTTAAGTCCATTTTAAACTTTATTGTGAAATGATTCTAGCCACAAATCGAAAGATAACTGTTAAATGTATATAGTTCTAATGTTTATTGTAAAAGTTGTACTTATGTTCGATGTAAACCGCCTCTGATCACGGGCAGAGGCGGTATATAAAACTTTGATAAATAAATAAATAAATAAAAATAAATTCCAAAGATATGGGGAAATTATGCTGGGAAGCTGACCATCTTTTGCTTTGAATCTTACTCTAATATGGGAAGGAATCACAAGAATTTGCTGAGAGGACCATAATGTTCATGCAGGAATGTATGGGATTTGTAAACTTGCTAGGAAACAGACAATCCAGTATAAAAGATTTCATAGATCATCATTAGAATTTGAAAAGACATTTTAACTGATATTGGCCACCAATATTTCTCCTTCAACAAATGGGTGACGTAGTCATATCTTCTGGTGCCTGAGATCAACTTCATTGCTATATTTGGAACTAGCTGCCAACACTTGACACAGGAAACTTTTATGCCCTGAAAAAGTGTGTTCCAGTAATCTAATTGGTTTATGATTAATGCATGAGTCAGAATACTGATAGCTTTAGTATCAAGGATCGTGTGCACAGAGTGAAACAGTTTTAGTGCATAAGAATGTAAATGAAAATTCAACTCACTTTCTCTGACAACATCTATGACCCTAATAGAGGACACCATCTGGATTGATGATCCCAGAAAATGCACTATGCTAGGCTGAGGAATATTGCTATGCCTAGAGAAAAAAAATGAAAGCCTCAGGTTTCTCTGTGTTCATTTTGAGTTTATTTTCTTCCTGCAAACCTGCAATGCTTGTAAGCTTGTAGGTAATGCCATGCATCACCTGAGAGTTAAATGGGTCAAAATTAAGCAGCAACTGAAGATCACCAACATACAAAAATGGGGTAAATTCTAGTGTCTGAGGTTAAGTTGCTAATGGAACCATAAAGAAGTTGGAGAGGATAGGTGCTAAAACTGAGCTTTGTGGCACCCGGCAAGGATGGGTATGTGGAACTGAAGAGTCTTTTCAGTAAATAATAAAAGTTTTGTTCTTCAAAACCTAATGGAAGCATTGAAGATCTGTTCCAGGCAGACTGAGATCACAGAGCCTATGAAGCAATAAGATGGTGTCTACAAGGTCAAATATAGCAGAAAGCTTTTAGAAATACATCTTTTCCCTCATCCAAGTTCATCTTTATAGAATTAATCAATCCTATAAGAATTGTTTTTGTACTATGCTGGGGATGGAACTCAATCTGTCCTGTGTACAATACATTAGTTTTCTCTAAATAGTTTGACAATTAAAGAGACATTTTTTTCTTAGTTACTTTCAAAAGGATGGGATGGTTAGGTATTGGATGATAACTTGTAGTGATAGTACATGCTGTTACCTTTTTTAAGTGATTGCAAGCTGCAGTTCAATAGATAGTGGACCAGGAATCAGGCAGCAGGAAATTGAGGAGCGGGAACCTGGTATAAGCCAGCCATGGAAACTGGGCTGGCACCCAAAAGTCATCACCCTAGCCAGCTGCCTAATTACAGTTTTGTTTTATTTTAGTGCCATCAAGTCAGTGCTGACTCCTGGTGACCCAGCTGCCTCTGAGTTTTCTTGGCAATGTATCACTGGAAGTAGATTGACAAGTCTTTTCTTCAGAGGAAATGAAGGGTAAAGTGACTTACCCAAGGTCATAAGGAGTGCCGGTGGGAATTGAACCCTTGACCTTCTGGGTACTAGGGCAGTTGTTCTAACCACTAGGCTACTCCTCCACTCCAATTACAGTTTAGTTTATTTGATATAACGCCTATGGCGAAAAGGTATTTAGGCAGTTAACAATAACAAAAATCATAATAAAATAACAGGGGGAAATCCAATAGAATAGAACAAAAAGAGACAACAGACTAGGAAGGGGGGAAGGAGGCCTAGGTTACAAAGTTATGAGTGTATTCCTACAGAGAAGACAAAAAAGGGAGGGAAGGGACAATGAAAATAGACAAGGACAATCCAGAGACTGATGAGACTCCCACAATGGCCAGCCGAGGTGCGACCACAGGTGAGCCAAGTAGGAACAAGTGGTCAGAGGGAAGCCACCGAAGGAAAAGCATAAACAGAGAAATGGGTCTTCAGCTGAGATTTGAAACAAGTGAGGGAAAGCTGACACTGAAGAGCAGGAGGAAGTGAATTCCATAGAGTTGGGGCAGCCACACAGAAAAAGGAAGAATAAGCAATAGAAGAACCGACCAGATGAAAGCTGGGGACCACCAGGAGATGTGTGGCACAGCAAAGGACATGCGAAGGAAAGGGTAGTTACTCACCTGTAACAGGTGATCTCCGGGAACAGCAGGAATAAGTCTTCACATATGGGTAATGTCGGCACCGACGGAGCCTGCGTGGGAACGCTCCCCAGGAAAGCTTTTGGGAGCATCCCACCACGCATGCGTGCTGCCTTCCCGCCCAACTACCTCTCTCACTTCAGTTGAGTTGAAAGCTGAGACCAAAGGAAAGAAGTGGAAGAAAAATAGAAATAAAGAGAAAGACAACTCCTAGGGGAGGTGGGTGGGTTGTGAAGACTTATTCCTGCTGTTCCCGGAGATCACCTGTTACAGGTGAGTAACTATGCTATCTCCAGGAACAAGCAGGAATGTAGTCTTCACATATGGGGACTCTCCAGCTAAAAATGCCTAGGGATGACCCCAGCATGTTGCGGATCTAAGTAAAATGGACCATGCTTCCTCCCAGGGACCTCAGGCATCCGAGTGGATGGTGGGAAGGAGTTGATCTAGGAATGGAAGAGATGCTGTAGAACAGCCTGACCGAACAAGGCATCCCGACGGGAGTCCTTGTCTAAACAATAGTGGGCAGTGAAAGTATGCACAGAAGCCCAAGTTGCTGCTTTGCAGATCTCATCCATAGCAACTGAACGAAGATTAGCTGCTGAGGCTGCCATGGCTCTGACATTATGAGCCGTGACATGACCTTCAAGAAGGATTCCTTTACTCTGATAGGTAAAGGAAATACAGTCTGCAATCCACTTAGAGAGAGTTCTCTTAGTGACTGGAAGTCCTAAATGACTAGAGTCAAAAGCCAGAAAAAGTTGAGAAGACTTTCTAAATGGCTGAGTTCTGTGAAGATAAAAAGCCAGAGCCCGCTTACAATCTAAGGTATGAAGTTTTCTTTCCGCGCTGGAGTCATGAGGCCTAAGAAAGAAGACTGGGAGATAAACCGACTGGTTTAAATGAAAAGGTGATATCACCTTTGGCATAAAATGAGGATGAGTCCTCAAGACTACTTTGTCATGATGGAACCTCGTATAAGGCGGGTCAGCCACTAAAGCTTGCAGTTCACTAATGCATCTTGCAGAAGTGATAGCAATTAGGAAAATGACTTTCCATGAAAGAAACTTTAGCTCTGAAGTCGCTAAAGGTTCAAAGGGAGGCTTCATGAGTTGACCCAGAACAAGATTAAGATCCCATGCCACCGGAGGTGGTTTGATGGGAGGTTTGGTTAAAAGGAGACCCCTCATAAATCTTGAAACAAGAGGATGAGAGGAAATTGGTTGTCCATCAAAGAGTTTATGAGATGCAGCAATAGCACTAAGATGGACCCTAACAGAATTGGTCTTGAGCCCAGAAGCTGATAAGTGAAGGAGATAGTCCAGAAGGGACTCTACCGGTACCAAGAGGGGATTAAGTCCCCTCTGGGAACACCAGATTGAGAACCTCTTCCACTTAAAAGCATAAGAACACCTTGTGGAAGATTTTCTGGAAGCCAGAAGAATATCCTTCACTTGTTGTGAAAGGCCTAGATCTTGAAGTTCTATGCCTTGAGTAGCCAGGCCTTGAGATGAAGGGACTGGGGATTGGGATGCAGTAGGGATCCGTTGTTCTGGGACAGAAGATCCGGAGCACTCCCCAACTCCAGAGGAGTGGCTTGAGACAGACCTAAGAGAAGAGGATACTATGTTTGTCTTGGCCAGCAGGGAGCTATGAGTATCATGCGACCTCTGTCTCTCTGGAGTTTGAATAAGGTTTTGGGGATCAGGGGAACTGGTGGGAAGGCATAGAGAAAATCCTGGCCCCAATGGAGCAGGAATGCATCCCTCGCCTGACAATTTTGAGCTGGGAGTCTGGAACAGTACCGGGGAAGTTTGGCATTCTGTGGACTTGAAAGAGGTCTATGTCTGGTGTTCCCCAGATTTGAAACACTTGGGCAAGTTGATATGAGTGGAGAGACCACTCGTGTGGCAACAGGACTCAACTGAGCCTGTCCGCCCAAACGTTTGAATGCCTAGAAGGTATACTGCCAACACATGAATGTGATGCTCTCTGGCAAAGGCCTACAGTTGCAAAGCTTCGTTGCATAATTGCAGAGAGCCTGTTCCACCTTGTTTGTTTAGGTAAAACATGGCCACTTGATTGTTGGTTTGCACCAGAACTGTTTTGCTTACGAGATGAAAGCAAAAGACTCGAATAGCACTGGAAATGGCCCTTAGTTCTAGGAGGTTTATTTGAAGAGAAGCCTCCTGTGGGGTCCAGAGACCCTGGGTAGACAGATCACCCAAGTGGGCTCCCCAACCCAACTTGGATGCATCTGCCATCAGTACAGCCTGAGGTAGAGGTTGCTGAAAAGGAGAGCCTACTGTAAGGTTTTCCAGAGATTGCCACCAATGCAGAGACGCAATCAGGCGTGTGGTAACTCTGATTTTATCTGACAGGCATCCTGAGGCCTGGGTCCATTGGGAAGCTAAGGTCCACTGGGCCGCTCGCATATGAAGGCGTGCATAAGGAATCACATGGACTGTGGATGCCATGTGTCCTAGAAGTCAAAGCATCCGTCGAGCAGTGAGGAAGGTTTGTAGCACTGCTTGAGATGCTAGTTCGATGATGCGCAGACAACGAGGCTGAGACAGGAAAGCCTTTGTCTGCTGTGTGTCCAAGCGAGCCCCTATAAACTCGAGGGATTGAGATGGGGTGAGCTGGGACTTTGGAAGGTTTATGATCCATCCCAAGTACTGTAGTATGTGCATTGCTCGGGAAAGAGCATGACTTGCTTCTAGAGCTGACGGTGCTCGGATGAGCCAATTGTCTAACTAAGGAAAGACAAAAACTCCCAAAGTCCTCATAAATGCTGCTACTACTGCCATGCATTTTGTGAAGACCCTTGGAGCAAAGGCCAGCCCGAAAGGAAGGCCCTGTATTGAAAATGTCTTCCCCTGACTAGGAATCAAAGGAATTTTCTGTGATCTGCATGAATAAGGATATGCATGTAAGCATCTCTTAAATCTAGAGAACATAGCCAATCTTGCTTGTGAAGGTATGGAAGAAGAGTGCCGAGGGAGATCATATTGAATCTCTCTCGGACTAAATATTTGTTCAGTTCTCTGAGGTCCAGGATTGGCCTTAGTCCCCCTGACTTCTTTGGAATGAGAAAATAGGGGGAATAGAATCCTGTGCCCTGCTGGGACTTTGGAACCTCTTCTATAGCCCCTTGAGCTAGAAGAGTGGTGACCTCTTGCCACAACAGGTCTGAGACCGGTAGTTGAGATTTGAACTGTTTTATTAGCGTGGATGGGGGCAAGCTGAGGAAATGAAGCTTGTATCCCAGACTCACAATAGATAGAGTCCAATTTTCTGAAGTGATTTGTTGCCATCTTTTGGCAAAATGGCAAACACGGCCTGGAATATTTAAAGGTTCTGGGCCTAGAACAGGAAGAATGGCTAAGTTCCCTAGACAACAGTCAAAGACCCTGAGGAGGCTGGGTCTGCTGAGCCTTCGCTTTTGTCTTTCTTTGTCTAGTTTGTTGTTGCCCTTTCTGGGGAACATGTGTTTGCTGGGTGGAAGATGGATAGAATTTCTTCTTCTTAGAGAAAAAATGATTTTTGAAAAACTTTTTCTTGGCTGGGTTAGCTGTAGATTTTGACAACCTGTCTAAAGTTGTATTATCAGTGTCAATTTCATTAGCTTTAAGCTGCTAATCCTTGCCAAAAGGATTTTCTCCTGTGCAAGGAATGTTACCCAGCTTATCTTGCACCCATTCCTCCAAGTCTGAAGCTTGGAGCCAGGCAATATGACGTGCTCCTATGGATATAGCAGAGGTTCTGCTAATACATTCAAAACAGTCAAAAGTAGCACGATTCATAAACTTAGAGACACTCTGAGCATGTTTGACCAGAGTCAAATAATCTGCCCGTTTATCCTCTTGAAGAAAGGGGTTCAAAAGCTCCAAGTCTTTTGTAACCTGCTCAAGAAACATTCCCATGTATAATATATAGGAACTGATTCTTGCTGATAGCATGGAGGACTGAAAGCAACGACGACCAAAGGCATCCAGTGTTCTAGACTCACGACCTGCTGGATTGGAAGAGTGTCGTTTAGCACGCTTAATTCCCCTCATGGCAGACTCTACCACCATAGAATGATGTGGTTATTGAGTCTTCTGAAACCCTGGGCAAGGTGGTACTTGATACATAGTGTCAAGACGTCTAGAATGTGGAGATACTGTTAAAGGAGCTTCCCACATTCTTAACATTAGATCATGTAAGATCTGGTGTATAGGAAGGATAGCTGCCTCCTTTGGAGCCAAAGGATATTGAAGAATTCACAATTCTTCTGCCCTAGGCTCCTTTTCTGGTACTACTGTAATGGCAAGACCCTTTGCCATATCACGTACAAAATCATGAAAAGACATATCCTCAGGAGGGGACATTCTGCATTGAGGAGAAGGAGTTGAATCTTGTAAAGGTTCAGCTCTGGTACCGGTGGAATCATCCGAGTCATCAGAATCGTAAGAGTCAAAAGGAGGAAGCACCGGGTTCTCCTAAAGTAGAGGGCGTCGGTACCGCTTGATGTCGGTACCGTAACGAGTCGGTACCTGATCCCCCATGCTGGAGAGAGATTCCAAACTCGGCATCGGGAGAAGCATGCCTGATGAAGTGGGTACTGATGGCACTGGCACCGGTACTGGCATCGGTACCAGTGCCTGCAGAACCGTCTTCAGCGACCTTAGCGGTATCGAGGTAGCCAAAAGAGTCGCTAGACTGCATTCAATAGCGAGGAGTCTTTTGTCCACTGACGATTCCGGGGTGTCGGTACCGGTGATAGTGGCCACAACCCCCGAGCATGGCACCAGTAGTTCCATCGATGCCGAGGCCTCGGGAAATCCTGGAGCTCCGATAAAGCTTTGGAGCCCGAAGTCTCCCGCTGGGGCTGTTTTGCCAGTGAAGTATCCTCGAGGGCAATGCCAGTGGCATCTCGAAGTTTAGAGAGAGATCTACCCTTCGAGGACCTATAGTCTTAGAAGACTTGTGTTTAGTTACCTGAGATCCCTGGGAAGAAGTAGAAGCCCTGGAAGACATCGATGCTATAGACATCGTGTCTGAAGCAAAAAGGGTACCGAGTTGATTCGCTCAATTCTGAAGACTTCTTTTAGTCAACTTCCTACAGGAGAGACACTCCGCAGGGCAATGGTCTGGACCTAAACATTTAAGACACCAGTCATGGGTGTCGGTAATAGAAATTGTACCGCCACATTTTGAAAATTTTGTAAAACCAGTGGCTGGTTTTTCCATGGTAAGGGAAAAGAGGGCCTAAAGCCCAAAATGGCGCCAAGCACCAGAGCAGGAAAAAAATCCCAGAGAAAAGCCCTAAAATTGAAATAGTTTTAGAAGAAAAGAAAGAAAAGCACCGGTGGTACCGGTAGGCGTTGACGGAAGGCAGACACAACCACAAAAAATATAAAAATAAGAGAAGATTTTCTGCGGTGACAGGGGACACGTTCTGTCGGCTCCGCGGAAGACGAAGAACTGAAGTGAGAGAGGTAGTTGGGCGGGAAGGCAGCACGCATGCGTGGTGGGATGCTCCCAAAAGCTTTCCTTTTGGGACGCTGGGGAGCGTTCCCGCTCAGGCTCCGTCGGTGCCGATGGTACCCATATGTGAAGACTACATTCCTACTTGTTCTTGGAGATTATACAGTATCAAGAACTGAGACAGGAAAGGAGGGTTACTGGAGTGAAAAGCGTGATGCATCAAAATAAGGAGTTTGGACCCGATACAGAAAACAACTGGGATGCCAATGTTCAATAATGAAAAAAGGGGTTACACTGTCGAATTAACGGGTACAATGCAATATTTTTATGGCAGTATTTTGAAGCAGCTGAAGACAGTGAATTTGAAAGTGGGGAAGTCCAGAAAGAAGAGAATTAGCACAGCCCAGACAAGTGATAACTAGAGAGAGGATGAGCAGGCGAGAAGACCTCAGGTAGAGGAGTTTCCAAATAGAGCGGATTGGGTGAAGAAGGAAAAAGCAGCATTGAACAGTGCAACAAATGTGGTGCGAAAAGGAAAGTTGACGATCAAAGACACTCCAAGAATCCTAATGAAGTCCCAGAATGGAAGAAGGGTACCGTGAATAGATGGGAGTATAGAAAGTGAGGGGGAAATTGCATTTGAAAAAAACATAGTTTCAGTTTTGGAGGTCTTGAGTTTAAGACTGTGAGCGGTGATTCAATCGGCAATTCTGTTAAGTTTCTGGGAGACATGAGAACTATAGTGAAATGAGCAGGAAAACGAAAAAGGAGTTGCACATCATCAGTGTAGATAAAGAAAGTGGCACCTAAGGATTGAATAAGGAAAGCCAAGGGGGCAAGGAAAATGTAGAAGAGAATAGGGCTCAAGACAGAGCCCTGAGGAAAACCACAGCAAAGTCTGAGGAGCAGACAGCAAAGAGGACCAAGAAACCTTAAAAGTGTGATTATGCAAATAAGAATGAAATCAAGCAAGAGCCGAACCAGAAATACCAATGGAAGAGTTGAGAGATGAGAACAGAGTGATAGGCCAGGAGAAAAGCCACAGTGAGATCAAGAGAGATCATGATCTTTCACTAATACAACATGTTACTATCCCTACTCACCAAGCTGGCCATACTCTTGATCTGTTTCTGACCTCTTCTTCTTCTTCTCTTAGGATACAAAATATCTCCTCTTTACCTCTCCCATGGACAGACCATATCTGTCTCTCCGTTTCCTGTTCCCACTCTTCAAGGTCCTCCTCTCCCTCCTCTCCTTTTATATCCCCTGAGGTGTCCCCCCCCCCCCACGACTTTCACGTACTATCTCATCCCTCACCCGTCAGCAATTTCCCACCGCCACTGAGCTATTTCCTCCGGACCTTTCCCTGCTCTCTCCCAACTCCCAAGCTGCGTTCTGGTCATCATCCCTCACGGCTGCTCTTGACCGTGTCGCTCCTTTACGTCCTCGGAAACCCCGTCATCGGCCCCGACACCCTTGGTACCATCAAGGTTTGAGGCTCCTGCGCACTCAGCTTCGTAAATCTGAACGTCAATGGCGTAGGGATCCCACACCATCTTCCCTAGCTTTTTTCAAGTCTAATTATTCCCATTACTGCTCTAGCGTCCATCAGGCTAAACGCTCATATTTCTCTAATGCAATTCTGAATGCCCCAAACCAGACCCGACACCTCTACTCCACTCTGCGATCCTTAACCTCCCTTCAATCCTCTGCGTCGGCTGTTCATATTCATCCCACTCCGTCCCCCTCTCTCTTAGCCTCTTACTTTAGCGATAAGATTTCCACCCTAAGAACATCGTTACCCTCCTGTCCTGCCCCAATACTTTCCCCTCCTCCGGTCGCCTCTCCCCCTCCACTGGCCTGTCTCTCTCACTCTTGAGCTTCTTTCTCTTTAATTACGTCCCCGTAACTTCATCACCTTATCTCTTCTTCCAGGAAGACAACTTGTCCTCTTGATCCCATTCCCTCCTCTTGGCTTCTAGATCCCTCTCTGGCACTTCTACCTCACATCCTTACTATGTTTAATTCCAGCTTGTCCACAGGTTCTTTCCCCTCTGTTTGGAAACATGCCCTAATCTGCCCTATCCTAAAAATTCCTTCACTCGACCCATTAGTTCCTGCTCACTACCGTCCTGTTTCTAATCTTCCTTACCTCTCTAAACTCCTCGAAAAATTTGTTTTTGCACAACTCTCGCACTATCTGGATTCTATTAACTTTCTTCACCCTCGTCAGTCTGGATTTCGTCAGGGTCACAGTGTTGATACTATTCTACTCGCTTTCACTAATGCACTACACGTGGCACACGATCGTGGGATATTTCGGTGGCAGTTGCTCTTGATCTTTCTGCAGCTTTCGACCTTGTTAACCACTCCCTTCTTCTCCAGCGTCTACGGGAAGCTGGTCTATGTAGTACTGTTTACCACTGGTTTCATTCTTTCCTTTCTTCTCGTTCCTGTGCGGTTCTTTCCCCCTCTCCCTCTACTCCCCCTTCTGACCCCTTCCCTCTCTCTTGTGGAGTCCCCCAGGGTTCTGTTTTAGCACCTCTTCTTTTCAATCTGTTTCTCTCTCCTCTTGCTCTCTTAATTCAACAGTCTGGAGTTTCTGCTTTTCTTTATGCTGATGATATCGTTCTACTGCATCACACTTCCCCTTCCTGTCCTGACCTTTCTGCACTCAACTCCTGTCTTTCTGACGTGGCTAATTGGTTGACCCTTCACTGTCTTCACCTCAATCTCACTAAGACTGTGGCCATTTGGTTTTCTCACGGCGGTCCACCTCCTCAGCTGGCTCCCTCATTCTCTGGTTCTGCTGTTCCTCTAGTCTCCTCTTTTCGTTACCTCGGTGTTCACTTTGACTCAGATCTCTCCTTTCAGTCACACCTTTCTCATGTCACTACATCATCTTTCTTCTTCCTTCGTCAAATTTGTGCGGTGCACCCTTTTCTGTCCCCTTCAGCCCTCTCCACCTTGTTAATATCTCTAGTTATGTCTCGTGTAGATTTCGCCAATTCTACTCTCATTGGACTCCCCAAATATCGACTATCTCAACTACAACGGATACAGAACACTGCCGCTCGTCTTGCTTGTCATGCCTCTCTTCGGGATCACATTACACCCTTGCTTTTTCATCTTCACTGGTTGCCCTTTCCTTACCGCTCTCAATTCAAGCTGCTCAATCTGGTTCACAAGGCTCTCCATACTGGCACCCCTCAATATCTTGCTGACCTTCTTTCCTTTCACTCTCCCCGGTACACCCCTCGTTCTTTCACCTTAACCGTCTCACTCTTCCTTCCCCCTCCCGTGCCCACCTTCAATCCACACGCTCCTCTGCTTTCTTCTTCATTGGCCCTGCCCTCTGGAATTCTCTACCCTCCTCCCTCCGCTTAGAACCTCATCACCCTACTTTCAAAAAACACTTGAAAACTCACCTCTTCTCCCTTGCTTATGATGTGCCCTCCCCTTTTGTATGACCTCCACTCCCCTTGCCCCTACCCTCCTTTTGTTCCCTTTCCTATCCCTTTTCTGTCTCTTCTGTCTATACTATGGTTTTATAAAGAAATTATAATTGTCCTCTTTTCTATCCTTTTTCTGTCTCTCCTGTCTATACTATGGTTTTATAATGAAATTGTAATTTCCTTTTCCCTTTCCTTTCCATGGCTTTGGCCATTTTAATATTGATTTTTAATTGTACATCGCTCTGATTTTTGGAGAAGGGCGATTTTATCAAGAAACAATAAACATAAAACATAAACAAGCTTTTGATCTTCCTAGCACAGGGCACTTTGTGTTTCAGTCTTCTCCCTCCCTCCACCATTGTGTATACATGCTTTCACTATCTTTGCTACATCTACCTTCCTAATTTGTGAAGTGTCCTACGTCCGTCTCTTTTTGTCTCTCTTTCCTCCTCTACTATCAAATAAACAATGGAGTTATTTTCTACGCTGATCTATTTGTTTTTATTGTAAACTGCTTTGCTTCCCAGAAAAGTGGTATATCAAGCAAAATAGACCCATAATAGGTCCAACTAGACGAAAAGGAAGCCAGTTTGGTAGTGGGCTTGGGGAGGGTCTTCACTGTATCACTATGATGCTTGATCAGAGATGTAGCCTCTCCAAGGCACACATGTCAGCAAGCTTCTCCTGCACATCATAATGGAGGCCTTCTCTGGAGGGAAAGTGCTAGTAAACTCCTGCATGATGCACATGATGTTCCACAAATATATGCCCATGAAGAGCTGGTAGAATACTATACAAGAAGTGAGCATAGCGCTCTGAAACATTTCCTTCCCAAAAGGATCTGAAACCTGAGCCTCTTCCTAGGGGCACTGGCTCTTGGCCCTTTTCAGAGTGAATTTGATGACCAAGGAATGGTGCAATAACTGCAGCTTCTCAAATCTGAGAACCTTCTAGACTCTGTATGCTGAGTTTATCTTGGTCACAGAATGTACAGAGAGGGGGATATCCCACATCTTCAAGTGTATATCTCTCGGATTCTCTGAATGGGCCTGATCACACCCTCTTTAAAGGAATTTACTTAAAATATTTTTGTTTAAAATATTTCTAATGCGCCAATCCAAAGTCCTTGATGGAGTACAAAATAACATGCATAATAAAACACAAACAAAACTATGTTGTTGTTGTTGTTGTTAAGTGCAGTCGAGTCGGAGTCGACTCATGGCGACCCTCTGGATAGCTATCCTAAATTGTGTTCGGTCTTCAGTCAGGCGGCTCATTGTTGACAGACTGGTACCCGTAGCTGCTGTTATTGTATCGATCCATCTCATTGCTGGCCTTCCTCTTTTGCGTTGACCTTCTATCTTACCAAGCATGATGTCTTTCTCTAATGATCTCTCTCTTCGCATGATGTGTGCAAAGTATGAAAGTCGAAGTCTTGTCATCTGAGCTTCTAAAGAAAACTTAGGTTTGATCTCCTCTAGTACCGACTGGTTTGTTCTTCGGGCAGTCCATGGTATACACAGTATTCGCTGCCAGCACAATAATTCAAAGGCATCAATTTTCTTCCTGTCTATCTTTTTCACTGTCCAGCTTTCACATCCATATGATGTTATTGAAAATACCATGGCTTGAACAAGTCGAATCTTTGTATGCAGAGAGACATCTCTGCTCTTGAGAATCTTATCTAGGTCTTTCATAGCCATTCTGCCAAGAGCAATGCGTCGTTTGATTTCTTGACTGCTTGTTGCTTCTTTATTGATAGTTGATCCAAGTAGGTTAAAGTTGTTCACAATTTCAATTTCTTCTCCTTCAACGATGAACCTGTTGATTATGCCAGTTGTCATGATCTTTGTCTTCTTTACATTAAGGTGCAAGCCCATTTTGAGACTATGTTCTTTGATTGTGAGAAGCAAATGTTTCAGATCATCTTCACTTTCAGCCAGTAATGTGGTATCATCAGCATAGCGAAGGTTGTTGATGAGTCTTCCACCAATCTTCACACCTCTGTTGTCTTCATACAATCCTGCTTCTCTGATGATTTGTTCTGCATATAAATTAAACAGGTAGGGGGAAAGTATGCAGCCTTGTCTTACACCTTTGCTTATTTTAAACCATTCTGTTTCTCCTTGTTCCGTTCGAACTGTTGCTTCTTGATCAATGTACAGATTGCGCAAGAGAACAATCAGGTGTTCTGGTATACCCATGCTTCTTAATGTGGCCCAGAGTTTCTCATGGTTTACACAGTCAAAAGCCTTGCTATAGTCGATAAAGCACAAATAGATATCCTTTTGGTATTCTTTAGTCTTTTCAAGGATCCATCTCACATCCGCAATGATGTCTCTCGTTCCTCACCCTTTCCTGAACCCTGCTTGCACTTCAGGTAGTTCTTGTTCCAGGTATGGTTATAGTCTCTTTTGAATAAACTTCAGTAGAATCTTGCTGGCATGTGGGATCAGAGCGATTGTTCGATAATTTCCACAGTCAGTTGGATCACCTTTCTTTAGTATTGGTATAAACACAGATCTTTTCCAGTCAGTTGGCCATGATGTTGTCTTCCATATTTCTTGGCAGAGCCTTGTAAATATGGTAACAGCTGCATCAGATTGCTGCAATACTTCTATAGGAATGCTATCAATGCCTGGTGCTTTGTTCTTTGATAAGGCTTTCAATGCTGCTTCAACTTCTTCTTTCATCACCAATGGTTCCCAATCATAAAGTACAGGTTGAAACGGCTGTTGGTCCACTTGATCTTTATCATATAAAAACTGTATATTCCTTCCACCTTTTCTTGATCTTCTCAGCATCATTCAACATAGAACTATACAACATAGAACTATACAACAAATAATACGAAACATACAGCTATAGTGTAAATAAAATCACATCCCTACTCATTTTTATCATGACACTGGAAGATTTCCAATACTTCAGTCCTCGGTTCCTCTTCAGTTTCCAAAATTGATGGGATGGACCTAGCCATTTCTCTCACAAACTCTACGAAGGATAACTCCTCTGGAAGTGAACATCTTCTCTCATGAGGTGGTGAGGGATCTCAGGGCAATTCTGGAGATCTGACTGTCATGAAGTACTCTAAAAAGCACTTCAACTCCCAAGTGCACTTTGTATCAGACTAAGGCTTCATTTAGGCATGTGTCTGAGTCTCTGCCTGAGCCAATACCCACTAGTCTTGAGATACAGATCTGTGTGTGAAGCATCGGTGCACCAGTGTTCTTTGATGCCTTGGTGAGTGATCACCCACAATGCACTAGGAATTTACATCAGCCAGGCAATCATTGATGTCAAAGCCCTTCAATGCCTTGATATGGGTGACTCTCCCACATGCAGCTGGTGAGTCTCAAGAAGTGGTTCATCTTAATGTACTACCTTTGATGCTGTTAAATTCACAGCATTTCACCATGTGAAGATGACTTCCATCCATTCTTCAAAACTTTTCAGAAAGTACTCCTCAAGGGCTGCAATCAGCAAAGATGTAGAAGCTATAGCAGATTAGATCACTGTCTGTTGAATCTGGCAGGGAGAATCAGCAGGCTGGTTCTGATTCCTTGGAGATTTACATGGCCTCTCCGATATCAATGAAGATGAGCAGTCCTCACATCAGCACTGCTTTAATGCTCTGGACATTGTGTTCCGATGGATTATGATGCTGATGCACCTGAACATCCGCCCAGTGCTTGGTGTCCTGAGTCCTTGATGTCATTGAAGCAGATAATGAATCCTTCCTCTTCTTTGGGTGGGAATCAGTGGAAAATCATTCCTGGGTCACCCTACTGATGCTCGACTCTAAACGAGCTTGATGACTCCTCATGGTCGATGCACTGCCAATATCCAGGGCCATAGGGACCGATACTGCTGATGCCAAGGTCAGTGGACCGGACCTTTGTGTGTACAAAATCCTTTCACACTATATATTATGACCCCTGATTCCTCCCTTTGTCATCTTAAACACAATATAATGAGTGGGTTCATAGTTGGGCCACAGGCAAGCACCATCTGTGTCTATTGCGCACTTTTACATAAGAACATAAGATATGCCTTACTGGGTCAGACCAAGGTCCATCAAGCCCAGTATCCTGTTTCCAACAGTGGCCAATCTAGGTCATACATACCTAGCAGTTTTTGGAACCTGCTGGTGAGTTTCTGGGACATGCTACCTGTAAAAATAGCCACAGCAAAATCAAAGACTCAATGGTGAAAAAAAATATATCCTGGCTGGGATCAGTCGAAGCCTAAATGTGAGGGTCATGGTAAAAAAAAAAAGGAAGCTTATTAAATGGGTGAAAAACCTGACTAAAGGTAACTAAGGGGAGACAGATGCATACATGCAGCAGCAGGGCAAGAAAAACCTGAGAAACTCAGAGAAAATTGAAACTAGAAATATAATTTGTTTAGAATAACTTTCAGCACAGCAGAAGCACGTCTAATGGGCTCCATGTAAAAATGAACACCGAGGAGAATTGTGAAGCGGCACCAAGTAGAAAGAGGCATGCATGCAAGGCTCCAAAAGCTTCTAGAAGAAGCTGGAAACTGGTTCATATGCAGGATTCCATTTGTGACATCACCCATATGTGAGGATATTATCCTCCTTGTCCATGGAGAATGACAGATCACTAACAAAGATGTAAAACTAAAACAGACAAAAGGAAAGAAATGGTGGTAAAAAAAATGCTAATAACAAAACAATAAAGGCCTGATATTCAAAAGGACTTAATCTGTTA
Organism: Ichthyophis bannanicus; assembly: GCA_033557465.1. Taxonomy (NCBI): domain Eukaryota; kingdom Metazoa; phylum Chordata; class Amphibia; order Gymnophiona; family Ichthyophiidae; genus Ichthyophis; species Ichthyophis bannanicus. The sequence continues at coordinate 111,984,208 of CM066047.1, read as the reverse complement.
GCAGGGCTTACCATATGTGAAGGCAAATTTTAGATACTACATGGAGATGGTAATTGAGAATTTGAGTTCAGGACGTATATAGTTCCAGTGGTATTTTAGAGAAGAGTCTGACAAACGTGGAGCCTTTTCTAAAATATGTATAAAGATGTGCAAATGTATTTACTGACATGTAGTAAGTTGGCATTTAGATGCTGCCAATTAACTACAAAGGTGCTGTTTTTCATTGATTTCAATTTGAAAGGGGAAACGAACAATAGGGAGCTAAGGAGCATAACTCCCTTAATTCCTCCTGTAAAGGGCTAACCAAAACAAGTATTTTTTTTAAAAAACCTATACATGCCAGAGATCAGCTGTACAGTAAATACTAACATACACAATTTTGATCATATGCATGGCATTCCCCATACAAAATAGGAATGCAGACCATGCCCCCTTGCAATTTCTACATATTATGGACATCCATATATAAATTTACAAAATTGCCACTTCCATGTACAGATGCTGGATTTTCCATGTGGAAATTGTGAATAAGGCTTCTAAAATAACCCCCTGTGTCACAAAAATACTGATGAGCAAAAAAAAAAACCCTAAAGAAAAGAAAAAATAAGATTTGTTTTTATTTTTTATTTATATAAGGAGTTTTATATTTTGCTCTTTATTTAGGGTTTGGCATCAACTGCAGATGCACAAAAACCAACCTGATAGCTTAACCTCCTGACATTCCAGTTTTTATTTATTTATTTAACAGGTTTTAATATACTGCTTTTCTACCAGTCAAAACGGTTTACATTTAACTGAGTGAAAACAATGAACTTTTTGAAATATAATGAACTTATTTATACAACAGGAAGATATAGAACTTATAAACACAATAATGGATAAACAGTTTAAAATAAGGCATTGGAACTATTTACACAGTTGGTATAGGCTTGAGGAGAAGTGTGTTGGAGTCTCTAAGGGAGGAGGGGTGGGAGAAATCCTATTAGTTTGTGAGAGGTCATGTTGGTTTGCATCTACCTGGGATTCAGTGCCGTAGTGTTCTTGAAAAACATGAGTTTTTAATTTCTTTCGGAAGCCACAACTGAGTTGATGATTCTTAGTGTGAGGGGTAGAGACTTCCAGAAGGTGGAGGCATAGAGTGTGAATACTCTGAAGTTGGTTACTCTTGCAAATCTGAGATGAGAGACTGAGGAGATTTTGTGTGGTATTTCCTCTTGGTCTTGGGGATGTGGATTGATGTTTCAAGGCACTCAGAGGATTGGTGATTTAGTGCCTTGTGAATGCTGGTGAGGTGATGGGTAGGCAGTGGAGGAGTTTTGAGGATTGGTGTGATGTTTGTCTGGATACATGGCAGATGGTACGTGCTGTAGCATTCTCGGCGAGTTGTAGTGGGAGCAGAGTGTGCTTGGGAAGGCCTTGGTAGACTGAATTGCAGTAATTGAATAGTGGCGTGATGGTGCCTGGCAAACTGAGTGGAATATTTCAGTGAATAGGAGGGGCGTAGGTTTCACTGAGTTCTGAGTTTATAATAGACAGACTTGGAGGTGTTTTAAATTTGGATTTTGAAGCTCAGATGTTGCTCAGTTATGATGACTAAGTATCTGATTTCTGTTTTGACATGGAGGTCAGTGTTTCCAATCCTGATGGATGCAGGGGGTAGGAGGGGGGTGAAGTTGGGGGTCTCTTGTAACGTGAAGAAATTCTGTTTTAAACATAGAAACATGGCGACAGAAAAAGATCACATGGCCTATGTCCTTCCATATCAACCACAACAATATTCCCCTTTTTTCCTTTAGAGATCCTCTGTGTTTGTCCCATGCTTCTTTGAATTCAGATACTGTCCTCATCTCTACCACCTCCACTGAAGACTATTCCATGGATCCACCATTCTTTCCGTAAAGAAATATTTCCACCCATCACTCCTGAATCTATCCCCTTTCACGCTCATCCCATGTCCCCTCGTAGCAGAGCTTGCTTTCAATCGAAAGAGGCTCTCCTCCTGTGCATTTATACCACAGAGGTATTTAAAATTCTCAATCATATCACCTCTATCCTGCCTTTCCTCTAAGGTATACATACTAAGATCCTTAAGTCTGTCCTCATATGCTTTATAATGAAGACCACTAACCATTTTAGTAGCCACCCTCTGTACTGACTCCAGCCTGTTTATATCCTTTTGAAGGTGCAGTCTCCAGAATTGCACACAATACTCCAAATGAGGTCGCACCAAAGACTTATACAGAGGCGCTATCACCTCCTTTCTTCTGCTGGTCATTCCTCTCCCTATGAATCCAAGCATCCTTCTAGCTTTTGCCATCGCCTTTTCTACCTGTTTAGCTACTTTAAGATCATCACACACAATCACACCTAGGTCCTGCTCTTCTTTAGTGGATAAAAGTACTTCACCCCCTATACTATATTGCTCCCTTGGATTTCTGCAGCCGAAATGCATGACCTTGCATTTTTTTAACATTAAATCTCAGCTGCCAAATTCTAGACCATTCTTCAAGCTTAGCTAGATCCCTCCTCATGTTATCTATACCTTCCTGGGTTGTCTACTCTATTGCAAATTTTGTTATCATCCGCAAAGCAGCAAACTTACCCGAGAGCCCTTCCGCTATATCACTAACAAAGATGTTAAAAAGAATCGAACCAAGGACAGACACCTTGGGCACACCACTGGTAACATCCTTCTCCTCAGAGTGAGCTCCATTTACCTGTACCCTTTGGCGCCTCCCACTCAACCAATTTCTAACACAAGCAGTAACTTTAGGGTCCATCCCTAGGGTGCTTAGTTTGTTTATAAGTCGCCTATGAGGAATGGTGTCAAAGGCTTTACTGAAATCTAAATACACCACATCTAGGGCTCTCCCTTGGTCCAACTCCCTGACAAATTGTGAAGGTGAAGCCATTTAACTACTTCAGTGAAGCAGTTTGTGATTTCAGAATATTCAGGAGTGGATGTGGAGAAAGGTGCACAAAGCATTATGTTGTCAGCATAAATTAGGTAGTTGACGTTAAATCTTTGAGGACTGTGCACAGGGGTTGAATGTAGATCTTGAATAGTAGAGAGGATAGGGATGAGCCTTGGGGTACTCCTTGGATTACGGTGAAAGGATCTGAGGTTTGGGTTCCAATTTTTATATGTGGCTCCAGTTGGACAGGTAGGACTGGATCCATTTGAAGGGATAGCCTCATACTCCAATGAGATGGAGTTGGCTGAGAAGGATTTGATGAGACATGGAGTCAAAAGCAGCAAAGATGTTCAAAAAGAGCAAGATAAAGCCTTGGGTGAGAATTTCTGTGCCAGAGATGAGTGTGTTTAGGAGGGATATCAGTAAGGTTTCTGCACTATAAGGGCAGAAACCATATTCATGCTGGTTTAGTGGCACGTGGTGGTCTATGTGATCCTGAAGAAGGTTTTGAATGGCCTTTTCTATGATTTTCACAAGGAATGGTATGCTGGCTAAGGGTCTGTATGATGCAGATGAGCTGGGGATCGAGGTTTGGCTTTTTTAGGAGAGGTCTGATAGAAGCTTGTTTGAGTGAAGTGGGACAAAACCTTGTGAGAGGGATGTTTGTAGTATGTTAGATAGAATTGGTAGGAATTGTGCTATTGTGATTTTTATCCAGGAAACTGGGCAAGGATCAAGTGCAGAGGTGATTGTGTTGATGTTGGTGATTATTCCATCAAGTTCCTCAAGGGATATAGTTCTGAATGCAGTCCAGGCATGTTCGTAAGGAGTGCCCTCATTTAAGGTGGGTATAGCGAAATTGTTGGAGGGGCTAGACTTATGCTTGGCTTGTAGGTAGGAGGCCATGTCTTGAGGGTACAGAGTGTTATCTTGGCATGTTTGAGGGGGTCTTTAGTGAGTGATTTGACAATCTCAAATAGTTTCCTGGGTTTACTGATGGCACGGGATCAGGAGGTTATTGTAATATTGTTTTTTGGTTTTGATGGTTGAGTTACAGTATATTCTTAGATTATACATGTAAAGGATTTGGAGTTAGTGGTTCTTTGACTTCCTTCATTGGCATTCAAGGCGACATAGGTCACACTTTCATATTTTTAGTACTGTGGAGAACAAAGGTGCATGCGGTCATTGTTTCTTGGGGAGACCTCTAGGTGGTGTGAGAGCAGCCATGGAGATAGTAGAGTTCCAATTGTTAATCAGTGTTTGAAGGTCGGTTTGTGCTGGTATGCTCATCGGGGTTGGTAGGGTTTTATGGAGAAAGGCTCGTTCATTGAATGACAGGAATCTCCGTGCTGAGGGGATAGGGTTCTGTGGTGGGATGTGTATGCGAGAAATAGGTATATTAAAAGATATGAGGAGATAAGGCCATAGTGGAGACACTGAATGAATTCTTTGCTTCGGTCTTTACTGAGGAAGATGTAGGGATGTTACCAATGACTGAAATGGTATTTAAAGATGATGCCACAGAAGAATTGAAAGAAATATCTATAAACCAGGAATATGTATTACAACTATTTGATGAACTAAAGAGTAGCAAATCACCTGGACCGGATATACATCCAAGGATGTTAAAAGGACTGAAATACGAGATTGCAGACCTACTATTAGTAATCTGTGAACTATTATTAAAATCAGCTGTAATACCTGAAGACTAGAGGATGGCCAAAATAATGCCAATTTTTAAAAAGGGTTCCGGGGTGATTCGGGAAACTACAGACTGATGAGCCTGACGTCAGTACCAGGAAAAATAGTAAAAACCATTACAAAGAACAAAATTACTGAACATATAGATAGTCAAGGCTTAATAGGAGACAGTAAAACACTGTGTTAGCCAAGGAAGGTCTTGTCTTACTAATCTGTTGTTTTTCTGAAGGTGTGAATAAACAGATAGACAAAGGTGAGTCGATTGATATAGTGTATCTGGACTTTCAGAAAGCCTTTGACAAGCTCCCTCATCAGAGACTTTTGGCAAAACTAAAAAGTCATGGGATAGGAGGCAGTCTAGTACTGTGGATCAGGAACTGGTTAAAAGATAGAAAGCAGAGGGTAGGGCTAAATGGCCAAGTTTCCCAATGGAGAAAGGTGAATAGTGGAGTACCCCAGGAATCTGTGCTGGGTCCGCTGCTTTTTAACATATTCAACCTGGAAATTGGAATAACGAGTGAGGTTATCAAATTTGCAGATAACACAAAATTATTCAAAGTTGATAAAACCCAAGACGATTGTGACAAAATTACAAAAGGACCTTAATAAATTGGAAGACTGGGCATCCAAATGGCAGATGAAATTTAATGTGGAAAAGTGCAAAGTTATGCACCTAGGAAAGAACAATCCAAACTATGGTTACACGGTGCAAGGTTCCACATTAGGAACCACCACTCAGGAAAACGATTTAGGCATCATTGTGGATAATATGTTGAAACCCTCCGCCTGGTGTGCAGGGGCGACCAAGAAAGCAAAGAGAATGCTAGGAATCATAAGGAAAGGACTGAAGAATAAAACAAAGGATATTATAATGCCTCTATATCGTTCCATGGTGCAACCACATCTTGAATATTGTGTGCAATTCTGGTCACCACATCATAAAAAGGGTACAGTGTTGTTAGAAAAGCTACAGAGAAGAGAGACCAAAATGGTAAAGGGGATGGAAGGATACTCCTATGAAGAGAGGCTAAAAAGGTTAGGGCTCTTCAACCTGGAAAAGAGATGGCTGAGGGAGATATGATAGTCTATAATTTAACGAATGGAGTGGAACAGGTAAACGTAGATCTATTGTTTACACCATCAAAATATAGAAAGACTAAGTGACATGCAATGAATCTACAGTGTAACCTATTTAAGACTAATAAGAGAAAATATTTTGCACTCAACGTGTAATCAAACTATGGAATTTGTTATCAGAGGTTGTAATAAAAGATGTTAGTGTAGCTGGGTTTAAAAAAGGTTTGGACAAGTTCCTGGAGGAAAGGTCCATAAATCATTATTAAAGGAGACCCAAGAAATCCACTGCTTGCCCCAGTACAATCATTGTGGAACCTGTGTCTTTTGGGGAATCTGCTAGATACTTGTGGCCTAGATTGGCCACTGTTAGAAACAGGATAGGCTTGATGGACATTAGCTGACCCAGTATGGCATATCTTATGTTCTTATGACATGATGGCCACCAGAAAGGCCAATTTCCAAAAAAGGTACTGCAAGTGGCAGATGGCTAGGGGCTAGGGGCCCTAATGGCGATCTGGTGAGCTGTGAGAGCACAACATTGAGGTCTTTGCTGCTGGAGAGCTGAGGGAAGGCTTGGATAACAGAAGGTCCCGGAGGAACCTGGAGACTAGGGGCTGGCCCGAGAGGGGTTTTCCCTCGACAGGGTGTTGGTGAGCGGCTCAGATGCACCCTCACTGAGTTAGACTTCAGCCTGGTGTGTGACAGATGCAATAGGTACTGGAGTACTAATTGCACATGACAGGAATCCCTTCTTTCTGACATCAGGCAGAGAATCCTCTCCACTTAAAGGCATAAGCCCATCTGGTGGAGGGCTTTCGAGAGGCCAATAGGATCTCCTCAACTTCTCTCGGAAGATTGAAAGGGGCCAATGCTACCCTTTCAGAGGCCACGCTGTTAGCATTAGGGACCCCAGGTTGGGGTGTAGGAGGGAGTCCCCCTCCTGAGACAGGAAGTCTGCGGCTCGGCCCAACAGGAAAGCACAGTTACTTACCTGTAACAGGTGATCTCTGGGAACAGCAGGAATAAGTCTTCACATATGGGTATGTCGGTACCGACGGAGTCCGCGCAGGAACGCTCCCCAGCGTCCAATCAGAACGCTTTTGGGAGCATCCCACCACGCCTGCGTGCTGCCTTCCCGCCTTTCCCAACTGCCTCTCCTCAGTTAAGTTTTAAAGCTGAGACAAAGAGAGAGAGAGAGAGAGGGATAGATAGAGATTTATTTATTTATTTATTTAACAGTTATTTATATACCGCTCTTTCCCTTGTTTCAAGTGCGGTTTACATGTAACAGTAGGTTAATTGGTATGAAATATACCAGGACATTTTACATAGAACAGATAATTATAATTTACAAGGAAAATTGTAACATTACAAGTATAACATATATACATTGCTAGTTAAATTATTAATCATCATGTAAATGAGTGTGTAGTATGGTTAAATTAGTGTATTAGTGTCATTTATTTTTGAATATAGGGTATATAATATTAAAAATAAATGTTAGCCTGTATCCCTTTGAGAATTCTGTTTTGGGAGTGTATTATAGTGTAATGTAAATAAATGAGTTTTTAATTTTTTTTAAAATTCTTTTATGTCGGACAGTAGGCGAATGTTGTCAGGTAAATTGTTCCAGAGTATTGGAGCAGAGTGTGAGAAAGCTCTCTTATTGGTTTTTTTTCTGGCTTTTGTAAAATCTTTTGGTATTGTTAAAGTATTTATGTTTCTGCTCCTTTGAGATCGTTTATCAATGTCAATGTTAATCAGTGTATTTAGTGCAGATGGTGCAAGTTTATTTATAAGTTTAAATGTAGTGACAAGAATTTTATATTTGATTCGGGAGTAAATTGGTAGCCAATGAAGTTCAGCTAAAATTGGTGTAATATGTTCCAGTGGGCTTATATTCATAATCGTTCTAGCAGCTAAGTTCTGAGTTATTTGTATCTTTTTAATATTTTGTTTCGAAATACCATTAAGTATTGTATTTGCAAAATCAAAATGTGGGGTAATAATAGCATGAATTATGTTAATAAAATCTTGTAGAAGAATCAAAGGTCTTAGTTGTTTTAGTGTTTTGAGTTTGTAATGTATATTTTTAGTTAAATATTTTATATGTGAATCCATATTTAGATTATTGTCAAGTATCACACCTAAATATTTTACTTCTTTTTTTATATTAATTTCATGAGTATCTAGTGTAATCGTGTTTGGGGGTATATATGTTTGATTTTTAGTGATAAATAAAATATCTGTTTTAGTAAAGTTGATAAGTAGATTTTGTTCTTTGAGCCATTCAGTTAGTTCATTAAAACATTCTGTTATTTTTTGGAGAGGTGGGTGTGGGATTTCAAATGGGAGGTAGAACATTATATCATCGGCGTAAATATGATAAAAGACATTGTGGCGTTTAAAGATGTTACAAACTGGTTGTAAGTAAATGTTAAATAATAGTGCAGATAAAGCAGATCCCTGCGGAAGACCTTGAGTTTGTTTGAAGGTGTTAGATATTTGGGTGTGGATTCTTACATTTTGGGTTCTGTTTGATAGATAGGATTTGAACCAATTATAAACAGTAGATGTTATACCAATTTTTTGAAGTCTGTTTAACATTGTTAAGTGATCAACACTGTCAAAGGCAGCTGATATGTCAAGGAAAACAAGAATAAAGGCTTGTTTAGTATTATCAATACCTCTTAATATTGTGTCATAAAGGATCGTTAGTAAGGTTTCTACTCCATGGAAGGGTCTAAAGCCATATTGATGTTCATCAAGAATGTTTAATGTGTCAATAAAATCTTGTAGTTGAATTTGTACAATTTTTTCAATAAGTTTAGCCATAAAAGGAATACTTGATATAGGTCTGTAAGATTTTGGGGAAAGTTTATCTAATGTGTTATTTTTAAGTATAGGACGTATTTGAACATGTTTGAGAGATGGTGGTAAATAGCCTTTTTGCAAGGATAGATTCACTAAGGGTAGAATGAAAGAAGAGAGTATTGGGAAAGTCTTCTTTATCCAATCAACTGGGCATGGATCAAGGTATGAAGTTGTTGTATTAATGTTAGTTATTGTAGTTTTGAGAGTATTATTTATTTTATTTATTTAACAATTCTTTTATACCGCGCTATTAAAATCAGTGCGGTGTACATAGAACAATAACATACTACAATGCATACAGGCAACATTGAGTTTTACATTGAACAGGGAACAGAGTAGTTTTGATATTAAGTTGAAGTTGGTCCAGTTATCAACTGTAGTTTGCTTTAATTGTGTTTTAATTTGTGGTTGAGTAATATTTGATGGTGTTATTTGTAGGTTTGTTTTGTCGCTATAGTATTGAGCTAATTCTTGTGGGGAGATATCTATTGATATTTCATCATTATTTAGTGTTTTGTTTGTTAATTTCTGTACTATACAGAATAGTTCTCTTGGTCGATTAGTGGCTCTTGATATTATATTAGAATAATAATTTTGCTTGGAGTTGTTTATTGTTTGTTTATAAATTTGTAGTGTTTTAGTGTAATTCTCATGATTTATTAATGATTTTGATTGTCTCCATTTCCTTTCCTCTTTTCTTAGTTGTCTTTTTAATGTTTTGATAGATGTATTAAACCATGGAGCATGTCTTTTTTCAATTTTATTGGTTATATTTTGGTTTGATTGATTTGGGTTATTTTCTGCTGCTTTGGAGATTATATTGTTCCAGTTTTTGATAGATTCTTCGAGATTTGTGGGTGTTTGTGTAAGGTGTGGTATTATTTGATCTAAAAATTCCTCTTCATTGAATTTTCTGAATCTTTTAATTTGAGAAGGTTGTGGTTTTTTAGTATGATTGTTGTATTTGAAGGTTATATTGAATTTTAAAAGATAATGGTCAGACCAGGGTACTGGAATGTTTGAGAGGGATTCAGAGTTATATAGGTTGTATATAGAGTTTGGTAGGAAGACCATATCAAGTGTTTTTCCTTTATTGTGTGTTTGTTCAGTTATTATTTGGTGAAAATCCAAATTATTTATCATTTCTAAGAAGTGATTAGAATGATTATTGGGTGTTGATGGAAGGTTAAAGTCACCCATAAGTATTACAGGATTTGTGTCAGTGGATGATGCTAGTAATTCAATTAAGTTGTAAATTTTATCTATGTAGTATTCTGGTGGTCGATATATTAGTGATATATTTATGTTTTTAATTTTTATGGTGAGTATGTCAACATTATCTATATTATTAGATGATATTAATTTTGCATTGAGGTTTTTCTTTAATATTATAAGTACTCCTCCTCCTTTTTTTGTATTCTGTGAGTATGGAAGATCTCATATTCAGGTGTCTTTAGTTGGTTTAAGAATACTGAATCAGTATCTTTGAGCCAGGTCTCTGTTATACAAAGGATATCTGGTTTATCATCTTTGATAATGTCTATAAAAATTGGTAGTTTGTTTTTCATAGATCTTGCATTAATGAGTTGGCAGGTAAGATTTGTGTAGTTTTGTATATGAGGCGGGTGTGGTGTGTTGCATATTTTTGTTGTTGTTATATATATAAGTCTAGATTGTCTGGATCTAAGGTTGGTTCCTATTTTGAATGGGTTTGTTAGATTATCAAGTTTTGATATACTTTGTATTATGGGGATTGGTCTATTATTCTTATTATCTATGGATTTTATTAGATTTATCAATGTCAGGATTGTGATACTAATAAGTATAGTTTTGATGGGAGAAATGAATTGTTTGTGCATTGTTTGTTTTGTATTTAGTTTTTGTTTTGTATTTGTATTTACTGGGCATCAAAATGGCAGATGAAATTTAATGTGGAGAAGTGCAAGGTTATGCACCTAGGGAAGAACAACCCAAACTATGGTTACACGATGCAAGGTTCCACATTAGGAACCACCACCCAAGAAAAAGATTTAGGCGTCCTTGTGGATACCATGTTAAAACCCTCGGCCCAGTGTGCAGCGGCGGCCAAGAGAGCAAATAGAATGCTAGGTATGATAAGGAAAGGAATGGAAAATAAAACAAAAGATATTATAATGCCTCTATATCATTCCATGGTGAGACCGCACCTTGAATATTGTGTGCAATTCTGGTCGCCGTATCTTAAAAAGGATATAGCAATTTTAGAAAAGGTTCAGAGAAGAGCCACCAAAATGGTAAAGGGGATGGAAGGCTACTCCTATGAAGAAAGGCTAAAAAGGTTGGGGCTCTTTAACCTGGAAAAGAGACGGCTGAGGGGAGATATGATAGAAGTCTATAAATTAATGAACGGAGTGGAACGGGTAAACGTAGATCGATTGTTTACCTTATCAGAATATAGAAAGACTAGGGGACATGCAATGAAGCTACAGGGTAAACTATTTAAGACTAATAAAAGAAAATATTTTTTCACTCAACGTGTAATCAAACTCTGGAATTTGTTACCGGAGGATGTAGTAAAGGCTGTTAGTGTAGCTGGGTTTAAAAAAGGTTTGGACAAGTTCCTGGAGGAAAGGTCCATAAACCATTATTAAGAAGGGACCCAGGATATCAATGCTTGAACCAATACAAGCATTGTGGAACCTGTGTCCCTTGGGGAAACTGCTAGGTACGTATGACCTAGATTGGCCACTGTTGGAAACAGAATACTGGGCTTGATGGACCTTGGTCTGACCCAGTATGGCATATCTTATGTTCTTATGTTCTTATGTACTTTTTATGTTTTAATTAGTAGAGGTCCAATAAAACAGAATAGTGTTGTTAATTAATATTAGTGAAATTACCTGTAATAATGGTATTAGTGATGATACTAGAGTTTCAGTGATAGTAGTATTACTAAGGCTTATATTGAGATAGAGTAACTTAACATTAATACCATTGTTTCAGTGATAGTAGTATAATTGCAGCTTACAGGGTGAAAGAGAAACTATTCAGTGATAGCAGTATAATTGTAATTTATGAAAAATGACAAATTAAAACTATAACTGTAGCATTAAAACCAGGGTTTCAATGATGGCTGGATAAATGGAGATTATAGATTGAAAGAGAAGCTATAACATTAACATCAGTGGTTAATACCAGTGACAAAGCTTGATAAAGATGCTAGTGATAATATCAGTGTTTCAGTGATATCTGAGGCTTACATGGAGAATGAATAACTATAGCAAAAATATTTTGTTTCAGTGATAGCAGAATAACTGCAGCTTATAGGGAGAATAAGAAACTATAACATTAAATACTGGTGTTTCAATTATAAGAGGATAATTGAAGGTTTACAGGGTGGAAGAGCAGCTATAAAGTTAATATCTGTGGTTCAATGATAGTAGGATAATTACAACTTATAGTGTGAAGGAGAAGTTATAATAAACAGCAGTGTTACGGTGATAGCAGGATAACTTCAGCATAACAGTTGAATGAGAGGTTATAACATTGACACCAGCTATGATATTAGTTACTTGCAATTTCGATATTATTGATTTAAACAGAGTTGGTTGACATAACTTTATGAAATGTAGTCTCCGTCAAAGTGCTCCGTCTAAGGGCCACGTCAAAGGGCCCTTTGGCGTGGTCCTTAGGCGCGGGCCCGACAGGCGCGGGCCTGTTTGTTGGCAGTTGTTATTTAAATGCCTGCTGCACCTCCCCCCTCACAGCCCCGATCAGGCTCGATTCAGCAGAGTGAGGTGGAATCTGTCTCAGGGCTTAGCTGATGGATTTGCTATGTTCCTCGGTTGCTGGCAGTTGTTATAGATAGAAAAATACAACTCCTAAGGGAGGTGGGTGGGTTGTGAAGACTTATTCCTGCTGTTCCCAGAGATCACCTGTTACAGGTAAGTAACTGTGCTATCTCCAGGAACAAGCAGGAATGAGTCTTCACATATGGGGACTCCCAAGCTAAGATGCCCGGAGGGAGTCCTAGCATATTGCGAATCTAAGATGAGCCATGCTTTCCCTCAGAACCTCAGGCATCCTGGGGATGGAGGGTAGGAGTTGAAATAAAAAGAGAGATGCTGTGAAACAGCTAGACTAAACCAGGACTTCCAGATGGGAGTCTAGGTGTAGATGATTATAATAAGGAAATATTGGAGAGTAATATTCCAATATGGACCTAACCTGGTAGTATTGTAAAAGTTTATTGAGTTTCACATGGATCTGTTAGTAAGAACCAGTAGAAAACTCTCAAGTAGTACCTCACTGTGAAGTAGAGGTAACCAAACTGTAGAAGGACAGGTGAAGGTTAGAAACCGTCAAGGGTGAGAGTAGCCCCAGGGAAAAACTGGGTGGTGTAATGAGGAAGGACTTCAGCGGAAAACGCAGAAGGCTGTATCAGACAAGGCTTAAAGTCTTTTGGTCCAAGAATAGCACAATCCTAGGACCAAAAGGAGATACGTTTGACCAATTTGGACGGACAAATAGAAAAATAGTCCTTGTAGAAAAGAAGAGGTATTGAAGACCCCTGTATCCGATGAGAAATAAGGACAGATGTCCGAGGCATTATAGCCTCTGATTAACTGAAAATCAGTAACATCTTTCCTAATTGATGTTAGGTAGGAAAGATAATGATACATGGAGAGCTTCAGAGGTACCTAAACCTGAAGGCTTATGGTAAGAATTTGTTAATTACCACAGAGATTGGCTGTATATGTAGAACTCTAAACATGTTGGTACAGCATTGATAAGGGTAGTGCCCAGCTGTCAGAGTCATATAGGAATATATGTATATATGAACCTAGACAGATGGATATGTTTCTAGGTACATATCTATCTATGATGATATGTCTTAACATATATATATATATATATATATATATATATATATATATACATATATGTAGATTTATTTATTTATTTACATTCTCTTATATACCGCGCTATTCTGCATCAGTGCGGTTTACATTGAACAAACTGAAATTACATTGAACAGGGCATTATAACTTGGAGATAACTATTTTACAGGGAACATGGGCTATGGCGGGTTAAGTGGCTTGCCCAAGACCTCAAGGAGCACCTGTGGGACTAGAAACCCCAGTCCTTCCGGCCCAAGGTTGCTGTCCTCTAGTGGGATTTGAACCCCCGACCTTCCGGCCTGAAGTACCTTGCCCCAACCACTAGGCCACTCCTCCACTCCATACATGTATATATGGATACATATATAGAGATATACATATAGATATAAATATATCTGCATATAGATATATACATGTCTCCACGTATGTGGGTAGAGACATGTCTATATAACTATACCCACATAGGAGTATGTGGAGAGAGAAAGGTGCATCTAATAACAAGAAGGGTAATACCTGCTTGAAGAGATGCAAGAAAACCTTTGTCTCTGGTTATGATTGACAGAGTCAGGGGAATGCTTTCTCTGACCAAGAGCAGTCTAGATTCATTTAGGAATTCTAGCCCTTGAATAACCAAGATGGTTTTTGTGAAAAACGTGCAGATAATATCTTCAGTCTGCAGGCAGCAAGTCCAGGTCCTTTTAGAACTGTAGTATGGAAGGGAAAACCATCTAAGGACGAGCTGCACGAAAAAGAAAAATATCCATGGTGAAGGAGTCCAGTGGAGACGTGGACGAAACCAGGGAACTGAGCAATTCTTTAGGTTTTCACGTGATGTAAGGCATGTGTCCTTCATTTTAGAAGGAGACCTTACCGAAGATGGTGAAGGTAGGGAAACCCAACCAGTCATGAGGGGGCATGACTGGATGAGGCCTTCCTAACCATCTGGGATTATCTGTTAGGAAGATGCAAATGCTCTCTAGCAAGGGCCCATAGTGCAGAGCTACTCTGTAGAGTTGCAGAGAGCATGCTTCAGGCTGGTTAGAAGAAAAAACTGGCTGCTTAAAAAGGCAGTACATAACTATTCTGCCAATGCTAAGGGAATTGGAGATGGCGAGGAATAGAAATGAAAACCGATAGGCCTGTAGTGATAGAGTTTCCAAAAGAAAGGTCGATAACCTGTTTTGGACTTACTACTAAGGCCAGAAAGGATTGCTAATGGAGGACAAACCTTGGTTACTTGGTAAATAGAACCAGTGGGTAACCACTAGGAACTCCTGCCATTGCAGCTATTACCAAGGCAGCAGAAAAGAATAAACAGACATAAGGAGGAGTGGCAAGACTCCCTTACTGACTGATAAGCTGACCCAAGTAAGATTGAAAAGGGGGGAACAAGTCTAAAAAGGAAACCCCTTACTGGAATATGTAGAAACCTACAGGGATTTTAGAAAAAACCCGTCCAGCTAAATGGTACCACTCTTACAGACAAAAGTTTCAGTAAGAGGGTAGGTAAACACAGAGTTAAAGGAGACTTACGATATGGTAAGTCCCTGGAAAGGTATGTTGAGACATGCTGGAACAGGAAACTATCTTATTGATAGTTATTACACCTCTTTTCCCTCCCAGGAGGAAGAGAAAACCCCTGTTACTTATAAGCATGATCATCCTGAGAGCTCATAGAACAAAAAGAATGGATGTCTGTTGAGAAGAGATCCATGTCTAGAGTTTAGGATGGAAACAGTGTAGATGCTTCTATTAAGAAGAAGCAGACTACAGGTTCTAAACCCCAAACAGGAAAGAAAGATGTAATGATAATATATCAGAAGCCCTGCGGATGCTGGGTTTGCTGAACCTGTTGAGGTTGTGGTTTCCTTAGCCTGGTTGGATGTTTCCCCTGTCTGGGAACATCTGTATGATGGGTAGAAGATGAATAAAACTTTCTCCCCTTAAGGGAACAAAGTTTGTTAGTAGATATTCTACAAACTGGGATAGAGGAAGGCATAGACAAGCCTCTGAAAGCAATAGTGTCAGTAGTTAACTGAGCAGCTTGGAGTAAAGCCTCCTTGTTAAAGAGATTCTCTCCAGTACAAGGAGTATTTCCCAGTCTATCTTGTACCCAATTTGTCCAAGTCTGAAGCTTGGAGCCAGGCTCTACGTCGTGCCCCTATGGCTATAGCAGAGGTTCTGCTAACAGACTCAAAAGAGTCCAGGGAAGCACGAGTAAGGAACCTAGAAATATTTTGAGTATGATTGACTAGTATAGAAAAATCTGCTCTTTTAGGCTCTTGAAGAAAAGGGGTCAAAAGTAGTAAATTCTTTGTGACCTCCTCAAGAGATAATCCCATATAGAAAATATATGAGAGAATTCTTGCTGAAAACATGGATGCCTGGAAGGTTTCGCGTCCAAAGGCATATAAAGTCTTAGCCTCACGACCTGGCGGAAAAGAAGAGTGCTTCTTAGTACTCTTAACACGCCTCATTGCTGATTCTACAACAATAGAATGATGAGGGAGCTGAGGCTTTTGAAAACCTGGAGAAGGGGGCATCCTGTATAGAAGATCAGTTTATGTTTATGTTTTATGTTTTATTAACATTTGATATACCACCCACACCAGAAGGTATCTGGGCAGTTTATAATCATAAAAATGACATAGCTGCGAAAATGGAAAAGAACGCCATCATTTTAAAAACAGGAAAGAGGAGAAAAAAGGCCAGAAAACAGGCAAATAAATAATCACATCACGACACAATAATGGGGAAGCGGGGGAAGGGAGCAAGCGTTATGGGGGGAGGTTAAATGCCAAGCTGAACAGATAAGTTTTGAGTTTTGTTTTGAACAGCCGGAAACATGTTTCAGACCGGAGGGAGGAAGGGAGCGAGTTCCACAGCCTTGGGCCCAAAAAGTAAAAGGCGTTGCCCTAGAAGGTGGAGATTCCATTAAAGGAGCTTCCCACGTTCTAAATAGGAGATCCTGCAAGGTCTGATGCAAAGGAAACATAATGACTTCCTTTGGATTGCAGGGGATCTGCAGAGGTTCTGGATCCCCTGGTGCAGGATATTGACCAGGTATAGAAATGGCAAGTAACTTTGCCATATCAAGCAGGAATGCTTGAAAAGAAATCTCCCCAGAGGGGAGTCCTCTAGAAAGAGGAGTAAGAACTAGATCTGTTGAAGAAGTAGCTCTAGAACCCACCAGTTCATTCAGATTTTCTAGAATAGAAGATCTGAAGGGGTGGAGCATCAGAATGTCCTTGAAGGATAGTTGTCGGTACCGCTGGAAGCCGGTACCGCAACCCATTGGTAGCAAATCGTCCATGCTGGGGATCGATTCCAAACTCGGTATGGAAGGAAGTGAGCCGGTTGAAATGAGCATGGGAGGTACCGACACCGATGTTGATGTCGATACCGGTACCGAGACCGGTACTGTTGTTGATACCGATACATGAAGATCAGTCTGTGATAGCTCTATCGGTACCGAAGTAACCGAACATGGCAGACCTTGATCATCGGTAGAATGTCTTCGGTACCGTTTGAAGTCGGTACTGAGACGAGTCGGTACCAGTCATCCAGACTAGAGATCGATTCCAGACGCGGCATCGAAGGAAGCGAGTCTATCGATGCATATCTGGAGGGTACCGACGTCGATACCAGTACCGGTACCAGGATCGATACCGATACTGGAAGATCGGTCAGCAGCGGCTCAGTCGGCCCCGAAGGAACCGAGAGCGCTAGACTGCGATCTTTGGTGAGGAATGTTTCATCCAACACCATTGCCGATGCCGGGGTATCGGTACCGCCCCAAGCGGATGCCGCCACCGAGCATGGCTCAGGTATGTTCGTAGAGGTGAGAACCCCCGAAACAACCTGAAACCTCATAATTGGCTTGGAGGCCGAAGACTCCCACCAGGGTTTTAATGCCAAGGTGTTTTTAGGGCGCGCACACACACATATTTTTCTAAAACAGCTTGATACAGAGCCAGTTGGGCTCGAAACATGCATGTCGCTGCTGGAAGTTGTTGTGGCCCTTTCGCCAAAGTCAGATAAGTGATTTAGTTCTAGTTTATTTTTAGAGGTTGTGATTTAATAATAAAAAAGGTCTCTACCGGGAGGGAGGAGTGGCTCAGTGGTTGGGACAGGTTACCTCAGGCCGGAGGGCCGGGGGTTCAATTCCCACATGGGGACAAGTAACCTCAGGCCGGAGGGACTGAGGTCTCTAGTCCCATGGCTGCTCCTTGTGGCCTTGGGCAAGCCACTTAACCCTCCATTGCCTCAGGTACACTTAGATTGTGAGCCCTTCGGGGACAAGGGAATAAAAAAGTACCTGTTAGTATATACATGTAAACCGCTCTGATGCGTAAGTAAAGGGCGGTATATCAAATGCCTAAACCATAACCATAACCATACCGTCACTGAGTGGGGAGTTTTTCCCCTCCCCATCTCTTGCCGGTGGAATCCGACAATAAAATAATATAAAATAAATAGATGTTTACGTTGAAAAATTTTTTTATTTTGATCTGGGCCTTATAATGTTTTGACTTTTCATATTGATATTTGCTTGTGTCATCACATTTTCGTGGGTTTTTGATTTTTGAAGGTGTTCTCGAGGGCAACGCCGGAGGCATCTCTATGCTGAGCATGAGATCTAACACTCAAGGCCTGGCTAGTCTTAACAGACGTTTTTGGGTTACCTGATCCTGTGAAGAAGAAGCGTTGGCTGGTACCGTGAAGTTTAATGGGGACCGCGTATCGAGACATGCTCGATGCTGAAGACTTCTTCTGGATATACCGCTGCAGAAGGAACACTCCAGCGGATGGTGGTCAGGACCCAAACAGGGTAGACACCAATTATGAGTGTCTACAATTAATTTGGTACCGCCACAGTTTAAACATTTCTTAGGGTTAGTGGCTGGTATTTCCATGAAGGAGAGTGAGTAGGCCTAGCAGGCCGAAAAACTGTCAGACACTAACAGGGAAGAAAATATTCCTCAGAAAGGAAATGTTGTAAGAAAAAAGAAGAAAGAAACACCGGTGGTACCGGTGGCGTCAGGGAAGGCAGACGCGACTACAAGAAAACAAAAAAATAAAAGAAGAATTTTCTGCGGTGACAGGAGTACATCCTGCCGGCTCCGCGGAAAAATGAAAACTGAGGAGAGGCAGTTGGGAAAGGCGGGAAGGCAGCACACAGGCGTGGTGGGATGCTCCCAAAAGCGTTCTGATTGGATGCTTGGGAGCGTTCCCGCGCGGACTCTGTCGGTACCAACGTACCCATATGTGAAGACTCATTCCTGCTTGTTCCTGGAGATTGGGAATGCCACCAACAGGGAGGGCAGCAGTGGAAAGCAGGGCTGCCTGGGCCACCTGAGGTCAATTAGTATAATTGATGCCCTCTCGCTCTGGATCTTGAAGAGGGTCCTGGTGACCGGGGGGGGGGGGGGCGGTGGGAACACATAGAATAGGCCTTCGGACCACGAGATCAAGAAGGCATCTGCCGCCACTCCGGGTATGGTTGGCGCGAGCAGAAGCAAGGCAGCTGCGTGTTGTCTGGAGAGGCAAATAGATCCATTATGGACCTGCCCCAGAAGTGGAAGAGCCTCTTGGCCACCCTGGGGTTTAAGCGCCACTCGTGTGGCCGAGGACTCTGCTCAGCCTATCTGCTAGACTTAGAATGCTTGCAATGGTCACTTACCAGATTATCCACTTCCATAATAGCAAAAATTGTGCCAGTCTGTGGAATTATTAAACCTAGGTAAAAGCCTTGTGCCTTCTACACTCTGGTGTTTTCACATCATCTTTATATTTAAGCCACAATAATGTATCCTGGTAATTGTGCTTTCAATGATGAAAAGCAAAAACCTCATCTGAGACAGGAGTTAAAATTTTGACTTTTAGCAACTGCATGCTAAATAGTGGATGGAGAACAGCATACCAGACTATTTCCTGTGTGCACACTAAAGCCTCATTTGTATATGATGTCCCATCATTTAAACGCATGTACATATTAATTTCAGTGCATGCACACTAACATCTTTCAACACCTGTTTAAAATGCATGCTAAGCTTTACTGGATAAACCCTAAAATGTTTAGTTCTTGTTTACTTTAGATAATCATAGAATGTAATCAGTTTCACTTTTCTTTATTAAAAATGCAAATCCATAACAGAGTGCTGCGCAGGGACATTCACAAGTGCTCATGTAAGCAATACCCTTGTAAGCTGAAATTCAATTCAGTAACAAGCAAACCAAGGACCTGCTAGTCTTCAGAATAATGGTAAAATGTGTGCTAGATTCATTAGCCAGTTCTTCTATAAAGGAAACAATCTGAACTCTAATTGCATGCCTTTTTCCAATGAAGCCCTTTATTCTACTTAAAATTCTGTTCAAAGACATATCTGAAAAAGGTCCACTTGATTCTAAGAAGTAATCAATGGTTCAGTGTAATTAACTCAAGAACTTATGTAATGTTCACTAACCTGAGCTGAATGTCTGGAGGCATTTTTATATCTCATATGCGGTTAATCTGAGTGTCATTGTGTAGATTCCCCAGTATTATTAAAAGTTCAAAAAGCCACACTGTTGAAGAGAGCTACTTCAGAAGCTAACGTGTGACATGATTCTCAGCAGACTCACACTGGAATGAGCTGAGCTTTGAGAGGAGGTAATAATTGATTGCTCTGTAATTAACATTTTTCTGTAGTCAAAAAATAGGAGAAAATCCCAAATGTACCTCATCTTGTGCTTCTGCCTGGATACATACTAAGCACTCTGAAAAACCTCACAGCTGTTGGTGACTGTCTGGGGTATTGTGGGAACATCAGAATGGCAGCAAGGGCATGTGGGGAAAATGTTAAAGTTTTACATTTTGCTTTGGTTTTCTTTTTTTCTTCTTTATTTTTGGTGTTTGATTTCATGTCATGATTTTACAAGCATACAGTAATAAAACTGTACAAAAGCACATCCTTGATTGTCAGAAGGGATTAGTTGTCCTTCAATTTAATTTGGTTATTGTTAGTTGTTGTTGTTAAGTGCCGTCGAGTCGGAGTCGACTCATGGCGACCCTCTGGATAGCTATCCTAAATTGTGTTCGGTCTTCAGTCAGGCGGCTCATTGTTGACAGACTGGTACCCGTAGCTGCTGTTATTGTATCGATCCATCTCATTGCTGGCCTTCCTCTTTTGCGTTGACCTTCTATCTTGCCAAGCATGATGTCTTTCTCTAATGATCTCTCTTCGCATGATGTGTCCAAAGTATGAAAGTCGAAGTCTTGTCATCTCAGCTTCTATTATTATTGTTATTGTGTAAAATTTTGCATGTGTACAATAGCATTCTTTTATACATACAAAAAATGTTTTTAAATGCATAAATCCAATTTGCAAAGTCAGAAAATTGAATGAAACAACAACAAAAAAGAAATAAAATGAAAAATATTTCCCCTCACACCCTTAATTAGTAGGGCCAACCTTGGGATGGAGGGGTAACTGATAAAGCAGAGAGGTTGCAAATGGGACAAACACATTTTGAAAAGCCATGTGTGATTGCAGGGGCTCCATCCTTCAAGATGATTTTCACTTCATATTCACTGGCCGGCTGTCCAGCCGGTAATTGCAGTAACGTGCAGCAGAAGTACAGTGGCAGATGTAATGTTCAACCACCAGGGGGATCTCCCCTCCCACTCTTCAATCTCCAGGGCAAATCACTCTGTTAAGTTCACCCAGGCCCTGCATACCACCTGTCCTCTTCCATGTCCAATCACAAAAAACAATGAGTAGCAGAAAGATGCTGGGGAAGAACTAAAAAAAGGGATTTCCTTGCTCAGCCACCAAGGAAGGTAGAGTACAGTGGAGGAAGACAAAAACTAGATGGAGTCATGACCTATGACTGGGCTATATTCTTGTCAGAATGAGCAACAACTGGGCAGGTCTGTTGGTATTTTTCTGCTGTCAGCTACTCTCCCATGTTTATAGTATTCATATGTGAAGTCTGAGGGACAGAATTTGCTATGCATACAGATCCTTGAAACACAATCTTTTTATTGGAAGTATTAAACATGGCCATTTCAAAATCACATACTCCCAGGCTCTTCCATCCTCTTGTACTCTTTCTACTCTCTCTCTCCTCTTCCATCTTGAACTCTTCCCCTTTGCACTCACTTGCTTCCTCTCCTTATAATCACATCAGCTTCCTATCACTTTTTTGAGCAGCGGCAGCCAGCTCAGTTCCTCCACCCAATGTCGAGGGATGTTCCCTCTTCTTGTACTGGCAGTAGTTGGGTCCTTGAAAGCACACTGCTCAAACCTTTGCAGCTATCATAGCTTGCCTCTTCTGCTGGCAGCAGTTGGTTCCCTGCTGGTACACTGAAGCTCATTCCATGCCAAGGATTTTCCCCCGTTCTTTGCTACTAGGGTTGAGGTTCCAAAGCACCAACTTTATTGCCACCTCTCCTGCTTGTCTTTGCATGGTAGGGCCTGACTTTTCTATCATCCTGCTGTTTCTGCATGTGCAAACAAACCTAAGCGTGCAGGTGGTCTGACATACAGAATGCCCAGACAACCCTCCCCAACAACCATTATCACATATCAAGCATCTGCTGCAGGAAGCCAAATCCCATGATCCAGAAACTGAATAAAGGATGCATTCCCCAGTGATGACATCTTATTCTCCACAAAGCTCTCTCAAATTTTGGTGCCGTAAAAGGAATACAAATGGGAGAAGCATGCAGAGAATGGTTCATGGAATTGTTTCCAACTTCCTTGTGTGTTTGCATGTGCGCACACGCTTGTGCGCACACATCACTATTTGCATCGGCACTGTCTGTGCGCGTGTCCACTTTGACTATGTTTTAAATGTGCAGTGTGCATGTGTATCTGTTTTCTAAGTTTACCTTTTTTGTTTGTATATGTCTGTGCATGTATGTGTGTGCATGTATGTGTGTGTGCATGTGTGTGTGTGTGTCTATGTATGTGTGCATGCATGCTTGCACATGTGTATTTTTCTGTGTGTGTATATCTATATTTGTGATGCTTATCTGTGTGTTTGTGATTGGGAGAGGAGATGAAAGAGGAGGGTAGTTTGTAAGATGCAATTCTTTAATAATTATGTTATGATGAATTAATGTATGTACACTGCAGCTGTTGGAACATCTCCCACAGAAATGTATTTGGGGGTTTTTTTTGGGGGGGGAGGGGTTCATTTCTCTTTCACTCATCACTACCTGCACAAACTTCTCTTCTACATACAACACAAGAACTTCCTCAAGCTCTTCTTCTGGGAAATGTGACAAGAGCAGCATTCCATTGCTTTGCTCCATAGCCTGATACTGGAAATAGGCATGGCAGGCTCACTGACACAGGATGCAAGATCAGAGAACTGCAAATAAAAGTTTTAACTCAGAAAAATGTCCAGAAATATTAGCAATGGAGTGGAGTAGCAGCCTAATGGTTAGAGCACTGACTTGAGAACTAAGAGACCAGGGTTTGAGTCCCACTAGCACTCCTTGTGGTCTTGGAAAATTCCCTCAGAAAAAGCATAGTTACTTACCTGTAAGAGGTGTTCTCCAGGGACAGCAGGCATCAGTCCTCGCATATGAGTGACAATGATGCTGATCGAGCCCTCATGGAAGCATCTCCCTGGCTTCCAAAGAAAGCCTTTGGGAGATGCCACCACGCATGCGTGGTCCCCTTCCCACCCAAGGGTACCATCTTGGTCAGTCAGATGACATAGCTAGAGCTGATAAAGAAAAGATGGCCAAAATGAAGAGCAACTCCAAGGGGGGGAGGAAGGGTTGTGAGGACTGATTCATTCCTGCTGTCCCTGGAGAACACCTGATACAGGTGAGTAACTATGCTTTCTCAAGGAAACGCAGGAAGCCGGCCCTCACGTATGGGACTTCCTAGCTCCAGGCTACCGAGGACCAGTAGAAAAAGCACGGCCAATCCATGAGCAGCTACAAGTACATCTGAGGACAGACTCGGAGGACCCCAGTGTCCAGGGAGAACCATGAGTCCAGTAGCCTGAACAAGAAGGGTTGCAGGGCAGGAGTTACCTAAACCTCAAACAGATTACAGAAGACAGCCTGGCCGAAGATACTGTCCCATCGGGACTCCCTCTCCAGGCAGTGGTAAGCGGCAAAAGTGTGGACCTAAGACCAGCTGGCAGCCTGGAAGATGTCTGCCATGAGAACCGAGTGGAGGCTGGCAACTGAGGTTGCCATAGCCCTGACATTATGCGCCAAGACCCGGTGCTCCAGCAGCAGCCCAGCACGGTTGTGGGCAAAGGTGATGCAGTCTGCCACCCAGATGGACAGAGTCCACTTGGTGACAGCCTCCCCCAGATGTTTGGGGTCGTATGAGACAAAAAGCTGTAAGGCTTGATGGGGGCGGAGCCTGCGAGGGTGCAAGATGGCTGCGTGAGGGCTTTGCTCTAGTGATCCCCAGCAAGAATCCTATGAATAACCCTGTGTTTTTGGATTAAATCTGATCCCAAACCTCTTCTCCAAGGACTTAGAAGAGAAAGCAACGTCTACCTGCAAGCCCACGAAGTTAGAGTTTGCGGCAAGTGGTAATTCGGGCTCTAAGGGGGCAAAGTCTGATCCCCTCTCTCCTCACAAGATGGCCGCTTCGCGAGAGTCCGAGGAGACGATTAGAGAACTTTTGGGAGAGATCAGATCTGTAAAAGAACTGGTTGTTGCGAATGGTGAGGCGCTGGGGCAGGTGCAGGCTGAAATGCATGATATGAAGGCACAGATGGAGAAACTTACCAGCAGACTGGACAGTATGGGAGCGACGGTCGCAGTGCATGAGGAGAAGCTTGCACGCGTTGATAAGGTGCTGAAGAAGACTGAGCGGTTGGAACTGAATCTAGAAGATCTGGGCAACAGGAATAGAAGAAATAACATTAGAATGATAGGTGTCCCGGAGGGAGCGGAAGGATCGGATATGATCTCTTTCCTCGTGGGAGCTCTGCCTACGCTGTTGCGCTTGAAACTGTCGGGCTCCATCGAAATAGAGAGAGCACACAGGGTTCCTGCCCAGCCAAATCTGCACGCCCGGGGACCGAGGCCAATAATTTTTTGCCTTCTGAGATATCAGCAGGCTGTTCAGATTTTGTCTGCTGTACGGTCCCAAAAGTCAATTACCTTTGAGGGCTGCAATATTTCTTTTTTTCCTGACTTTTGTAGGGCAACTGTGGAAAGAAGGAAGCAATTTCTTGCACTGAGACCCAGACTTCAGCACCTGCAGGCCCGGTACGGGCTCTTCTACCCTGCCCGGTTCAAGATAACTTTAAATAATCACACAAAAACCTTTGAGGACCCTGCGACAGCGGCCCAGTAAATTGAAGATCAAGAGTTATTAAAAATGCAGTAGTTGTTTTTCTTATAATGTAGATTTAAGAGTTCTACGATGAGGGGAGCAGAGTGAGGGCAATGCTTCTCTCGCTATTCAGGGGGGCGCCCTTGGGTGTATAATGGTGGTTTGTGCTGGGGTTGCATATTGCTTGCATATGTAAAAGAGCTAATTGTAACTGTGATTTTTGGGGGGAGGATGGGGGAAGAGCTGCAATTGATATCTTTAACAGGTTGGTTGACATTTAAATTGGTCTCTCTCTATATATGTAGGGTGGGGCGGCCCTAATCTCTATGTATGAGTGTGGGGGGGGGGGGGTGATGTTGTGTGTTATGGGAAGTAATGCCTACTTTGTCTTCTCTGCAGCTCTTGGTTTTTCCATCTCTGCCGGGGGGAGGGGATGGAATGGGCTCTGTTGGGATGTGTGTT
Organism: Ichthyophis bannanicus; assembly: GCA_033557465.1. Classification (NCBI taxonomy): domain Eukaryota; kingdom Metazoa; phylum Chordata; class Amphibia; order Gymnophiona; family Ichthyophiidae; genus Ichthyophis; species Ichthyophis bannanicus. The sequence continues at coordinate 111,958,993 of CM066047.1, read as the reverse complement.
AGTAGAGGGACAGGTATGTTATGATGTGCTTATATCCAGGGTTTTTCTTGTTCTCTGATTTTGTGAGTTGGACATGTTGGGGATCACACGGGGTTATTTTGTAATGTGTGCTGGCTCACCCAATATAGTTTTCCCCCATATGGGGACGTTGTTGACACCTTGCAAGTCTAGGCAGTGTGAGTGCGAGAGAGTCTACAGTGACTCACAGGAATTGTTTGTGCAGACCAAAGGATGTGTTGAGATAGTTTCCTCCAGTAGTAATTATGAATGCAGTTAAAGTTCTATCCCTGAATGTTAAGGGAATAAACCACCCCATCAAACGAAAGAAAATCCTACTGTACTGTCAAAAGCAAAAAGCGGACATTGTGTTCCTACAAGAGTCGTATTTATCCACTAAGGAGACGCTAAAGTTGGCGCTGGGCAAGTATTGCTTAGCGTCTCATTAACCAGCATGTGGAAAAAAAAATGGGGTGGCAATATTGGTGCGTAAGTCGCTCAAGATGCAGGTATTATCATCTAGAGCTGACCTGGAAGGCAGATGGGCCGGAGTGCACCTCTCTTTGGAGGGGCAGCAGACGGTTCTATTTAGTGTCTATGCGCCTAATTGTGATAGCCCTGAGTTCTTCAAGTCTCTGGCTGCGGTAACTCAGGAATACTCTGCTTTCCCTATAATTGTAGGAGGTGATTTTAACTTGGCGTTAGACCCACTAATTGACCGCAGACCCAGTAGGCCAAGAAAGAGAGAGAAAGCCTTGGAAGTGCTGTATTCCATCATGGAGAACCTTAGTTTGGTGGATATATGGAGGCTGCAGCATCCAGCTGAAGCAGACTATACCTTTTTTTCACACCCACATGGTACCCACTCAAGAATTGTTTTCTTCCTAGTGTCTAGTTCGCTTGTTAAAGGAGTCAGAGCGTCTGGAATCCTTAGTACTCATGTCTCCGATGACGCAGCAATAATGCTCGACCTGGAGTATGAAGAGGAGCAGTACCATAGTGGGGCCTGGTTTTTCCCGAGATACCTCCTTGCAGAGGAATCATTTAAGATATACGTGCAGCAGGCCATTAGGGAATATTTTGAGTTAAATGCAGAAGGAGCTACTTCTGCATGGGCCTGGTGGGAAGCATTTAAGGCCACAATTAGAGCCAAGATAACCAGTTATGCTATTGCAGCAAAGAAAGTGGCCAGAAGTAAGCTGATGGCTCTCGATCAACAGATAAGAGCGGGGGAACGTATTTTGCAAAGACAGTCAAGCGCTAATGTTTCATTACATCTGCAAAAACTGAGATATGCATACAACACGGTGCTTAGTAAAGAAGTGGAGTATGAGGTGTTCCCTCAACAAGCTCGTTATCATATAGAGGCAAATAAGGCGGGTAAGCTCTTGGCCACTACATTAAATCCGCAAAGGGACAAATCTCACATTGTGATGATACAAGATGAGCAGTTAGGCCCCATATACAAAGATAAAGAAATTTTGGATGCCTTTGCCAAATTCTATAACAAATTATATACGTCAGAAGTGACCTGTGAGGAGTCTGCTTTGAGGAGCTTTCTGGATCAGATAGACCATCCATATCTGGATATGGATCAGATAACGTCGCTCTGTCAACCCATAAACTCTGAGGAAATGGAGTTGGCCCTTGCTGGGATGGCAACTGGGAAAGCAGCGGGACCGGATGGAATCCCAGCAGAGTTCTTTCAGATGTTTTGCAAAGATCTCTGCCCATATTTGTTGACATATTTCCAGCACCTTCAAGAGCAAGTGAATGATACTGGGGCCTTTGCAGAGGCTACTATAGTTGTAATAGCTAAGCCTGGGAAAGACCCAGAGCAAGTGGGCAATTATCGACCCATTTCTTTGTTAAATGCTGACTATAAGCTCTACTCTTCTATCTTGGCTAGTCGCCTCAAGGAGGTTCTTCATCATTTGATACATCCAGATCAATGTGGATTTGTCTCTGGTAGATCCACAACTGACAACGCTCGTTTATTATGTAATCTGCTGGAGATTGAAGACCGCCTGGAATTCCCTTACATTGGTCTCTCAATGGACGCTGAAAAGGCTTTTGAGAGATTGGAATGGCCTTTTTTGTTTCGCGTACTGGAGTGGTTTGGATTTCCTTCTCAATTTATTGGCATGATCCAGGTCTTATACTCCAGGCCGGTTGCCAAGATTCTAGCTAATAGAGTGCTGTCACAGTCCTTCTCTCTGCATAGAGGCATGCGACAAGAATGTCCTATGTCTCCCTTGCTATTTAACCTAGCGTTGGAACCACTTCTGTTACTGATACGACAAACAGCTGAGATTAAAGGAATAGCAGTTAAGGATCTGCAGGTGAAAGCTTCCACGTATGCGGATGATCTGTTATTGTTTCTTTCCCCGGATTCACTCTCTTCTTTAATGCAATGTATAGAAGTCTACTCCGGTTTTTCCGGATACAAAGTAAACTGGACGAAGTCGGTAGCATTTCCTTTAAATAAATACGGAAATAGGGCGATGGTACAGCAATTTGACCTTCAATGGGAGCTCTTGGTGATAAAGTAGCTAGGAGTGCAATATGGAGCTCTGTTAGATGAAACAATGCGTATAAATAGTGAAAAGATGAAAGAGATCGCGCGCTCTTTTACACTAAGGTGGTCTCCCCTGCATCTTACTTGGTGGGGTTGCTTAGAGTCTATCAAGATGACCTTGATGCCGAAACTGAATTATATTCTGGGGATGATTCCCATGATGTTTCCTGACTCCCTGTATAAAGGAATTGAGTGGATTTTGTGTAATTTTTTATGGAATGGGAAAACACCCAGAATAGCTTTGAAGAAATTGAAAGCCTCGAAAGAGGATTGAGGGGTTCATTTCCTGGACTTTTATTTATACCACCAGGCGGCCTTATTAAGTCAAGGGGTCCTATGGGCGGCAGACTCAATGTTGCTGCAGAAACCTGTGTGGTTGGAGGTAGAGGACCGTTTAGTCTCTCCGTGCCCACTTAATATAATTATGGGTATGAAATGGTCAGATGGCTCGAGAGTAGGGCGCACAATTTTGGCCATGCAGAGAGCGTTCCAGTTCCTGTTACCGTATATAGATGAAGGCAATCCCATGTCTAGAAGAATGCCCATTTGGAACAATCCCACTTTCAAAATAAATAGCCATACTGTTGCTTGGAAAAGTTGGCAAAAGTTCAATATCTGGAGAGTGGGCCAGTTGTTTTGGAAGGATAATTGGAAATCGTTTCAAACCCTGCAAAATGAATATCATCTCCCACCTACTTCTTATTACCAATGGTTACAACTTAAGCATTGTGTGGGTCAACAAATGAAGAATTCTGGCCCGTTGGTGGATGGTTGGGGATTGGAGAAGCTTACTGAAGAGGTGACTTCTAGGAAGGGCCGTATGTCACATATTTTTGGATATCTAAGGGATAAGACGTTGAGTCAGGTTAAGGGCTTGAGGAAGATTTGGGAGGAAGAACTGGGTCTCTGCCTGCCGCAAGACTCCTGGATTTCTTTTTGGGGCCCGCTGGTGAGAGTCTCCAGATCAGCTGTCCTCACACAGTCAATGTTCTTTTTTGCACATAGGGCGTTTGTTACGCCGGTCAGAATGGCCAAATGGAGTAAGGATGGGACCCAGTATTGTTGGACCTGCCAGAAGGAGCTGGGCACTCTGCGACATATGATACTGGACTGCCCTAGCATTCAGGAGTATTGGTCACATGTGTGGATGAAGATACAGCATGTTCTACGTTTTTCATGCCCTTTATCATGGAGGATTGTTGTGTTGAGATCTAAGGAACACTTTTTTCTACTAAACTTTATGCTAGCAATCGCCATAAAAGTCATCCTAATGAGATGGAAGGATCCTATGAAACTGAGTTGGCTACACTGGTGGAATTTAGTGTGCCTATATAGTCGGTATGAAAGGGCACAGGATAATATTTCTTCCTCCAGGGGAAAAGTAACACAATTGAATAAATGGTCTGCTTTAGACGGTTATGTGAATGTCGCTATGAACTAATTGCAGGGACGATGGGGCTTGCAAGGTGTCGAGGGGGGTGTGGGGGAGTTGTATTAATACTGGTTAGGGGATGTCTGTGTTGTAAGACAAACCCTTCTCAATGTCAAGGTAAATATGGTTTGCTGTTTTATTTTCTGTTTTGTTAGTTTGTTAAAATGCAAATTATACAAATTAAAAAAAAAAAAAAAGCAAGCTGTAAGGATTTGCAGTGGCTCTGAGTGCGCTGTAAGTAAAAGGACAGGACCCTTTTGCAGTCCAAAGTATGGAGAACGGCCGATGTCTTGTTGGTGTGGGGCCATGGAAAGAAGGTAGGCAGTACTACCTCCTGACTGAGGTGGAAAACAGATACCACCTTTGGAAGAAACTTCGAGTGGGTGCAGAGCACGACCCTGTTCTTGTAGAACCTGATATAGGGTGGCTCGGCCACCAGGGCCTGGAGCTCACTGACTTGGCATACCAAGGTGAATGCCACCAGGAAGGTCACCTTCCAGGATAGGTATCGGAGGTGGCAGGTAGCCAATTGCTCGAAGGGCGGCTTAGTAAGCTGCACCAGGACCACATTGAGATCCCATTCCACCGGGGGTGGCCAGATGGGGGGTTTTGAGAGCAGTAAGCCCCTCATGAATCGAGTGATGCCCTAGGGGCTGCACGGAAAGAGGCTTGCCCTCTATGGAGTGGTGGTTCGCGGTGAGTGTGCTCAGGTGAACTTTCACAGAGTTGGATTTCAGCACGGACTGAAAAAGGTGGAGCAGGTACTATACCGGGCAGGAGAATGGGTTCACCTGCTGCTCCGTGCACCAAAAGGAGAACCTGTGCCACTTGAAGGCGTAGGCCTGCCTCATGGAGTCCTTGCGGGAGGTGAGGAGGATCTCCTCCACCTCCTTGGGAAGACTTAGGAGCACGCTAGGGTGACCTGTTCAGCAGCCATGCTGTGAGGGACAAGGATCCCAAGTTGGAGTAGATTGAGCCCTCCTCCTGAGTGAGCTCCTTAGAGGGACCAGGGATTCTGTTGCGAGACAAAGCAGGAGAGGAAACCAAGGTTACCTGGGCCATCTTGGGGCCACCAGAATCAGGGGAAGCCTTATCTCGCTGGGCCTTGAAGAGGATCTGTGCTATCAGAGATGTAGGAGGGAAAGCATATAACAGGTTCTCTGACCACGAGATGAGGAAGGCATCCAGTGCCATCTAAGCTGGATGTGGCTGTGGGCTGTGTTGGTCGGGCTGGCAAAGAGGTCGAGGCTCGGGGTGCCCCATAACCTGAAGAACCGCTGTGCTGCCTTGGGGTCCAGGCGACACTCGTGCGATTTTAGGACCTGCTCAGTCTATCCGCCAGGGCATTGTCCTGGCCCAGGAGGTACAACGCCCGGAGGAGCATACTCAATCTGGTTACGTATGAACAGAGGGCTACTGCCTCCTCGCAAGGTGGTAGGAGCCTGTGCCCCCAAGTTTGTTCAGGTAGAACATTGTGACCTGGTTGTCCATTTGAACAAGCACTGACTGATGTTGCAGGCAAGTGCTGGAAAGCCTTGAGTGCAAGGAAAACGGCCCTGAGCTCCAGCAGGTTGATTTGCTGCTGGCTCTCCTCGAATGACCAGATGCCCTGGGTGCGCAATTCCTTGCAATGGGTACCACATCCCAGTAGGGAAGCATCTGTCATGAGGACCCTCTGGGGACTCGGGAGTTCGAAGGGCATGCCCCTCTTCAGATTTTAAAGAACGTGCCACCAACTGAGGGACTCTGTCAGCTGACAGGACACCGAGACCCTGTCCTGAAGCCTGCCCGTGGCCTGGGCTCACTGTGAGCAGAAACACCTCTGAGCTGCCCACATGTGGAGATGGGCGTCGGGGACGACATGGGCCGTGGAGGCCATGTGGCTGAGGAGACGAAGCATCGACCGTGCCGATACGGTGCGATGGAACTTCACCTTGATTGCCAGGGCCGCGAGGCAATCTGCCCTGTCTTGGGGGAGGAATATCGCAGCCTGGAGAGTGTCCTGATTGGGGTGAGATGGGAGTTTGGGGGATTTATCACAAAACCCAGGTGTTGCAGGACCCTGCTGGTGCAGCGTCTCTGCAGCTGTGTCCCCCTTTTACACACCAGTCGTCCAAGTAAGGGAAGATGAAGGCCCCTTGGAGACGGAGATAGGCCGCAACCACAGCCAGGCATTTTGTGAAGACCTGCGGGGCGGAAGCCAGGCCAAAGGGAAGTACACTGTACTGGTAGTGGTCGCCTCTGACCATGAATCTTAGGTACTGTCTGTGACTGGGATGGATAAGGATGTGGGTATAAGCATCCTTTAGATCCAAGGAGCATAGCCAATCTCCCTGCCGGAGGTAGGGCAGCAATATTCCAAGGGAGCGCATCTTGAACTTCTCCCATACCAGGAATTTGTTTAGATTTCTCAAGTCCAGAATGGGTCTTAGTCCACCTGTTCTTTTTGAGACCAGAAAGGACCTCAAGTAAAACCACTCAGGTGGTGTGGTATGGGCTCCACAGCCCTGTCCCCTGAGAAGGTCTGTGAGTTCTTGCATGAGTAGAGAATGGTGCAGGGGAGACCGAGGAGGTTCCTATGGAAAGAAGGGTGGAGGCAGCTGCTCCAGGTGGAGGAGGCAACACTCCCTGACCACCCAAAGTGCCCACGAGTCAGTGGTGATGGCCGGCCACCTGTGGGCGAAGAGGACCATATGCCCCTAATGGGCAGCTGATCCTCCAGAGGGAGAGCGACTATGCTGGGGGCATCAAAACCCCAACCCAGACTAGGCTGGGGCTGGAGTCTGGAGCTTGGGGCCCTGACCCGCTCCCTTGCCCTGGTGGCCCTGACGATGGGTCTGGGCGGCTGGGTATGGAGGATAGCCTCAATAGGGTTGGCTCTTTCTATGGAAAGGGGGCTTCTTTCCTAGAGGCTTCTTCCTGGGAAGAGTGGAAGTCTTCCTCAAGAGTCGAGTCCAAGTCACATATTCGGTCTCAATCTCAGCAGCCTTGTCCTCCATTGGCATGTCGAAAAGCTGATCCCCCAAGGAACGGAACGTCACATCAAGGAGCTTCTCCTGCACCCACTGCTCGAGATCGGATGTCTGGAGCCAAGCCTGGCATCGGGCCCCGATGCCCACGGCCGCTAGCTGGACTCAAAGCAGTCATAAGTGGGAGAGGTACTTGGAACACTTCCCGATGAACTTTGTAAGTGTCTGGAAGCACTGGAGGAGATCCCCATCGATGCCAGGCGCGAAGCCTCAGAGTTCCTTCGACAGGTCTCAGAGTTACATACTGACATAAAGTTGGTATGTCTGGATACAGCAGGCAAGCATTGAGCCCTGATAGATTTTTTGCCCGAGGGTGTCGAGTGTGGGACTCCCTGCACAGGAGCACCAAAGAGTGTGTCTTCAGGCTCTTCTGTCACTGCATGGCCATCTCCACAACCATGGAGATTTGGGGGAGTTGGGTCTTCTGGAAACCTGGCCCACGCTGGACATGGTACATAGTATCCAGGTGGCGACTGACAATTGGCACCGAGGCCAGGGCCTCCCACATCCGGAGAAGAAGTCTGTTAAGAATGGAGGGGACCAGGATCATCAGGGTCTCTTTAGGTAGCACCTTGTACTGGAGGATTTTGAGTTTCTCCATATGAGGGTTCTCCTCCGACTCTTACCACTGCCCCTAGTGACCCATGTCCAGCTAGTTGGATCAAAGAATTACGCCAAGAACTTAGTCCCGCTATAAGCAGAATCACAAACCAATCCCTCTCCATAGGATCTTTCCCACAAAGCCTGAAATTTACTTCAATCCGCCCATTATTAAAAAACAACAAACTTGATTCCTCCAAAGTTGAATCCTTTCGCCCAATATCAAGCATCCCCCTACTTGCCAAAATCATTGAAAAGGTAGTTCAACGACAAATCCAACAACATATTGACGATGTTGCTCCACTGGATCCATCTCAACATGGCTTCAGAGAAGCTCATGGTGTCGACACCATCCTCACAACTCTCTTCAATGATCTAGTTACAGGATTTGATAACATCCGCCAGGGATTTGTCCTCATTTTCATGGATATTGCTGCAGCCTTTGATTCAGTCAGCCATGAAACTCTGATACTCCGTCTTGTGGAGAAAGGAATACAAGGCTCAGCTATAGCATGGTGCAAGTCCTACCTATCTAACAGATGGCAACAAGTCAGAACAGGTCCCATGACCTCTGACCCATTCACTCTCAATCAAGGTGTACCTCAGGGTTCATCCCTATCTGCATTAATGTTCAACATATATATGCAACCAATTTGTACCCTAATCCACTCCTTCAAAATCCAGTGCCTAGTCTACGCAGACGACGTCCTAATCTACTCACCATTCCTGATTGATCAACCTGACTTTTCACTTATATCAAGCTGCTTCGAAGCTGTATCACAATGGCTTACAACACAAAATTTAAGGATCAACCATAGTAAAACAGATGTCTTATTCCTCACCAAGAACCAGATGTTCTCCCCACCCCCCACATTAAAAGTAAACAATATTGAGTTGATAGCAAAATCAACTATCCGCTATCTCGGCATCACGCTTGACCAACGACTCGACATGTTTACACATGTGAAGAACATCACGAAAGCAATTTACCATAAGGTCCGAATACTACGTCACCTGCGCCCCCTATTGGACTTTAATGACTACCGAACTATCTTCCAAGCCTTGGTGCTCCCACATCTAGACTTTGCAAATATTATCCTTCATGGCCTCCCTCAGTCAACACTAGGACCTCTTCACCTTGCAATGAATGCTGCAGCAAGGGTACTTGCATGTATATCAAGAGCTAAACATATAACCCCAGTCATGATGGATCTCCACTGGCTTCCACTTCAGGCTAGAATCCAGTATGAGTCCCTAGTACTAACATTCAAAGCCCTAAGGAACCAGATCACCTCACCCATCAGCAAACTCATTCAAAGACGGCCGTTCAACAGGATCAGGAGATTTAATCAAGCAAACACTCTAGAGATCCCCAACATTCTAACTAAGTGCAAAAAGGCTACTGCCAATAGAGCCTTCTCCCTATTTGCACCCATGACCTGGAATGCCCTCCACACTGAGCTCCGTTCCACCCCAGACCTATTGTCATTTAGAAAAGCCCTCAAACAATACCTTTTCCTCATCCATTACCCAGAATCCAATCCCAGAAACAACCACCCATCCTCACATCCTACACCCTACTCTACCCCACCCAAAATCCAACACCATAAAGAAAATGACTAGCTCTACCACCATATCCCCTCTCTTATTTATTATTGGTACTGATCACACATCTTATTGATTAAACCTCTTATAAATATGTTGAAACCAAGCTATACTATATGTATAATTTCTCACCATACTATATGTATAATTTCTCACCATACTCCATGAATAATTACTCTGTAATTAGTTACCCCTGTTACCTCCAGGTTATCTCGTCCATGTTCAATGTAAAAACTCAATTGTCGTGTGACATTGCAGTATGTTTTTTGTTCAATTGTAAACCGCACTGATTTTAATAGCGCGGTATATAAGAGAAGTAAATAAATAAAAATAAATAAATAAATAGTGAGGGAGAGGGCTTGCGCCATGTCCCAGACAAACTCAAGGAACGAGGTGTCCTCGGGTGGGATCAGCGCCTAGCCTTTGGAGGGGATGGATCCGAAGGGAGGCCCTGGTGGGGCTGGGACTCCGGGGACATCTCGGCATCAGACTCCCAAGCCGAGTATCTGAGGAACACTCGAGGCCCGACAGCTCTGGTCTTCGATGCTTCAAGGCCAAGGCATGGCCGGAGCCAAAGGCACTTGCCCTCGAGGAGCGGGAGCAAGATCAAGGCCCTCATCAAGGATCTATCTGGGGCATCTGGCTATCGGGGGTCACTTCGGCAGCCTGGGGAGTCTTCGGTATCGAGGTCCCTGAGGTCTCGGCATAAGCACCGGGTCTCGATGCCTGTTGGGACGTGTTCAAGCACCAACATATGAGTTTCCCACTCGGGTGTGGCCGTCAGAGACACAGAAATTGGGATTACTGGGTCTGGTGTTGAGGAGGAAAGGGGGTCCTTGGCGGGACAGCCCTCGGGAGACCGAGGTCTGTCACTGGATGCCTCAACTTTTGTCCTGGGTACCTTCCGGGGTCGCACCCTCTTCGACACCTCAGAGGCCCGTCGGGGGCTGAGGGACCGTGCACAGGATTTCCCCTGCTTCTCCATCTCCCAGGACGAGGTCCTCAAGGTCTTCTTTTTTTTCTTATTCTCTCACTCTAGGGACCCTTACTTGGAATGTCTGCAAGCCCGCTCGGGAACTGTTGGGGCCTTACATGACTTTGAGGATCCATTCAGGGCCTTTGAGCGTGAGACTATCGATAAGGCCAGGGTCGAGTCTACCCTGTAGAAGATGTCCTCATGCTTTTGCCGGCAGCTCTAGATGCAAAAAAAAAATTATATATAAAACTTTCCCCCTTTTTGCAGATAAACCGAAGCTTTGTCTCCTATTATGGCTTGTCCTTCTTCCAGCTTTTCTTTATTTTTTCTTTTCCCAAACTCTCTCTTCTCTTCAAGCCTGATCATTAAGAGGTCTTTGGCTTGCCTACTTGTCTTAATTGTTGAACTCTACTCTAAAGGTTCTTTCATGCTTTCTTTGTGGGGTCGCCATTACTGTACAGCTTTACAAATCTACAAAAATTCCTTTTGCACTTTTCTTCGCAACCCTTGAGCCATCTTTTTGGTACACAGGACTGAAAAAAAGATCTTTAGTCTGGCAGATACATCAGGCATGGCTCCTTTAATCTTGGCCATCATTGAACTTGGTCTTGATCTTTTATTTTAAGTGCTTGTCAAAAGAACTTGTATGAGGTGCTTGCCCAATATGAAAGCTGGTTTTAAGCTTTTATTTTGAGGCAAAAAATAAAAAAAATAAAAAATAAAGCTTTCCCCCTTTTTGCAGATAAACAGAAGCTTGTCTCCTATTATGGCTTGTCCTTCTTCCAGCTTTTCTTTATTTTTTCTTTTCCCAAACTCTCCCTTCTCTTCAAGCCTGATCATTAAGAGGTCATTGGCTTGTCTACTTGTCTTAATTGTTGAACTCTACTCTAAAGGTTCTTTCATGCTTTCTCTGTGGGGTCGCCATTACTGTACAGCTTTATAATCTACAAAAATTCCTTTTGCCCTTTTCTTCTCAACCCTTGAGCAGCTCTAGATGGCCTTGGTGGACATTGTTTTGCATAGAGGGTATTCCCCCGGGTCATGGTCAGTGCCCAGACACTGGAGGCAACAATCATGAGTGTCAGTGAGTGAATGTTTATGGAGCACCAATCACATTTCTTGAAACCACTGGGGCAAAAAGGATCCCCACGAGGTCGAAGACCTTCACCACGGCCAGCGGCTAAAAAAGACGTAAAAGGAACTTAACAAAAAATAAAATGAAGTTGCGAGACCCGACGCCAGGGCAGCAGGCCTCGAAGGCGGGAAAGGGACCGGCAAAGGCCGGAAAGATGTACAAGAATGTACAGAAAAAGGGAGACTGACCAATATGGCACCCTTGGGCAGGAAGGGGTCCACACATTTGTGGTGGCATCTCCCAAAGGCTTTCTTTGGAAGCTGGGGAGATGCTTCCGTGAGGGCTCTGTCCACATCAACATCACCCATATGTGAGGGCTGACCTGCTTGTTCCTGGAGAAATCCAAGTTATCAATGTCCCTGTTTAATGTGCATTACCAAGTTTAAGTTATAATATAAACCGCTTTGACTAAAATGATAAAGTGGTATAAAAAACCTGTTAAATAAATAAATGTGTTCTGGATATTAATGCAAAATTCTATTGAATCTTGAAAAAGGCCGGACAGCTGCAATCAAGCCTCCTGAGTCCTGGGCATACCTCAGGATCCTCCTAAATATTTGGACCCAAAGTGTGTGTGTGTAATTGTCAAAGCTTTAAACTGGCCCTGTCAAGGGCAACAGATATTAAATTACAATACACATAATAAACAATAAAAAACCCCATGATTCAGTCAATGAACTATGGATCAGGATGACTAAAACTATGCATCAGGGATATGGAATTATTTTCAGTCTGTGTGCATTCATTCGTGTACATATACCTCTGGTGGGTGCTGTGAATGTGTTGCGCCTGTGGAAGGAGGATAGTTGGGAGGCATAGAGAGGAATGGTGCAGCTGCAGGGGGATACTACCTTGTCGCTGATGAGATGCATTTAGTCTTTCTGATCTCTATTTTATTTCCTTTTTCATTAATTCTCCTATAAGAACTATTGATTTAACCATACAGTTTTCTTATTGGTTGCTATATGTACTGCTTATATCTGTTGCTGTAGAAAAGGAAAAGGCAGCTTACAGCACAGGCAAACTATGCACACGCTCTGAGTCAAAATGCTTCGGAGGATCCTGTGAAATGTGCTGATGACGTTGGTGGTTTGGGTCGCAACCATCTGGCTGTTTTCAAGATTCAACAGAATTTTGCATTAATATCCAGAAGGCAGAAAGATGGCAGTTGGGGGTGGGGAAATTTGTGGGGGGCTTTTGTGGAAGATAGCTCTGGAGCTGAAGACGATTTGTTTGAGGGGTTCATTTTGTGGGGTGGGGCAGTTTGAGGAAAGCCAGAGAAGTTGCAGGAGGTAATTTTATTTTTGGTGGGGGCGCAGTTTGCAAGGTGGTAAGGAAGTTGCAAGAAGGGTAGTTTTAGTGTAGTGGGACAGTTGTGGGGGTAGTTTGGTGGAGTGAGGGGGCATTTGTGGCAGGGTAGTTTTGGATGGGGAACTGCTTGGGGGATGGGAGAGTAAAGAACGGGGAGAGGCAGTTTGAAAGAAGGAATTTCCTAACTTCTATGTTTCATTGTATGCAAATTCCTATGCTTCAGATGCTGCAACCCCTCCCACAGGAATGCATTGGGCCATTTCTCTGGAACTGCCAGTCCAATTTGGTTCAATTTCAAACTCCATGTGCCTTTTTTGATAAATTTCTCCACCTGCCAAGTTTCAACCTATTCTATTAACTTTTCAGAGATTTATTTTGCTCCCAAACTTTCTTGAACCCTTCCATTGGGTTGGAAAGAATAAGGCAGCATATAAAAGGGCAAGTCCTAATGTATTGTACATCTTTTTATCCTCCCTAACCCAACAGAAATTGAAAAGAATTATACAGAGGAGTTTTGTGGTTTGAATTGTCAAATGCCTAGCTTTTTCAGGATTCAACAGAATTTTGCATTAATATCCAGAAGACAGAAAGATGGCTAGTGTGTCTGGACATTTTTCTAAGTTTAAAACTTCTATCTGCAGTTCTCCAGTACTCTAATGCTCCTCCCTGTGTCAGTGGCCCTGTCCTGCATGCTTTCAGTCTAATTAGCAGTAGAGTCTATAGGGATGGTTCAGTCAATGAGAAGGTTATGGGGCAGAGCACTCAAGGTTGCTCTTGCCATGAGGAACTGAGCTAGGAGAAGTTCATGTGCTTTAGGAATAAAATTTCTGCATTTGGTGGGTAAACGGAAGAGAAATGAACCCCCGCCTCAAAAAAATATGCCCCTAATATTTTATGGTTTATTCTAAAATTGATCTACTGCTTTTAATTAATAGCACCAAAGTGGTTTACAAAGAAATCTAAAATTTAATTTACAATAATAAAAGGCAGAATTAGAATAGGAGTAGCAAAAGTGACAAGAGAGGGAAGAAGACAGGAAAATATGGGAAAAACAATTCCATCAATTCATAACACACTGATTCACAACAACATAGTAAAGGAATTGCATATTTCAAATTGCCCTCCCCTATCATCTCCTCTCTTGACCACAGACAAACAGAAAGCCAACAACATAGATACACACACACACACACACACACACACACATATACAGGGTGGCCCAAAAAAAAGTGAGAACATCTCGTAGCATATAAGTTATTTAAAAATTCAAAAAGACAGATGTAAACGATTGACAAATTTTAAAAAAAAGATAGCGACCGGAAACTGTCGAAATAAAGACGTTATATATCTAAAAAAGGTAAATAAGTAAACTATTTAAGCTTTTAATTTATGAGATGTTCTCACTTTTTTTGGGCCACCCTGTATATACTACATATACCAACACTCATGCAAATAGGCATGCGCAAATACAGACAAATGCATACACATTCAAAATAAATCATATTGTGGCAGGCTATGGCCTATAATAGTCTGCAAATGTGAAAGGCCTGTAAGTTAGGCCCTGATTCCAACCCCCATCTCAGTAAAGAACCAAAGTCTGTAAAAGTTTGAGAAAACTGTTTTAAACTGCTTAATAAGACGTTTTCATGAATGCATAAATCTTTCATTATTCTCTTGTGCTGTGAAAATAAGAAATGTTTCAATACTTGCATTCCTAGAGCTAGAAACGACCTTGCAGTAGAGAAGTATCCAAACCTAGAAACTGCACCATTGTTAAAACAGTCCAAGAGGAGGGATCTCTGATTGGACAGGTGCAGGGGGCGTTGGAACCAATAGAAAGTTTGCATGTATCAAATTGAAAAGAAATGTATAAATGAATATGTCTCTGTAAGAACATTGCTCAGTCCTTTTTGAAGCTTTGACTAACTGGACCTTGTGCACAACAAATTAGCTTGGACCCTGTAAATTGACTCCTGGATTTATTCATTGTCTGCACTTCGCTGCTTCAATATTACATACAAAACATAGACACATATGCAAAGCATCGACAAACACACACACACACACAAAGGCAACGCAGATAAAAATGCAGAAGTATGAGCACATATGCACCTTCACACACATTCATATGCAGAGAGGTCATAAAGAATTCCGTGAGACATGCTCTGCATTCTTTACCCACTTGCTAACAGCACAATAATCATTTTACTGCTGTTTTGGAAAGGTTATCCCATTGATTTTTAGCATTCTTTAGTCATTATGGAAATAAATTCATAAGCTTTTCCCATGCGTAAAACACTGTTTTACGTTCGCAAAAGGTCTGTATAAAATTACCCTGGGGTTGCACGTATAAAGGTACAAATAGTGACAAAAAGGTGTGTTCTTTTATGTAGCCCAGAGGAAGCCATGTTATAGGGTGGAGTTAAATGTATATTTTAAAAAATACATGCACAACAAGCATTTACACCTGCTCCCAATCTTCAATCTAGCCATAATTTCTGCTAGCTTATCTCCAGTATTTCCTAAAGATACATTTGTGTTTTCATAAAACAGGCTTTAAACACACCCTTTTTTTGGCCTCCTGGCTTAGGCGACCTGTTAACAAAATTAATTTCCATGGGATCATTTATATTTGCACAACACTTTTTTCTCCCCATACTTCCTCTGAGAGTCCATTCCATTCACTCATTACTCTTTTTCGAGAAAATATTTACTGAAGTTGATCCTTATCCCATAGTTATCTCCTTGAATCTCCATATCATTACTCCCATTTCTTCCACTTCTTTTCCTTTGGAAAAGTTTAGCATGCACGCTAATACTTTTCCAGTATCTGAAGGACTGTATCATTCCCCTGTAGGAGATATAAGTGAATGTCTGACTCACAAGAATGCTCAGCTAGGTGTGATTTATATCACCAGCAGTCAACTTGGATGAGGATCCTGTTGATACGGCTGCTGAGCCATTTTATAATTTGGTTAACAGTAGTTCTTTGAAAGATCTCTTGCACTATCCAATTTTATCTTCCCAAACCAGCAGCAGATAACCAACTACAGGAGAAAGGCAATATTTCTTATGTAACAAAGAAAATATGAGGAAGACTTTTACTCTCTGAATGCCCCCACTTATCCATTTTCCCTCTTTAGGGCATCCCCATTTGCAAAATGTCTTTAAGACCTGGTACTTTTAGTATCTTTTCCTCCTCCTTTTCAGTGGCCAAAGCTCATATTTCTATATTTTTATGAACTACAAAAATCTTTAGGGACTTATGTAACAGCCCCCGAGTGGTTGGTACCTTTATTATGATGTATGGCCATGCAAAGTGTACATACTCTGTGCAAGAATCCAAGAGTAGACCACAGTTAAAATGCAAGTGACTTACAAAATCAATCGTCACTATGGAAATTTCTGCACTCAAAACTTTGGATGAAGGCACTGTACCAACAAAATAACTGCAACAATCTGAGCTTTACAGAGCAGACCAAAACCAAAATGAAATGAAACCTGTTGGATGGAGATTAGTGCAATTCGAGATGTTTGCTATTCCTGGTTAGAATTCTCCAAAAAGGTTAATGACATTCTTTTGGCTCATTACATTTGATGAACTGTCTGTTGACTGCTTCATTAAGCAAAACAAACAAAAATGAACATCATCTATCCTAACAGTCAACATATCCAAAACAATAAATTAGGTCATTATTAAAGATTTAGATGTCACAGAATTTGTAGCCAATTTCATGGTTAAGTTCAGATAAAATTCACGTCAATTTTATATTTAGATTGGATTACTTGTATTCCAAACCTGTGCGCAAGGTGAGTTAAATTACAGGTATAGCAGGTATTTCCCTGCATCAGAGGAAATATAAAAGATCTATTATCTATGCTGTGTTATGGCAATAACACACAAACATAGGGGTATGTTCACTAAACTGCGTTAGTGTGATTCGCGTTAGGATCCGCGGTACAGGCAGAAATCCCAAATAAGGACATGGGCGGTACATCGTTACCGATAACGCGCATTACCAGGCGCCATAGCCTAACGAGCGTTAAAAAACATCGTGCAGAGCGCCACGCAACGCACGCCCATAAGGCGTCTGATAAGATGTCTAGCAAGGTGTCTAGAACTGTAGCACAATGGTTAATACACTGACTAATGGTGCACGGGATGTGAGTTCAACCCCCTGTGGGTCCAATGAATAAAGCTGGCTGAGACATCACCTTTTACTCAAAATCAGTGCTGTTTGAAGCATTTTGTTTGTTAATTTTAATTAGTGCTGCCAGCAAACACACCCTCACAGGGCCGTAACCTAAGGTGCCGCATAAGGCACCCTATAAGGCACCCCAGAGGGCACATTATAAACTGCACTGTCCGCCAAGGCACCCTAGAATGTCCCCTATGGGCCACTCCACAGGGCGCAGTATAGGGCCCGCATTGGGCACTGTATAGGGCGCCTGATGAGGCACCGTAAGGAGACAGCACTGTGAGGGTTTGTTGCTGGCAGCACCAATTTAAATTTAAAAAAGAAAATGCTGCAGACAGCCCTACCAAATAACCCCACTGTGGGATCAAACCCATGACCCCTGGCTCCACAGGCAGTGAAGTAACTAGTGGGCCACATCGCTAGTGCTACTAACAAATCCCTGGCTGGCTGCTGAAGGACGTCAGGTCACCACATAAACTGTCTGCTGTGGCGGCCAGGATTTGGGTTATCCCACTCATACCCATGGTGCACTGCACATGCAGATCTGCAGGCTATAGATGAACACAAGATGAGGTATGCACCCCACCAGCACCTCGGCCTGGTGGAGTGTCCTGACCATGTGTAACCCCACAGCACCTCAGCCTGGTGGGGGTACTGACCGTGTGTGTTACTGCCACAGAGTGGCTACCGTCCATCACAGTGGACGGGTCCTGTGCTCATCCTGAGGGTGAGGTGGGGTGTCCAGCACCATTTCCGCAGCACCTGGCCTTGCTGAGATAGGCTATGCTGCAGGTCCCCAACAGTGCCAATGTGTGATAGGTAGTCCTTGCAAACACCCCTAGGATATGCCTGTGTCCATCTGTATTTCACATCTAGCCCTTGTGGGCTATACTGCACCCAGTAAAATGCATGCCCTGTGTGGGTGCCATGGTCACATGATTTAAGTGAAGGGGGGGGTGTTTGGACCCACAGGTGGATTACATACCACCACCCAACCCACCCTCTGGGGCTCAGGGTGGGGGACAGGATTTCCCACCAACAGATCCACATTCTACCCCTGCAATGGTGGCAGTAGAGGGGACCATCACCCCAGTCCTGCTGGGGAACAGACACTCTACAGGGCAGGCAATGCAAAGCTGAACACATCCATAAAGCAGGCAGTCTGCTAGCTAGTCCATAGTGCATGGTCCTGCAGGAGATGCATGTACCCAGAACTGGGATGTCAGCATACACACCAAGCAGATACATCAGTGATTGGGCCCCAAAAGAGAACCCATAAATATCACATGGGGAACTACTATATAGCACTATGGGGGAACCTAGCCATGCCGTGGTCACTACTCAGTCAGGGTGAGAGTGACCTCACAGCAGAACATGCTGTGGCCACCCTGTCCGTGCAGGTGGTGGCCGTCCACTACAGTGTCCGAGCCATTGCCCTATGCTATGTACAGATGGATCCAGGCCAGGCCATCCTATCCCGACTATTCCCACGGTACCTTGCTCCTCATTATGCACATTGGCAGGCCAATACTGGCAACAGTGCTAGCAGTGTGGGCTGTGGAAGGTGTTTGCAGCCACCACACAATGGATAGACAGACACACACTCCCCACACCTATGCCAGCATTGTGCAACTATAGAGGTGTTTGGCAGCCCTGGCCAGCACACCATTCCTGAGCAGAGTGCAGGCATGGCTATGGTAAGCAATACTGTTGGGGTCACTCCCCAGGGTGGTAAACATTGTCAGACACCAGACCTGAAGCACACTCCACGGACATTGTAGTGGACGGCCACCACCTGCATGGACAGGGTGGCCACAGCATGTTCTGCTGTGAGGTCACTCTCACCCCTTTTCCGGCATCTGTCCAGTTGCCATTCCGACATGCCCGCCCTGCTGTTGCCGCACATGTGCACGCCATAGGACACCTGTCCGATGGAGAGGAAAACCCTGCACAGCGCAATGTCACTGTGGGCTCATTCACCTTGTATGGGGACGGAGCATAGACCCTTCCACGATTTATATCTTTTCTATGGAACTTTCTCGGGGGGGGGGGGGGGTTTGATGTTTCCCATTAATACCACTATTGGCCAGCTTGGTTATAGTTTTTTTCCAGTTTATTGAGGTCATTTTCAATGTTTATGTGCCCTTTTGTTCTGTGCACATGTGTCACACTTATCACTTTTTTTAGGTTTCCCTGCCTAGGCTGTACATTGCTGACACCTAAATGGTTCTCTCCCCTGAAATGTGCATTTAACGGCAGGTTTTCAATCGCGTTAGGATTCAGCTCTTCAGATCAGCGCGTTAGTGTGAAGGCAGCCTCTCCCCGCCCACGCTCCGCCCATTGACCCCTTCTCTCCGCCCTCTCTCCACCTTCTGCGGTGTTTTACCGCGCCGTGGAACTTTCTGATAGTTAACTTACGTTAACGCGCGTTATGAGACGTTAACGATCGTTAACGCATCATAGCGCGTTACCGTAAGTTAACAATCGTTAACGTTACATCACGCGCGTTATGTACCATTACCACAGTTTAGTAAACATCCCCCATAGATGTATTAATTGTAATAATGCATCTTAATAGGAAAAAATTGATACCCAATGCATGTTAAAAAAATAAAATAAATAATAAGTTATAGCACACAAATGCATGCAAAGCAGCGCATTATAAATCAAAATGAATCACAGCTTACATTAAATTTTGCAAGTTGCGCCATTCATGAAAAGTTAATAACACCTCCACAATAATTTTCTTTATGAGAACTCAGCCCATTTATTTATTTAACCAGATTTCTATACTGCCTTATCCTTCAATCAAAGCGGTTCCATATAAGTTTATCCATTTATCCAAATAAGTTAAACCACTAAATATGTGATCCTAAAAATCTGGACTGCTATTGATGAGAGCCACTTCTGTGGATAAATTTATCCAGAGAAAGCATAGTTATTCAACTGTAACAGGTGATCTTCGGGAACAGCAGGAATCAGTGATGGGTGATATCAGCATTGATGGAGCCTGCCTGGGAACGCTCCCCAGTGTCCAATAGGAAAGCCTTTGGGAGCAATCCACTGCGCCTGCATGCCTTCCCAATTCTTCTCCTCAGTGTGTTTGTAGCTGAGAGGAAGTGAAAAATAAATTAACTCTACAACTCTTAAAGGAGGAGGGCGGGTTGTGAAGACTGATTCCTGCTGCTCCTGGAGGTCACTTGTTACAGGTGGGTAAAGCACAGTTACTTACCTGTAACAGGTGATCTCTGGGAACAGCAGGAATAAGTCTTCACATATGGGTACGTCGGTACCGACGGAGCCTGCGTGGGAACGCTCCCCAGCTTCCCAAAAAGGAAAGCTTTTGGGAGCATCCCACTGCGCCTGCGCGCTGCCTTCCCGCCTTTCCTGACCAGCTCTCCTCAGTTCGAGTTTAAAGCTGAGACAATAGAGAGAGAGAGGAAAGGAAAGACAGAAAAGAGGTACAACTCCTAGGGGAGGTGGGAGGGTTGTGAAGACTTATTCTTGCTGTTCCCAGAGATCACCTGTTACAGGTAAGTAACTGTGCTATCTCTAGGAACAAGCAGGAATGAGTCTTCACATATGGGGACTCCCTAGCTAAAGATGCCTGGGAGATCCCCAATGATATGAGACCCTTGGAAGGGTCCTACGTCCTCCTATGGATCTCAGGCATCCATCCAGGGAAGGAGGGTAGGAGTTGTTTAAGAATGGAACAGGTGTTTGAGGACAGCCTGACCAAACAAGGCATCCCGGCGGGAATCCTTGTCCATGCAGTAATGGGCTGTGAAGGTATGAACCGAGGCCCAGGTGGCTGCTCGACAGATCTGGTCGATGGACACAGAGTTTAGATGAGCCATAGAGGTGGCCATGGCCCTCACATTATGAGCTGTGACATGGCTCTCCAGAGAAAGGTTCTTACTCTGGTAGGCAAAAGAAATACACTGAGCAATCCAATTGGACAGTGTTTTTTTAGAGACTGGAAGTCCTAAATGAGAAGGATCAAAAGCAACAAAAAGCTGGGAAGACTTTCTATGTTGCTGTGTCCTTTGCAAGTAAAAAGCAAGAGCTCTTTTACAATCCAGAGTATGAAGGCTCTTCTCTGCACTGGATGCATGAGGAGCTGGAAAAAAGACAGGTAAATATACCTCCTGATTAAGATGGAAAGGTGAAACCACTTTAGGCATAAAGTGTGGATTTGTCCTAAGGACCACCTTGTCATGATGGAACCTTGTATAAGGTGGATTAGCCACTAAGGCCTGCAGTTCACTGATGCGGCGAGCTGAAGTGACTGCAATGAGGAAAATAACCTTCCAGGAAAGAAATTTCAAGGAGGTAGTGGCTAAGGGTTCAAAAGGTGGCTTCATAAGCTGACCAAGAACCAAATTTAAGTCCCATGCCACCGGAGGAGGCCTGATGGGAGGTTTAGTTAAAGTTAGGCCTCTCATGAATCTTGCAATAAGAGGATGAGAGGAAATAGGTTGTCCATTAATGGGCTTAAGGGATGCTGCAATAGCACTCAAATGGACTCTTACTGAATTCGTCTTAAGGCCTGCATTGGAGAGATGCAGGAGATAGTCTAAGAGAGAATTCAAAGGTACTGCTAGAAGGTCAAGACCCTTTTCAGCACACCAAATGGAAAATCTTTTCCATTTAAAAGCATAGGAACGCCTGGTGGAAGGTTTTCTAGAAGCATGTAGGATATCTTTCACTTGCTGAGAAAGATTCAAGCCCTGAAGGTCTAGGCCTTCAGTAACCAAGCTCTGAGGTGAAGGGACTTGGGGTTTGGGTGCCACAAAGTCCCTTCCTCCTGGGATAGGAGGTCTGGAGCAGCTCCCAAGTCCAAGGAGGGGGCTTGAGAGAGATGTAGAAGTAGAGGGTACCACACTTGGCGTGGCCAGCGTGGAGCTATGAGGATCATAGATCCTTGATCCCTCTGGAGTTTGAACAGAGTCTTGGGAATCAAGGGAATGGGTGGAAAGGCATACAGGAAGCCCTGACCCCAATGAAGGAGGAAGGCATCCTTGGCCTGAACTCCTTGACACGGAATTCTGGAACAGAACCGGGGAAGTTTGGCATTCCACGGACTTGCAAAGAGGTCTATGTCCGGGGTTCCCCATTCTTGGAAGATTCTGAGTACCTGATCCATGTGCAGGGACCATTCGTGTGGAAGCAGAACTCGACTGAGTCTGTCTGCCCAAGAGTTTTGGACTCCTGGGAGGTAAACTGCCAGGAGATGGATTTGATGCTCTCTGGCGAAGGCTCACAATCTTAAAGCTTTGTTGCAAAGCGACAGAGAGCCAGTTCCTCCTTGCTTGTTTATGTAAAACATGGCTACTTGATTGTCCGTATGAATGAGGACTGTCTGGTAGTGGAGGAGGGTATGAAAGACCTTGAGAGCTAGAAAAACTGCTCGAAGCTCCAAGTGGTTGATATGAAGAGCGGTCTCCTGTGGGGACCAAGTGCCCTGAGTGGAGAGGTCTTGTAGATGGGCTCCCCAACCTATTTGGGAGGCATCTGTTGTGAGGGTTGCTTGGGGCAACAGTTGTTGGAAGGGGGACCCCAGCAACAAATTTTGAGTGGACATCCACCATTGGAGAGACCAAAAGAGACGTTTGGAGGTTGCTATTTGGTCTGAGAGAGCTCCTGTGGCTTGAGTCCACTGGGTGGACAAGGTCCATTGAGCTGTTCTCATGTGTAGGCGAGCATAGGGTACCACATGCACTGTGGAAGCCATGTGGCCTAGCAGTTGTAGCATCTCCCGGGCAGTTAAGTGGCTCCTTGACTGAATCTGGGAGGCTAACTGTACTAGACGTTGGCAACGGGCCTGAGGAAGGTAGGCCCTTGCAGTGGCGGTATCCAACCAGGCCCCTATGAATTCTAGGGACTGAGTAGGGGTAAGCTGAGACTTTGGGAGATTTACCACAAGTCCCAGATACTGCAGAATGCGCCTTGTGCGGTCCAGGGAAATCTGGGCCTCTGACTGAGATGGAGCTCGGATGAGCCAGTCGTCCAGGTAAGGGAATACAAATATTCCCAGAGTGCGTAGAAAGGCAGCTACTACAGCCATGCATTTGGTGAACACTCTTGGAGCAGAGGCCAGACCAAAGGGAAGCACTCTGTATTGGTAATGTTTTCCTTGGAAAAGAAAACATAGAAACCTTCTGTGAGATGGATGGATGAAGACATGGGTGTATGCATCCTTGAGATCTAGAGAACAAAGCCAATCCTGACTTTGAAGGTATGGAAGGAGAGTGCCTAGAAAAAGCATCTTGAACTTCTCCTTGCATAGAAATTTGTTCAATTCTCTGAGATCTAGAATGGGTCTGTATCCCCCTTTCTTCTTTGGAATGAGAAAATAGGGGGAGTAGAACCCTGACCCTTGTTGAAGAAGAGGAACTTCTTCTATTGCCCCTTGGACAAGCAGGGTAGTTATCTCCTGACCCAGAAGGTCGAGAAGAGATGTGGGAGAATCGAAGTGTCTCACCATGGTGTGAGGAGGAAGGTCTAAGAAATGAAGTTTGTAGCCTTCTTTGATGATGGAGAGGGTCCACTGCTCTGATGTGATTTGCTCCCATCTGGGAGCAAAATGAGCTAACCTTCCTGGAATGGTGAGAGGTTCTGGCTGTCTCAAAGCCAGAAAGGCTAAGTTCTCTAGCATCAAGTCAAAAACCCTGAGGGGGTTGGGACTGCTGAATTGCAGCAGCAGCTGTAGACTTAGTCCTGGCTTGCTTAGGTTGCTGACGCTTAGTGGTAAAGCAACCTGTAGAAGATTGTTGGCCAGAAGTGGAAGGGAATCTGCCGTTTTTGAAAAAAAGACTTTTTAAAAGCCTTTTTCTTGGTAGGAATTGAGATTGACTTTGAAAGTCTATCCAGAGCAGAGTTCTCTGCATCCATTTGAGTGGCTTTTATTCGCCACTCCTTGCCAAATAGATTTTCACCTGTACAGGGCAGATTTCCTAAGCCATCTTGAACCCAGGGTTCTAAATCAGAAGCCTGGAGCCAAGCAATTCTACGAGCAGCTATGGCAATGCCTGAGGCCCTGCTGGCACCTTCAAAGGAGTCAAAGGCTGCCCTGTTGGAAAACTTTGAAATGTCTTGAGTATGCTTAAGCCAAAGGAGAAATTCTTCCCTTCAATCTTCTGGAATAAAAGGGAAGAAAGTGTGCAGCTTTTCTGCCACTTCTTTTAGAAACATACCCATGTAGAGGCTATATGAGTTGATTCTGGCAATGAGCATACTGGCCTGGAAGATTTTCCTATCAAAAGCATCCAAGGTTCTGCATTCTCTTCCTGGAGGAGCAGAAGAGTGTCTCTTTGTACTCTTTATCCTCTTCATAGCTGATTGCACCACAATGGAATGGTGAGGAAGCTGAGTTTTTTGAAATCCAGGACAGGGAGGGACACGGTACATAGTGTCCAACCTGCGAGAATGAGGGAGAGAGTGAGAGGAGTCTCCCATAAATCAATCATGTGTTCATAAAGAATCTCATGAATTGGTAAGGTGACTGCCTCTCTAGGAGCCTTAGGGTATCCTAAAATATCCATTTTTTTTGCTCTAGGCTCTGATTCAGAGGCTACTGAGATAGATAGTCCTTTAGCTACTTCGCTTATGAAGTCTTGAAAGGACAAGTCCTCTGGAGGAGACATTCTTCTTTTTGGAGAAGAAGGTTCTTCAGGAAGGGCTATGGATACTTTGGGTGATTCATCTGATGAATCAGAATCACCAGAGGAATCGAAGTACCGCCTGTCAGGGTGCTCTTCCAGCGCTCGATACGCATATCGAGCGGTATCGACATCGGGCGTTTTCGGAACCGGATCGGTACCGAGAAACAGCCCTGGACAAGGAACCGCTGTTCTAGTCGATGTTGATGCGGTCGGTACCGGTATCGGCGCTGGTGCCGGTACCGGAGCCGATACCGACAACGAAGGTCGTTGCGGTACCGCCGGCGTCGCAGCTTGAATGAAGGCTGAAATAGCCTGATGCATGGACAGAACATTCTGATCCATCGACGCCATGAATGCCTGGAGATCGGTACCGGGAGATTGTGCCGGTACCCCAGAGCAATCTAACAGGTGATCGGTCGAGGCCGTGCCATCGATGTCAACCTGTAACCCCATAGGAGGAGCTTTGGAAGCCGGAGCTTCCCGCCGGGGTTGTTTGGCTGGTGCAGGATCCTCGAGGGCAAGCCCGGAGGCATCTCAATGCTTAGAGGGAGATCTACCCTTCGAGGACCTGCTAGACTTATGTTTGGTTACCTGAGATCCATCAGGAGAAGAAGACCGGGAAGAGGTCGATGCTACCGACGCTGCATCAGCGGGAAACAGGACATGGAGCTTAGCTGCTCGGTTCTGTAAACCCCGTTTAGACATTTGAGAGCAGGACGGACAATCCGGAATGGAGTGTTCAGGACCCAAACATTTAAGGCACCATTCATGGGTATCTGTAACAGAAATAGTACCGCTACACTTAGTGCATTTCTTGAATCCGGAGGCTGGTTTTTCCATGAGAGAAATTTTCTCTTGGGCCCTGAGGCCTAGAAGAAAAAATTACACTAAGTGGGGAAAAGTATAGATTTTTTTTTTTTTTTTTAAAGAAGAAAGAAAAGACCGGCGGTACCGGTCCGGAGTCGGGGAAGGCAGACACGCGACCAAAGAAATAAAATAAAATAAAGAACTTCTTCAGCGGTGACAGGGCTCGACCTGCTGGGTCCACGGCAAAGAAGAACTGAGGAGAGCTGGTCAGGAAAGGCGAGAAGGCAGCGCACAGGTGCAGTGGGATGCTCCCAAAAGCTTTCCTTTTTGGGAAGCTGGGGAGCGTTCCCGCGCAGGCTCCGTCGGTACCGACGTACCCATATGTGAAGACTCATTCCTGCTTGTTCCTGGAGATCTAAACCAGGAACAAGCGGGAATGCAGTCTTCACATATGGGACTCACTAGCTCCCAGGAAGCAGACTGGCATGAGTGGGGAGTAGTGGTCCCCGAGGCTAAAGCTTATAACCGAAAAAAGTGGAAGGTTGTGGCCTATTGGACTCGATTTCAGGAAGCGATTCCACCCCCAATAATAGGCTGGTCGCTTGTAAATTCCAGGACAGAAAGTAGAGTTGAGTTTAAGTCCCAAAGAGGTGCTGGAGTACAGTTTGGCCAAAGACAGCATCCCTACGGGAGTCCCTGCCAGACAATAATTTGCAGCAAAAATATGATGGAGGACCAGGCAGCTGCCTAACAAATCTCCTCAATGGATACTGAACAGAGATTGGCTATAGAGGTTGCCATAGCCCGCACATTATGAGCAGTGACATGACTCTCCAAAGAGAGTCCTGCTTGTTCATAAGCAAATTAAATGCAATCTTCTATCCATCTGGATAGAGTCCGTTTTGTCACCGGTAGCCCAAGGTGACTGGGATAAAAAAAAATAATAATTCAGAGGATTTTTCTGTGATCCTTAGTTCTATCCAAGTAGTAAGCCAGTGCTCGCTTACAGTCTAAGGTGTGTATTTATTTATTTATTTAGCTGTATTTATATCCCGCTTTTCACCGGGTCAAAGCGGTCAATTGGGGGATACATTTAACACGAGGGGATATGAGACACACACACTAATACATACAGGGAACATGGGCATTGGAGGATTAAGTGGCTTGCCCAAGATCACAAGGAGTGCCTATAGGACTAGAAATCCCAATCCCTCCAGCCTGAGATTGCTGTCCCCAGGTGGGACTTGAACCCCCGACCCTCCGGCCTGAAGTACCTTGTCCTAACCACTAGACCACGCCTCCCTTTAGCGCTGATTCAGCCCGAGACGCATGTCGTCTAAGGGTAGAATATCAGGAGGATCACTTCCTGATTCAAATGGGAGGGGACTACCTTCGGAAGAAAATGCGGATTGGTAAAGAGAACCACCTTTGCATGGTAGAACCGGGTATAGGGCTAATTCGCCACCAGAGACTGCAGTTCACTGATGCAGCAAGTTGACTTGACGGCGATGAGGAAGATTACCTTCCAAGTCAGAAACTTCAGTTAAATAGTGTATAAAGGCTGAAAAGGAGGCTTTAGAAGTTGAGAGAGAACAACATTGAGGTGCCAGGCCACCGGAGATGGCTTAATGGGTGGCTTGGACAGCAGGAGACCCTGCATGAAGCGTGCCACTAAAGGGTGTAAGGAGATAGGCTGTCCATACAGTGATTTCTGAGAGGCCGCAATGGCACTAAGGTGAACTCACACTGAGTTAGTTTTAAGACCTGCCAAGGATAAGTGAAGGAAATATTGTATAAGGGACTCCACTGGGCAAGAAAAGGGGTCAATGCTCTTTGGGAAGCACCAGAGAACAAACCTACGCCACTTGAAGGCATAAGATCGCCTGCTGGGATCCTTGCATGATGCAAAAAGGATATCTTTGACCTCCTGTGGCAGATCAAGGTCAGTGAGCACTAGCCCTTCAGTAGTCATGCTGTGAGGCATAGGGAGTGAAAATTGGGATGGAGAAGCGTCACGTGGTCCTGAGAGAGGAGTTTGGGTGCACATCCCAAGCTGAGAGGCGAAGAAGCAGAGGAAACTACAGTTGATGGGGCCAAAAGGGGGCTATGAGAATCATCGAGCCCCTGTTGGCCTGTAGCTTGCACAGCATTTTGGGTATCAAGCGGATGGGAGGGTATCAAGCGGATGGGAGGGTTAGAGCAGACCCTGTCCCCAATGGAGAAGGAAGGTGTCCGAGGCCTGACTGTGCAGCAATGGAAGTCTGGAGCAGAAGAGTGGAAGCTATATGTTCTGCAGAATGGATCTTTGAGTGGGGTTCCCCACATTCGAAAGATCCAAGTAGCCATCTCACAATGCAAGTTATATTCGTGTGGACGAAGGATACAGCTTAGCTTGTCCACAATGACATTGAGTTCGCCCAGGAGGTACACCACTCTGAGATGAATGAGGTGTGCAATGGCAAAGGACTACAGGCAAAGCGCTTCCTTGCACAGGGGATGGGACCCCGTCCCCCCTGTTGTTCACGTACAACAAGGCAACCTGGTTGTCTGCCCTGACTAAAACATGTTGTTCCAAATGTTGGGGTTGAAAAACCTGAAGAACATTTGTCAGTGCCTGTAGTTCTAGGAGGTTGAATTGCAGGGCAGATTCCTGTT
Organism: Ichthyophis bannanicus; assembly: GCA_033557465.1. NCBI lineage: Eukaryota > Metazoa > Chordata > Amphibia > Gymnophiona > Ichthyophiidae > Ichthyophis > Ichthyophis bannanicus. Next base: position 111,931,005 of record CM066047.1, on the reverse strand, counting down.
GTGTCCACAGCTCCTGTGTGGTTAGGTTGTTCAGATGCATTTCCAACCCAGCTTGGAGACATCCATTGTCAGGGTAGATCGATGTGGACGCATCTGAAAAGGAAACCCGCTGAGTAGGTTCTGTGAACACCACAATTGAAGAGAGTTGATCACTTAAATGGTGAAGTGGATCTCATCTCTGAGACACCCCTTTGCTTCTGGCCATTGAGAAAACAGTGCCCATTTGGCTTCTCACATGTGTAATCGAGCATAGGGGATGACATGGACCGTGGAGGCCATGTGTTCCAACAGACGTAGCATCTGTCGCACTGGCTTTGCTGTTGCATTCCTTTTGCCAGCTCCATGAGACGTTCAGAGCGATCTTGTGGAAGGAAAGCTCGGGCCTGTTGAGTGTCTAAGAGCACTGCGATGAATTCAGATGTTGGGTTGGAGCGAGATGGAACTTTGAAAAGTTTAAGACAAATCTCAGATGTTGGAGCACAGGATGAGGTGGTGAAGGAAGAGCTTTACTTCCTGAGGGGAGTCTTACCTGATTAGCCAGTTGTCTAATTAAGGGAAGACGAAGACCCCCAAAGTGCGAAGATAGGCAGTGACTAACTTCATACATATTGTGAAGACTCGTGGTGCAGAGGCTAAGCTGAAGGGCAGCACTAGGTAATGATAATGGTTTCCTTGAAACATGAAGCACAGATACTGTCTGTGCAAGGGATGGATCACTAAATGCATGTACACCACCTTTAAATCTAGAGAACATAACCAATTGTTTCTCTGGAGGTATAGAAGAATAATTCCCAGGAAAATCTTTTTGAATTTTTCTCAGATCAGGAACTTGTTTAGGCTTCTGAGATCCAAGATGGGGCTGAATCCTCCTGTTTTCTTTGGGATGAGAAAATATAGAGATTAGAAGCCCATCTTTTTTTGAGGCGGAATAACTCTTTCTATGGCGTCCTGGGATAACAGGTTGGGACAGTCCCCTGTGAAGCTGGTGGTGGGTAATGATTCCAAGTGAAACTGATACCACCTTTGGACAATGTTGAGTGTCTGTTGTTCTGAAGTTATGAGGTGTCACCTGTGGGCAAAAGAACAGAGTCTGCCTGGGTGAAGTTTCTCCAACTGGGTTAGTTTTGTGCATACCATAACAGTCATGAACCTCACTTCTAAGCCAGGGCATGGGGAGTATGATGTCAGTCTCTCAAATTTACTGCTAAAGCTCAGTGAAATACATGCATTATGCCAAAGACAGCTTGCTGTTGGAGCTCGTAAGATGTAACATTTATGGGTAGTTTGTCATGCGGTGCTTGGAAATTCTTCTTTACCAAGCCTGTGACACCCAAGATGATGGGAAATATTTCTGTATCTTTCTGCCACATTTTCTTGGCCTCTGACTGCATTTCCTGGTATTTCAGGATCTTCTGTCTCTCCACACAATTCACAGAGTAGTTGCTTGGAACAGACACTTCTATTATCATTGCAGTTCTGGTGTTTTTTCCTTAACCACTATATCTGGCTTCCTCACATCTAGTTTCTTATCAGTTGGAATGGGAGTATCCCAGGTGATCATAACCGCCTCATTCTCTATAATTCTTTTAGGGTCATGATCCCAGTGCTTTTCGGGCACAGTGATATTATAGTGCTTGCCGAGTTTCAAATGGATGAGGCCCGCTACTTTATTATGTCTTTCTGTATAGAAATTTTCTGCCATAAGAATTTCAGACTCAGCTATGAGGTGAGTCACTGTTTCCTGGTCTTTCTTACAGAATTGAGATATGTCTGTATTGTCAGTTTTTTCAATGCTTGCTGTAAACCATCTCATCCATAAGCTGCTGTCCTGGGCTCCAACTATCAACCTCTCATCCTTTGGTTTCAGTTCACCCCTCCTTAACCATTCATGTATCCGTTCTTGATAGACAGAGGATTCCTGGAGTAACACTCTGTATTTCTCACTGTATTTGTGCATCTGCGACTTGTTTTTTGATCCAATTCCTTGAAGAGCTTTTTCTCTTGTTTTACAAATTCTGTTACTTCCTTTCCTGTACATGCTTGTAGATTTTCACTCATTCCTTCTAGTCGTCGGAACACTTGTCCAAGTTTTATGATGGAAACAGATTCTGGACGTTTACTCTCATATTTCAGCACTTTTTGCATATTTCAGGATGCAGTTAAGTAGGCATGGAGAAGGCCTATGATAGTAGCTCTGTATGTGTAATCAATCTCTGAGTCCTAGCCCTCCTTCAGCTCTAGAGATGCACAGTCTTGGCATACACTGATTCTTGTAAATCATTTCATGTGCATGGAGGAGTTTTCATGTTTGCACATCCAGTTTTCAAGATCTTTAAGAGGCCAGTCCACAATCCCAAAGCTGTATGAAAGTCCAGGAATTGCTAGCTGATTGATGGCTTGAATATTATTCCGTGATGTTAAAGCACTTTCAATAATGATTTAATTTCCTGTAATATTCTTTACTGATTTTTTTCACTCAGTAATTTCTGCTCGAGTGTCGTTCCTTCCTCTACTCCAAGATATTTATATATGCCTACCCGTTCAAGGTCCTTGATGTCACAGCCTTCAGCCAGGGAAATGTCATCCATTTTGCTCAATTTTCCTCCAAAAAAAAGTTGTCTTAGCAAATTTGTCAAGGCCAAAGGTCATCCCGATGTCATTAGGAAAGCTTTTCACCACATGGAGTTGCTCTGCCAATTGTTGGTCACTGAAACTATAGAGCTTCAGATCATCTACAAATAATAATAAGATGTTGTTTCTGGGTTGTTACCTTCTCTAGGATTCAGGCTAAATCCGTATCCCAAAGAGTTGATGAGAGTACTCATTGGATTAAGCGCCACACAAAACAGAAGAGGCAGCAGAGCATCCCCCTGAAATATTCCTCGCTGGATCCTGATGTTAGGAATGATATCTGACCATCTGCATATTTCAAAAAGAGTGTGGTTTGCCATATTGTCATGGTGAACTTAATGTACTCTATCAAACCAGGATTTATTTTATACATTTCAAGGCAATTTATTATCCATGAGTGTGGGACACTGTCAAAAGCTTTCTTATAATCAATCCATATTACATTGAGATTTCTAGTTTTTTTAGCACTGGCCATTAACTGGTCTTTGGTGCCATATGTCCCTCTCTTGTTGCCCTTTTGCTCTATTGCCATGATATTATTGGATTTGATATGATCATATATTCTGTCTGCATCTATTGCAGTAAACAGCTTATAGACTGCAGGTAGACAAGTTATTGGTCTATAATTGTTGGGAGTTTTACTGGGGTCTCCTTTTGGAAGGAGAAATGTTCTTCCTGTAGTAAGCCATTGTGGAGTTAAGTCTGACTGGGTAAACAATTGATTTTTGCAATTCACCAGGTCTGGGTGGATTGATATTAACTGTTTGAGCCAAAAGTTGGTTACTCAATCTCGGCCAGGGCACTTCCAGTTTGGGGCTCGCTTTAACCTGCTCACCAGCTCGTTTGCTGTTACTACAGAACATTCCATAGGCGTGATGTTTGCTTTTTCTAAATGCTCCTCTATGCAGGGTAATCATTCTGCTTCTTGATTGTGCTTTATAGGGTTCTCGTATAGCTTTCTCCAGAAGCTGTTTTGGCTTTGGTTGGTGGTGCTTTTATTATCTTAATTCTTTTTCCCAATTCCCTGTAAAATTGTTTTGGGTTCTCTCTAAATAGCATATTTCGATATCTCTCTTTTCAGTTTTCTTTATATCTTCACAGTTTTTGCGCTTCTGCTGCTTTTAGTTTATTGTTCAAACATATAAATTCCAGGTCTTCTTCTGTTAATAAAGCATGCTTCAACTTGATGTCTTAGATCTTCTTTAATATCTTTGATGATCTTAATCCTTTCGAATATCTGTCTATCAGGCAGATCTCCGCACGCAGTGACTGTATTTTTCCCTCCATGTGCTTTTTCCAATGAGGAACTTTATCTTTATCTTTATTTAAAATTTGATAGACCGCTTTCCGTCGAAACATAAAGCAGTGTACAATAAAAGGTTAGCAATGCAAAAACACGGAAAAGAATGCCATAATAGGATAGGAAAGTAAAAGTATAAAAGCATAGACAAGTAAAATAAACAAAACAAAAGGGCCAATACTGTTATTGTTTTCTTTTTCTTCTGGCCCTGGTATTGTTCTTACAGTAACAATCTTAGCTGCACAATACTGTATTCGATTTATTTTAGTCAATAAATGGTCCCTATACTGGATATGGTCTTGTTCATTTTTATAAATTTAACACCTAAGGTTAAAAGTAACTTGGGTAATCTTTCCCTTGCCTGAAATCCAGCATATTCCATCTTTTTGCATGTGGGCCAGGAGTTCGATCTTGAATTCCTCCACCTCTGGGTCTTCGTCCTCCCTTTCTTCCTCCTCGTCAGTGGATTGGTTGACCTGTCCTGTAGTAACCTCACTCTCCTGCAGTTCCAGTTCTCCAAGCTCCTTCTCCCCCTCAACTGCTTTTTCTGGTTCTATGTATTCCTTTCTCCTAATACTCACCCAGGTCTCCTCCTCCTCCCTGTATTTCTTTTTCCACAGAAGCCCATAATTGCTTCAAGATGTTATCATTAACATACTTCTTTGCTTTGATCTGCGAAATTAAAGATCTTAAATTTGCATTTGCTGCTTTTTGCAGTTTTCCATATGGCAATTTTCCTCTCTCAGTTTTGGGCAGGTTCTCTTTGTATACCCTCTAGATTTAAATATAGGGCTTGTAGAATAAAAGTAGCAGTACATTATCTCCTCCTTATCTGCAGAAATACACGTAACCGTAGTTAATCCTTGTATTAATTTCTGTGGTTTAACTCTTGCCATAGTGGGTCCATGAACATGCTCACTATGGTCTCGATCTGTGGCAGGGTTGTTATCTATATTTGCAGTTCTTGCACTATCATAACCACCATCGTTAGCCCTAGTGCGTAAGCTACGGGTGGGCACCTTTTTATCCTGGGCGACGTGCAGCCAGTATGTATTTTTCTTTTTTGTTATAACCATACTTCAATGGTAGTGTCGCCTTCTAGGATTCAATATAGATTTTGTACAACGGAGTCACTTCGTGAAGGGATGCAGCAAGACTTGGTGTAAGAACTGCTATGTTGAGGGGCTGGGGACCTTCCAGAGGCAGATTGGCAATGCTCTCTAGGAAGGAGTCAAAACCAGGTGCAGGTTATGCCTGTGCAGCTGGTTGAGGCTTAGGAACATTGGACTTTTTGGGATGGCGAGGACCCTGTTGCCACTGTTGAAGATTCTGAGGCTGGTAGGCTGCTAAAGATGGGCAGGAAGGATAATATTTCTTCTTAGAATAGAAAGGTTTCTTGGGAAGAGCCTTCCTTTTGGAGGGGTAAGCCGTTTTTATGGAAAGGTGTTTGAGAGTGAAATCATCTGTCTCAATCTCCCCGGCTTTGTCTCTCCAATCTTTTCCAAAGACGTTTTCTCCCATACATGGCATACTGGCCAGTTTGTCTTGGATCCACTGCTCAAGATCTAATGCCTGTAACCAGGCCATCTTGTGAGCCCCAGTGCAGACTGCTGAGGCTCTGCTTGTTGATTCAAAGGCTTCAAAAGAAGCCCTGATAAATTTAGAAGTATTTCGACCTTGCTTGATGAGTGTCTGGAATGCACTCCATTTGTCATCAGGAAGCATGTGGACAAAAGTCTCCAGATCCCTGTTGACATTCTTTAGAAACATGCCTATGTAGAGCATGTAGGAGTTTATTCTGGAGGCCAACATGCATGCATGAAAGCATCAATGCCCAAAGACAGCAAGTGTCCTCGAGTCTCTACTCGGAGGCATGGATGAGTAATTTTTTGAACTCTATATGGTGCATCGCTGATTCCACCACCATTTTGTGGTGGGGAAGCTGAAGTTTTTGGAAAAGTGGGCACTTGAACTTGGTACATGGTATCGAGCCTCTTGCTGACAGGTGGAACTGAGAGAGAAGTCTTCCGTATGTGCAGCATAAGATCTTGTAAGATGTGATGCACCAGTAATATAGTTACTTCTTTGGGCATGGGAGTGTACTGCAGCATCTCCAATTCCTCTGCCCTCATTTCCTTCTTCGAGGCTACTGTGATGGCTAGTCCTGCTGCCATGTCTCATATGAAGTCTTGGAGATACTTTTCTTCTGGTGGGGACCTACAGCATTCTTGTGGAGGCGAAGGGTCTGAAGGGATGTCTGGAAGTCCCTGGAAATCCAGTGATCCCTCGTCAGAATTGAAAGAACTGGAATTGGAGTCTGGCAAAAAATCAAAATCTTGTGTTTGACCTTGATGCTTTGCGGAAGTCGATGGTCGATGCCAATACCAATGCTTGGTGTCATCAGAATCAGGAGCCATGACCGCTGGAGTCTGTTGGGTACTGGGTGTATCGGCCTTGGGAATTCCGATGATGTCAGTTCAAGGGCTGGTATCGGGGCCAATACACTTGACTGTAGGCTGGGTGCCGAAGCCTACACTGCTGGAGCTATCGATACTATCAGTACTGAGGCTGCCAGGAGAGCAGCCAAACTCCCCTCAAGAGCCAGCATGTGCTGGTCCAGGGAGACAATGGTCCCTCTAATTTTCTGTAGGCTGTGTGCGCATAAAATATCAGCTCTGTGCAGCTTTTGAAGGAAGGTTAAATTTTTGTGCGCCACATAACGACACTCGGAGTTATATACTTTAAAATTTGACTACACGTCAGAATACAGTATGTACACCACATTGATTTTAATCAAATTAAATGAAAATAGACGATTACTAAATGAAGTGGGAAATTTCTAGTAATTACAATCATAACTTTTAAATTTTAAGACGTCTGTGCTGTTTTCTATCAGAATCAGAGCCGTAATTCTTGTGCGCTCTGTTGTAAAGTATGTGCGCTCGCTCGGCGAGGTGTGTGCGCGCGCACAGCTTAGAGGGAACTGTGCAGGAGATGGTTGATTTCTGGGCAGAATCGTCAACAGGGCTTTGAGCCACCGTCCCAGAAGATGGTAACAGTAGCTCTCTAGATGTCAATTCCTCGGGAGCATCCTGGAGCCCCTCTTGTGCTTTGGAGGACAGGTCCTCCCGCTGGGGCTGTTTGGCTGGCCAGTCTGCATCTGAAGCACACCTAGGGGAGTCTCAATGCTTATGCTGAGATTTTCCTCTGATCCCTGGTATCTGTCTTCAATGATAATGCTGATGACTTAGTAGATATCAGAGACTTACTTTTATGTTTGGACTTTGAAGAGACCTGAGACCCACAAGAGGAGGCTAATGTTCTCAATGAAGTGGAAGCCACTGAAACTGAGTCCGGGGCGAACAGCGATCCATACTGTCTGACTCTGTTCTTTAGGCCTCTCTTTGTAATTTGCTGGCACAAAGGACATGAATTCGGTAGATGGTCAGGGCTTATCAATGACTGATATGGTACCGGCACACTTGGTACATTTCTTAAAACCAGTAGTTGTTTTTTGCTTGCTTCAAAAAGTGTTCTTCAAGACTGAAGGGAAAATTAGACTTACCTGCTAAATGTTGTTCCTTAAGGAACTCTAGTCCAGTCCCGGAACCATAGAGTTGTGAACCTCCACCAGCAGCTTTGGAGACTGAAAGATGTCATCGCTTTGATGTCACTGGTATATCTAGGCAAACACCGCCCCTTTCCACCAGTACCTATTGACAAAGCAGACTCAGCAGAGCAAACAATAAGTAGCTACCGAATTAAGCATAACGGAACAGAAGTAGTTAAAACTGCCCAGGAACAATACGTCCCCGTAACTCAGCCAAAAACGTCTAGCTCCTAAAGACGGAATAACCACGCTCCAGAGCCTACAGGGCACTGCTGCACAAAAAAGGGTCACCTGGTGACTTTCCTGTGCACCTCCAGAACAGGACAAATTCTCTTCGAAAACCTATCTCTCAATCCATCTCCCTGTCGTCCAGATTTCTGTAGTCCTTTTCCTTTCCTTTTTTTTTTTTTTTTTTTTAAACTACAGGCTGCACGCCGCGTAATATACTGGGAGGGATCCGGGACTGGACTAGAGTTCCTTAAGGAACAACAATTAGCAGGTAAATCTAATTTTCCCTTCCTTTGCGTCCCTCTAGTCCAGTCCCGGAACCATAGAGGATGTAACAGAGCAGTGAATATCAACGGGAGGGACCTTGAAGCCCAGCCTGAAGTACTGCTGAACCCAAAACGTCCATCCACTCGCGCCTGCACATCAAACTGAAAGTGCCGCGCAAAGGAATGCAGCGAGTACCAAGTCGCCGCCCAACAACCTACAAATCTCCTTGACCGGCACTAAACGGAACTCCGCCCAAGACACAGAGTGCACCCTGGTGGAATGCGCACACAAACCAACCGGAACCACCTTACCCTTCTACCGGTAGGCCGATGCAATAGACTCCTTTAGCCACCGCGAAAAAGAGGGCTTCGTCGCCGCCTCTCCCTTCCGCGGGGCTCCAAAGGCGACAAACAACCTGTCGAACTTCCTGAAAGACGCCGTTCTACAGAGATGCTTCTTAAGCACCCGTCGAACGTCCAAAAGATATAACCGAAAACCCCGGAAGAGACACCATCTGGAGACGTGAAAAAACCAAAACCACCTTTGCCCAAAAAAGCTGGGATCGTGCGCAACACTACCTTGCGACTGAAAAAAGGACAAATACGGCTCCTTACCAGACAGCGCCTGCAACTCTGAACTCCTCCAAGCGGAGCAAAAGGCTACCAGCGGGGGAAAGGACAAGACAAAGACTACTAACTGGGAGCTTACTGAGCCTTGACTTGGACGAACCGTCAGCCGCCCCATTCCCCCACCAGAGAGACCTCCGGGAGAACCCCAAAGAAGCCAATTATATTCGCCAGCACTCGAATCACACCATAATGCACATTTGCCACATAAAGCAAATCAGACTCTAGTCATTTCAACTCCCTGATCCTTTCCTGTTCCAGGCGAGTAGACTGCCGTAAATACTGCGACCACCGGAAGCATGCTCTCGTCCCCCCAGACTCCCCCAATGGGAGCCTGTAAGGACAAAGCAGTGCCCCCAACGATCGATTCAGTGAACCACCTACTCTCCTATCGCGTGCTAAAGAAGATCGCTAGGGCTCTCTTCCAGACAGTGAGTCCACACCTCCTGGAAGTGCAAGGTGTGCACCCACCCACGTAGTACCGAGGCCTGCGCCTGCCTAGTCTCAAAATGTCAATCAAGAACAGGCCAATTCAGGACAGCCGAATACATTTTTTTTTTTTTTTTACAAAGATATCTCTTAACCAAAAATTCCTTCAGCCGATGTTGAGAAGCTATTTCCGTGCCAACACAATGCAGCAGAAAGAACTCCCTATGACAGGCATAGAAATCCACAGCCTTCCCGCTAGAGGAACGCCCCATTCCATCTGCCTGCACCAAGCTGGACATTCCTTTTTTTTTTTTTTTAAGGTCAACTAGCCCCTGGTGTTAGAAAATACAGCTTTCCCATTCTGCAGTGGCAATTCAGTCAGCAAAGAAGAAGCCGAGAACCTGCAGCGAAGTTCCCATTATACCACCTGGTAAAGACTACACTTCTAGACCAATGAAGCAAAAAAGCATGCAAGAGTGCATTGTGTCCTGCCAGTAGCTGATCGAACTTATCATGTATGTCAGTACGGTTTCTTTCGGGATTTAAGGAATGCTCCGGGAGAATTCTTTGGGCAGACACCGATTCACCCTTTTAAAATTCAGAATCGGGCGATTCCTCACACAGGCATCTCACTACAACTTTCGCCATGCGATCCAAACACCCAGAGAGAAAATGGCCCCAAAAAAGGAGGCCTCAGCAGACCGACAGAGCCCGAAGGCCTTACCTGCAGGGCAGAAAGCCACACTGCCTGCTCCTACCACCTTGAAGTGCTCCGATCCTCAAACCGCGCTGATGCGCCTGGCAGCTGCGGCGAGGACTGCTCAGCTGGTTCCACAGTGTAAAATTAAATCCCGCAGCAACGGAGAGACTCCATCTCATACAGCTGCAGTGCGGATGTACGGGTCCCGGAGCTCTCTCCCGTAGTCAAGGGAGAGAGATCCGCACCGGCAAATGCCTGCAGCAAGCAAAAATAATTGAGGAGGGAAGGCGAGAGCTGCTACAAACTTAAAGAGGCCGGCTCAAATTTAAAATCACTGTAAATAAGGATATTTGCTCCTAACTAAAAGGAACTAATCCCCGGTTGCCAATTAATCAAAGGCAACTGAATCAAAAATAAAGTTAAAGTAAATTAAAGGCAAAAATCAAAATCAGACTAGAATTTGCACAGTAAATGCTCCTTATCTGCTCCCCCCAAGTGAGCCCAGGAGCAAGGCTGTCTACCAAACCAAATAAATCCTGCCGTTGAAAACGCAGCCCTCAAAATGGCCGCTGCCAGCATTCCCGCTCAAAAAAGCACACTCTCTCACCCCCCCGCGGCAAGGCTCCGAGCACCCTGCAACCCCGGGAGCTGCCACGAAGCCTCCCCTCCCAGTTTAAACCAGCTCCCCAAAGCAGATCTGCGTGGGTACTTACCACCGCCGCCGATCCCGGGGGGGGGGGGGGAAGGGGAGGGGGAGGGGAGTGAGGGAAAAGAGCCAACAGGACACCGGAGCACAGCCTTTTTAACGGCTTCAGCTCCGGTGGCTCTCTGCTCTGATTGATCTGGGCACAACCTTCACAGGCTTCTCAGCCCCTGCATCGCTGCTGCTGCAACTTCCCGCCTTCGACCTGCTCCTCACCCCTTCAACGCGGGTTCGGGAGCAGGGAGGCCACGGATCAGCACTGTCTCCCCTTTGCTCGTTTAGACGCTGGGGCAATGCAGAGAGGGAGGGGGAAGAACTCCCTGATCCTTTAAAAACAAAAAATAAAGGTCCACAGACACAGGAACCCTTAGAGCAGCAGCAGATCTGACATAAAAAAATAAACCAAAAGGAGTAAATTTCAAAAACCCAAGCTCTGCTTATTTGTTCTCACTGAGCCCAGCTCTGGGCTCAGAACCTCCAAGCTGCTTGGAGACTGAAAGTACTGGTGGAAAGGGGCGGTGTTTGCCTAGATATACCAGTGACATCAAAGCGATGACATCTTTCAGTCTCCAAAGTTGCTGGTGGAGGTTCACAACTCTATGGTTCCGGGACTGGACTAGAGGGACGCAAAGGAAGATAAGGTTATGGAGGCCGAAAGGCCTAGTTAGCAGTGAAAACCACAGAAAAAAAAGAAAAGAAAAAAGAAATAGAAAATTTATAACTAAAAAAGAAAAATGCATCAGGATCTGATCTGATCTGATGGAACCGGTGTCGAGGGGAAGGCAGAAATATGGTATTTCACAAAAAAAGGAAATGTTTTCGGTGGTGACAGGATTGTATGACCTGCTGGCTCTGCAGAAAATAAAGAATTGAGGAGAGGAGTTTGGAAGGTGGGGGAAGGCAGACATGCAGGCGTAGTGAAGCACTCCCAAAGGCTTTCCTATTGGAAGCTGAGGAGCATTCCCATGCGGGCTCTGTCGGTGCTGATGTCACCCATATGAGAAGACTGCATTCCTACTTGTTCCTGGAGATCAACTGAATATCACTGCTCCCCAGATAAATATAGGCTCTGCCCCTAGGACATTCATGGCCTTTCCTAAATGCAGGCAGATACATTTTGGGCATACATCACATTGTCCGTTGTCACAGAGCAGACTCTCTAGAGCCCCCTGTGGAGCTAAAAAACACTACTCCTCAAGTAAACAGTGACGTGTGGAGAGAGCACATGACACAAGGGTATCAGAATGAGTATAAGGGAGTGAGGTCACACGCCTGGAATTATCACCCAGCCAGTAGGGAGGCAAGGAAGGTCCCACCTGACCCCAATAGGCTAGGGTGTGGTGCAGCTGGGGATTACGTAAATAATCAGCACAGCTCACAGAAGAGGGAAGCAGAGAGAGCTGAGGAACCTGAGAGACGAAGGAGATTAAGAGAATCAAAGCAACCAAGAGAGTTGAAAGACCCAAGGAGAAAGGATATTCCCAGGCAGAGGAGATATCCAGAGTGGGAAGGACACAGACATCCCAGGTCTCTACAGCAAGGCAGAAGGCACTGGCTGAATGAAAGTCTGAGTGAGTCTGATGAACAATTAAGTGAAAGAGATGAGCAACTGAATTCAGACAGGGACAGTGTATGCAGCAGCCTTGATAGAAGCTATGCCCTAAGACACAAGTTACAAGCTAGGAAAAGCTATTCTGAGCCAGAGAGGAGAAATGCTAAGCTGAGCTATGAGAGGCATTTGTATGAGAAACAAAAGCCCTATAATGCTAACTTAATGAAAGCAGGAAAACTCCAGAATCTGGGTTACAGACAGAATATAGAACAAAGCTTGTTACCTGTGAGAGAGAACCCTTCAGAGGGATATAACTGGCATAAGCCTTCTCAGAAACTGCCGTTGGAGACAACAGCTGTTTGCAAAGCTCCTGTTAAAACAAAACCCCGAACAAAGGTTCCACTCTCTAATAGCTGGGCAGCTAACTGCTTTACTCTGCCTGATAACCAGAGGCAGAGGAAAGGCTCCTGGTTGAGCAACTCCAGAGAATATGGTAAAACCAAACAGATACATTCTGTAGAGAGTCAAGTACGTCACAAGCTGGAAAGTTTGTTGAACAAGCTACCTCAGGAGAGAAGTGACGAAGCATCTGTACCTGACAGTGTTCCCATGCAGTATGAGCCTTATGTAATAGAGGATAACACTGAATTGCCTGTTGAACAGATGGACTGTAGTTTGATACTAGCTGACCAAATAGAGTCTCTCAGATAGAAGGCTGAACCGCTCCAGAGAAGCCTTTATCTGGAAACCTGACAAGCTGTATTTCTGTTTCCATTCCTATTTTGTTTGCTGAAAGGAAAGCTATTTTTGTTATAGTTCCTTTTTGTTTACCCGAGAAGGGTCATGTTGATTTGATTGTTATACTTTTGAAAGAATCCTACGGGACGGGGAATAAAACCCAGTTAAACCGATTTCGGTGTCACAACTTATTCGTGTACTGGCAAGGACTATAAATATTGAAAAGGCCAGTACTTTACACCCGGGTGCAGTACCAGCTGTGACCAGCAGGAGGCGCTGCACGACAAAGGGGTGACACCGTTCAAACAGTATCCATTTTGCAGGCCAGAAAATTGAAAGAAAAGTCTTTCTGTGGTCAATGCTCAATGCTGACTGCAAAAATGCTTTTGAATATATTGATCATGGCAGTGCTAGAATAAATGTGTTGGGGGTGGGGGGCGGGATTCAGAAGAACTATACTGCCTTTCAGAACAGAAGAATAATGATTTGGAATTATGCAGTGTCTGATCTCGATGAACTTTATAATCACTGTAGGCACTTCTTGGGTGAATAACAGTAGCATATGTTTCATGCCTGGAATCTATGAAACTTTGAAAGCAAACAAAGAAATGGTTCACTGTATTTATTACTACTAAGTAATTGTAAATGGTAAGATACACAGTGAGTTGGGCAAAGTAGTTATTCCAACTCATCACAGAATCTTTCCCCATCCATAGCTGTGCCCAGTCCAGTAGATGATGACCTTCTTAAAACAATACTTCTAACCAGAATAAAACTAATACAGAGTGTGATCAGGATACAAACAAGAACATCCAATTCACAGTCTATTATTACCAAGAACTCCAGGCTATCATGACTATGGCCAATGCAGCAAAATTTGGAGTGAATTATCCCGGACCACAGAATCATGGCACATGGCCCTAGTTTCTGCAATTCTTCAAGGCTGCTTCTTGGTCCTTTCTGCAATCACTAGTGCTATCTGTCCTAGTCCTCCCCCCATCCCAGCTCCACATTAAGTTGCTATTATTTCTTTTCAAATTCCCCCTCCTGCATACAATCACTGCCAAAGCTAGGAGCACTTAGGGTAGGTACTTAGCTCTTTTTTATAAGCTAGAGCAGCATGTTCTGGATTAGCAGAGCTATTCATCACAACAAGAGAACAGGAATCGTGATGACATGATGGGGAAAGGGGCGATATGGGAGTTAGGGTGAGAGTGAGGAAATGTGATAAGGGAGGCAAAGAGGAAATACATAGGGGATGAGAAGACTAGAGACATGGGGTAGAATGGAACAATGTCAAGTGAAGAACAAATGGCTTGGGGAAGAACAGACACTGCAGTAGATCATGCAGATGATGCCCTTTTAGGAGCAGGAAGACAAATAGGTGACTGGCAATAGAAAGAGTTTGGCATAAGGGCAAAGAGAAGAAAGAGAACTGTGCAAGGCCCATATGTCTCAGATGAGATGACATCTCTGGAGGGTTTTGGCCAGAAAAGGGATGAATTTTGAATCAGGGCTGGTCCTACTACTATGTAGACTAGGCATCTCCTAGGATGGCAGGCTATTTTTATTGTAAGGGGGAGAAGCAGCAGCAAAATACTGGCAAAGCCAATAAACAGCATTGAGGAAAGTCCTTTAATGTTGCTGTTGGTGGAGGGCTTTTGAGCACCTGTGTGTGCATTCAAGGCCTTCTACATCCCATCCCCATCCCCATGTCAAAGTGAGTGGAAAGCTGCAAGCCTTGAGTGTGAGCATGGGCAGATACTCAAGGCCTGCCTCCGACTACAGCTTTAAAAGGCTTCCCTGGTGCTCTCTGTTGGCTGGGCCACCACTGGGATGCTGCCTCATTGAAGTCTAATTTTTTGGGCCTCACACAGAGATACGGTAGTGGGGAGGGGCAAAGTGGTGGGAGGGGGAAGAGGGGGGAAGATGGTGGGTATTTTCAGAGGGGCTAAGAGAAGAGGTGGGACATACTAGAAACATGAAGTGGGTGGAGGGAGAGGGAAGGAGAGAGATGCTGGATACCCAAGGGGGTATAGGAAGGAGAGAGGATGAATTCCTGGGGTGGGACCGAAGGGAGGGAGAGAGATGTTTATTTATTTATTTATGTATAGCTTTTCTATACCGCGCTATTTAAAATCAGTGCGGTTTACAGTTAACAATTCTTTGTACAAAGCAGGGGGATCTACTTTGCACTTACATTGAACAGGTATATCAACTTGGATTTATAACTGGGTAACTTTATACAATCAGAGTATATTGTCACTGTGCTATTAATGCAACAGGCTTGTTCAGTAACTATCTATTTATTTATTTAGCTGTATTTATATCCCGCTTTTCACTGGGTCAAAGCGGTCAATTGGGGGATACATTTAACATGAGGGGATATGAGACACATATGCTAATACTTACAGGGAACATGGGCAATGGAGGGTTAAGTGGCTTGCCCAAGAACACAAGGAGTGCCTATAGGACTAGAAATCCCACTCCCTCTGGCCTGAGATTGCTGTCCCCAGGTGGGACTTGAACTCCCGGCCCTCCGGCCTGAAGTACCTTGTCCTAACCACTAGACCACTCCTCCCCCTATGTACAGATTTGTCATTAACTATGTACAGGAGTGCTCCTGAAGGGAAGGGAAAGGAGAAATATGCTGGAGAAACCTCTTCTCTCCTCAGTCTCTCTCTCCCACCTTTTCCCCATTTAACCTTGATGCTGAAGTCTATGCTACTCCAGTCTCTTGCTGCTACGGTAGCACACTCCTGCTTTAATTGATACAAATAAACTGCAGCATCACCTGCAGTCTAAGATAGATATTATGACCAAACCTACCCAATAAGACACTCATGAGTAAGCGTAGTTACTCACCTGTAACAGGTGTTCTCCAGGAGCAGCAGGAATCAGTCCTCACATATGGGTGACGTCGGCGCCGACGGAGCCCTCGCGGAGCAATTTTCCCCAGCTTTCAAAGAAAGCCTTTGGGAATTGCAGCGCGCATGCGCGGTCCCCTTCCCGCCCAAAGGTGCCATCTTGGCCAGTCTGATGACATAGCGAAAAGACAGCAAAAAAATTTGCAAAAACTAAATCATATGACTGCAACTCCAAGGGGAGGAGGGAGGGTTGTGAGGACTGATTCCTGCTGCTCCTGGAGAACACCTGTTACAGGTGAGTAACTACGCTTTCTCCAGGACCAAGCAGGAAGTCAGTCCTCACATATGGGACTCCCCAGCTTAAGGCTACCAGAGACCCTAAGCACAAAAAATGAGCTCCCTCAAGCTCAGTAGCACCGAAGGAAGGAATCTTCTCTGACTAATCTCCAACCGGTAGCCCAACATCCGGGATGGAGGGTAGGAGTTGCTTAAACCTCAAAGAGATTACGGAGGACTGCCTGTCCGAAAGCACTGTCCCTGTGGGACTCCCTCTCGAGGCAGTAATGGGTTGCAAAAGTCTGGCTCGAAGACCAAGTAGCGGCCCGGCAGATGTCTGCCAATGGAACAGAGCGGAGGTAAGCCACTGACGCAGCCTTCGCCCTAACCCGATGAGCGGTGACTCGACTTTCCAACGAGAGGCCTGCCGCCCCATAAGTCCAAGCGATACAGTCAGCTACCCAGATGGACAGAGTACGCTTGGAGACAGGGAGCCCCAATTTATTAGGGTCGTAAGACAGGAAGAGCTGAACAGTCTTACGGTGCTCCCGCGTACGATCAAGGTAGAAGTTCAGCGCCCTTCTACAGTCCAGGGTATGCAAGACCATTTCAGCTCGGCTGGAGTGTGGCCTGGGAAAGAAGGTCGGAAGCACCACCTCCTGATTGATGTGAAAAGGGGAGACCACTTTTGGAAGAAACTTAGGGTGAGTCCGCAGGACTACCCTATTCTTGTAGAACCTAGTGTAAAGGGGATCAGACACTAGGGCCTGCAGTTCACTAACGCGTCTAGCGGAAGTGAGGGCTACCAGGAATAAGGTTTTCCAAGAAAGAAAACGGAGAGGACAGGTAGCCATGGGTTCAAAAGGCGGACAGGTGATCCGTTGTAAAACCACGTTCAGGTCCCAGTCAGGGGCTGGGGGGCGTAAAGGTGGTTTAAGGAGAAGGAGACCTCGGGAGAACCGTGCCACGAGAGGGTGGCCGGAAAGAGGTCTGCCTTCCACCGGCACATGATGTGCAGAAATAGCACTGAGGTGAAATTTGACCGAGTTGGACTTTAGTCCAAGATTGGAGAGGGAAAGCAAGTACTGCAAGACCACCGACACCGAGCAGGAGAAGGGATCTTGAGACTGTTGAGTACACCAGGTGGAGAAGCGACGCCATTTAAGGGCGTAGGATTTCCGGGTAGAGGGTCGCCTGGAAGCTAGCACGACCTCTTCCACCTCTGCAGGCAGCAGGAGGGGAGCAAGGACTACCCTTTCAGCAGCCAGGCCATCAGATGAAGAGATCTGAGGTTGGGGTGTAGGAGAGACCCCTGATCCTGGGTCAGGAGATCGGGTTGAAACCCCAGAGGCAACGGAGTATCTACCGCCAGTTGCATCAGTAGCGGGAACCACGGTTGCCTGGGCCACCGGGGAGCTATCAGGATCACCGAAGCCTTGTCTTGGAGAACCTTGAAAAGTGTTCGAGACACCAGCGGCATGGGAGGAAAGGCATACAGAAGGCCCGTGGACCATGAGAGAAGAAAAGCATCCGCCGCTACTCGGAGGGGATGCGGTTCCCGAGAGCAGAACCGAGGAAGTTGCCTGTTCAGAGGACTGGCAAAGAGATCCAGCGTGGGGAGGCCCCACTGGAGAAAGATCCTTTGAACCACCAATGGGTCCAATCTCCACTCGTGTGGTTGGAGGATTCTGCTCAGTTTGTCCGCCAGGTAATTTTCTTGACCTGGGAGATAGACAGCTTTGAGGAGGATTCCTCGGCTGACGGCCCAAGCGCAGAGCTTTTGTGCTTCCCGACAGAGAAGGAAGGAGTCCGTGCCCCCCTGTTTGTTCACGTAGAACATGGCCACTTGATTGTCCGTCTGGACGAGGACGGGCTGGTGAGTGGTAAGGTGGGAGAAGGCCCGGAGAGCCAGGCGGATCGCTCTGAGCTCCAGGAAGTTGATCTGCTGGGCAGATTCCCACGGGGTCCAGAGACCCTGAGTACATGTCCATTGGCAATGTGCTCCCCAACCCAGGAGAGACGCGTCGGTCATCAGTACCTGAACAGGCGGAGGAGACTGAAAGGGCATTCCGAGCACTAGGTTGGGCAGATGAAGCCACCACCGTAGCGAAGAGACCAGCGGGCTGGAGATTCGTACTGAGTCCGCTAGTCTCCCCGAGGCCTGACGCCATTGTGAGCGAAGGCACCACTGAGCAGGCCGCATATTCAGGCGGGCATTGGGGGTCACATGGACCGTGGAAGCCATATGGCCGAGCAGTCTCAGAAAGTGCCTGGCCGAGACCCGGGAATGGCTGCGAAAGCGGCTGGCGAGAGCCATGAGCCGTTGTGCCCTGTCGAGCGGCAGAAAGGCTCGCGCCTGAAGCGTGTTTAGTCTGGCGCCGATGAACTCGAGATCCTGAGAGGGGAGCAAAGTGGACTTTTCGAAGTTTATGACAAAGCCCAAGTACTGGAGCAGAGTCACAGTACGTTGCGTGGCGTGAGTGGCCTCCGTGGAGGACGGTGCTCTGATGAGCCAGTCGTCTAGGTAAGGGAAGACAAAGAGGCCTTGAAGCCGGAGATAAGCCGCCACCACTGCGAGACATGTTGTGAAGACTCGTGGTGCGGAGGATAGGCCAAAGGGCAGTACTCTGTACTGGTAATGATTGCCTGCCACCACAAACCTTAGGTATTGTCGGTGGCTTGGGTGGATGAGGATGTGAGTGTAGGCATCCTTTAGATCCAAGGAGCATAGCCAATCTCCCTGCCGGAGGTAGGGCAGCAGGATTCCAAGGGTAAGCATCTTGAACTTTTCCCTTTCCAGGAACTTGTTGAGGTTCCGCAAGTCCAGGATGGGTCTGAGGCCTCCAGTTCGCTTTGGTACCAGGAAGTACCTGGAATAAAAGCCTTGACCTCTCAGGTGGTGGGGCACCGGTTCCACCGCCTGTTCCTGAAGAAGACTTGCCAACTCTTGAAGGAGTAAGTCCCGGTGAAGAGGAGGTCGCAGAGGCTCCCCTGGAAAGTAGGGGGGAGGTACCTGGTGGAAGTGTAGAAGATAGCCCTCTCGGACTATGTGGAGCACCCAGGTATCGGACGTGATGTTGGACCACCTGTGGGCAAAGTGGACCAGCCGGCCTCCCGTGCTGAGAGAAACCAGCGGAGGGGGAGAGGCTATGCTGAAAGAGTCAAAAACCCCCACCCTGCGGAGCAGGGGCTGGTGGCACAGGCTTGGGGGCTTGCTGCCTACGGGACCCGTTACCCCGTCCCTTGGCCTGCTGACCCTGTTGGGGAGCTGCGGAGGCCTGATAATGAGGGTAGTGTTTATAGGCAGCCGCCTTCCTCGGGTTAAAAGGGCTTTTTCCCCGAGCCCTTCTTCTTCTGGGAAGGGGCAGAGGTTTTCCTGGAGAGCCGAGTCCTGGTGAGAGTCTCTGTCTCGAGTTGTGCAGCCTTCTCATCCATAGGTTTGCCAAAGAGGTTATCACCTCTGCAGGGGACATCGACCAACTTGTCCTGCACCCAGGGCTCGAGGTCGGATGACTGAAGCCAAGCCTGTCGGCGGGCACCGATGCCGGCTGCGGCTACTCGAGCCGATGCCTCAAAGCCATCATAGGCTGCTCGAGAGATAAACTTTGAGCACTCTCGAATACCAGTGGACAAGGCCTGGAACCTCCGCAAAGGGTCCTCGGAGAGACCAGCAGAGAATCCGGCTATTTCTTTAGCTAGGTCCCTGAGATACATGCCCATGTAGAGCTGGTAAGTCTGGACCCGACAAGCAAGCATGGAGCCCTGGAAACACTTCTTACCGAGGCCATCCAGGCTGCGGGCTTCCCTGCCGGGAGGCACCGAGGAGTGCATCTTCTGGCTCTTGAGCCTATGCATGGCCGATTCCACCACCATGGAATGGTGCGGCAGCTGTGCTTTTTGGAAGCCAGGGCTCTTGCGGACTCGATATATGGCATCGACCCGCTTGCTTAATACCGGCGACGACGCCGGGCTCTCCCACATGCGGAAGAGAAGTCGTTCCAGCATTGGAGGAACCGGTACAGTAAAATGCTCCTTTGCAGGAGAGTCATACTGGAGGGCATCGAGCTCCTCGGCTCGAGGCTCCTCCTCGGGATCCGCAGGGAAGGCCAAGGCCTTGGCCATATCCCTCACGAAGTCCGAGAACCGGGCATCCTCCGGAGGGGACTGTCTCCGAGGTTCGGACTCGGGGGAGTCCGAAGGGATACACCGAGTCCGAAAAGAATCAGGTGACTCTTCCACCTCGGATTCCCAGGCGGACTCCTCGGAGGAGGAGTCGAGCGGCTCCGGCCGGGCGGGCACAGACGCCGTCCGCCCTGACGCCGAGGGAGTCGGCGTCGACGACCTCAGCCCCGAATGGGAGGCCGAAGGGGACCTCGACCGAGGATCGACTCGAGCCCGCATGGACTCGAGGATCGGCTCGGTCTCCGGGGTCGACTTAGACGTCGACGTCCCGGCGGTCAGGGCAGAAGCGCCAGCGAGGCCAGCGATCAATGCCCGCTGCTGGTCCATGAAGGCAGCTAGGCTGCTCTCCAAGGCCGTCAACCTGTCCGAACTCAGGAGACCCAGCAGCCCCCGACTCGGGCCCCGACGGCGGACCCCTCGGAGGCGAGTCCACGAGGACAACAGGACTTACGTGAGCAGACGAGTCCATCTCCAGACGAGGCTGTTTGGACAGCCGCTCCAGTTCCAAAGACCCGGGACGGCTATCGGGGCTATGCGACCTGGCCCTCGCGGAGCCAGGAGCGTCCACCGACGCCGTCCTCGCGAGTTTCTTCCTCCAATGATGTTCCTGGGTAGGAGACCCCCTCTCAGAGGAGCTCCGACGGTGTTCAGAGCCAGATTCCCTGGACACCGAAGCTTCTGACGAGGTCCGGGTACGGCTGGGGTCAGAAGATTCTCTCCCGCTGATGCTGCCGACTCCGCAAAGATTTCGCGGACATCTTGCTACAGGCCCCACAGATCATTTCTTCATGATCTGGGCCCAGGCAACGGAGGCAGCAATCATGTGTGTCAGTAAGAGACATTAGTTTCTTACAATGAACACACTTTTTAAAACCACTGGCGGCCATCGGGGGAAAAAGGGCCCCTGCGAGGTCGAACGTTCGTGCCGCCAGGAAAAAGTGAAAAAAGCGCGAATTTGTCACGAAGGACAGAAAAAACCGAAAGGAAGGGGAGGCCTCGCAACCGGCGTCGCGAGGCCGGACGGAAAAAGGACCGGCGTCGAACCGAAGAAAATACTAAAATAAAGAAAGAAAATCAACTTTTCAGCGGTGACTTGTAGACAGCGTCTGTAGGGCTCCGCGGAAAAAAGAAGACTGGCCAAGATGGCACCTTTGGGCGGGAAGGGGACCGCCCATGCGCGCTGCAATTCCCAAAGGCTTTCTTTGAAAGCTGGGGAAAATTGCTCCACGAGGGCTCCGTCGGCGCCGACGTCACCCATATGTGAGGACTGACTTCCTGCTTGGTCCTGGAGAATAGCCTGTATAACATGAAAATTCGATGTAAATAGTTACCCCAAGTTAACCAAGTTTTATTTCCTGTTACCTGTAAGCACAGTTCATTATATGCAACGTGTATGTTTTATGTTTTATTTAAACCGCACTGATGTCGAATAGCGCGGTATAAAAGAAATGTAAATAAATAAATAAATCAGTGGCCCATGGGGATGGGGAGGGGAAGGGGATGCCTGGGCTATGGTGAGGGGATGCCTGATCTCCTGATAGGGTAATTCACCTCTGGTCCAGAAAGTACCAGGAATATACTAACAGGTCGTGGGAGAACAGGTTTTGACTGCCTGGACCTGCAACAGGGTGAAGCTACTAATGTGCAGTAAAAATTAATTCAAGATACTGCCATATATTGCATATCAGTTGTACCTCCAGGATGTTCACAGCTAGATTAAATGAACATCAATCTCACATGCACACTGCGATTATACTGGCTCCCATGGTGAATCAATGTTTTGGAAATACAACATCAATTTCAGCAGTATGGTGGCAAGTCACTGAACAAATAGTCATCTGGGGAAGAGGAGACTGCGATAAATTAATGATTTAAAGGGAACAGTACTGTATATACACTAGTAACACCAGTCACTCAGCAGATCTAGATGTTAAGGGGGAATGGTTGCCATTGATTTGAAAGATGGATTCGTGGTAACGATTGATTTGCCTTAGTCATGTGACTGGAAGACACTGTCTTAAAATAACAGCCATGGAGAGAAGGCAAGTAATTGGCTGCAATTCTTAATGGTTGAAATAAAAAAATTCACAAGAGGACTATGTGCAGTTTCATTCAGATAAGTGGTTAATACCTGATGCAGAATGCTAGTCGAAACATAACACTATGTCAGATTTGACATCCTTTTTGTTACTATTAATATCAATCTAGTGATTAAAATTAAATATTGGAACTGGGAGAGATTTTCATGAAAATGAATCTCAGATCTATCTCTACACGTCTGATATCTCTCAGCACTCTAGACCCAAATTTCTACTTGCCTACCTGAAATTGCTGCCTGGATGTCTCACCACCATTTGAAATTGAACATGGCCAAGACTGAGCTGCTTATTTTTCCCCCTAACCCCTCTCCTTTCTCTATCTCTGTGGATGACACTCATCTACTCTCTGTCTCCTCAGCCTGCAACCTTGGGGTCATCTTTGACTCCTGCCTCTCCTCCACACACATCCAGCTGATAGCTACAACTTGTTGTTCTTTCTCTATAATATCAGCAAAATTCACCCCTTCCTTTCTGAACACACTACTAAGACACCTGTACATTCTTTGGCCACCTCCCGTTTAGACTATTCCAATCTCCTCCTCGGTGGTCTCCCTCTGAATCATCTCTCTCAAACTGCTCAAAACTCAGCTGTGCGGCTAATCTTCCGACAGCCCCGCTATGCTTATATAATCCCTCTTCTCAAGTCACGTCATTGGCCCCCTTTCGTTTCTATATCCAGTTCAAACTTCTCCTAACTTATAAATGCATTCATTCTGCTGCTCCTCGCTACATTTCCTCTCACATCTCTCCCTACACCCCTCCTGGTGAACTCCGCTCTTCTGGTGGATTGCTTCTCTCTGTTCCCGTTTCCTCCACTGCCAATTCCAGACTTTGATCATTTCACCTTGCTGCTCTTTATGCCTAGAACAAACTACCTATTTCTGTACATCAGGCTTCATCTCTGCCCCTTTTCAAATCCATGCTAAAAGCTGACCTCTTTGAGGCTGCTTTTGGATCCCGATACGCTTAGTTTCCTATACCTTTCCCTAGTTGTATCTTTGTCCTTAGCTATTGTATTGTCTGTCTTGATTAGATTGTAAGCTTTGATGAGCAGGGACTGTCTTTATATGTATCTGTACAGCGTGTGTCTTGTAGAGCTATATAAAGGTCAATAGTAGTAGTAGTAGAATGAATTTTCAAATATTATATATATATATATATTTTGAATTAATTTTTAATGCACTAAATTAGCACGAACACCAAGTGCTTTCAATAAATTGGACCAGAGAATCACATTTAGAAGTCATAATATACTTTAAAAACACCAATGAAAAGCTCTGTTGGCCCTATATACATTTGGATACATAGAACCCAATATTCAAGGGGGGTAACACAGTTAGCAGGTCTGTTAACTGTATTGCTCCCCTTGTCCGGGATATTTAGTGGCACTAACATGGTTAGTACCAGTGTTAATCCACAGATGCCACTGCTGCACACCCCGTTGCTAACTAGTTAGCATCGGGGCAATCCACGGGCAGAACTCTGCCATAACCGGGCAGCAGCAATATTGAGCTAAGCAGCAAATCAGGCATAACAAAGGCTGGCCTAACGTTTGCCATTGAAGCGAACCGGGCAGTGGCTGAATTTCACTGCTGCCCGGTTAGTTTCTGGGTTCTGCAGCCGACCCGGATATTCAATGTCAGCAGACTGATATGGGCCCAGCATTGAATATCCGGGTCTAGGTTCAGCGGCAATGGCCAGCTGCTATTATGCTAGCCACTGCCATCGCCGCTGAATATCAGGTCCATAATTACTATTTTTTAAAGGACTCCATCTGTTCTACTAAGTAAGGGATACGTTTACTAAAGTTTAAAGCTTACCACATGTTCAGCCCCAAAATTCAAACTGAGATGATGCTGTACCCAAGCTAATAAATAGAGACATGCCCAGCGTGACCCCTGTAGTTACTGCGGGTTCACCATCTCCCCTGTGCTAAGCTGTTTGCCATGATTAACGCCATCACCATCCACTGAGGCGGCATTAAGTGCAGCATTGTCAGTTAGCATGTGTTAAAGACTGCAGTGTGCATGCTCCACCCAGATTCTGCCTAGGATTTTTAACACAACTGTATTTTCTGTGCGGGGTAAAGTTTACTGTGGGGCACTAAACCCCACACTAACCGTTAATGTCCTTAAGTGTGTGATAAGGAAGCTTATCATAGCTCAGGTAGGAGCTATAGAAAAGATGAGGTGACTCTGAACAAGCAACCTGTCAGTTCTGGTAGAAGCAAGAAAACAGAGTTTTCACATAAAAGACTACCAGTCCCAGAATGCACCAGGTTTCCAGCAGCCATGAGAGGGGCTGAAGTGAGAAAATGTGTGTGCAATCAAGAGAGCTATCAGGTAATACCTAAGCACTCATCTCAAAGGGCAGGACCTGATTCAACACAGCTGCGCTGTGTTAGGGAGGAGCACACAGAACAGAATAAGAATAGAGCTTATTCTTCAGATAACAGTTTCAGGAAGAGGTACAGAAAGAGCTTCAGGAAAGGAGACAGCAACAACTTCAAGCTCAAGCACCAGTATCACCTGGAGAAACAGAGGCCAAGCCAAGCGGATAGAGAAAGAAGGAAACTCTCTGGAAGGAAGAGAAGAAAGCCCATTGGAAGGTCTGGGAGATTCCAAGGCAGTACCTATACTGGGAGGTATTCCAAATGCCAGCAGAGTCCATTGGACTGGAGTCAGCCAGAGGAATGGATTGGCAGAGATAGGAATCACCAGTGGCTACCTGGAAGAGAGAAGACTGCACGTGGAAAGGACTTTCAGACCTATGCCAGAAGGTATGTGAGAGAGGATCCAGTGTCCAGGGATCAAGATTGGAAGGCTGGACATCAGAATTGGATTACATACTGGCCAGGCTATACAGAGAGGAATTATGATAGCAGGAGAGGCTCAGGTATGAACACTGATCCAGACCCTATCTATAATAGAGAATGGCAGCAAGGGAATAAGCATTCTCATGATAGTGCCTTAATGAAAGACTCGTCTGTGCCAATGTATGATAGTGACCCTATGCTGATTGATGAAGGGGGAGATACAGCAGATGAAATTATTACTTACATGGACTGTTCTCTATCTAAATGCTATTGCTAGCTTTCTGTGAGCAAACACATCAACCATCACAAAGAAACCTAACTTTGTTCTTTATTTCCACTGCAAACAGCTCTTAAAGCAGGATTTGGGTTCACACAGTAGCAGCCAGCCAGCTAAAGGGTTTCAGCTGGTCAATTGACAGTAATTAAAGCTGCACCTGATTGTGTGTGTGAGCAAGGGAGAATCACTGCTGGGATCTGCGTGGAAAATAAGCAGAAGTTAACCTAACAAGCAAAGTTTATTCATTTCTTTGTGCCTTTTTATTTGGTAATTATTTGCTAAGAAAACATTAGCTAATTGCCTGACAAGCTGAAGGTTGTTTTCTGATTTGCTTTGTGACTTTGTTATCCATTTAAACACTGCAAGCAAGTAACCTCATTTATATTGCTACCAAGCATATTTGTGCTGGATGAATTAAACCCCCATCAATAAAAGAAGTATTTTATTGGCCTTACCACTGGTATCACAACTCAATTATTGTCTTCAGCTGTGTTTGGGAGTGAAAGAACTACATTACCCACAATACCTTGCAAGAATCATATGAATATATGCATCGTCAAGATTGTGTAAGTTCTCACCCTAGGCAGCCGTCTGACAAGTGACTCTCGAGGATTAATATTTACGATCCTTGTTATTAGCAGAATGCTATATAGGCAATCTATGCATCTATCAAACAGAATACATAAATGGAAAAATGAAAGATGTCAAATCTCTTTTTCTTTTAAATAAAAATCTTTAGAACTTGATTTTATGAGGTGTGACAAAAAAGAAACGAGACTGTGGCAGCCACGCCCATGACTCAATGCCAATTGGCTAACCGCTTATGTCACTGTGTTGTGCAACATCTCACCACTATTCTGCTATAATATTTTTCATCTCTCTCTCTCTGTTTTTCTTTTTCAGATTTTTTGTAGCATACTGCTCCATCGCTTTGTCACGCAACTGGAGGTAGCAGAAATATGGAGCAAAGAATCAAGTTAAAATTTCTGGTTAAGTTGGAGAAGGGCACAACTGAGTGTCTCCAGCTTCTCCAAAAGGCTTATGGAGAAGATGCAGTGTCAAGGCCGCGAGTCTTCGAATGGTACAAATGCTTCAAGACTGGCTGCGAGGAGATGGAGGATGACCCAGTCAGGACGGCCTTCCACAACAAAGATGGCTGAGAACATTGACAGAGTGAACCAGCTGGTGTGGAGTGATCGCAGATTGATGGTGCGGATGATAGCTGAGGAGCTCAGCCTGAACAGGGAGTCAGTGCGGACTACCTTGGTGCAATAGCCGGGGATGCAGAAGATGTTATATTAATTAATTACCCTGTTATCCGAGTTGTATTTCCTGTTTTTTCTGTAAACACAAAGTACCGTTGAATTGTGTAACTCCTTGTTTATTGTAAACCGCGCTGATGCTGAATAGTGCGGTATATAAGAGACTATAAATAAATAAATGTGCACCAAGATGGTGCCCAGGCTTTTATCAGACGACCAGAAGGAGCACCGGGTCAATGTTTGCCTAGACTAGCTAGAGAAGATAGGAGAAGATCCAGATTTGGTTGGCTGAGTCATCACAGAAGAAGAGACTTGGGTCTTCCAGTATGACCCTGAAAGCAAGAGACAGAGCCTGCAGTGGAAGATTCGACTATCACCCAGACCCAAGAAGTTGCGCATATCCAGATCAAGGTCATGCCAATCACATTCTTTGACCAGAAGGGAGTGGTCCATCATGAGTTTGTGCCTGAGGGTCAGATAGTCAACCAGCACTTCTACCAACAGGTCCTCAATCGCCTCCATGACCGGGTTTGGCGCAGCAGGTAGGCTCTGTGGAGAGACAAGTCATGGCTGCTCCACCACGACAACGCGCCCGCACACACCGTGCTCGGTGTGAGGCAGTTCTTGGCCAACAAACAGATCACAGTTCTCGACCACCCTCCTTATTCCCCAGATCTCGCACCATGCGACTTCTGGCTCTTCCCCGGACTGAAGACTGTGCTCAAAGGAACTCATTTCGACTCTGTAGAAGAGATCAAGGCCACTGTGATGAGGGAGCTCAAAGAGGAGGACTTTACCGAGTGCTTCCGTACGTGGCAGAAGCAAATGCAGAAGTGCATTAACTCTGGGGGGGGATTACTTTGAAGGGGACAATGTGTAATTTCTCTGTAGATTTTGTAATAAAACATTTATGGGACAATCTCGTTTCTTTTTTCTCACACCTCGTATATGCATAAAGTAACATAAAATGGAGTTATACAAATATACTACAAAATCTTAAAAACTGTACTGCAGGATTTCATAAATCTTGCCATAGAGTCTGGCCAAGAAGTGCCTCAGGAAACTGAGTTTGGAGATTTGTTTTTTTTTATTATTATTATTATTATTATTTGTATAGAAGCAAAGACAAGAGAAACAAGGGAAACGGTGATTCCTCATCTCCAGCTTTTTAATAAGCACATCGTGAATTAAGTTATCTGCTGATTTCGACCCTCTACTGTTTTTAAGTATTAACACAAATAAAAATAACATTAATGAGCACAGAACAAATCCAGTTTTACTAAATGGAATAAATGGAATTAACGATTTGTCACATTGATCAAACTAAACAGTCTTATTTATGCTGCCTGCACAGGCTCTAGGTTTCACTGCCACTACCACAGGCAGTCACCTCAAGGGTAATTTTGTAATAGCCCACCTAATGATTGCATCAAATGTGTGCATAGCTTACACCAATTTACAAAAGAAAATTACAGGCATATGTTCCCTTTGAAAATTATCCCATCAAAAGTTACAGCACACATATATACCTGCTACTTAGTACATACAAACTTTTCAAGAAAGGTTTACACACATGCTTTTGAAAATCCAAACGTATGGACAATAAGTCCAAACATCTCCTCAGCTCTGCCTCTGGGTATGCACTGGGTAGAAGTATGAACAAAATAGCATCACGCACATACTGTAACCAATACATAGTTTGAATAATTTGTATTCTTTCCAACCCAACAGAAGTTGGAAAGAATTATAGATAAGAAATAAAGAACATTGATTTGTCTGTCTAACAGAATGGGATGTGTCTTGGCATTTGGGAAAAACAGTAAAAGAAACCCACACTGGGTTTGAAAACGGGGGTTCCAGTGATAACATCGCCCCCTCCCCCCGTCCAATTAATTTCTATGGGGGAAGGAATTCCAGCTTTTGTAGCATAGAAACATATATACAGTGAAACAACAGTTAGGGAGTTCCTCTTTTCAAACTGCCTCCCAAGCCCCAAAAACTACTCCCCTGCAAATGTCCCACCATCCTGCAAACAGATTCCTGTCAAAAAACTGCCTCCCTTATAATGTCCTCACCATACAGGCAAAACTGTCCCACCCTCAAAATCTACTCCCTCCCCCTTTAGACTGCTCCACTCCTGAATTTTATCCACCCCCGCAACTGTCCTTAAGCTCTGTCAACTGCTCCATCCTCAAACACTATCCCGCACAAATGGACCACCACACCGCAAACTGACCCCACCTCCACAAACTACCCAAATCCCAACATCTACCCTCTGCAACTGCTCCACCACCCTGTAAACTACCCAACCCCCAATAATCTATTCCAGTAGCTGACCCCCACAAATTGCCCCATCCCCACAAACTATCCTTGCAACTGTCTTACCACTCCAAAAACTACCCCTTGCAACTGCACCACCCTCATAAATTACCCCAACTCCAAAATATACACCCTGCAACTGCTCCACCACCCTGTAAACTTCCCCACCCACAAAAATGTACCACAGTAGTTGCCCCACCCTGCAAACTTCCCTCATCTCCAAAAGCTACAACTACCACCAAAATCTACCCCATGCAACTGCATCATCCCAAAAATCTACTCCTATAGTTGCACCCACCCTGCAAACTGCCTTCACCCTCAAAAACTGAAAGTATTCTCACAATTGCCTCACCCCCAAAAATTATTTTCACAATTGCTCCAGCCTCCCCTAAACTGCCCCAGTCCCAAAAACTATCCCCCTGAAACTGAACCACCATTCTGCAACTGTGCCCCCACCCCCAAAAACTATCCTCTCACAACTGTCTCATCACTTCATACATTACCCACCCCCAAAATCTACCCCCTCGCAACTGCCCCACCATCCTGCAAATTGTCCTACTCCAAAAAATTACCCCTCCCACAACTGTCCCCCCTACAGAAACTACCCCTATCAACTGCCGCAGCACACACATAAACATGCAGAGGAGTGTGAAAGAATTCCATGAGTCATGTTCTGCATGCTTTGCTCACTTGCATAGCAAGCCATTGTCACACATAAAGTACTGTTTTATGCACAGAAATGGCTCTGAATTATACCCTTACTGAAATTCTGGAAGACAAGAACTGCTCTTAAACAGAATTCAAAAGATTTTTTGTAATAAAGTAACAGCGGTCGTTAGAGTAAGGTGAAATTAGACTTACCTGCTAATTGTTGCTCCTTGAGGAAATCCAGTCTAATCCTGGACCTCTGGGTTTGTGCTCCTCCTCCAGCAGCTTTGAAGACTGAGAAACGTCATCCTCTTGTGATAACACCGGTATATCCTCCGGGGATCTGCCTCCTCACTCCAGTTAACTCCGTCTCCAAGCTGCTGGAGGATTAGTGAGCCTGGAAGTCCGGGCTCATTTTGGAGGAACAATTAAGGAAAGCTAAGCATTAGGCTTAGAGTGTTCACTAACTGGTAAAGGGAAGAGAAGGGAAAAAATTAAGAAAGGAGAAGTAAAGTGTTAGGTTCAGAGTGATATGCCTTTAAGGCTAAACTGAGGCCTCCCCTCCTCCTCTCTCCCCACCTCTCCTCTGTACTACCCGGGTGCTTTGGGGAGCTCTGACTGGGCCGGCGAATTCCTCCACGGTAGCGGCAGGGCTCTGGCTCCCGATCCCAATTCAAAGGGTGATGAACTGGTGAGGTATCCAGTCAGTCAGCGCGTTTCAGAAGATGTGCCTGTAGCGCTGTGAAGCACGCCAGGAGATTGCCGCCCGTCGAGAAAGGCTGGCCCTCTCTCTCTTTTCTTTTTCCCTGGTGCTGACAGGCTCCCAACGCTGGAAACAAGAGCGGGTTGGTTGAGCGGTAGGAAATGAGGGAGGACCGCAGTGAGTAGAAAGCTTTGCTTTTGTTTTCAGGCGATGGATTGCTGAAGCGAACGGGGGGGGGGGGGGAGCAGAAAGTGATCTGTGTTGGCTCCATCGGGCCTACCGTGTGGCGGCAGCAGGGGAAGCGCCGGTGCTGATTCGGAGCCTTCAGGGCCGCGTATTTTCAGCGGAAAGCGGCGTTTTGGAGTTTTAATTGCATTTTCTAACTAGGGGTTCTTAGCTGAAGGCTTTATATTGAAAGTAAAAAGAAATTTTTCTTTTTCTGTCTGTCACTGATTTCTCAAGGGACACGGTGTAACCGCCCCAGCGGGGTGCCTTCTAGAACGCCCCCTTCTAGAACGTCTGCAGAACTAGAAGGGGGGGGCGGTATCAGAGACAGGAGTCTGTAGGGGGTGCGCTCAGGAGGCAGAGGCAATGGAGCACACCTTGGAGGGGGGAGCTGATGCTCAGGGAGCCCCAGTAGCTCGGCAGGACCCAGTTTCACTAGAGTTGCCAATGAGGGAGCCGGTAGCGGGACCTTCTTCTGCTCCAGATCTCCCCTCTCTGCAGAAGTCCTTGCCGGGGGACTAGCGGTAATATTTTCTCCGGAGTTTGTTGCGCTCATTCAGCAGGCTTTCGGAGGGCAGCAGGATAGGCGGTCAACAAGGGCTAGGGACGGCGAACAAGGAGAGGAGAGACCTGGATCCCCTCTGAGTGTAGGAGCAGCAGGAAGCCTGGCAAAGAGGGCCAGGATGGAGAAGGACCAGAAGGATCAGTCCGTAGCCTCGGAGGGACTTCACTCAGACGAGGGAGATCCCGACGGAGAAGTAGATTTGGAGGAAGGAGAGATCACGGACAGAGAAGACCAGGCTAGGGTGGTCCGCCTGTTCCGGAGAGACGAGTTGCCAGCACTCATTGCAGAGACATTAAAGGTGCTTAATATGCCGGCGCCTGGTCCAGCGGAGGATACTACTTTGGAGGATCCGTTGCTGCAGGTTTTTCGGAAAAATCAGAGAGCCTTTCCGGTCCACACAGTACTGTGGGAGATGATCCAGGAAGAGT
Source organism: Ichthyophis bannanicus (assembly GCA_033557465.1). Taxonomy (NCBI): domain Eukaryota; kingdom Metazoa; phylum Chordata; class Amphibia; order Gymnophiona; family Ichthyophiidae; genus Ichthyophis; species Ichthyophis bannanicus. Next base: position 111,899,555 of record CM066047.1, on the reverse strand, counting down.
GGGACATGCCAGAGGCAACATTAAAAGGGTCCAGGGTTATGGGACGTCTTTACCTGCTGGTGAATCAGGATAGAGAGTTGTTTAAGTCTCCGAAGGTTGATGCCGTCGTCTCGGCGGTTACAAAAAAGACTACTATTCCTGTAGAGGGAAGTGCGGCGGTCAAGGACACCCAAGACAGGAGACTGGATACCATGTTAAAACAGGTCTTCGACGACAATGCTCTCTCAATTCAGGCAGCTATTTGTGGAGCATGGGTGGCAAGAGCCTGCCTCCGCTGGTCGCAAGGAATTAGAGACGGGCAGGGACAGGACATGGCCGGGGGTCCAGCCAGGCTGGAGTCAGGAACAGCTTACCTGGCGGATATCCATTATGACCTCATTCATGGGTTGTCAAAAAGCATGGCATCGGTGGTAGCGGCTCGACGGTACCTGTGGCTGCACAATTGGGCAGTGGATGGATCTTCTAAGTCCTGGCTAAGTAAGCTTCTGTTCAGGGGAAAGCTCCTGTTTGGGGAAGATTTGGACAAGCTGGTAAAGGATCTGGGGGAGTCCAAGGGCGGTAGACTTCCTGAAGACAAACAGAAGCAGGGACTGTTGACTCCCGCATCCAAGGGGCAGGAGAGGGAGTTTTGTTGGTTCCATTTTCCAAGGTTCAATCAAGATCAGAGAGGACGTTTTTCCAATAGAAACCAGGGGTATCGTGGCTTTTGGGGAGCGGGCAGAGGTTTCGGGGCCTCTTCCTCCTCTGCGAATCTGCGCAAGTCGCAATGAAGTCAGGGGGACCCAGGCAGATCTGGTGCACATAGGGGGTCGACTACGGATTTTTACCCTGCCTGGGTTCAGATTACGTCGGACCGGTGGGTGCTGGAGGTCATTTGAGAAGGCTATGCATTGGGAGTTTCAGTGGCCGGTGAGGGATTCTTTCGTACAATCGCCGTGCAAGGCGCCGGCCAAGGGCGCTGCGGTGAGGAAGACAGTAGAGAGGCTGATCGGCCTCAACTCAGTGGTTCCAGTGCCTCCAGACCAGTGCGGCTTTGGTCGGTACTCCACCTACTTCGTGGTCCCGAAAAAGGAAGGGACTTTTCGACTGATTTTGGACCTCAAAAGGGTAAATCGTTGCCTACGTGTGTCTCATTTTTATATGGAAACATTAAGGTCGGTGATCGTGGCAGTAAGAAAAGGAGAATTTCTTACTTCCCTCGACCTGATGGAGGCGTATTTAAACATTCCTATACGGCAGGAACATCAGAGGTTTCTCAGGTTTGCGGTGCCCCTGGGACATTTTCAATTCCGAGCCTTGCCGTTCGGGCTAGCTACAGCACCACGGACGCTCACCAAGGTGATGGTGGTAGTAGCGGTGGTGTTACAAAAAGGAGGAGGTGCTAGTGCACCCTTATCTAGATGACTGGTTAATCCTGGCAAAGTCCAGACCCAAAAGCGAATTGGCTACGGCCAGAGTGGTAGCATTTCTGCAGAGTCTCGGTTGGGTAGTCAATATGGCAAAGAGCAAATTGGTACCGTCGCAACAGCTAGAATACTTGGGAGCTCAGTTCGATATGAATGTGGGAAGAGTGTTTCTGCCACCACATCGGGCTCGGGGTTTACGGAGGCTACTCCAGCAATTTCTGAGTAGAATGTCTCCCACGGCGTGGCATTATCTGCAGTTGCTCGGGACGATGGCGGCGACCTTGGAGCTCGTTCCATGGGCAAGAGCACACATGAGACCGTTACAGAGGGCGTTGCTCCGCCGGTGGTCACATCAAGACGACTTTCTGTCGCGAAGACTACCATGTCTGCCAGAGATGCGGACAGCTCTTCAGTGGTAGTTAAGGATGGGGTGCCTAGAAAAGGGGATGCTGTTGGAAGCGCCTTGTTGGTTACCCCTAACGACAGATGCCAGCCTCTTGGGCTGGGGAGCTCATTTCCAAGGAAGGTTCGCCCAGGGTCAGTGGACCAATCAGGAGAAGGGCTGGTCAATCAACATAGTGGAGTTGAGAGTGGTCATGCTAGCCTTACAGAAGTTTCAACCTTATCTTCACAGCAGTGCCATTCAGGTGTTTTCCGACAACGCGACTGCGGTGGATTATATCAATCGCCAAGGCGGCACCAGCAGTGTTCCCATGGAAACCGAGGCCGAACACCTGTTTGCTTGGGCCGAAGTACATCTGCTGGCCTTGTAGGCAGCACATGTAGCAGGAGTGGACAATGTAGAGGCCGACTGCTTGAGTTGGGAGTAGGTGGACCCGGGGGAGTGGGTGCTTCATCTGGAGGTGTTCGAGATGTTGGTGCAACGTTGGGGAACACCAGTAATGGATCTCATGGTGACTTTCCAGTAGGCAAAGGTAGACCGTTTCTTCAGCAGAAGAAGGGAAAGGATGTCGGAAGGCCTGGATGCTCTGATACAGTCTTGGCCAGAAGAGCTGCTCCTGTACGTGTTTCCACCATGGGTGTTAATAGGAAGGGTGTTGCAGCGCATAGAGTGGCACAAAGGACAGGTGATACTGATAGCGCTGGATTGGCCAAGGAGGCCTTGGTACGCGGATCTGCGGAGACTCTTAGTGCAGTAGCAATGGTGTCTTCCTTCTCGGGCAGATCTGTTGTCTCAGGGTCCTCTGAGCATGCCTCAAGTGGATCGGTTCTTGCTTACGGCTTGGCTATTGAGAAGGCTAGGTTGAAGAAAAAGGGCTACACCGATTTGGTAATTGCCACCTTGTTGAAGGCGAAAAAGAGCTCTATCTCTCTAGCATATATTCACATCTGGCGGGTGTTTGAGGCATGGTGTGTAGAAAGGTGATTCGAGACACTAAGAGCGTCGGTTCCGAAGCTGCTAGCATTTTTACAAGATGGTTTGGATAAGGGCTTAATGGCCGCTTCCTTGCGGGTGCAAGTAGCAGCATTGTCCTGTTATAGAGGAAAATAGGAGGAGAAAGTCTAGGTAGCCATCCAGATGTCAAGAGGTTTTTAAGGGCGGTAGCTCTGTTGAGACCGCCACATAGACTGGTAGTACCAAAGTGGAATCTCCCTTTCACATTGGACGTGTTGCGACGGGAGCCGTTTGAGCCTTTGTCGAGAGCATCATTAAAGGACCTTACTCTTAAAGTGGTGTTCCTGGCAGCTATTTGCTCGGCTAGGAGAATCTCCGAGTTGCAAGCTTTGTCCTGTAAGAAACCTTTTTTGACTTTTTATGATTCAAAAGTAGTTTTGAGACCTTTACTGTCCTTTTTGTCTAAGGTTGTTTTGGCTTTTCATGTAAATCAGGTAGTTTCGTTGCCAGTGTTTAGCGAGAGGCTGGAGGGTTCGTTCGCTGGACAGCTTCACCTCTTGGATGTTCGTAGGGCATTAAAGAAGTATATCCGTAGGACGACGGGTTTCCACAGGTCAGATAGACTGTTCGTCTTGTTTGGGGGGGCCGAAGAAAGGAGAGGCAGCATCGAAAGCGTCCATTGCCAGGTGGATAAAAGAGGCCATAGCGTCCGCATATATTTTAAGTGGAAAAACGGTGCCCAAAGGACTAAGACCTCATTCCACTAGAGCGCAAGCGGCGTCTTGGGGTGAGTTGAGGTTGGTGCCAGCGGTAGAAATTTGTAGAGCAGCCACCTGGTCTTCCTTGAGTTCCTTTGTTAAGCATTACCATCTGGATGTTCAGGCGGAAAGGGATACCAGTTTTGGATCAGCAGTGCTTCAGGCTGGTCTAGCAGGTCCCTCCCATTCATTGCTTTCACTGCTCTGTTACATCCCCATAGGTCCGGGCCTAGACTGGAGGGACGATAAGGAAGGTAAAATTAGATTTACCTGCTAATTGTTGTTCCTTGAGGAACTCCAGTCTAGTCCCGTATCCCTCCCTGATTTTCTGTGAGATAGTGCCTGAAGCAGATGAGAGATGACAGGTAAGAGTAACAAGCTTCTAGGCATGGGGATTATATTGGGTCACTATCCTCCCTAAAAGGAGGAGGGGGGGCAGGCCTAAAAGGTTAATAATGCATGTTTATTTAGATTAGGGGGAAGGTTGGTAGTCATGCTAATTTCTCCCTTGAAAAGTTTTAGATCCGTAATTTAGTTTTTGTAGTAGTAGTTTTGCTACTTAATTGTTGCTCCGGTGAGTTTGCTTTGCCAATAGGTTACTGGAGTGAGGAGGCGGATCCCCGGAGGATATACCGGTATCATCACAAGAGGATGACGTTTCTCATTAGAGTAACAGCCTAGTACCCAAGAGATCAGGGTGATTCCCTCTAATGAAACAGAACCTGTTCCAGCTCAAGAAAGGAATCAGGGATTTTTCACAAGTCCCTCAGGACACTAGCCATGATTTAATATTTGAATTGTGGCATCTCAAGTAATAAACTACTACTATTACTAGAGCTGCCAACATCCTCCATCAGAGTACATCTCAGTGCACTTTCCAACTATCATGTCCTCATTAACAGACTTCCAGTTTCACAATGTCCAGAATCATGAAGGAGATTTTTCATGTCAAACCAGCCTTCTGTGCCATGGGACCTAAATGTCATCCTTACATTTCTCATGAATCCAACTTTTTGAGCCAATGGAATCTGTCCCGCTCGTTCATCTCACCTGGAAAGGTCTCTTTCTAGCAGCAGCTTATTTTGGCTAGAAGAATAAACGAACATCAAGCCTTAGTCACCTATGAACTTGTACTCAATTTCATTATAAGAAAGTAGTTTTATGCACTCATCCAAACCTCTTACCACAGGTGGTCATGCTCTCCATGTCAATAAAGAAATAGTGCTTCCTACATTTTACCCTAAACTGTCCAAGCATCTGCGCGAAAAGTTTTGCTTCCACAGTTTGAAGTGTAAAAGGACTCTCAGTCTATTTGAAAAAAACAGAATCCGTCAGAAAGTCTATACAGATATTTTTCTCTACAGTGAGTCCAATTGAGATCACTTGGATTACCCACTCCAGCTGCTTAGAGACTGAGCTTACTGGGGCTGGCGGGCGGTGCCAGCTGCCTGTTTACTAATGTCATCCAAAGATGACATGCTCAGTCTCCAAACCGCTGTAGGGGTTGACTACCCAGAAGTACGGGACTCGACTGGAGGGACGATAAGGAAAATTGGAATTCCAGGAGCAAATGAACTTCATATTGTGTAACCAGTTCTTTTAAGAACAGGCTGGTGCACCCCTAACCAGTAATGCTAGGTTTCATCAAATCAAAGCCACATCAGCTACCTCAGATATCAACAAGACAGTATATGCCGAACAGCTACCTCGCTTCATACTACTGCTTGAATCAGTCTTTAATCACAGATAATGCAATTGGCTTGACTGAGCTGTGCTGACCAACCTGTTTTTGTGAAATCAGCAACTCTCACTTCCGGGTTAATGCACAAAGACCAATGTGCCCTTTGTATGAAGATAACACAACTTATAAGCAAAGGCTTCACAGACCAAATGCAGAAAAGAGACTGACACGCACATAAACAACAAAGGAAAAGCAAGCGTACACAGTAATGGCAAGTGTATTTAAATAAAAGGCAAATGAGTTGCATGTATTAAAATGACATGTTAATATTGTCTGCGTCCAATGCAGAGAAATGCCTAACCAGTCGAAGCGCCAATATCTCTACACCTGAGTCTGTGGCTTAAATGTCTTGTGTGTGCCCCCAACAGTGTTTTGATGGCATCAGGGGCTTTCCCTCAGATGATCCAGGCATTGGGGAAAGCTCCCGATGCCATCTAAATACTGTCGGGGGACCTGTGCCCCTGATACCAACCCTCCCCCCCCCCGATAGAAAGCAAATCGCTGGTGTCCCAGTGGCCTTGATCCCCCCCACCCACCCAATTAAAAAAGACTCTGGTGGCCCAGTGGCCCCGAAGCCCCTATATGCAAATTATCTATGCGGTGTCCCCAACAGTATTTTGATGGCATCAGGGGCTTTCCCTGTTGCCTGGATCATTTGAGGTGAACTGTCAAACTTCCCCTCAGATGACTCTGTTTCTCTGGGAGAACATGCCAAACTTGCACTGGTTTCTGTGAGAATTTGATTGGCTTGTTCTCCCAATTTAATGCTGCCATTTGCACCACAGTTTAACATGTGGCTAATTTGCATAAGTGCCCCTTTCTGCATGCCAGCGCTGAAGTCGTGCACTATCGGTGCACTGCATAGTGGCATACATAGTTAACGACACATGACTTTAGAGTCAGTTTTCTGCATCGGACTGATTTTTAGCTGTGATCAGGCCACACTTTCAGACTGATCAGGCCTGAGCTTGGAAGTCACTCACTAGTATGCCTGACTTAGTCCTATTTGTTGAGTGAAAAAGCTTTGCTCCTCACTTGTAGCAGGTGTTCTCCATAGACAGGATTGATCAGGCACACAATCCCTCTCACCTCCCCAATAATTCCATTCCTTCTTGAGCTATGGAACTAATTGAGAGGACTGAAGAGCCTGTTGCGTGTGGCAAGAGTGGTGCGTGCTCAGAACTTAGCACTTAGTTCTGAGTTCTGGGAGAGTTCTTCCATCTTGGCTCTGTCAAAAGGCATCACATCTCCCGCTGTCAAAAGAAAGCATCTGTTACAGGAAACAATGAGGGATGTGGGGTGGAGGGAAATTTCAGCAATGACAGCTAGCTGCCTGATTAGCTTCCGTGGATAAAGTTAGGCCAGTCTTCGGCATGCCTGTTTAGAGATGGGTGCCACCTCCCATTCTGTCCCAGAACACATCGGGGTGTGTAGATATCTAGCAGCACTAACCATTTCAGTGCCTTTGAATATCCCCATCAATGTTTTCAAAAGGTACTGAAGCATGCAAACATTTTTCATCAGTTGTGTTACTCATTGCTATGCAACAGAATAGTTTTTGCATGTATTGGCATATGAGACTGTGATAATAGTAAATTCCAACTTATTTCCATTTAACTGAAAATAAACCATTTTATGGAATATGAGTGGGTAATTTCATAACAGGTGGCCTACCTGTGAAGATCCAGGTAGGTGCCAATTTTAAGTATATTTTATGTTACCTCTTCACAGAAGTGGTAACAGGGAAGAAGTGACAAACTACAGGCCAGTAAGGTGTACCTTGGTGACAGGAAAAGTAATGGAAGCGCTTCTGAAAGAGTGAATAGTGGACTTTCTCGAAACCAACCAGTTGCATGATCCGAAGCAACATGGCTTTACCAAAGGACGATCTTGCCAAACAAATCTAATTGAGAACTTTGACTGGGTAACCAGAGAACGAGATCAAGGGCATGAGATGATGTCATCTACCTGGATTTCAATAAAGCCTTTGATACTGTTCCTCATAGGAGGCTTATCAATAAACTCAATAGCTTGGAGATGGGTCCCAAGGTGATGAACTGGATCAGAAATTAGTTGACTGACAGACAACAGAAGGTGATGGCAAATGGAACTCGCTTGGATGAAAGGAAGGTGATTAGTGGTGTGCCCCAGGGTTCGGTCCTGGGGTCGGTACTGTTCAATATATTTGTGAGTGATATTGCTGAAGGACTGAATGGAAAAGTCTGTCTTTTTGCAGATGGCACTAAAATTTGCAACAGAGTGGACTCCACTGAGGGAGTAGAGAACATGAGGAAAGATCTACAAAAGCTGGAAGAATAGTCTAAAGCTTGGCAGTTAATCAATTAATTAATTAATTTATTTATTTATTTACATTCTCTTATATACCGCGCTATTCTACATCAGTGCGGTTTACAATGAACAAACTGAAATTACATCAAACAGGGCATTATAACTTGGAGATAACTATTTTACAGGGAACATGGGCTATGGAGGGTTAAGTGGCTTGCCCAAGACCACAAGGAGCACCTATGGGACTAGAAACCCCAGTCCTTCTGCCCAAGGTTGCTGTCCTCTAGTGGGATTTGAAACCCTGACCTTCCAGCCTGAAGTACCTTGCCCCAACCACTAGGCCACTCCTCCACTCCTGATTTAATATAAGATTTAATATGAAGAAGTACCGTGTCATGCACTTGGGAAGCAGAAATCCAAGGGATATTGATAGTTGATCCAAGTAGGTTAAAGTTGTTCACGATTTCAATTTCTTCTCCTTCAACGATGAACCTGTTGATTATACAAGTTGTCATGATCTTTGTCTTCTTTACATTAAGGTGCAGGCCCATTTTGAGACTATGTTCTTTTATTGTGAGAAGAAAATGTTTCAGATCATCTTCACTTTCAGCCAGTAATGTGGTATCATCAGCATAGCGAAGGTTGTTGATGAGTCTTCCACCAATCCTCACACCTCTGTTGTCTTCATACAATTCTGCTTCTCTGATGATTTGTTCTGCATATAAATTAAACAGGTAGGAGGAACGTATGCAGCCTTGTCTTACACCTTTGCATATTTTAAACCATTCTGTTTCTCCTTGTTCCGTTCGAACTGTTGCTTCTTGATCAATGTACAGATTGTACAAGAGTACGATCAGGTGTTCTGGTATACCCATGCTTCTTAATGTGGCCCAGAGTTTCTCATGGTTTACACAGTCAAAGCCTTGCTATAGTCGATAAAGCACAAATAGATATCCTTTTGGTATTCTTTAGTATTTTCAAGGATACATCTCACATCCGCAATGATGTCTCTCATTCCTCGCCCTTTCCTGAACCCTGCTTGCACTTCAGGTAGTTCTTGTTCCAGGTATGGTTGTAGTCTCTTTTGAATAATCTTCAGTAGAATCTTGCTGGCATGTGAGATCAGAGCGATTTTGCGATAATTTCCACAGTCAGTTAGTTGGATCACCTTTCTTTAGTATTGGTATAAACACAGATCTTTTCCAGTTAGTTGGCCATGATGTTGTCTTCCATATTTCTTGGCAAAGCCTTGTAAGTACGGTAACAGCTGCATCAGATTGCTGTAATACTTCTATGGGAATGCTATCAATGCCTGGTGCTTTGTTCTTTGATAAGGCTTTCAATGCTGCTTCAACTTCTTCTTTCATCACCAATGGTTCCCGATCATAAGGTACAGGTTGAAACGGCTGTTGGTCCACTTGATCTTCATCATATAAAAACTCTGTATATTCCTTCCACCTTTTCTTGATCTTCTCAGCATCATTCAACATAGAACCTTGAGCATCTTGTAACATTCCAATTCGAGGCTGGAACTTTTTCTTTAACTTTCGTAGCTTTAGGAAAGCCGATCTTGTTCTTCCTCTAATAATTTCTGCTTCTATTTCCTTGCATGCGTCATTGTAGTACTTTTCCTTTTCCTGTCTTGCTGCACGTTGGAAATCTCTGTTGAGTTCTGTCTTTCTTTCTCCTTTGGCTTTAGCTTCTCTGCGTTTCTGGGCAATTTCCAGAGTTTCTTCCGTCATCCATTTTGGCCGTTTTTTCTTTTTCACCTTTTGTAGAGACTTCTCGCTTTCTTCCAACACAACCTTCTTGATGTCATTCCATAGCTCTTCTGGAGCTCTCTCATTTGTATCTAAAGCAGCAAATCGATTTTGCAGGTAGTCTTTAAATTCCAGTGGTATATTCTCAAGGTCATATTTTGCTGCATTCATGAGTGGTTTGCTCTTTTTCAACTTTAGCTTGAGTTTGCATACTAGTAGTTGATGATCTGTACCACAGTCAGCTCCAGGTTTTGTCTTTGTTGATGTTATAGAGCTTTTCCAACATGGACTTCCACAGATGTTGTCAATTTGATTTTTATACAATCCATTGGGTGAAGTCCATGTGTACAGTCGCCGCTTGTGTTGCTGGAAGAAGGTGTTTGAGATGAATAGATTGTTGGTCTTGCAGAATTCTATCAGTTTTTCTCCAGCTTCATTTCTGTTGCCAAGTCCATATTTTCCAACTACTTTGCCTTCTTCTTTGTTGCCAGCTTTTGCGTTCCAGTCATCCATGACTATCAGGATATCCTGTTTGCATGTTCTGTCAATTTCAGCTTGTACTTGTTCATAGAACTCTTCAATTTCATTCTCTTCTGCATCTGTTGTTGGGGCATATACTTGAATTATAGTTGTGTTGATAGGCATTCCTCGTAGACGAATAGAGATTAAGCGTTCGCTGACTGCATTGTTATTTCATTACAGTTCTTGCAAGTTTCTTCTTTATTATAAATGCAACACCATTTCTTCTTGGTCTTTCAATTCAGCATAGTAGACCATATGATCACCTGATGCAAAGTGCCCGATGCCAGTCCATTTCAGTTCGCTGACACACAACAGATCAAGTTGTACACGTTCCATTTCATTCTTGACCACTTCCAACTTCCCTTGGTTCATGCTTCGTACGTTCCATGTTCCAATGTGTAAGACATCTTTACAGCTGCTGACTCTCATTTCATGCGCAGCTACATCAGCAGTCAGACGTCCCGAGGGCTTTGATCCAACCACATCATAAATGCTGGCTTTACTCTGAAAAGTCTTCAACTATTCCCCAGTAGCTAGTTGAGTGCCTTCCGACCTGGGGGTCTCATCTTCCAGCACTATAGCACAATTTGTTTTGTTGTAACTATCCATTGGGTTTTCATGGCAAGATACAGAAGTAGATTGCCGGGCCTTTCTTCCACATAGTTTAAGTTTGATGTTGTTGCCGTTGTCACAGAAATGTGATCCTCCACCGTCAACACTATCCCATTCTGCTGCTGCCCAGATGGGTGGTTTGTCTTGGTCTGGCACCTCAGCTGAGACCTGTCCATCTTAGAATATATAGCACTAAATAATTGGTATCTCAGAGACATGGTAGAAGGATGACAACCAGTGGGACACTGTGATACCTGGGTACAAACTATATTGTAATAATAGAGCTGATCAAATTGGTGGAGGGGTTGCGCTCTATGTTAGAGAGAGCATTGAGTCACAAAGGATTAAAGTTTTGCAGGAAACAAAGTTTGCTGTATATCTCTATGGATTGAAATTCCATGTAAAAAGGGGAAGGTGATGGCAGTGGGGGTGTACTATTGACCGCCTGGCCAGAATGAACAAATGGATGATGAAATGCTCAAAAAAATCAGGGAAGCTAACAAAAGTTACAGCACAGTAATAATAATGGGTGATATCAATTACCACGGTATTGACAGGGTAAGTGTCACGGCAGGACATGCCAGGGAGATAAAGTTTCTAGATGAAATAAATGACTGCTTCTTGGAGCAGCTGGTTCATGAACAGACCAGAGGGGAAGCCATTTTGGACCTAGTCCTTAGTGGAACACCAGATCTGGTGCAAGAGATAAGGGTGTTCGGGCCACTTGGCAATAGTGATCATAGCATGATCGCGTTTGATTTAATTCATGGAGGAGGAATAATAAGGAAATACACAGTAGCACCTTTTAACTTTGGAAAGGGAGCCTCTGATAAAATGAGGAAAATAGTTAAGAAAAAACTAAAAGGAGCAGTTGGAAAGGTTAAAGATTTACATTAAGCATGGGTGTTTAAAAATACTATCTTGGAAGCCCAGACCAGACCAGATGTATTCTACACTTTAAGAAAAGTGAAAGGAAGTCCAAAAAACTGCCAGCATGGTTTAAAGATGAGGTCAGAGAGGCTGTTGTTGCCAAAAAAAGCATTTTTCAGGAAACGGAAAAAGGAGCCAAATGACGAAAACTGGAAACAACATAAGCACTGGCAAGTTAGATGAGAGGCATTGATAAGGCAGGTAAAGAGAGAATCTGAGAAGAATCTTGCTGTGGAAGCAAAAACGTGTAAAAAAGACATTAGGAACCACCACCCAGAAAAAGATTTAGGCGTCATCGTGGATAATATGCTAAAAACCCTCTGCCCAGTGTGCAGTGGTGGCTAAGAGAGCAAATAGAATGCTAGGTATCATAAGGAAAGGAATGGAAAATAAAACAAAGAATATTATAATGCCTCTATCGTTCTATGGTGCGACCACACCTTGAATTTTGTGTGCAATTCTGGTTGCCGTATCTTAAAAAGGATAAAGCATTAGAAAAGGTACAGAGAAGAGCCACCAAAATGGTAAAGGTGATGGAAGGATACCTCTATGAAGAGAGGCTAAAAAGGTTAGGGCTCTTCAACCTAAAAAAGAGATGGCCGAGGGGAGATATGATAGAGGTCTATAAATTAATGAATGAAGTGGAATGGGTAAACATAGATCGATTGTTTATGTCATCGGTATATAGAAAGACTAGGGGACATTCAATGAAGCTACAGGGTAAACTATTTAAGACTAATAAGAGAAAATATTTTTTCACTCAACGTGTAATCAAACTCTGGAATTTGTTACCGAAGGATGTAGTAAAATCTGTTAGTGTAGCTGGGTTTAAAAAAGGTTTGGACAAATTCCTGGAGAAAAGGTCCCTAAACCATTATTAAAAGGGACCCAGAATATCACTGCTTGACCCTATACAAGCATTGTGGAACCTTTGTCTTTTGGGGAAACTGCTAGGTATGTATGACCTAGATTGGCCACTGTTGGAAACAGGATACTGGGCTTGATGGACCTTGGTCTGACCCAGTATGGCATATCTTATGTTCTTATGTTCTTGCGTTCTAACACTTCCTTAGGAAAGAATTTAGGAGTGGCGTGTATGACCACCCTATTATGGAAAAATGTTGTGTAAGGTGGTTCAGCCACCAGGGTTCAGATCTTGCTAACTCTGCATTCTGAGGCGACTACCACGAAAAACAAGATCTTCCAGGTCAGGTACCCTCTGTCCACAGTGACTCAAACGGAGCATTGATCAGCTGAGACAAGACCACACTGATATCCTAAGACACTGAAGGAGGCTTGTGGAGTGGCTTCATAAAAAGCAAGACCCACATGAAGTGAACAAAGGTATTAAAAAGATGGGCTTACTTTCTATATGATGGTGATAAGTTCCAGTTGCCCTGAGATGCACTCTGTGACATAGTGGGTCCTTCTAGCCCGTTTAATGAAGCTAAAAAGCCAGGAACAAAAGTAGAGCTGAGCTGTAAACAGAAGCACATGGCTCCTGGTTACCGTGGGAACCAAGCAGAAAGGCAAGAGAAACGCCGGTGCTATCATTCAAGGGGTGAATCACAAGGTAATGCAGGACACCTGTTAGGGGGTGGAGTTGAGCACGGCCCCAGAATTCACCCTATTAAGGAAACTTCAGGGGAGCTTATGGAGGAAGGCAGAGAAGGAGGTAATGAAGAGTTGGCTGAAGAAGCAGGAAGTGAGGCATATGAGATGGAGAGAGAAGCTATTGCGAGCTACACTGAGGACAGCTATGCCCAGAGTAAGCCAGAGTCTCTATGGAAAGGAGAGACGGATTCCTTCTTGAGGAGAAAGAAAGAAACCCCGAGGACAGGATATAACAAGGGCAAAGGAGATTGTCTGCAATATCCTGGGGAGCACGGGAGAGACAGAAAGCCTAGGAGGCAAGTGAAATGCTATGAGCAGGGCTTAGGTTGGGAACCTACAGCTGTTCAAAAGCACCAGAGAAAACCTCCACCAGTAAGGCTGAAAGGTAAGCCAAAAGGCTTGAATATACTTAATTACAGTGACTGTTTGTACCTAGAAGGGTGGTGCTGGGAAAAGAATACTGGGCCTGATAATCTGTGTGAAAGCCAGTTTTTGACCCAAGCATATCGTGTAAAGCCTAGAGCAGTGAGAAAGGGCGTGGCACCAGCAGTGCCGGTTCAAACATTTCCTTATGAGCAGGACGAATTGATGGACTGTGAACCAGAGTGTATTGATACTGGAGAAGATATAGATATAATAGACTGTACATTATCTCTGGCCAATGGAATAATTTCCTTGCGCTGAAAGCCTGCTTGAAAAGAGAGTACAGCACAGATAGCACGTGGAAACAGAGAGCTGTGAGGAAACAGCGTGGTTTTGTTTGAATGTTTGTTTTCACCTTGGTTAATGCTGAAGAAAGCCATTTTCTGTTAAGGAACTTTTGTTTGTCCGAATACCAGTACATTCCTGGATTGTGTTTTCTGTTCATGGTAAAATCCACCCCGGGAGGGGAAATAAAATCCTTTGGTTGCTTAACCACTTTTTCCACAACTGCTCCTTATTGATTGAGTGAAAAGACTACATTTCCCAAGGGGCATTGCTCCAGGATCTGTGAAATAGCTTTTTCAATAGGGAAAAACCCACTCCCTTAACCTCTACTCGGGGGTTTAAGGAGAGCTGGTGACAAATGGCGTAGTTGGCAGGATTTTTGCCGGGATTGGAGGACACCACAAGGACGGAGGTTCCTGCAGCAAAGAGCTGACAACCAGAGGAAAGATCCAGAGCTCGGCTGACGGTCGGTCAGACTGGGGAGTTCCCTTTTCTCAGTGCCTGACTCTGCACTGGTGCCAGGTAATTGTGGCTGAGCACGGGCGGAGAAGGATACAAGGAGAAAGGGTGGTGCACAGGCATAGTGCACAGTGTTGAAAAAAAAAAAGAAAAGGAGAATTTTTTTTCTCTCTTTTTTTTTTGGGCCACACTTGGTTTTTTTTTTGTTTGTGTTGCAGGTATCAGGAGATCCAGAATGGACCCGCAAGAAATATTAAGGTGGATGTCCCTGCAATGGGATAAGCAGCTGGAGATGTCACGAAGGGTGCATGATCAAGCAATGACTACTTTGCAAGAACAGCTGAGACCAGTAAATGCTCTCATAGAACATTTAGCCAAGCAACAGCAGGAGCCAGTGGAAGTTTTTCCTGGATTTACCCAAGGGGTAGGACTGAATGGTTCAGGATCACTTTTGCTGGGACAGTTATCTCCTACTGACAATGTAGATGATTATGTAGATGCATTTGAACGGATTGCAGAAGCCGTCAAACTGCCTAAGGAGCAGTGGGCTATAAGATTTGCTATGTCTTTATCTGGTGAAGCTCTGTCAGCATACAAGTCAATGCCAGTTGCTTTAGCAATGAATTATGAGGCTGTAAAGAGTGCGGTACGAGACAGGTTAGGGCTCACCCCTCTATTCTACAGGCGAAGGTTTAGGGAGGCAAAGTTAAAGCCTGGAGAAACCCCTAAAGCCCTGTATTTTAGAATAAAGGGATTAGCTTGTAAGTGGCTCAAACCTGAGCAGCAAAATGTAGAATCTATGCTTGATGAAATAATGTTGGAACAGTACATGGAAGCTGTACCTGCTGAGGTTAAAAAGTTTCTTATGTTACAGAACTGTAAGACAACAAATGAAGCAGCGGCCATGACAGAACGGTATTTTGAGGCTGAATTCTCAAGGACCTCAAAATCTGGCGTTCTGGGCATGACGCAGACGGATAAAGTGAGTAAGAATTTTGAATGTAAAGTACCTTGGAAAAATAGTGGTTTTTCCTCTACCAAAGGAAAATGTTTCAAATGTGGAGATTTGGGCACTTGCAAAAAGATTGTATTACATGTACTGCCTTAATATCTGGTAATGGGGAAAACCTTAAAGCAGGCCTTTTACTACCAGTCCAGGTGGAGGGCATAAAGGCCCAAGCGATACTAGACTCGGGCGCTAACCAGAGTATGGTGTCCCAACGGCTCTGGGAAGCCATACAAGCTCAAGTAGCGCCGAGTTCAGCAGTGGGGCAGGTGAAAGTACAGTGTTTGCACGGGTCAGCCTCCTATTACCCCGTATATGACCTCATGATAGAAGGTTTAGGAGCAGCCAAGAGAGTAAAGGTGGCAATAATCCCACAGCTGTTACATGATGTAATTCTGGGAAATGATTGGCCCCCATTTTGCCGGGGAATTGAAAAGGGAATAGCAGAGAGGACAGGCTATGTCTCTACCCGCTCCCAGGCAAGAACCCCTCATAGGGAGGAGGACCCTGCTGAAGAAGTGGCAGGCCCATCCCACGTTAGGGAAGATTCCCCTGACTTAGAAAGGGGATATGATGAGGAAGCAATAGACCCATTGCCCATACAGACTGACCTTTTTGATACCATGTCCAAGGAGGTAAGGAAAGGAAAGGCCAAGAAAAAATAAGAAAGGCAGCACAGGACCCAAGGAAGGGCTGATTTGGGAGCCGGGGAGGGCTTACCATGGGTACCCTCAGAGTTGGTAAAGAAATTCCCATCCTTCCCAGGGGAACAGAAAGCGGATCCTGCTTTGAAAAGAGCCTTTGTGTTTGCGCAGGAGGAAAGAGATACTCTGCCCCGATTCCTTTTAGAAAGGGATATCCTGTACAGGGAGAGTAATAACCCACTTACCGGTGAGGTGAGAAAGCAGTTGGTGGTACCAACCACATTTAAGGCCATAGTGATGCGTCTAGCCCATGACCACCCAGTAGGAGCCCACAAGGGGATTCAGGGGACATTGGACCAGGTCTTGGCCCATTTTTACTGGCCCGGGGTCTACAAGGAAATTTCACGCTATTGTGAAGTGTGTCCAACCTGCCAACGGGTTACTGCCTCGAAACCGAGAGCAGTGCCTATGATACCCACACCTGCCATACCCACGCCCATTAGGCGAATGGCAATGGACATCATAGGGCCACTCGTGAGGACTCCCCGAGGTTTTCAGTACGTATTGGTGATCGTGGACCAAGCTACTCGGTTCCCATGGGCCATACCCATGAGAAACAAATCTGCCAGAACAATAGCTTTGGAACTGATAAAATTGTTCTGTGAGGTTGGCTTCCCTCAGGAGATGCTCACTGACCAAGGGAGCAACTTTTTATCGAAATATTTAGCCAGTGTGTGGGATGCTTTTGGCATACACCACGTGCGGACTGCAGCATACCACCCCCAGTCCAATGGGATGGTTGAAAGAACAAACCAGATCATAAAGCAAATGCTTAGGAGGGGACTAGATGGGCAGACGTCCGAGTGGGATACATTGTTACCTTTTGTTTTATATGCGTGTAGGGAGCGTGTACAGGCATCCCTAGGGGCATCCCCGTACGAGCTGTTATTTGGTAGAGCCCCCAGAGGAGCTCTTGACATACTCAGGGAACAATGGGTGGAACCAGATAGGGGGGAGACAGACGTACCCCAGTTCCTCAAAGACTTAAGAAGTCGTTTGAATAGAACGGCGCAAGCCTCTTTGGAAAACTTGCAGGCTAGCCAAAAGAGGCAGAAGAAGTACTACGACCGGGGAACAAAACCCCGTCAATTGGCAATAGGCGACAAAGTGTTGATTATGGTGGCCGAGGTAGGTCAAAAATTCGAGTCCAGGTGGAAGGGGCCCTGTAAGGTAGTGGAGAGGGTAGGTCCCGTCTCATACAGGGTAGAGAATAGTAAGGGCCGGCGCCAGGTATATCACATTAATGTCTTAAAACCCTGGCAAGAAAGGGTAGCCACAGTACAAATAGCTATGAAGGAGCGCCACAGGAACCCTACACAAGGGATTACGTGCTGTCCGTCGCAGGCTTTGGCAGCCCGTAATATTTTAAGGGGGGGGATCTGTGACATAGTGGGTCCTTCTAGCCCGTTTAATGAAGCTAAAAAGCCAGGAACAAAAGTAGAGCTGAGCTGTAAACAGAAGCACATGGCTCCTGGTTACCGTGGGAACCAAGCAGAAAGGCAAGAGAAATGCCGGTGCTATCATTCAAGGGGTGAATCACAAGGTAATGCAGGACACCTGTTAGGGGGTGGAGTTGAGCACGGCCCCAGAATTCACCCTATTAAGGAAACTTCAGGGGAGCTTATGGAGGAAGGTAGAGAAGGAGGTAATGAAGAGGTGGCTGAAAAAGCAGGAAGTGAGGCATATGAGCTGGAGAGAGAAGCTATTGCAAGCTACACTGAGCACAGCTATGCCCAGAGTAAGCCAGAGTCTCTATGGAAAGGAGAGACGGATTCCTTCTTGAGGAGAAAGAAAGAAACCCCGAGGACAGGATATAACAAGGGCAAAGGAGATTGTCTACAATATCCTGGGGAGCACGGGAGAGACAGAAAGCCTAGGAGGCAAGTGAAATGCTATGAGCAGGGCTTAGGTTGGGAACCTACAACTGTTCAAAAGCACCAGAGAAATCCTCCACCAGTAAGGCTGAAAGGTAAGCCAAAAGGCTTGAATATACTTAATTACAGTGACTGTTTGTACCCAGAAGGGTGGTGCTGGGAAAAGAATACTGGGCCTGATAATCTGTGTGAAAGCCAGTTTTTGACCCAAGCATATCGTGTAAAGCCTGGAGCAGTAAGAATGGGCATGGCACCAGCAGTGCCGGTTGAAACATTTCCTTATGAGCAGGAGGAATTGATGGACTGTGAACCAGAGTGTATTGATACTGGAGAAGATATAGATATAATGGACTGTACATTATCTCTGGCCAATGGAATAATTTCCTTGCGCTGAAAGCCTGCTTGAAAAGAGAGTACAGCACAGATAGCACGTGGAAACAGAGAGCTGTGAGGAAACAGCGTGGTTTTGTTTGAATGTTTGTTTTCACCTTGGTTAATGCTGAAGAAAGCCATTTTCTGTTAAGGAACTTTTGTTTGTCCGAATACCAGTAAATACCTGGATTGTGTTTTCTGTTCATGGTAAAATCCACCCCGGGAGGGGAAATAAAATCCTTTGGTTGCTTAACCACTTTTTCCACAACTACTCCTTATTGATTGAGTGAAAGGACTACATTTCCCAAGGGGCATTGCTCCAGGATCTGTGAAATAGCTTTTTCAATAGGGAAAAACCCACTCCCTTAACCTCTACTCGGTGGTTTAAGGAGAGCTAGTGACAACTCTTACTGAGTTGCTTTTCAGGCCAAACAAATGTAGAAAGTATTCAAGCAGTTTTTGTGTGGGACTTGAGAAAGGATCCAAGGCCGTTTCCTCACACTAGACGGCAAAACTCTTCCACTTAAACCCAAGTGACCTCTGAGTGAAATCTCATAATGCAAGGTATTTCATAAAAATCCAATTTTACCTTGATAAATTGAATGACCGGGTATCCAAATGGCAGATGAAATTTAGTGTGGACAAGTGCAAAGTTATGCTTTTAGGGAAGAACAACCCAAACTACGGTTACACGATTCAAGGTTCCACATTAGGAACCAGAACCCATGAAAAATATTTAGGCATCATCGTGGATAATACATTGAAACCTTCTGCCCAGTGTGCAGCAGCAGCCAAGAAAGCAAAAAGAAGGCTAGGAATCATATGGAATGGAATGGAAAATAAAACCAAATATATTATAATGCCTCTGTATTATTCTATGGTACAACCGCACCTTGAATATTGTGTGCAAATCTGGTCGCCATATCTTAAAAAGAATATAGCAGAATTAGAAAAGGTACAGAGAACAGCCACCAAAATGGTAAAGGGGATGGAAGAATACCCCTATGAGCAAAGACTTAAAAGCTTAGGGCTCTTCAACTTGGAAAAGAGAAGGCTGATGGTGGATATGATAGAGGTCTATAAATTAATGAATGGAGTGGAACGGGTAAATGTAGATTGGCTGTTTACTCTTTCAAAAAGCAGAAAGACTAGGGAACATGTAATGAAGTCACAACATAACCCATTTAAGACTAATAAGAGAAAATATTTTTTCACTCAACAAGTAATCAAACTCTGGAATTCATAACCGGAGGATGTAGTATAAGCTGTTAATGTAGCTGGGTTTAAAAAAGGATAGACAAGTTCCTGGACGAAAAGTCCATAAATCATTATTAAAGAGGACCAAGGAAATCCACTGCTTACCACAGGATAAGCACTATGGAATCTGTGTATTTTTCTGGGATCCTAACAGGTACTTGCGACCTGGATTGGCCAATGCCCCCAATTCAGTTGGCGAAGTCGGGGAGGGAATGAGGCTTGGCACAGCAGCAGGCCATAGGCTTCGGCACTTATGGCTTGTTGCTTCTGACTCCCCTTCGACACAACTTCCTGTCAGAGGGGGGGTCAGAAGCAGCAGGCCTTGTGTGTTGAAGCACATGGCCTGCAGCAAGCACTGTGCTATGCCGTGCTGCCCACAGAGGTTTGTCTAGGCCACTTAGCCCGCCTGTAGATGGGTTGGCCCTGCCTGGACATAAGCTATAAGAAAGAGATCTACTTTTTGTATTCCACCAGGCGTTTGTGGTGTGGTTCAGCATGGATACCTTATGTTCTTGTATGTTAAAGTCATCTTGTGCACTGCACCTGCTAAAGTGGTCTGATAAAACATCATCCTAAGCTCACAAATATTTGTGCGTCCACACATACAAATGGAGAAATATCAATTGAAAATGAAGGGCTATTGTGCTCAATGCCAATATCATGGTATGCTCAATCTCCACACCATTTAGTGTATGAGAAATTGTTCAAGGAATTTACAGGGCTAACAAAGAATTTGTAAAATTCATCAGATGATCTGAATTTTCACATTATTTATACCCTGTCTGCTCTATTATTTAACATCTATATGCAGCCTATCTGCTCCCTGATACGATCATTAAATGTAGAATGTCTCGTATATGCTGACGACATACTACTTTACATTCCATTTACCATAGAACAACCTGATTTTTCCCCTATCATCAGATGCTTTGATGCAGTGGCTGAATGGCTTCTCACACAAAACCTGAGGATTAATCATAGCAAAACCGATGTCCTATTTGTCACAAGGAATCAGAAATTCACCCCACCACCCAACCTGCAAGTTAAAAACGCTGAACTAAAGACAAAAGACACAATTCGCTACCTAGGCATCACCCTAGATCAGCGATTGGCTATGACAACCCACGTAAAGACCGTTACCAAAGCAATATACCACAAAATACGAACCCTTCGCCACCTCCGCCCACTACTGGACTTTTCAGACTATCGAACCATATTTCAAGCCCTAGTGATCCCACACATAGACTTCGCGAACACCATCCTCCATGGTCTTCCACAAGCAACCCTCAACCCACTTCGGCTGGCCATGAACTCAGCTGCTAGGGTTCTCACAGGGACATCAAGATTAGAACATATAACCCCAGTAATGAAAAACCTTTATTGGCTGCCACTACAAGCCCGAACTCAATACAAGGTACTGGTCATGACCTTCAAGGCACTGAATAATCAATCTCCCACACCAATTAGTAAACTGCTCAACAACATACCCAATACTAGAGTCAGAAGACCTACACTACTGAACATGCTAACTGTACCTAAGCTCACCACAAGATGTACAAAGGCAACTACCAATAGAGCTTTCTCAATTTATGCCCCAACAGCCTGGAATGAACTCCTCGCTAGTATAAGATCCATAACCAACCTCACCTCCTTCATAAAGGCAATAAAACACCACCTTTTTCTAATTCACTATCCTGAAACCATGCCCGAAAAACATAAGTCATTTGCACTCACACCACACACTAACTGCCCTATCACCCAACATGAAAATGGCTAGATGCTCCTCTCCTTTAGATATACACATCATAAATCTACCACCTGACCTATAAATACCTACGGTTTACGAGAATAGATAACTCTATGTAAATACTTGTATATACCATGTGAATAGTTTTCCTTGTTATCCCAGTTTGATTATGCCATTGTTCTATGTAAGCACATGTTCCATGTAAGCCATGTTCTATGTAAGCACATTGTGATATTTATGCATTGTTGCTTGTTCAGTTTTAATGTAAACCGAGCTGATTTCAATAGCGCGGTATATAAAAAATAAAAATAAATAAAATAAAATAAATAAATAAAAGCATGATTAACTCCTAATCTAAGCCCTGAAAAGAGAATAATGAACAAATAATTCAGACAAAAAATGACATATTTTGATTATGTACTCAACAAAAAGAACCATTAGTTTTTATAAATGTAAGAATGTAAGCCTTTAAGAACTGAAATGGGTTAGCGGTACGTAAGCCTATTAAATACAAATTCAACCATAAGTATCCTTATCTGAAAAAACACACTTTCCACACATCCACTACCTTCTCTGTAACTAAATATTTCCTTAGATTACTCCCAAAACTATCCCTTTACATCTTGATTAGACTGCATTGGTGGCAATAAATGGAACTCACTCGGAAGAGAGGAAAGTGAATAATGGTGTGCGCCCCAGGTATGGGTCCTGGGACTGGTACTGTTCAATGTATTTGTGAATGCTATTGTTGAATGATTGAAGGGACAAGTCTGCCTTTTTGCAAATGACATGAAAATTTGCAACAGAGGGGACTCCTCCGAGGGAGTGGACAACATTAGGAAAGATCTACAAAAACTGGAAGAATGGTCTTATGCTTGGCAGTTAAAATTTAATGCGAAGAAGCGCAGAGTCATGCACTTCGGATGCAGAAATCCAAAGGAATTCTATGTGATAGGGGGCGAGAGGTTGGTGTGCACGGATCAGAAGGATGTTGGAATGATAGTGTCTGAGGATCTCAAGATGGCCAAACTATGTGACAAGGCGGTGGCCAAAGCCAAAAGTATGTTAGGTTGCATACAGAGAGGAATAACCAAACAAAGGAGGAGGTATTAATGCCCCTCTACAAGTCATTGGTGAGGCCTCACCTGGAGTACTGTGTTCAGTTTTGGAGACCATATCTCACAAAGGATCTAAAAAGACTTGCAATGGTTCAGAGGAAAGCAACCAAAATGATTTTGAGCCTGCGACAGAAGACATATGAGAAAAGACTTGAAGACAAAATATGTATTTCCTAGAGGAGAGGAAGGACAGGGGAGATATGATACCCTTTAAGTATTTAAATGTCTGTATTAATGAACAAAGTAAGTAAATGGCCCCACTTTCCACAGAGTATGTATTAATGAACAAACAAACCTTTTTCAAAGAAGGGGAAGCTGTAAAACTAGAGGGCATAAAATGAATTGCAAGGAGGTAAACTTAAAAGCAATGTCGGGAAATACTTTTACACTGAAAGGGTGGTGAATGTTTGGTATTCCCTCCCGATGGAGGTGGTAGGGGAAATAGTGACAGAATTCAAAATGGCATGGGACGACACAGTGTATCCCTTTATACCAAGATGACAAAATCAAAATAAACTTAACCAGCTTTTATACTTCAACAAATAGATCTGCACGGAGCGGTGGGTACACCTACTCTACCACCTTACTGGGCAGACTAGATTGACCATAGTAGTCTTTATCTGCCATCATATACTATGTTATTTTATCCTATTATCTCTCATTACAGACGTTCCTTTTTAATTGAAAGAGACCTGCCACCTGTGTACTATCCCACCTTTCTGCCAAAGTATGCATATTTAGATCTTTAAAAGTCTGTCTATATATGCTTTATGATGACTTCCTCTGACCATTTTAGTAACTATAGATGACTCCATTTGATTAATATGCTTTTGAAGGTTCAAATCCAGCCTAAAAACTCACTTCTTTGAGACTGCTTTTGGATCCTGATCCCTCAATAGTTGCCTGTTCACCTCCTGTGTGTTTCCTTATCATTCCCCTAGATATATACTAGTCTCCAGTTATGTTGACTCCAGTAGATTGTAAGATGAGAAGAGACTGTCTCTTGCATGTCTCTATACAGCGCTGTGTACGCCTTGTAGCTTTATACAAATGATAAGTAATAGTAGTAAGGTTCAAATCTCCAGTATCGAAAATACCCCAATGAGGTCTTACTAGAGGCATTAACAACTCCTCCTTCCTGCTGGTCATTCCATTTTCTATCCACCCAAGCATCCATCAGGCTTTTGTCATCAATTTAGCTTCCTGTTTGACTACCTTAAAAACATCAGATATAATCAATCCCAGATCCTGCTCTTCTTTCATACAGAGAGGAATTCTACCTCATATACCATAACACTCCCTTTGACTTTTTCAGCCCATATCCAAGAAACTGCATTTTGTAGCATTAAATCTCAGCTGCTAAACTCAAGACCATTTATCAAGCTTGGCTGGATACCTCCTCATCTTTCTGGTTGTCTACTCTTTTTCACCTCCCACTCGACCAGTTTCTAACTCAGCAATCACCTTACAGCCCTTACCAAGGGAACTATGCCATACGCTTTGCTAAAATCTAAATATACCACATCTATGTTTAAATCTCTTTATTCACATAACCAGAAAATACAAGAAAAGGCAACAAGTACAGTTCCATACCCAAGGTTACAACCCAAGAAAGCCAGGCACAGGGAGCATGCCCAGATAACATGGCAAAACAAAACAAAGCCCCCCCAGAAAATACGTATTTGAAAAGCACACAGAGATTAGAAAGAGACAACTGAGGCATTAACTGGAACCATTGGGATTAAAGTATGCTACACCCTCCCCCATTAACTAGAACCATCCCCCCCCCCCCCCCACGCACCGTGTCTATCCAGCTTCCCCAGCAGTAAAAGATAAATATGAGCATGAGCAGGTCCGGGGTGGAATCTTCTCCCAGACCCATATCAGCCATAAAAAGTCATGACACGCATGGATGCCCATTAACCGCCCCCCCCTTTTCTCCCCCCTACCAAACTCCCCACCCCCCACCCCTTCTACAACTCAGCCTTCACATGAGTCTGTCACTAACCCGGGGACAGCCAGCCATCCCCCAAGAAAAATAGGACACACCAAACCCACGGTATCAGTAGCCACTCAGGATTCTACTTCGGGCCCTCCGCGGTAGCAGGTGTAGATGAGGCCCCCAAGCCTCCAGAAAACGCTTCCACTCCCTCTCCTTCCCACATGCACGCAGCCTTTCCATGAGCAGGGTCCTATGCAACTGCACCCGCCAAGCCCCATAAGTGGGTCCACGAACATCCAACCAATGCTGCAACACAAGCGTACGAGCAGTCACCAAGACTAACCGGACCCAGCGCACACCCACCTGTCCCAATGTGGCCCCCCATTCATCCTCCCACAGATCCAGTACTATGTTCTTAGCAGTCAAAGATAGTGGCTGTTGCAGGCAGGCGGCCAAGTACGCCGAGACCCTCCCCCAGTATACCTGAGCTCTCGGGCAATGCCAAAACATATGCCCCAGGGTGGCCCGGGGTGTATCACAGCGCGGGCAACAGTGACTGCCCCCACCCCCGCTCGCCACGCCCGAAGCGGGGCAAAATATAAGCGACGTAGTATCTTATATTGAGTGTCCCTGTGAAGTACCAAAACGCTTAAAGAAGGAATAGCGGGCAAGCCCTCAATTAGCTCTGCACCACAGATCCCTTCACCAAGATCCAAAGCCCAAGCTTCCGCTAGCTCTTCCACGCCAATAGGCGCCACCCCGTCCCAGAGCATGCTATGCAGCACGGACACACATGCCCCCGGCTCACTCCCTAATAACATCGACTCAAGGGCGGAACACACCTCCCCCCGCGGGGACTCCATGAACATAATTACGAAGTTGCAGATACTGAAAGAGGTCCTTGTCCCTTAAGGGATACTGTTTACAGAGCTCAGAGAAAGCAATCATCCCCCCTTCTGATGTCAGCACATGCTCCAGGTTTACCATACCTAACTCCTCCCAGCCAGCAAAGTGAGACCGCCCTAAACCCGGTCCGAACTCAGCATTTCCCCTTATGGGAAGGTAGGGCGTGTGATACGCCAAAATCTGATGTCTGGAGCAGAAATACCTCCACGCTTTTCGTACAGGGTCCAAGAGAGTCTTCTGAAAATCACCAGACAATTGCCGAATCCGCTCAGCATGCAAAAGATACCGAAAGTGAAAAGGGAACGCCATCGCTCTAAGCAACCCCAGGGGAGAGCAGTCTTCCAAGTCCCAGAGCCAATCCCGAACCCACCGCAACAAACAGGCGATATTATATTTCTGTATATCCGGGAAGCCTATGCCACCAAATATACCACATTTTATTTATTTATTTATTTATTTATTTTATTTATTTAGTAGACACTTGTATACTGCTGCTTCCTACGATCAGCAGCGGTTAACTTTACAGATCAGGTTGGACTGCTCAGTGCAGTAATTTGTATGATTTACATTATGATTGGTTAAGGATTTGATTAGAAACAACACAAACACAGAGTCATTTGATTTACATTTGAATTAGTGTGTGCGGGTTTGCTTACCTATATATACATTAGGATGCGTGGGTGGGGGTGTGCTCCGTATATACATATATACAATACACATCTAACTGATACAACTCTCTGGTCACTCTGTCACAGAAATTTATCTGATTCATCGAACAAGACCTACCCTCTAGTAAAACCATGCTGCCTCGAAGTCTGTAATCGAATGAAGTGCAGAAATTGCACTATCCTCTATGTTAGAGGTAATTCTATTAATTTGCTCACTAGCAAAATCAGATTGAATGGCCTGAAGTTCTAGCTTCCTCCTTACTTCCCAATTTTGTAAAAAGTACTACATCTGCCTGTCTCCAGTCCTCTAGTATCACTCCCAACTCCAGAAAAGCCATTGAAAAAGTCAGACAGTCGAGCCACCTGAACTTTCCTAAGTTCCTTCAATCCTCTTGGATGTATCCCATTCAGCATCATTCTTTTGTCGATTTTTTTTTATTTAGCTAGCTCCTCAGGAACAAATTTTTTGAAAATTGTTTGAAGTCTACCCTATTTCCATTCCTAGTTGTGTACATTTATCTGTCTTATTTCTAGTTCTTCCTCCATTAGTACCAAATAGAAATGTGTTAAACAGTTCTGTCATTGGCCTACGATATGCATATTCTTCCCCCTCACCTTTGAGCCTCACAATACTACTTTGGCACTTCCACCTTTCTCTAGCATATCTGCATTTCACTGTATTAGCTATTTTCTCATCAATTTGCATTCTTGCTTTCCTGACTTCCTTCCCAGCCTGTCTTACCTTTTCTAGATATGCTGGCTTGTCTTCCTCATTTTGTGATTTATTCTAGTTTATAAAAGCTAATGTCTTTTCCCTTTACCTTTTCAGCACCTACTTTTAACACAGTAACATAGTAAATGATGGCATATAAAGACCAGCATGGTCCATCTAGCCACCAGGCTAGATGGACCATGCTGGTCTTTATATTTATTTATTTATTTATTTAACATTTCTTATATACTGCCTTTTATGATATCATGATATATGCCATCATTTACTATTTTACTGTGTTAAAAGTAGGTGCTGAAAAGGTAAAGGGAAAAAAACCATTAGCCTCTTTTTCCTCATATCTTTATTCGCCTCCATGAAAATGGAATCCAGGACTTGTCTTGGGATTGATGTAAATCCTACCTAGCGGACCGATGGCAACAGGTACGGATGGGATCCAACACATCCGAACCATTTCAACATCATCAGGGGGTACCCCAAGGCTCCTCTCTGTCAGTGCTACTCTAACATTTACATGCAGCCTATATGTGAAATCATCCGCTCATTCAAAATCTCCAGCCTGATCTACACAGATGATGTCCTTCTGTTTGCACCAATCAAAGTCATGCACCCTGACTTTACCGCTCTAGTGGAATGCTTTAATGCAATCACTGACTGGCTTCAAGCCCAGAACCTCCGCATAAATTTCAAGAAAACTGAGGTCCTGTTTATCACAAAGAACAAAAACTTTTCTCCTCCCGCGACTTTAAGGGTGAGAGACGCAGAGCTCCCAAGTAAACCCGCGATACGCTACCTCGGCGTTACGCTTGACCAACGTCTCGACTTCAAAATTCACATAAACACCACCACCAGGTCTATATACAATAAAATCAAGACACTAAGGCACCTAAGACCTATGTTGGCTCCCGATGATTTCCAAACAATATTCCAGGCGCTGGTAACACCACATTTCGACTATGCGAACGTCATTTTGCATGGCCTCCTCAAGAGTACCCTCAACCCATTACAACTTGCGATGAACGCTGCTGTCCGTGTTCTCTGTGGAGTATCCAGAAGAAACCACATCACTCCCATCCTTAAGGATCTTCACTGGCTACCGATAAACTGCAGGCTCACATACAAGGCACTACTCCTCACCTTCAAAGCCATCAACAAGATATCCCCCTCGTTCCTCACAGTCCTCCTTACCCCCAGCCCTAACAACAGGTCGAGAAGGACAGTAACCACCAACACACTGATTATCCCCATGGAATCTACTAAATGTACACAAGCAACTAGGAATAGAGCCTTCGCTTTCTATGCCCCAAAGTGCTGGAACAACCTCCCACCTAATATCAGATCGATTAGAGATCTTATACAATTCAGGAAAGCCCTCAAACATCACCTATTCCTCCTACACTTCTCACAACCAAACGACACTTCTCCACCTCCCCCACCCCAATCCACTCAAGTAGCGCCCAACACTTCACAAACAAACTAAGACAAACCTAGTCTCAGACCCATCCACTGATGTTCAATAATATCAATCTAAGGTGTACATAACAGATCGGTGATAGTAATACTATGAATACTTCCAATACCTAAACTGTAACAATGAATATGTGTTGATATATATGCTATAACACTTACTATATACAACTGATAAAACCCAGTCCTAACCATGAGGATTGGGTCTAACATCTAACTTGTAAATAGTCACCTCGCCACATCTTTTGATGTTCTAATGTAAATAGTTCACCCAGTAAATTGTAAATAGTTCACCCAGTTACAACTCCAAGTTTCCGCTCCTGTTCAATGTAAGCACAAGGTAGTTCTGCCTTGACTGTTCGATAATTGTTAATTGTAAACCGCACTGATAATAAAGAGCGCGGTATAGAAACGATTTTAAATAAATAAAATAAAAATAAATGTATGTACATTCCTATCAAGCAGTATGTTTCCCTTAACAATATCTCCTTTCAGTTTTGTCAGTGGTTTTCTACTTCCCCTAAATGTTCCCATTTAGCTAATGACTCCATAGGGTACTCTCCCTTCTTGACAAAGTTTTTTTCCTGACATCTGGGATCCTTAACTTTCGAATGCCAAATACCTAAATGCATGGTCCGCCAATCGCTAGATTCTAGATAATCACCAACTACCACATCAGAAACACTCCCACTAGTTGTAAATATTAGGTCTGGAATCCATGCTTTTTGACTTCTAGAAGACATGGCAGCCAGAACGTCTCAATCAATATTTGGCAGATTAAATCATCTAGCAATAGCACTTACTTTTCATAGTTATCTTGTGAATGTCTTCAATAAAATCTTTATTTCTTCTGGGATGAGGGGACTTCGGAGGGGTAAAGATGGAGGCAGTGGCAGATGCTTTTGACTCCCTCCTGCAGAAGCATATTTCCTTTTGTTTTCTGATTACCTCGTTCTTGTTTGATGCTTCATACATCCTGCGAAAGGAAGGCAAAACTGCCAGTGGAACAGCCTGAAATCAGTGAGCCCATGGACTTGTACGTGAAGCCTGTTGCGGGGGAGAAAACTCCGGACAGCCCACTGGGTAAGGCGGAGATGGAACGAGATATCTCATCTTTTCCTGGGCCTGATGTCTCCTTGAGCCCGAAGGATTGAGTCCCTCCAGTCCAACCCATGTAGAGATCAAGTAAGGCTGTGGCTGGGGGTTTTCTACTGGATAATGCTGGCGGGCTTATCCAGCCAATGGTACAGACACCCTGTCCCGGAAGTCCTAGCTGGGTGTCAGGGTTTGCTCCCAGTGTTTCTGGAATGGTGGGGGCCATGGAGGAGCAGTTGGCTCGGTTGCAGCCTGGAAAGGTTTCTTTTTTGCTTCCGTCTGATTGGTGGCCAGGGCAATCTAGTGTAATGGATCTAGGAGGTGGAGTCCGTTCAGTGTTAGCAAGGCCTCAAGTTTTTTTCCTTTGAAACATTATGGGACACACTATTTATCCTTGAACAATCTTTTTCAAAGTAACTTCAAACTATCTCCAGCCCATTTATTCAATATGGTCAGAAAGTGGAGACACATGAAGAATTTGTGAATACTTTTCAAACAAAAATATCTTCTCTTGAGACTTGTTTGGAACAGTTCCAGGATTCTGTTGTATCTGTCATGAAGAATTCGGAAGACATACATCGGAAGATGGAAGCCTTAGAAAATTCATCTAGAAGCAGAAAGTTAAGAGTATTGAATTTTCCGAAAGTTCCTTCTATTCCACCGCTGGAACTTTTCAAGAACTTTTTGATTTCAGTTTTTAAAATTCCTGCAGAATCTGTGCCTCTGATCTTGAGAGCTTTTTTTCTTCCTTCGGCTAAAATTAAGCCGGGTGAGGACCAGGGTCAGGATCAGAACCAAGTTTCTGACCTGTCCTGTAATAGTCTTGATTTCACTAGGTTTTTGGAGTGGTCGGAATCTGAACACAGGTTGACTGCCACTCAGCTAGTCACCCTGGCTTTAGATATAGACTGAGATTGGTTGCTAAAAATGTATTGTCATGTCTCTACTAAGCAGTTTATGGACTGCCATATTCGTATTTTTCCAGATGTGTCCAGGGCTACCCAGAGAAGAAGGAAGCAATTTTTATTGCTTAAATCCTGGGTGCTTCAGTTGGGTGGTCTTTTCTTTCTATGCTTTCCTTGTAAATGCCTTGTCAAATAGGCTGGCACAAATTACATTTTTCTTGAACCATGCCACCTAACTACCTTTATTTCTTCTAAGGTTGCTAAGATATAGTCTGCTCCCATAGAGTCTCCCCAAACTGTAGCAGCTGATAAGCATACAATAAATAATACCAGGAGTCAGTTGCAGGATCCAAGCCAATTTATTGTGCACAGGCTCAGACAAGTAAGCATCCAAAAAGGACTGAGCAATGGAGTCTAGGAATAAATTCCTTATATACAATTTTCACAGTTTGATACAGGCAAACTCTCTATTGGTCCCAACGCCCCCTGCACCTGTCCAATCGGGGACCCTCTCTGGGCCTGGCTCCTTGCTCCCCCTTTCAGGCTTATTCTAACAAAGGCATAGTCTTAGACATAGATACATTTCTACTTCAGGACATTTCTAGCTCAGAGAATGCAAGGACAGAGCAGATCAAGCATAAAGAACTTACACAAACTTCATGGAGGAAGGAAAGGGACTTTCAAAAAGCAGTTTTTAAAGCAGTTTCTCAAACTTTGGTTTTTCTCAGCACTACTCTCAAGTGGGGGTTAGGATCTAGGCCTAGTTTACAGGCCATAGCATACCACATTCCCCCATTTGATTATTCTCAACCCGAATAGGTGAGGGTGAGAAATTAATCACACATCAATGGTATCTCCGACTAAGGTTTCTTCCCTGGGTATAGCCTGATACTGCCACATGGCTAGTATGCCGGTTGCTGTCTTACGTTCAACCGTACTTTTTATGATTGAGAGAAATATGCGGAAGCAAAGGGGTAGGAAACATGGGAGAAGCAAGCACATAACTACTAAAATAATCACTGCAAACATTATAGTCTTTAATTCTCCAATTCCAGAAAATAGAGATCCAGCCCACCTGTTGAGGTTTAATCCATTCCAAGTCTGAACTGGCACATTTGCTAATCTGCGTATATGATCTGCTATTTCTTCAACAACCTGACCTTGATCATCAATTTGTAAACAACAATTAGTTAGATTAAACTTTCCACATACTCCACCTTCAGATGCTAGCAAATAATCAAGTGCTAAACGATTTTGGTAAATAGCTGTACGCATCTGAGTGCTTTGCTTGGCTAAAAGAGTTAGTGCTTTACGTGTTTCATTAGTTGAGTGACCCTTGTGCCAGTTCGGGCAGTAGTTATGCAAGCAGCACAGCACAGAGAGGTAAGGCAAGCGCCACACTGAGGGACCTCAGGGTTACCGCAAAGATTATAGAAAGACAAAAGCACAGCATGATTAAGGCAATGGAATAAACTGATTTAAATGTCTCTCCTCTTTCTACTCAAAGTCTCTTATCTCCACAGCTTCCACCGTACGTAGACCTGTCAGCTTCCGGGGGTGACAGGAGTAGGGTTGTAGAGTCCTCAAGCTTCTGCCGTACGTAGACCTGCCAGCCTCCAGATGTGTGGCAGGAGTAGGGCTGTAGATCCTCACAGCGGTGATTTTCTTTGCAGCGTAAGTCTCAATGGTGATTTTGGATTGCTTGTTGAAGTCCAGTGACAAATTTCAGTAGCTGCCGCTGGCTTTACTCGACTGTGGTGAATCCAAGAGTCTATTTCAGCCACTTTAACTGCTGTTGGCGTTGATAGTATGACAACATATGGTCTCCTCTAGTGAGGTGCTAACAGTGTCTTCTTCCACTCTTTGATCCACACCGAGGCTCCAGGCTTGAAAGGATGCAGTAGTTCAGTCAGATTGATAGGCAACTGGTCCTGGACCCAGGTATGGAGACTCTGCAAAACAGAACCTAGAGCCAACAATTCTTGCCTAGTGATTTCAGATCCAATCTGAGTCATATCCCCTTTTATCCCTTGAACTATGGGCGGAGGGCGCCCATACAGAATCTCAAAAGGGGAAACTTCTAATGACTTGGTGGGGGCTGAATGTATCCTGAGGAGGGCTATAGGTAGAGCTTGGGGCCACTTCAGGTGAGCTTCCTGACAGAGTTTGGACAGCTGAGACTTCAGGGTTTGATTCATTCTCCCTACCTTCCCTGAACTCTGGGGTCTATAGGCTGTATGGAGCTTCCACTGCATTTGCAGAGCGTGGGCTAATTGCTGAGTCACCTGTGATACAAAGGAGGGTCCATTGTCTGACCCTATAGCTAATGGTATTCCAAACCGGGGGATAATCTCATGGAGTAGAACCTTGGTGACTTCTCTGGCTTTCTCAGTTCTGGGGGGGGGAAAGCTTCTACCCACACAGAAAATGTACAGACTAGAACTAATAGGTAATGATATCCCTGCGCTCGTGGCATCTCTGCAAAGTCTATTTGGATGTTTCCCATGGGGGTGACTCCCACTGACTGAATTCTTGGGGGTAGGTTAGGACCTTGCCGGGCATTATTCTTTGCACAGATTACACATTGTCGGGCTATTGAGGCGGTCAAGGGTCCTAGTAGTGAGATACAAAAATGAGGTTTCAAAGCTTTCTCCATCGCAGTTTTCCCATAGTGTGTAGCTTGGTGGAAAGCTTGGACAAAAGCTGGACCCAGGGCTTCAGGGATCACAGTTGTACCGGGAGGTGAGCCACCATCTGGTGGTGGCAACACTATCCATCCAGTTTCTGATAACTTTCCCCCTTCCTTCTGACAATAGTAGTCCAATTCATGTGAAGTATATCAAGGAGTCCAAGCACTAAGGGGTACTGGAAATATGGCCGCCTGAACTGCAGTACTAGGGGCAGGAACTTGTCTGGTAGTAGCTGCTTCTCGAGCCGCAATGTCAGCGAATCTGTTCTCCTTCTCCGGCCTGGTGACCTCGGCAGTGCATCACTGCAACCTGTTTGGGGGCCCACACAGCTTCTAATAGTGTCAATATCTCGGGGCCATACTTAATGGACTTGCCTCCTGAGGTTATCAATCCTCGTTCTTTATAAAGGGCTCCATGGGCATGTAACGTTGTAAAGGCATACTTAGAGTCTGTGTACACATATAGGCGGAGCCCAGTCCCTATTATCAGTGCCCTAGTAAGGGCTATCAATTCAGCTTTCTGTGTTGAAGTTCCTGAGGCCAGAGCCGATGACTCTATCACCATGTCCAGGGTCACCACTGCATACCAAACCAAACATGGAATGTCTCATCAACACCATTAAATCGCACATAGACCTGGGAAAAACAGACCTCCGGGAACTAACAAGCAGCTGGGATTCCGGAATCCAGACCATAGCAATCCCTAAAGGGAACCATACACCAAACACACCCAAACACCAATCAGAACCATGGTACACCATAACACTGACCAGAATGAAGAGAGACCTTAGAAAGCATGAAAGAAGGTGGAGACGTACCAAGTCCATCCAACTCAGGTCTGTATACTTCAACCTCCTCTCAAAATACAAAGAAGAAGTAAACACAGCAAAGAGGATACACCATACCAACATCCTAAACAAAGCCATCAACAAACCACGTGAGCTTTTTGCTCTAGTAAAATCGTTAACCAAAACAGCCTTACCAGAACAGCAAGATAGCGCCATCCATCCTCAAATGCTGGCAAACCACTACGCAAGCAAGCTGACTACCTCCACACCCACTCCCTATGTAGACACAACATACCAAGGAACAGAGTTTGAGCAAGAACAGACATGGAGCATCTTCCACAACATCGATGAACAACAAACCATCAACATATTAACCTGCATAAATACCACCACCTCTCCACTGGACCCTTGCCCAACTGCATGGATCAAAGCAGCGAAAAAAGAGATCAGCCAGCAAATATCTCACATTGTAAATCAGTCACTAAGTCAAGGAATTATGCCTGACCAACTAAAGCAATCTATAATAAGACCAATCCTAAAGAACAGCTCACTCAACAAGGAAGACCCAACCTCATACCGCCCCATCTCCAGCATTTCGTTCCTGGCAAAAATCATTGAAAAAGCAGTGCTCATACAACTGCAAGAACACCTTGATGACCGTGATACCCTAGACAAACACCAATACGGGTTCAGAAGAAACCATGGAGTGGAAACACTTTTGATAGCGCTAATGAACAACCTCCTCAAAGGCCTAGAAGACAGAAAGAAAATGTTTATACTCATTTTCATTGACATCTCTGCCGCCTTTGACACTGTACATCATGGGATCCTCCTTAACAAACTGGAATCTATAGGAATTGTGGGAACCCCCCTCAAATGGTTCTCCTCCTACATAACAAACAGAAGACCACAAGTACAATTCAATGGGGAAAAAGCTGAAGCATTCTCTCAAACACAGGGCATACCCCAGGGTTCGGCTCTCTCGGCACTACTGTTCAACATTTACATGCAACCCCTCTGTGACATTTTCAAAAGGCATAATATCAACTACCACATTTATGCAGATGATATTATGCTTTACACACAATTGGATACTTTGGATCCTAAATATACACAGCTCGAAACCTGCCTGGACGAGATGTTAAGATGGCTACAGAGAAACAACATGACAATTAACCACAAGAAAACAGAAGTCATGTATATATCCAGTAAACCGAACTTCAAGCCCCCGCCTACAATCACTCTGTGCAACAACACGAAGAACGAAATCAAATATCTAGGAGTCACACTCGACTGCAACCTAAAAATGGATACATACCTACGTAAAACAAACAAGGCCATCTTCCATAAACTTAGGGTGATACAACCACTAAGGAAAATAATAGAACCCTGTGATTTTCGGTCTGTGGCACAAGCACTAATTATGCCACACCTAGATTACTGTAACGCCATCTTACAAGGGCTGCCTAAAAAATCACTAAATATCCTTCAGATGGCCCAAAATGTGACAGCCAGGATCATAATGGGAACAAGCATTGCTGAACGCATTACTCCCATTTTAATCGAGCTACATTGGCTTCCAATTGCAGCCAGGATACAATACAAGATACTGGTAACCACGTTCAAACTTATCAATGGCATAGCCCCCTCATTCCTTTCCTCACTTATCAGCACGCAACCTACAAATAGGGACAGGAGAACCACCAATTCGGGCACCCTACAAGTCCCCACCAACATTAGATCAGTGAAAACAAGTACAAGTCGCAGAGCTTTCTCATTCTCTGCGCCAACACTCTGGAATCAACTCCCTTTTGAGCTGCGTCTAATCAAGGACATTACCAATTTCAAGAAGGAGCTA
This sequence comes from Ichthyophis bannanicus, assembly GCA_033557465.1. NCBI lineage: Eukaryota > Metazoa > Chordata > Amphibia > Gymnophiona > Ichthyophiidae > Ichthyophis > Ichthyophis bannanicus. The sequence continues at coordinate 111,864,273 of CM066047.1, read as the reverse complement.
AAAACTCACCTTTTCAAAAGTCACTACAATCAACTATGACTCTCAAGTTCAATAGAGCCGTAGCAAAGAAATCAGATAATTATACGCTTTGTGAAACCGTTATATGTAGAAATATGTAAATATGTATAAATATGTAAATATGTATGTATAAATGTAAATATGTGTAATCCTTTCCCCAAGACACTAACCCTGTGTGCTGTGACCTTACCCTCTGATCTAATGTATATACTACCCCCACTTCCCGGTCTTGATTTGACAACCCCCAAAAGATGGAATCGAACCGCTGCTGATCGCTGGAAGTGGCGGTATATAAGTGTGTATTAAATAAATAAAATAAATAAAATAGCCAGCACGACGTTGTCCATTGATGACGAGACTGCTTCCATTCATGAAGAAAGTTCGCTCAGGGTTACTTAATGGGATGTCAGCTAGATCTGGGCGACTTGAGTATACAGTGTCCATAACTTCCAGGCAATCATGGTCAGGAGGGCCTGGGCCGACTGGCAGCAAGGTAGCAGGGTTCAGGGTCTGACTGACAATCAACTGTAGCCGGGGGTTTTCACACAGCATGCTTTGCTACTTTAACATTCGTGAGTTGGTGAAACAGTAATTCCTTTTATGTTCCATGAGGATCAGGACAGAGTGTGGTACAGTGACTTGAAGATTCTGGCTTAGGGTGAGCTTATCGGCTTCGCTCACCAAGAGGGCTGTGGCTGCAACGGCTCTCAGGCAAGGTGGCCATCCTTTTGCAACACGGTCCAATTGTTTTGATAGATAAGCTACAGGTCGCTGCCAGGATCCAAGAGGCTGGGTCAACACTCCCAATGCATTTCCGCTTGATTCATGGACATAAAGATGGAATGGCTTCTGTACAGCCGGTAGGCCCAAGGCTGGTGATGACATCAGAGCTGCTTTCAGCGATTTGAACGCTTTCTCCTGTTCTGGGCCCCATTCCACGGGGGATCGTTCCACTCCTTTGGTGGCCTGGTACAATGGCTTTGCTAAGAGCGTGAAGTTAGGTATTGTCCTGCCCCCACCTAGGGCCGATGACTCTAGAGCAAGGGTGACCTCTACTTTGTCTTCAAGTGTCCTTTTTGACTAAGGTAGCAGCAAGGGACGCTGGGAGTTGTAGTCTAGGTTTACTATCAAACAAAGGTGTTGTGGCACGAGGGTCATTTGAACAGATAAATTTTAATTTGGGGTTTTGCCTTTCACACATAGATTCTTGGCTCAAAACTTGGCACGGATTACTTTCCAAAACAATAGGAAACAGGAGCAATTCAAAGTTAGAAAATAAAGCAAATAGCAAATTGTTTCTTCACAGCAAACATTCAGGAGAAAACAACTTTGCATTACCTTCATGCAAAGGTTGTCTAACGTAGGTCCAAGTGATCTATCTCACATAAAGAACAATCCATCTCACAGATATCAGTTGTATCAGGAGTACTTTCTACGTCAACAATCATCTCCTCGCTGCAATCATTATAATTCTGCTTAGGGGAACTTCTAGACTGCAGGTCACTGAGAACTGCTTGCAGCTGTTCAATAAAGTTGTCCCCCTATGATTGGCAGTAACTTTCTCTAGTGCAGGAAACTGATTCTTACGTAAGCTCTTAGCAACAGCCTTTATATCTGTTTCAAAACACTTACTAAGAATGTTTCTGACTGGAACTGTTTTCGCAGCAGTGCTATCTCTGCTCTTATTAGCACTGTTCTTTAACTGCTGTACAATCTCCTCAGCAAGTCTCTGGCTAGGAATTATGGCAGACGTACCTTTCTCACTTGCAATGCCCTTTCTGTAATCAGAGCTTTCCTCCCTCGTATAGGTAAACTCTTCTACCTTTTCTTCGGGTAGTTTCCACAGAGGTTTTGGCTTTGCTTCTAGTGCTCCTGAGGTAAAGGAAATGGACCTTCCAGAATCCTCCTTTGCTAGTTCTGGGTTCCAAAGTTTCCCTCTTTGCTGCTCTCCTCTTTGCCTTCCTTGCCTGCATTGCTCTGTCTGCTGTCGTTGCTTCCCTCGTGGCTTCTGAGTGTTCTCTCTCTCACCACCTCTCCTGAACTCTAGCTCTGAAGCAGGTTTAAAACGGCTTCCTTCAGCAGCCACACCCCTCTGGCTACTCATGTGCAACTCATTAGAGCTCCACTCAGCTCCTACGTCACTGCTATAGCTGGGCTCAGTTCTAGTTAGAAGCTTTCGGTTTCTATGGGAACCTGACTTGCCCTTACTCTTAAAGGTACAATGCTCATTATTTTCCCAATCCATCTGCTCAGCATTGCTGTCATTATCACATATTCCCCCCTTAAGATATTACAGGCTGGGTTGATGACATCATCGCAGCATGTAATCCTGGATAATGCGTCCGCATTCTGATGTAGCTTGCCAGCTCTGTGTTCAATGGTAAAGTCAAACGCTTGCAGCGCCATATACCACCTTGTCAATCTCGGGTTGTAGTCTTTCATTTGTCCAAGCCACTTTAAAGGGGCGTGATCAGTCATGAGCAAAAATTTCCTACCTGCCAGGTAGAACTTCAAAGACTCTATGGCCCACTTTATAGCGAGGCATTCTCGCTCTATTGTGGAATAATTTTTCTCCGCAGGAGACAGTTTTCTACTTAGAAATAGCACCGGGTGCTCTATACCAACATGCTTTTGCGAGAGCACAGCCCCTAGTCCGGTGTCGGATGCATCAGTTTGTAAGATGAACGGTAGGTCGAACTCAACCCCTTGCAGAACCGGGGCGGCACATAGTTCGGCCTTCAAGCATTCCAACGCAGTGATTGCCTCTGGAGTCCATCGCAGCTGATTGGGCTGGTTCTTCTTCAACATGTCTGATAGTGGAGCACTTTTCTCCGCGAAACGTGAAAGAAACTGCCTATAGTACCCCACTAATCCCAAGAAACTTCGAAGTTGTTTCTTATTGGTGGGTTGAGGAAAGGTCTTCACGCTTTCAACTTTGTCAATCAAGGGTTTTACGGTACCGTGCCCAACCAAATGACCTAAGTACTTTACTTCTTGGCTTGCGAACATACACTTGGCTGGGTTTAGTGTTAGGCCAGCGTCTCGCATAGCTTGTAATACCGCTCTTAACCTTGATAGGTGCTGTTCCCAGTTGGTACTGTGGATGATGATGTCATCCATATGCTACTGCATATGCTTGATGAGGTCTGAGTACCAAATCGACCAGCCTTTGGCACGTAGCCGCTGCACCATGTAGACCAAAGGGCATATGCTTGAATTGATACAGGCCTATTGGGGTGCTGAACGCTGTTTTCGGGCGTGATTCCCTGGTCAATGGCACCTGCCAATAGCCTTTGGTCATGTCTAGTGTTGTTAGATACGTGGCCCTCCCCAGGCGGTCGAGGAGCTCCTCTATGCGGGGCATAGGGTATGCATCAAATTTTGACAGGGCATTGACTTTTCTAAAATCAATGCAGAATCGGAGCGTTCTGTCTGGCTTGGGGACTAGGACAATCGGACTGCTCCACGGGCTCTTGGATTCCTCAATTATGCCGAGGTCCAACATCTCCCTTACTTGGTTTACGACCTCTTGCCTCCGGGCTTCCGGCAACCTGTATGGGCGCTGTCGTACTACTTCTCCTGGGGGAGTTACAATCTCGTGTGCGACGAGTTGAGTATGTCCAGGAAGAGGTGTTAGGACGTCCGGGAAGTTTTGTATCAGCTGTTCCAGCTGCTTCTTCTGAGTCCACGACCCCCTTCTCCCATCCTTCGCTCCGAGGTCTTCTTGCAGTCACTTAGTTGAGGGCCTAAGTCATCTTCTGCTTTTTCCTCAACTATCGCCACCAATCCTTGAAGGTCAGTTCGCCCTGTTGAACCAAACCCTTTGGCTCCTCTCGTTGTACTGGAGACCATGTGCACTTCTTCAAGAGGTGGAAACCCAACCCTCTCGCGTATGATCTATGCTATGCGGTCGCCTATGCTTACTTTGAAATCTTCAGATCCAAAATTAAAGAGTAGTACCTTAACGGCACCTCGGTAATCGGGGTCCACGACGCCAGCTCCCACGTCAATAGCATATTTCACAGCTAAGCCGGAACGAGGGGCGATGCGTCCATAACATCCAGCCGGTAGTTCCAACTGAAGGGCTGTATTCACCAAAGCCTTGCCGTGTTTAGGAACAGTCACCTCTTCAGCGCTGTATAAATCAAACCCGGCTGCTTGTGGAGAAGCTCTCTTGGGTGGGCGCGCGTCTGGACTCATCCTACAGTATTTTAGGACGAATACAGGTTTCTTGGCCTCCTCTTTCTTGAGCAACTGTTGTGGAGACTTTTGCTCCTTCCCAAATAAGGGATTTGGAACTGCCATCATTTTACGTGTGTTCTTATCCAGTGATTCAAGCGGAGTGCTTGCAGCTATCAAGCCTTCCTTTTTCTGCAAACTCTGTTGAATACCTTTTTGAAACTGTGGCCAGTCTCGGCCCAGTACTAATTCTTGTGGCAAGTGTGGAACTATGGCCACTGGAATCTCTCTTTCTATTCCAAATCCTTTTATTAGGACTTTGTAAATAGGGTATGAGGATGCCGCGCCATGCACACAGCGGATTTTTACAGTGCCACTGGGTAGACAAGGTATGGTTTTACTTTGGGCTTCTATCTTTTGCCAAAGGCTTTGGGAAACCATACTCTGATCGGAACCAGAATCTAGTAAGGCATTCGCATTCACTCCCTGGACTGTTACTGCCAAGAGGAAACCCTCTCTAACCTGTCCTGGGTTAGTGGTTACTAGCGCTATTTTTACCTTACAGTTATGCTGTAAATGATCATCACTGCCACATTTAAAACATGTTTTCCTTACATATTTTCCTCTACATTCAGGTAAACATAATGCATTAACATTCATTGCTTTTTCCTTCCTTTCTGAAAATGCATTGGCTGCCTTCCGAGAAGCTATGCTTTTCTCCTGCGCGTTGCGTTCCCTTCTGCTTCAAGGAATCGCTCAGTGAGCATGGTCGCTTCCTGGGAGCTTTTGCAACCTTGCAAAGTCAGGAAAGTGCGGACATTTTCAGGGACAGCATTCATGTATTGTTCCAGTATTATACTGTCTAACACTGATTCAAGGCTCTTACCATCGGGTTCTAGCCATTTGTTTACCAGTCCCTTAAGACGATGGTATAACGCTCTAGGTGTTTCACCGGGCATTAATTTAGTATCCCTAAATAAATGGTGGCACACCAAGGGAGTTAGACCTATCCTATCTTTGATAGCTCTTTTAACCTCGTCATAATCATTGGCTAAATTTGGTGGTACGGTCTGGTAAGCAATCAATGCCTCACCGGTGAGAGACATTGCTAACCTGATCGCCCATTGGTCTTTAGGCCAATTTATCAAGTAAGCAACTCGTTCAAATGTTTCAAGATAATCATCCAGATTGTCTCTATCAGTTAACTGTCCAAAGTTCCATGCTTCCCTGGACCAGGGTCCTAAAGCATGAGCTTGGTTTAAGCCTGATGAACCTGGTGAAGGAGAATCAGGATCTGGCTCCTTCCTAGTACTCTGGATCCACGCTTCCATCATCTGAATGAGCGGGCGTTGCTGCGCTTCCATCCGGGCTGCAGCTCGCTCTAGAGCTTCTGTCGCTAGCTCACGTTGTCGCTCAAACTGTGATGCCATCCAGGTGAGTACTTCCTTCGTCTCCATAGCCATTCTGAAAAGACAAAGCAGACAAACGCAACCACCCAAGTGCGGTACCACAGTATAGAAGGTATTTTAACATTTCCCACCAACTACACTGATACCCACAGCACAAGTATCCTCAGGTAACCCTGTTAGACACCAATTACCTGATACTAGTGGTGCGTCAGGCTTGTGAGCAACGTTGGTCTCCTCAGTAGCAGACACGCCTTCTCCGTCCGGAAGTAGCTTTGCTAGCCGTTTTCCTGTAGCTTGATTTTCAAAAAAGGTTTTCTTGCACCTTTAAATCCTTTGCACATGCGTGCTTGTGACTTGATCCGTAGCAACTACGCCAATCTGTCCTGCCCCCGCCTAGGGCCGATGACTCTAGAGCAAGGGTGACCTCTACTTTGTCTTCAAGTGTCCTTTTTGACTAAGGTAGCAGCAAGGGACGCTGGGAGTTGTAGTCTAGGTTTACTATCAAACAAAGGTGTTGTGGCACGAGGGTCATTTGAACAGATAAATTTTAATTTGGGGTTTTCCCTTTCACACATAGATTCTTGGCTCAAAACATGGCACGGATTACTTTCCAAAACAATAGGAAACAGGAGCAATTCAAAGTTAGAAAATAAAGCAAATGGCAAATTGTTTCTTCACAGCAAACACTCAGGAGAAAACAACTTTGCATTACCTTCATGCAAAGGTTGTCTAACGTAGGTCCAAGTGATCAATCTCACATAAAGAACAATCCATTGTTTATTGTTTATAATCATCTCACAGATATCAGTTGTATCAGGAGTACTTTCTACGTCAACAATCATCTCCTCGCTGCAATCATTATAATTCTGCTTAGGGGAACTTCTAGACTGCAGGTCACTGAGAACTGCTTGCAGCTGTTCAATAAAGTTGTCCCTCTGATTGGCAGTAACTTTCTCTAGTGCAGGAAACTGATTCTTATGTAAGCTCTTAGCAACAGCCTTTATATCTGTTTCAAAACACTTACTAAGAATGTTTCTGACTGGAGCTGTTTTCGCAGCAGTGCTATCTCTGCTCTTATTAGCACTGTTCTTTAACTGCTGTACAATCTTCTCAGCAAGTCTCTGGCTAGGAATTATGGCAGACGTACCTTTCTCACTTGCAATGCCCTTTCTGTAATCAGAGCTTTCCTCCCTCGTATAGGTAAACTACCTTTTCTTCGGGTAGTTTCCACAGAGGTTTTGGCTTTGCTTCTAGTGCACCTGAGGTAAAGGAAATGGACCTTCCAGAATCCTCCTTTGCTAGTTCTGGGTTCCAAAGTTTCCCTCTTTGCTGCTCTCCTCTTTGCCTTCCTTGCCTGCGTTGCTCTGTCTGCTGTCGTTGCTTCCCTTGTGGCTTCTGAGTGTTCTCTCTCTCACCACCTCTCCTGAACTCTAGCTCTGAAGCAGGTTTAAAACAGCTTCCTTCAGCAGCCACACCCCTCTGGCTACTCATGTGCAACTCATTAGAGCTCCACTCAGCTCCTACGTCACTGCTATAGCTGGGCTCAGTTCTAGTTAGAAGCTTTCGGTTTCTATGGGAACCTGACTTGCCCTTATTCTTAAAGGTACAATGCTCATTATTTTCCCAATCCATCTGCTCAGCATTGCTGTCATTATCACAGTATCCATATTCGGCAGTAGCCGGCAGCTCCCAAGAAGGCCCTTACCTGCTTTCTGGTGGTGCGGGTAGGGATGCGGCACACTGCTTCCTTTCGCTCGAGTCCCAATCTACGGACCCCTCTGGACAGATGGAATCCCAGGTATTTTACTTCTGTTTGGCGCAACTGCGCCTTGGCTCTGGAGACCTTGTATCCGGCTTCATTCAGGAGGTGCAAGAGATCACTGGTGGCTTGCACACATTCAGCTTTGGAGTTGGTGGCTACAAGCAGGTCATCTACATACTGGAGCAGGACTCTCTTTCCTGGAGTCACAGCGTAGCTTGAAAGATCTTGATTAAGAGCAGCACCAAAGATGGTAGGTGAGTTCTTGAATCCTAGAGGTAACCGAGTCCAGGTGAGTTGGCCTCGTCTTCCGGTGGTCGGGTTTTCCCATTACTCGTCTCAAATCCTGCACTGGGCGGTAGTCACCTGTCCCAGGCTTCTTAACTGGGAGGAGGGGGGTATTCCAAGGCGATTGACATTCTCTAAGGCGTCCCATACTGTAGAAGTTTCTTTAGATGACTATGAATGCCTTTGATTGCTGGTCGTGGGAGAGGATATTGTCTCACATGCACTGGTTCCACTCTTGATTTGAGGGTGACAAGCACAGGGGCTATATTCTTCGCTAGGCCAGGAGGATTATCCTCTGCCCACACCCTGGGTGGAGCTGAGATGCTGGTAGGTATACGGGGGCTGGCTGCTTTGAACAAAGATGGACTGTAGAACCGCCATTCTTCTTCTCGGGGGACAGTCAGCACCATTAGGCCAGCAGATTTTGGGTTCACAGTCATTTCCATTTTTCCCCCTTCAACAAAGGATATCTGCGCCTGGAGCTTAGCGAGCATGTCCCGGCCCAAAAGGGGGATTGGGCATTCACGTATGTACAGGAACTGGTGCATTATTTTCTGTCCCCCTAATTCACAGGCGCGGTTCTGCAGAAAAGGTTTTGTAGTTCTGGTTCCGGTAGCGCCGACAATAGTGACTGATCGAGAAGACAGAGGGGCCACTGGCTTAGCCACTACTGAATGTTCGGCCCCCGTATCCACCATAAAGTCCATATATTGGTCCCCGATCTTCAAAATTGACCATAGGCTCCTGGGGACCCAGAGAGAACTTGGAGCCCGGTCTGGCCTAGTCTTCATCCGTGTAGTAGCCCTCAGCGGTTGCCACTCCTTTTACAGCAGCTTCTCCCTGCTGGAGCTGTGCATGCTGCATTCCTCCTCGTTGCCGGAGTCGCCCCCCTGCTCTCCAGGTGCTCCCTCCTCCCATCCAGGAGGCGGAGCTAAGATGCGGGCATTCGTTCTTCCAATGTCCTTCTTCCTTACAGTGGGCGCACTGATTTGCACCCAATGGGGCCCGTACATCTCCTCGGCCCCTTCCACATCCTCGGGTCCTTCTGCTAGAGAAACTTCCTCCACGTCCTTCAACTAGAGCTGCAGCAAGAAAATCGGCTTTCTTCTTCATTTTACGTTCACTTTCCCTCTGACGTTCTTGATCACGATTCACAAACACTTTTTGAGCAACTTCCATTAACTGTGCTGTATTCATGCCCGCAAATCCTTCCAACTTTTGCAGTTTTTGTTTTATGTCTCCCTGGGACTGACTCATGAATGCAGCGTTTACCATGTGTAGATTTTCCTGGGCTGCTGGATCATATGGGGTATAAAGTCTGTAAGCTTCAGATAAACGTTCATAAAAAGCTGCTGGGCTCTCGTCTGGATGCTGGATGATTTCCGATACCTTTCTGATATTCATAGCCTTCTGGCCTCCTTTCTTCAGGCCCTGCAGTAGGGCCTGGTGGAACCGGGTGAGGGCCGCCGCCCCATTCACATCGTTCGGATCCCATTCAGGATCGTCATTTGAAAAATCTGCGGCGGCTGCCTGTCGGGGATCTAGGTCTCTCCCGTCTACAGGGTTCTCTTCCAACCATCGAGTGCTTGCTTGCACGATCCGTGCTCGCTCTTCAGTAGTAAAAAGGGTGGACAGAAGCTGATGACAATCAGACCAGGTAGGCTGATGGGTCTGCATAATACTAGACATCAGTTCAGTCAGATCTTGGGGCTTTTCAGTATAGGAGGCATAGTGTGTTTTCCAATTCAATAAATCTGTGGTAGAGAAGGGCACATAAACGAGACTAGTCGGCCCCACCACAACCTGATCGTTTTCATTGAGGATAGGTAATCCGTGGACCTGGCGTAATGGCATTTGGTGAACATCTTTCTGGCCCGCCGCCATGCTGCTGAGAGCGTAATGCAGTTTTGCTGGCCTGGCGGTGGTTCCCCTCCTAGGATCTGGGACAGTAGGTGACCCCGAACTGGTAGATGATTCCCCGCTTGCAGTTTCTTCAGTGGACCGCGGTTCTGCCGTAGAACTCCAGTCGGGACTGGGACTTCTGCTTGGAGAGAGGTGTACTTCTTCTGGCGGCGGAGGTGACTGGCGGGCTGGGGGCAAATTGGCTGGAGGGGCTCTCTCTTCTTCAGGCTCGGCCCGGGGTAGCAGCGGAGCTGAGGGGACTGGCCTATAAAGAAACTGGGATGGATGGGTCAGGATGTCTGGAGATTCTGGGGCAGAGTAAATGGGGGGCTTCTCTTCTCTAGCCCTCTGGACCCCTTTCGTAGTTGCTACCATTATCCTGCACTGCTCCTCGCAGCAGCGCTTTATCCAAGGGGGTTGTTTTTCACAAATATCTAACCAGGAGTCTATATATGGGAACTGGTCAGGGTGATATCTACACACAATCCTATGCACTCGGGATACAATTCCAATATCAAAAGTACCCCCAGGTGGCCACACGGTGTCCAGCACCGGCCACTCCCTATCACACAGTATTTCTAATCGGGACGGGGACATTTTCATTCCGTAGTCACCGTCGTTAAATCCTTTCTTAAAATTCTTGATCATACATTTTAGCGGAGTTTGCGCAGACTCCGCCCCTCCAATTATGACGTACACGACAACAGACAAAGAGGGCAGGTAGTATGGCTGCAGGTAAGGGGTCCGTACAGCCCTAGAGACAAAGAGGAAGACAAACACCAAACGCTTCCTCCTTTTTGCGACCTGGGCGTGGTCGCCCGGCCAGGAACTGCGCTACTCAGGAGTCCGCTCTTGCTTGGTCTGTGTTTCAAGACCTCTCATTCACACAAACAAACAGGCATACCAACAGGTTCCCAAAATTCCAAATTCAGGCCTGACTAACTAACAAAGGGGCAATGGCTTCAGTCGCGCGCATACTCATGCGTGACTTACTAGGACCGCCCCGAGAGGTGATCAAGTTCTCATTTCAAACAAATTCAAGTTCCAAGTTCCAAACTAACTGAGTAGCAAAAGAAAATTCCTACTCACCGGATCCGGTACCAAGTGCCAAGTTCAGGTCATGAGTTGAATCCCGGACTCCCCTCGGGTTTGGAGGTGTTGGCCAACCAGAACCAGCAACCTGCGGAGGCAAGGAGGAGTCCTCTCCGATACAAGAGGACCGGTGGCGCCAGAGGCTCCCCTGCGCTCAGTCAGGTGCAGCTCCAGCCGGACAAAACCTTTGAGGCGAGAAGTCGTGGTATATTTACTTGAATACCATCACACTACTCACACATTCCCGGCCAACGCATCAGGAATATGTAGCAGCTGATAAGCATGCAATAAATAATACCAGGAGTCAGTTGCAGGATCCAAGCCAATTTATTGTGCACAGGCTCAGACAAGTTAGCATCCAAAAAGGATTGAGCAATGGAGTCTAGGAATAAATTCCTTATATACAATTTTCACAGTTTGATACAGGCAAACTCTCTATTGGTCCCAACGCCCCCTGCACCTGTCCAATCGGAGACCCTCTCTGGGCCTGGCTCCTTGCTCCCCCTTTCAGGCTTATTCTAACAAAGGCATAGTCTTAGACATAGATACATTTCTACTTCAAGGACATTTCTAGCTCAGAGAATGTAAGGACAGAGCAAATCGAGCATAAAGAACTTACACAAACTTCATGGGGGAAGGAAAGGGACTTTCAAAAAGCAGTTTTTAAAGCAGTTTCTCAAACTTTGGTTTTCTCAGCACTACTCTCAAGTGGGGGTTAGGATCTAGGCCTAGTTTACAGGCCATAGCCTACCACAAATCTAGCCCTGCGAATATGTAGGGTTTAGTCTCAATAGAATTGTAAACCCGCCTGTTTTTTCTGTTGAGGTATCCTTTGGATATGGTTCCTTTGTTTTGAGGTCTTTTCTCCTCCACATATTGTGGACTAATAGGTTGATGTCTTTACTTTATTACCTGTTTTGCTGATGGTTTCATGTGTGTTATCTTGACTTCACCTTTTCTGGGCAAGGTATATTCTTATAATAATGTTATTTATTGTATAAATAAAAAATTAAAACAATTCTTCCATTTCATCTGCTTGCGAAGGATGTCTGCATATCACCTCAGAATAAGTATTTGTTCCATTCTTTCTTTCTAGATTAATCTGCAGTGTCACCTTTTTATCTCATAAGCCATGCAGTTCTTTCTGTTGCTTTAATATTATTTTACATAGTCTTACCACAATAACACTTCCGTCACCTGCAAGCAGTTCAGAATACAGTAGCCAGGGCTAGATGGATATCAGCCAAGACCTTATTGAGATAGCTACACTGGTTGTCAGTGAAGGCTTGAGTGCAGTTCAAAATGTTAGTGTTAGTGTTTTTGGCATTGCAGAGAAATGGACTGCAATATTTGTGGAATTAATTAGAGTGAAATATTCCAGGAACAGCTTTGTGTTCTAGTTAGAAAACAATCCAAAAGGTTCCGTCCATGGGCAGGTGGAGGAAAAGTGAGGATTTAAGCATGTGCCTTTTCTGAGGTAGCCCCAGTAGTGTGGAATGCGCTTAAGGAAGAACTGAAGTGAGATGAGCTATGAGGGTTTTTTGCAAAAAGTTGAAGGCTTCTTTTTTCCCCAATTCTGAAGGGTGGGAGAGCCGGGTAATATGTTGGACTGTTGCTAATGTTTATGCAATGTACTTTTGTCTATAAAACTGCTTAAGTGCAGAAACCATTTTTTTATAAAACTGCCTGGAGATGAAAATTTATGCACAAATTTATGTACAAGTTTCTCCAACCTGGACAGAGGTATTCCTAGGGAGGGGTACGGAATTCTGAGGTTATTTTGTAAAATATGCACATATGCATGCACAATGTTGCTGTTGTTGTTGTTAAGTGCCGTCGAGTCGAAGTCGACTCATGGCGACCCTCTGGATAGCTATCCTAAATTGTGTTCGGTCCTCAGTCAGGCGGCTCATTGTTGCACAATGGTAGGCATTAGTTTGCCAATTTAAAGTGCAGGTATAAATGTGTGCATGTATTTCCCATGGGGTAATTTTAAAAGGGTAGTATATGTCATTCATAATACTGTTGTAACTTATGTGCACACCTGCAGCACATACAAAGTGGCCTGCAAGAACATTTTCTCCCTTCTCCCTTTGTATAGTGTTACTAGTCTGCAGAATTGTACAGATTCCCATAAGAGACAATTCTTGCTTCATGGAGATTAAAATCTAGATCAGCTAATCAGATACATGAGGCTTCAAGAAATTAATGTATTAGACAACAGGAGTAAAATCTCCAAGGCTATGACCAGGAACAACTACCTTTATTTTATATACCGCAAATCTGCGAGCAAGCTATGTGGTTTACAAGAAAAGGTTTTATACAGGAACCAGAAAAAGAATGCCAATTCTACTGACAGGAAAGGTAGGTACGAGGTGCAATTAAAAAGTATCGAGACTTGTACAACAGCACAAGAAGTATAACGCTGAAAGTTACTGCACTCAGTCTCCTTCCGATGAAACACACTTCCTCCAGCGTTCCTGCCACTGCTGGAAGCAATTCTGAAATGCCTCTTCCGTTATGCTGTGAAGCTGCCGGGTCGAATTGCTTAATGGTCTCCAAGTCATCGAATCTCCTTCCTTTCAGTGGTAATTTCAGTTTGGAAACAAGAAAAAGTCACACGGTGTGAGGTCTGGTGAGGGTCTAAGATGCAAAAGCAATCTTAAAATAGGTGCGTTTTTAGGCATGTATCTCTTGGTTTCATTAACACTAAAAAAAAACAATTTTAAAAAACCCTAGAAGTCTATACTTGCAGACTCAAGAACGTCTGTGTGGAGCTCAATGGGAGAAGATTAGGGGGTAGCTTGATAGGGTATGTGGATGGAGAAAGGTCTATGTGTGTGTGTGTATCTGCGTGTATGTGGGGGTTGGGGTGCATGTGTGTGTATGCATGTTGGGTGATGGTGTGTATACAGATGTTGGGAGAGAGTGTGCTTGGAGGGGAGAAGAGATTTAGGACCCCCCCCCCCTTGCATGTTCTCCCCACTCCTAGTACCTCTCAGTTCAACCATCACCTGCTCATCTGAACCTTTGGTAGTTGCATCTGGGTTCTCTCCAAACCCCAGGATCCTCCTCCTCTTCTATGGGCCTAACACGTTATATTCATATCAATGGACAGGCATATAAACAAAGGCAGCCTCAACAACTGGCACTCTTGCTTAAGCAAAATGCATCTGAAAAAGAAATGAAGGCAAAAGGCCAGACTTAGGTAAATCACCGTACTCAGAGTCAACCAAGACCAGATGGCGGCCATAGGCAGGACTAAAAAGTAGTGGGGAGGGAGGTTTTTCTCTCAGAGATCATGGAGCATGGTCTTAAAGTAAGCCCAGGTATTTGCCTTCAAAATATTGTACCCTAGGCAGGTGTTTATGTGGGCTATGCCTAAATTCAACCATGCCAACACAACACAAAATCAGTCTGCAAGTGGATAAATTCTTAAACTACAGTTAACTAAGCTTTTGAATTGGAAAGACTGTGTGCAGAAAGTTTCATAATGGATTTATCAAATGCTTAAAGAGCAATGGAGTTTAAAAATCTTACCCACAGACGAAAATAAATGAAAAGCAATAGAAAAAAAGAGCCATTTCTTGAGATAATGGAAAGAATGTGCTTTGTGCTATTTGGTGTTATTACTGAGGATAATCAATTGACTCAACCTGTAGATTTGTCATGGAAAAATGTGTCTAGAGTATGATGTGGCAGGTAATTTATATAGCCGAGTATAACTTTTTCTATTTCAGCCTATGGGTATAAATTCAATTTTCAGGTGTATGAAGCATATCCTTCAACCACCTGCAGCACATTTCTTTCCTTGCCACATACTTTATCCTTGGCTTAAGACTTTATGTTATTACAGAAAAACTTACTTAGAGGCCCTTTTACTAAAGTGCGATATTACCACACAATAAGGGGCACATGTAAAGCTGTATGCTAGTTACGGGCATAAGTGCCTATTTTAAAGGACTTACACATGTGAATGGGCACTCACACGCGCGCTTTAACTGGCTGCTATTCTGCAAGTGTAGGTGTATTCGGTAGTAATTCTCTCATGCGTACTTTCAGTCTATGTGTTCACAGTGGAGGGGCTTGGATAGAGCATAGGCAATTACTACTACTACTGAGCATTTGTATAGAGCTACAAGATGTACGCAGCGCTGCATAGACACGTAAGAGACAATCCCTGCTCATCAGAGCTTACAATCTAGTCAAGACAGATAACACAAAGTGTAGACAGGGATAAGACAAGAGGGAATGGGAAAGAAACAAGGAGATCAGGTGAGTCTAGATCCAAAAGCAGCAGTGAAGAGGTGAGTTTTCAGTCTGGATTTGAAAGGGTCAGAGAAGGTGCCTGGCATATAGACACAGGTAGTCTGTTCCAGGCGTAAGGTGCAGCAAAGTGAAAGGAGTGAAGTCTGGAGTAAGCAATAGAAGAGAAGGGCACAGATAGAAGCAATTTGCCAGTAGAGCGGAGTTCCCGAGGGGGGGATGTAAGGAGAGATAAGAGAAGAAAGGTAGTGAGGAGCTGCAGAGTGAATGCATTTATAGGTTAGCAGGAGAAATTTGAAGTGGATGCGGGAATTGATAGGGAGCCAATGAAGTGACTTAAGAAGAGGGATAATATGGGCATGACAAGACTGGCGGAAGATTAGCCACGCAGCAGAAGGTTGAACAGATTGCAGGGGAGAGAAATTATTCAAAGGGAGACCAGCAAGGAGTAGGTTACAGTAGTCAAAACGGGAGGTGATTAAGGAGTGAATAAGAGTCTTAGTAGAGTGTTCAGAATGGAATGGGCGGATATGTTGATGTTATAGAGAAAGGTAAGACCTGCCGTTTCTATCAGATGGATGTGTGTGGAGGAGGAGAGAGAGGAGTCAAAGACAACCCCAAGGTTGCGAGCCGAGGAAACAGGGAGGAGTAGAGAGTTATCCACAGAGACTGAGAAAGGAGGAAGAGGAGAGGAGTTTTTATGGGGGAAAAATAAGAAGCTCAGTTTTGGCCATGTTCAGTTTCAAGCGGCAGTGAGACATCCAAGCAGCAATGTCAGAAAGGCAGGCAGGGATCCAGGCCTGGATTGAAGGAGAGATTTCAGGTGTCGAGAGGTAGGTCTGGGAGCCATTGGCATAAAGATGATATTGAAAGCCATAGAAACAGATAAGCATACCAAGGGATTAGGTATAGAGAGAGAAAAGGAGTGGACCCAAGACAGATCCTTGGGGTACATCAACTGAGAGCGGGATAGCAGCAGAGGAGGAGCCACCAGAACCAACACTGAAAGAGTGATGGGAGAGATAAGAGGAGAACCAGGATAGTACAGAGCCCTTAAAACCAGGTGAGGACAGGGTATCAAGGAGAAGGTTGTAGTCAACAGTGTCAAAAGCAGCAGAGAGGTCAAGAAGGTTTGCCAGGAACAAGTCACTGGAGACTTTAGCAAGAACTGTTTAAGTAGAGTGTAAAGGAGGAAAGCCAGATTGTAAAGGATCCAGGAGGGCATGAGAGGAGAGGAAGTCAAGGCAGCAGTGGTGAACCGCACGTTCAAGTAGTTTAGAAACGAAGGGGAGGAGGGAGATGGGTCAATATTTAAAAGGACAGTTAGGATCAAGTGAGGGTTTCTTGAGGAGAGGTGTAACTACAGTATGCTTGAAGGCTGCTGGGATAGTTGCAGTGGAGAGAGATAGGTTGAGAATATGAGAGATGGAAGGGACAACAGTGGAGGAGATGGGGCTTAGGAGATGGGTGGGGATAGGATCAGAGGAGCAGGTAGTGAGTTTGGAGGAAGAAAGACGGTGTGCAATTTCCTCTTCAGAGATCACAGAAAAGGAAGAGAGGGTAGCAGAGGTAGAGAGGGAAAGATGGGAGTGAAGAGGGGGAGGAGGGGTATGCATTTAAATTTAGGAAGATCCTAAATTTACATGCATACCTTATAAAATATATTATAGATTATGTGCATGTCTGAACAATCTAGGCTCTGGCATTTACATTTGCTCTAGAGCAGGCATGAACTGCCGCGTCTAGGTTACGGCGTGACTTTATGCCCCTATTCTATAAGGTGAAGCATGCGCGTACTTTACTTGATAGAAGAGGTGTCAAATACACACATGGCAATGCACTTGAAACTAGGCAGCCCTTATAGAATTACCCTCTAACTGCCTAAATTACCACAGAGTAGTGCAAACCTGTGCAGCAACCGTTGGGAACATTCCCAGCCTCATATCTCAAGGGCATCTGAGGTTCTAAACGAACCATAGTCCATGCACCTCCTGCCCCATCCCACCCATCATCCAGCATTTCTCCATCCCAACCGCCGCAGATCTTCAAAATCACCCCCCCCCCCCCCCCCCCCCCCCGGTCTCCAGCATTTATCTTCTTCCCTTCCTCCCTAAAGTATTAAGAATGTTCTCCCTCTTTTTACTCCCAACCCAAGGTGTCCAGCATCTTCCCTCTCTTCCCTTTTCTCTACCACTGCTGCTGCCGCCCCCACCATCCCACCTCCACAGGAGACCCAAAAATCAGGCTTTGAGAGGCGGCAGCACAGTTCAAGACCTGCTGCGTTTTGGCATGTGCACAGCAGGCCTTGAGCACCCTCATATGCGCACACACAGATGCTTAGAAGCCTGCCACTGCCACTGGCTTTCCTGGCACTGTGTGAGAATTTGTTCCCAGGCTGTGTTGCCACCCCCCAAAGCCTGATTTTGGTACCTCCCGTGAATGTAGGTTGGGTGGGGGGCAGGGTAGTAGCAGCAATAGTAGAGAGAAAGGAAGAAGGGTGAGATGCTTCACTGCTGCCACTCATGCACACACACAGGTAGCCTGCCGCCCTAGGCAGATGTCTAGTTTGCCTAGTGGTGGGGTCGGCCCTGCTGCACAGAAAAGATCTTTACTGTACGATACCTGTAGTAACAATTAGCACCTCCCAGATAGGAAGAAACTGACGGACCTATCTTAGCCAGAATGTTTTGTGAAGATCCAGAAAGCAAACTATGAGGGATGTGAGTACAGGGTTTTGCAACACTTTCTGCCCAAGAATCTGAGGTAGTAAGTGCCTCCATGCTATGCGTGCTCTTAGTTACCATGTTCTAAATACAAGCTGTAGTCACGCCCATTTCCCTCCCCATTTCTTGGTGTGCAACAACTATTACCATAGACATGCATTAACAGTTACCGTTCGCTAATTCACATAGCGACTGCTTACTGCACAGTAATAAAAGGGTACCTTAGATAACTATCATAGGAAAAGACCCATTCAAAAAATGAAGGAAACACTTTTAAATAAATATCTGAAGAAATAAGCTTACTAAAATAATTGCTGACAAAAATACAATATATGTTGCTAATTGAAACTAACCCTGTGCTGTTTTTGTACTCTCCGATTCTGGAGAAGGAAGGGTTAAGGGCTGCTCCTTGGCCTTTGTGCAAGCTTGGAAGCAGCTCTCTGTTCTTTATGTCCCAGCAATGCACTAAACTAGTGGACTCCTACTGGGAGCATACAGGAGAGGGCAAGACAACAGACAAAAATAGCAGGAGTTAAATATCACATGACAGCTTCATAATGAAAACGATGGAAATGAGGAGAGGCCTTGAACTAGAGATAATGAAAAATCATTTAAAAAGGAAGTTCTTAAATCCATTGTACATTCAAGTGCTGGAAACAGCTGAAGCGTGGCCTCTGGGGAGAAGATTTCTTCATGCAGTAGGGCTTACAACCACCATTTTGATGCAAACAAATTACAAACTAAATAATGAAATCCACTTTACAAATAGTTGAACAAATTGTAATTACCGTAGGGAGGAATGTAAAGATAATCAGGACTACATGAGTGATTTGGAAACAAAAAGTTCAGCTAAGTAATCCTGCTTTAAAGGACTTTAGCCTCCCCCTACAGGCATCTTTCCAGGAGTCTTGTACTTGGGCTTTTTCCTCATTTTCCAGTGACTGGTATCATTTTGCAATCTTAATTATCCTCTATATTCTTTTTTAAATTAGCATACAAAAAACGTATTTCCCTATCAACAATACCAAGAAAAGGACTCCTTGTTCTCTGGCCTCTTTAAGGGAGCACTTATACTCAGAACCTCTGGTCTCCTGTGATTCTACGGCCATGGCGCTTCTCGTAAAATGTGATCATTACCTTGAAACTGAGAGATGCCTGCGTAATTATGGGAGCACCGAGCAGTTCTGTGGGGCAGCAGCAGGCTGTGCACAGATGTCCACATGTGGATATACACCTTGTATTTTTCCCCCAACCCATGTGTTCATTGGCCGGCGATAGGCCATTGCTGATATTTTGGTCCACACTTGCCCCTCTGCCACCTGGGAGCCAGTTCAGTTTTAACCATGAGGCACTATGGAGATAATTTTATAAGAGGGCGAGTACTTTAAGCCACAATGCATGCGCCTACTTAGCTGGCATATGTGTCATTTACACATGTATGTAGCCATTTACAGCAAGTGCATAAATGACCTCTGAAAAAATACCAGCCAGCATAAAAGCACACATTTACTGGTGGGTGTGCGCATGGCCACCATTTGGGCACAGCAGTATGCACACAGATTATAATTTAATATAATTTGGGCATGTACTTGAAAAATATAGGCCCAGGCATTTATCATAACTCTAGGGCTGGTGTAAGAATTTAAGAATTTAGTGTGTGATTTTTGCAAATGCCGCTGGTATTTTATAAAGCAAATAGGTGCCTACTGTCTTTATAAAATAGTAACTATGTAAGCACTTACCCATGGCACCTGGCTATAAAACTACCCTCCAGCAGGGTAACTTTAAAAGGGGACACCTAGTTAAAGCATGTTTTAATGTTACACATAATTTATAATTGGGTGCCTACGAGAGTACATGGCCTAACGTGCACCTACATTGCAGGCAAAGACATTTACCCCAGCCATAGAGCTAGTAGTAAATGACAATACTTAAATTTTTCGAGTGCACACAAGTTTTAGTATTTTATAATCTACACACATATTTGCGTGCACTGCCCATGCTCTGACAAAACTTTGTCCATGCGCATTTCCACCAGCCATGCGCATACACACCATCATATTATTGGATCTGTGGAAACCGAGCTTTGCTGCTACAATATGAACACAGGTACTTTTATGCTGGTCGGTATTTTATAAAATGCCACTTATGCACATATGTAAAATGATTAGTGGTCTTCATTATAAAGCATATGAGGACAGACTTAAGGATCTTAATATGTAGTTGGTTTATGGTTTATTTAGATTTGATATACTGCCCTCAGGCAAGCCATCAGAGCGGTTTACCTTAGAGGAAAGGCGGGATAAAGGTGATATGATTGAGACATCTAAATACATCTGTGACATAAATGCACAGGGGGAGAAGAGCCTCTTTCGATTGAAAGCAAGCTCTGCTATGAGGGGACATGAGATGAGGGTGAAAGGGAGATAGATTCAGGAGTGATATGCAAAAATATTTCTTTACAGAAAGAGTAGTGGATCTGTGGAATAGTCTCCCAGTGGAGGTGGTAGAGATGAGGACAGTATCTGAATTCAAAGAAACATGGGACAAACACAGAAGATCTCTAAAGGAAAAAAGGGGACTGTTGTAGTGGTTGATATGGAAGGACAGACTAGATAGGCCATGTGGTCTTTTTCTGTCGTCATATTTCTCTGTTTCTACTTGACCATGGCAACTGGCAGATCAAAGACCAGCATGATGAGACAGAGTTATTCTAATCATACAAACATGCAGATATGATGCAGTGTAATCTCTGAACACATGCTCATTTTCCCAAACTCTTTGGGAAGTTCTTCATGGAGGAATATCTTGCTGACTTAGCAGAGCAATCCACAGCTTTTATGCACAATTCTATTTTTTTTCTTTTATTCCAAATTTACTTGCATATACATACAAACAAGAAAAAAAAAGAATAGCACCTCATTAATCACTTTAACAAAAGGAAAATACATCATCCAAAAAGAGAAAAAAGAGAAAAAAGAGAAAAAGAGAAAGGAGGTCAGCAGCGGCAAATACCCTAGTTATTCCACAAGAGACCACAAAATGCAAACATTCAACATCAGACAGGGCCTTTGCATACTATGCACCCAGATGTTGGAACAACCTTCCCCACAACATAAGAGCTATTACGGACCTCAAGAATTTCAGAAAAGCTATAAAACACCATCTCTTCATTCTGCATTTCCAAAGCTCATCACCATCCCTCTAACATGCACAGTAAAATTGTATATACCTTATTTACTCAAGATGTAACTAAGAAATCCTATCCCCTGTATATATGTTATTTACAAATATGTACAAAGTATATACCTTATTTACTCAAGATGTAACTAAGAAATCCTATCCCCTGTATATATGTTATTTACAAATATGTACAAAGTTTCCCAAAGTTAAATTCCCAGTTGACTACCCCTGTTATATGTAAACTTATCACAATTTGTTGATTGTAATGAGTATTTCTGTTTAATGTAAACCGCGCTGATGAAAAAGAGTGCGGTATAAAAGAACAATAAATAAATAAATAAATAAATAAAAATAAATTCAACAAGACTGCTCAAGTCCACATCAAGAACAACATCAAAGGGTAAGCTAGAATTGCCCAGAAATTACCTTTAGACCCCTTTTATATTTCCCAACAAACTGATTACGTTTTATCTACAAGAAACCACTCCAAGTGCAGGTAAATACATATTTAAATCCAGAATATAATACAACACATTTACAAGGGAAACTTCAAAAAGAAGGTCCCACCAACAGCTAAGACTTTGGATTTCAACTGTAGAAAAGCTTTCCTACGAAGCTGTCATTCTTGCCACATCAGAAAATATATTAATAGGATATCCACAAAAAGGGAGAACATTTTTAGAAAAATAAGATTAAAAAATGGCAGACTTCTCTGAAAGGTAACAAGAAGAGTCCCCCTTTTGGAACCCGATCTAGGAAAGACTCTAAAAACTGAGTCAACTCCAGATCATTCACATTATTTTGTGCACCAGAGTCCTCTCCCACCGGAATCTGATGGCCACTCTGAGGAATGTAATACAAAGAAGAGACCATCAAATCCTCAAAAGTAAGAATTATTAATATATCCTTCAGGTATTTTTTCAGAAGTTCCAGGGGAGAAAGCAAGCGAACCAAAGGAAAATTTACAAATCTCAAATTCCTTGCCCTAGCCTTATTCTCCATCAATTCAATTTTTGAATGTAAACTCAAACTATCCTTAACAAAAGTAATACAAATAGATTGCATAGCAACAACTGAGCTCTCAGCTTTGGAAGTTCTACCCTCCAAAGCAGAAAGCCGTGACTCATGCTGTTGTAACATTTGTGTAGCTCCTTGAGAGAAGGTACACAATTGAGTCAGGGTTCCTTTTAAAAACCTCTCCATATGGGACACAACCAACCAGACATCCTTTAAAGAAATATCCACACCACCAGATGCAACTGGAACCAAGTCTGACATCACAGGCATGGAAGCAGGGGTCGGCAGAGAACAGGAAACTGAAGATAATGTCCGGTCAATATGCTTCTGCAATAAAGGGGTAGATGTACGAGGGGGCCCACTGGCTGCAGTACTAATCATAGTTCCACCCTTGACTACAGTTAATAACTTTTTGCCAGAAAGCTGGGGGGAGGGGTACGCAACCCTAAACTCAAAGATGCCTCAAGAGAAGAATCATGTTTCCCAGTCACAAACTCAGTTAGTTTTAAGGTAGCAGTACTTACAACATGAAGATCCTTAGGTCCCTAAACAGCCACTGCTTCAGAGCCTTTAGCTTTCGCTTTCTGCTTTCCCATGGTCAGACCAGCGAGCGGAACCTTCTTGGTCTCTTCTGGTCCTCTTAAGGGGCTCCCAAGGGGCAGGATCTGCCCCTTGGGTCACACCCTTTCGGGCACGCACCCGTGGCCATGATCCGTGGCTCACACCAGCTTTTAACCCCGATCACAGGGGGGGAGGAGTATACTGAGCCGGCTTCACAGTTGTGCAATACTGCCGCTAACAGCTCCATGCCAGGCAGTACCTGCCCCTCCGATGTCTCAGTGTTCCGCGGCTCACATCAGCTTTTAACCCTGATCACAAGGGGGAGGAGTATACCGAGTCAGCTTCCCAGGTGTGCAACATCACCACTAACAGCTCCACGCCAGGCAGTACCTGCCCCTCCAATGTCTCAGCATTCCGTGGCTCACACCAGCTTTTAACCCCGATCACAGGGGAGAGTATACCGAACTGGCTTCCCAGGTGTGCAATATTGCCGCTAAAGGCTCTACGCCAAGCAGTACCAGCCCCTCCAATGTCTCCTTTTGTGCACAGTTCTGATAAAAATGTTTGTAACAAGAACATGAGAAGACGACTGAAATCTGAAAAATATGTTAATGCGTCTATTGCTATTCCTCCTTGTCTCTCCTCTTTTCTAGAGTGAGAAATTTAAGTTCCTTAGACTTCTCTGTGTAAGGTTTGTGCACAAGGCTTGTACCATATTTTGGTGGCCTCTCTATGAAATATTTACATCCTTTGAATTTTCATACAAAAGATGTTGCTGTTGTTAAGTGTCATCGAGTTGATGTCAACTCTTGGGAACCCTGTGGATAGTTGTCTTTATTATGACTATCCCTGGGTTTTCTTGGCAAGGTGCAACTGGAAGCTGATTGCCAGGCCTTTCTTCCATACAGTAGATCTATAGCACCTGGTATTCCAAGGTGGTCTCCCATCCAAGTACTAACCAGGCCTTACGCTGCTTAGCTTCCATGATCAGATGTGATCAGGCATATTCAAGGTGACATGGCCTTACAAAAGATATGGCCTCTTTAATATAGTACTGACATGGAATCTCACTAGTGATTCCAGTAAGATCACTATTATCTAACTTTTCCTTCTGATGTATTTTTTGTGCGCTTATTACCAATGATTCCCATTGGAGTATTTTGGTCGGCCACTCCCGCTCCTTCCCCTCAGACTCACTATGGGGACTGCAGGCCCGGGGCCCAAGGGACTTGCCACTTTCCCAAACTCCTCCGCTGACATGGTCTTCAAAGCTTTCTGGCTATTCTGGACTCTTCCTCCGGGGTGTTCCAGCTTGAGGACCCATGGCCCCAGAGCTCTGAGGCAGCACGGTCTCCCTGGGGTTCCAGGGTTCCTGAGGGGGCCCCAGAACATGGTGTCACCAGAGACTCTGGTGCAGAGTTTGTCTTGTGGAAGAAGGACTCCCGCTGCTGCTGACGGATCATGATGGCTTGAAGGTCATCTTCTTGCAGAGACCACAGTCCAAGGGGTCATGGTCCAGCCCGAGGCAGCAGTCATGTGGATCGATGCACTACATGGTATGGGCTTATCAGTCACAATGCTTAAAACCACTCACGGAGGCCATGGTGGGGAAGACGGATCCTGTGAGGTCGAATGTCTCAGGCCAGCCAGGGAAAAAGGGCACAAAGCTGGTCGAGAAGCTCATGAAAAAAGAAGAGAAAAAAGAATGGACCCGAAATGCAATGCCAAGACAAGTGAGCTCTGGGGCAGGAAAGGGAACCAGTACGCAACCAGAAAAAAGAAAAATTCAAGAAAAAACTAAACATGTTTTCCGGGGAAAACAGACACATCACTGGTGTGCTCCATGGAAAAAAGAAGACTGAGGCAAGATGGCACTCTTGGGAAGGAAGGGGACCATGCATGCATGGTACATCTCCCAAAGGCTTTCTTTGAAAGCTGGGAAGAAGCTACTGTGCAGGTTTCATCAGCGCCAATGTCACCCATATGTGAGGACTGATTTCTTGCTTGTTCCCAGATAAATGGGTGAATACAGATCTTTTCACACTTCAGCCACCACCACCATAACCTTCAAGAATGCACTCAGAGTAGTGGAAAACCAAAAAGGAGAGGGGCAACCTAAAGATGAGAGTCAAGAATGGTGAACCAGGGAAAGCTTTGATGATCCATGCAGCTAGGAATGCGAAACTAGGCCTTGGCCTGGTCCAGGGAAATGAGAAATCTCCCTGCATTGCGCCACCTGGATCACTGAACATAGTCTCCTCTCCATATAGAAGTGCAATGCTTTAAGGTGGGCACTGATCCCCTTGAGTTCGAGAACTGGATGGGAGGATCCATCAAAATAATAATAAGTTCATTATTATTTTGTTCTGTTATATGTAAACCGCATCTGATCGCTGGAAGAGGTGGTATAAAAGAATGTACAAATAAAATAAATAAATAAATACATTCTTTGCACAAGAGAGATGGAGATCAATAATATGTGTCTCATGTGTCGCTAACAGCCCAGCTTCACAGGCTCAGGACGTACTAATGAGGCACGCTGCAACGTGAGCTCTGGCCATGTGGGCACTATTACCACATGCTCCAGCCATGCGGGCACTACTACCATACACTATGGCCACATGCAGAGTTAAGGTGCGCACACAACGTGCACAGCACAAGGCACGTACTAAGTATGTGAAGCAGAGCTAACATGTACAGGCAGTGCAATGAAGGGGGAATCAGCAGGAAATAACTATGCTGCACAAACGGACATGCCAAGTGGCCCTAATCTGATGGATGCATCACCTAGCGGACAAGGTCAAGTAGCCCTCCCCCCCAAAACAAACAAAGTCAGACAAGACAGAGACTTTGTTTTGGTAGCTACACTTGGGGAGCCCATGGCAGAAAACAATCCTGAGCTCAGTGCTACTCCCATGCTTCCAGGACCTGCAGTCACATAACCCTGAGGAGGAAGCAAGAGGGAGGGGGGCCCTGAGGTTTTTTTTATTTTATTGATCAATTTTTTATAGATCGCTTTATCAAGGTTGTGTGAGGCTTTGAAAAATCATTTCGAAACTTCTGGCAGCTCAACTATCCTTAGCAATATAAGAACGAGGAGCTTAACTTTCCCGCCTCTGTATGGCAATAACCAAAAGACCACTAGTTTTAAGGATAAATCTAGTGAAGGTCTCTAGCCCTGTGCTCCAGTGAGGAAATCAACCCTGAGGGTTGTTGCTCATGAGCAAAATCAATCTTTTTTCAACTGCCTCACAGATATTTTTTTAGATTTCACCAGAGCTGCAAAAACTTCCATCCAGCCTCTGCTGGAGACAGAGAAATACTGAAGTATGCCCCTACCTGCATCTGTGATTATAGCAGGATGAAGTTATAAGAAATCTCTGAAAGATTTTCTCCACCTCTGCTGGTAGGGGAACACAACCCACTTGTCTGGACTGGTCTAGCAGGACGATATGGAATGGCAGATTCAAGAAAGCTGCCTCTGAAATTGAATCATAAATCTCTGCTGAAAAGTTTTGTATCAAATTACAGGCCTGAATCCGTACAGTCAGTGTTCATATGTAAATTCTCTGTGCTAAAACTTTATAGAGCAGTGTTCAAAACAATGCAGGTGGAAGCAGAGCTGGGGTAACCACACTAGGCTAACTAGGCTGTAGCCTCGAGTGCTGGCCCTCCAGGGGCACCCACTGCCACAGCTGCTATCCTTCTCCACGGCCTGCAGCAGCGTCAATGGCTCAGAAACTGCAACCCAGAGCTTACCTAAACTCTCTTGTGCTGCGTTGTAGTTTCTGCCTTCTAATAACTGCAGCATCCGCCCCCTCCGACACAGATTTCCGCACTCAAACACACAGATACATACACAGACATACACATGCGTGGATTGGTAATAATTCCATCAGACATGCGCAACATGCTTCCGCCTTATCTCTTCCCTTCCTGTTGCCAGCTCTTTATCCTTGCTGAACTGGCAATTAGTGATTCACTTATGGGTGTGGTCAACATTATTGCACCCTTGCATTTTAGGTATGTTGTGTTCAATATCTTGAGAAATAATTGGAAATATTCCAACTGTATGTCATCATAATATTTTAATAGTATGTTCAAAGGTATACAACAAAAAAGAAGATGCCTGTGCAATGTAGATGTAGTAATTTCTGAGAAAAAAAAACAAAAACAAAAACAAAATATGACTAGGACAGGATTAATGGCACCCTTCACTAATATTTGGTTGCACAACCCTTGGCAGTGAGGATAGCCTCCAAACGTTTCTTGTAGCCATCTATACATTTTGTACATCTGTCAGCTGGTAGTTTCTCCCACTCTTCAACTGTGATTTGTTCCAGTTCATGAATGTTTCCAGGATTCCTTTTACCAATGGCAGATTTCAGCTCTTTCCAAAGGTTCTCAATTAGATTAAGATCAGACTTATTGCTGGCCAGTTTAAAATGGTCTATTTGTTCCTTTTTAACCATTCTTCTGTACTTTTGGATGTATGTTTTGGATAACTGGCCTGCTAGAGGACTCATGACCTTTGACCCAGGCCTAGCTTTCTGACACTAGGTAGTACATTTCACTCCAACATACTTTGGCAGTCCTCTGACGTCATACTACTATTATTAATATTTATATATCGCTACAAGGCATATGCAGTACTGTACAGACATAGATAAAGACAATCCCTGCTCATCAGAGCTTACAATCTAATTAAGGAAGACAAGACAAAAGATAAGAATAAGGCTGCAATAGGGAAGGGTAAGGAGACACAAGGAAAGCAAGGGATCAGAATCCAAAAGCAGCCCCAAAGAGGTGAGCCTTTAGCATGGATTTGAAAAGGGGGAGAGAGGATGCCTGATGCACAGAGTCGGGAAGTTTGTACCAGGCATAAGGAGCAGCAAGGTGAAAGGATCAAAGTCTAGAGTTTGCAGTGAAGAAAAGGGGCACAGAGAGGAGTAAGCCAGTGGAAGAGCGGAGTTCATGAGGAGGGGTGTAGGGAGAGAGGAGAGTGAAAAGTTAGGGAGGAGCAGTAAAATAAATACATTTATAGGTCAGAAGGAGAAGTCTGAATTGGACACGGAAATGGAAGGGAAGCCAATGAGGTGATATGAAAAGAGGGGTTATATGAGTATATTGAGGCCAGTGAAAGATTAGTTACGCAGCAGAGTTCTGAACAGATTGAAGTGGAGAGAGGTAACTCAGAGGGAGACCAGCAAGGAGGAGGTTGCAATAGTTGAGACGGGAAGTGATTAGAGAGTGGACAAGTGCTTTAGTAGTGTGCTTATAAAGGAAAGGGCAAATTTTGTTAATGTTATAGATAAAGAAATGACAGGTTTAGGTATCTGTTAGATATGTGAGGAGGAGGAGAGGTAGTAGTCAGAGATGACCCCGAAGCTACAGGCTAAGAAAACTAGAAGAGTGTTATCTATACGTTCCAGGCCTCTAGTTCCTGAGGCAGCAAAACAGTCCGACGACATTATGGAAACTGTAAGAAGGATTTTTTTCTCCTTATAAGCTTCATTTCTTCACCTATAAATGTATCACTGGTCTGCATTGTCAAAGAGCTCAAGTTTGGTTACATCTGTCCACGGAACATTTTCCCAGAATTGAGGTTGTTCAAGGTGGGTTAGGGCAAAGATCAGGCATGGATAGTATATCAAGTATTAATAAATGAAAATCAAATGAAAAATGAAAAAATTAAATCTCTTTTTATGTCTGTCTTTGAGCAGTGGGGTCCTCCTTGGCCTTCACCCATAAAGTCCTTCTTTGTTTAGTGTGTGTGGTGTGGGTTGAAACCACCACTCCAGATCAGCACCATACCTAATCCTGTGCAAGCGGTGCAGCCGCACAGGGTGCAAAAGGATTAGGGGCGCATGTCGGGCTGCCAGCCCCGGCCCGCCCCCCTGCGTTGCCCTGCCGCCATCACTATTTTGTTTTTCGGAGGTGAAGGTGGCAGCAGTAGTGAGACAGACCTGCGTTGGTAGGCAGGTTGGGTCCCTCCTTCCCTTCTCTGATGTAGGTTACATCAGAAGAGGGAGGGACCAGGCCAGCCATTGAAATGTGGGTCTTGGCAACTCAATGTTTGCATGGCCGGCCTGGTCCCACCCTCCTCTGACATGATCTATATCAGAGAAGGGAAGGAGAGACCCGACCTGCCTACAAATGCGGGTCTACCTCACTGCTGCAGCCACTGCCTTCGAGAAAACAAAAAAGTGGTGGCAATGGCAGGGCAACTTGGGTGGGGGGCCGGGCGGGGGCAGACAAACAGCGGGCGATGAGGGGGGTACATGCCAAAAGTGGAAATAGCATAGGGTGCAATTATGGCCCTGCTCTAGATCAGCCTTAAGCTCTATGGATTCTGCACATGGTGTTTTTCCAACAGTTAGCACTAACTTTCGAAGATGTCTTGGATTAATTTTCCTCTTTCCAACACATCTTGGGAGGTTCTTTACAGTTTCATGAGCAGAAAGCCATAAGGGGAAATTTTCACTTACCGTTAATTTCCTTTCCTGGAATCCTGCTAGACCAGTCTAGACAAGCGGGTTTAGTCCCCCTATCAGCAGATGTTGGAGACAGAGTAATAGAAAAAAACTACCAGCAGCCTGATTGGCTGTTCCCTGGTAATTTGTAGCTGAACCCAGTAGAGGGCGTTCCAGTACTGTAAAAAGCCATACTCAAACAGATGTAACCATGAACCAAAAACAAAGGAAAACAGAAACCATACTATGTACAAGAGGCGATAACGCTCCACTGCAAAGTCTTGGCTCCTCAGCAATATACCTCTGAACCAGATATCCAGAATGGGGGGGGGGGGGGGGGCGGTCCTGGACTGGTCTAGCAGGATTCCGAGAAAGGAAATTAATAGTAAGTAAAAATTTCCCCTTCCAGTACATCCTGCTAGACCAGTCCAGACAAGCGGGAATTACCCAAACTAACTGCTCTTTGGGTGGGAAGACACGGCCGTCGAGACAACCTTTGCCCCGAACTGCGCTTCTTCCCAAGATTGAGTATCGAGCCGATAGTGATGCACAAAAGTGGACAGGAAGGACCAGGTGGCAGCCCTGCAGATATCAAGAGCATGAACGTGAGAGCGCTCCGCCCAAGATGTAGCTTGTGCCCACGTAGACTGCGCCCGAAGACTGAGAGGGACAGATTTTCCCTTAAGGATGTATGCAGATTCAATTGCTAACCGCAGCCAGCGAGAGACCGCGCGTTTGGAAGCAGCTTGACCCTTACGGGGTCCCACAAAAAGCACGAAAAGGTGATCAGAAGTACGGAAAGGATTTGTCACCTGAAGATACCTACGAATGATCCTGCCAAGATCCAGAGAACGGAGTCCCTTATTCTCATCCATACAATGATCCTCAGAAAAAAACAGGATAGGAAAATTGGCTCATTGATATGAAAAGGCGTAAGTACTTTTGGAAGGAACGAAGGAACAGTATGCAAGAAAACTCCTTCTTTCGAGAAGGCAAGATAGGGATCCCTGCATGAAAGTGCTTGTATTTCGGATACCCTATGTGCCGAAGTTATCGCTACTAGAAACACTGCCTTAAGCGTCAAATCTCTCAACGTGATGTGCTTATGCGGCTCAAAAGGTGCCTGCATCAAGGCTTTTAGGACGAGGGACAGATCCCATGTTGACACTGGAGGGCGAACCGGTGGTCGGACTACCTTAGCTGCTTTAAGGAAACGGGACACATCCACATGCGATGCTATAGAGCGACCCCCAACAGGACCTCTGAAACAAGTCAATGCCACTACTTGAACCCGAAGAGACCCCAAGGCTAGACCTTTATCCAGGCCATCCTGGAGGAAGGTAAGGATATTCGGGATTCCCGACCTCCAAGGAGAGATACGGTGCCATGCGCACCTGGACTCGAAGACTCGCCAAATGCAGGAATATGCTAGCGAAGTCAATGGGCGGCGCGCCTTCAGAAGGGTCGCAACCACACGACTCGAGTAACCCTTCTTGCTTAGGCAGCGGCATTCAAGAGCCAGGCCATAAGCGAGTAAGGAGCCGGATCATCCACCACAATTGGACCTTAACGTAATAGCCCCCGGCGAGACCCCAGAGGCAGTGGCGGGACTCACGTTAAGCGGATGAGGTCCACATATCAGGGCCTCCGAGGCCAGTCCAGAGCTATTAGGATCACTCTCCCCCGGTGTGCGAGAACTCTCCGAAGCACTTTGCCGATTAGTACCCATGGGGGAAATTTGTACAGCAGAGCCTCCTGCGGCCATGGTTGAGCCTGGGCATCCAATCCAAAGGACTGAAACTCCCTCCTGCGACTGAAAAATTCTGGTCCTTGGCATTCGCTGACATCGCCATTAGATCCATTACCGTTTGCCCTCCTGCTCGCAAAATCTTCTGAAATGCCCAAGGGGCTAGCTCCCATTTTCTGGGATCGAGAGTGTGTCGGCTGAGAAAATCGACCTGAAAGTTGTCCACCCCGGCGATATGCTGTGCCGAGAGAGTCTGCAGATGTGCCTCTGCCCAGGGAAGGAGAAGGGACATTTTCCTGGCTACACCTAGGGACTTGGTGCCGCCCTGGCAGTTGATATATGTCACTGTTGTTGCGCTGTCGCATAGAACCTGTACCGCCTGATCTTTGAGAAGAGGCAGAAAATGTCTTAGGGCGAGGCGAACCGCCCGCGCTTCCAGTCGATTTATGGACCGTGCACTTCATGAATCGACCAAGTACCCTGCATCGACTGATGCTGGCAGAGCACCCATAGAGACTCACATCTAGGACCGAGTGAGGGTTCTCTAGGGAAACACCCCTGAGGAGATGACAGGGCACCAGCCACCACTGGAGGTTGCGTCGAGTCTCCGGGAGGAGCAGAAGTCGGATGTCGTAGACTTCTGACACAAGTGACCAGAGTGAAAGGAGAGAACTCTGAAGCTCCCTCATGTGCGCTCTGGCCAAAGGCACGACTTCGATAGTGGTTGCCATGGACCCAAGGACTTGAAGGTAATCCCAGATCCTCGGAGCTGTCTGAAGAAGAAACAAACAAAGCAAGCCCGTGAATTTGCCACCCGTGAATTTGCCGCTCGCGTGTCAAGAAGACTTTCCCCTGCATGGTGTCGAAGCAGGCTCCTAGAAACTCTAGTTGTTGGGACAGATGAAGATGGCTCTTGGACATATTGACCACCCATTCGAGATTCGAGGAAAGAAACTACTTGAGCAACTGCTTGATGTGCTTCCAGCAGGGAGTCCGCCCGAATCAACAAGTCATCCAAGTAAGGATGCACTTGGATTCCCCATTTGCGCAGAGCTGCTGCGACCACTACCATAACCTTGGAAAAGGTGCGCGGAGCCAAGGCCAGGCCGAAGGGCACTGTACAAAACTGGAAGTGCTGATCCAGTACTGCAAACCGTAGGAAACACTGTTGGTCGTCTCTGATGGGAATGTGGAAGTAATCTTCCACAAGATCTAGAGAGGCGAGAAACTCACCTCTGCATACCGCCTGGATCACCGAGCGAAGCATCTCCATTCAGAATCGTGGCACCCGTAGACATCGATTTACACCCTTGAGATCCAAAATTGGACGGAAGGACCCATCTTTCTTGGAACCACAAAATAAATAGAGTAATGACCACAGCTTCTCTCTACTCGAGGGACTGGTCGAATAGCCCTCAGAAGAAGGAGGCGGCACACGGTGGAGTGAATCGCCTTTCTCTTCAGGGATCGTCCCCCGGGTAAGACGACGAACGCATCGGGAATAGATCGGGAACATTTGAGAACATAACACTGGGAGACTATGTTGAGGACCCATTGATCTGAAGTAACGAGAGACCATTGATGAGAAAACAGAGCCAAACGCCCACCCACCGGAGGAGTCTCTCCTGGCAGGCTGACCTCCAGAAAAGGATCCTGGGGTGGACTGTCCAGCCAGTCAGCGGGAAGATCTCGCGGAGCAAGAGAACTTTTAAAGCCCCAAGTAGGACTCAGCTCCCTTGTGGGCACCCCGAAAACACTGTGCCCTCTGACCAAAACGTCCAAGAGGCGGAGGGCTTCCCAGGATGGTAGCGACGAGCGTCACGATACCTAGAGGTGCACCTCGAGGTAGGTGAATATTGACGGGAGGAATGCCTAGTAGCAAATTTAGGCTTACCTTCCAGAAGACATTGGGGTCGAACCTCCCCGAGATCTTTGGCCAATTTGTCTAGGTCCTCCCCAAAGAGAAGCTTTCCCCTGAAGGGAAGCCTAGAGAGGTGTGCTTTAGATGCAGAGTCAGCCGACCATTGGCGAAGTCAAAGCCATCTGAGAGAAACTGTGACCGCCGCCACCAATCTAGCCGAGAGGCACAAGAGATCGTAAAAGGCATCTGCCAAGAAAGCTGTGATCGATTCCAGATGAGCCAGAGCTGGATCCTCTGGCAGACGTTGAATCCAGCGCAGAAGAGCTCTGGCTGCTAGACCCCCGCAAACAGAGGCCTGGAGAGATAATGAAGAAGCCAAAAAGGCAGTCTTGAGAAGGCTCTCAACTTTCCTATCCTGTTGATCACGAAGTGCTGCACCACCCTCCACTGGAATGGTGGTGTGCTTCGTTACTCCGGTCACAAGGGCATCCACTTTGGGGTATGTCAGCCACTTCTCCAAATCAGGTGGTGGCCAGAGGTAAAGCTGACCTACGCGGCGAGCTGTACGGAGGGGAATATCCGGAGAGTCCCACTCTCGAGACACCATTTGTTGTAACTCCGCCGGGAATGGAAAAGCTCTAGCTTCTCTACGTTTTTCCAAATACAGATGCCTGTCTTCCTCTCTCTGTGATCTCTTGATAGAAACATAGAAATATGATGACAGAAAAAGACCACATGGTCTATCTAGTCTGTCCTTCCATATCAACAACTACAACAGTCCCCTTTTTACCTTTAGAGATCCTCTGTGTTTGTCCCATGCTTTTTTGAATTCAGTAACTGTCCTCATCTCTACCACCTCCACTGGGAGACTATTCCATGGATCCACTACTCTTTCCGTAAAGTAATATTTCCGCATATCACTCCTGAATCTATCTCCCTTCACCCTCATCCCATGTCCCCTCGTAGCAGAACTTGCTTTCAATTGAAAGAGGCTCTCTCCCTGAACATTTATGTCACGGAGGTATTTAAACATCTCACTCATATCACCTCTATCCCGCCTTTCCTCTAAGGTGTACATATTAAGATCATTCAGTCTGTCCTCATATGCTTTATAATGAAGACCACTAATCATTTTAGTAGTCACCCTCTGCACCGACTCGATCCTGTTCACATCCTTTTGAAGGTGCAGTCTCCAGAATTGCACACTATACTCCAAATGAGGTTGCACCAAAGACTTATACAGAGGCATTATCACCTCCTTTTTTCTGCTAGCCATTCCTCTCCGTATGCACTCAAGCATCCTTTTAGCTTTTGCCGTTGCCTTTTCTACCTGTTTAGCTACTTTAAGATCATCAGACACAACCACGCCTAGGTCCCGCTCTTCTTTAGTGGACAAAAGTACTTCACCCCCTATACTATATTGCTCCCTTGGATTGCTGCAGCCCAAATGCATGACCTTACATTTTTTAACATTAAATCCCAGCTGCCAAATTCTAGACCATTCTTCAAGCTTAGCTAGATCCCTCCTCATGTTATCTACACCTTCCTGGGTGTCTACTCTATATGGCTTGAGAATACCTTGTAATATTGGGTCTGGCTGGAGAATGGCAGAAGACTGAGGATTCTGCTGATCTGTCAATCGTAGGGCTTCGACCACCTGCATAATTAGGGCCGGCAACTCCTCTTTGCAAAACAAGCGTATGTCCTGTGTCTGGCTTTGGCCCTCCGCAGAAAACTCTGATGTGGACCATTCCCCATCCTCCCAGTCCAATAGGCTCTCGCTGTCGCCCCCCGAAGACAGCCCTTCCTCTGGTGCTTTTAGCCAAGCTGTAGTAGCCCAGGAGACCTCTTTAGGTGGCTGTGCATCCACCTTGGACATGTCCTCTTGTCTAGAGTGCTTGCGGGATCCAGAACCAGAAGACAGAGGGATTTGAGTCAGAGCATCCACTGTATTACTGGGAGAATTAGCTTGCCAAAGATCCCAGGCTTGTCGAAAGAGGGCCAAAAACTGGGTATCTGAGGCATGCATCGGCTCCTGCTGCCAGAAAGACTCCGGAGCAGGAGGAGTTAAGAGAGGAGAAGAGAGAGACTCTCTTGCCAGCGGAAGCTGTCTGGGTTCCTCTAGCAGCTGAGGACAAGCAGCAAGACTGCTTCTGTCCTGAGCTCCCTTGGCTAGTGTCGCCAAAGTCTCTCCAGAATGAGCAAGACATGCAGCACAAATGCCAACCCTCAACTCCTTATGCTTCTTTGTGCAGACCATGCATGCTGAAGGGAAGGCATCTCACAGGCGAAGTGCAGCTAACCGCGATCCCCAGTGAACAGAAAAAAAAAAGTCAAAATAGGAGTTGAAAGATCCAAGCAAAAAGGCTTCATGGTTTGTATACTAGGTATCACCATACATAGCAATCTTTTTTTTTAAAGTGCCGTCAAGGCAGTTCTGACTCCTGGTGACCCAGGCAAGGTATGACCGGAAGTAGATTGTCAGGCCTTTTCTTCTGAGTCAATGGAGGATAAAGTGACTTGCCTGAAGTCACAAGGAGGGCCACTGGGAATCAATCACTAATTGCTATTTGTACTGCTTCCTAATGGTGGAGAAACATGGCACTACCTGTTAGATCATATGCTAGATCAAATCATCTGGTATATCCATCACACTTGGATTCTCAAAATTGTACATAAAATGGTTAAAACTAACCTGAATTCCCCTTTCACTGATAATCCAACAAGAACTTCACAATATCCGCAGTAGGTTTATTAGTTGTATCTATAGTAGCTGCAATTTGCAAGGCAGGCACACATAAATGTATATTTTCATTTTGTACTCCATACTTTTGAAATCTACCTATTGAACTACACATGGAACATGATTTTTTTAAGGTTTAGGAAAAAATGCAGAATGCATCTATTTGCATCTGCTTTTAATACTGTAATGTGATTGTGTTTTGCTGCTGTATTTTTAGATTTATGAATTTATTATGTGTACATTATTGTGCACTGCCCAGAAATAGCATGATTGGAGGGTATAAATCAATGAAACGGAATTCACTATGTTAGTACTAAATTAGGATACTTATCCTTATACACTTTTTATCATATACACAACTTACGACCCAGCTAAGCAAGAGGAAAAGAAAAGGAAGCCACTTTGTTGTGCTGCTCCTTTAAAAGGTTATGTCTTCCAATTATGTTAAAAACACATTCTGGTATACCAATATTTAGCTAGCACTTAGCAATACTGCTAGAAGTGCACTCTGGTGTATATGAGACTAGCATTTCTGAATAAATAATGCAACAAAAAAGAATTCATAGCCTCCTTAAATATTTATCAAATGATTGGACTAGTCAGAAATTATTTACTAGAGAAGAAGAAACGTATTGTGAAAAATTGGTGGTTGCCTGGTTTTGTTTCATTCCTGTTACTGGTCATGTTCGCTTTCTGCTTGTGCCTAGTTATTCCATTATTAGTGCAGCCAGATACATCATAAACCTGCCTAGGAGCAAAACAACTGAACTCTGACTAGGAAAGCAGCATATACAGCAAATGTATTAAATAAATGTAGTCTATTTAGATTTCAGCAAAGCCTTTCCATATGGTTCCTCATAGGAGGCTCATGAATAAACTAGGCAGGTTGAAGATAGGACCCAAGATGGGAAGATGGATCACAAATTGGTTGACCGACAGACAACGGAGAGGGTGGTGGTACATGGAATTCACTTGGAAGAAAAAAAGATGAGTAGTAGAGTGCCTCATGGATAGGTCCTGGAGTGGTGAGTCCAATAATTTTGTGAGTGATAAGGCTGAAGGGTTTGAAGGAAAAGTTTGCTTTTGGGGATGATATGAAGATTTGAAATGAGTGAATACCTTGGAAGGAGTAAAAGCATGTGATCCACAAAATTAGAAGCATGCACTAATGTTTGCCAGTTAAGCTTTCATGTGAGGAATTGTCGAGTGATGCATTTGGACTGCACAAATCCAAAGGAGCTATATGTGATAGCAGACAGGAGAGCTGGTGCACAAGCATGGACCAAGAGAAAGACCTGAGGATCTCAAAGTAGCAAAACAATGTGATATGGCAATGGCAAAGCTAGAAGGATGCTAGACTGCATAAGAAGGGCATGGCCAACACAAAGGAAAAGGTGATAATGTCTCTCTACAAGTCGCCTCACTTGGAGTACTGTGTTCAGTATTGGACACCACATCTCACTAAGGATATAAAAGACTTGAAATGGTTCAGAGGAGAGCAACCAAAATGGTATGAAGTCTGTATCAAAAACACATATGAGAAGAGACTTAAAAGTCTATATCCGAGAAGAGAAGAGGGTCAGGGGAGATATGATAGCATGGGTGATGCACCATGCATGCATGGTCCACTTCCCGCCCAAGGGTGCCATCTTGCCTCAGTCTAATGATATACCTAAGATGGCCAGGAAAACATAAGATACGGTAAAGTAGCAACTACAAGGGGAGAAGGGAGGGTTGTGAGGACTGATTCCTGCTGTCCCCAGGGAACACCTGTTAAAGGTGAGTAACTATGCTTTCTCTGGGAACAAGAAGGAAGTCATTCCTCAAATATGGGACTTCCCAGCTTCAGGCTACCGAGAAACTGTAAAACAAAAAAAACATGGCGACCTTTAAAGGTGAGCCATGATCAGCAGCAGTTGAGTCCCTATTGAGAGACTCTTACAAGACCTTAAGTGTCCGGCAGAGAACCAACACTCCAGTAGCCTAAACACAGAAGGATTGGAGGGCAGGAGTTGACTACACCCCAAGAAATTACGGAGTACGGCTTGAAGACGCTGTCCCTTCAGTACTCATTCTCCAGGCAGTAGAGAGCTGTGAAGGTATGAAACGAAGACCAGGTGGTGGCCTGGCAGATTTCAATCACGGGGACGGAACGCAGATTTGCCATGGAGGTAGTCATGGCCCTGATGTGGTGTGCCATGAACCTCTGGTCCAGCGAGATCCCTGCTTGCTCATAGGTAAGCGTAATGCAGTCCACCACCCAAGTGGACAGAGTTTGCTTAGTCATGGGAGCTCGAAAAGCTGTGGTGCTTTGCGGTGGCCCTAAGTCTGTTGCAGGTAAAAGAACAGGGCTCTCTTACAGTCCAGATTGTGGAGAAGGGTCTTCGCCCTACCAGCGTGAGGCTTTGAAAAGAAGGTATGGAGTATCATAGCCTGGTTGAGATGGAATGGGGGCACCACCGTCAGCAGAAACCTGGGGTGTGTGCGGAGCACCACCCTATTCTTGTAGAACCTCGTGTAGGATTGTTCCACCATCAGAGTATGGAGTTCACTGACTCTGTGTGCTGATGTGAGTGCTACCAGGAGGCCGGAGATGGCAGGAAGCCAGAGGCTCAAACAGAGGTTTAGTGAACTGCAAAATCATCACATTGAGGTCCCACACCGCCACTGGAGGGCGGATGGGGGGGGGGGAAATCTGGATAACATGAGGCCCCGCACAAGGGGCTGAGACTAGAGGGGTTTTCCCTCAACGGACTGGTGATGTGCTGTGATGGCGCTCAGGTGTACTCTGACAGAATTGGACATCAGTCTCACCTGCGATAGGTGAACATTGCGACTTGATTGTCAGTCTGGATCAGTACCGAGTGGTGTTGAAGCTGGTGGCAGAAGGCTCGGAGGGCTAGGTACACTGCCCAGAGCTCTAGCAGGTTGCTTTGCATCCAGGATTCCCTCTGGGACCAGCAGCCTTGCATTTGGAGGCTCTCACAATGCACTCCCCAGTCCATTAGAGATGCATCCGTGGTCAGGACCTTCCTGGGGTTGGGTGCCTGAAAGGACATCCCAGCCTGAAAGTGCCATGAAATCTGCCACCATCCGAGGGAGTCTGCCAACTGACAGGTCGCCTTCACTCTGTCCCTGAGCATGCTTGTGTCCATCGAGAATGGAGGCACCACTAGGCTGCTCTCAAGTGCAGGCAGGCATAAGGGGTCATGTGAACCATGGAGGCCATGTATCCCAACAGATGGAGCAGGAGTCAGGCAGATAGCTGCAGAGGTACACCGATGCTGGATGCTAACTCCCTGAGGCCTTCTGATCTCTCCCGAGGAAGGAAAAACTTTTGCCTGGAAGGATCTAGTTGCGTCACTATGAACTCTAGGCATAGTTTATAATGAACCCAAGGTGCTGCAGGGCATTGATGGTGCTCCCGGTAGCGCACTGTGTCTCTGCAGCCATGTCCTCCTTTATGAGCCAGTCATCCAGATAAGGGAAGATGAAGTTTAAGTAAGCTCTTAGTTCAGAACACAATTTCTGGCCTGGACTCTTTTATTGAGAAGGGTGAATGTGAGTGTGTCAAGCGCCAAGAGCCTAATGAATAATGCCACCTGTATTGCCTGCACCCCTTCAAGAATGAACTCTGAAACTTTCAAATCCAGGGGCTCAGAGAAACTCTGTGTAAAAGCTCCTCAGATTGGTGTGCTTCCTTATATGCCATGCAATTTATTAAGCAAACTGTATGGACCACAAAGAAAGGGGGTTGCATTTAGATTACTCATCAGTTTACTCTTTCACCTTAACCCCTTTGTTTCCAAGCTTCTTTTTAATTGAAAGAAGCTTGCCTCTTGTTCATTTATCTTAGAGGTATTAAAATATCTCTGTCATATCTCCCTTATCCTGCCTTTCTTCCAGAATATACATATTTAGATTAAGTCTGCCCCCTTATACTTTAAGATGAAGAACACTGACAATTAGGAGCATGCATTCATTCATGCATATTTGCTTCATTAAGGCACCTTAAATAATTTAATATAAACTTAATTGACTTATTATGCATTAATTGACTTAGCATACCATAATCCTTCTGTTAGTGCATGTTAAATCAATTTAACAGGCACTAAAAATTCCCTATTAAACTAAGCAAAAGTAATACCAGAAAATCAGGAAAATTTAATGAAGAAAAAAAAATGAAAACTAACTAAATGTTTCTTGCCTGTACACATGCAAACTGACCATTTTAGTAGCGGTCCTTTGGACCAACTCCATCCAGTTTATTGCCTTTTGAAGATATTGTGTCCAGGGGCCTGAAATTCAAAAGTATTTATACACCTAATTTTGAGATCTATGCTCCTAAATTAGCCTCTTTGAAAAATTACTAGGACAGAGTGCCTACATTTTTTACTCAAAATATCACTAAACTCCTGACTTTAGGAGCATAAAAAGTAGGTGGCAAGAGGGGCAGATTTAGGGGGGGGGGGGGAAAGTTTGGCATTTAGCACTGATTTTCAGCACTAGGCTCATAAATCTATCAGTAGCAGAGGGTGGCTACCAAAATGGTCAGTGGGCTTCATCATAAAGCATATGGGGACAGACAAACATCTCAATATGTATACTTTGGAGGAAAGGCGGGAGAGAGGAGATATGATAAAGACATTTAAATACCTCCGTGTCATAAATGCACAGGAGGAGAGCCTTTTTCAATTGAAAGAAAGTTCTGCAATGAGGGGGCATAGGCTCAAGGGAAAGGGGTTAGACTCAGGAATAATATGCAGAAATATTTCTTTACGGAAAAAGTCATAGATACATGGAATAGTCTGCCATGGATGTAGGGGAGACCAGGACAGTAGCTGAATTCAAGAAAACATGGGACCAACACAGAAGATTTCTAAAGAAATAAAGGGATTATAGTAGCTGGTATGGAAAGGCCATCATGTTTCTATGTTTCTAGAAACATAAGTTTTAAACTCCTAAATTAAGATGAATTTTCAGTTGAAAAAGTAGTCTCCTAAGTTTGGTTGAAAAGCACAAATTTAGGATCCTAACTTAGGATCCTAAAGGTATGCGCTTAGCATCTTTTGAATATCAGGCCCAAGAATTGCATAAAGTCTTTCAAATAAGGCCTCACCAACTTACAAAGAGGCACTATCACCTCCTTTTTACTATTAGCCATCCTCTCCTTTATGCATGCAAACATCCTTCTGTAATTTACGGTAGCATTATATACATGTTTCACCGCCAGATATAATTGCCTACAGATGCCAATCTTCTTTCATGCACTTAAGAACTTCGGTCAGTTCCATTAGGTTTCTGCCTCATGAGTTCTCAACCTGTTTTGAAGCCCCCCTCAAAGAGCCAAATTCCCCTAGGTCTTCTGTCATATATAGTCATTGTAAATAACTTCATAGCCTTCAGGACAAGGTTGAGAGCCACAGTTCTAGTTATAACGTTAAAAGAAATGGCAGCAAACATATTTTTGCTTGGAATGAGAAAGTCTGGGGAAGAGGAGGCTGCAGGGAGAACCCCATCAAACGTAGATATCATAAAAATGAACTATCCCAATTATGAGGCAAAATGTTAAAAGTAAAGAAACATCCCATGGTTATGGAGCTTCCTGTTTGCTAATCACCAGATCCTGTTCCTTAATCTGCCTCCCTGAAAGAAGACTACATTGTCACTGAGCTGGTGCAACTGGATTAAACACCCTAGGAGAACATTCGGCCTTGCTCTCTCCCCCACCCCCTCCAATTAACTTTCAGGCTCACGGGCTAGCCCCATTCCAAGATTTTGATAATTAAACTCAACAATCATACCTCCCTACCCCCTTTAACAACCACCAACTACTCACCCCTCCAACAATAACAGAAGTACCATGGTCAGACCATCACTTGATAACATTCCACCTCATGGCACAAACCCCATCAAAATCTACAAACATAACACCACACCACTCAAGATTCACCCACTTTGACAAGAATTCTTTTCTTGAAAAAATATTGCCCAAACTATACAAAAACCTACCAGACACCAACTCATCTATAGATCATTGGAACCTAACAATCCAGGAAGCAGCCACCCCCACAAGACTCACACATAAACAACTGAAAAAATCTGAAAAATTGTTCACAAAAAACCTTGCTAAGTTACAAAAACAACTGAGGAAACAAGAAAAAAGATGGAGAAAAACTAAATCAAATGAAAACAAAACCAAATATACAAGCATACTTATTGAATATAAAAATGCAATTAATAAATCAAAAAGAGACTACCATTCCAAAGTAATAAATTTAGCACTCAATAAACCAAGCGAACTATTCGCGATTGTGAAAACATTGACAAAAACACAAAGCTCAGAACCTAAACAATCCACTATAAGCGTAAAAACTCTAGCAACTCATTTCGCCGAGAAACTAAAGGAAAAAACCCCTATCTCAACCATAATATTACAATCAAATACAAAAATCAACAATGAATGGACATCTTTTCACATGATCGAACGAAAACACCTCCTCAAAATTATCACAATGATCAATACAACAACCTTCCCGCTTGACCCATGCCCAGTATTATGGATCAAGTCCACAAAAGATGCTCTTGCTGAAAACATTCAATACATAGTCAATCAGTCACTAGCACAAGGTATCATGCCTAATGCCCTAAAGCTCACCATCACTCCGCCCCATCTTAAAAAAACAGTAAACTTTACCCAAAAGACCCAAACTCATATAGACCCATAGCAAGCATTCCATTCATTGCCAAAATAATAGAAAAAAACCATACAACTTCAATTACAAGATTACATTGATGAGCAAACACCCCTTGATTCACACCAGTTTGGTTTCCGCCCCTTTCATGGTGTCGAAAC
This sequence comes from Ichthyophis bannanicus, assembly GCA_033557465.1. Classification (NCBI taxonomy): domain Eukaryota; kingdom Metazoa; phylum Chordata; class Amphibia; order Gymnophiona; family Ichthyophiidae; genus Ichthyophis; species Ichthyophis bannanicus. The sequence continues at coordinate 111,822,196 of CM066047.1, read as the reverse complement.
TCTCCTAATTGCATTGATGGATCTTCTCATCAGAGGCACAGACAACAACAACCAAGGCTTCTTACTCCTCTTTATAGACATATCTGCCACATTTGATAGTATCAACCACAACATATTGATCAACAGACTAGAAAACGTAGGAATAGGAGGGACAGTTATTAAGTGGTTCAAGTCATACATCTCACACAGGTTAATACGTGTTCAAATAGGTGAAGACAAATCTGAAGCGTTCCCCCAAGGACAAGGAATCCCCCAAGGTTCAGCACTCTCCGCCCTCCTCTTCAACCTGTACTTACAACCCATAACAAGTATATTTAAAAAACACAACATTAACCATTTCATTTACGCTGACGACATCATGCTCGCCATCCCCATAAACACAAACAGCCCCAAATATGACACCTTGTCTGAATGCATGAACGAGACCTCCTCATGGCTTGAAACCAACTATCTCAGCATAAACTTAAAAAAAAGGAAGCAATGTTTCTAACAAGAAAACCTGCTGCTTATGACACCTACCCAACAACAATCATAATAAACAAAACAGCTATACCTGTTAAAAAAGAAGTAAAATACCTAGGAGTCATAATAGACCACACTCTCACCATGCTCCCTCACATAAAACAGACAGTAAAAACAATATTCTACAAACTTAAGACAATACAACACTTAAGACCCCTCCTTGACACACATGACTTCAGATCTGTAGTCAGTGCACTCATCACCCCCCACTTTGACTATTGTAATAGTCTCCTAATTGGCCTTCCACTAAAAAACACCTATCTGTTATAAAGAGCACAAAATATATGTGCCAAAGTAATCTCAAAAGCCCGACTAACTGATCACGTGACCCAAATACTGTTTGACCTACATTGGCTCCCAATAAACAGCCGAATAAAATATAAAATACTACTAACAACATTCAAACTCCTCAACGACATCTCCCCCTCACATTTGTCCACCCTAATACAAGCCCCATCAAATACAAGAACATGTAGACAAAACGCAACTCACTCTCTCACCTTACAAACAACTATCAGGAAAACAAAGAAAACCACAAGCTCTAGGGCCTTCTCCTTTATTGCCCCCACTCTCTGGAATGAACTCCCAATAACTCTCCAATTGATGAAAGACCTTTATCAATTCAAAAAAGAGCTCAAAACCTACCTCTTCTCCGACCATTTTGAAATCCCCTACCACCAGAAAACCACTCCCCAGCAAACACAGAAACATACACATAAAATACATGAGATAACCTAGACAGACCCCCTCAACTAATACACTCACCTATACAAAATGTTGTACATATATGTTAATTATTATGCTTTGTAAATAGTTCATAGTAATTTAGTTCAGACATTGTTTTATGTAATGTTACCTGTACATAGTTCCAATCCGTTCCATGTAAAGTATACAAAAGTATACAAAATTGTTAACTGTTTTATGTAAACCGCCCTTGATCTCTGGAAGGGGCAGTATAGAAGAAATAGATAAATAAATAAATAAATAAATGATGACCCCACCACTATCCCTCTGAAAACGATCCTATAAAAACACATGATTGGGCATAGGGAAGGCAATTTTCAAAATCCATTTACATGGACAAATACAGTACCCAATTCACCTACATTAAAGGAATTTTTGAAAATTGTTCACCCTATGTGCATCTAAAAGTATGCATATTACAAAGGCAAAATTTGCTCGTACCTTCCCTTTGAGAACTGGTACAATGTCCCAGATAAAACAAAGGCAGACTTTGCACAGAGATGTACAGTTTTGAAAACTGCCTCCCCGACCATACTTTTAAATATATCTACCATACCAAAACTGCACTAACTTCCAGGAAAATCCTACCCATGAAAAGGCAGCAATACATACATTATACCGACAATATGTATTTCGAGTTGTTTTTATTATATAAGTGTTTGATTTTATAGATATGCATACATTCTCGACTATGATGGTCATCACAAATGCAGAAAACCATTGCTCGTGCATCTTTTAGGTCAGCTTTATGGCTTTTGTACTTACCCTGGTGCCACAGCAGGAGGGATCACCAGTATAAACTTCAGCATGGCTTGGTGTAAAGTCTCAGCCAGGTGAGTAAGCATGTGAACCAGTTCTCTGAAAGAAAAAAAAAGAGGAAAACACCATAAGCAAATAGATTTGTAAGGACACATTCAGGTAACATTAGGCTCAAAAAGTCTGACAGATCTGATTCAGTAATGAGAAAAGAGAGGGAAACAAAATGAAGGTGTGAGATTAGAGAAATTCCCATGAAAGTTGTCAGCTTCTCATTTTACCCAGAACTAAAAGCTATGCTGAAATGCTGTCAGTGGGTAAATATCATTCTCTTTTAACAACTCGATTACAGGAAGTGGGCATAGAGACCACAGCTTTAAACTGGTTTTGTTCCTGTCTTTCAGAATGTAGTTTTAGGGTTTCAGTCAACAAGTTTTTTCCAATACTTATTCTCCATCATGTGGGGTTCCCAAGGAGTCTATTCTGTCTCCAATGTTGTTAAATATATTCATTGCTTCACTTGTCACTGTTATTCAAAGTTTAGTATCAGGGCTTAGATATAATTATTTATATATACGCAGGTGACATTCAGCTCATTATCGCACATGATACTTGGGACTCATCTTTTCAGCAGCAACTTATTTTATCATTATCCACTGTCTCTCATTGGATAACATCAGGGGATGAGGGGCATGCGATGGATGTCATCTACCTGGATTTCAGCAAAGCCTTTGATACTGTTCCTCATAGGAGGCTTGTCAATTAACTCAGTACCTTGGGGATGGGTCCCAAGATGGTAAACTGGATTAGAAATTGGTTGACTGACAGACGACAGAAGGTGATGGTACATGGAACTCACTCGGATGAAAGGAAGGTGATTAGCGGAGTGCCCCAGGTTTCGATCCTGGGACCAACACTGTTCAATGTATTTGTGAGTGATATTGCTGAAGGACTGAATGAAAAAGTCTGTCTTTTTGCAGATGACACAAAAATTTGCAACAGAGTGGACTCCCCCGAGGGAGTGGATAACATGAGGAAAGATCTACAAAAGCCGGAAGAATGGTCTAATGCTTCGCAATTACGATTTAATGCGAAAAAAGTGCAGGGTCATGCACTTAGGTAGCAGAAATCCAAGGGAAATGTACGCAATAGGGGGAGAGAGGTTGGTGTGCATGGTTCAGGAGAAAGACCTTGGTGTGATTATCTCTGATGATCTCAAGGTGGCAAAAGCCAGGAGGATGTTGGGCTGCATACAAAGAGGGATTACCAGCAGAAAGGAAGAGGTACTTATGCTACTGTACAGGTCGCTGGTGAGGCCTCACTTGGAATACTGTGTTCAGTTTTGGAGACCATATCTTGCAAAAGATGTAAAAAGACTAAAAACTGTTCAGAGGAAGGCGACCAAAATGATTTGGAGCCTGCATAAGAAACCTTATGAGAAGAGACTTGAAGACCTAAATATGTAAACTTTGGAGGAGAGGAGGGATAGGGGAGATATGATTCAGACCTTTAAATACTTAAAGAGGAACGATGAACAAACAAATCTCTTCCAAAGATGGGGAAGCTGCAAAACTAGAGGGCATAACATGAGGCTGCAAGGTGGAAAATTGAAAGGCAATGTCAGGAAATATTTTTTCACTAAAAGGGTGGTGGATGCTTGGAATGCTCTCCCGATGGAAGTGGTGGGGGCAAACACGGTGACGGAATTCAAAACAGCATGGGATAAGCACAGCGGATCCCTTTACAGCAACAGGATAAAAAACCCCTTCGACTTATTCCAACATGGTTTCCAAAAGAACCATGGAGTCGAAACCCTTCTTACTTCCCAACTCGATTCCTTATACCTCCACACACAGAACCCCTCTCAAGGATGTCTTCTCATATTCCTTGACTTATCAGCTGCTTTCGACTCCCTCCCTCACCATCAAATCCTAAGCAGACTTCACGAAATAGGACTTAGAGGCACAACCCTGAACTGGTTCCGTTCCTACCTAGATAACAGAACCCAACAGGTTCGTATTGGAAATGATACCTCCCTCCCATTCATCCTAAAACAAGGTGTCCCCCAAGGATCCAGTCTTTCTGCTCTACTATTTAACATCTTCCTCCAACCTGTCGGCAAGATCTTCCAAAGCTATGACATTCAGTATCAGTTATATGCAGATGACATGATGTGCTTCACCCCTTTTAGCCTTTCTAACCCTGACTTTTCTAAACTGAGTAAATGCCTAACTAACCTAAAATCATGGCTCTCCCAACATAACCTCTTAATCAACCAATCCAAAACTGAGGTTCTCCAGGTATTTTCCAATCCTACATACACCCCACCTCCCACTCTCACTATCGGTGATCTCACACTTACTATAAAAAACCAAGTGAAATATCTTGGTATTATCCTGGATCAGAACCTTTCCTTCACTGACCAAATAAAGAGAACCACTAATATAATATACGCAAAGATCCGTACCCTCTGCAACCTCAAACCCCTCCTAAGCCCTAACTCCTTTCGTACTGTCTGCCAGGCCCTCACAATCCCTTTTCTTGATTACTGTAACCATATCTATCATGGCCTCCCCAAGAACACTATTCAACCGCTCCAACTTGCCCAGAACACGATAGCGTGGCTTATAACTAACAACCCTAGACGTTCCCACATCACACCTGTCCTCTATGATCTCCACTGGCTCCCCATCCAATACAGAGTTCAATTCAAGGTCCTCACGCTTATACATAAAATCATCTCCAATGAGTCAGCTCCATGCTTCTCCCCTCTCCTTCTCTCCTCCAACAGCACAAGATCATGCCGCACTATTACAAAAAACTTACTGACCATCCCTATAAACAAGAGACACTCTAAACAATCGACAAGTAACAAGGCCTTCTCCCTCTATGCTCCATCCTTATGGAATTCCCTTCCTCACGAACTTCAGAACTGTTCAAACCACTCTGAGTTCCGAAAAAAGTTGAAAACCCATCTTTTCCTTGAACATTTTTCCCTTCCACCTTAGCTCATAACCTTTACACCCTCCTCCCTATTCCTTCTGCAAAACTCAAATTCTTTAACACAACCATATGGCTTATTGTAAATTCATATGTAAATAGTTGATCTTTGTATATAGTTCTTCTCGTTACCATATGTATTCATCGTTATCTTGTTCCATGTAAACAGTTGAAACATACTGCTAATATGTTCTATGTAAACCGTCTTGACTTGTAGAAAGACGGTATATAAAAATTGTTAAATAAATAAATAAATAAAAACAAAATAAACTGAACCATCTAACTTCTCAACAAATAGGGGTGTCCTACATGGAGCGGTGGGTCCACCCCTAAACAAAGACATGGGGAGAAGTGGCCTACACAGAGCGACAGGTGCACCTACTCTTGCCGTATTGCTGGGCAGACTGGATGGACCATGCTGGTCTTTATCTGCCATTATTTACTATGTTACTATCTCATCTGTTAATCTTAAACTCAATAAAGACAGAGGCCTTATAGCTGTCTAAATAAGTCACCTCCGACTTCATCGATCCAAATCCATGGTCTACCACTTCCATTTACAGACCACATTATCTTCTAAACCTTACGCCTCCCTAGTTACGAGTGCATTCTTCTCAAATAGGAGAATGAGAACTATCAGACCATTTTTAATGATACTAATTTGCTGAAAATGTTGATTCATGCCACAGTAGTCAAAGTGATTACTGTAATTTCTTGTTAATAGGGCTTCTGTCATATCAATTTAAATGCTTTCAAATTATCCAAAATGTTATTGTTAAATTGATCTATCAGGCTATCAGATCAGACCACATGTGTCCTCTCCTTTTTGAACAGCACTGGTCCTGTAAACAATTACCTCCAGTTTACGGTCTTAACGACTGCACATAAAGCTTTGTATATAGCCTGCCACTTTACTTATTCTCTTGTATGGTTCCTTATCATCCAGTCTGTCCTTTATGGTCCTCTGGAGGAAACTACTTAGTAGTTCCATCATAACACTCTCACAATACAGCTTTTTGCTGTGCTACACCTGCCCTATGGAATATCCTTCCTGTGGGTCTTAGAAATGAATCTTACTACAAAAAATTTCAAAAAAGGAGTTTGATTAATAAAATCTTTTCATAATGCACTGTTGCAGCTAGGTTGTGCTGAGGTACAAATTTGGGTTTACTCAAACCACAGCTACACTATGTGGCCCCTTCCCTTTGTTGCATATATGGATTTCCGAGCATAAGCCACACTTCATGTAGTGCTTTAACACGTATGATGACTTTAGTAGTCAGGATGCAAATACAAAGGATACAAACATTTGACCACAGTTTTTAAATGATTCTGAAAACATCTCCCATCCAGTTCTTTCCTCACCATAAGGGAGAGTTTATTCCACCACATGGGCGCTGCTGTCACAAATGCCCTCCCCCCTCCATTTCTGCTGTATTAGCTCACAATGATCTGGAATCACCAACAAACAGCCTTGATGGATCTCAGCAATTGACCCAGCTGGTACCACTACAACACCCCCTGCAAATAATTAGGCTCTCCATCCCTCAAATTTTTAAACATCAGTGATAACATTTTAAATATATAGCATTTACAAACTGGAAACTAATGTAACTGTCTCAACAAATCTGCAAAGGAATCCCTCCATCCACACCCTGACAGTTAAACCTCTGTTGTATTGCAGGTGGTTCATTTAAATACAAATTGTAAGTAATATACACACTCACACACCTATCAATCTTTCTCTATTGAGGCAGTTTTCAAAATACCTATGTAATTTGCAGGACTGCAAGTACTCTGTATTTGAGAGCTCAGTTTAAAAAGAGAAATTCCTCACAGAATGGGGAACTAGACCAAACCAAAACAGATACCAGGATACTGGTCAAAATCACATCTCAGATTTTGCTTAGGACATGGACTGCAGCTTCTGGTTTCATTGCAGTCTTGAGTGGAGTGTGAGGTCCCTGCTATGGACAGAAATGAGTGGGCAGAAGATAACATCTCTCTGGTGGATAAAAATGTCTCCTCAACACTCTGCTCTAGTATCTACTTGTTGATGTGGAAGATAGGTCGAAGTGGCTAAAAGAGAGAGTCTGACACGTAGAACAGTGGTCTTTTGTTTGACCCACAGCTTTCTTCATGTTATGCTCCAGTAAGGGGAGATATTAAAAAAGAAATAAAAGAGATCTATAAAATCATGAATGGCACAGAACAGGTTAACACAAATTGATTGTTTACTTTTTCAAAAAGGCAACGATTAGAATGCACGCCATGATTTTACTAAGAAGTATATTTCAAGCCCCTCACTTGGTTTGCAGCTTGTCGTGCTGTGAGGGCTTGTGTGCATCAGTGATGCTGAGAGCTAAGTTATTAGTAGCTTAACTACTGGCAGGGTCTCCCAAGATGGACAGGTCTCAGCTGAGATGCCAGACCAAGACAAACCACCCATCTGAGCACAGCAGAATGGGATGGTGTTGTAAGCGGAGGATCATATTTCTGTGACAAATGAAACAACACTGGAATTAACAGCATGGAAGAAAGTCTTGGCAAATCTACGCCTGTATCTGGTCATGAAAACCCAGTGGATAGTCCAAAAACTATTTGCACTATAGTGCTGGAAGATGAGACCCCCAGGTTGGAAGGCACTCAAATGGCTACTGGGGATGAGCTGAAGACTTCTCAGAGTAAAGCCAGCATTTATGAAGTGGTTGGATCTGCTGATGTAGCTGCACATGAAAAGAGAGTCAGAAGTTGCAAAGATGTCTTACATATTGGGACATGGAAAGTATGAAGCATGAACTAAGGGAAGTTGGAGGTGGTCAAGAATGAAATGGAACGTGTACAACTCAATTGTTGGGTGTCAGTGAACTGAAATGAACTGGCTTTGGGCACTTTGCATATAATGATCACATGCTTTACTATGCTGGAAATGAAAAGCAAAAAAGAAATGGTGTTGCATTTATAATTAAGAAGAAACTTGCAAGAACTGTAATGAAATACAATGCAGTCAGTGAACGCTTAATTTCTATTCGTCTATGAGGAAAGCCCATTAACACAACTAATTCAGGTATATGCCCCAACAACAGTTGCAGAAGAGGAAGAAGTTGATGAGTTCTATGAACAAGTACATGCTGAAATTGACAGAACATGCAAACAGGATATCCTGATAGTCATGGGTGACTGGAATGCAAAGGTTGGCAATAAAGAAGAATGCAAAGTGGTTGGAAAATATGGACTTGGCAACAGAAACGAAGCTGAAGAAAGACTGATAGAATTCTGCAAGACCAATGATCTATTCATCTCAAACACCTCCTTCCAGCAACACAAGCGTCGACTGTATATGTGGACTTCACCCAATGGATTGTACAGAAATCAAATTGGCTACATCTGTGGAAGACAACGATGGAAAAGCTCGATAACATCAACAAAAACAAAATCTGGAGCTGACTGTGGTACAGATCATCAACTACTAGTATGCAAACTCAAGCTAAAGTTAAAAAACAGCAAGCCACTCATGAATGCAGCAAAATGTGACCTTGAGAATATACCACAAGAATTTAAAGACTGCCTAAAAAATTGATTTGCTGCTTTAGATACAAATGACAGAGTTCCAGAAGAGTTATGGGATGACAAAGAAGATTGTGTTGGAAGAAGACGAGAAGTTTCTACATAAGGCAAAAAAGCAAAAATGGCCAAAATGGATGACTGAAGAAACTGAAAATTGTCCAGAAATGTAGAGAAGTTAAAGTCAGAGGAGAAAGAGAGGCAATCACAGAACTCAGATTTCCAACGTGCAGCAAGACAAGACAAGGAAGAGTACTACAATGACACATGCAAGGAAAAAGAATTGAAAGCTATTAGAGGAAGAACAAGATCAGCTTTTCTAAAACTAGGAGAGAGTTAAAGAAAAAATTCCAGCCTCGAACTGGAATGCTACAAGATGCTCAAGGATCCATGTTGAATGATGCTGAGAAGATCAAGAAAAGGTGTAAAGAATATACAGAGTTATTATACCATAAAGATCAAGTGGACCAACAGCCGTTTCGACCTGTACCTTATAATCAGGATCCATTGTTGATGAAAGAAGAAGTCGAAGCAGCACTGAAAGCCTTTTCAAAGAACCAATCACCGGGAATTGATGGCATTCCCACTGAAGTATTACAACAATTGGATGAAGCTGTTACCATACTTACAAGGCTCTGCCAGGAAATTTGGAAGATAAATTCATGGCCAACTGACTGTGTTTATATCAGTATTGAAGAAAGGTGACACGATTGACTGTGGAAATTAGCGCACAATAGCTCTGATCCCACATGCCAGCAGGATTCTCCTCAAGATCATTCAGCAGAGACTACAACCATACCTGGAACGAGAACTGTCTGAAGTGCAAGCAGGGTTGAGGAACGAGAGAAACTATCGCGGATGTGAGATGGATTCTTGAAAAGACTAAAGAATATCAAAAGGATATCTATTTGTGCTTTATTGACTACAGCAAGGTTTTTGACTTGTAAACCATGAGAAACTCTGGGCCACATTAAGAAGCATGGGTATACCAGAACACCTGATCGTTCTTTTGCACAATCTGTACATTGATCAAGAAGCAACAGTTCGAACGGAACAAGGAGAAACAGAATGGTTTACAATCAGCAAAGGTGTATGACAAGGCTACATACTTTCCCCCTACCTGTTTAATTTATATGCAGAACAAATCAGAGAAGCAGGACTGTATGAAGACAACCAAGGTGTGCAAATTGGTGCAAGACTAATCAACAACCTTCGCTATGCTGATGATACCATATTGCTGGCTGAAGGTGAAGATGATCTGAAACATTTGTTTCTCAAGATTAAGGAACATAGTCTTAAAATGGGCCTGCACTTTAATGTAAAGAAGACAAAAATCATGACAACTGGCAAAATCAATAAGTTCATCGTTGATGGAGAAGAAATTGAAATCGTGGACAACATTAACCTACTTGGATCAACTACCAATAAAGAAATAACAAGCAGTCAAGAAATCCGACGACGCATTGCTCTTGGCAGAATGGTTATGAAGGACCTAGACAATATTCTCAAGAGCTGAGATGTCTCTCTCCATACAAAGATTCGACTCATTCAAGCCATGGTATTTTCAATAACATCATATGGATGTGAAAGTTGGACAGTGAAAAAGATAGACAGCAGAAAATTGATGCCTTTGAATTATGGTGCTAGCGGCGAATACTGCATATACCATGGACTGCCCAAAGAGCAAACCAGTCAATACTAGAGAAGATCAAACCTAAGCTTTCTTTAGAAGCTCAGCTGGCAAGACTTCGATTTTCATACTTTGGACACATCATGCGAAGAGAGAGATCATTAGAGAAAGACATCATGCTTGGCAAGGTAGAAGGTCAATGAAAAGAGGAAGGCCAGCAATGAGATGGATCGATACAATAACAGCAGCTACAGGTGCCAGTCTGTCAACAATGAGCCGCCTGACTGAAGACCGAATACAATTTAGGACAACTATTCAGAGGGTCGCCATGAGTCGACACCGACTTGACGGCACTTAACAACAACAACAGTTGATCACCCAGGTGGGACTCTCCAGGAATTGCATCAGACTGTGGCCTGGTTTAAATAAGCCAGTCACCAGATACGGATGAACACATTTCTCTTCGCGACTCAGTCGCCACCAGCACGACCTCTGATAATGTCTTTGGAGCAGTGGAAGACCAAAGGGGAGAGCGACAACCTGAAGATGAGAGCAGAGAGTGGTGAACTGGAGAAAGAGCTGCAGATCCATGCAGTTAAGAATGTTTTCCTTTTCCACTTTACCTTCTCCTCTTAATCTCTGCACTCCTTCTGCTGTCCGATCTTGAACTCCCCCATTTTCCTATCCATTACTGGCATTCTTTTCTTTTCTAGGATTTATGTTATTTCAATGGGGACAACAGAGTAGTTTACAATAAGGCCAGTATATCAAGTATTAATAAATGAAATAAAATAAGAATGTGAAACTGGGCCTCAGCCTGATTCAAGGAAGCGAACAAACTCCTCTGTTGCATCACTGACTATAGAGTCTCCATAAGGGAGTGCAATATTTACAGGTGGCATTGACACCCTTGAGGTCAAGAACTGGAAGGAAGAACATGTCCTTCATCACACCATAACAGAGATGGAATAATGGCCCTTGCCCTACTTGGTAGAGGGGACCAGTGTAAGCAACTATAGATCGAGCAATCTTTCCAGTGCAGACTGAACCTCTAAGTTCTCTGCATTCCCTGTTATCCAAGTTGCATTACCTGTTCAACTGTAAACACAAAGTACCATCGGAAATGTGTATTTTATTGTTCATTGTAAACCGCACTGATGCTGAATAGCGCAGTATAAAAGAGACTCTAATAAATAAATAAATAAATTCCAGGATATAGCCATGTTGTATGATGTCTAGCACCAAGCAAACCTTGGAGACCCGGGTCTACTTATTTATTTAACTATATTTATATCCCGCTTTTCACCGGGTCAAAGCGGTGTAACATATAAGGGTACAAGAGACGTAACCTGCCGCCCAGTGGAGGCACTCTGGAATGAGCCCCCAACCATCATTGTACTGGATGGGAAGAGGAACCTCTGGAAGTGGCAGGCTCCCAGGGTTAACGAGCCCCACAGAGGACTCACTCCAGAACCAAAAACATGAAGCAGCAGCAAAGATGGCCTTTCCAAGGCAATATCGACGGGGATCCCAGGAACTTTGAGGATCCAGGTACTGGGAACAAGGATAATGGGCAAAGGCCAACGAAGAGGATGCCCCATCTGTTTCCCAAGCCTCTTGGGCCTATCCTCTGGAAGGAGATGAGGTTTGGACTCACCCAAATCCTTAACTAGTTCCTCCAATTCCTGCCAAACAAAGTCTTCCCTTATAGCAATCTGGAACCATCAGGGCTTGGAAGCACCTGTGCTTGGAAGCAGAATCTGCTGCTCAGTGGCAAAGCCACAGCCAGCATCATGCCACTGTCAAAAAGGCAATGGGCCTGATATTCAGCGGTGGCGGCGGCTAGCTGCTAACACTGAACTTAAAACTTACTGTTCTAACTTATGTTTTGTTCTAACTAGATTGTAAGCTCCGATGAGCTTGACTCTGACGGGCAGGGACTGTCTCTTGTATGTTGGCTACCTCTTGTAGGTCAGCTGTGCAGCACTGCGTGTGTGGCGCTTTACAAGTGCTGAATAGTAGTAGTAGCAGTACTTGGATATTCAATGCCTTCTATGAGAGGTACCGCAGGCTGCAGGTTGCCAGAGGCTCGAATGATGGCCTGGTGAGCTTGGATAGCACCACATTGAGGTTCCACTTTGCTGCAGGAGGGCTGATGTGGGGTATGGATAACAGAAGGACCTGCAAGAAACAGGTCATGAAAGGTTGGGCAGAGAGGGACTTGCCCTTGATAAAGTGGTGGTGTGCCACTAGAGTACTCAGGTGCACCCTGACCAAGTTGGACTTCAGTCCTGCCTGCGACAGGTGGAGCAAATCCTGCAGTACAAGCTGCACAGAGCAGGAGAACAGGTTAACCTGCCATTCCACGCACCACACTGAGAATCTAAGCCATTTGAAGGAGTAGGCTTGTCTCATGAGACCCTACGGAAAAGCAAGCAGGACCTTTCTACCTCCCCTGAAAGGTTACCGTTTTCAGCAGCCAAGCCATTAACGACAGGGACCACAGGTTGGGGTGTAGGAGGGAACTCTCCTCCTGCGACAGTAACCCTGGCACACTCCCCAGGGGGACTGGAGCCGCCAACACCACGCGGGGGAGCAGTGGAAACCATGGTTGTCTGGTCCATGGTGGAGCAATCAGTATCAGTGCCTTGAAAAGAGTCTTGGCGATCAGCGGTGTGGCGGAAAGGCATAGAAAAGGTCCTCTGTCCTTGGGATGAGGCTGCCACCCATGAGGGGTGTGGTTGGTGGGACCAGAAGTGGGGCAGCTGAGTGCTGGTCATACTCATGAAGAGGTCTATCATCAGACTCCCCAGAGCCGGAAGAGCAAAGAAGCCACCCTGAGGTCCAGCCACAACTTATGGACCCTACTCAGATATACCGCCCGCAGGAGCATCCCATTACAGAGTGCAAAGGAGCAGAGACGTACTGCATACTGGCAGAAGAAGGACCCTGTGCCTCCTTGCTTGTTCACATAGAATATCACTACCTGATTGTTTGAAACAGCACTGATTTGTGCTGTAGGAGATGGCAGAGGGCTCGGAGAGTTGTCTCTCTGACTGCGAACAACTGCCCCTGGGTGCAGAGATCTTCGCAATGAGGCCCCCAAACCAGCAGGAAGACGTCTGTAGTGAGGATACTCTGGGGATCGGGAACCTGGAAATGTATCCCTGCCTGGAGGTGCTGCAGGGTCTGCCACTAGCCTAGGAAATTGGCCAGTTGGCGGATACCATCACCCTGTCCAGCAGCCGCCCAGTGGCCTGGGTCCACTGGGAGTGGAGGCATCACTGGGCCACTCTCATGTGGAGGTGGACATCTGGAGAGACATGGACCATGAATATAAGATATGCCATACTGGGTCAGAACCAAAGTCCATCAAGCCCAGTATCCTGTTTCCAACAGTGGCCAATCTAGGTCACAAGAAGCTAGCAGTTTTCCCAAAAGACAGAGGTTCCACAATGCTTGTATTGGGACAAGCAGTGGATTTCCCGGGTCCCCTTTTTATTTAGCTGTATTTAGCTGTATTTATATTCCGCTTTTTTCACCGGGTCAAAGCGGTCAATTGGGGGATACATTTAACACGAGGGGATATGACACACATACGCTAATACTTACAGGGAACATGGGCAATAGAGGGTTAAGTGGCTTGCCCAAGACCACAAGGAGTGCCTATAGGACTAGAAATCCCAGTCCCTCCGGCCTGAGATTGCTGTCCCCAGGTGGGACTTGAACCCCCGGCCCTCCGGCCTGAAGTACCTTGTCCTAACCACTCCTCCCCTTTAATAATGTTTTATGGACCTTTCCTCCAGGAACTTGTCCAAACCTTTTATAAACCCAGCTACACTAACAGCTTTTATTACATCCTCTGGTAACGAATTTCAGAGTTTGATTCCACAGTGAGTGAAAATTTTTTTTCTCTTATTAGTCTTAAATAGGTTACACTGTAGCTTCATTGCTTGTCCCCTAGTCTCTCTATATTTTGAAGGCGTAAACAATCGATCTACATTTACCTGTTCCACTCCATTCATTAATTTATAGACCTCTATCATATCTCCCCTCAGCTGTCTCTTTTCCAGATTGAAATGCCCTAACCTTTTTAGCCTCTCCTTATAGTGGTATCCTTCCATTCCCTTTACCATTTTGGTGGCTCTTCTCTGTACCTTTTCTAATAACGCTATACCCTTTTTAAGATACGGTGACCAGAATTACACACAATATTCAAGATGCAGTCGCACCATGGAACGATACAGAGACCTTATAATATCCTTTGTTTTATTCTATATTCCTTTCCTTATGATTCCTAGCATTCTATTTGCTTTCTTGGTGACCACGGCACACTGGGGGAAGGGTTTCAACATCTTATCCACGATGATGCCTAAATCTTTTTTCCTGGGTGGTGGTTCCTAATGTGGAACCTTGCATCGAGTAACCATAGTTTGGAGTTGCTCTTTCCAAGATTGCATAACTTGCAGTTCTCCACATTAAATGCCATGTGGCCCAGTAGGCCTAGCAGGTGGTGATCAGACACGGTGCATCTGCAGTGTATGTCTGTGACCAGCGCCCTGAGGTAGTCGCCCCTGTCTTGGGGTAGGAATGCTATGGCCTGAAGGGTGTCTGGCCAGGCTCCTATGAACTCCAGACACTGTGTTGGGAGGAGGTGAGACTTGGGGTAAATTATGATGAATCCCATATACTGTAAAATGCTAATGGTGCGTGCCATGGCCTGCTGCACCTCGGCGGCCAAGCCTCCTCTGATGAGCCAGTTGTCCAGGTAGGGGAAGACAAAGGACCCTTGTAGGTGGAGGTGAGCTGTGGCCACCGCTTGGCACTTGATAAAGACCCTTGGGGCAGAGGCCAGGACAAATGGTAAGACCCTGTATTGGTAGTGGCTTCCCCCTACCACGAACCTGAGGTTTTGCCTGTGGCTGGGATGGATGAGAATGTGTGTAATTAGCAACCTTGGGCCGGAAGGACTGGGGTTTCTAGTCCCACAGGTGCTCCTTGTGGTCTTGGGCAAGCCACTTAACCCTCCATAGCCCATGTTCCCTGTAAAATAGTTATCTCCAAGTTATAATGCCCTGTTCAATGTAATTTCAGTTTGTTCAATGTAAACCGCACTGATGCAGAATAGCGCGGTATATAAGAGAATGTAAATAGATAAAATAATAAATAATATAATAATCCTTTTAAGTCATAGAAACATAGAAATGTAGAAAAATGATCACAGAAAAAGACCACATGGCCTATCTAGTCTGTACTCCCATATCAACAACTACAACAGTCCACTTTTTTCCTTTAGAGATCGTCCGTGTTTGTCCCATGCTTTTTTGAATTCAGATACTGTCCTCATCTCTACCACCTCCACTGGGGGACTATTCCACGGATCTACCACTCTTTCCATAAAGAAATATTTCTGCATATCACTCCTGAATCTATCCCCTTTCACCCTCATCCTATGTCCCCTCGTAGCAGAACTTGCTTTCAATCGAAAGAGGCTCTCCCCCTGAGCATTTATGCTATGGAGGTATTTAAACATCTCAATCATATTACCTCTATCCCGCCTTTCCTCTAAGGTGTACATAATTAAGATCCTTAAGTCTGTCCTGAAATGCTTTATAATGAAGACCACTAACCATTTTAGTAACCACCATCTGTACTGACTCCATCCTATTTATATCCTTTTGAAGGTGCGGTCTCCAGGATTGCACACTATATTCCAAATGAGGTCGCACCAAAGACTTATACAGAGGCACTATCACCTCCTTTTTTCTGCTAGCCATTCCTCTCCGTATGCATCCAAGCATCCTTCTAACTTTTGCTGTCGCCTTTTTAGCTACTTTATGATCAGAGATAACCACGCCTAAGTCTCGCTCTTCTTTAGCAGACAAAAGTACTTCACCCCCTATACTATCTTGCTCCTTTGGATTGCTGCAGCCCAAATACATGACCTTACATTTTTTAACATTAAATCCCAGCTGCCAAATGCTAGACCATTCTTCAAGCTTAGCTAGATCCCTCCTCATGTTATCTACACCTTCCTGGGTGTCTACTCTATTGCAGATTTTGGTATCATCCGCAAAGAGGCAAACCTTAACCGACAGCCCTTCTGCTATATCACTAACAAAGATATTAAAAAGAATCGGGGGGAGAGGGGGGGGAGTTCCAAGAGGGCAGATTGACGCGAACGGCTTCTAGTGGCGTTTTTCTTGCTATGGGTAAAAGAAAGGCTAAGGTGGTTAAGAAGCCCACCACTACCCCGGCGGCCTTGTCTTCGTTACCTGTTCGAGTGGTTGGTCCACTCGATCCTATCCAGCGGCAGCCGGGAGTAACGACAGTGTTGAGCCCTTCTGGCCTCCCGCTGGAGTTGGACAGCTCGCCAGGCGGCTCTGGGCCTGAGATCTCGCTGCTGGAATAGTGGCGCCCTCTTAAGGATCCTTTGATCGCGAGGAGTCCAGCGTTGTTGGAGGAAGCGTCTCCTTCCAGTTCGGGAGGAGGTGCGGTGCCTGGAGGGATGACTCTGCTGAGGAATAGTGGAGCAGTTGGACTATCTCTCCTCAATAGCTCAGAAGTACCTGTATCCAGGAGGGCTGTTAGCAGGACGGCTGACACCTTATCTGCAGTTGGGACATCGGCGGTGGAGCAGCGGCCCTCGGAGGACAGCACAGTTATAGCACAAGTCACGGTAACCTTTTCTTTTGAGAGACCTGTTGAATTCACTTTGGAGACTATTTGATCTGCCATTGTAAAGCTTGGGGAAATGTTTGCACCCCAGGTTTCTGCTTTGGCGGCTCAGTCTCAAATTTATACCAATTTGCTTCAGCAGCACACTTTAGAAGTTTCTGCTTTACAATCTTCGGTTTCGGATCTTAAGCAGAAAGTGGCCCAGTGTGAAGATGGCAGTACTTCCTGTTTGAAGGACACATTGGCTTTAAAGACACGGAGTGAGATGTTAGAGAATGTATCAAGATATTCTAATCTTTGTGCTATAAATTTTCCGAAGGTCTCGGGTATTAGTTCAAAGGAGATGTTTAAGAAATATTTGGTAGAAGGTTTGGGTGTCCCTTTGGAATCTCATCCAGCTATGCTTAAAATGTATTATCTCCCTTTGGTAAAAAGGTGGTTGGTGGTGGGATAATCCCTGGAGAAGAACAAAGTGATGTTTTAGATATTTCTACTATTCTGGAAACTTCACTAACTGAATCTGTTTTTCCTTCTACTTTGATTGTAACATTTGCTCTTTCCTCAGATAGGGATTGGTTCCTTCGTACGTTTTTTAGGAAACATAATCTATTATTCTATGGGTTAACTATGCGGGTTTTTCAGATTTATCTAAAGAAACTCAGAAACGATGGAAAGAATTTCTACTGCTTCGCCCAGGTGTGCTCTTATTGGGGGGACAATTCTTTTTTAAATTTCCCTGTCAATGTATGGTTAAGTTGAATTCTGTTTCTTGTATTTTTTTTTTGAGCCATCACAGTTGCTTGCCTTTCTGAGCGCTCGCTGCCCCACTGAGACGGACTCAGCTTAATTCACTGTAATAGTATTGGTCTGGTTATTTGTTCCTTTCAGGTTTTTTCCTTTCAGGTTTAGGAGTTATATATGTTTGATAGTTCTCCCCCTGTTCTTGTTGTGGGCTATAATAGGGGCTGGATTATATATGTTTTTTTGTTTTTCATGCTATAATATTGATGTATCAATGTTGATTTCTTTCTGTACCCTAATTTCTATACAAGCGTGTTTATGCTTGGATTTATTGTAAAATGATAAAGATAAAAGAAAAAAAAAGAATCGGACCAAGGACAGATCCCTGGGTCACATCACTGGTAACCTTCTTCTCCTCAGTGAGCTCCGTTAACCTGTACCCTTTGTCGCCTCCCACTCAACCAATTTCTAACCCAAGCAGTAACTTTAGGGTCCATCCCTAGGGTGCTCAGTTTGTTTATAAGTCATCTGTGAGAAACGGTGTCAAAGGCTTTACTGAAATCTAAATACACCACATCTATGGCTCTCCCTCAGTCCAACTCCCTGGTCACCCAGTCAAAGAAATCAATCAGATTTGTCTGATAAGACCTGCCTCTGGTGAATCCATGCTGCCTCGGATCCTGTAATTCGCTGGATTCCAGAAACCTCGCTATTTTCTCTTTCAGCAGCGCTTCCAATAATTTATTCACCACCGAGGTTAAACTAACCAGCCCATAGCTTTAAACTACATCCTTACTTCCGCTTTTGTTCAAAGGGACCACATGTGCTCTCTCCAGTCCTCTGGCACCACTCAAGACTCCAACAAGGCAATGAAAAGATCAGTCAGTGGAGCTGCTAGAATGTCCCCAAGTTCCCTCAGTATTCTCGAGTGCATCCCATCTGGTCCCATCGCTTTGTCTACTTTAAGTTTAGCTAGTTTCTCAGAAACACAGTCCTCTGAAAATTGTTCAAGATGCCCCTCTCTTCTGTTCTTGTTTGTGGGTGTTTACTGAAGTCCTGCTCCTGGTTCTTCATCTGTGAACACAGAACAGAAATATTTGTTAAGTAATTCTGCTTTATACTCATCAGCTTCTACATATTCTTCCCCTTCGCCCTTGAGTCTGACAATACCACTTTTGCCCTTCCTCTTTTCACTAACCTTTCTGAAAAATGTCTTATCCCCCCATTTTCTTGCATTGGCTATTTCCTCCTCTTTTTGAATCTGCTTTCCTGACTACTTTGCTAGCTTCTCTAAGTTTTTCTAAATATAGATGCCTGCCTTCCTCTCTCTGTGATCTCTTGTATTTCATGAAGGCTTCCCTCTTTTTCTTCACCTTTTCAGCCACTTCTTTAGAAAACCATTGCTGTCACTTTTTTCTTTTACCTTTATTTACCATTTTAACAAAAAGGTTGGTTGCTTTTAAAATATCCTCTTTTGTTTTGCCTATTGTTTTTCTATATCCCCCAGCTGTTCCCATCCTGCTAACGACTCCCTGAGGTATTGTCCCATCTTTGCAAATTTAGTTTTCCTAAAGTTAAAGACCCACACTTTTGAATGGATTTTATCAACCCTGGTCCTAATACTGAACCACACCATTTGGTGATTACTGGATGTGAAATGATCTCCCACTACAACATCAGAAATACTTTCACCATTGGTAAGCAGCAAGTCCAGTAAGACCCCTTCAAGTGTGGGTTGTTACCAGTTGCCTGAATAGTTCTCCCTGGAGGGAATCCAGGATCTCTTTACTTCTAGATGACACTGCAGCAGGAAAGTGCCAATCAACATCTGTCATATTGAAATCCCCTATCATTAGCACTTCGCCTTTCCTGGCAATGCTGCGTATGTCTTCAGTTAATTCTCCATCCACTTCTTCTGCCTGTGAAGGAAGTCTGTAATGCAAATAGATTTCTCGTTCTCTGTTTTTAATTTAACCCACAGTGCCTCCACTCTCCCTTTTAAGTCCTGTATTTCCATAGCTTTAATATAATTTTTTACATATAGTGCCACTTCTCCTCTTCTTCTTCTTCCTACCCTGTCCTTTCTGAATAAAGTATAGCCTGGTATAGTTACATCCCAGTCATTGTTGTCCATGAACCATGTCTCTGCTACTGCCGCCAAATCCAAGTCAGTCTCTCCCATTAAAGCCTCAACATCTGGGATCTTATTTCCCATGCTACAGGCATTTATACACACTGCTTTCCATATGTTGCCCCTTTTACTCGTTTCCATAAAGGAATTTAATGTTTCACTTACCTGGGGGCTTTCTTCACCCATCCCCAATGAATCTAATTTAAAGCCCTCTTTGGTACTTAGCCAGTCTGTTAGTGAAGACACATCGACCCTTCTTGGACAGATGGGTGCCATTTCTGCTCTGCTACCTTTGGAACAACATTCCATGGTCCAGGAAAACAAAACGCTCTTGATGACACCATCCATGCAGCCATGCATTTATCTCCAGGATGCAAGCTTCTTTGCCTTGGCCTTTACCCTCAACAGGGAGGATTAAAGAGAATACAGAGAGTACAGGCACCTCCGCAACTATCTGCTTTACCCTCTATCCCAGAGCCATGAAGTCATTTTTGATATGCTCAGAGGGATACCTGGCAGTATCATTTGTGCCGACATGAATGAACAACATAGGGTAATAGTCAGTGGACTTGATGAGTCTCAGCAAACTCTCTGTAACATCACGGATTTTGGCACCTGGCAGACAAGTCTCTGGCATCAAGTCTGGTCAGCAGATGGACGCCTAGTACCCTTTAGAAAAGAGTCCCAAGCACCATTGCTTCCTTGTGATCAATGATTTTGTAACTTTGGGGTGCTCGAGCTCTGGTTCTTCCCTTTCCAGGGATGCTTTCATCTCCTCCACATCCAGGGCTGCATAATGGCTCTTTAATTCAAGGGCTAGAGGAGTTGGATTGGCAATGTTGCAGGCCCTGGAGACTCGTTTCCAACCTTCATCATTCTGTAGGTTCTCATCTTCTCTGCTGGAGAGTTTGCATGTTTCAAGAAGCATCTCATCAATGTACTTCTCACTGTCTTAAATGCTCCTCAGCCTCGCAGCCTCTTCTCTGAACTCCTCCACTTGTTTCCTGAGAGCTTCAGCATGCAAGCATCCTACCACATGGAACCGATCCTTCAACTAGCATTGGTATCTCTGTCTGGACAGAGGAAGAAGCTGTAATGGGTCAACAGCTTTGGTGATACAATTTTCCCAGCCATTGTTCAGTTGGTGGAGCTTAAGTACCTCTTGAAGCAAAAGAGAGAGACCTATCAAAGTACCAGTCTGTTTCGCAGCTGTCCTTTCAGAGAAAAAGCAGTTAACCTCTTTTAAGTGTGTTCTAAATGTGCTGTTCCGAATCCCTGTGTGTAGCTAATTGGGAAGATGCCCTAAAAAACAAGACTGCTCACATGGGGTGGGCAGAGGTTGGAGGGGTAGGGAGGGAACTAACACCTGATGAGGTGTCAGTACCTTCAAAGAGCTGAGAAAGATAGTAAAAGCAGAGTTTTAAATCTATATCACTAAAGAAAATAATGTCCCCTTTTGAACTATAGCACCAAAAAGAACGTAACTATTTTAAAAATGTAGCAAAACCCTTTCAAGAGCTCTCAGACAGAGAGCTAGTAATTAAAAAGTCACACACTCTTTGCTTGGAATGCAGAGCCCCTGTTAGGAATGCCACACAAATGACACAAAATTATTCAAAAATGTTAAAACACAAGAGGATTGTCAAAAATTGCAAGATGATCTTGAGAAATTGGCAGGTGAAATTTAAAGTGAACGAGTGCAAAGTTATGCACTTAGGGAAGAACAACCTAAACTACGGTTACACAATGCAAGGTTCCACATTAGGAATCAACACTCAGGTAAAGGATCTGGGTGTCATTGTGGATAATATATTGATACCCTCTGCCCGGTGTGCAGGCATGGCCAAGAAAGCAAATGGAATGCTAGGAATCATAAGGAAAGGGACGGAGAATAAAACCAAAATTATTATAATGCCTCTGTATTGCTCCATGATGTAACCAAGCTTTGATTATTATGTGCAATTCTGGTTGCAGTATCACCTAGTGATTAGAGCAACTGCCTCATACCCGAAGATCAAGGGTTTGATTCCCACTGGTATTCCTTGTGACCTTGGGCAAGTCACTTTACCCTCTACTGCCTTGGAAGAAAAGGCCTGGCAATCTACTTCGGGTGATACATTGCCAAGAAAACCCAGAGGCAGCTGGATCGCCATGAGTCAGCACTGGCTTGACAGCACAAAAAAAAAAAGATCTTAAAAAGGATAAAGCAGAATTGGAAAAGGTACAGAGAAGAGCGACCAAAACGGTAAGGGGGATAAAAGGATACTCCTACAAGTAAAGGCTTAAAAAGTTAGGGCTTTTGAATTTGGAAAAGAGACGGCTAAAGGGAGAAATGATGGAGGTCTATAAAATAATAAGAGGAATGGGATGGGTAAATTCAGATCAGTTGTTTAGTCCTTCAAAAAGTAGAAAGACATGGGGACACACAATGAAGTTACAATGCAGCACATTTAAGACTAATCAGAGAAAATATTTTTTCACTCGGCGTGTAATCAAACTCTGGAATTCGTTACCAGAGGATATAGTAACAACTGTTAGTGTAGCTGGATTTAAGAGAGATTTGGGCAAGTTTCTGGAGGAAAAGTACATAAAGTGGACCAAAGAAATCCATTGCTTACTCATTGGACAAGCAACATGGAATTTGTGTACCTTTTGGGAACCTGACAGGTACTTTTGACCTGGATTGGTCACTGTTGGAAACAGCTTGATGGACCTTTGGTCTAACCCAGAATGGCATATCTTATGTTCTTAGCTTTGGTGGAGCCTAAATTTATACATGTATTTTATTAAATATTATAACTTACACGTCTCTGCACAATCTATGTACAGGCATTTACACCTGCTCTTGAGCAGGCCTAACACAGCTGCAACTAAATTGTGGCACGTCTTTATACCGTTATTTCATAAACCAAAGAGTATGACTACTTCACTTTATAAAACAGGCCCCAAAATATTTGTATGCATGTGATAACACGCGTTAACTGTGTGGGAGTTTATAAAATTACCCTTCACATGTACTGTGCATAGTCATGTCTTACACATGATAAAAATAAAGATACTATAGCAACTAATATACACTGCTGAATTCGACATGGAGTATACACACTGCTTATCTGCCATAAAAACGCTGTGTAATATTTTAGGATATTGCTGCTGTTTTCATCAGTGAACAGATATCAAGCTAAGTCCACATATTTTTAAAGCAATATAAGGGACTTGGAAGCATATTAGTGAATAATAAAGATAAAATGAATAATAAAGCATATGCTGTTATTGTACCTTTATTTAGAGCACATATAAGACAATGGTAATACACCATGGGAATAAACTCAACAAAGGATCTCCTTCCCCACTGGTCCTTTCAATGATTTCAAATATCCTATGTGGCCCTCCTCTTGAAAATTCTGAGGACCCCTTGCCCTTGAAAGAAACAGTAGCATTGGTTGGTTATATCTGCTTCTGCTGCTTCTTAAATTTAAGATTAGTAAGTATACTGCTTCCTTGCACTGAATAAATTCAAAATAGAAACAGAAACTGAAATAGTTGGGAATATGAGGCAGGAGAAACCTGCCTGTTCATATAAAGAGCTGCCCTTTTGTGTCTTGGTAAATGTCCGGAAATTGTAATGAGCTATGACAAACTTGTGCTAAGATTTTTTTTCAGGTGAAGGATGGAAGCTTTGGCAGAGACATTTGCTCTGCTTGCTTCCATCACCATTAATAAGATACCTGAAGGTCAGCGTTTGCAAGGGCTGCTAAGCAGTAACCATGTGAAGGTAGCGCCACCTACTGGCATGCACCTGAGCCATAAGAACAGGGAGAAGAGAGGTATCACACAAAGCGCCAAACATTGCCTACTTTACTTACAGAGTTCAAAAGAAAATGGGTCAAACCAATAATTGAGCCGAGTAGCAATTCTTTTTTCCTGTGGCTAGCTCATGCTTAAAGGCACAAGCACTCTGCACAAGTAAAATACTTTCCTTGAGCAGTTCCTATAAATTTCTACTGAGGTTGGAATTACCACACACAGTATTGTTGACAGGTTACCCAGGGTAAACTCAGAATTCAGAGTACTTTTAGTATATAGACTCTAGAGCAGTGATGGCTAACCTTTTTGAGCCCGAGTGCCCAAACTGCCGCACAAAACCAAAGAATTTCCTCAAAGTGCCAGCACGTCAATTAAAGCTCCATTTGCATAAGGTGCTTCATTTGCATAAATATTTGCATAATGTTACCATACACTAACTTTTAGTAAACATGCCTCTTAATGAGTATATGGATAAAGAAAGACTAAAAGGTTTCTACATTACTATAATCCAGTACCAACCGCCAGGCACATTAGGAACTACTACAAACGCTGCCCATTTAGAACCCATAGCAAACCCGCCGTATCCTAACAGCACTACCAGGACTCACAAAGCACCATACTCTACCTATCAAAAGGCAACACTGCAAATATTAAACCAATACATCTCAGAGAACAACAATACATGACCTACTGGGGAAAGAACAAGTGGCAATGTCAAATAGGAATTATATAAACAGAATACCTCAGCTCAGTTACACATGCAGAACAGACCATTACCAAACAAGGAATCACAATTTAGAAACAGGAAGACAATAATTAAACTGGGAACCCCAAAAGCCAAACTTGGAATATACAACAACACTGTAGAAATAAAACTATATATTAATTTCCTCTTGTACTAAACAAAGCGCAAAAATTAATGATGCACATTTCCCAGAGCTGACATATTCCAATTAATAAATTCAAAATAAAGAGATATTTTTCTACCTTTTGTGCATTTTTTTTCAGTTGCAATTGTTCCAGCCACTTTCTTCTGGTTTCTTCGTGTCTTCTGCTAACTCTCCATCTGCTGTCCATTTGTCCTTTCTTCTGTCTTCTTGGTTTTTTTTTCCATTCTCTCTCTACATCTGCTTTAACATACTAATCTTTCTCCTTTTGCTCTTTCCTCATTCCTATTTCATCTACTCAAAATTTACCCCTCCATCCTCAATCCCCACTTACTCTCCCAATACCCGGCCAATTGTAGATTTTTTATCCCTCCCACACAAAATATTTTTCCCCTCTCCATTTTACTCTCCCAGCCCCATCCCATTCTAATCCTCCCCCAACACCAGCTCCCTTCTAGTTCCAGCCTCACCCAGCATCCATTCCCTTCTAGTCCCTGCATCAGCCCATTTCCAGTCCTAGCAGCCCCCCAACCCATGTCCAGTCCTAGCAACCCCCCAACCCAATACCAGTCCTATCCCCCCCTCATCAACCCACTTCCAGTCCTAACCCCCCATCACCCCATTTTCAGTTTAAGCCCCCCCTATAACCCATTACCAGTCCTAACCCCCCATCAGCCCACTTCCAGTCCTAACCCCCCATCAGCCCACTTCCAGTCAGCCCCCCATAGCCCATTGCCAGTCCTAACCCCCCCCATCAGCCCACAGTCCATTACCAGTCCTAACCCCATCAGCCCACCTCAAGTCCTAACCCCTCCCCATCAGCCCATTTCTTGTCCCAGCCCCCCATAGCCCATTATCAGTCCTAAACCCCCCCATAGCCCATTACCAGTCCTAACCCCATCAGACCACCTCCAGTGTTAACCCCCCATCAGCCCATTTCCAGTCCTAACCCCACCCAACAGCCCACCTCAAGTCCTAACCCCTCCCCATCAGCAGTCCTAACCCCCCCTAGCCCATTAGCAGTCCTAACCCCCCCCCTCTCTAGCCCATTAGCAGTCCTAACCCCCCCCCATAGCCCATTACCAGTCCTAACCCCCCATCACCCCATTTCCAGACAGCCCCCATCAGCCCACAGCCCATTAGCAGTCCTACCCCCCCAGCCCATTAGCAGTCCTAACCCCCCCTAGCCCATTAGCAGTCCTAACCCCCCAGCCCATTAGCAGTCCTAACCCCCCCCCCTAGCCCATTAGCAGTCCTAACCCCCCAGCCCATTAGCAGTCCTAACCCCCCCCCCCAGCCCATTAGCAGTCCTAACCCACCCCCCATGGCAAATTTTAAAAAAAAAAAAAAGCAGCTGGCTCTGGCTTCTGCCGCGGCAGCGGCAGAATGCAATGTCCCGCGGGGCCCCCTCCGCCCGCTAAGCCCCTCTGCAAGGGCTTTCAGATTCGCGAGGGAGACAGCGTCTCCCTCGCGTCTCTGTTAAGCCCGCAGGGGCTAATGGGAAATTTCCCATCAGTCCCTCTAAAGGGGCTGATGGGAAATTTCCCATTAGCCCCTGCGGGCTTAACAGAGACGCGAGGGAGACGCTGTCTCCCTCGCGAATCTGAAAGCCCTTGCAGAGGGGCTTAGCGGGCGGAGGGGGCCCCGCGGGACACTGCATGCTGCCGCGTTCGCGGCAGCAGCCAGAGCCCGCTTTTTCTTTTTCTGCGGACCTTCACGCGTGCCAGCTGCAAGGCCTTCGCGTGCCACAGCTGGCACGCGTGCCATAGGTTCGCCATCGCTGCTCTAGAGTATCGCAGAGAAATTCTAATTTACACTTAAAAATAAAGGTCCCAATATTCAGCCTGCAACAGTCTTTGTTTCTAAAATGCCTGGCTAATGCAGACAGAAATGAAACTGGTTATTGGGCGCTGAATATGAATATTCTTCGATGCTGAATATTCTGTTTCAGCGCGAACCTCAATCACTAAGTGGTTAGTGGTGATATTCAGCCACTAACTGGGTAGTACAACCGTATAAAGTTAGGACAGTCATTGACCTTTCCTAACATTATGCTGTTACCTATCCGGTTAGCAGGATGAAAATTGTTACTGATATGAAATGGGACTGCCCCAACTATCCGGATGATGTCAAGGTTGTCTGGGGAGATTTTCAGCAGCACTAACTGCATAAACCCTTTTGAATATTGGGCTTTAACTTTCTTTGATTTTTATAGAATTATCACCACCATCTGTTTGATGCAACTACATCACAAAAAAACAGTAGTAAAATGTATTTAGGGGATAATTTTATAACATGTTGCATAAATCACGCTTCAAAAAAGCCTATTTTATAAAAATAAAAATGTTTTATTAGATTCTGTTCAATAACTATTGAAAAATTACTCCAATAAAACAATGAAAATATGAAAACAATCATATAATTATGAAAATAATCATATAATTATTCCTCCAACTTTATCATCTTAAATCAATTCAAAAAAAGCAGAAAAATGTCTGATGTATATATATGGCAGCTGAGCTTCACAATCTTTTATGCTAGCAATTACAGCTTGAAACATCAAGGATCATACGTGTTTGTGCTCCTATCAAAATCCATTTAAAGATTTCCAAAATCCTTAAATTAAGTCCATTTAAATACTTTAAAAAATGTGACATTTTACTTACCAGTTAATGTCCTTTCCTTGAGCTACTAGACTAGTCCAGACAAGTGGGATGTGTTGCCCTACCAGCAGATTGGTGGAGACAAAGAACCAATGAAGAGCCCAGGTTTCAATGACATCACTCCTATGCCTCCATTTGCCGCAACCGCCAGAAGTCTCTTCAGTATTCATCCTAAAGCACATGGGAGAATCATGGCAAGCCTCAAACAACCTCAACCGTGGGCAACAAGGAGTAATCAACAGTGGCAAAACTAATAGCAAACTATGTAGTGGATGAGTAGCCTAATGGTTAGAGCACTGGCTTGGGAACCCAAAGACCAGGGTTCAATTCCCACTAGCACTCCTTGTGGCCTTGGACAAGTCACTTAACCCTCCATTACTTCAGAAAAAATCCAAGTTATCAATATCCCTGTTTAATGTACATTACCAAGTTTAAGTTACAATGTAAACTGCTTTGATTGAAATGATAAAGTGGTATATAAAACCTGCTAAAGAAATAAATAAACGTACAAGAAAGCATAAACAGAAAGTTATGAGTAAAAGATGAACCTGCAAAGCCAAGGATAAAAATCACAGTGGATCAAAGGACATCACAGCAGAAGAACAGAGCAACACAGTTCCAGGGGCAGGTTCTGGACTGTTCTAGCAGGACTCAAGGAAAGGTCATTAACTGGTAAGTAAAAGGCCACTTTCCATATTGTCCTGCTAGATCAGTCCAGACAAGTGGGATGTACCAAAGCTACAACAGGAAGACAACACAGCAGCTTGCAAAATCCTTGAACCAAAGGCCATGTCTGTGCTCGCATGGACATCCAAGCATCAATGCTTGACAAAAGTGGAAAGTGATGCCCATGCTGCTGCCTGTCAACTGTCTGCAGGGGCTACTGAGCTCCACTCTGCTCAGCCCACACCTGCACTCAGGTAGAAAAGGCAAACAAACCCTCTGGAACCAGCCGGTTCTGTAACAGATACACTGGGGCAATGGCCTCCTTAATCCAGGGCCCCAAAGTCAACTTAGCTGCCACGACACCCTTGCATGGATCATCAAACAGCACAAAAAGATGGTCAGACTTACAAAAGTAATTTGTAACCTCCAAAGTACTGCAGAAAAACCCTCTAGACATTCACAAGGCAAAGATCCTTATCCTTCCCCTAACACTGCTCCCCAGAGAAGGAGGGCAGGCAGATCACCTGGCTCATGTGAAAGCGAGAAAACACCATAGGCAAGAAGGAAGGCACAGGCCAAATGGAAACAGCCTCTTTTGAAAAAGACAGATAAAGATTTTGGCAAGGCAGACAAAGATCCCAGGAGAGGAGGATGCCAAACCCCCTGGAGAAAGCGCAAGATGTCCGGGTTCAAGGCTAAAGACTTACCAGCCACCAAACCTCAGAAACAGGCCAAAACTGAACCTTCAGGGAGCTAAGCAAAAGGCCCTTTCTCCAGGCCATCCTGTAGAAAGGCCAACAGAGATGGCAGCTTGCCCGCCTTAGAAATCAATTGCCAAGCACTGCGCCATCACTCAAAAAGGCACCATATCTACACATATGCTAAATTGGTAGACCTCCTTCAGACTCTGAGCAGAGTGGAGACCACCACTAAAGGTAGCCCTTAGACGCTAGCCCTCTCCTTTCAAGAGCCAAAACGTAAGTGAGAAGGGAACCGGGTCCTTTAGAATGATTGGTCCCTGCCAAGACAGAGGCAACTGAAGAGGAGGTGCCCGCGGGAGCTGCATCAGGTTTCTGAACTAGGCTCTTCTACGCCAGTCTGATGCCACCAGAACAATCCTGTCTGGGTGGCGTTCTATATACCGCATCACCAACCCCCAGAGGGGCCACAGAGGAAAACCATACAGCAGGTACTGACTTCACCAAGGCTGGGTCATGGCAACAATGCCCACGGACCCCATCTCTATGTGGCAACTGAAGAAGTGACACACTTGGGTTGCCAGTAGATCCCTCTTGGGGTGACCCCAGCGGCATAGATATAACTGAAACACCTCCTGAATTCCCACTCTCCTGGAACTTTTAGTTTAGCTAGTTCTTCACGAACACAATCTTCTGAAAATCATTCAACATTCCCGTTGCTTCTGTTCTTATTTATGGGTGTTCTCAGAGGTTCCTGGCCCTTCATCTCTGAACACAGAACAAAAATATTTGTTAAGCAATTCCGCTATATCCTCATCAGTTTCTATATATTCCTCCCCAAAGGTGAAGGGTCAGAAGCAGCAGGCCATATATGCTGAAACCCAGGGTCTGCTGTGAGCAAAAAGGCAGTGGCAAAAAGCCATCGCTTTTTGAAATATTGCCACTGCTGCCACCTGCCTCCCTCCAGACAGAATCCGCAGCAGCGGAGGGGGAGTAGGCGGCAGTGGGGGAGGGGGGGACGGCATGAGATGGGGATGGCACGGTCAGGATTTCTGCCTAAGGTGACAGAAACCCTTGGGCCGGCCCTGTGTTCCAGGTCATACATAACATCAGAAAAGGAAGGCCATAGTAGACTCCAAGAAAGGGGTAGAATCATCTGAAGACTGAAGTCACTGGAGCAGAGCTTGAAATGTTAAGTCTGCACATACGGCCAACTGAAGAACAGCAGCTGCCACAGAGAACTAGTTCTTCAACACATATCCACCTTTCAGTTCAGAGTATCTTTTAAGGCCAGTCCACCTTCCACAGGAATGTTGGTCCAACTAGGAACTGCTGTGACCTGGGCATTCACCTTGGAAATATCAAACCACACAACACACTACTTCTTCAGGAGAGCATGCATCTTCTTATACACCCTTAGCCCCTTATGCAATGAGTTGGGGGGATCCCACTCCAACCAGAACAGGCCCTTGAGCACCTCTGGGAAAAGGAAGATAGCGATGGATTTCTGCATCCCTTGTAGGAGTGGATGTCTATTCAATTCCTGCTCCATGCCTGGAGCATCCGCCAAGCTCAAGATGGGTAAAACCCTAGGATCAACACCTCCAGTTCCTATCTCCCAGAACAGGTGGACAACATCAACCTCCTCACAATCCACTGAAGGCGAAAGTACTTCTTCATCCACATCAAACATCTCAATCCAAACCACAGTCCAAATCTTAGACAGATCCCAGCTGATCCCCATCTCCAGGGGGGTGTCCTTTGCTGGGGATGCTTGGCCATCAATCAAACAGTGTTTCCACTCTCAGCATGCCCCTCATGAGACTGCGGTCAGGGAAAACCAGAGGCTGCAGGGTCTGACCTTCCAAGCCAGAATGACCAGGCCTGCTGTAAAAGGAAAAGAATCTCGGGAAGGACAATCTGGGCTCCAGAGGCTCTCCTCACAGAAATTACCTTCCCTACACTAGGTGGAACAGTCGCTCTCTATCCCCAGAGGACAGGGAGAAACCCACAGCACGGTCACTGGAACCTCTGGTCGGCTGAATATCCTTACCCGTAACGCCATCTGCCACCTCCTGCCCTGAGGCAGGCAAGGTCAGACTTATAGCATCCCCCAGCTAAAAGCGCAGAGTAGGCCTTCCAGGGACAACTATGAAGCAGCCATACGAGAAGTCCAGAAGCCAGAGATGAGGTGCCTCACTTGCCACAAGCCAAACAATGTTTACTTGAAGAAAACGAAGTTAAGGAAAGTATCAAAACACCAGGCGCTAAGGCTGTGGCGGCACAGAAGGTGCGTGCTAACTGCATTTTTATTGTAACACATGTTACAAGCGCTAGGGTAGGAATGTACATTTGAGTCACTCAGGCGGAACGCGCACAAGGACTTCATGACCGCCAGGTGCACAATATTAAAAACGCTACTTGCGCATGCAGAAAACGGAAAGAAACCCCCACACAGTGCCAACAGTTGTCAGCAATCCAACCCGAATTGCATCCCACACAGATGGAATTGGGAGCCCCCAAGGACATTGTCTCGGTCAAGCCTTGGTACTCACCCTCTGAGAGCCCCAGGAAGAGGAAGAATAAGAAATGATTGTGGAATTCTCAGAGAGCAGGAGATATTCAGATTAGAGGTTCTCATCCTCTGGGGTTTCTTTGAGCCCCAATATGAGGTCTCCACCTCGTGCCCCCACCCCATCTGAAAGAATAGTTTGGAATCCTCTGATTTAGAGACCGTCATCCCTGCTAGAAGAGACTCTTTACAAATAGCTCTTAATGCTAAATTTGCTCACCATCTTCTATTTTAAATGGGGTGCCTCTTCTCAAGGTAGTCTCTGCTCCCCTGGGTTTGGAGAACAATGTAACTTATCACTCCCTGAAGGAGGAACTATTTCCTTGTCTGATATCTAGAGATCTGTCTCTAGAATAGAATTCTTCCTTCAAAATATGACATCCCAGTTTGGTACCTTCTCAAGGAAGACAATGACCATGCAGGGGATCAATGTAAGACTTGCAACAAGTATTACTAAGGTCAAAGCACAAGTCGGGACACTAAAAGCTACAGCATGGCTAATGGCAAAAGACAGTCGTATGTTATATCACCAATTAGAATTAATTGAAACTATATTTAGAGCTACAGTACTAATTTAAGATGTTGGAATTTTCGTCATTGAAAAACGTTTTACTGAAATGTTGCATTTTCTTTTTGACTCTGTATTATTTGATGGCCAAAAATAATGTTGAACAAGTATAGCAGCTGGTGGTAAACAACTCACCAATACATATAGTTTGGATTTATTTGAAGTTTTGAAATCATCTTTGGAGGAGGTATCAACCCAGGCAACTTTATTTGTTTCCTTTATTAAAAGAGTCTTAAAAGTTTATTTTCTTGTTAAAGAGGTGTTCTTTTTTTATTCAGAAAGTATCTCTTTTTCATGAAGTTTCTAGGGTTACCCAGAAGTGGAGAAGGAGTTTTCTCCAACTGAAGGCCAGGCTTCTTGTCCTGGGAACTACTTTCTTTTTACCTTTTTTTGTGTAAATGTATCATTTCACATAAAGAGAACAAATATCTATACTTAGATCCTATTCATTTCAAAAACTTCTTGTTGGCCAAAACTACTGATAAATAAGAGTGTTTAGCAATAGTGGGAGGATTAATGAAGATGGTTAATTGATTTGAAAGAGCTTTATAGAATTTCAGTTATCTATGCTTACTATTTAACTCTTTCCGTGATATGAGCAGTTGAGGTTATTATCTCATGGACTTTTGTTCCCTGTATTCTTTAAGTGGTGCATTTTACTCAATTTTTATTTACCTTTGTAAATTTTGAAAATTCAACTAAAAAAATTAAAAAAAAACAGTCAATGCTTTAAGCAAACATCATGACCATAAATAATATCATCTCCAGCTGCACCATTCAACAGAAAGTCACCGCATATTGTCAGCATTTCAGTCATTCTTGCTTCAGAGATAGTTGTGTCACAATGTTTTCTCATTCCTATCGTGTATAGCATACTAACATGAAGTTCTTATGGCAAGGTCTCTGTCATTTTCATCATGAATTTTTGCTTCTCCTTTTTCTCTGAACCAACCAATAATTTTCAGCAACTTCTGCTGAATTATGACCTTCTCAGAATGATCAGACTAAGAAATTGTTTTGTACCTTTAGGCCTAAATGCTGGGATCAAGTGGGGTGTGCTCTTTTTACTTTAAATCACATACGATTGAGTCTTACATCAATAGAACTTACACCTGAGATCCTATTTACAAAGCTGTGTCAGCAATTTGCCCTATGAATTCCTGCACACTAACAGTTGAAAGTGTGATTAACAGTTAGAGAACGGGAATTCCTGCGTTAAACAGAAAGGAGGTAATTTTATAAATCATTTTCATGCATACTGTATAATGGTCATTTACATGCGTAAACGGTTTCTTATAAAATTAGATCACAACTAAAAGTATGCACAATGCAAGCAGACATGTATTTATAGAGTAAGCGTGCTTGGGAGAGGAGGTTGTAGCATGGGTAGAGTCACCATTTACACACATTTTACACACCAACATTATGCCTGCTCCCAAGTAGGCAAAAATGTCTGCACCTCCATTTCTGCATGATTTGTGCTAGTATTTTATAAAAAGACGTGAAGGAACATTTTACAAAGGTCATCCCAGTACAATCTGGGACATCCAAGCCGGAATACTGGAAAAGAAAAAGCAGGCATGTGCAAACTCGGGCATGATTTCACAAGCATGGGCATATCAGATATTTATTTATTTATTTAACAAACTTTTATATACCGCAACCTTCCGGTGATCAGGTGCGGTTTACATATAACAGTTAAGGGGACAGAAAGACATTTCTGTTTTTACATTGAACATTGCATGAATTATGTACATTAACAATTAAACTTTTAAACTTTGGAGAACTATGTACATTTAACTATGTACAGTTAGCAAAAATGAGTTCAACAGTGAAGGTAGATATATAAAACATCATAGACAGTGTCAAAGGTCATAATATCATAAGGCAATTGCGGTGTTAGTTTCTATGTATTATATAGGATTATCCCTTTTCATTTTGGTGTTGGGAATTTGCCAGTGGACCATAGTGGGAGATAAAGAGGTGAGTTTTTAATGTTTTGCGTAGGTCTTTAAGGTCGGTTAAGGCTCTGATTTTGTCTGGTAGTGAGTTCCAGAGTATAGGTGCTGTGTGGGAGAATGCTTTTTTATTGGTTGTTTTTTTGGTCTTTGTGAATTCTTTTGGAATCCTTAATTTATTAGCGTTGCCTCTTCTATGTGCGGAGTGGGCTGTGTCTTTAGTGAGTAGTTTATTTAGGGTAGCTGGGGCAGTGTTATTTAATGCTTTAAAGGTGGTTATTATTAATTTATAGTTTATTCTACATTGAATAGGGAGCCAGTGTAGTTTGGCTAGATAGGGTGATATGTGCTCAAAAGGGTGTACCTTCATTATAATTCTGGCTGCAGCGTTTTGGGCCAATTGGAGCCTTTTGATGTTTTGGTTAGTTGTGCCTAGTAGAGAGAGGTTGGTGAAGTCAAAATGTGGTGTGATAATGGCTTGAATGATGCTCAGGAAGTCTTGCAGGTGTACTAGAGGGCGTAATTGTTTTAATACTTTGAGTTAAAAGTATATTTTCTTGGTTGTATTTCTTATGTGGGTGTTCATACTAAGGTGTGTATCTAGTATCACCCCTAGGTATTTTATTTCGTTTTTTATGTGGATGTCATGTTTCAGAAGTGTAATGTGGGTAGGGGGGGTGTAGGATTTGTTTTTTGTTACAATCAGTATGTCATTTTTGGAATGGTTAATATAAAGGTTGTGGTCTTCTAGCCAAGTTGCTAGTTCCTTGAAACAATCTGTTAATAGTTGAAGTGGAAGCGCGGGGATTGTGAAAGGAATGTATAACATGATGTCGTCCGCGTATATGTGATAATGGATTTTGAATTTTTTAAAGATGTTGCAAATTGGATGTATATATATATTAAATAGGAGTGCAGAGAGGGCAGATCCTTGGGGGAGGCCTATTTCCTGTTTGTATGTGTTGGAGGTTTGAGTGTTGATCCTGACAGTTTGGGTTCTGTTGGATAGATACGATGTGAACCATTTAAGAACTATTGAGTTGGCACCTATTTGTCTGAGCCTATTGAGCATTAGTGTATGGTGGACACTGTCAAATGCTGCAGAAATGTCTAGAAAAAGTAGTAGGAATGCATTTTTAGGGCTGTCTATTCCTCTTACTAGTGTGTCTAGGAGTACAGTTAAAAGAGTGTCTACCCCATGGCCAGGGCGAAAGCCATATTGTTGGTCATCAAGGGGAGCTGATGTGTCAGTGTGTTCCTGTGTTTGAGCTACTTTTTCTATGAGTTTGGCCATAAAAGGTATACTAGAAATGGGTCTATATGAATTCGGTGAGGTTTTGTCCAGAGTATTGTTTTTTAATATGGGTCTGATTTGTGCATGTTTTAGTATGGGCGGGAGGTAGCCTTGATTTAGTGAGAGATTAATTAGTGGTAGAATGAAAGGGGATAATGTTGGAAGGGTGTTCTTTATCCAAGTTATGGGGCAGGGATCAAGGTGAGAAGTTGTAGTATTTAAATTCGACATTATATTCTTAAGGGTCTCTTTAGTTATGGGGTAGAATTTATTCCAAGAATCTGGTAGAGGTTGGTAGGATATGGCTTGTGTAATTGGTGGGATATTCTTTATTTTTGATTTATTTATGTAGTGATTTGCTAAGGTTTGGGGAGATATTGTCGGCTTCATGACTGGAGTTGTATGTGTTTTTAGTTAGGTTTTGGACAATGGAGAATAGTTCCCTTGGTCTGTTTATAGATTTGTTTAGGACAGTTGAGTGGAAGGTTTTTTTGGCGCTGTCTGTGGCATCTTTGTAATTTTTGAGATAGGTATGATATAGTTCATTGTATGATGTGGATTTAGTTTTGCGCCACTTTAATTCAATTTTCCTGAGTGTTCTTTTCATAACTTTTAAAGTATTGTTGAACCAAGGGGCATCGCCAATTCTGGGACGGGTGTTCTTCTTGTTTGGTTGATTATATGCAGCTGCTTTGGATATGGACGTCTATGGAGACATCTACATAGACATCCCCAGAAAAGCATTTCAGAACAAGGGTTGTCTAATAGCCTAATGGTCAGAGTAGTGGGTTAGGAGTAGAGTGCCCCGGGTTCAAATCCTAGTGTGAGCCTTTGTGATCTTAGGCTAGTCACTTAACTCTGGATGTTTGAAGGCCAAAACAAGCACCTTCCTGATGCCTATACCTGCCTGGAGCAGGTCTAAACATGGATATTCCTGCAAACGTTGCTGATGTTTCTGAAATGAAAGAGGGATATCTGAATTCATTGCATCTCCCCAAACACACCTCTGAAATGCCCCCTGCCTACTTGGACATCCCCATACTGGTGGCATCCTTAAAATCCCTTTGTAAAATGGCTGGGAGGACAACTCTGATTTGGATTTCCATGTGCACATCTTCGGGCAACCAAATCATGACAATAAATTTTCAAATAATCCTCATAGATACCTGGTGGACACCTATGAGGACAGACTTAAGGATCTTAATATGTACAACTTAGAGGAAAGGCGGGATAGAGGTGATATGATTGAGATGTTTAAATACCTCCGTGGCATAAATGTTCAGGTAGAGAGCCTCTTTCAATTGAAAGCAAGTTCTGCAACGAGGGGACATGGGATGAGGGTGAAGGGAGATAGATTCAGGAGTGATATGCGGAAATATTTCTTTACGGAAAGAGTAGTGGATCCGTGGAATAGTCTCCCAGTGGAGGTGGTAGAGATGAGGACAGTAACTGAATTCAAAAAAGCATGGGACCAACACAGAGGATCTCTAAAGGTAAAAAGTGGACTGTTGTAGTTGTTGTTATGGAAGGACAGACTAGATGGGCCTTGTGGTCTTTTTCTGTCATCATGTTTCTATGTCTGTCTTTATACAATATGTGCCTTCTTGTCCTGGAAACCTAGGCACCCTGTTATAAAATTGCTCTCCTAATGCAAAAAATGCCATTTTAGGGCTAAGAATAGGTAGGAACTGTGTATTAAGAACATATATGTCATACTGGGTCAGACCTAAGGTCCATTAAACCCAATATCCCGTTTCCAACAGCGGCCATTCCAGGTCTCAAGTACCTGTTGGGTTCCCAGAGGTATACACATTCCATGCTGCTTGTCCCAGGGGTGAGCAGTGGACTTCCCCAGTCCTCTTTTATAATCGTTTATGGACTTTTCCTCCAAGAACTTGTCCAAACTTTTTTAAACCCAGCTACACAGCGTAGTTACTCACGTGTAACAGGTATTTCTCCAGGGACAGTAGGAATTTGTCCTCACATATGGGACCCCACGCAGAGCATGTCCCCAGCTTTCACAGAAAGCCTTTGGGAATGCTACCACGCATGCGTGGTCCCCTTCCTGCCCAAGGGTGTCATCTTGCCCAGTCAGATGACATAGCAAAAAAGGACTTAAACAATGTAGAGAGGCAACTCCAAGAGGAGGAGGGAGGGTTATGAGGACCGATTCCTGCTGTCCCCCTGGAGAACATCTGTTACAAGTGAGTAACCACGCTTTCTCAAGGAACAAGCAGGAAGTCAGGAAGTCT
This sequence comes from Ichthyophis bannanicus, assembly GCA_033557465.1. Lineage (NCBI taxonomy): Eukaryota > Metazoa > Chordata > Amphibia > Gymnophiona > Ichthyophiidae > Ichthyophis > Ichthyophis bannanicus. The sequence continues at coordinate 111,785,065 of CM066047.1, read as the reverse complement.
CTTTGGGTGCGGCTGGCGTGAGCAGAAGCGGGGCAGCTGCATGTTGTCTGGGGAGGTGAACAGGTCCATCTTGGGCCTGCCCCAGAGGCGGAAGAGTTGCTGCGCCACCTTGGGGTGCAGACGCCATTCGTGTGGATGGAGGACTCTGCTGAGCTTGTCCGTCAAGAAGCTGTTCTGGCCTGGAAGGTATGCTGCTCGCATTAGCATTCCATGGCATACCGCAAAGGCGAGGAGAGCCACCACTTCCTGGCAGAGGGAGTATGAACCCGTGCCCCTTGCTTGTTCACACAGAACATGGCAACCTGGTTGTCTGTCTGGATCAGCACAAGACAGTTGCACAGGAAGTGGTGGAATGCTCGCAGGGCTAGGAAAATGGCCCCGAGTTCCAGGAGGTTGATTTGAAGGAGCAATTCCTCTTGCGACCAGCTGACTTGAGTGCATAAGTCTCCGCAGTGTGCTCTCCAACCGAGAAGGAAGGCATCCGTGGTTAAGACCATCTGCAGTGTAGGTGCCTGGAATGGCATCCCCTCCTGGAGGTGGCATAGTGACTGCCACCAGTTGAGGGAGTCCACCAGTTGGCAGGTGACTCTGACCCTGTCACGTAAGCTGCCTGTGGCTTGGGCCCACTGGGAGCGGAGGCACCACTGGGCCACTCGCTTCTGCAAGCGGGCTAGGGGTGTGACGTGAACTGTTGAAGCCATGTGGCCCAGCAACTGGAGGAGGAGACGAGCCAGTACTGACCAGCGAATCTATACCTATCTTGCTAGCTGCAGAAGGCGAAGTGCCCTCTTCGTTGGAAGGGAGGCCATGACCTGCAACGTGTCCAACTGGGCGTCTATGAACTCCAGGTTTTGGGCTGGAGAGAGGTGGGATTCAGCATAGTTGATGACGAACCTCAGGTGCTGCAGGAGGCAGATTGTCCACCCTGCGGCATGGCTGGCCTTGAGAGCGGCGCTTCCTTTGATGAGCCAATCGTCCAGATAGGGGGAAGACTAAGGCCCCTTGCAGGCGCACGTAGTCAGCCATGACCGCCAGCCACTCAGCAAAGACTCTTAGCGAGGAGGCCAAGCTGAATGGAAGTACCCTGTACTGGCAGTGCTTTCCTCCCACCAGGAACCTTAGGTACTGTCTAAGGGAGGGGTGGGTCAGGATGTGGGTGTATACAACCTTTAGGTCTAAGGAGTACAGCCAATCTTCCTGGTGGAGGTAGGACAGCAGAATCCCAAGGGACAGCATATTGAACTTCTCCCTCACCAGAAACTTGTTCAAATTTTGCAGGTCTAGTATGGGCCTGAGGCCTCCAGTTCTTTTGGGGACAAGGAAATACCTTGAGTAGAAACCTCTTCCCCACAGTTGTCTGAGTACAGGTTCTACCGCCTTGTCCCTAAGCAAACCCTCAAGCTCTGACAGGAGCAAGGTCTGATGAAGGAGAGGCTACACCGGCTCTCCTGGGAAGAACCCTGGGGGTGTCCATCTGATAGTCCTCCTTTACCACTTGTATGACCCACTGGTCTGTAGGTCAAACATGCCAGGTGACCCACTGTGGACTGGAGAGGGTCTCCCAGGGCAGAGGAGGCCCTGCCCGGAGAGTCAAAAACTCCCCCCAGGCTAGGAAGAAGCGGATACCTGGGGGTTCTGGGCCTTTGGCTTCTTCGGCCCATGGCCCTGGTTCTTGGGCTGAGGGCACTCTTGCTGCTGCCCCTCTTGCTGCTGCCCTGAGAAGGCCTGGTAGTGGCCCTGGTGGAAAGGCCCTTTCTTCCTTGGAAGGGTGGTCTTTTGCCCCCGACAGCTTCTTCCGGGGAAGGGTCAAGGTTTTCCTCGAGAGCCTTTGCCTGGTCATGACCTCGGCCTCTATCTCAGCTGCTTTGTTGGCCATGGGCTTGCCAAACAAGTTTTCCCCGGTGCAGGGGACATCCAGCAATTTTTCTTGCAGCCATTGCTCGAGGTCAGAGGTTTGTAGCCAGGCCTGGCGCTGGGCACCAATGCCCGCTGCTGCTATTCTTGCTGCAGATTCAAAGCCATTGTAGGCGTTGCGGGAGAGGAACTTTGACCAGTCACAGATCCCGATGGTCAGGGCTTGGAACCTCTGAAGGGGTTCCCCAGCGAGGCCCGAAGAAAAAATTGCCAACTCTTGGATAAGGCCCTTGAGGTACATATCTATATACAACTCATAAGCTTGTATCCGGCAGCCCAGCATGGATCCCTGGAAGCACTTGCACCCGAGGGCATTGAGGGCTCTGGCTTCCCTGCCCGAGGGGACAGAAGAGTAGTTCTTCTGGCTTTTGAGTTTTTGCATCAAGGACTCCATGACCATGGAGTTATACGAGAGTTGGGACTTTTAGAAACCTAGGCCCTTCTTGATGCGGCAAATGGCGTCAAGGCATTGGCTGACCACCGGCACCGAGACCGGGGTCTCCCACATCCGCAGGAGCAGGCGGCTCGAGGATGGGCTGCACCAGCACTGTGAGAGTCTCCATTGGCGGGGACTCATATTGAAGAATTTCCAGTTCTTTGGAGCGCAGGTCCTCCTCTGACTTGGTTGTACAAAGCTGTGGAAAGTCACGTCCTCGGGAGTGGCGCCACGGTTCCGGAGGGGATAGCTCTGAGAGGATGTCTCTGTGTTGAGAGTTCTCTGGGGAGACCTTGATGTCGGTCTCTCAGTTGGAGTCTGAGGGCATTGAGCATTCTGAGGCTCTCGTGTCTTGAGGCTGGCCCCGAGGAACTGGGTCGCAGGTCAAACTCCTGGAAACTGACCGAGGAGAACCGGACACCCGAAGATTGGGACTGGGACCTCGATTGGTGCTGAGGACTCATCCGAAGCTGATGGCACTCAGGGCCTGGTTCGACGCCCGGGGACTCCCCCACAGTTGGGGGCCCAGTTGTCGGAGCAGATGATGCAGGAGAACCTGACATCATCAACTGCTGCAAGGTCAGGATAGCAGAGATATTCTGCTCCAGGGCTGCCATCCAGGACTCGATACCAGGAGGCTCTGCAGCTTTCGGCATGGACACCAAGGGTCTCGGGCCCGACACTGGCACTCTTGCAAGTACGTCCTAGACAAGGACAATGGCCTTGGGAAGCCTTGCACGGTCAACGTCGGCTGAGGACTCCCTCTTAGAGACCTTAAGAGGATGCTGCTCGGAGTCACCTGAGTCCCTCCGCGGGACCTTAACAGGTTTCCCTGGTGGAAACTCAACTGGCTTTGAGGATTTTTTCTTTTTCTTTGAAGGGTCCGCCATCTTTATGGAGGAGCCGCTGCCGCGGGACTCCAAAGATGCCTGGGCTTCATTGGATGTGATTGGCTTGGGGCTCAGCGCTGGGGAAGCCGGTGCTGAATCGGACCACGGGAACAGCTACTCCTACTACTCCAACCATTTCCTGTTCGTTCTCAGAGTCATGGCTTGGCACTGGTCGCAGGTGGCACTGTCATAGTCCGGGCCGAGGCAGTGCAAGCAGCAGTCATGGATGCCTGTGACAGACATGGTCTGACCGTAGCGGTCGCACTTCTTGAACCCACCGGGGGACATGGTGGGAGACACCTGGTCGGAGTCGATGACCCCCAGGCGAAAAAGGGCATGAACGCCATTCGAGGCAAGCCTCGTCAAAAAAGACGGGAAGAGCCGAGGATGGCATCAGGGATGGCACCGTCTCAAGACGGGAAGAGGAACCAGTATGCAAACTGGGGAAAAAAACAACTTTTGAGGATAATTTTTAAATAATTTTTCTGGGGAAACTGGACATACGTCCATTGGGCACCGCAGAAAAAAGAAGTCTGAGCAAGATAGCACCCTTGGGTGGGAAGGGGACCACACATGCGTAGTGGCATTTCCAAAGGCTTTCTGTGAAAGCTGGGGAAATGCTCTGCACGGGCTCCGTCGGCGTTGACATCACCCATATGTGAGGACTGACTTCCTGCTTGTTCCTGGAGAACAACAACTTTTACTACATCCCCCGGTAACAAATTCCAGAGAATGATTACACATTGAGTGAAAAAATATGTTCTCTTATTAGTCTTAAATGGGCTATATTGTAGCTTCATTGTGTATCCCCTAGTCTTTCTACTTTTTGAAGCAGTAAACAACCAATCTGTGTTTACATGTTCCACTCCATTCATTCTTTTATAGATCTCTATCATATCTCCCCTCAGCCGTTTGCATTAAAAAAATTGGTCTTAAAATATGCGAGACAGAATAAAAACAGCACAGGAGATTTTTAATTTGACAAAGGATTTCCATGAGCTCAGATATAATTATTCCATAGCTATAAAACCAGCAGATAAAAAATCCAGTATAGATAAAATATGTAGTGGAAATCAGATGACAGCTGTCAGATCAATCATTACACGTTCCTCTAAAAAAGGATCCTACTTTGAAGTTATAACCAGAGATAAAAATGCTTGCTCAAATAGGGCTTCAAGTGGCATATCCGACTCCAAAAGAAGAAGTCTTTTTAGAGATTAAATGTCCAGCTTGTCATACCAATTATATGCTCCCTAAACTTCATAAATCTCTTGAGTCTCCACCAAATTGGCCTTTAATGTCTGCCATAAGATTGGTGTTAGAACCCTTGCCTACTTATACGGGTTTTATAATAAGAGCCCTCTTAACATCTATATCCTCTTATGTCAGGGACTCCCCTCTGATGTTATCACAGAGCTAAGCAGAATGAATTTGGACATGTCACAGTTACTTCTGCTATCCTTTGATATAAAATCCTTCTACACTAACACTCCCCAAAAAGAAGCCTTAAAGATTATCAAATCCATGCTTAATACAAGAACAGACCCTGTTAGGGTTCTCACAAATTATATTGCTGAGCTAGCTAACTTCGTACTTACAAAGAATTTTTTCAGGTTTCAGGACACCTATTACCAGCAAGTAAAAGGGGTCATGATGTACATGAACAATTTCAAACAGTTGTTTTTAATGAATCGCCAATGTATAGATAAGCATTAGCTAAGGTTTTATGGAAGCATTGCAAAGCTATTTTAATGCTATGACAAGACAGCAATCACGAGCTACAATAATTTTATACTTAAATATGCAAGATGTCAACCTCAAGTTTCAAATGACGGTGAACGATAAGGAAATTCCTTTTTTAGATATTTTAATTAAGAAACAGGACTATAGATTTACAACATCAATTTTTAGTAAACTGACAGACAGGGACAAATTGCTACATTATCAAAGCAATCATGTTAGAAGTTTAAAGGACAACTTCTCTGTCAGTCAGTTTTAAGATTAAAACGACTGCACTACTAATGAAGAGTATGAGAAACAGGCTACTGAGACAAAAGATTTATGGAGAGGGTGTATCCTGAAGATTGCATTGATAGAGCTTATAAGAACGCTAAATTTGCTAGCATAGATATGTTGCTTATGAAGAAGGATAAGACTGATAATACTACTTTGGTGTATCCCTTTAGATTCTCATATCTAGCCAGTGATATCAAGAACCTAATGAGAAGACACTGGCACATTATACGAGGCCTGGGGTATTTAAAGATAAAAGGTTGATGATGCTCACACACATTAGACCATGAAATTTGAGAGATAAACTTGTTTCCTTGGTTCTGCCAGAAGAGGGGCACATCTCTTCCACTAAGGGTCATTTCAAATGTGGGAAATATATTGTGTCCCCAGATGAATGTTACGGACACGTTCAAGGCATCACGGTTTGACCAAATATGAAAGTTATGCAGATTTTCTAATTACAACACCTTTAATGTTGTATATGACATTGTGTGCACCTGTGGTCTGCTCTAAATTGGCAAGACCACAAGGAAATTATATATCAGAAAAATGGAACACAAACATTGTTTTAGGAAGAAAATCAGAGAGGCGCTGCTGGTTGAGTATTATTGAAGTAAAAATCACGTGTTTGAGAAGTTAACGCTGCTTCTTCTCATTGGGGTGCCTCAAATGATGTTACTGTACCTCTGTGTGGTTAAAAGAGCAGATGATTAGTCACTGACAAGTTAACAGTAGCCAGCAATGTAACAGATGCTGCATTGCCTCTGTAAGCCTACAGTCACATTTGTCTGATCCACTTATCAGTCTACTGTATTTGATCAATATTGTCCAACACCACTCCATAAAAGGATTTTGATTTAGCTCATGCCTTTTCTCATAAGTTTGAGACAAATTACATTCAGGTACAGTAGGTATTTTCTTGCCCCTAAAGGACTTACAATCTAAGTTTGTACCTGAGGCAATGGAGGGTTAAGTGACTTACCCAAGATCATAAGGCGCCCCAGTGGAATTCAAACCCTGGATGCCCTGGTTCCAGCCCACTGTTTTAACCATTAGGCTACTCCTCCATATAGCAAACACAGAGTCTATGCCAGGCATGAGTCTCTCTACAATGTCAATTCCCATTGTCACATCATCATCATTTAACACTTGTTTGCACCGTTTCTAGGCAGGTTGCTTCAGCTAAATGTTAGAATGGCTGCAATTCAATTTAGAAAACCCTATTGCATAACTTTAATTGTTTTGTGGCTGAACATGTCCATATAATGGATGCTGACTATTCTCAATCTGTTTTGTACATTTGACTTAGCCAGCCACAGCTCATCTGATAAGAGGCAGGGTGATTCCAGTCAATATTTATGATCTTCTAATGTTTACTTGCTGTAAATAGTTTTTGTTTCCTTGCTTATCTATTCTATGTAATTATGTTACATGTTCTATATATTTTATATAAACTGTTCTATGGTACAATGTTGTTCTCTTGTAAACCAGTCTGATCATGAATAGTGCGGTATAAACCTAAATAAATAAATAAAATATTTATAGTTTGATGATTGTAGTAGTCTTTAGAGGACCAGTTATACGATTGACAACTCTTGCTAGGCAGCAGGTCAATCTTGCTTGCATGTGATGATCTTCCCAACTGGGTATGCATACTCAAAGTAACAAAGCACCAAGGCAGTGGAACAGAGTACAATAAGGCTTGCACCCCACTGGCTCTTGTACAACATATGCAAGATGCTATTTTTGGCACTAACATTTCCATGCAGCTTCTCAATATAGTATATAGTTTAAGGGAGAGCAACACCAGTGTAACACCAAGGTAGACTGTATTGAGTAGTATTCCAGCCTCACACCATCCCATGATGTTCGTTTGGTAGTTAGCATTATGATTTCTCAGGAAGAATAAGCTGGTCAAAGTCTTGGTCGGGTAGGCTCAAAGATGATTTTTTTGCATAGTATTTTGACAGTCTGATTGCTGCAATCTGTAGCGTCATCTCAATGTCATCAAAGTTCCTTGCCTGTGTAGAGATCCCAAGGTCATCAGCATAGAAGAAACTGTGCATTCTTTAGTAACATAGTACATGACGGCAGATAAAGACCAGTATGGTTCATCTAGTGCTCAGCAAGGCAGTAAGAGTAGGTGCACCTGCTGCTCCATGGAGGTCATCCCTTCCAATGCCTTTGTTGAGGGGTGTACCCACCCCTCCGTGTAGGTCACCCCTATTTACTGCGATATAAGAGATAGTTATTTTTGTTTTGATTTTATGCTGTTGGTATAAAGGAATCCACTGTGTCTGTACCATGCCATTTGGAATTCTGTCACTGTATTTTCCCCCACCACTTCCATCGGGAGGGCATTCCAAGCATCCACCACCCTCTCAGTGAAAAAGTATTTCCTGACATTGCCTTTCAGTTTACCCCTTTGCAGCTTCATGTTATGCCCTCTAGTTTTACAGCTCCTCGTCTTTGGAAGAGGTTTGTTCATTAATACTCTAAGTATTTAAAGGTCTGAATCATATCTCGCCTGTCTCTCCTCTCCTCCTGAGTGGTCTTCAAGTCTCTTCTCATAAGCCTTCTAACGCAGGCTCCAAATCATTTTGGTCGCCTTCCTCTGAACTGTTTCCAGCCTTTTTATGTCCTTTGCGAGATATGGTCTCAAAAACTGAACACAAAATTCCAAAATGAGGTCTCACCAGTGACTTTTACAGTGGCATTAGTATCTCTTCCTTTCTGCTAGTAATGCCTCTCTGTATACATCCCAGCATCCTTCTGGCTTTTGCCACCGCCTTGTCACAATGTTTCGCCACTTTAAGATCCTCAGAAGCAATCACTCCGAGGTCCTTCTCCTGGTCCGTGCACACCAACATCTCGCCTCCCTATCTCATACAATTCTCTTGGATTTCTGCTTCCCAAATGCATGGCAGTGCACTTCTTCACATTAAATCTTAATTGCCAAGCATTAGATCATTCTTCCAGCTTTTGTAGCTCTTTCCTCATGTTATCCACTCCCTCATGGGAGTCCACTCTGTTGCAAATTTTTGTGTCATCTGCAAAAAAACAGACTTTCCCATTCCATCCTTCATCAATATCACTCACAAATACAAACCCTGGGGCACACCACTAATCACCTTCCTTTCATCCGAGTGAGTTCTGTTTACCGTCACCTTCTGTCGCCTGTCAGTCAACCAATTTCTGATCCAGTTCATCACCTTGGGACCCATACCCAAGCTGTTCAGTTTATCAATAAGCCTCCTATGAGGAACAGTATCAAAGGCTTTGCTGAAATCTAGGTAGATCACATCCATCATATGTCCTTGATCTAGTTCTCTGGTCACCCAGTCAAAGAACTCAATCAAATTTGTTTGGCTAGATTGTCCTTTGGTAAAACTATGTTGCCTCAGATCATGCAACCTGTCGGTTTCGAGGAAGTCCACTATTCGCTCTTTCAGGAGTACCTCCATTACTTTTCCCGCCACCAAGATAAGGCTTAGTGGCCTCTAGTTTGTCACTTCTTTCCTACTGCCACTTTTGTGAAGAGATACCACATCAGCCCTTCTCCTGTCCTGTGGAACTTCTCCTGTCTCCAAGGATCTATTAAAAACATCCTTTAATGGACTGCAAGAACCTCTCTGAGCTCTTTCAGTATCCTGGGATGTATCCCATCCGGTCCCATGGCCTTAACCACATTCAGTTTTGCAAGCTGCTCTAGCACACCATTTTCTGTGAATGGTTTGGTATCTACCACCACGAAAAGGCAAATAATCACGTGTAACAACAGACCCAGTAAAAGAAGTGATTATGTAAAATCAGAATTTATTGAATAATTCTTACTGCCAACCCGACACAGGCCGTGTTTCGCACACTTCGTCAGGGGTTGATCAGGCAGATAAAACTAAAAACATAAATATATAAAATCAATTGATAATAAACACATGAATCACATTAAAACACATAAAAGAACAGATGCTATAATAGAAATAAAAATGTCTATACATATAAATCACCATTTATAAACTATAAAAACAATATAATATATGTAAGGGAACAAAGTGTGGATAAAACTAATAAATAATTGATGAACCACATAATGACTTACAATAAGTACTGCACAAAAACTCATTTAACAAAATTCATATACACATCAATAGTAAGAGATAGATGAGAAGGCATGTAGAATGCGACAAACACTGGAAGTAGGATAAATACCTCTGAGGCGATAATAGAGGACACCTTTGTACTTAAACTCAGTATATTGGCAATCATACTAAAAAAGTAAAAACGAATACAAAATGATATTTATTAAAAGCACCTAAAATGAACAATACCATACATATATATGTGTTATTATTGTAATAGGGACCGGAGGAGAACTACAAAAAAGACACGTGGCAGGAGCGTGTGGTGAAATGACACCCTCATTGGGGATAAAAAGCATTGCAGAAAGATACTTCTTGTGGAAAAGAATCTAGTCAAGAACTTGGACCATAGCCTATAAAAACTATTCTGACCTCCATGCGATATGCAGTAAAATCTGAATTGATATCACTGGATGAGGGCTAAACTAGCATGGACGGCTAACTATGTAGATTTAGGTAAACTATCACCTTTTATATAATAAAAAGCTTATTCCATAACTGAAAGAGGTGTAGCCAACCTTACATATACTAAACCTATGATAAAATGGATGATAAATAAATAAAATATTAAACAGACCAATAGCCAATTTCTCTTATACTGCTGTAGGTAACTTCTGCTGTGGTAGGCGAAGGCCTATGCTCCATGCTAATTGAACTAAACAGACAGGCCTAAGCAGCTTGACCTGTAAATGAAGCCTGTAGTTAGGCCCAGAGGAATGAAAACCCCCCTGAATGATGACACCGTAGAATTGAAACTTAACTGAACACAATTTAGTATAGCTAAGCAGAATCGAAACTTAGAAAATATAGAAAACAAGTCTAATTGGTACTGATAAGAGAGCACAGCTTCTATGGAATTAATTGACTTGCTGTAAGAAAAGTTACAGTGCCCTGCTTTCCCACATGTTCTAACTAGCTAAATGACCTTGGAGGAGGAAAGTATCTAAGTTGGTGAACTGACCATTGTAATTGGGACTAGAAGGGGGGTAAGCAGGTGCTGAGCCCAGACCAGAGTCCTAATTGGACAACTACGTAATGTTACCGGGACCAATAGATGGGTGAGAGGGGTTACTGGGACCAATGAAAAGTTTGCCTATGTCTAGAATGGAGAAGAACGGTATAAAAGTTGTTGTTTTGCTAGAAACCATTGCTCAGCCATTTTGAATTTGATTCTGCTTGAGACTTGTGCACAAATAAATGATTTGGACCTTCTGAACAGACTCCTGGTATCATTGGATTGTCTGCATTCTGCTGCTACATATTCTTGGTGCGTTGGAGCCGGGAAGGTGTGGTTAGTAGGGGGTATATGAGCCAATATACCACGACTTTCCGCCTCTATAGGTTTGGTCCTGCCGGGATCGTGCCCTCCCGATGTGGGCTAGGCTCCCAGGCGCCACCGGTCCTGTTGCATCGGAGGGAGCTGGCCAGGCCTCGGAGGGTGCCGGACCCAGTTGGAACCAACACCTCGAACCCGAGTGAGGGGAGTCCGAGGTCCAACTCATGCGCTAGCTTGGGAACTTTGAGGACCGGATCCGGTGAGTATAGTTTTGATTTGGTATGTCTAGACAGATGAGTCAGAGCAGTACTGCTGTTTGAATTTTGGAACTTGGAACTTGGAAAAGAGAGCTTGATCACCTCTCAAGACGCTCCGACTAACCTTGCATGAGTATGCGCAAGGTGAAACTACCGTCTTTTTGTTGAAACCTTGCATGAGTATGCGCAAGGGGACCCTGCATGAGTATGCGCAAGGTCTTTTGATTTTGGAATTTGATATAGCCTAGTCAGCAGAGACAGGACTGGGCTGTTTTTTGGGATACGTTGAATGCTAGCATGTTTGTCGTTCTGTGTGTCTTTGTTTTTTGTTTTTTGTTGAAACCACGAGTTTCCCTTCTAGTATAATGTAAGATTATATTCTGTTGGGTAATTTATGACAATTTACCGCTTGACTCACTGAAAAATCAAGAACATGTCTCATTCAGTCAGCTTTTCCTACAGTACAGTGTGAGGCTGACAAGGGGCGTGTCTGTGCAGAGGTGCCTTTTAACCCTATGAAGACATGTTTTGGAGGAGTAGCCTAGTGAAGGCATGGACCCTATGAAGGTGAAACCCTATGAAGGCATGGAGTGGAGGAGTAGCCTAGTGGTTGGGGCAAGGTACTTCAGGCCGGAAGGTCGGGGGTTCAAATCCCACTAGAGGACAGCAACCTTGGGCCGGAAGGACTGGGGTTTCTAGTCCCACAGGTGCTCCTTGTGGTCTTGGGCAAGCCACTTAACCCTCCATAGCCCATGTTCCCTGTAAAATAGTTATCTCCAAGTTATAATACCCTGTTCAATGTAATTTCAGTTTGTTCAATGTAAACCGCACTGATGCAGAATAGCGCGGTATATAAGAGAATATAAATAAATAAATGTTTTCAGCGTTCTGCTGCTGGGCTAATTGGAGCTTATTTTAGGGCAATTATTCACTGTGTTTTAATGGTGATGTTCCTTCTACTATGGTCAGGTATTATACACCATTCGATAGGAATATTTAGTCAGAATTTTAGTTTTGAAGGTCGAATTAACCTCATCGGAGCTCCGTAAACTGCTTTTAGTTATATTCTCTGCTCTGTCTGTATTTTTTACGTCAACTGCTCCTGTTATATTATTGTTACCTTTCAGAAATGATAGAGAAACTAAGCAAACTGTTTTTGGGGTTTTTTTTACTTTGACCTACAAAGTAATTATTAGATCACGACTTGACACTGATTTAAATGATTCTTGCTAGCATGTCTCTGTGCGTCTGTGAAACTAAGTTGTTTCATTTCATTTCCAGTGAGCAAAGGGGTGTGGCTCTCACACAGCTTGCTAGAAGGGAAAAAGAATGACTCCCGATTGAAAAGTCTCTTGCTTGTTTAAAATAAAGGATTCATTCAATCAAAGTGTGATAGGAGATGAATTTATAATTAGTTTTCTAGTTATTACTTTGCAGCTGTGATAACTACAGTGACTCAGGAGTTCTTTTGTTTTTTAAGTATATCTGTCGTTCCAAAAAACTAACTGACACGGACAAGAGAGAGCAAATAAAGTGTTTTTCCTTTGACCCTCAAAAATAGAGGTTAAGAACCTTGGGGGACGGTGCGGCATTCTGGGTTGGAAGTGTACCAGATTGCAACCTGAGAATGAATGGTTTAAATTCTGAGTGAATAAGAAAATTGGGTTAGGATTTTATCTTTGAAATCTGTACTAGTGACTAATGACGACCTTTACAATTCAGGATAAATTCATCTGTTTTCTGTATTTGAACTTTGTGTGTCTGTGTCCAGAGGAAAAGGGGGTACTTTGTTTTTTTAGAGTCTTTTAAAAATTTCAAGACGTTATTTCCTGATTTACTGTGGCAAGCACCTGATGGAAGACATATTTATTGTTAAAAAAAGAAATAAAAAAGGGTGTATATGCATTCTAGATATCCACCAATGCTATGGAAAAGTATCTATTTCATGTCTCTTGAATATCTGCTTTTTGAACTGTAAGATTTAATGAAAATAAAAAAAAAAAAATATTTTCTTTTGCAGAGACATGCAGACTACGGCTGGCAGTTAGTTTCCATGCTAAGTAATTTCATTCCAGTCATACGTAACAGATAGCTATAGTTCTCTCTATAAGAAAGCGTAGTTACTCACCTGTAACAGGTGTTCTCCAGGAGCAGCAGGAATCAGTCCTCACTTATGGGTGACGTCGGCGCCGACGGAGCCCTCGCGGAGCAATTTTCCCCAGCTTTCAAAGAAAGCCTTTGGGAATTGCAGCGCGCATGCGCGGTCGTCTTCCCGCCCGAAGGTGCCATCTTAGCCAGTCAGATGACATAGCTAAAAAAGACAGCATAAAAATTTGCAAAAAGAACATAAGCAGACGATTGCAACTCCAAGGGGAGGAGGGAGGGTAGTGAGGACTGATTCCTGCTGCTCCTGGAGAACACCTGTTACAGGTGAGTAACTACGCTTTCTCCAGGACCAAGCAGGAAGTCAGTCCTCACTTATGGGACTCCCAAGCTCAAGGCTACCGGAGACCCTAAGCACAAAAATGAGCTCCCTCTAGCTCAGCAGCACAGAAGGATAGAATCTTCGCTGAATTATCACCCACCGGTAGCCCACATCCGGGATGGAGGGTAGGAGTTGCTCAGACCTCAAAGAGATTACGGAGGACTGCCTGTCCGAAAGCACTGTCCCTACGGGACTCCCTCTCGAGACAGTAATGGACCGCAAAAGTCTGGCTCGAAGACCAAGTAGCGGCCCGGCAGATGTCTGCCAGCGGAACAGAGCGGAGGTAAGCCACTGACGTGGCCTTTGCCCGAACGCAATGAGCCGTGACTCGACTTTCTAAGGCGAGTCCGGCTGCCCCATAAGCCCAAGAGATACAGTCCGCAACCCAGATGGACAGAGTACGCTTGGAGACCGGGAGTCCCAATTTATTGGGGTCAAAAGACACAAAAAGCTGAGCAGCTTTACGGTGCTCCCGCGTACGGTCAAGGTAGAAGTTCAATGCCCTTCTACAGTCCAGGGTATGGAGGACCGTCTCAGCTCGGCTGGAGTGCGGTCTGGGAAAGAAGGTTGGAAGTACCACCTCCTGATTCATGTGAAAAGGGGAGACCACTTTAGGCAGAAACTTTGGGTGAGTCCGTAGGACTACCCTATTCTTGTAGAACCGAGTGTAGGGGGGATCAGACACGAGGGCCTGCAATTCACTTACGCGCCTAGCGGAAGTGAGGGCTATCAAGAACAGTGTTTTCCAAGACAGAAAACGGAGGGAACAGGTAGCCATAGGTTCAAAAGGCGGACAGGTGATCCGCTGTAAAACCACATTCAGGTCCCAGTCAGGTGCTGGCGGGCGCAGAGGTGGTTTAAGTAGAAGGAGACCTCGGAGAAACCTCGCTACGAGAGGGTCGTTGGAGAGAGGTCTGCCGTCCACCGGCACATGATGTGCTGAAAGAGCACTGAGGTGAACTTTGACGGAGTTGGACTTAAGTCCCAGATTAGAGAGGTGTAGCAAGTACTGTAAGATCACCGACACCGGGCAGGAGAAGGGATCCTGAGACTGTTGGGAACACCAGATTGCAAAGCGACGCCATTTAAGGGCGTAGCATTTGCGGGTAGAAGGCCGTCGCGAAGCCAAGACGACCTCCTCCACCTCCGCCGGCAAGAGAAGAGGAGCAAGGACTACCCTTTCAGCAGCCAGGCCATGAGGTTGAGAGACCTGAGGTTGGGGTGCAGTAGGGACCCCTGATCCTGAGTGAGGAGATCCGGTTGTACCCCCAGAGGGATTGGATCCTCCACCGCCAGTTGCAGCAGGAGCGGAAACCACGGCTGCCTGGGCCAGCGAGGGGCCACCAGGATCATGAAGGCTTTGTCTCGGAGAACCTTGAAAAGAGTCCGAGAGACTAACGGGATGGGAGGGAAAGCGTACAGAAGGCTCCCCGACCATGAGATCAGAAAGGCGTCCGCCGCAACCCGAAGGGGGTGTGGCTGACGAGAGCAGAAGCAAGGAAGCTGCCGGTTGTGAGGACTGGCAAAGAGATCCACCATGGGGAGGCCCCACCTGAGGAAGAGCTTCTGAACGATCAAGGGATCCAGACGCCACTCGTGTGGCTGGAGGACCCTGCTGAGTTTGTCCGCCAGGCAATTTTCTTGGCCCGGGAGATAAACTGCCTTGAGGAGAATGCCGTGACTGACGGCCCAAGAGCAGAGCTTCTGTGCCTCCCGGCAGAGGAGGAAGGAGCCCGTGCCCCCCTGCTTGTTCACGTAGAACATGGCAACTTGATTGTCCGTCTGGACAAGGACGGACTGTTGGGAGGTCAGGTGGGAGAAGGCCTTGAGAGCTAGGCGGATCGCCCTGAGCTCCAGGAAGTTGATCTGCTGAGCAGACTCCCACTTGGTCCAGAGGCCCTGAGTACGTGCCTCTTGGCAATGTGCTCCCCAGCCCAGGAGGGATGCATCGGTGGTCAGCACCCGGGTCGGCTGAGGAGACTGGAAAGGCATTCCTAATATCAGGTTCGGCTGCCGGAGCCACCACCGGATAGACGAGACCAGCGGCTCGGAGACGCGCACTAGGTCTGCTAGGCCGCCTGTGGCTTGTCGCCACTGCCGGCGGAGACACCATTGAGCAGACCGCATATTCAGGCGGGCATTGGGGGTCACATGGACGGTGGAAGCCATATGGCCGAGCAGTCTCAGGAAGCGCCTGGCGGAGACCAGGGGCTGGCTGCGAAAGCGGTCGGCTAGGTCCATGAGCCGCTGAGCCCTGTCGAGCGGTAGGTACGCTCGCGCCTGAGGAGTGTGCAGCCTTGCGCCGATGAACTCGAGATCCTGTGAGGGGAGCAAAGTGGACTTTGCGAAGTTTATGACAAAGCCCAAGTGCTGCAGCAGAGTCACCGTGCGGCACGTGGCGTTGGTGACCTCCTGAGCGGACGCTGCTCTGATGAGCCAGTCGTCGAGGTACGGAAAGACATAGAGGCCGTGAAGCCGGAGATGGGCCGCCACGACCGCGAGACATTTTGTGAAGACTCGCGGTGCGGAGGACAGGCCAAAGGGCAGTACTCTGTACTGGTAATGATTTCCTGCCACCACAAACCTTAGGTATTGGCGGTGGCTTGGGTGGATGAGGATGTGCGTGTAGGCATCCTTTAGATCCAAGGAGCATAGCCAATCTCCCTGCTGGAGGTAGGGCAGAAGGATTCCAAGGGTAAGCATTTTGAACTTCTCCCGCACAAGGAACTTGTTGAGGTTGCGCAAGTCCAGGATGGGTCGGAGGCCTCCTGTTCTCTTTGGTATCAGAAAATACCTTGAATAGAAGCCCTGACCTCTCAGGTGGTGTGGCACCGGTTCCACCGCCTGATCCTGCAGAAGACCTGCTAACTCCTGAAGGAGCAACTCCCTGTGCAGAGGGGGGCGCGGAGGCTCTCCCGGAAAATAGGAGGGAGGGACCTGATGGAAGTGGAGAAGGTAGCCCTCTCGCACGACCTGAAGCACCCAGGCATCTGCGGTGATGCTGGACCACCTGTGGGCGAAGTGAACCAGCCGGCCTCCGGTGCTGGGGGGAACCAGTGGGGGGGGAGAGGCTATGCTGAGCGAGTCAAAAGCCCCCACCCTGCTGAGCAGGGGCTGGTGGTGCAGGCTTGGGGGCTTGCTGCCTACGGGACCCGTTACCCCGTCCCTTGGCCTGCTGGCCCTGTTGGGGAGCTGCAGGGGCCTGATAATGGGGGTATTGTTTGTAGGCAGCTGCCTTCCTCGGGTAAAAGGACTTTTTTCCCGAGCCCTTCTTTTTCTGGGAAGGGGCGGAGGTCTTCCTAGAAAGCCTGGTCCTGGTGAGAGTCTCAGTCTCAATTTGTGCAGCCTTTTCCGCCATGGGCTTGCCAAAGAGGTTTTCGCCTCGGCAGGGGACATCGACCAACTTGTCCTGTACCCAGGGCTCAAGGTCGGACGACTGAAGCCAAGCCTGTCGGCGGGCACCGATGCCGGCTGCGGCTACTCGAGCCGAGGCTTCAAAGCCATCATAGGCTGCTCGGGACATGAACTTTGAGCATTCCCGAATACCCGTGGACAAGGCTAGGAACCTCCGCAAGGGCTCCTCGGAGAGACCAGCGGAGAATCCGGCTAGCTCTTTAGCCAGATCCCTGAGATACATGCCCATGTATAGCTGGTAAGTCTGGACACGACAGGCGAGCATAGAGCCCTGGAAGCACTTCTTGCCAAGGCCATCCAGGTTACGGGCCTCCCTTCCAGGAGGCACCGAGGAGTGCATCTTCTGGCTCTTAAGACGATGCATGGCCGATTCCACTACCATGGAATGGTGTGGCAACTGTGCCTTTTGAAAGCCAGGGCTCTTGCGGACTCGATAGATAGAATCGACCCGCTTGCTCAGGACCGGCGAGGAGGGCGGACTCTCCCACATGCGGAAGAGTAGTCGTTCCAGCATAGGAGGAACCGGCACAGTAAAGTGTTCCCTCGCGGGAGAGTCATACTGGAGGGCGTCGAGCTCTTCGGCTCGAGGCTCCTCCTCGGGATCCGCAGGGAAGGCCAAAGCCTTGGCCATATCCCTAACGAAGTCCAAGAACCGGGCATCCTCCGGGGGGGACTGCTTCCGAGGCTCGGACTCCGGAGAGTCCGATGGGACACACCGAGTCCGGAAAGAATCAGGTGACTCTTCCTCCTCAGACTCCCAGACCGACTCCGACGAGGACTCGGTGGGGTCGGCCCGGGCTGGGTGCGGCGACAGCCGCCCCGACGCCGAGGGAGTCGGCGTCGGCGACCTCGGTCCCGAACGGGAGGCCGAGGGCGACCTCGACCGAGGATCGACTCGAGTTCTCATCGACTCGAGGATCGGCTCGGTCTCCGGGGTCGACTTGGACGTCGACGTCCCGGCGGTCGGGGCAGCGACGCCAGCGAAGCCAGCGAGCAGTGCCCGCTGCTGGTCCATGAAGGCAGACAGTCTGCTCTCCAAGGCCGTCAACCTGAGTCCGAGCTCAGGTGACCCAGCAGCCCCCGACTCGGGCCCCGACGGCGTCGGGCCCGACGTCGGCTGTCGCGGAGGCGAGTCCAGAAGGACTACAGGACTTACCCGGGCAGGCATCTCCGACTCCAGGCGAGGTCGCTTCGGGAGGCGTTCCTTCTCCAAGGACCCGGGGCGGCTGTCGGGGCTATGCGACCTGGCCCTCGCGGAGCCAGGAGCGTCCACCGACGCCGCCCTCGCGGGTTTTTCCTTCCGACGATGGTCCCCGGAGGGAGAACCCCGGTCGGAGGAGCTCCGGCGACGGTCCGAGCTGGAGCCCTTTGACACGGAGGCCTCCGACGAGGTCCGGGTGCGGCTGGGGTCAGCGAAGATTCTCTCGCGCTGATGCCGCCGACTTCTCAACGCCTTCGAGGACAGTTTGCTGCAGGGCCCACAGATCAGTTCCTCATGATCCGGGCCCAAGCAGCGGAGGCAAAAGTCGTGTGTGTCGGTTAGTGACATATTTCGGTCACACCGACCACACCGCTTAAAGCCACTGGCAGCCATCGGGGGAAAAAGGGCCCCTGCGAGGTCAAAGGACCGGGCTGCCAGGGAAAACGAAAACGAAAGCTGACTAAGTCAGAAAAACCGAAAAAACGTTAGAGGACTCGAGACCGGCGTCGCGAGTCCGGGCGGGAAAACGATCGGCGTCGAACCGAAAGAAAAAAGTATAAAATAAAGAGGAAAATCAACTTTTTCGCGGGGACAAGACGGGGACGTCTGCAGGGCTCCGCGGAAAAAAGAAGACTGGCTAAGATGGCACCTTCGGGCGGGAAGACGACCGCGCATGCGCGCTGCAATTCCCAAAGGCTTTCTTTGAAAGCTGGGGAAAATTGCTCCGCGAGGGCTCCGTCGGCACCCATAAGTGAGGACTGACTTCCTGCTTGGTCCTGGAGAATAGATGTTATAACATGTTGCAAAATAATAGTTTTATATTTTAAGAACTGTATCTAAATTATATGTCTGTGCTTAATCTAAGCTTATGTTTTCTGCCTGCCCTGTGTTTGTGGTAATAAGGGTTTTTTAATAAGTTTCTTTTCAAGTATGATCAAGAATTTTAGTAAGGGATTTACTGAAGACTATGGTAATAAAATATCTCTGTCCCAATTAGGAATGCTATGTGAAAGGGAGTGGCTTCTGCTAGTTGCTCCATATTTCCTTAGTTCACCATATTTTGCCCCAGAATCTCTAGATATCCCGTCCCGTCAGTTTCTCTCTCTGTAAGTAGCTCCCCAAGAAGCCCCAGCTCCGTTCAGAGTGCTTAAGGGGGGGATGGGGCCCAGTCCACCGATGATGTCACCCCCCCCCGCCCCGGTAGGCGTGAACTAATGTGCCCACAGCAGAGAAGTTAAAAAAAAAAAAAAAAAAACCCTCCCGGATAGAGCGTTGCTAGGAGAAACAGTGTGGGCAGGGGGAACTCCTCTCTGCAGATTCCCAAGTAGTTTGCCAGCCAGTCAGCTGACCAGACTTGTTTAGGTGCCTTTCCCTCTGCCACTGATTTATTGAACTGAAAGCTTTAGGATTTAATTGAACAAATGAACAGTGTTATTCAGACAGTATTATTCAGCCTCACTATATACCCCATGCAATCCAGCAGCCCAGGAGAATTTGCGTTTTTGTCAGTCAGTCCCAGAGAGATAAAACAGAAATTACAGAAACTGGATGGATTTGCGGGCATGATAGTTAATGAAAGTTGATCAGAAAGAATGTGAATTGTTAAATGTGATAGAGAAAGTAAGTGTAAAGATGGAGAAGAGAACAGATCTTCTTGCTGATACTTTAGTTGAATGATGTGGAGGAGGTTATCCTGATCGAAGGAGCAGAGGAAGTAAAAACTGGGTACGAGTCAGTGCGCCCATTGCAGAGGAGGACATTAGAGAAGTGAATGCCCGTATCTTGACTCCACCCCCAGGGGGGAGGAGGGAGTACTTGATTGCAGAGTCATAGAAAAATTAAACCGAGCACAGTGTTCTAGCAAGAAAAGAAAGCAGCTATAAAGTAAGTGGCAGCCGGAGAGGGCTACAGCATGAATGAAGACTAGGCCAGACCAGACTCTTAAGTTTCCCTGGGTCCCCAGGAGCCTATGGTCAGTTTGAAAATAGGGGACCAATATATGGACTTTATGGGGGGTACAGGAGCAGAATACTAAAGCCAGTAGCCCCTGTGTTTTTCTCGATGCATCACCATTATCAGAGCTACTGGGCCTAAGGCCACAAAGCCTTTTCTGCAGAACCGCATGTGTGAACAAGGGGGACAGAAAATAATGCACCAGTTCCTGTATATGCCTGAGTGCCCTATTCCACTTTTTGGAGCCGAGATCTGCTTGCAAAGCTTCAGGCACAGATATCCTTTGCTGGAGAGAGAGAAATGCAAATGACTGTGAACCCAGAGCCTGCTGGATTGATGGTGCTGACTGTTCCCCGAGAAGAGAAGTGGCGGTTCTATAACACACCTCCAGTCAAGTCAACAAGTTCCTGTATACCCGCCAACCCTATAGCCCCACCTGGAGTATGGGCAGAAGATAATGCACCTGGCCTAGCGAAGAACATAGCCCCTGTCATCGTCATCCTCAAGCCAGAAGCGGAACTAGTGCATGTGAAGCAGTATCCTCTTCCCTGACCAGCCTTTGCAGGAATCCACTGCCATTTAATGAAACTGCTGAAGTATGGACTTTTCAAAGGAATGTCAGTCACCTTGGAACACTCCCCTTCTTCCTGTTAAGAAGCCTGGGACAGGTGATTACCGCCCAGTGCAGGATCTAAGAAAGAATGCATGATGCAGCTGGAACTATACATCCAGTTGTGCCAAATCCTTACACATTCTTAGGACTGATCTCTGCTGAAGCTACACACATTTCACCATTCTGGATTTAAAAGATGTTTTTCTGCATACGCTTAGCCCATGACCTCACTACAGGAAGGCGGGGCCAATGCACCTGGACAAGATTACCTCAAGGATTCAAGAACTCGCCTCACTCAGCAAAAGATTTGACAAGTTATCCAGTAATTCCAGGAGAAAGAATTCTACTTCAATATGTGGACAACTTGCTTATAACCACCAACTCAGAAAGTGAATGTCTACAAGCCACCAGTGAACTCTTGCACCTTTTTAATGAGGCTGGATACAAAGTCTCAAGAGCTAAGGTGCAATTATGTCAAACAAGTTAAATACCTAGGATTCCCGTAGTCCAATGGAATTCGACGCCTGGGACCCTTACCAGAACGCAAAGCAGCTGTATGCAATATTCCTACTCCAACCACCAGGAGGCAAGTGAGAGCCTTCTTGGGTGCCACAAAGTATGTTGTATATGGATCCCCAATTTTGCGCTGCTAGCAAAACCGTTGTATCAAGCTATCAAAGGAATGGAAAAGTCTCCATTGGAATGGGGACTTGAACAGGATGCAGCCTTTTGATCTTTGAAAAAACACTCTGATGTTGTCACCAATTCTGGGCCTACCAGATGTCCAGAAAACCTTTCAGTCTCTATGTTCATGAGTCACAAGGAAATGTTCTAGGAGTGTTGACTCAATCTCTTGGACCTTATTTGAGAAGCTGTTACAGTTACAGCTACAGCCTTCCTAGTGAGCAAAAACTAACAAAAAAATCCCTTTGAGACAGAATCTTCAAGTTACTGTACCACACTCTGTTCTAACCAATATGAAATACAAAGGAAACTACTAGCTAACAAATCTATGAATGTTGAAGTATTAGAGTATGTTGCGTGAAAACCCTCAGATACAACTGAAAGTCAGTCAAACTTTCAATCCTGCTATGTTGTTATCAGTTGGTCTTGATCCCCTGATCATGACTGTTTAGAAATTATGGACACTGTATTCTCAAGCCGCCTGGATTTGACTGATGTTCCTCTGGAGAACCCTGAACAGACTTTCTTTGTGGCTGAAGGCAGTTTCATCATCAATAGACATTGTTGTGCTGCTGACCCCTGATTTGGTAGTTGAGTCCTCAGCCCTGGCCCCAGAAACTTGACCACAAAAAGCTGAACTGATAGCCCTCACTAGAGCACTAACAATAGGAAAAGGGCTCTGTCTAAATGTGTACCCAGATTTCAAGTATGCCCTTACAACCTTGCATGCACATGGGACCCTGTACAAATAATGAGGGTGGATAACCTTAGGAAGCAAGTCCATTAAGTATGGCTCCAAGATATTGACATTATCAGGTGCATACTACCTACAGCTTTCAAAACTTTAGGAAAAGTAGAATGTATGAATAGAACCTTGAAATCTCAGTTGTCCAAACTTTGCCAAGAGGTTTACCTGAAGTGGCCCCAGGTTCTTCCTATAGCCCTTCTTAGGATATACTTAGCCCCTGCTAAGTCTTTAGGAGTTCCCCTTTTAGAGATTCTGAGAATCAGTAGCCTATTTATAGGGAATAAAAGGAGATGTGAGACAGATAGGATCTGAAATTATTAGGCATGAACTATTGGTTTTAAGTTCTGTTTTGCAGAGTCTACATACCTGGGTGCAAAATCGATCACCCATCAATTTGCCTGAACCCCTGCATCCTTTCAAGCCTGGAGTCTCGGTGTGGATCAAAGAGTGGAGAAGGATACCGTTAGCCCTGCATTGGAAGGGACCCTATGTTGTCATCCTGTCAACTCCAACTGCAGTAAAAGTTGCAGAATTCGAACCTTGGATCCATTATAGTCGAGTAAAGCCAGCAACTGCTTTTGAACCTGATCACTGGACTACTGTACAGCATCCTGAGACTCCATTGCGCCTCACCCTACGACAACAACCACGGACCTAAGACTTATTGGTCCCTCAGAAACTGCACTATTTCAAGACTATCTGTTTATCTGAAGGTAAGCCTCGCATCTGGAGAAAGCTGCAATCATCAGAAATAGACTGTGTTGTGTTAAGAAATTGAGTCTTCTAAGAAACTGTGTTCAAATACTCTGATCTCCTCAAGGCAATAATAGCCTGAGAGACTGTACTATGATATTTTAAGAACCTGAGACATCCCAGAGGACAGTGATACTTTGGGATCTACAGCCCTACTCCTGCCACAAAGCTGGTAGGTCTACGTACGGCAGAAGCTTGAGGATCTACAATCAACTCTACATTTGTTATCTATTGTGGATGCCAACAGTTCCACCAATTTTCCAGAGACTATGCCCATTATGAATTCTTATTATTGCTTTATTCTGGCAGCAGCCTTGGGGTGCTTTGAAATGACTTTTGCTTTACCACCCTGTGCAGCCTGTATAAGTACCACGCAAACTGGGCTGAAGGTTCTTCATGCCTCCCAGAACTTGTTTCTTGTACTTGCCGAAGCAGTAGCATCTAGTCTCCACATTTATGACTGTTTCTCTTTGTGGAGGAACCAAGATGGGAGATCAGTGGCCTTGGGAGGCTCAAGAACTGAATTATTCCATCCCCTATGATCAGACTGATTTACATAATACTACTAGTGAGTGGGTATTGGCCCACCCCATTGTTGACAGTTTGTGTTTTGTTCGCACCGGACCACATAATCCTGCCTGCCTTTTTCAGCATCTTTATTAGTAGTTGAGGTACAATAGGATCCCGTAAAATCTAATTTATTATGTTCTTTTTAAACTAATGAATTATTTTTTATAGGTCTTAATTATTTATGGTTTAGCCATATGGTTACATTGTTTATATATGATTTATGGTTTGATGTTTAGGTGGTTCTCATCAAATCATGTCTGGGTTTTTATCATTTATTTATTTATTTATGGTTCAATGAGTGGTTTATACATGGTTTTAGTAATCCTTGTTGGGGTTTTATCATTTATTTACTTATTTATTTATCTATGTTTTGATGTTTGGTTTTAACATCGGGTGCACAGTTTTTAAGATAACTTAGTGGGTAATCATTTCCCACGGTTACTAGCTTTTTTTATGTGGTGATAGTTATCCATCCTTATGCCTCCTTTTTATATACATTTTTTGTATGAGCCACATGTTAAGCACTGAGTGAGGATACTCCTATCCTCTCTCTCATATATATGTTTTTATGGTTTTCCCATTTTAGCTTTTCTGTCCTTTGACAACATGTATCAGTGTAGATTGGTTAATTATGGTCCCTTATATTGGTCCTTTTTTATGTAATGGTTTAATTTTTAACTGCGGGGTTACATTGTCTTTTTATGACATATGAGATTGTGTCCAAGAGATGACATCATGTTAATTTATTTATTCTTTTGTTTTAGGCCATAATAATTAATTTGTGTTCATTCATTATTTATGTCTTATAAGGTGCTATTTTAGTTTGTTGTTTAATATTGGAGGTACAGATCTTGTTATAAGAAGGTTGAATGTGTTATCCATCTCATAACAATTGATAATTCGCACTGTGCAGTAGATTTTATCTTCCATGTACCAGCAAGAGTTTGTAGTCAGTTTTTTATTGTGATTTAGATGTACTGGATTCCATTTATTTTTTATGGTTCGGCACAGAGTTCCGGGTTAGCCGCTCCTTGCTCCGCCCCCTTGAGTGCCTGCGCCGGCGTTATTTGCAGAGAGTTTCCTGGCAGCACAAGAAGAGCCGTCTCAAAGTCTTGTGTCAGGTTTGACTTAAACTTTATGTACTGCATTCGCGTTTTTAATATGGTTTTTATCTCTCTTAGCATACTTTTATATATATATTTTTTTTTCGCTTTTAGTACGCCAGGTCCGGCGTTCCGTAGAAGTTGCCTACAGCAGTATAAGAGAAATCGGCTATTGGTCTGTTTAATATTTTATTTATTTATCATCCATTTTATCATAGGTTTAGTATATGTAAGGTTGGCTACACCTCTTTCGGTTATGGAATAAGCTTTTTATTATATAAAAGGTGATAGTTTACCTAAATCTACATAGTTAGCCATCCATGCTAGTTTAGACCCCATCCAGTGATATCAATTCAGATTTTACTGCATATCGCATGGAGGTCAGAATAGTTTTTATAGGCTATGGTCCAAGTTCTTGACTAGATTCTTTTCCACAAGAAGTATCTTTCTGCAATGCTTTTTATCCCCAATGAGGGTGTCATTTCACCACACGCTCCTGCCACGTGTCTTTTTTGTAGTTCTCCTCCGGTCCCTATTACAATAATAACACATATATATGTATGGTATTGTTCATTTTAGGTGCTTTTAATAAATATCATTTTGTATTCATTTTTACTTTTTTAGTATGATTGCCAATATACTGAGTTCAAGTACAAAGGTGTCCTCTATTATCACCTCAGAGGTATTGTTATAAGGAGAGTTGTGTGGACCAGATGGAATGGGAAGGAAATGAGGGATACACCTTTAAAAGTAAAGGCAAACAGGGTTCCCATGGAAAACACAAGCTTTCAGAGCATGTACTAGCTAGAGCTAAACCCTGCCCCAGCAGTGACGTAAGAGCTAGTTTGAGCCTTAACGAACTTCACATGTGCAGCAAGGAGGGAGTGGCTGGTGAGAAAAGCCGTTTTAAGGCTGCCTCAGAGTTTAGTAAAGAGAGGAAGCCAGGAGGAAGGAAGCCAGGAAGTGAACCAGGAAGCGAACTAGCAGGGAAATCACGGAACTCAGAATAAGCTAAGGAAGCTAAGGAGGATTTTGGAGAGGTTGCTGTTCCCTATTCTCAAGGAGCACTGAAAGCAAACCTGAAGCTTCTGCCAAAGCAACCCAGAGAGAAGGTAGAAAGGCTTACCTTTACCCGGGGAAAGAGCTCTGACTGTAGAGAAAGCATTGCACTTTGGAAAGGTACGTGTGCTTCAGTCCCTAACAAGAGCTGTGCTGAGGATATTGTTAAGAAGCTAAGGTTCAGCGCTGAGCAAAGTTAGGACAGGAACACAGTAAAACCAACTCCATCCCGGAGTAAAAGTATTCCAAGTAAGTGCCCTGAGACAGCTTCAGATTCTGTGTTCAAATTCTTACAAGAGAATCAAACTCCTTCCCTAAGCAGTGTACGTGAAAACCAGAGAGAACAGTTTATAGGACAACTGCAAGAGATTCTAAATAAGCTTCAGTTTAAACCTGATTATAAAAGTTCCTTAGAAGAGAATGCTAATGGAGCTTGTGAAGATATGATAATAGATGTTGATAAAGCACCTGTTGATAGTGACGTATGTGAAATGGATTGCTCTTTATGTGAAGCAAACAGCTTGGACTTACGCTGAGTTACCTCTGCATGAGAGAAGTGCATAGCTGTTTCTAAACCTGAGAAAGAGAGACGTTTTGTTGAAACTTTTAAGTCTGTCTGATCAGTTCTTCAGCCTTAGCTGTGGAAAGCTGGTATTGCAGAGAAGCCTGAACAGAGCTGTGAATGAAACAGTACTACTGTCATTTGATTCTCAACTTTCAGTTGTTCCTGTTATTCTATTATTTTGGAGAAATAATCCATGCCATGTCTTGCGTTAAGAATTCTAGGCGAGGAGGAAAACCCTGAATAAAATGTATTTGTTTGCCTTGAACCCCGTGTGGTCACAATACTTTGTTGGAGAGGAGTGGCCTAGTGGTTGGGGCAAGGTACTACAGGCCGGAAGGTCAGTGGTTCAAATCCCACTAGAGGACAGCAACCTTGGGCCGGAAAGATTGGGGTTTCTAGTCCCACAGGTGCTCCTTGTGGTCTTGGGCAAGCCATTTAACCCTCCATTGCCCATGTTCCCTGTAACTATTAGTGTATGTGTCTCATATCCCCTCATGTTAAATGTATCCCCCAACCGCTTTGACCCGGTGAAAAGCGGGATATAAATGCAGCTAAATAAATAAACAAGTCCCAGCATCCATTGCTGGCGCACTAGGCTTGAGACATTGCTCAAAAACAAATAAGGCAGCCCTTTTGCCGTTCAGCCATTGGCCCTAGGCAAGGGGTATGACAGTATTTATCCTACTTCCAGTGTTGTTTGTCGCATTCTGCATGCCTTCTCATCTATTTCTTACTATTGATGTGTATATGAATTTTGTTAAATGAGTTTTTGTGCAGTACTTATTGTAAGTCGTTATGTGGTTCATCAATTATTTATTAGTTTTATCCACACTTTGTTCCCTTACATATATTATATTGTTTTTATTTTTTTATTTATTTAAGGATATTTCTATCCTGCCTTATCCTTCAATCAAGGTGGTGAACACATCAAACGATCATTAGCAATGTTGTGTGTGTCAGGTGAGGTTATGTACAGTGAGGGTGCATGGGTGCGGGTGTGCTGATTAGAGTGAGCTATTTACAGTGTGCGCTTTTTACAGTTATATACATGGGTTTGCTGGGTCTGTTGCTGGTTGTGATTGAGCTTTAATTGAATCCAAGGTTGGTCCAAGTCTGTAGATTCTGGCTATGCGCTTGGGCTATAGTGCTCGGTGAAGAGTACAGTCTTTAGGAGCTTTCGGAAGTCCTTCAGATCTTCAGTTGATCGTAGGTCGTGTGGGAGTGCGTTCCATATTGTTGGAGCCGCCAGTGATAGTGCTCTTTGTGCGGTGGATTTGCATGCTTTCGTGTAGTTACTTGGGGTGCTGAGTGTGTCTGCCGTGGTTTTTCTTCTCGGTCTGTTGCTGGTGTCAGGGAGTATGAGGGCTTGGAGGCTGAGTGCTGAGCTCTTGTGTCTGATTCTGAATATGTTTAATACCATCTTGTATTTGATGCGGTGGCTGATTGGGAGCCAGTGGAGGTCTTTTAGGATGGGGGTGATGTGGGCTTGTGTTGGAGAAGCGGTGATTATTCTGGCTGCTGTGTTTTGAGCCATTTGAAGCGGCTTGAGTGATTGTTTCGGCATTCCGTTGTAGATGGTGTTGCAGAAGTCGAGTATGGGGGTTATGAGCGCTTGGCAGACTGTGCGGAAGTGTTCATGTGAGAGTAGAGGCTTGAGGCGTCTAATTATTCTCATTTTGTAGTATGCATTTCTGGTGGTTCTTCTGATGTGTGATTGTAGGTTCAACTCTTTGTCAAGTGTTATTCCGAGGTATTTCACTTCGTTCTTTAGTGGTATTGTCGTGCTGTTGGTTTTGATGAATGGTGGGGGGCTGAAGTTGGTGTTTCGTGTGATGATGAGTGCTTCTGTCTTGTTGTAGTTTATGGCTAGGTTGTTGTGCATGAGCCAGTTGGACATGCTGTCGAGACAGTTTGTTATCTTCGTGTAGTCGGGGTTGTCGAGGTTGATTGGCGTGTAAATCATGATATCATCTGCATAGATTGTGTAGTCTATTTTGTGGGCTGTCATGATGTCGCAGATTGGTTGGATGTATAGGTTGAATAGTAGTGAGGATAGTGCGGATCCTTGTGGCACCACTTGCTTGATCTTTGCGGGTTGTGAGGTTTTGGTTCCAATCTTGACTTGGAACTGTCTGTCCGTTAGGTACGAGTTGAACCAATTTAGTATGTCGCCGGTTATTCCAATGTGCTGTAGTCTGGTTAAGAGGATTCTGTGGTCCACTGTGTCGAACGCAGCTGAGATGTCTATGAAGACCATTAGAGTTCCTTGTTTGTGGTTGTCTATGGTCTGTATGATGTCATTGAATAGGTATAGCAAAAGTGTTTCAACTCCGTGGTTTGGGCGGAACCCATGTTGATGTATATCCAGTGGGGCATGTTTGTTGATGTGGTCCTGGAGCTGTTGTTGCACTGCCTTCTCTATAAATTTTGGCCAGAAGCAGTATGCAGGAGATTGGCCTGTAGGCTGCTGGATTGTTTTTTTCTAGGTTGGTTTTCTTGGGAATTGGCCTTATTGTGGCTAGTTTCAGCTGGTCTGGCATGGTTCCTTGGGTTAGGGAGTTGCTTACCATGTTGTGTATGATGCTGAGGAAGTATTCCTTGGTTGTCTTGATCCATGTGACTGGGCATGGGTCTGTGGGTGCGGTGCTTGTGTTGAGAGCTGAGATGATGTCTGAGATTTGCTTTGTGGAAGGGGTGTTGAACTTGTCCCAACTTGTGATGGGTATGGTTGGGTTGTTGGTTCCTGCATATGGTTGTAGTGGTGAGCGGCCTAGCTTCTCCTGAAGATAATCTGCGAAGGTTTGTGGGTCGATCTGTATGTCTTTGTCGGAGTTTGGTTCATTAGTTAGATTTTTTACTATCTCGAAAAGTTCTCTGGGCTTGTTGTAGGCTTTCTGGATGGTGTTTGTGTGGTGCTCTCTTTTTGTTTCATTGATAAGCTCATTGTATTTCTTTTGCTGAGTTAGGTATAAGTCCTGTGTGGATGGAGATTTAGAGCGTCTCCAGCGGCGTTCTATCTTCCTCAGATCTCTTTTTGCATTAACCAATAATAACCCAAGTTATTATACCTGTTTCACTGTAAGCACAAATCACGAAATTGAGATGTGCAACTCTTATGTTCATTGTAAACCGCACTGATGTCGAATAGCGTGGTATAAAAGAGACTGCAAATAAATAAAATAAATAAATTATAGTTTATAAATGGTGATTTATATGTATAGACATTTTTATTTCTATTATAGCATCTGTTCTTTTATGTGTTTTAATGTGATTCATGTGTTTATTATCAATTGATTTTATATATTTATGTTTTTAGTTTTATCTGCCTGATCAACCCCTGACGAAGTGTGCGAAACACAGTCTGTGTCGGGTTGGCAGTAAGAATTATTCAATAAACTCTGATTTTACATAATCACGTCTTTTACTGGTTTGGTATCTACTCCATTTCCATTTATATATTTGTCAATCACAGGTGGTCCTTCTCCAGGATTTTCTATAGTAAAAAAAGAGCAGAAGTATTTGTTTAACATTTTCGCTTTTTCAATGTCACTTTCCACAAATCTGTTCTCAGCACTTTTTTATTTTTATTTTATATTTATAAAGTTTTACAATATATCAAGAAGTTACAAACATTCTTGAAGAAACAGGAAAACATCAAAGAAATAAACATAAAAGAAACTGGAAACACCAGACCAAACCAATAAACCCAAAAACGTTTTCCACACTAGCCCACAAAAGAGGTGGAGGAGCCATACAATTAATTGAAACCAAAAATGATAAGAAACTTGAAGCAAAAATCAGGATAAATCCTAACTAGCAACCCTCTAAAGGGTATATTTCTTTTCCTGAAAAAAAGCTTCAACAGCCACTCTCTATCAAATAGGAGAGCAAAAGTTACCAGTAACGTAGAAGGTACAGGGTCTTCACTTTTAGAACTCTCTAACAAATCAGTAACATTTAAGATATTAACTTGTTTCTGGGAACTACCCATCAAAGCACTCCCAACAGTAGGCTCAGCCAAAGTTATCTTAGCCTTAGGTAGATAATAAGCTTTAACCAAAGGTGGAATTAAATCAGATGATACCCCCAACACTTCCATTAAATATAACCGAAACATTTCTACAGGTGAAATAGACATTATTCTAGGAAAATTAATTATTCTAAGATTATTTAACCTGAAGGAATTATCCAACTGTTCCGTGTTGAGAGAAAGGATTTCTTAAAGACATCCACTTGTTCTTCCAACCCCTCCACCTTCTGTTGCACTTCGGTGACATCTGAATGCAGAACAGAAACTCTTTGCTGCAAAGCGTCCACAGTTAAACCGTGTTCCTCCACTTTCCGTTCCAGAGAAGATACTTTAGGCACAATCGCTTCCCCTAAAGAGAGAATAGCCTGCCAAGTAGTCTCCAACGTAAAAGTCTCAGGACGCTGTAAAGTAAATTGTCGTTGCGCCAAGGAGATCTTAGAGTCCACTTCCAAACCTGCTATCCGCTGCTGCCCTCGATCCACAGCAAAACGCTGATCTTTAGGCTCTCCTTCACACGGCAACGAAGCTGTTACAGATTCGCCCAGCCCAGCGACAATCTGCGAGCAAACTTGCCGCCCCACAGATCCTGGACCATCCAAGCCACTAGCGGACCCCAACTTCGGGAGGACGCCGAGCTCCAGGAAACCTTCTGGCAAGGGCTGCGCTCGAGTCACTTTCTGTGCCGGACTCTCAGGGGAGAGAGATATACCGGAAACAGACGCCGAGCCACCCGACTCCAGCGTTCTGTCAATCCAGAGCTCATCCCCTTCTCCTACTGGTGCTCGCTGAGACCGCATAACAAAAGAGTCCATAGGACCCGAAGAAATCGGCGTAGAGGTTGGGGGAAGCTGGATGGACTCAGCAAACCCCTTCCCCTTACGTTTCTTACCCATTTGAACAAGAGAAAGAAACGCGCTCACAGCGAAACAGGAACCGCCACCATCTTACTCCAGACTCCTCTTCTCAGCACTTTTGAGTCCCACAATGCCACCTCTGATTTTCCTCTTCTCCCAAATATACATGAAAAAGTTTGGTCACCACACTTCACATCTTTAGCCATCTTCTCTTCTGTCTTTGATTTTGCTATCGTTATTTCTCTTTTTGTCTCTTTTAGTTTGATCCTGTATTCTTTCCTGGGTTCCGCTGTTTGAAAACTTTTGAATTTTGTGAAAGCTATGTTTTTTGCCTTTATTTGTGCAGCTACTTCTTTGGAGAACCAAATAGGTTTTCTTTTCCTCGTTTTTATTAACTTTCCTTACATAAATAGCTGTTGCCCCTTTTATTGCCCCCCTTTAGTTTAGCCCATTGCAATTCAACTTCCCTTATCCCCTCCCACCCTTGGATGTGTCTGTAACAATTTATTATTATTTTTCTACTTTTTTGATAATTTATCTGTTTTTATCTTTCTGGTTTTGGTTTTATCTATGTATTTATTGTTAGCCTCTATGTATATGAGGGGTTTTATACTTTTATGCACTTTTTGCACTGATTTGATGGTGGTGTTCTAACAGCATTTCATTGATAAGAATATAAGAAATGCCTAACTGGGTCAGGCGAATGTCCATCAAGCCCAGGATCCTATTTCCAACAGTGGCTCATCCAAGCCACAAGTACCTAGCAGGTTTCCAAAGATGCACACAGGATCCACAACACTTGCTCCAGGGCAAGCAGTACATTTCTTGGGTCCTCTTTAAGAATGGTTTCTGGACTCTCCTCCAGGAACTTGTCCAAATCTTTTTTTAAACCCAGTTAAGCTATAGCTTTTACTACATCCTCTGGTAATGAATTCCAGAGTTTGATTACGCGTTGAGTATACAAATATTTTCTCTTATTAGTCTTAAATGGGTTGCATTGTAGTTTCATTGGGTGCCCTCTAGTCTTTCTACTTTTTGATGGCGTAAGCAATTGATCTACATTTACCCATTCCACTCCATTCATTAATTTATAGACCTCTATTATATCCCCCCTCAGCTGTTTCTTTTCCAAGTTGAAGAGCCCAAACCTTTTAATGTTACATAACCCGCGTTAGCATTCCCAGCCACGGTAAGTCCCGCAGAGGGTGGAGAGAGGACGGAGAGAAGGGGGTCAATGGGCGGGGAGTGGGCAGGGAGAGGCCCCTTCCATACTAACGCGGGGAACGGAAGGGCTGAATCTTATCGCAACTGGAAACCTGGCGTTAGCAGACATTTGCAAGAGAGAGAAAACATTTCAGTGTCAGCAATGTACAGCATTGGCAGGAAGCACAAGAAAAGGGATAGTAGCGCTCCATTTACAGCAACAGCATAAATCCCAATTTTGAAAGGCCACTATGGTGATGGTGCAAATGGGGCAAAGGGGGCTGCAGGTGGGACACGTAATGGGGGCAGCTGGGGCACAGGGTGGACTAGGCAGTCGCCTAGGTGGAACATAGAAACCAGACAGCAGCAAGACAGCAGCTGACAAAGGCCAAACACAATCCACCTACATCTACCTGGTCCATCCTAGCTAACAGTTGCCAGGGCACTGACCTGACATACCCCCAGCCAACCCTCCCCCAAGCGGAAGGGACAGAATATTGGCAGGCGGTGATGGTGCGGATGTGAGGATGCCCATGTATGCCTCCCCACCCCAGATCCCGCTTCCTAGGCAACCGCCTACCCACACGGTGGATGGCCTGGGACTGCGCACTACCAGCACCGACAGCATATGGTTATGTCAGCATGGCAGGGGGGGGGGGGGGTGCCCGTGCTGGAGGGGGCAGTGGCACTTGCCTGTAGTGGACCTAGGCCATGCCCTGTACCAGTACGTGGTGTGCAGTGCAACATAAAAGGTCTGGCTGAGGAAAAGTAGAGGTAGCTCCATGGAGTACTGTGCATCTGTGGCAACAGTGTGGTGCAGTACACACAGCCAATGTGTCCAGAAGCAGAAGGTCACAGGTTCAAGTCCCAGCTGTGGATGCTGCAGAGCATGTCCCTATAATTTACCCTACAATGCAGATACAACAGCAACATGTGATGTAAAACCCTCTCGCACCGAGGACGTTTCTCCAGGGCCATGTGCCCATGAGGGAAGGGTTAGGACAGCCGTTATAGTTGGTGATTCGATCATTAGGCATGTAGATAGCTGGGTGGCAGGTGGACGTGAGGATCGCCTGGTAACATGCCTGCCTGGTGCGAACGTAGCGGACCTCACGCGCCACCTAGATAAGGTCTTAGATAGTGCTGGGGAGGAGTCTGCTGTCTTAGTACATGTTGGTACCAATGACATAGGAAAATGTGGTAGGGAGGTTCTGGAGACTAAATTTAGGCTTTTAGGTGGGAAGTTGAAATCCAGAACTTCCAGGGTAGCATTCTCCGAAATGCTTCCTGTTCCACGCGCAGGACCCAAAAGGCAGGCAGAGCTCCGGAGTCTCAATGCGTGGATGTGACAATGGTGCAGGGATGAGGGTTTTGGATTTGTTAGGAACTGGGGAACATTCTGGGGAAAGGAGGGGCTCTTCCGAAGGGATGGGCTTCACCTTAACCGGGATGCAACCAGGCTGCTGGCATTAACCTTTAAAAAGGAGATAGAACAGCTTTTAAACTAGATATTAGGGGAAAGCCGACAGTCGCCCAAGAGCGGATGGTTAGGAAGAATGTATCTTTGAAGGATACTACCAAAAGCAGAGAGGTTCCACAAAAGAGTAAAGTAGCCCAAATGCCCTCAAGTATGGAGCAGACAGAGCTTAAAGATCCCAAATTACCCATGTCTAACAATAGCCAAATTAATATGAATAAAATACATTCTCTAAAATGCTTGTATGCAAATGCTAGAAGTCTAAAAAATAAGATGGGAGAGTTAGAACATATAGCACTAAATGAAAGGTTAGATATGATTGGAATATCAGAGACATGGTGGAAGAAGGACAACCAGTGGCACACTGTGATACCTGGGTACAAACTATATCGAAATGATAGAGCTGATCAAATTGGTGGAGGGGTTGCTCTCTATGTTAGAGAGGGCATTGAGTCAGAAAGGATTAAAGTTTTGCAGGAAACAAAATCTGCTGTAGAATCTATATGGATTGAAATTCCATGTAAAAGGGGGAAGGCAATGGCAGTGGGGGTGTACTATCGAGAGCCTGGCCAGAATGACCAAATGGATGATGAAATGCTCAAAGAAATCAAGGAAGCTCACAAACGTTACAGCACAGTAATAATAATAATGGGTGATTTCAACTACCCC
Source organism: Ichthyophis bannanicus (assembly GCA_033557465.1). Classification (NCBI taxonomy): domain Eukaryota; kingdom Metazoa; phylum Chordata; class Amphibia; order Gymnophiona; family Ichthyophiidae; genus Ichthyophis; species Ichthyophis bannanicus. The sequence continues at coordinate 111,750,759 of CM066047.1, read as the reverse complement.
GGTATCGACTGGGTCAGTGTCACGTCAGGACATGCTAGGGAGATAAAGTTCCTAGATGAAATAAATGACTGCTTCTTGAAGCAGCTGGTTCATGAACCGACCAGAGGGGAAGCCATAGTAGACCTAGTCCTTAGTGGAACACCAGATCTAGTGCAAGAGATAAGGTTGTTGGGGCCACTTGGCAATAGTGATCATAGCATGATCGCCTTTGATTTAATTAGTGGAGGAGGGATAGTAAGGAAATCCACAGTACTACCTTTTAACTTTCGAAAGGGAGACTATGATAAAATGAGGAAAACAGTCAAGAAAAAACTAAAAGGAGCAGTTGCAAAGGTTAAAGACGTACATCAGGCTTGGCTGTTGTTGAAAAATACTATCTTGGAATCCCAGACCAGCTTTATTCCATGCTTTAAGAAAAGTGGAAGGAAGTCCAAAAAACTGCCAGCATGGTTTAAAGGTGAGGTCAGAAAGGCTGTTGTTGCCAAAAAAGCATCTTTCAGGAAATGGAAAAAAGAGCCAAACGAAGAAACCTGGAAACACCACAAGCACTGGCAAGTCAAATGCAAGGCATTGATAAGGCAGGCAAAGGGAGAATTTGAGAAGAAGCTTGCTGCGGAAGCAAAAACGCAAAGTAAAGACCTTTTCAAGTACATACGTAGCAAAAAAACGGTGAGAGAGTCAGTTGGTCCATTAGATGATAAAGGGGTTAAAGGAGCACTAAGAGGCGACAAGGCGATAGCAGAGAGACTGAATGAATTCTTTGCTTCAGTCTTTACTGAGGAAGATGTAGGGATGTTACCCATGACTGAAGTGGTATTTAAAGGTGCGGAAGAATTGAAGGAAATATCGATACATCGGGAAGATGTATTACAACTATTAGATAAACTGAAGAGTAGCAAATCACCTGGGCCGGATGGTAAACATCCAAGGGTGTTGAAAGAACTGAAATATGAGATTGCAGACCTGCTATTAGTAATCTGTGAACTATCATTAAAATCATCTCTAATACCTGAAGATTGGAGGATTGCCAATGTAACACCAATTTTTAAAAAGGGTTCCAGGGATGATCCGGGAAACTACAGACCGGTGAGCCTGACATCAGTACCGGGAAAAATGGCAGAAACCATCATAAAGAATAAAATTACTCAGCATGTAGATAGTCATGACCTAATGGGAGACAGCCAACATGGCTTTAGAAAAGGAAGATCTTGTCTTACTAATCTGTTATGTTTTTTTGAAGGAGTGAATAATCAGGTGGACAAAGGTGAGTCGGTTGATATTGTGTATCTGGACTTTCAGAAAGCCTCTGACAAGGTCCCTCATCAGAGACTTTTGGCAAAACTAAAGAGTCATGGGATAGGAGGCAGTGTACTATTGTGGATCAGGAACTGGTTAAAAGATAGAAAGCAGAGGGCAGGGCTAAATGGCCAATTTTCCCAATGGAGAAAGGTGAATAGTGGTGTACCCCAGGGATCTGTGCTGGGTCCGCTGCTTTTTGACATATTCATAAATGACCTGGAAAGTGGAATAACGAGTGAGGTTATCAAATTTGCAGATGACACAAAACTATTTAAAGTTGTTAAAACCCAAGAGGATTTTGGAAAATTGCAAGAGGATCTTGATAAATTGGAAGACTGGGCATCAAAATGGCAGATGAAATTTAATGTGGACAAGTGCAAGGTTATGCACCTAGGGAAGAACAACCCAAACTATGGTTACACGATGCAGGGTTCCACATTAGGAACCACCACCCAGGAAAAAGATTTAGGCGTCATTGTGGATACCATGTTAAAACCCTCGGCCCAGTGTGCAGCAGCAGTCAAGAGAGCAAATAGAATGCTAGGTATGATAAGGAAAGGAATGGAAAATAAAACAAAAGATATTATAATGCCTCTATATCGTTCCATGGTGAGACCGCACCTTGAATATTGTGTGCAATTCTGGTCGCCGTATCTTAAAAAGGATATAGAGTTATTAGAAAAGGTTCAGAGAAGAGCCACCAAAATGGTAAAGGGGATGGAAGGATACTCCTAAGAAGAAAGGCTAAAAAGGTTAGGGCTCTTTAACCTGGAAAAGAGACGGCTGAGGGGAGATATGATAGAAGTCTATAAATTAATGAACGGAGTGGAACGGGTAAACGTAGATCGATTGTTTACCTTAACAGAATATAGAAAGACTAGGGGACATGCAATGAAGCTACAGGGTAAACTATTTAAGACTAATAAAAGAAAATATTTTTTCACTCAACGTGTAATCAAACTCTGGAATTTGTTACCGGAGGATATAGTAAAGGCTGTTAGTGTAGCTGGGTTTAAAAAAGGTTTGGACAAGTTCCTGGAGGAAAGGTCCATAAACCATTATTAAGAAGGGACCCAGGATATCAATGCTTGAACCAATACAAGCATTGTGTGGAACCTGTGTCCCTTGGGGAAACTGCTAGGTACATATGACCTAGATTGGCCACTGTTGGAAACAGAATACTGGGCTTGATGGACCTTGGTCTGACCCAGTATGGCATATCTTATGTTCTTATGTAAAGCCCAAAGCAAACAGGGGTACAAACACCCACTCACACAGGCTCCACAATCCAAAGCTGCATGGAGAGTCAGGCCGTTGGCCCCAGCATGGAGCTGCAGTTATCACCAGAGCACTACTACTACCTCCTGCACAGTTTATCAATGTCGGCACTGTGATTAGGACCAGTGTGGCGGGCAAGGCTGCCAACCACCCTATCTTTGCACTTTGCTGCAATAGGAGTGTGTGTGTGTGTATGTCTATCCATTGTTTTGTGGCTGCCCACACCTCACTGGACCCACCAATGTCCAACTGTTACCAGCATTAGCCTGAATATGTGCATAATGAGGAGCAAGGTATTGTGGGTATGGCCCGGACAGGGCGGATTGGCCAGGATGCCTCTTCACAGGGTATGGGGCAATGGCTGGGACACTGTAGTGCCCGACCACCGCCTGCATGGACAGGGTGGCCACAGTATGTCATGCTGGGAGGACACTCACTCTGACCGAGCAGTGACCATGGCATGTCTAGGTTCCCACAGAGCGCTCTATACTATCTGCCTCCAGTGCTACTGTGTGTTCCCAGTGCTGGGGCCCAATCACTGAGATACCTGCTTGGTGCACATAGTAACATAGAAATATGATGACAGAAAAAGACCACATGGCCTATCTAGTCTGTCCTTCCATATCAACAACTAAAACAGTCCACTTTTTTCCTTTAGTGATCCTCTGTGTTTGTCCCATGCTTTTCTGAATTCAGTTACTGTCCTCATCTCTACCACCTCCACTGGGAGACTATTCCACGGATCCACCACTCTTTCCATAAAGAAATATTTCTGCATATCACTCCTGAATCTATCTCCCTTCACCCTCATCCCATGTCCCCTCGCAGCAGAACTTGCTTTCAATTGAAAGAGGCTCTCCCCCTAAACATTTATGCCATGGAGGTATATAAACATCTCAATCATATCACCTCTATCCCGCCTGTCCTCTAAGGTGTACATATTAAGATCCTTAAGTCTGTCCTCATATGCTTTATAATGAAGACCACTAACCATTTTAGTAGCCACCCTCTGTACCGACTCCATTCTGTTCACATTCTTTTGAAGGTGCGGTCTCCAGAATTGCACACTATACTCCAAATGAGGTCGCACCAAAGACTTATACAGAGGCACTATCACCTCCTTTTTTCTGCTAGCCATTCCTCTCCGTATGCACCCAACCATCCTTCTAGCTTTTGCCGTCGCCTTTTCTACCTCTTTAGCTACTTTAAGATCATCAGATACAACCACGCCTAGGTCCCGCTCTTCTTTTGTGGACAAAAGTACTTCACCCCCTATACTATATTGCTCCCTTGGATTGCTGCAGCCCAAATGCATGACCTTACATTTTTTAACCTTAAATCCCAGCTGCCAAATTCTAGACCATTCTTGAAGCTTAGCTAGATCCCTCCTCATGTTATCAAAACCTTCCTGGGTGTCTACTCTATTGCAGATTTTGGTATCATCCGCAAAAAGGCAAACCTTACCCGACAGCCCTTCCGTTATATCACTAACAAAGATGCTAAAAAGAATCAGACCAAGGACAGATCCCTGGGGCACACCACTGGTAACATCCTTCTCCTCAGAGTGAGCTCCATTTACCTGTACTCTTTGTCGCCTCCCTCCCAACCAATTCCTAACCCAAGCAATAACTTTAGGGTCCATCCCTAGGGTACTCAGTTTGTTTATAAGTCGCCTGTGAGGAACAGTGTCAAAGGCTTTACTGAAATCTAAATACACCACATCTAGGGCTCTCCCTCGGTCCAACTCCCTGGTCACCCAGTCAAAGAAATCAATCAGATTTGTCTGACAAGACCTGCCTCTGGTGAATCCATGCTGCCTCGGATCCTGTAATCCGTTGGACTCCAGAAAACTCACTATTTTCTCTTTCAGAAGCGTTTCCAATAATTTACTCACCACCGAAGTTAAACTAACTGGCCTGTAGTTTTCAACCACATCCTTACTTCTGCTTTTGTGTAAAGGCACCACATGAGCCTCTCTCCAGTCCTTTGGCACCACTCCAATGAGGCATTGAATAGGTCAGTTAGTAGAGCTGCTAGAAACGTCCCCAAGTTCCCTCAGTATTCTAGGGTATATCCCATCCGGTCCCATCGCTTTGTCTACTTTAATTTGAGCTAGTTTATCACGAACACAGTCTTCTGAAAATTGTTCAAGATGTCCCTCGCTTCTGTTCCTGTTTGTGGGTGTTTTTTTGAGGTCCTGCTCCTGGTTCTTCATCTGTGAACACAGAACAAAAATATTTGTTAAGCAATTCTGCTTTATCCTCATCAGCTTCTACATATTCCTCCCCTTCACCCTTGAGTCTGACAATACCACTTTTGCCCTTTCTCTTCTCACTAACATATCTGAAAAAATTATTTATTTAGCTTTTCTTCTATACTGCGCTATTCACATCAGCGCGGTGTAGAAAAATGTATTATCCCCCCATTTTATTGCATTGGCTAGTTCCTCCTCTTTTTGAATCTTCGCTTTCCTGACTACTTTGCTAGCTTCTCTTTCCAAATATAGATGCCTGTCTTCCTCTCTCTGTGATCTCTTGTATTTCATAAAGGCCTTCCTCTTTTTCCTCACTTTTTCAGCTACTTCTTTCGAAAGCCATAGCGGTCTCCTTTTCCTTTTACCTTTATTTACCATTTTAACAAAAAGGTTGGTTGCCTTTAAAATATCCCCTTTCAGTTTTGCCCACTGTTTTTCTACATCCCTCAGCTGTTCCCATCCCGCTAATGACTCCCTAAAGTATTGGCCCATCCTGACAAATTTAGTCTTCCTAAAATCTAAGACCCTCACCTTTGAATGGATTCTAACAGCACTAGTCCTAATACTGAACCACACCATCTGGTGATCACTGGATGCAAAATGATCTCCCACTATAACATCAGAAACACTTTCAACATTGGTAAGCACCCAGTCCAGTATGGCCCCTTCACATGTGGGATCTGTTACCAATTGCTTGACTAGTTCTCCCTGTAGAGAATCCAGGATCTCTTTACTTCTAGATAATACTGCAGCAGGAATGTGCCAATCAACATCTGGCATATTGAAATCCCCTATCAGTAGCATTTCCCCTTTCCTAGCAATGCTGCGTATGTCTTCAATTAACTCTCTGTCCACTGCTTCCTCTTGTGAGGGAGGTCTGTATATCACGCCAATGGAAATAGATTTCTCTTTTCCTCTTTCTAGTTTAACCCACAATGCCTCCTCTCTCCCTTTTAAGCTCTGTAATTCCAAAGCTTTAATAGTATTTTTTACATATAGTGCCACTCCTCCTCCCCTTTTTCCTACCCTGTCCTTTCTGAATAAAGTATAGCCAGGTATAGTTACATCCCAGTCATGGTTTTCTGTGAACCATGTTTCTTTAACTGCCACTAAATCCAAGTCGGCCACTCCCACCAAAACTTCGACATCAGGGATCTTATTTCTCATGCATTTATACACACTGCTTTTCATATGTTACCCCTGTTACCCATTTCCATAAAGGTATTTAATGTATCACTTACCTGGGGGCTTTCCTCACCCATCCCCAACGAATCTAGTTTAAAGCCCTTTTCAGTAGGGGGTGGAGCTTGCTACGGTGCGAAATGGCAGCCTAGAAGATCAGCTCCCATTGCATACCAAGAATACTGAATCCCCTTCCCTTCAATGAGAAGCGTAACTGGTCAGATTAATTAATACTGAACCAGGAAGATGTCAACTTTAAAACCAGCAAAGCTAGATTTCATACAAGCAGCTGGAATGGCAGCAAAAACAGTGAAATAAGAAGCTGCGTCACCACAGAAAATGGCGCCGGAGAAGGAGGCGACGGATGGCCTAAGAGAAATTCTTGCGGAAATAAAATTAGTCAGAGAGCTAATAACAGATAACATGGAAACTCTGCGGCAAGTGCAAGAAGACTTAGCGGAAGTTCAAGATAAACTAATTGATGTGAACAATCGGTTAACTAAAGTGGAAATGCAAGCGCAAAAACATGATAACTTATTGCTTCAAATTGGTCCAATAGTTAGAGGTATTTCAGCGTTGGAAACACAGATTGAGAACCAAAGTAATCGAGCAGCAAGGAACAATATTTGAATAATTGGAATTCCAGAAGGAGTAGAAGGAACAGGCCCTACTGGGTACCTTGAAAAATTGATTCCAGAACTTTTGCAAACTACATTTCACAGAACTTTGGAGTTGGAGTGTGCTCATAGAACTCCATCACATAGAGCAAATAGCAGTAAATATCCAAGGCCATTTGTGGCAAAAGTGCTGCGATACCCACAAACTCTTCAAATTCTACAAATTGCCGAGCAGAAAGCCTCGCTACAGCTGCAAGGACACAAGATTGACTTTTATCCAGACCTAAGCAAAAGAACCATGGAGCGAAGGAAGGAACTGTTAGCTTGCCGTCCGGAGATGCAGAAACTACAAGCGAGGTATGGCTTGCTATATCCAGCAACAATGCGAGTAATGCTACATAATACTACACGCACGTTTGAAGATCCCGCAACGTTGCACAGGTTTCTTCAAGATCAGGAGCAAATGGAGACTGGAAGATGAAATCCGCTGGAATACTGTGTATATGGTAGAATTATGATGATTATTATAGCTGCGGACTATACAATAGCAAGTATAAATAGATTGTGAATATTGTACAAAATGTGTAAAGGTATAAGGTTCAGCTGTAGAATGGAAGGGAAGGGTAGGAGATATTGTAAAGCGTAACAATACTAGCAATGGTGGACTCTTTGGGGCTCAATCAGCACAATGGGTGGGAACAACTTCACCAGACAAGTGTTAATAGTTAAAAGGGGTGTAGAATGCTGGCTATATCAGTCTATTAGCGAATTAAGTATGCAAACAGTCAAAAGAGCTTACACAGTGTATAATGGTAAAACAAGAAATGAAATTGAGACATGGCTAGTCATATTGTTAAGGTGTTAACCTTAAATGTGAAGGGCATTACAAATCTGATAAAACGCAAGAAAATTCTATTATACTGTCAGAAACAGAAGGCGGACATAGTATATTTACAAGAAACGCACCTAGCAGTAGGTGAAACAAGCAAGGTAGGATCGAAATTCTACCAGAACATCTTGGCAGTGCCAGCATTGAGAAAGAAAGGAGGGGTGATAATACTGGTTCGGAAAGGCCTTGCACCGGCTATTAAAAAGAGACCAAGGATGATCTTAACGGTAGGTGGGCCAAAGAAACAGTTCTCCTAAATCAAAGAACTTACACGCTTATGACAATATATGTCCCTAATCAGGATGACCCAAAATTCTTTACGGAAGTTGCAATGGAGCTTGCAGATGCTGCATCTACCCAAATAATTCTTGGAGGAGACTTTAACATAGTACAGGATCCTTTAATTGATAGAACCCCACATAAGCCACCAAGTAAGCCTAAGGCTCAAGCGGTGATTCGGGGTATGATTGACGATTTAGGTCTGGTGGACCCATGGAGATTATTACATCCAAAAGATAGAGAATATACATTCTACTCTCTACCGCACAATTCTCAAACAAGAATTGATTATTTCTTAATGTCAAGTACTCTAGTCCCACAAATAATATCATCAGAGATATGCGCGACTACTGTTTTGAGATCACATTGCAATAGTATGTACACTTGATGCAAAAGAGGAAAAGAAAACTCAAGCAAGATGGAGAATGGACAAAGCGTTGCTAGCTGATGGCACATTTGTGGCTTACATGAGAAAATAAATTGCTAGCTACTTTCAGTTAAATTTAGTCATAGAAACCTCAACTTGTGCCTGGTGGGAAGCGTTCAAAGCCAATATGCGAGCGCATATAACATCGTATGCCATACAATCTAGGAGGGGAAAAAAAAGAAAACCCTGACAGAGCTAGAGATGCAAATTCGCACAGGAGAGAAAATACTAACTAAGAGAACGGATCCGATGATTCTACAGCAACTACAGAAATTGCGATATCAATATAACTCAGTCCTTAGCATAGAGGCGCAACAACATAGTAATATACAACAAAATGTATATTATCACTTTGCATTTCCAATCCCCTCCCTCCCCACTGCAGCTCAGGGATGACCAGATAATGAAGGGAATGGGGGGGAGGGGGGTCCCTTCACCACCTGATCCATATATCCATTTGTGTCATCCCCCCTCCTCCTCCACCTCTTCCTCTACCTAGGTGTTTATGAGGCAATGGCTGCCCAAGTTGGATAAGCTGGGAGGTGCTGGTGCTCTCATGGCAGCATCTTTGCCACCCTCTGCAGCTTGCTCCTCTATCTTGTCACTGTCTCCCTCTTCTGCCTCCACTGCTGGCATCAACTGGGCCACTGTTGCCGCCTTCACTGCTGCTGCTGTGGATGACAGAATTTAAGTCAACTGGGGGATTTAGCACACACTACACCACTGACAGACTCACTCTGTTTCCCCCTCCAGAGCAACCTGCCCTACCTGGCTGTTGACTGCATTCACATGCAGCTAGGGACAGGCTGAAAAAGGCAAGTGCAGTCCTGCACCGTAAATTCTAATAGCCATGTGAGCAGACTTGTTCCTACATTGCATCATCTGGCAGCTGTGACATCTTTGATCTGCCCCACTGGTGTCCTAGTCCATTTCCCACTATTATGTCCTACACCTGTGCCACTCCTTTCTGACTGCCATCCGTTGCACATGCACAATCTGTCCTGCTTGCAATCCCAAGGTGTCATCTGAGTGCTGCTTGCACATCCCTGAGCCACACACATCTGCGACCTTGTCATGCCCTCAAATAGAGGTCCCCTTGTGCTGCTGCAGACTTTGCCCCGTGATACAAGATCTTCACCAGTAGACTATTCCAGTTCCTCCTGTATTCTACAGACCTGTCATACTGCTGTCATCCCACCATGTCTGTCATGCCTTTGAATGCCATTTTCTGCTGACCTGGGCAAAACCTATCTGGCTCTGGGTTTCCACTTACTCAGATCCTGCATGTGCTTTCATTGCTGTGTCTGTGCAGCACTTGGACAACCTTTTCCTTACCATGTATAGCCATCATAAGAACCTCTATCACACAGAGCTCCTGCACCTGGTGGCACATTTATGGGAACATAGATACCACATACTTTGATGCTCTGCTGTATCCTCCAGAGCCCTGCAGGAACCATGGCTGCTAGTGTCCAATGGCCCTGAAGCGTGCCTTCAGGATCTCTATCTCCCACCTTATCCAGTATCTCCTATGGGAAAGGGAAATACAAGACATGTCAGTGGAGCCATTCTGCAATTCTGGAATCTTGTCATCCCTGTCTTACACTCCATGTGTCACCCACTGCTTACATCAGTTCGGAGGGGGCGGGGGGGGGGGGGTAAATTGCCTGGCATGCTGTTAGGCCATGGATTTTACCCTGACCTCTTGGGGAGGGGGGCTTTCCCTTAGTCCATCCAGCCTGACAATACCACTTTTGCACTTCCTCCTCTCAATAATATATCTGAAACGCATTTTGTCCCTTCATTTTACTACATTTGCTATTTTTTCTTTCATTTCTATTTTTGCTTTCCTGACTACTTCCCTAGCTTCTCTTAACTTTTCCAAATATTGATGTTCATCTTCCTCTTTCTATGATCTCTTGTATTTTATGAAGGCCACCCTCTTTTTCTTCTCCTTTTCAGCTACTTCTTTTGAGAACCACAGTGGCCTCCTTTTTCTTTTACATTCATTTACTTTATCAACAAAAAACATTTGCTGCCCTTAAAATATCCCCTCCGCTATGTTCAGGGGGCTTGCTGCCACTTTTCCCCTTACCCCTTGCATTACTGTTTTCTGTGCTCCCATTTTGTGTAATAGTGCCGCTGCACCTACAAATTACATTGTAACCTGTATGTTCACAGGTCCTTGCCTATTTGTGTCCTCTTCCTATCCAATCTCTGCACACATCTTAGCAGTAGTGCCAGTGGCACCCTCGTGTATCTGACTTTTCTGATACTTACTAGGCAAGGGTCTGGCAGATCCTTTGCCAGATCATGTGTGCCTGGAAGTACACAGTTCTGTGTCCATGGGCGGGATGGAGGACTTCCTTATGCTCAATGACCAGGCGGCAGAGCATCCTGGTCTCACCACTTGAGAACTGCAGCTGCCATGTGGCCATTTCGCTGTCCTTTGATTGTGTCCTCAAGCTGCAGGTCTTCATGCCAGTGCATAAATGCGTAGTTTTCATTGAGCATGTACATCCCCATCCCCGTGTCAGCAAATGGGTCCTTGCACATCTCCATGGGTCACACATGCCAAAGGCACTCTTGTGCCTTATGTGCAAATTCCCATACTTTTGCAAGGTAATGTCAGACAGATTTACAGGCCTGGTTCTGAAATCAGCTGCGTTTGCAGCACATCCTTATTTGCAAGTCTCCCCCCTCCACTGGAAAACACAATGAGGTTACATTTTTCAGTTTTGGGAAGAGCTATGTTTTCGCATTCATTTGGTAGATGAAATTAAACAAAACAGGGGGGACTGAGGAGACTGCTGCATGAAGAAAGGATTGCACACAAGCAGAATTATACACTTAGCTTTGAGGGACAATTTCTCCAAATGGATTAGTTTTGCGCATATCATATGGTAGTCATGAACCTCATGCTTAAGACAGAGTATGTGGAGTATGATCTCGGTCTCTCACATTTACTGCTAATGCTCGATGTACTACTTGCATTGTGCCAAAGAGAGGCACCTTCTAGAGTTTTTAAGATGCAACATGCATGGGTAATTTATCAAGATGTGCTTGGAAATTCCTTTTAATCAAGCCTGCAGTACTCAACACTATGGGAAATAGCTCAGTATCTTTCTGTTACATTTTCTTGGTACTTGAAGATCTTCACTTTTTCAATGCAATTCATAGAACAGTCGCTTGGGACTTGCACCATTATAATCAATGCCGTTCTGGTGGTGTTCTTCTTTACTACTCTATCTGGCTTTCTTCCATCCAGCTTAGGAAGAACTGTTCTATCCTGGCAACATGCAATAATGTTACCTACTTGTATGTCTGACACAATACTGCTTGGCGATAGAAAATACAGAAGATTATGCACTTAACTTGATGTTTTATTGTAGATGTTCACATCACTTGATGAATAACTCATGGTAGCTTCCCATTAATCAAAACCTGCAATGCGTTAGTTCTTTGCAAAAATAAATCAAATTCCATTACTGTGCAAACAACTTACTGAAGTATACTTGTCTTTCCTCAAGCAATAATTAAAAAGACCAAAGTGCTTGTCATGCTAATTATTTTTTTTCAAACAATGTTGTCAATAAAGATATTCAAGAAAGCAGATGAAATTAATGTTTTAATTCTTTTTTTTTAAATGACAAAGATAGAAAATAAAACCACTTTTGGGCATAAGAAGAAATTAATGAACCAGCATAGCTCATAACATCTTCACAGTTTGTAAGCCTGCATGATTGTATTGTGATTACATGTCTTAGAGCTGCAAATTGTAATCAAGGCTTAGAGACTAAAATACAGCGTACAAAACACAGCTTTAAAATGTCATCAAAACCATTTCATTTACCTTAAAGGTAAAGTTGAGATTAAGAGAATAATATTGACCAGGTAACACCCTGTTTGCTTTGCTTGTCTGTTTTGAACAGATTGTAAGCCCTGTCGAGTAAGGACTGTCATGTGTGTGTGTGCGTGTAAAGCAATGGCTATCCCTTGTAGCGCTATACAAATAATTAATAGTAGTAGTGAATGCAGCAATTTTCAGATGAATGGTAAAATTGACCAATAATGGATCCTACGTGATCGCAGCCTTGCACAAATCACCATTTGTCCCATTTGTTTTTCTCATGGCGCATGCACGCACTGCCACACACACTGCAGTCACGCTCAGTGGCAAGAGAAGGTGGGGGACAAGCCAGATGCACGAAACACTTCAGTCAATCATGTTAGAAACTCTTTCACAAGCAGTCACAGCAGTTTATCTTGCCTGACTTATTCAAATCCCATGGGTGAAGATGGTACACAGCTTGGCTGGAAAGACAAAAAGCAGAATGAGGCAGAAAGAACCATTTGTCTCAGATTTTCAGAGATGGAGGGTTAGGTATTAGCTAGTGCACTAATAATTTTGATTAAAATAGACCTAAGCAGTGAAAACAAAAAGATAAATTCTGCCAAGCACATCGACAGGCAGGTTGCAAAAAGCACTGCTCATATGCAGACAGCGTCCACTGATCCAAATATGCAAAAGGCATTGAAATATGAAAGTAAATGTTCAGAATCAAACTTGGACAAGCATGCTGACGGGTAGAAAGAATGGGTGAGAATCCCACCAGTACATATAGGGAAGGAAATAACAGAGATTGCTAAATGAGGAAAGCAAAGCTCGTCAAAGAATTAGATTAGTAAACTAGGAAAAACAAGTGGCAAATGTGTAAATACAGTGGGAAATACAAAGTGTTACTCCAGAAACCATTCGACTATCAAATCCGAACATGTAAATGACGACAGAAAAGATATGATTTTATGCACTGTAAAGTACCTGAGAAAACTGGCATGTAGATTCTGTAAGAAAGAGCTGGAAATGGTTACTCATCTTATAGCTGGCTGCAAAGTTCTGATGACAGAAATTTTCTAATACAGAAAGGAACAATGAAGTGGCACGTCTCATACACTGGAGACTCTGGAAACACTACAGCATTGCCATACTAAACAAGCACCAGGATCATGATCCTGAGAATACAAGGAAATCAAGAGGTTATGATCATCCAGGACATTCCATTTCCAACTGATAAAAGGCTGGATGCAAGGAAATTGGACATAGTGGTAAAAGAGAAAAACGCCAGAACAGCATTGATAATACTACTACTACTACTGATCATTTGTATAGTGCTACAAGGTGTACGCAGCACTGTACAGATACATGTAAAAGATGGTGTCTTCTCATCAGAGCTTACAATCTAGTCAAGACAGACAACACAACAGCTGAGGACAAAGATACATCTAGGGGAATGATAAGTAAACACATAGAAGACTAAGCGGATCAGGATACAAAAGCAGATAATAGAGGTAACAGTTCCAAGCAATTGTTCTGTGAATCACATGGAGAGGGTGAAGATCTTCAAGTACCAAGAAATGCAATGTCACAGAAAGAAAATGTGGCAGAAAGATAGAGACATTTTTCCCATTGTACTGGGTGCCACAGGCTTGACTAAATGGCATTTTTAAGCACACTTTGAAAAACTGCCTATAAATGTGATCCTTTTAACTCCAGAAGGCAGCTCTTTTTAGCATGATGAAAGTATTAGTGAAAGACATCAGATGATACTCCACATACCCTGGGGCTTAGGAGTGAGATTCATGACTATCTTGCTATGCGCAAAACTAACCCATTTGGAGAAATTGCCCCCGAGGAGAAAACCGTGTTTTCAAATTTGAGGGTATTTGCTTTCTGGCTGCCAGTGCCTGTTCTTGGAGGAAACGGGTACTTGGAGGAGAAAGGTGGGGGGGAGGGATTAGCAAAGTGTTAGGCATTGGATATAGGCAGGGATTTGGAATGGAGAAGGATGCTAGGCTACAAACAACTGTATATACAGCTTAACATGCAGAAAGCCGGCGCTGAAGTTGCATGCTATTAACTCTGTACGTCTCTTTGCAGCGCACTGATAGCATGCAACTTCAGTGCTAGCATGCAGAAAGGGGCTCATATGCAACTTAGCCATGCATTTAACAGTGACATTTGTGCCATCGGGACTCTCTTTCTAGGCAGTAATGGGCTCGAAGGAATGGACTGAAGACCAGGTGGCAGCCCGGCAGATGTCCACCATCAGAATGGTTTCTATCTCAAAACCTCCGTATTCAACATAAGAAAACGGAGGTACTCTTCATCACAAGAAATCCGAATTTTACCCCACCACCTCATATAAAAGTGAGAGAAGCTGAACTCCAAACAAAGTCTACAATTCGATACTTAGGAGTTACTCTAGATCAACACTTGGACATGAAGCTTCACATATCCTACATTGTCAGAGCCGTATATTTCAAGATCCGGACACTCAAACACCTCAGATCTTTATTGGACCCAAGTGACTTCCGGACTGTATACCAAGCTCTTATCCTACCCCACTTTGATTTCGCCAACGCCATTCTCCAAGGCCTCCCACAGTCTACTTTGAACCCCCTTCAGCTAGCCATGAACGCCGCTGCTAGAGTTCTTTCTGGAGCATCGAGATTTGACCACATCACACCCATCTTAATTCAACTCCACTGGCTCCCAACACACGGAAGAATACTATTCAAGACTCTGACGCTTACTTTTAAAGCCATCAACGGCATAACCGCTTCACAACTAGTGGATCTAATTCAGCCCACCCCACCTAACAGATCCAGAAGATCCACATCAGCAAACACTCTAACTATCCCAAGTGCATCAACAAAATGCACACTAACAACGTCAAACAGGGCTTTCAGTCTTTATGCTCCCAAGTGTTGGAACATATTACCACCAGCA
Source organism: Ichthyophis bannanicus (assembly GCA_033557465.1). Taxonomy (NCBI): domain Eukaryota; kingdom Metazoa; phylum Chordata; class Amphibia; order Gymnophiona; family Ichthyophiidae; genus Ichthyophis; species Ichthyophis bannanicus. The sequence goes on along the minus strand of CM066047.1, from coordinate 111,735,744 downwards.
ATCCGAGCCATCACCGATCTCACACAATTCAGGAAAGCACTAAAACATTACTTATTTATACAACATTACCAGATCAACCATACTCCACCATAGCCACATCTTCCTTCCAGAAACCTCTACATATTAGTCCCTATACTTAATATCTTTCTGTAGGTTCATAACCCACTATGCAAAGCTTACTGCTACATATGTAAATAGTTGATGTGCATGTTTCCCTAAGTTATCCAAGTTGTATTTCCTTGTTCTCTGTAAAACTAACGTTTGTTCATTATGTTTCACTGTTCCATGTAAACCGCGCTGATACTAAATAGTGCGGTATATAAGAAACTAAATAAAATAAATAAATAAATCGGGACAGAGTGCAAGCTTGCCACCAAGGCCGTCATGGCCCTGACACGTTGCGCTGTGAGGTGGCCTTCCAGCAGGAGCCTTGCCTGCTCATAAGCGAGGGTGATACAGTCCGCCACCCATGTGGACAGCGTACGCTTGGTCACTGCCTCCCCCAGCCTACTGGGGTCACAGGAGACGAAAATCTGAGAAGCTTTGCAGTGGCCCTGAGTGCGTTGGCTATAGAAAGACAAAGCCCTCTTACAGTCCAAGGTGTGAAGGACCGTCTCTGCCTGACTGGAGTGAGGTCTTGGAAAGAAGGTAGGAAGAACCATTTCCTGGCTGAGATGGAAAGGCGATACTACCTTCGTCAGGAATTTGGGGTGCGTGCGAAGCACCACTCTGTTCTTGAAGAATCTGGTATAAGGCGCCTCCGCCACAAGGGTCTGAAGCTCGCTAACTCTACTGAGTGGAGGTGAGCGCAACCAGGAAAGCCACCTTCCAAGAGAGGTAGTGAAGATGGCAGGTAGCCAGGGGCTCGAAGGACGGGCGAGTGAGCTGCCTCAACACTAAATTGAGGTCTCGTTCAGTTCACGGAAGGCAAACCGGGGGCTTCAATAAGAGCAAACTCCAAAGAAAGCAGCTCACCAAAGACTGGACTGAGAGGAGCTTGCCATCCACCGAGTGGTGGTGTGCCGCCAGGGCACTAAGGTATACTCAGATGGAGTTAGACTTGAGCCCGGATTGAGATAGGTGGAGAAGGCACTGTAACACCAGTGCCACCAGGCAGGAGAAAGGGTCAGCCCCATGCTTGGTGAACCAAACAGAGAACCTGCGCCAAAAGGTTGAAAGGGGCCAGAGTCACCCTCTCAGCAACCAGGAATGCATCCCTCGCCTGACAATTTTGAGCTGGAAGTCTGGAACAGTACCGGGGAAGTTTGGCATTCTGTGGACTTGCAAAGAGGTCTATGTCTGGTGTTCCCCAGACTTGAAATACTCGAGCAAGTTGATATGAGTGGAAATTTTGTTTATTGAGACAGGCAACAGAAAAACAGACAAAAAGCAAAAACAATCACCCCAACCAAGTCCCACACCCCCCCAAAACCCCCACCCCCCCGACATAGTACATAACAAGAGTCCTACCCCCCGTGACCCACCTCCCCAAACCCACCACCACACCCAGCAACCAACCCACGTGCCACTCCCCCCAACAACCCGCAAAAGTCCAAACAATGTCCATATCCCAACCCCCTCCCTCAGTCCAATGTCCATGCCCGACCCAACCCCCCCCTGCAAAAACACCCCAGAGCAGTCCACACATTGTCCATTGGTGTTTGCAGACCCACACCCCTCCCCCGCACAACAACCCCCACCAGTCCAATTGTTCGTTCTGTCCGCTGGTTGGGGACTGCCAGACTCCCCCCCCAACCACCCAAATACAGAGTCCCCGGTCCCCATCCCGTCCCCTGCAGAGGGAGCCGCGGCTCCCCCCTCCCTCCACCCCGATCCCCGCCCCTCCCCATCCACCCCACAAAAACAAACACAGCAAAAGCAAACCTCCCCGCCCCCACCCCCCCAAACAAAAACATAAGGGCACCTTGAGCCCATCCCCAACAGAATCCCACCAAAACAAAACATAACCAATTATACAAAGTAAAAGATAAACAAAAGATAAACATAACCCCGTGCTGCCCTGCAATCCAGACAGCGGAACGGGATGCACAGGACACGAAAAGAACAGACATAAACACAAAAACAATTGGGACAGCCACCCCCAAGGAGAAAGGGAGAGCAGACAAGTGGTCTAACCCCTGCAGCAGCACCAGCTCACCCCCCCCCCCCTTCCGGGAGAAAAACAACCCCAAAAATCCTACCCAGTAACAAACCCCAGGGAAGGGAACCCTCCCCCTCCTGTCACCCCCCCCCCCAGGGAAACAAAACAACCCCAAAGCCCTACAGGGACGAGAACCCCAGGGAACCCCTCCCCCTCACGGGGGGCGGAGGGTGAGGTGACGCCACAGACGCTCCCAACGATGGGCCTCCACCACCCGCCTTTCGCCATGCTGGACACTTCCTCCAGAATGTCCCGCACCACCTCATCGAGGGGCAGGACCAACCCCCGGGTCGAGACATGACAGCGCGCTTGCCACAGGTGGTAGCGCACTACTGCCGTGATGAGGTAGAGGGTCCCGGAGTCCTGCCTTAGAGGAAAGGACCAGGCCCCGTACACCCACTCCGCATACGTGAGAAGGGAAAGGTCACGCAGGTGAAGAGCAGCGGACACCAACCGGCAGGCATCCACATTGAAGGAGCACTGCCGGAGGAAATGATCCATGGTCTCCGTCTGCCCCTCACACCCGGCCCTCGGACAGCCCCGCTTGGCCTGTGACCTGTACTTGAGGTTGTCCCTCACGTACAAACGCCCGTGGAAAGACAACCAGGCCACATCCCGAACCTTCTTCGGTAGCCGAGGGGAGTTCAACAACCGAAGGCCTCGCTGCATCACATCCGCCGGACAGTCCCGCAGGGCCCACCGTGGTTGAAAGTGAGAGGTGAGTACCATCTGGTATAATCCTTTCCGCCCCAAGGACTGGGCGAGCGGGTAGGTCACCCCCCACCGCCGAATGAGCCCCACCATCGCAAATACGTACGATGGGGCCTATTCCCCGCTCCGACGCACACGTGGGACCAAGGACGCCCCCTCCCACTGCTCCCAGAAGCGGGAGAACCATTCCCGATAGGAGGCCACCCACCAAACCCCACCCCCTTCCCGCATCCTACCCAAGTGGAACGCCATAGACAAGACTGACAGGAAGACAAGGGGGTGCAACATACCCAAACCGCCCTCTGCCCGATCCAGGCAAACGATGTTGCGCTGGACGGGATTCAGGCGATTACCCCACAGAAAACAGAAAAAGACAGCACAGACAGACGCCTGACGGGACGACGGAAGGACGAAGACCGTGGCCACGTGCAGAAAGAGAGGAAGCAGAAACGTCCCGAGGAGTTTGATCTTCTCCTCGTACGTACACCTCCACCCCCTCCACCGCAGCACCCGACACCGTGCAGTCTCAAGACAACGGTCCCAATTGGACTCCGCACAGTCCTCCGACCCGAAGACGAGGCCCAAAACGCGGACCTCCCCCACGGGAGGAGGAAAGGGGGCGCAGGAAGGCAGGGAGGCCTCCGAGGGGCCCAACCACAGCGTCTGGCACTTGCTGTGGTTGACAACAGAGTGGGCTACCTCCGAGTACTCCTCCACGGCCTCCCGCAGGGCCTCTACCCCTTCAGTGCCGTCCACATAAACTGAGATGTCGTCAGCGTAGGCAACGACGGACACCGGGGGCGCACCAGGAGCCTCCAGGCCCCGCAACCCACCTGAGGACAATCTCCGGAGGAAGGGGTCGAGGGAGAAGACATACAGCAAGGGGCTCAAAGGGCACCCCTGCCGCACCCCCGAGGCGACACCAAACGGCCGTCCGAGCCACCCGTTAATAAACGGGAAGCTCACCCCCCCTCGGTACAGCGCCTGCACGACGAAGAGGAAACCTGCGGGGAGGCCGAAGTGCTGGAGCACCACCCACAGGTACCGGTGACTGACTCGATCGAAGGCTTTGGACTGGTCCAAGGAGACCAACCAATGGTCCCGTTGGAGCGACCGGCCTCTCTCCACCACCTCCCGGACTGTGGCGACAGCGTCCAGAACCCCTCTCCCCCGAACGGAACAATACTGGGAAGGGGACAGCAAAACGCCCGACACCTCCACCAGTCGGTTGGCCAAACACTTGGCCAGGATCTTCCGGTCCGCGTTCAGAAGAGAGAGCGGCCGCCAAAATTCCAAGGAGCTATCGTCCTTCCCCTTGGAGAGCAGCAGCAGGACAGACTCGCGAAATGACCGCGGGAGAAACCCCGTGTCCATGATCTCCTGAAACAGGGATGTCAGGAAGGAGGCCAGCTGGGCGATGAAAGTGCGATAGAACTCCACAGGGAGCCCATCGTGCCCAGGCACCTTCCCCAACGGCATGGCACGAATCGCCCTCTCCACCTCCACCTGCTGAATCGGAGCAGCAAGTGCATCAACCTGTGCCTGAACCACAGCCGAATACACCGGGGGAAGGCCCAAGTACTCTCGGATATGGGTGAGGTCCACGGGGCGATCCCCAAACAGGTCCGAGAAGTATTCCCCCACCATCCGCAAAAGGTCCTCCTGGGAGGTATGAATGGTACCGTCCTCGCCCCGCAGGGCCATGACCTCCCGACGCCGAACCCTCTCCCTGCAAGTCAGGAAAGGGTCTGGAGTGGCGACCCCACCGGCCGCCCCCTCGAAGCATAGGGAGGCATGGCGATCGTAAAGCAGGCCACGGAGCTGGACTCGCACCTCTTCCACCTCCTCCCGCGCTGCCCCTCGGGATACCAAACGATCCAGCGACCTCCGGAGGACAGTGTAAGTGAGGGTAGCGGGATCGAGCCATGGAGGTACCCCGGGAACGGAAGAGTTGGCGGGCACGCGTTTTCACCTCATCCCACCAGGCGCCACGGGAAGGAAAAAACGCCCAACAGGGTCTCCTGGTCTGCGAGAAAGGCCAAGAACTCCTGGACCACCTCTGATGTTGCCAACAACTGCACATTCAGTCGCCACAGACCAGGACCCCTGCTGAGCTCCTCGTGGTTAGCCAGGAAGGACACGGAGAGGACGCGGTGGTCCGAGAAGTCAACCGCCTGCAACTGCGGAGGGGAACACTCCACCCGGGCACTCACATATATCCGATCGATACGACTCCTGCAGGTCCCATGGTAATAGGTGAAACCCGGCGACCGTGGAAAGGCCCGGTGGAAGACATCCACTAGGTCAGCCGTCCGGGTCATCTCGGCCAAAAAGAGGCCCTCGTAACTGGGTGGGCAACGATCCCCCCCTCGGTCCTGCAAAAAGGTGGTGGTGTTGAAATCCCCGGCGAGGACCACCAAACGGGAGGTGTGTAGGTAGGGGCGGATGACCCCAAACAGGGTCTTCCGCGCCAACTTAGACTGGGAGCCGTAGACCACCACGAAACGAAACCGATGGGGCCCACAGTAGCCGTCTAAGAGCAGACACCGGCCCTGCTCCAGTTCCCACACGTACTGCACCTGAAATCGGTTAGACGTGAACAAAACCGCCACTCCTGCGTAGGGCTGTGCCGCAAGGGACCAGTACGAAGGGCCCCACCTCCACTCCCGCTTCGCCCGATGAAGGCTAGCGAGCGAGGTGAGCCTGGTCTCCTGCAAGAAGATGACATCCAGCCCACTCGTGGAAAGAAAATCATAGGCCGTAGCCCGCGCCTGGTCTGAGAAAATGCTGGCCACGTTGATGGTGGCGCACGAGAACGCAGGAGTGCACGCCATGCCTATTTCGAGTGCAGTGACCCTTTCCTCCTCTTCTCACCAACCCCAGGATCCCCAGAATCCCGCTTGCAGGACAAGCCCGCAAGCTGGAGCAATTCCTCCTGGTCCACGTCGACCACCTCGAGGATCTCCTCCTCCTCCCGCTCAACCCTATCGCCCCAGGAGGTGCTGGTGCCCCCGGGACCACCAGGCAAAGCTGTCGCGAGGGCAGACCCAGTCCCCACGGGATGAGGAGGCACAAACGGGTCAGGGGTCGGAGGAATGACCTCCTCCGTGGGGTCCACCCCCTGTGCTGCCCCCCCCTCCCTGGACAAAGACTGCGACAATACGACAGTGCCCACCCCCGCGGGGGAGGCCAGGGCGGCCGGGTCAGCAGGGGGCTCCTGCGAAGGCCCCGAACCCAACTGCGGGGGTACAAACCCATCCTCCCTCACCCGTCGGGCGCCAGTATCCCCCTTGATTGGAGGACCCTGACCGCGGCACGCCTTCGTTATTTTGGAAGGCCGCCGCTGAGGAAGAGGGGCCGCCGCTGAGGAAGAGGGGCAGCCCCCGCCGCTAACCGCTCCGAGCGCCGCACAGGAAGCCCTGCCTCCACAGGCAAGCCCTCATCCGCCTCAGCCGCATCAGCAGCCAAAAAGACGAAACGGTTGATGTCCAACACGGGCTCTGCATCCGGCAACGGGGATGTCTCCCGTTTCTTCCTTTTGGACTTGCCACACTTGGAAGGGACCATGGTCCATTCCTCAGGTGGCACCACCCGCAACCCGCTATCCTGTCGTGATACATTAACCTCCACTACATCAACCCTCTCCTCCTTCCTACCCGAATCCCCTCCCCCTGGTGGCTCCCTCGGCTCGATGGACTCCTCCACCCTAGGGCCCTCGGACTCCTCCTGAGGGAGAGGGGCCTCCACAACCTCCTCCCGCACAGGAGCCCAAGGTGGAGTGACGGCATCCCCCCCCGGTCCATTGTGTGATGCGGAGGGGCAGCGGGCGAAGGGGTGGCCCAACTCCCCGCAAAGGTTACACCGAATAAGCAAACACCCGGCCGAGGCGTGACCCCGTCCACCACAACGGGTGCAGACCTGCTCGGGACAGTTCATGCTCAAATGGCGGAATGAGCCACAGCGGTGACACTCGCGGGGTTGCCCGGGGTAATAGCACAAGATGCGATCCCGACCGAGGAAACCGGCCGAGGGCACGTGCTGCACCACGTTTCCCACCTCACGCAAACGGATCCTGCCCTTCCACGACCCGTCCCACACCCCTAGGGGCCCAGCGCCCTTAACCAGGGGTGCGAGGAGCACCGCATGGCGTGACAACCAAAACTGGATGTCCTGCCCTGGGAGCGACTCATTCCGGGATAGGATGGTCACAGGTACCGTCCCCTGGCGAGAGATAGGCACAACACGAAAGTAAGCCCACCCTCCCTGCCCCCTCTGCTGCTGGTATCGGTCCCAGAAAATCTCCAGCCCCCGTCTCAGCATGAAACTAACATCATATTCAATGGTGTTGTTCATGTGGATGAAGGCGTAGAGATCTCCCGGGAGAAATCCCAACCCAAGGACCATCCTCAAGACCTGTTCCCTGGCTGGAGGGGGCCCCTCCCCAGCCCACCGGATCTGCGCCACGTTGCACCGTCTGATCTCACCCCTACCCCTCGGAAACCTCCCCCACCTCCTCCCCCTCCTGTGGGACCATTCCCTTGGGAACCCCCCCTCCCCCCACCTGACGTCCCCGGAGTAGTGCCGGCCCCCCTCAGAGCCTCTGCAAATGTACGGGGGGGAGCTGACCCCCCAGTTCCCACCCCCTGCTCTCCTCGTTCTTCTCCTGCAGCCACCTGCGGTGGACCCTGTTGCTGGTCTGCAGGGTCCGCAGCCACCGCACAGGAGGCGGCCCGGGGGCTGGGCAGGACCAACTCTGCAAAGATGGCATCAGGTATACTATCCCTTCCGGATCCCTGGGTGCCACCGAGAACCTCCTGAGCACCCCCTTCCATCGACTCTTGCTGCTGCCGAAAGGCAGCAAAGGCCCCTTGTGGGCCATCCGGGGTCTCCAATGCCAATTTGATGGCTTCACTGACCTGGTTCTCGGTAACACCCAGAGGACCAGGGAACCCCCCCGTACCCCTATCCTGTGCTCCTAACCCCTCGCAGGGCTCTTGGGTTTCAGCTACCACTACCGGGGACAAACACTTCTCCCCCCCAATCCCGGGATCCATGGGGACCACCCCCTCCCCCAGCCCCCCCAATAAAAGGCCCTTCCCCCCATCCGAACCAACTATTCCCTCCTCCCCTACCGGCAGACCAGTCGTCCTCTCCCCCTTTCCCTCCCTACCAGCGACCACAGTATTCTGCTCCTCCCCATCCACTACCCCCTTCAAGGCTACCGGCACTAAAGCAGGACCGTCCCGAGACATCAGGGCAGATCCCCCCAACATGCCTCCCCCCAAACCTCCGCCCCCCTGCCCTCCGTCTCCCCCAGGTCCTACCTTATTGCCGGTGCCAGACGTGGCACAGGGGGCCGGAACAGCTCGGCCAGTAGCCAGGGCTCCAACAGCAAGGGCGGACGCCCCCCTGCGAGCCAGGCTTCCCTCAGCCACAGCAACAGACAAAACAGGCAGCTGTACAGCCCGCTCCGCGGTCCCAGACTGCAGAGACAGCAGGCCAACACTCTTCCCTCCCTGGCCCCCCCCTTGACCCCCTCCGGGGGCCGCAGAAAAGAAAGAGCAGCCCCCATCCTGCTTCTTCCCCCTTCCAGCACCCCTCCGACCCCAGCCAGCCACCTCAGAACACCCTGGGCGAGTACCCTGTTGCTTGCTAGGGGCCGGAAGGGCAGCCAAAACAGGGGAATCCGGCCTGCCAGCCATCCCCCTATCAAAACCCTGCACCGGGATTTGAACTGCTGCCGGGATAGATGGAGCCACCGATACCGCGGCCTTGTGGCCCGCAGACCCCCGACGTTGAACTCCCGGTAAGAATCCAGAAGAGCCAGCCCCCCGAGGACCATCAGACACCAAACCTCGCTGGGACAGCAGCAAGAAATCCTCCACAGCATCACTGCAAAGAGCCGGCATCAGAAGAGCAGCAGACTCATAGTGACTTGCAGACTTCCTGGAAGACCCGGAAATGATGCAATCATCCCGACGGCGGCCATCTTGGGGTTCCAAAGGAGCCGAAGTAAGCCCTGCCAACCGCACTTCCTGTAGAGGAACTCCATCAGCTGCACCAAGACACCTGCGGGGACTCCGGCGGCCATCTTGGAAACTGTTCAGCTGCCACAGACCCAGGGAGTGCCGGAATGGACAGAGACGGAGCCCCGGGAACCGGTTTCTGGCTTCGGTTTTCATCCACCAGCCCTTCCTCCTGATACTGGGGTGCAACATCGGTTGTGGGATCCTGTGCAGTACGCTGGGCCAGTGCCCCTCCCCCAACCGCCCCGGGGGCATCAGACCTCAGAGAACACACTGAAGGAACAGCAGGACATGCCACCATAGCCAACGATGCCTCATCCGTCGATCCAGCTTCCACAGTAGCCGACAGGTAAGGAAATCTGGGGTCTGGAACATTATGCACTACTGCCAATGATGATAACCCTTTCTCCACTGTACCCAGGACAGGCAAGGGTGGGTAACAAAACCTTCTGGGATCCACCGGCCTTCCCCCCCCGGGGGGCCCCCCCCGGAACTGCACCAAGGGCTGCCCAACGAACATACTGTTGATAAATTTCGGTGAGGGACCCACAACCCTGGGTTTTTAAAGACATAATCTGTATATACCTGTATTTCAGGGGCCCGCTTCACCCCCTTTCTATAGGTTTTATATGCCACCCATTCCTCACCGGGAACGGTGGCCTGCAGGCTCTCCAGGTGGGAGAGCTGGGCTTGCAGCTGGGCCGCCTCCTCCTGGAGACCCCGGAGCCGCTGCACCGCCACCACGATCTCGTCTGGGGCCCTAGCTGGCTGCTGGAAGGATGGCAGGCCCGACCCTCCGTCCTCATCCTCACTGGAGGAGGTAGAGGCCTCCTCCAGGACCCGAGGCGGAGGGGGGAACCCGCCTCCTCCAGTGCTATACTGCACGGTCCTCCAGGGTCTTCCCAGGGCCTCTCCCTGCTGCCACCCAGCCTCCACACCCTGCCTGGGGAGGAGACAGGAGCCTCCTCCCTGGGGTAGCGGGCCCAATCCTCCATACCTGTGGGTCCCTCCTCCCTGGCCAGGCACAGTCCTACCTGGGGGGTCCCCCACCCGGGGCGCTGGCTGTTCCAGGCTGCTGGTTCCTCCATCCGGGTTCAGAGAAGGAGGCCCACCAGACTTGGTAGGCCTCTGGGCCTGGGCCTCTCCTGCTGGAGGTGGCCCAGGACCCGACATCCAGGCTCAGGCAGTTGCTAAGCCCCGCCCCCTAGCAGAAGCTCTCTGGGAGAGGTCTGCACTCTAGCTCTGCTGAACAGGAACTGAGTGGAGAGACCACTCGTGTGGCAACAGGACTCGGCTGAGCCTGTCTGCCCAAACGTTTTGAATGCCTGGAAAGTATACTGCCAATAAATGAATGTGATGCTCTCTGGCAAAGGCCCACAGTTGCAAAGCTTCGTTGCATAATTGCAGAGAGCCTGTTCCACCTTGTTTGTTTAGGTAAAACATGGCTACTTGATTGTCAGTTTGCACCAGAACTATTTTGTTTATGAGATGGAAGCAAAACACTCGAATAGCATTGGATGTGGCCCTTAGTTCTAGGAGGTTTATTTGAAGAGAAGCCTCCTGTGGGGTCCAGAGACCCTGGGTAAACAGATCGCCCAAGTGGGCTCCCCAACCCAACTTGGATGCATCCGTCGTCAGGACAGCCTGAGGTAGGAGTTGTTGAAAAGGAGAGCCTACTGTGAGGTTTTCAAGAGATTGCCACCAATGCAGAGACGCAATCAGGCGTGTGGTAACTCTGATCTTGTTCGACAGGCATCCTGAGGCCTGGGACCATTGGGAAGCTAAGGTCCACTGGGCCGCTCGCATGTGAAGGCGTGCATAAGGAATCACATGGACTGTAGATGCCATGTGTCCTAGAAGTCGGAGCATCTGTCGGGCAGTGAGGAAGGTTTGTAACACTGCTTGAGATGCTAGTTCGATGATGCACAGACAGCGAGGCTGAGGCAGGAAAGCCTTTGATTGCTGTGTGTCCAAGCGAGCCCCTATAAACTCGAGGGATTGAGATGGGTGAGCTGGGACTTTGGAAGGTTTATGATCTATCCCAAATACTGCAGTATGTGCATTGCCCGGGAAAGAGCATGACTTGCCTCTAGAGCTGACGGTGCTCGAATGAGCCAATCATCTAAGTAAGGGAAGACAAAAATTCCTAGAGTCCTCATAAATGCTGCTACTACTGCCATGCATTTTGTGAAGACCCTTGGAGCAGAGGCCAGTCCGAAAGGAATGATCCTGTATTGAAAATGTCTTCCCTTGACTAGGAATCGAAGGAATTTTCTGTGATCTGCATGAATAAGGATATGCATGTAAGCATCCCTTAAATCTAGAGAACATAGCCAATCTTGCTCGTGAAGGTATGGAAGAAGTGTGTCGAGGGAGATTATCTTGAACCTTTCTCGGACTAAATATTTGTTCAGTTCTCTGAGGTCCAGGATTGGTCTTAGTCCCCCTGACTTCTTTGGAATGAGAAAATAGGGGGAATAGAATCCTGTGTCCTGCTGGGACATTGGAACCTCTTCTATAACCCCTTGAGCTAGAAGAGTGGTGACCTCTTGCCACAACAGGTCTGAGACCGGTGGTTGAGATTTGAACTGTTTTATTAGCGTGGATGGGGGCAAGCTGAGAAAATGAAGCTTGTATCCCAGACTCATGATAGATAAGAGTCCAATCTTCTGATGTGATTTGTTGCCATCTTTTGGAAAAAAAGCAGATACGGCCTGGAATATTTAAAGGTTCTGGGCTTAGAATAGGAAGAATGGCTAAGTTCTTTAGACAACAGTCAAAGACCCTGAGGAGGCTGGGTCTGCTGAGCCTGCTGAGCTTGTGTCTTTCTTTGTCTAGTTTGTTGTTGCCCCATCTGGGGAACATGTGTTTGCTGGGTGGAAGACGGATAGAATTTTTTATTTTTAGACAAAAAAGGTTTTTTGAAAAACTTTTTCTTGACTGGGTTAGCTGTAGATTTTGACAATTTGTCTAAATTTGTATTATCAGTGTCAATTTCATTAGCTTTCAGCTGCCAATCCTTGCCAAAGGGATTTTCTCCTGTGCAAGGAATGTTTCCCAGATTCTCTTGCACCCATTCCTCAAAGTCTGAAGCTTGGAGCCAGGTAATACGACGTGCTCCTATGGATATAGAAGAGGTTCTGCTAATACATTCAAAACAGTCAAAGGTAGCATGATTCATAAACTTAGAGACATTTTGAGCATGTTTGACCAAAGTCAAATGATCTGTCCGTTTATCCTCTTGAAGAAAAGGGTTCAAAAGTTCCAAGTCTTTTGTAACCTGTTCAAGAAACATTCCCATGTTTAATATATAGGAACTGATTATTGCTGATAGCCTGGAGGACTGAAAGCATCGACAACCCAAGGCATCCAGTGTTCTAGACTCACGACCTGGTGGATTGGAAGAGTGTCTTTTAGCACTCTTAATCCGCCTCATGGCGGACTCTACCACCATAGAATGATGTGGTAATTGAGTCTTCTGAAACCCTGGACAAGGTGGTACTCGATACATAGTGTCAAGATGTCTAGAATGTGGAGATACTGTTAAAGGAGCTTCCCACATTCTTAACATTAGATCATGTAAGATCCGGTGTATAGGAAGCATAGCTGCCTCCTTTGGAGCCAAAGGATATTGAAGAATTCACAATTCTTCTGCCCTAGGCTCCTTTTCTGGTACTACTGTAATGGCAAGACCCTTTGCCATATCACGTACAAAATCATGAAAAGACATATCCTCAGGAGGGGACATTCTGCGTTGAGGAGAAGGAGTTGAACCTGTGTCTTTTGGGGAAACTGCTAGGTACGTATGACCTAGATCGGCCACTGTTGGAAACAGGATACTAGGCTTGATGGACCTTGGTCTGACCCAGTATGGCATATCTTATGTTCTTATGTTGTAAAAGTTCAGCTCTGGTACCGGTGGAATCATCCGAGTCATCGGAATCGGAAGACTCAAAAGGAGGAAGCACCGGGTTCTCCTGAAGCAGATGGCGTCGGTACCACTCGATGTCGGTACCGAAACGAGTTGGTACCTGATCTCCCATGCTGGAGAGAGATTCTAGACTCGGCACTGGGGGAAGCATGCAGTTGAAACAGGTATTGAGGGCACTGGCACCGGTACCGGTGCCTGCGGAACCATCTGCAGCGACTTTAGTGGTACCGAAGTAGCTAAAAGAGTCGCTAGACTGCGCTCGATAGCGAGGAGTCTTTTGTCCACTGCCAATGCCAGGGTGTCGGTACCGGTGGAAGCGGCCACAACCCCCAAGCATGGCACCAGTAGTTCCATCGAGGTCGAGGCCTCGGGAATATCCTGGAGCCCCGATAGAGCTTTGGAGCCTGAAGACTCCCGCCGGGGCTTTTTGCCAGTAAAATATCCTCGAGGGAAACGCCAGTGGCATCTCGATGTTTAGAGGGAGATCTACCCTTCGAGGACCGGCTAGTCTTAGAAGACTTGTGTTTAGTTACCTGAGATCTCTGGGAAGAAGTAGAAGCCCTGGAAGACATCGATGCTACAGACATCATGTCTGAAGCAAATAGGGCACCGAGTTGATTTGCTAGATTCTGAAGAATTCTTTTAGTCAACTTCCTACAGGAGAGACACTCCGCAGGGCAATAGTCAGGACCTAAACATTTAAGACACCAGTCATGTGTGTCGGTAATAGATATTGTACCGCCACATTTTGAACATTTTTTAAAACCAGTGGCTGGTTTTTCCATGGTAAGGGAAAAGAGGGCCTAATGCCCAAAATGGCGCCAAGCACCAGAGCAGGGAAGAAACCCCTGAGAAAAAGCACTAAAAATGAAATATTTTAGAAGAAAAGAAAGAAAAGCACCGGTGATACTGGTAGGCGTCGACGGAAGGCAGACGCAACCACAAAAAATATAAAAATAAGAGAACATTTTCTGCGGTGACAGGGGACACGTCCTGTCAGCTCCGCGGAAAATGAAGAATTGAAGTGAGAGAGGTAGCTGGGCGGGAAGGCAGCACGCATGCGTGGTGGGATGCTCCCAAAAGCTTTCCTTTTGGACGCTGGGGAGCGTTCCCGCGCAGGCTCCCTCGGTGTCGACGGTATCCATATGTGAAGACTACATTCCTGCTTGTTCCTGGAGATCTTCCAATACACAATCTGACAACACCACCAACTGGATGTTATCCACATAAAGAAAACACTACAAGCCATGCTTCCATACTATCCTCCCCACTGGACTCATGAAGATGTTAAAAAGCTATCACCTTGGATGGTAGCTTTCAGGACTGTTCCAGGTTTACTCCTCATCCCCTTCCCCTTCCCATGGCCCTTTTAATTCCTTTACTGTTTTTAGGTAAACATTGTAGGCCTGATATTCGAAAGGTATTTACATGGTCTACAGCCTATTAAACTGTGTAAATGCCTTTAATCAGGATATTCAACAGCAGGAGTGGAGGAGTGGCCTAATGGTTGGGGCAAGGTACTTCAGGCCGGAAGGTCAGGGGTTCAAATCCCACTAGAGGACAGCAACCTTGGGCCGGAAGGACTGGGGTTTCTAGTCCCACAGGTGCTCCTTGTGGTCTTGGGCAAGCCACTTAACCCTCCATAGCCCATGTTCCCTGTAAAATAGTTATCTCCAAGTTATAATGCCCTGTTCAATGTAATTTCAGTTTGTTCACTGTAAACCGCACTGATGCAGAATAGCATGGAATATAAGAGAATCTAAATAAATAAATAAATTTATACGGTTAGTGCCATTGAATATCCCCTTCTAACCCTACTACAAGCCCCAATGCTATGCAGTTAGCATCAGGGCGTGTTGGGCGCATTCCGGGGTGGAGGGAAGGAGACAACTGTCACTAACCGGACAGCAGTGATATTACATGCTTCCCGGTTAGTGATCTGCACTTAAAAGATAGGTGAGGAAAACCCTCACCTATTTTTAAGGTGCTGGAGCTAACCGGACAGCATGCAATATCGCTGCTGCCCGGTTAGCTACTACGGCTTCTGGTGTGTGCTGTGATCCGCAGATATTCAATGCTGGAGCCGCATATGACTCTGGCTTTGAATATCTGGGGTTAAGGGTCGGCAGGCAGGGCTATGCGCCATAGGGGCACATAGCTTGTCCAACTCAATGTCGGGCCCTGTATTCTTATCTGTTTCATGTTTTTATTTACTTTGTAAACCACTCTGGTGCCTTGGCTAAGGGTGGTATAGCAAGACTAAATAAACCATAAACCATATTGATCAGCAGCAATGTCCCACTACAGATACAAGGGGTAGCGAGGGATAAGGAGGGGAGTGTTTTGTTATTGTGGGGAGAGCTATATGGATTTCATCCATCTGACTAGCTCTCTCTCCTCTAATCCTCGTCATCTCTTTAGCACACTCAATTCTCTCCTTAGTGTGCTTCCACCCCCGATTCCTCCCTCCCTTCCTGCCCAAAACTTGGCTGACTACTTCCACGACAAAATCCATACGATCACCCTCCAGTTCCACTCCTCCCCCTCTTCCCTCCCTATTTCCCAATTCTCCCCCCCCCTCCACTTCTGCTTCCCTTTCTTCCTTCCCTATGGTCTCTGATGAGGAAACGTCACTCCTTCTCTCTTCCTCCAAACTTACTACCTGCTCTTCTGATCCCTTCCCCACTCATCTCCTTAGCTCCATCTTTTCAACTATTGTCCCTTCTATTTCTCATATTCTTAACCTCTCTCTCTCCACTGCAACCTTCCCTTCTGTTTTCAAGCACGCTGTGGTTACACCCCTCCTCAAAAAACCTTCACTTGATCCCACCTGTCCTTCTATCGACTCATCTCTCTCCTTCCTTTTATTTCTAAACTACTTGAGCGTGCAGTCTACCACCACTGTCTTGATTTCCTCTCCTCTCATGCCCTCTTGGATCCTTTACAATCCGGCTTCCGTGCCCTACACTCCACTGAAACTGCTCTTCCTAAGGTCTCGAATGATTTGTTCCTGGCAAAGTCCAAAGGCTTCTACTCTGTCCTCATTCTTCTCAATCTATCTGCTGCCTTTGACACTGTTGACCATAACCACCTTCATATCACCCTGTCCTCACTTGGTTTCAAAGACTCTGTACTATCTTGGTTCTCCTCCTATCTCTCCCATCGCTCTTTCAGTGTGTGCTTCAGTGGTTCCTCCTCTTCTTCAACCCCACTACCTGTAGGTGTTCCTCAGCATTCCGTCTTAGGTCTGCTCCTCTTTTCTCTCTATACCCAATCCCTTGGTGCCCTTATCTCTTCCCATGGCTTTCACTATCATCTCTATGCTGACAACTCTCAAATCTATCTTTCTGCACCTGTTATCTCTCCTGAAATCCAGTCTAAGATCTCACTCTGCCTCTCTGACATTGCTACCTGGATGTCCCATTGCCGCTTAAAACTGAACATGGCCAAAACTGAATTCCTTATCTTTCCCCCGTATGCCTCTCCTCCTTTCCCCTTTCTCTCTCTCTGTGGATAACTCTGTAATCCTCCCTGTCTCTTCAGCACGTAACCTTGGTGTTATTTTTGATTCCTCCATTTCTTCCTCTCCACAAATCCAACTCATTGCTAAAACATGCCATTTCTTTCTATACAATATCTGCAAAATTCACCCTTTCCTCTCTGTTGATACCATTAAGATGATTGTCCACGCCTTAATCACCTCCCATCTTGATTATTGTAACGTTCTCCTTGCCGGCCTCCCTGCGAGCCACCTCTTTCCTCTTCAGTCAATTAAACACTCCGCTGTTCGACTTATTTTCCGCCAGTCTCGCTTTTCCCACATCACTCCTCTCCTCATCTCGCTTCATTGGCTTCCCATCCATCTCCGTATCCAATTTAAACTTCTCCTCCTAACCTATAAATGTATTCACTCTTCTGCCCCCCAGTACCTTTTGTCTCTTATCTCTCCTTACACCCCCTCTCGGTTACTTCGCTCTTCTAATAGTCTTCATTTATCTGTGCCCTTTACTCGTACTGCCAATTCCAGACTTCGCTCCTTCCAACTGGCAGCACCCTTTGCTTGGAATAGTCTTCCTATCTTTGTGCGCCAGGCGTCCTCCCTGCCCATTTTCAAGTCCAGACTCAAATCCCACCTCTTCACTACTGCTTTTCGTTCCTGTCTTGCCCTATCTTGATCTCTCCATCAACTTTTGTTTACTTTGTCCTGTAAATTTTGTTATTTGCATTTTGTAACTTATTTTGTATTCTGTCTTATTAGATTGTGAGCTCTGATGAGCAGGGACTGTCTCTCTTGTATGTTTGTACAGCGCTTTGTATGTTGTGGCGCTATATAAGTGTTTAATAATAATAAGAAGAAGAAGAAAAAGTTATTCTGCTGAATTTTTACAGATCTAATGTGGAACGAAGATCCTTTAGGAAATTATTGGGGAAATAGATGTTGGTGGAAGTCCTGGGGTCCTTTATGTGGGAGGCAATTTCAATGTGGCTCTCAACCGGTGGGTGGCTAGGTCAGGGACAGGAAGAGGGGAAAGGGATCCAGGGGCTAGGGCAATGAGGGAAAGGATGAAAAGTCATTTTTTTAATTAGACCTGTGTAGACTCTTGAATCCACAATAGAAGGATTTTCCATGTTACTCCCAACCTCACAATTCTTACAGCCACATAGATTTGATATGAGGGGAATCATTATTGGGTACAGAAAGAAATGGCATCTTGAAATGAGGTGATATTGCACTCTGATCAAGCCCCACTCTGGGTGGACTTTTCTATGTGGTCCCAGGAGAAGGGGCAAATCTACTGGCAATTAAATGACAGCATCTTGAGAAATGGAGCAGTGGCTAAGGATATTCAGAAGACAACTGATGAATACCTCTTTTCCTTAATGATAATGGGGAGTTAGGGATAGGAATACTGTGGGACAGTCAAAAAGCTGCTTTAAGGGAGCATTTTTTTCAGTGGGCATCAAGGATAAAGCAAGAGCGACTGGAGAAAATTAGTGAGCTATTACATAAGCTGGAGGATTTAGAGTGGGAACATGAAGGGGAGGACGGCAGAGGTTTTTGGCCCATTTAGACAAAACGAAGGGTGAACTTGCAGAACTACAATTAGAAACAATAAAAAATCAGCTACAAAGGGTCAACCAGATCTATTATGAGTTCAATAATAAGGCAGGGGCCCTCTTACAGTAGCTCGAAAACTGAAAAAGAGAAAAGGATAGTCAGCCTAATGATATACTCTTCTAAAAGGATATAGTGATATGGACACAATTTGCAAACTTCTACCAGAAGATATATGCACTCGATGAATGGATTAAGAGGGAACAGATTGAGAAGTATTTGGGAGGGGGGCATGGCATTACCATGAATTCCAGAGAGGGAAATGCAGAAGCTGCAGAATGAAATCACGGTTGAGGAGTTACTTCAAGTAGTGGGATTCCAAGTCTATTTATTATCACCTGGAGTGGATGCCCCACCTCCCTCGCCGAGCCCACATGTGGCAACAGACCTTTACTTTTTTGCTGACTTGCCATGCTGCCTCTGCTCCAGGCCCAGCAGCTGTTCCCTCCTAGGTCTGAGTCTCATGGTGCAGCTGATATGGCAAGATTTTGGCAGGGACGGAACAGGAACCAGGTCTGGAGAGGAGGCAACATGGTATGCCAGCAAAAAGGTTAAGGTACATTTGCCATAAGCTCCTCTGCCATGTGGGCCCGGAATTTGGGCACCCATCTCCTGGCCAGCACGAGGTGGACCACACTGTCACCATCCTCCCCTTGGTATGCCACTGACTCCAGGGAGTCACAGAAATCCTAGCTAATAAATCACATGGGTTAGATGGACGACTAAATTTTTTAAAATCTTTACATTTTTATTAATTCAAGCCCAACTAAAATATGTTTATACAAATCTCTGTGGCAGTTATCTATAACACCCCCAACCCTTCCATACGCAGCCCTGCCCCCTCACCTTTTTGGAGCCAGTTCCAAAAAGCATTTAAAACCTTTGGATATAAATTGGGCCCATATTAGAACGTTTGTTGAATATAGTAGAAGATAAGATAGTTTGGCGCCGTCTATGCGACAGGCGGGAATCTCTGTGATTCTTAAGCCAGGTCAAGATCAGACAAGCTGTGGCTCATACAGGCTAATATCTTTGCTGAACAATGATATGAAAATATTAGCAAACGTATTGGCCAACAGGTCGGGAGAGTTACCCAAATTGATATATCCTAATTAGACAGGTTTCATCCAAGGGTGGAAAACAGTAGATAGTATCAGGCTGGTAGTTCATCTGGTGTGGGCAATGAAGAGGGAATATCGTAAGCTAATGCTCCTTGCAGAACTCAAGGCATCAATAAAGGTAAATGATAGCTATATAGAGGCCCTGCATCTGGGTCGAGGGACGCAGCAGGGATGTTCTCTAATGTCCTTTCTGTTTGAATTAGTGATTGAATCCTTGGCTCAGTGGGTGAGGATGCAACAGGATATTACAGGAATGGACCTGGTGGGGCCATTTGCATAAAATCTCATTTTTTGCAGACGATCTCCTATTTTTTTGTGATGTGGCTCCTGGTCACCCTCCCAGTTATATTTAGGGATTTGGCACAAAGTTGGGTTTCAAGATCAATATTGATAAGATCGAGGTTCTAGATAAAAACCTGCAATGGGGTCTAATAGATGCTCTTTCAGGCAGGCCATACATTTGATTAAATACAACCTAATATTTGGAGAAAAAAAAATGTGAGTTGGTATTTAAACACCATGGCTGGTGGGCATTTTTGTAAATATCAGCCATGGCACTTAAATAAAATATTCAATATCACTATCTAGATAGTGAGCGCCATTGAATATATATATATATATATATATATAGTATGGTCAGAACTGGAGTCATACTGAGAGTGGTGATATTCAGTCTGCTATTTGTATCACTATCTGGATAAATTTGTTGTTTTGTGACGTTGAATCGATGTTGTGACTATCTTCTGAGTTTTCTTGGCAAGGTATGACTGGAATTAGATTGTCTACAGCACCTGGTATTCCAAGGTGGTTTCCCATCCAAGTAGTAGCCAGACCCAACTCCACTTAGCTACCAAAATCAGATGAGATGGGGCACACTCAGGGTGGCAAGGCTATAGTCCAGATAACGTAGTACTCACCTGTAACAGGTGTTCTCCAGGGACTGCAGGAATCAGTCCTCACTTATGGATGACGTGGGCACGGACAGAGCCCGCGCGGAGCAATTCCCTAGCTTTCAAAAAAAGCCTTTGGGATTGCTGCCAGACATGCGTGATCCTCTTCTCGCCCAAAGGTGCCATCTTGCTCAGTCAGGTCCCAAAGCTAGAGTCCTACTAAGCAGATGGCAAGGGAAGGATAAAAAAATTGCAACTCTTCAGAGGAGGTGGGAGGGTGGGAGACTGATTCCTGCTGTCCCTGGAGAACACCTGCTACAGGTGAGTAAAGCGTAGTTACTCACCTGTAACAGGTGTTCTCCAGGAGCAGCAGGAATCAGTCCTCACTTATGGGTGACGTCGGCGCCGACGGAGCCCTCGCGGAGCAATTTTCCCCAGCTTTCAAAGAAAGCCTTTGGGAATTGCAGCGCGCATGCGCGGTCGTCTACCCGCCCGAGGGTGCCATCTTAGCCAGTCAGATGACATAGCTAAAAAAGACAGCATAAAAATTTGCAAAAAGAACATAAGCAGACGATTGCAACTCCAAGGGGAGGAGGGAGGGTAGTGAGGACTGATTCCTGCTGCTCCTGGAGAACACCTGTTACAGGTGAGTAACTACGCTTTCTCCAGGACCAAGCAGGAAGTCAGTCCTCACTTATGGGACTCCCAAGCTCAAGGCTACCGGAGACCCTAAGCACAAAAATGAGCTCCCTCTAGCTCAGCAGCACAGAAGGATAGAATCTTCGCTGAATTATCACCCACCGGTAGCCCACATCCGGGATGGAGGGTAGGAGTTGCTCAGACCTCAAAGAGATTACGGAGGACTGCCTGTCCGAAAGCACTGTCCCTACGGGACTCCCTCTCGAGACAGTAATGGACCGCAAAAGTCTGGCTCGAAGACCAAGTAGCGGCCCGGCAGATGTCTGCCAGCGGAACAGAGCGGAGGTAAGCCACTGACGTAGCCTTTGCCCGAACGCAATGAGCCGTGACTCGACTTTCTAAGGAGAGTCCGGCTGCCCCATAAGCCCAAGAGATACAGTCCGCAACCCAGATGGACAGAGTACGCTTGGAGACCGGGAGCCCCAATTTATTGGGGTCAAAAGACACAAAAAGCTGAGCAGCTTTACGGTGCTCCCGCGTACGGTCAAGGTAGAAGTTCAATGCCCTTCTACAGTCCAGGGTATGGAGGACCGTTTCAGCTCGGCTGGAGTGTGGTCTGGGAAAGAAGGTTGGAAGTACCACCTCCTGATTGATGTGAAAAGGGGAGACCACTTTAGGCAGAAATTTTGGGTGAGTCCGTAGGACTACCCTATTCTTGTAGAACCTAGTGTAAGGGGGATCAGACACGAGGGCCTGCAATTCAATTACGCGTCTAGCGGAAGTGAGGGCTATCAAGAACAGTGTTTTCCAAGACAGAAAACGGAGAGAACAGGTAGCCATAGGTTCAAAAGGCGGACAGGTGATCCGCTGCAAAACCACATTCAGGTCCCAGTCAGGCGCTGGCGGGCGCAGAGGTGGTTTAAGTAGAAGGAGACCTCGGAGAAAGAAACCTCGCTACGAGAGGGTCGCTTGAGAGAGGTCTACCGTCCACCGGCACATGATGTGCCGAAAGAGCACTGAGGTGAACTTTGACGGAGTTGGACTTAAGTCCCAGATTAGAGAGGTGTAGCAAGTACTGCAAGATCACCGACACCGGGCAGGAGAAGGGATCCTGAGACTGTTGGGTACACCAGACTGCAAAGCGACGCCATTTAAGGGCATAGCATTTGCGGGTAGAAGGCCGTCGCGAAGCCAAGACGACCTCCTCCACCTCCGCCGGCAGGAGAAGGGGAGCAAGGACTACCCTCTCAGCAGCCAGGCCATGAGGTTGAGAGACCTGAGGTTGGGGTGCAGTAGGGACCCCTGATCCTGAGTGAGGAGATCCGGTTGTACCCCCAGAGGGATTGGATCCTCCACCGCCAGTTGCAGTAGGAGCGGAAACCACGGCTGCCTGGGCCAGCGAGGGGCCACCAGGATCATGAAGGCTTTGTCTCGGAGAACCTTGAAAAGAGTCCGAGAGACTAGCGGGATGGGAGGGAAAGCGTACAGAAGGCTCCCCGACCATGAGATCAGAAAAGCGTCCGCCGCAACCCGAAGGGGGTGTGGCTGACGAGAGCAGAAGCGAGGAAGCTGCCGGTTGTGAGGACTGGCAAAGAGATCCACCGTGGGGAGGCCCCACTTGAGGAAGAGCTTCTGAACTACCAAGGGATCCAGACGCCACTCGTGCGGCTGGAGGACCCTGCTGAGTTTGTCCGCAAGGCAATTTTCTTGGCCCGGGAGATAAACTGCCTTGAGGAGAATGCCGTGACTGACGGCCCAAGAGCAGAGCTTCTGTGCCTCCCGGCAGAGGAGGAAGGAGCCCGTGCCCCCCTGCTTGTTCACGTAGAACATGGCAACTTGATTGTCCGTCTGGACAAGGACGGACTGGTGGGAAGTCAGGTGGGAGAAGGCCTTGAGAGCTAGGCGGATCGCCCTGAGCTCCAGGAAGTTGATCTGCTGAGCAGACTCCCACGTGGTCCAGAGGCCCTGAGTACGTGCCTCTTGGCAATGTGCTCCCCAGCCCAGGAGGGATGCATCGGTGGTCAGCACCCGGGTCGGCTGAGGTGACTGGAAAGGCATTCCGAATATGAGGTTCGGCTGCCGGAGCCACCACCGGAGAGACGAGATCAGCGGCTCGGAGACGCGCACTAGGTCTGCTAGGCCGCCTGTGGCTTGACGCCACTGCTGGCGGAGACACCATTGAGCAGGCCGCATATTCAGGCGGGCATTGGGGGTCACATGGACGGTGGAAGCCATATAGCCGAGTAGTCTCAGGAAGCGCCTGGCGGAGACCAGGGGCTGGCTGCGAAAGCGGTCGGCTAGGTCCATGAGCCGTTGAGCCCTGTCGAGCGGTAGGTATGCTCGCGCCTGAGGAGTGTGCAGCCTTGCGCCGATGAACTCGAGATCCTGTGAGGGGAGCAAAGTGGACTTTGCGAAGTTTATAACAAAGCCCAAGTGCTGCAGAAGAGTCACCGTGCGGCGCGTGGCGCTGGTGACCTCCCGAGCGGACGCTGCTCTGATGAGCCAGTCGTCGAGGTACGGAAAGACATAGAGGCCGTGAAGCCGGAGATGGGCCGCCACGACCGCGAGACATTTTGTGAAGACTCGCGGTGCGGAGGACAGGCCAAAGGGCAGTACTCTGTACTGGTAATGATTTCCTGCCACCACAAACCTTAGGTATTGGCGGTGGCTTGGGTGGATGAGGATGTGCGTGTAGGCATCCTTTAGATCCAAGGAGCATAGCCAATCTCCCTGCTGGAGGTAGGGCAGAAGGATTCCAAGGGTAAGCATTTTGAACTTCTCCCGCACAAGGAACTTGTTGAGGTTGCGCAAGTCCAGGATGGGTCTGAGGCCCCCTGTTCTCTTTGGTATCAGAAAATACCTGGAATAAAAGCCTTGACCTCTCAGGTGGTGTGGCACCGGTTCCACCGCCTGATCCTGCAGAAGACCTGCTAACTCCTGAAGGAGTAATTCCCTGTGCAGAGGGGGTCGCGGAGGTTCTCCCGGAAAATAGGAGTGAGGGACCTGGTGGAAGTGGAGAAGATAGCCTTCTCGCACGACTTGAAGCACCCAGGCATCTGCGGTGATGCTGGACCACCTGTGGGCGAAGTGAACCAGCCGGCCTCCGGTGCTGGGAGGAACCAGCGGGGGGGGGGAGAGGCTATGCTTTGCGAGTCAAAAACCCCCACCCTGCTGAGCAGGGGCTGGTGGTGCAGGCTTGGGGGCTTGCTGCCTACGGGACCCGTTACCCCGTCCCTTGGCCTGCTGGCCCTGTTGGGGAGCTGCAGGGGCCTGATAATGGGGGTATTGTTTGTAGGCAGCCGCCTTCCTCGGGTAAAAGGACTTTTTCCCCGAGCCCTTCTTTTTCTGGGAAGGGGCGGAGGTCTTCCTAGAAAGCCTGGTCCTGGTGAGAGTCTCAGTCTCAATTTGTGCAGCCTTTTCCGCCATGGGCTTGCCAAAGAGGTTCTCGCCTCGGCAGGGGACATCGACCAACTTGTCCTGCACCCAGGGCTCAAGGTCTGACGACTGAAGCCAAGCCTGTCGGCGGGCACCGATGCCGGCTGCGGCCACTCGAGCCGACGCTTCAAAGCCATCATAGGCTGCCCGGGACATGAACTTTGAGCATTTCCGAATGCCAGTGGACAAGGCCAGGAACCTCCGCAAGGGTTCCTCAGACAGACCAGCGGAGAATCCGGCTAGCTCTTTAGCCAGATCCCGGAGATACATGCCCATGTACAGCTGGTAAGTCTGGACACGACATGCGAGCATAGAGCCCTGGAAACACTTCTTACCAAGGCCATCCAGATTACGGGCCTCCCTGCCAGGGGGCACCGAGGAGTGCATCTTCTGGCTCTTAAGACGATGCATGGCCGATTCCACTACCATGGAATGGTGTGGTAGCTGTGCCTTTTGGAAGCCAGGGCTCTTGCGGACCCGATAGATAGAATCGACCCGCTTGCTCAGGACCGGCGAGGAGGCCGGACTCTCCCACATGCGGAAGAGTAGTCGTTCCAGCATAGGAGGAACCGGTACAGTAAAGTGTTCCCTCGCGGGAGAGTCATACTGGAGGGCGTCGAGCTCTTCGGCTCGAGGCTCCTCCTCGGGATCCGCAGGGAAGGCCAAAGCCTTGGCCATATCCCTAACGAAGTCCGAGAACCGGGCATCCTCCGGGGGGGACTGCTTCCGAGGTTCGGACTCAGGTGAGTCCGAGGGGACACACCGAGTCCGAAAAGAATCAGGTGACTCTTCCTCTTCAGACTCCCAGACCGACTCCGACGAGGAATCGGTGGGGTCGGCCCGGGCAGGGCGCGGCGCCTGCCGCCCCGACGCCGAGGGAGTCGGCGTCGGCGACCTCGGTCCCGAACGGGAGGCCGAGGGTGACCTCGACCGAGGATCGGCTCGAGTTCTCATCGACTCGAGGATCGGCTCGGTCTCCGGGGTCGACTTGGACGTCGACGTCCCGGCGGTCGGGGCAGCGGTGCCAGCGAGGCCAGCGAGCAGTGCCCGCTGCTGGTCCATGAAGGCAGACAGTCTGCTCTCCAAGGCCGTCAACCTGAGTCCGAGCTCAGGTGACCCAGCAGCCCCCGACTCGGGCCCCGACGGCGTCGGGCCCGACGTCGGCTGTCGCGGAGGCGAGTCCAGAAGGACCACAGGACTTACCCGAGCAGGCATCTCCGACTCCAGGCGAGGTCGCTTCGGGAGGTGTTCCTTCTCCAAGGACCCGGGGCGGCTATCGGGGCTATGCGACCTGGCCCTCGCGGAACCAGGAGCGTCCACCGACGCCGCCCTCGCGGGTTTCACCGTCCGACGATGGTCCCCGGAGGGAGAACCCCGGTCGGAGGAACTCCGGCGACGGTCCGAGCTGGAGCCTTTTGACGCGGAGGCCTCCGACGAGGTCCGGGTACGGCTGGGGTCAGCGAAGATTCGATCACGCTGATGCCGCCGACTTCTCAACGCTTTTGAGGACATTTTGCCGCAGGGCCCACAGATCAGTTCCTCATGATCCGGGCCCAGGCAGCGGAGGCAAAAGTCGTGTGTGTCAGTGAGTGACATATTTCGGTCACACTGACCACACCGCTTAAAGCCACTGGCAGCCATCGGGGGAAAAAGGGCCCCTGCGAGGTCAAAGGACCGGGCTGCCAGGGAAAATCGAAAACAAAAGCTGACAAAGTCAGAAAAACCGAAAAAAAGGATAAAATAATGAAGAAAAATCGACTTTTTCGCGGGGACAAGACGGGGACGTCTGTAGGGCTCCGCGGAAAAAAGAAGACTGGCTAAGATGGCACCCTCGGGCGGGAAGACGACCGCGCATGCGCGCTGCAATTCCCAAAGGCTTTCTTTGAAAGCTGGGGAAAATTGCTCCGCGAGGGCTCCGTCGGCGCCGACGTCACCCATAAGTGAGGACTGACTTCCTGCTTGGTCCTGGAGAACTACGCTTTCTCCAGGAACAAGCAGGAAGTCAGTCCTCACTTATGGGACACCCCCGCTACAGGCTACTGAACTTGTAAGCCAAAAATACCTCGATGAGGCCGTGAGCAGAAGCCGATGTCCGAAGGAAGTCCGAGTCCTCGGGCCTTCGGGGCAAGCTCTCGGTAGCTGCAGAAGAAGGGTTGGAGGGCAGGAGTTGCTTATACCCCGAACAGACTACGGAGTATAGCCTGGCTGAAGGCGCTGTTCCGGCAGGACTCCCTCTCTACGCATTAGTGCGACGCGAAGGTATTCGCTGAAGACCAGGTCGCAGCCGAGCAGATGTCTGTCAGAGGCACTGAGTGCACTGAAGCCACCTGACGATCGAGCAGGGCGCCCGCCTTTGCCTGGGTGAAGACATGCAGTCCACCACCCAGATGGAGAAGGTGCACTTGGTGACTGCCAGCCCCAGGCGGTTGAGATCGTAGGCGGTGAAGAGCCAGTCGGACTTGCGATGACCTTGGGTGTGCTACAGGTAGAAGGCGAGAGCCCTCTTGCAGTCGAGTGTATGCAGGACTGCCAATTCCCGGTGCTCGGGAGGAAAGTTGGCAAGACCACCTCCTGATTGAGGTGGAAATCCAAGACAGCTTTCAGTAGGAACTTGGGGTGGGTGCGAAGGACCACCCTGTTCCTATAAAACCTGGTGTAGGGAGCCTCAGCCATGAGGGCATGAAGTTCCCTGACTCACCGCACCGAGGTCAGTGCCACCAGGAAAACCACCTTCCAGGAGAGGTGCTGGAGGAAGCACGTCGCCATCGGCTCGAAAGGCGGCCGCGTCAGCTGCATGAGCACGATGATGTTCAAGTCCCACTCTGCTGGTGGAGGCCGGATGGGGGGGGGTTTGGAAAGCAAGGTGCCCCGCATGAAGCGGGCAACCAGAGGCTGGACCGACAGGGGTTTACCCTCGAAGGGCAAGTGGTTGGCCGAGATGGCGCTCAGGTGAACCCTGATCGAGTTGGACTTCAGCCCCACATGCAAGAGGTGGAGAAGGTACTGGAGAACCCAATGGGTGCAGCAGGAGAACGGGTCGAGCTGGAGCTCGGAGCACCAGGTCAAAAACCATGCCACTTCAGGGAGTAGGCCCGCCTCATTGAGTCCTTCCTCGACGCGAGGAGGACATCCTCAATCTCCACTGCCAGGAGACCTGTTCAGCCACCAGGCTATCAGGGATAGTGAGACTAAGTTCAGGTGAAGCACCCGTCCCTCCTCCTGCATCAGCAAACCTGTGGCACTGCCCAGGGGGACCGGAGGCTCCGTCGAGAGCCGGAGTAAAAGCGGGAACCAAGGATATCGGAGCCACTAAGCAGCCACGAGAATCACTGAGGCTAGGTCGTACTGGATCTTGTGGAGGATCCTCGCAAGGAGAGGAGTGGGAGGGAATGCGTACAGAAGCCAGGAGGTCCAGTTCAGGAGGAACACATCCGGGGCCACCCTGCTCAGGTGCGGTATTAGCCCGCAGAAATGGGGGAGCTGCGCTTTTGCTAGGGTGGCGAAGAGATCTATGGATGGAGTCCCCCAGTGGCGAAACAGGTGGAGAACCACCTCTGGACTCAGGCGCCACTCGTGTGGGCGAAGAAGTCTACTGAGTCTGTCCATGAGGAGGTTGTCCTGGCCTGGGAGGTAAATCAATCTCAGTGTCATGCCCCTGCATATGGCGAAGGAGCAGAGGAAGAATTCCTCCTGACAGAGGAGGCAGGAGTCCGTGCCCCCCTCCTTGTTTATGTAGAACATCGCGACTTTATTGTTGGTCTGCATGAGCACCGACTTGCCCTTCAGGTGGTACTCGAAGACCTTCAGGGCCAACCAGACCAATTGAAGCTCGAGCAGGTTGATTTGCTGCCGAGAATCCTCCGGTGACCACCGCCCCTGAGTGCAAAAGTGGCGCAGTGGGCTCCCCAGCCCAACAGCGAGGCATCCATCATCAAGACGAGCTCGTGCTGTCGAGTCTGGAAGGACATACCCTGAAGGAGGCTCTGGTGGTTCTGCCACAAGACTAGGGACCCAAAAGGCTGCGAGACACCCGGACGGGGTCCTGGAGGCAGCCTGAGGTTTGGGCCCATTGCGCTCTGAGGCACCATTGGGCCGCTCGCATGTGCATGCGAGCATTAGGAACAATGTGGACGGTCAAGGCCATGTGCCCCAGGAGGAGTAGCATGGCCCGTGCCGAGACCCTGGGCCGGCCTTGGATCTCGGCGGCCAAAGCGCAGAGCCAATCCGTGCGTGCTCGAGGGAGAAAGGCGGTGGCACGTTCTGTGTTGAGAAGAGCGCCCAATGAACTCCAAGGTCTCCACCGGTTCGAGGTGGGATTTGGAGTACTTGACCAGGAAACTAAGGTGCTCGAAGAGGAGGACCGTGCGTGATGCCAAGAGGCAAGCCTTCTCCGCCGATGTGCCCGAGACGAGCCAGTCGTCTAGGTAAGGGTAGACAGATATGCCCTGCAGCCAGAGGTGGGCTGCAGCCACTGACAGGCACTTGGTGAAGACTCATGGGGCAGACGCGAGCCCGAAGAGGAGCACCCTGTACTGGAAGTGCTCCCCTGCACCCTGAAACGCAGCTACTTCCTGTGCTTGGAGTGCACAGGGATGTGGGCAGAAGCCTCTCTGAGATCCAAGGAGCATAGCCAATCACCCTGCCGCAGGTAGGGCAGCAGGACGCCAAGCGATAGCATTTTGAACTTCTCCCGCACCAGAAACTTGTTCAGATTCCTGAGCTTGAGGATGGGGCGCACACCCCCCCATCCTCTTCGGAACGAGGAAGCACCGGGAGTAAAAACCCCGACCTCGGAGGTACGGCGGAACTCTCTCGATTGCCTGTTGACTAAGGAGGCTGTTCAGCTCTTGCTGCAAGCAGGCCCGGTGCAAGGGAAGCCGAATAAGTTCCGCTGGGGAGAAGGGAGGAGGGAGTCTGTCTAGACGAAGACAATACCCATCCCGGATCACCTGCAAGACCCGGGTGTCCGATGTAATAGCCGCCCATTCGGGGGCGAAAAGAGACAGGCATCCTCCCACGGGTGGAAGCATCCCTGGTGGGAGGAGGGGGGGGGGAGAGGCTATGCTTTTGGCATCAAAACCCCGGGGCTGGCTGGGGTGGCGCCGGTGGTTGAGTCTTGGGCCCCTTGGGTTTCTGGTGACCCCGAGCTCCCCCTCTGCCCCGAACACTGGTCACTGGCGCAGGGGTAGGTGGGCATGGTGGGTATCCACGGTAGAGGAGCCCTTTCCAATGGAAGAACGTTTTTTTGCTGTGCTGTTTCTTCAATGGCAGAGAGGAGGTTTTGCGAGAGAGATGAGTGCAAGTCACGAACTCAGTCTCAATCACGGCTGCTTGCCGAACAGCTGCTCGCCGAGGCAGGGGACATCCAGGAGCTTCTCCTGGACCCAATCTGTTCCAGGTCCGACGACTGGAGCCATGCCTGGCGTCGGGTTCCGATGCTGGCCACTACCACTCGGGCAGAAGACTCGAATCAGTCACATGAGGCATGGGAAAGGTATTTCGAGCAGTCTGCGACCGACCTCAGGAGGTTCTGGAACCTGAAAAGGTGATCCTCACTGAGGCCCGTGCAAAACCCACCAAGCTCTTTGGCGATGTCATGAAGAAACATATCCATATACAGTTGGTACGCCTGGATACAGCACGCCAGCATGGATCCCTGGTAAGCATTGCGCCCGAGGGTGTTGAGGGCATGGGACTCCCTACCATGCAGGACCGAAGAGTACGACTTCGGGCTCTTCTGTTTCTGCATCCTGGATTCGACTACCATGGAGGTATGAGAAAGCTGGGTCTTCCGAAATCCCAGGCCACACTGGACCCTATACATGGCATCAAGTCTTTTACCGACAATAGGGACCGAGGCAGATGTTTTCCACATGCGGAGGAGCAGCAGCGATAGGATGGAAGGTACCAGAACCATGAGACTCCCTGGGTGGAGACTCGTACTGCAAGATGTCAAGTGCCCTTGGCTCTTCCTCAGTCTGCATAGGCAGATTGAGAGCCCAAGCCATATCCCGCACAAACACCAGGAAAGAGGTGTCCTCGGGAGGAGACTGCTTTTGTGAGGCGGGCGGGGATGGATCAGAGGGGAGATCCCTATGGGTGTGGATTTCCAGGGAAGTGTCCCCGTCCGATTCCCAGCCTGAGAAGTCTGAGCAGGACTGAGTCAGGCTGATCCCCATGCCCAGTGACCGAGGCCCCCTTGCAGCCGGAGGCACAGACTCTGGAAGACCTCGCCCCCGAGAAACGGGATGGTGAGCGAGACCAGTGCCAAGGACCCTCACGAGGGCCGCGGCTCTCAGGGGCTTCCAAGGCAGTTTTCAGGATCCCAGTCAGGGGACCCTTGGTCTCGGAGTGCGAGCCAGCCGTGCTGGGCAAAAGTGTCTGCTGGGCAGCTAGAAAGGCAGAAACGCTGTGCTCCAGTGCCTGCATATGGGACTCCCACTCGGGAGTGGTTCCCTGCGATGTCGACACCGGTATTACTGGGTCTGGCGTGCAGGAGAGGGGGTCCTCGCTAGGACGACCCTCAGGAGACCGGGCACCATTGCCGGAGGCCTCAGTGTCCGCATGAGGTACCTTTCGAGGCCATGCCTTGTCCGACTCTCGGGAATGCCGGGGAGGGCTAAGGGAATGAGCATGAGACCGCTCACGCTTGTCCGAACCCCCGACAGCGACTTCGAGATCTTCTTCTTTTGCTGCTCCATCTCAGGCAAACCCTGATTGGAGTGATGCCTGGGGTGCAGGATCACTGCGGGGAACCTCAATCCATCAAACTGAGAATTTGAATATAATCCCAGACTCTGGGGGCCTGCTGCACACCTAACACAGCATCAGGCAATCCAACAGGTTTCTGAATTGAGTGTTGAAATGTGCCCCAGGGACTGGGAAGGCAAAAGCTGGCTCTTTTCCTGATTGATCACCCATATGAGGCTTTCCAAAAAGGGCACCACTCGGGATGTCACCCAAGTCACTTCTGACTTTGAACAGGCTTGGATGAGCCAGTCATCCAGAGAGGGATGGAAATAGATCCCTTGTCGCCGCAGCTATCACCACATGACCTTGGAGAACATCTTTGGGGAGGCGGAGGGCCCAAATGGGGAGGCAACAAACTGATAATGAGACTAAGAACAGCAAAACAGATACTTCTACCAATCCATCCAGATCGGGATTATGAAAATACACTTTGGCTAGATCCAGAGAAGCGTGAATTCCCCTTGCGCACTGCCTGAATCACGGAGCGCAAGGTTTCTATCCAAAAGCGCAGGATGCATACCGTATTTTTCGCACCATAAGACGCACCGGACCATAAGACGCACCTGGTTTTTCAGAGGGGAAAATAGGAAAAAAATATTCTGTTTTGATTGCCTTATGCATCCTACGGAAAATAGGAAAAAAAATATTCTGTTTTGATTGCCTTATGCATCCTACGGAAAATAGGAAAAAAAATATTCTGTTTTGATTGCCTTATGCATCCTACCTATTTGCTGTGAAAGTGCTTATTATTTATTATATTTTCATGAAATAATATAATTTAAAAAATGCCTGTTCAATATGTGGGTAAAATAATGCACATGATAGAAAAAACTCTAGATTACCAATAATGAAGACCTGAGATGAGCAATTGTATAGTTGTGTAACCCGACTGTATCAAGGTGAGGCAATGGCTCAAACAACACAATCTTATCATTATTTGTTCTTCTTCTGCAGCCGCGGCTCCCTGCCTCTTAGGGAACCGCGGCTGTGCTTTTAAAATCATCTCGGAGCCCTTCCTGTCTTGACGGGCTCCGTGCAGCATTGTCCTGCCTCTAAAGGAAGTTGTTTACCACTTCCTTTGGAGGCGGGACAATGCTGCACGGAGCCCGTCAAGACAGGAAGGGCTCCGAGATGATTTTAAAAGCACAGCCGCGGT
Organism: Ichthyophis bannanicus; assembly: GCA_033557465.1. Lineage (NCBI taxonomy): Eukaryota > Metazoa > Chordata > Amphibia > Gymnophiona > Ichthyophiidae > Ichthyophis > Ichthyophis bannanicus. The sequence goes on along the minus strand of CM066047.1, from coordinate 111,703,808 downwards.
TCCCTAAGAGGCAGGGAGCCGCGGCTGCAGAAGAAGGAGTCGGTGAGTGTCTAAGGAGGAGATCTTCTGTGGTGGTGGCTGGCACTGATAAGCCTGAACACGGGGCGGGGGAGGGATGATGCAGTCCCCAAGGACACGGAAGGTCCCGGGGGACCCGCTGCCGCTCTGCAACTTCTTATATTCGCACCATAAGACGCAGGCACTTTTCCTCCCACTTTTTGGTGAAGAAAAGGTGCGTCTTATGGTGCGAAAAATACGGTAAGTGCTCATTCAACTCCTTGAGGTCCAGAATGGGCTGGAAGAAACCATCCTTCTTTGGCACTACAAATAGATGAAGTATCTGCCCTTACCCCACTTGTCGGGGAGGAGGGGGACAGGCACCACTGCCTTTAGGTGTATCAACTTGTCCAAGGTGGTCCATACAGCAGCACCTTTGATCACACACCCGCAAGGGGAAATGATGAAGATATCGGGAATCAGGTCTTTGCATTCCAGGATATAGCCAAACTGAATGATGTCTAGCACCCAGCGATCCTTGGTAATCCGGGCCCATTCCTGAAAGAAGAGGTGAAGCCTGTCGCCTAGTGGAGGCACCAGGAAATGGGCCCCCAAATCTTCATTGCATAGCCTGGGAGGGTCCTCCTCTGGAGGGGACCGAGTCCCTAGGCCCACATGTTCCATGAAAGGACTGAGAATGAGTCAGAGGTCCTGAAGCAGAGGGGAAGAAATGTTTCCTGAGACCCCCGGGAATCTGGCCAGCACGTCTTGGTGGTCGGGCGGAGGCTGACAAGAAAGTGGCACTAGCCCGCTTCACAGGTCCCTTGGACCTGTCTTCCTGGAGGCGGTAAGATTTAATCTCACCTAGGTCCTTCACCAGCTTCTCCAAATCAGTTCCAAACAGAAGCTTCCCTTTAAAGGCCAGTTGAGTCACTGTCCAGTGCCAGAACCAGAGCCAAATCCAATGCCATGATACTGTCATCAGGGCACTATCCCTGGCCACCAAATGTACCAGGTCATACATGGCATCAGAAAGTAAGGCCATAGCAGACTGTAAAAGTGAGGTAGTATCATCAGATGGAAGAGACAGAGCAAGGCTCGAGACATCTCGATGGTATATACCACCAGTTATAGGATAGTCACTGCCACAGCAAACTGGCTCCTCAGCAAAGAATCTACCTTGTGGTCCAGAACATCCTTTAAGGCCGATCCGCCTTCCACGGGAAAGGTAGTCCGTCTGGTAAACTCTGTGACTTTCACATCCACCTAGGGAATGTCAAGCTACTCGCCATGCTCCTCCTCCAAGAGAGCATAGATCTTCTTTTACACCCTTAACCCTTTAGGTAGAGAGTCAAGGGAGTCCCACTCCTATCGGATCATATCTTTGATCAGCTCTGGCAACGGGAAGACAGCAGTGGATTTTCACACCCCTTGAAGGAGCAGGTGTACCTTCAGCTCCTGCTCTGTGCTGGAAGCCTCCATCAAGTTCAAGGCAGATGAGACCCTGGTAATCAACGCCGCCAGCTCCTCTTTCCAGAATAGGTGGATCACGCTGGACTCTGCCTAATCTTCTGAAGATGAGAGCATGTCCTCATCCACATCAGAGCTCAGTACTGATTCATCTGAATCCGAGACATAGTTGAGATCTCGGTTAGCCCTCAACTGTTCCCAATTTCCAGGGAGTGCCCCGCACTTAGCCAAAGGTAATCAAACAGGGCTTCTACTTTCAGCCTACCTGGCACAAGACTGCGTCCGGGGGCAGCTAGAGGCCACAGGGTCTGAATTTCCATGCCAGAAGGACCAGGCCTGCTGCAAAAAGGAAAAGAATTCTGGGGAGGACAATCTGGAATCTCTCCTCTCGGATAAGGCTCCCCAACATCAGGGGGCAAAGCCACCACAGACCCCCTAAAGGACAAAGAATGGCTCACAGCACAGTCATTCGGAACCTCCGGCCAGCTGAATCTCCTTACCCATAGCACCATCCTTTACCTCCTGCCCTAAGGCAAGGAAGAGCAGACTAACTGCATCCCCCCAGCTGAGTGGGAGAAAGTATGCCCTCCAGGGGTGACCCAGAAGCTACCATGCAGGAAGGGCGGAATCCAAGGATGAGGCTCCTCAACTGCCACAGATCAAACAACGTTTTCTGGAAGACGACATAGAGAGCTGGGCAAGTATCACAAGAGTGTGTGCTTAGGCTTTGTCAGCCTGCAAGCATACGGCATTAACTATGCTTTTACATTACACACATTAAAGGCGTTAGGGAAGGAGTACACATTTGAGCTACTTGGGTGGACCGCGCGACCACCAGGCGCACAGTAGGCAAAAACGTTATTAATGCATGTAGAAAATGCCAGGAAAACCCCCACACAGTGCCAACGGTCGCTAGCAGTCCAACTTGAATTGTGTCCCTCAGAGACAGAACTGGGAATCCTCAACAAGGACAATGACAAGGTCAAGCCTTGGTACTCACCCCTTAGAGCCCCAGGCATAGGATTTGTGGCAGGCTCAGCTCTGCTCCCCTGAAACTGCCTCACTGGCTGGTTTTGTTGCTTACAGCACTGTGTGGAAGGTGGCTGGCAGGCAGATCCCTCTGAGAGCCTTCTGCAATCTTTAAAAGAGAGAAGGGGGACAAAGGAGGAGGAGGAAGGGGGCGCTGCAGTTGTGCAAGGCTGCTGTACTCTTCCAGATCCTTCCAATTTGTGGCTTCTCAACAGGCCCTTAACATAAGGGTGTGGAGCTGAACCAATTTCCCCTCCTCCTATTACTACAAAAAAAACCCCACAATCTAGTGGAGCCTCCCACGTTACACTCAAGTGAGGGGGTCACCTTTCTGTACTCAAGGCAGTCATTCACGAGCATTTAATCAATCTCTTTTCTTCTCAATCTTCAGATTCTCAACAGACAGGAGAAAATTCATTCACTATCTTCTGGAGACAAAGAAATACTGAAGCAACCTCTGGTATCTGAGGAAAATAGAGGCATAGGAGTGATGTCAGTGAAACCTGAGCTTATCATTGGTTCTTTGTCTCCACCAATCTGCCGGTAGGGGAACACAACCCACTTATCTGAACTAGTCTAGCAGGACAATATGTAAACAACAATTAATATCTCCAGAGGCACACAAAGGAGCAAGCCCCTCTGTTGACAACCCATCACTCATGGTAAGCCTCATGCTAACTGATGACATCACAGAGGTGGAACTTAGTATGCTGGAATTCTATGACTCTCAGCTTGCATTTCAGAGTCCGGAGCATGCTGAGTTTATAGCGGGAGCTACAGGTAGAAATTGGCCTTGATTCTCTGCTACTGGCAATGTAGTCCCATGGGAGGCTGGTTTAATGCTCCAAGCTGGCTTGTGGTAGGTGAAGGCCTATGCTCCATGCTAATTGAACTAATCAGACAGGCCTGGCTGGCTTGACCTATAAATGAAGCCTGTGAAGAGGCCCATAGGAATTGCACATCCCCCAACATGCTGCTATTGTAGAATTAGAACTCAGTAAAGTATTGAATTAGCTTAGACAAGTAGAATTGAAACCTGGAAAAATACAGAAAAATATGTTTAAAAGTCACTGATAAGAAAAGTACAGCTGTAAGGGATTTAATTAAAACTGCTGACAGAAAGGTTACAGAGCCCTGCTTCCCTGCACGTATTAACTAGCCCAATAGCCTTGAAAGTAGGAAAGTAACAAGTTGGTGAACTGACCATTGTAATTGGGACTAGAAGGGGGGTGAGCAGGTGCTGAGCCCACTCAAAGAACATAATTGGATAATCATATCAGTACCGGGACCAATAGAAGAGGTACGGGAGGTACGGGAGGTTACCGGGACCAATGAAATGTTTTTCTATACCTAGAATAGAGCAAAAGTCTATAAAAGTTGTTGTATTGCCAGAGAACATTGCTCAGCCATTTTTGAATTTGATTCTGCTTGAGTCTTGTGCACAAATAAATGATTTGGACCTTCTGAACAGACTCCTGGTATTATTGGTTTGTCTGCGCTCTGCTGCTACATATTCTTGGTGCATTGGCCGGGAAGGTGTGGTAATAGAGGGTATACAGGGCGATATACCACGACTTTCCGCCTCTACAGGTTTGGTCCTGCCGGGATCGTGCCCTCCCAACGTGGTCTCGGCTCCCAGGTGCGCCACCGGTCCAGTTGCATCGGAGGGAGCTGGCCAGGCCTCGGAGGGTGCCGGACCCGGCTGGAGCCAACACCTCGAACCCGAGTGAGGGGAGTCCGAGGTCCAACTCATGCGCTTGCTTGGGAGTGGGGACCGGATCCGGTGAGTATAGTTTTGATTTGGTATGTCTAGACAGCTGAGTCAACATAGCACTGCAGTCTGAAACTTGTAACTTGGAACTTGGAATTTGTATTTGGTAAGAGAGCCTGATCACCTCTCAAAGGCGGTTCAAGTAACCTTGCCGCCATTCGGAATTTGAAGTTTGAATTTGCATTTGGTAAGAGAGCTCTCAAGGCGGTCCGATTAACCCTGCTTGAGTATGCGCGGGGCGAAACCACCGTCTTCTTGATTTTGATTTTGATAGCCTAGTCAGAAGAGACAGGACTGGGCTGTTTTTGGGATACGTTGCTAAATGCTAGCATGTTTGTCATTCTATGTGTCTTTGTTTGTTTGGTATCTGTTAAAATCACGAGTTCCCCTTCTAGTATAATGTACGATTATATTCTGTTGGGTAATGTATGATAATTTACCGCTTGACTCACTGAAAAATCCAGAACATGTCTCAGTCAGCTTTTCCTACAGTAAGTGTGAGACTGACAAGGGGCGTGTCTGAGCAGAGATGCCTTTTTAACCCTATGATGGCATGTTTTCAACGTTCTGCTGCTGCTGGACGAATTAGAGCTTATTTTAGGACAATTATACCTGTTCTTATTCACTTTGTTTTAATAGTGATGTTCCTTCTGCTATGGTCATGTATTATATATCATTTAATAAGAATGTTTAGTCAGGATTGTGGGTCCCGATAGTTTTGGGGCTTAGCCTGGAAAGGGTTAAGTTCTTATTCGAATTCCTGTACTTGGGTGACCAAGTGAGAACAAATCTTTAGTAATGGTTTAAATAGGAACTGATAGAAAAATTCAGGAAACTGCTTTTGTTTTTTCCTTTGATCTACAGGACAATGATGCATCTTAAGCCAGCTTGCAACTTAAAAAAATGATTGAAATTTTGTTTCTGCAATATCTGGTTTTGATTGAATATGCTTGTTGAATAAGAGGGGATCTTATATATTATAGCGAATACCTTATAAAGTATTATGTATAAGGGTGTATTTCTATGTTAATTGTTTAGGAAAGTGTTTATTTTTTTTTCTGCTGGCATGTCTCTGTGTGTGTGTGTGTGTGTGTGTGTGAACAGTTAAGTTGTTTCCCAGCAAGCAGGAAGAATGAGACAGGAAGCAGCTCCCGATTGAAAAGTTTCTTGCTTGTTTAAAATAAAGGATTCATTCAATCAAAGTGTGATAGGAGATGAATTTATAATCTGTCGTTTCAAAAAAACTAACGGACACAGACAAGAGAGAGAAAATAAAGTGTTTTTCCTTTGACCCTCAAAAGTAGAGGTTATGAACCTTGGGGGATGGTGCAGCATTCTGGGTTGGAAGTGTACCAGATTGCAACCTGAGAATGAATGGTTTAAATTCTGAGTGAATAAGAAAATTGTGTTAGGATTTTATCTTTGAAATCTGTACTAGTGACTAATGACGACCTTTACAATTCAAGATAAATTCATTTGTTTTTCTGTATTTGAATTTTGTGTGTCCGTGTCCAGAGGAAAAGGGGTACTTTGTTTTTTTAAAATTCCAAGACGTTATTTCCTGATTTACTGTGGCAAGCACCTGATAGAAGACATATTTATTGTTTAAAAAAAAAACAAAACAAAATAAAACAAAAAGAGGGTGTATATGCATTTTAGATATCCACCACAGCCATGGAAAAGTATCCGTTTCATGTCTCTTGAATATCTGCTTTCTGAACTGTAAGATTTAGTCATACGTAACAGATAGCTATAGTTCTCTCTATAAGATATTTTAAGAACTGTATCTAAATTGTATGTCTGTGCTCAATCTAAGCTTATGTTTACGGTAATAAGGTTTTTTTAATAAGTGTCTTTTCAAGTATGATCAAGAATTTCAGTAAGGGATTTACTAAAGACTATGGTAATCAAATGTCTCTGTCCCAATTAGGAATGCTATGTGAAAGGGAGTGGTTTTCTGCTAGTTGCTCCATATTTCCTTAGTTCACCATATTTTGCCCCAGAATCTCTAGACATCCTGTCCCATCAGTTTCTCTCTCTGTAAGTAACTCCGTTCAGAGTGCTTAAGGGGGGGATGGAGCCCAGTCCACCGATGATGTCACCCCCCGGTAGGCGTGAACTAATGTGCCCACAGCAGAGAAGTAAAAAAAAAAAAAAGGGGGGAGGGGAGATACCTCCCTGCAAATGTCACAAGTCACCTCCGCAGCAGGAGAAGAGAAGCCCCGGCACAAGTAGGGATTTATTTGCTAGTTCAGCCTGATTGCTGTATGCCTTCAAATGTATAACTACCAGTAAGAGAGAGGGTCACGTAATCCTAATCCCACTGCACTAGGTCCAGCTTTGCGGACCCAATCTAAATAGCGCAGGCAGCCTTCACTATATACCCCATGCAATCCAGCAGCCCAGAAGAATTTGCATTTCTGTCAGTCAGTCCCAGAGAGATATAAAATAGAAATGAAACTGGATGGATTTGCGGGCATAATAGTTACTGGAAGAGTTGAACAGAAAGTATGTGAATTGTTGAATGTGATATCGAAGGAGCAGAGGAAGTAAAAACTGGGTGCGAGTCAGTACGCCCATTGTAGAAAAAGAAGGACATTAGAGAAGTGAATGCCTGTATCTTGACTCCACCCCAGGAGGAGAGGAGGGAGTACTTGATTGCAGAGTCATAGACAGAATAAAACCAAGCACAGTGTTTCAGCACGAGAGTGAAGCAGCTATAGAGTAAGTGGCAGCCTGAGAGGGCTACAGCATGGATGAAGACTAGGCCAGACCGGACTCTCCAGTTTCCCTGGGTCCCCAGGAGTCAGTCTGAAGAATAGGGGACCAATATATGGACTTTATAGGGGGTACAGGAGCAGAATACTAAAGCCAGTAGCCCCTGTGTTTTTCTAGATGCACCACCATTATCAGAGCTACTGCGGCTAAGGCCACAAAGCCTTTTTTGCAGAACGGCATGAGTGAACAAGGGGGACAGAAAATAATGCACCAGTTCCTGCATATGCCTGAGTGCCCTATTCCACTTTTTGGAGCCGAGATCTGCTTGCAAAGCTTCAGGCACAGATATCCTTTGCTGGAGAGAGAGAAATGCAAATGACTGTGAACCCAGAGCCTGCTGGATTGATGGTGCTGACTATTCCCCGAGAAGAGAAGTAGCGGTTCTATAACACACCTCCAGTTAAGACAACACGTTCCTGTATACCCGCCAACCCTATAGCCCCACCTGGAGTATGGGCAAAAGATAATGCACCTGGCCTAGCAAAGAACATAGCCCCTGTCATTGTCATCCTCAAGCCAGAAGCAGAACCAGTGCATGTGAAGCAGTATCCTCTTCCCTGACCAGCCATTGCAGGAATCCACTGCCATTTAATGAAACTGCTGAAGTATGGACTTTTCAAAGGAATGTTAGTCACCTTGGAACACTCCCCTTCTTCCTGTTAAGAAGCCTGGGACAGGTGATTACCGCCCAGTGCAGGATCTAAGAAAGAATGCATGATGCAGCTGGAACTATACATCCAGTTGTGCCAAATCCTTACACACTCTTAGGACTGATCTCTGCTGAAGCTACACACATTTCACCATTCTGGATTTAAAAGATGTTTTTCATTTTCTGCATAAGCTTAGCCCAAGACCCCACTACAGGAAGGCGGGGCCAACTCACCTGGACAAGATTACCTCAAGGATTCAAGAACTTACCTCACTCAGCAAAAGATTTGACAAGTTATCCAGTAATTCCAGGAGAAAGAATTCTACTTCAATATGTGGACAACTTGCTTATAACCACCAACTCAGAAAGTGAATGTCTACAAGCCACCAGTGAACTCTTGCACCTTTTTAATGAGGCTGGATACAAAGTCTCAAGAGCTAAGGTGCAATTATGCCAAACAAGTTAAATACCTAGGATTCCAATTGTCCAGCGGAATTTGACGCCTGGGACCCTTACCAGAACGCAAAGCAGCTGTATGCAGTATTCCTACTCCAACCACCAGGAGGCAAGTGAGAGCCTTCTTGGGTGCCACAAACTATGTGGTATATGGATCCCCAATTTTGCGCTGCTAGCAAAACCGTTGTATCAAGCTATCAAAGGAATGGAAAAGTCTCCATTAGAATGGGGACTTGAACAGGATGCAGCCTTTTGATCTTTGAAAAAACACTCTGATGTTGTCACCAATTCTGGGTCTACCAGATGTCCAGAAAACCTTTCAGTCTCTATGTTTATGAGTCACAAGGAAATGTTCTAGGAGTGTTGACTCAATCTCTTGGACCTTATTTGAGAAGCTGTTACAGCTACAGCCTTCCTAGTGAGCAAAACTAACAAGATCACTTTGAGACAGAATCTTCAAGTTACTGTACCACACTCTGTTCTAACCATAATGAAACACAAAGGAAACTTATAGCTAATTCACAAATGTTGAGGTATCAGAGTATGCTGTGTGAAAATCCCCAGATACAATTGAAGGTCAATCAAGCTCTGAATCCTGCTACACTGTTATTAGTTGGTCTTGAACCCCCTGATCATGACTGTTCAGAAACTATGGATATTGTTGTGCCAGATATGCAGTAGTGACCCCTGATTTGGTAGTTGAGTCCTCAGCCCTGGCCCCAGAAAATTGATCACAGAAAGCTGAACTGATAGCCCTCACTAGAGCACTAACAATAGGAAAAGGGCTCTGTCTAAATGTGTACCCAGATTCCAAGTATGCCCTTACAACCTTGCATGCACATGGGACCCCGTACAAATAATGAGGGTGGATAACCTTAGGAAGCAAGTCCATTAAGTATGGCCCCAAGATATTGACAATATCTGATGCATACTATCTACAGCTTTCAAAACTTTAGGAAAAGCAGAATGTATGAATAGAACCTTGAAATCTCAGTTGTCCAAACTTTGCCAAGAGGTTTACCTGAAGTGGCCCCAGGTTCTTCCTATAGCCCTTCTTAGGATATACTTAGCCCCTGCTAAGTCTTTAGGAGTTTCCCCTTTTTGAGATTCTGAGAATCTGTAGCCTATTTATAGGGAATAAAATGAGATGTGAGACAGATAGGATCTGAAATTATTAGGCATGAACTATTAGTTTTAAGTTCTGTTTTGCAGAGTCTTCATACCTGGGTACAAAATCGATCACCCATCAATTTGCCTGAACCCCTGCATCCTTTCAAGCCTGGAGTCTCGGTGTGGATCAAAGAGTGGAGAAGGATACCGTTAGCCCTGCATTGGAAGAGACCCTATGTTGTCATCCTGTCAACTCCAACTGCAGTAAAAGTCGCAGAATTCGAACCTTGGATCCATTATAGTCGAGTAAAGCCAGCAACTGCTTTTGAACCTGATCACTGGACTACTGTACAGCATCCTGAGACTCCATTGCGCCTCACCCTATGACAACAGCCACGGACCTAAGACTCATTGGTCCCTCAGAAACTGCACTATTTTAAGACTATCTGTTTATCTGAAGGTAAGCCTCGCATCTGGAGAAAGCTGCAATCATCAGAAATAGACTGTGTTGTGTTACGAAATTGAGTCTTCTAAGAAACTGTGTTCAAATACTCTGATCTCCTCAAGGCAATAATAGCCTGAGAGACTGTACTATGATATTTTAAGAACCTGAGACATCCCAGAGGACAGTGATACTTTGGGATCTACAGCCCTACTCCTGCCACAAAGCTGGTAGGTCTACGTACGGCAGAAGCTTGAGGATCTACAATCAACTCTACATTTGTTATCTATTGTGAATGCCAACAGTTCCAACAATTTTCCAGAGACTATGCCCATTATGAATTCTTATTATTGCTTTATTTTGGCAGCAGCCTTGGAGTGCTTTGAAATGACTTTTGCTTTACCACCCTGTGCAGCCTGTATAAGTACCACGCGAACTGGGCTGAAGGTTCTTCATGCCTCCCAGAACTTGTTTCTTGAACTTGCCGAAGCAGTAGCATCTAGTCTCCACATTTATGACTGTTTGTTCTCAAGAACTGAATTATTCCATCCCCTATGACCAGACTGATTTACATAATACTACTAGTGAGTGGGTATTGGCCCACCCCATTGTTGACAGTTTGTGTTTTGTTCGCACCGGACCACAATTTGCTATGAAGATCGGACAGCTGGACTGTCTAAATCAGAGGTTTTACAACAGCACAACAAAGAAGACATCTTGGTGGTCCGGCATAAATGCTCCTGAACCTTCTAATTCTTTTAGTTCTTTTTCCCACTCTTGCCAAACTATGGACTTTGACTATCTGCTTGTTGCTCCCTTGTTTCTTGTCATTTTGCTTGCGGATGATAACTTCAGTTATTAATGACACTGTAGAGCGTAAGGCAGCTACAAAGCTACAAAGCTACCAGCTATGTGAAACTACTACCCTATACCACAGAGTGATATCTTTATTTAGTATTATGTGATTTGCTTCTCACCCTTTCTCACTTGCGGGTGAGAATAATCAAAGGGGGGAATATGGTAGGCGAAGGCCTATGCTCCATGCTAATTGAACTAATCAGACAGGCCTGGCTGGCTTGACCTGTAAATGAAGCCTGTCAAGAGGCCCATAGGAATTGCACATCCCCCAACATGCTGCTATTGTAGAATTAGAACTCAGTAAAGTATTGAATTAGCTTAGACAAGTAGAATTGAAACCTGGAAAAATACAGAAAAATATGTTTAAAAGTCACTGATAAGAAAAGTACAGCTGTAAGGGATTTAATTAAAACTGCTGACAGAAAGGTTACAGAGCCCTGCTTCCCTGCACGTATTAACTAGCCCAATAGCCTTGAAAGTAGGAAAGTAACAAGTTGGTGAACTGACCATTGTAATTGGGACTAGAAGGGGGGTGAGCAGGTGCTGAGCCCACTCAAAGAACATAATTGGATAATCATATCAGTACCGGGACCAATAGAAGAGGTACGGGAGGTACGGGAGGTTACCGGGACCAATGAAATGTTTTTCTATACCTAGAATAGAGCAAAAGTCTATAAAGGTTGTTGTATTGCCAGAGAACATTGCTCAGCCATTTTTGAATTTGATTCTGCTTGAGTCTTGTGCACAAATAAATGATTTGGACCTTCTGAACAGACTCCTGGTATTATTGGTTTGTCTGCGCTCTGCTGCTACAGCTGATAGCATCAAAAAGGCAGAGATTAGCGTGCTGTGATTCCAGCAATTCACAGCTTGTTCATAAGCAGCGGCCACAGATAGTATTTAGCCCTTTCTCCTCACTTAGCAGTTACTGCTCTCATTTATACTTACTTCAGATTGTTTGGGATGGGAAAGGGAAGTGAAGCTTCTTCTTGCGTCTCTGGACTTCTAGAACAATTAGAATCTATCCTAAGACCTAAGTGAGGTAAAGTACGAGAAGAGTATTTACCTGGCATTTCATTCCCCCTTCCATCCAGCTCCACCACCTCAGCCTCTGCAGTGACAATTTGTCAGCCAAATACCATAACCACACCTCCCTCTGAACCTTATAATGAGCATTCTGAATCAGGACACTAAGGAGGTCATTTTAAACAGGAGTTATCATCTATATATGTGCGTAAAAAGCCCCTTATAAAATTATCTCATGCATAAAAGTGTGCATAATGTAATTAGGCACATACTTGCACGCAAGTCTAGAATAGGTATGTCTAGGAGAGGAGTTTGGGTGGAGTATAGGTGGAGTCGCAATTTATAGGTGTCTTTTATAAAAAAAAAATGAGTACACACACACACTTTACACACTAACATTTACACTTGCTCCTGAGCAGGTATAAAGGTCAGCTGCTTCAATCTAGCCACTATTCCTGCCAGCATTTCACAAAGGCACATCATCCGCCATACAGGCAATTCATAACAGGGCAACTATGCAGAAGATCAAAAAAGTGCTTATTTTATAGAGGCAAAATTGGTACCTATGTGCTCTTATAAAATAGCCTCTCAGAACTATCCCTAACAGGGCATAAATTCTCTTGCACATCTCCAAAGTTATAAAGGTGTGCATGTAAACTATGGGCATGTGCATTAGCTGTTAACGTGACCGAAAGCCTGTGCTATCATGACACATAGGAAAGTTAAAGCAGGCAAAATGCAGATAGCACAGAAAATTGCTGTGCTATCTGCATTTCACAAGTTAGATGAAGGGAAAGGTGGGATCGGGGTGGGGAGAAGGCATGGTGACAGGAGGCCACCAGCACCCGAGCAATTGTTGCAGTCTGGATATCGAATTAGCCGATAGCATGGCTGCAGATAATGCCCCCTCAAGAGATGATTGGGGAGTCTGGGGGCAGAGCATGGGTGGCAACCTTAGTAAGCTGGTCAGTGGTAATATTGAGCCCAGCTAACTAAATTACCTAAAGCTCAGACAGGAAAAAGGCTGCCCTAACTTTAGGCATTTGTATGACCACTGACTGGCTGACTAAAAACCACTATCCAGGCAAGCCAGATATTCAGTGCAGATAGTCATATATGCCCTGGCACTGATTATTTAGTCATTATTTAAAGTGGTGATTGCCAGCCACTTTAACAGCACTGGCCACTGCCACTAAATATGTCCCCCCCCCCCCAGTCTATTAGACAAAATAAACTTTTTTTTTTGAGTAATCAACATATTGTTTCCTGTAAATACACAATATAAATGAACATGGTCTGTTATTAGCTAACTGGAGCCCTTCTAACTAGAACACAATGAGATTCCAATGAGACAGCCTTTGGATGGGATGTGGGTGAAATCAGAGAGAAAGGCCAGGAGTCACTGGTTTATCAAAACCAATTCTATATTGAACTTAACATTTTAAAACAGCAGAAACATCTGTGTGACATATTGCCTGGGACTGCAACAATCCAAAGGAGAGTTTCAGGTTAAAGGTGCTATTGATATGCACTCAGCATATATTATTTGGCAGCAGTACCAGGCTTAACTCCCTAGCACTACTAAGCAGAAGTCTTATTCCTAAACTCCCGGGACTGAAATATTCTGCAAATTGCTTCCTGCCACCCCCCCTCCCCCGGCTTAGTTTTAAGAGATCAACTTTCAAACAAGGCACTACAGTGGTTAACTTTTCTCCCAATAAATCTTTTCTGCTTCTTCAGTGGCAAAGAATCCTTTTGTTTTCATCATGCTGCATTTCTCCTGTCTGCCAAGCTTTGCTCCCCACCTTAGCACGGACAACTCTCTGTCAAAGCTTCCTCTTTGAGGCCAAAGCCTGCAGAAGATGGCGTCCCAGTCTGCCCACTTCTTAGAATGCTATCCCAGGAATCCTTCTATGTTTTCCATGCAGCTTCATTCTTGGTATATTCCTATATGGTTTTCCCTGAGAGCAAGACAGGCACCGCTATAGTATCAGTCAGAAATTCTGGGTTCGTCTGGCAGTTCTAACACGGTAAATATAGACACCATCATTCTTCCTCACCTCTCTTTTTCTGTGGGTAACATTACACTCCTCCCTGTTTCTTCGGCTCGCAACCTTGGGGTCATCTTTGACTCCTCCCTCTCCTTCTCCATACACATCCAACAAATAGCTAAAGCCTGTTGCCTCTTGCTCTATAACACTAGCAAAATTTGGCCCTTCCTTTAGGAACAAACTACTAAGAACCTCATCCATTCTCCGGTCACCCCCTGTCTAGACTATTGCAACCTCCTCTTCACTCGTCTTCCTCTGAATCATCTCTCCCCACTTCAATCTGTTCAAAATTCAGCTGCATGGCTAATCTTACACCAGTGTCACTATGCTCATGTCACCCCTCTTCTCAGGTCACTTCATTGGCTCCCTATCCATTTCCACGTCCAGTTCAAACTTCTCCTGCTGACCTATAAGTGCCTTCATTCGGCTGCGCCCTACCTATGTTCCCTCTCTTCTCTCTCCCTACACCCCTCCTCAGGAACTCTGCTCTTCTAGCTATGCCCTTCTCTTCTATTGCCAACTCCAGACTCAGTCTACCTTGCTGCTCCTTATGCCTGGAACAAACTACCCGAGTCAGTGTGTCAGGCTCCATCTCTGGCCCTGTTCAAATTCAGGCTAAAAACTCACTTCTTTGAGGCTCTTTTTAGATCCTGATCCCCCTAGTCTCCTGTTCACCTGCTATGCATTTCCTTACCATTCCCCTAGATATATTTTAGTCCCCACCTGTGCTGTCTTGATTAGACTGTAAGCTCTTAAAAGCAAGGACCGTCTCTTACATGTCTCTGTGCGTCTTGTAGCGCTATACAAATGATAAGAAGTAGTAGTGGTAGTAGTAAGGACAACTATGGAATTATTTAGAAGTGCATGGTCTGATTCAGTGACAACTCTGAAAGCCAGATAAGATTTCAAAGTTCCATGTCCACCGTCTTAGTATATTATTATAAGAATTCTTCTTCAATGCAGCTCAGCTAATAGTGATTTCAGACCTTCATAAGGGCTATAAGAGGCATGAGTGACTGCAAAAGAAATGTTAAGATGCAAAATGCACTTGGCAATATTGACATGGGTTATAAAAGAACTACGAGACTGTGAAAAAATAATTATATTTTGATTACGAATGAGAACTGGATAACATTTCAACAAACACTGCCTGGATAAAGTTGTGTGGTTACTGTGTTTGTCCATACAAATGCACAGAAATAAAGGTGACCAAATAGAAAAAATATCTTTTTAAAGGACCATCTTAATACATTTCTTAATGAACCTCTGGGAAACAGGATAGTGGGCTTGATGGACCTTGGTTTGACCCAGTATAGCATTTCTTATGTACTTACTTTTATTTCCATGAAAAACATTCCTAAAACTGAATAAGGGAATCTGTTTGAAACATTAACTGGTCTTCATTCTTAAATAGATTATTTAGTTAAGCATCTATTGCCTTTGGCAGTGCATCAAGGCGGTTTACAAAATAAGTATTTAAAGAAGGGCTAAAAATGACATTAAACAGTTTAAAACAAGACAAAACAATTACAGTTCATAGTTTAAGGAGACGGAGTCGGTTAGCACAAGTCACTCAGGACATTTATTTTTATTTAGCTCATGTCTTCACACAGACAACAGGAAATAAACACGAGGAGAGGAGGGATATTCAAAGGCATTTACACAGTTTGCAGATCTGCAAACCATGTAAATGCTGGTTAGTGCCACTGGATATCCTCAGTTGTCACCGCTACATGCCCTAATGCTACACGATTAGGATCGGGGCATTCCAGCACAGAGCAGAGGCGGCGATATTGAGCTGCTGTCTGGTTAGCAACCAGCAAATAAACTTAGGCATGGCAAAGGCTGGCCTAACTTTACCCACAGGAGCTAAGAGGGTCATTCCAATTGGCATTTAGCAGGGATATACATCCGGGTATATACATCCGGGATATACATCCCCCGCTAAACGCCCGGGTCCGATTCAGGCCCCAAAACTCCCCACACGTATAGAGGAGATGTGCGGGGAGCTCGGGCGGGAGGGGGCAAACCGGAGGAGGAGTGAGGGCAATTCAGATGAACAGGGCAGATTCCGGTCACGGCCCGGTACGTCTGGGGTCTCCAACTTAGACAGGGGACTTATTCCACCTCAGAGGTGGAATAAGTCCCCCCCCCCCGCCATTACCGGACAGTCACGGGGGGGCCAGGTGGCAAGGTAGGCAGATCCACGGCGTTCCCTTTGGCCCGATCCTGGCCTCTGCAGGCCCAATTAGAGGTCAGGTGCAAGGAAATCAGCATTTGCAATCACCGCGGCAGATCGGGGCTTCTGTATGGGTCCCAGTGCCATGGCAACGGGAAGCCACAGCACCAGCCGCTATGCAGAAGCATTGGGAGACCTAGACAGGGGGGTTTTCCAGCAGCAGAATTGGGGCATGGCCGGCACATCCAGGCCCTCTGCACCAGATTCTGCTCCCACGGGTATAGAATCGGGTGCAGATCTGGCTCGTCCAGATTCTGGACATCCGGATGGGCCGGACATGTCCCGATGGAATTGGCTTCTAACCGGGCAGCAGCTCATTTTATCTTCACTGCCTGGTTAGCTTCAAGGCTCTGCAGAGATCTGGATATTAAATGCCAGCGGCTGGATATGACCCCAACATTGAATATTTGAGGTTAGTTTTCAGCAGCAATGACTAGCCACGGTAGCAGCATTAGCCACCATCACTAAACATGGGGCCCCTAAAGTTCAGGAGAGCTAAAATGATCATCATTCAAAAGCTAACCTAAACAACCAGACTTTCACCTTGGCCTGGAAGATTAAATATGACAGTACAGTGCACAATTCGTTGGACATACTATTCCGTAACATTGGCGCTTGATAGCAAAAGGACGACTTCCTTGTAAATTCAGAGTGAACCCTGGATAGAGAGTTGGTTTACATCCATTGATCTCAATACCCAAGATGGCCAATACAGGATAACATACCTAAGTAAATAAATGGGTTGGTTTGTAAGATCTCAAAAATAACCATTAGGATCTTAAACTGAATTCTATATTGGATCTGCAGCCAATGATGCTCTCTAAGAGGGGTAACATGATTGTTTCTGCACGCACCAAAGATGAACTTTATCACAGTAATTTGCTCTAACTGCAGATGTTTCATCAAATATGATATAATCCCTCTTAATAACGTGTTTGCATAATCCAAACATGAAACAACAGTAGCATATGCTACAGTAATCAAATACTTCTGTTCTAAATATGGACTAATGCCCAAAATCTTGTTCAAATAAATGAAAAAATCTTTACCACTAATGAAACATGTAGCTGAAAAGATAGATCAGTGTCAAATGTCACTCCTAAGATCTTAATGCTATTTTTCAAAGAAACTGAAATACCCCCAAAGGATGGAGTGAAGGACAGAGCTATGCCGCTCTGAGTTACACATAATGCTTCACATTTCTGGAGATTAATTTTCAATTTATGCCTAGCCAGCCACTCAGCAATAGCATCCAAACAGAGATTCATACTGGAAAGGTCGGGATCATAGGAATCCATTTAACGGACAAGCTGGATGGCATCTGCATAGCAATAAACACAGACCCTATGGTCCTGAATCAAAGTGACTAAAGGGACCAAGAAAATATTTAACAACATTTGTGCTAGGACAGACCTTTGACAAAACTGCAAAGGTACGGCCAGTTAAATAAGATTCAAACCAAACCCCTAATACCTAACTTATACAAGCAATGTAAAAGAAAATTAATGGTCCATAAAATCTAAAGCAGTACTTAAATCCAATGCCATCAACAGTGAAAAGTTCTCATCATCCAGATTAGCGGATATATCTTTCATCAGGGACAGGAGTGCAAGCTCAGTACTGTAATTCTTCTGAAACCCAGATTGCATTCACTTTATCCCAAAAATTACTTGGTACCAAAACTGCTTTTTCGAGGACTTAGGACTGAAATGATAGACTGGATACTGAATGAAAACTGGAAAAATCTGAGTAATCCAAAACTTCAGGGGTTTTTTTTAAAGTAGGTTATATCCTGGCCGCCTTCAGTGGAGATAGGACCATTGTCAGAAAACTGCTCAGAGCAACTTATAAAATACAGGTTTAAACAGCCAAAACATTACTGGGCTGATATTTAAACACCAAGGTCAGCATTTCTTTTATATGACGACCATGGAGAATAAATGAAGAATATGCAATGCAATGCGTGCCTTTGAGTCAGTCGTGACTCCTGGCGACCCAGAAGCTCCTGGGGTTTTTTGGCAGTGTCACCGGAAGTAGATTGCAAGGCCTTTCTTCTGAGGCAGTAGAGGGTTAAGTGACTTGCCCAAGGCCACAAGGAGTGCTAGTGGGAATTGAACCCTGGTTGCTTGGTTACCAAGCCAGTGTTCTAACCACTAGGCTACTCCTCCACTCCCAATGAAGAATATACTGTATATTTATTGCTACTATCCAGATTGTAGGCAGTACTGAATATACAGGTAGGGTGACAAATTCCACCATTCTTCAGACAGCAGCGAAGCTCAGTGCCGCTATCGTGATAAATTAGGACAGTGTTTTTGCTCTCCTACAGTTATCCAGATAGTTATTTGGAGAACAGACTGAATATTACCGCTATCCCAACAGTGCCAGGGGGTGGTCTCTAATGATTTTCAACAGTACTGTCAAGATAGCAGGTGCTGCTATCCAGACAAATGCTTTTGACTATCAGAGCCTATATTAGAAGAAAGAACCCATCATCGATACATAGCTTGATAACACCAAGTATTTACAATTATGCTCAATGTTATTGGCACCCTTGCATTTTAGGTATACTGTGGACAATATATTAAGAAATAATTTGAAATATCCCAACTGTATAGCATCATAATAATACTTCCCAACTGCCTCCCCCTCCTACCAGCACCCTCACCCCCTCCCCCTTACTCTTCCTCTACCTTCCTCACTTCTCCCTCCATTCTGTCTTCTAACCTTGCATTTGCTGTTGAGCTTCATCACGCCCTCCCCCTCATTCAACCAGCCCCTCTCTCTTTAAGGCAACCCCACCCTCGCTTCCACCGTACTGCCTCCGCCTTACCCTGCTCTCTACTACTCCTTCTCCTTCTCTCATCAAGTAATATCAACCCCAATCCTGGCCCCCCTCAATTTCTCTCTCACTCTAAGAAATGTTCCTCACGTACCTTATCTAATCTCATCCATATCCCGCTCCTCTCCCCTTCCTCCCTCCCTCACTCATACTCCAATCACTCACCCAGAGACATCAACCCCAACCCATCCCCTCTAGAGATTCGCCTCACTCTAAAAAAACATCCTCACATAACCTATCTGATGTCATCAATATCACCCTTCATTCACCCCCCACTTCCCCTCCCCCACATGCCTATTGGAGGGCACACGCATCCAGAGACTCCCACCTGTATCCTGGCCCCTCTAAATCTCTGTACTACTCTGGACATAGCTCCCCACGTAACAGCCCTCATAGACCGCTGTCTTACTCTGAAAAGAAATCCTCACGTAACCTGTCCAACCTTATCCATATCCCTCTCCTTTCCCCCTCCGCTCTCCCGTTCTCATGTGCCCTATGGAACGCATGCTCAGTCTCCAACAAACTTCCTTTTATTCACGATCTCTTTATCTCTAATGCACTACACTTTCTTGCCCTGAGACCTGGCTCCTCCCAGACGATACCGCATCCATTGCTGCTCTTGGCCACAGGGGCTACCAGTTCTCCCATACACCTCGATCTAATGGTCGCGGTGGTGGTGTCGGGCTGCTACTTTCTCCCTCCTGCCACTTCCAGCCCCTCCTGCTGCCTCAATCACACGCCTCCCTCTCTTTCAAAGTCCACTCCCTTCGCCTCTCCACACCACTTCCCCTCCGAGTAGCTGTTATATATCGCCCACCCGACAAATCCAAATCAACCTTCCTCACTACTACTACTACTACTATTTAGCACTTATAAAGCACCACGCACGCAGCGCAGCACAGCTAACCTACAAGAGGTAGCCAACATACAAGAGACAGTCCCTGCCCATCAGAGTCATGCTCATCGGAGCTTACAATCTAGTTAGAACAGTACAGAGCATTAGTTAGTTCTGCGGAAGGTACGGTGTGGTATAGTTGGTCTAAGGTTTGGTTGTAAACGTAGACGGGGGTCAGAGTAAGACGAGGATGGAAGTCAGGATCTGAATGCAACAGTGAAGAGGTGGGTCTTCAACCTGGATTTGAAGAGGGCCAGGGAGGGCGCTTGGCGCACAGACGTAGGTAGGCTGTTCCAGGCGTATGGTGCAGCAAGGTGAAAGGAGCGCAGTCGGGAGTTCACGGTGCGAGTGAAAGGCATTGATAGAAGTCATCTGTTGGTGGAGTGCAAATTTCAAGCGGGGACATAGGGGGAGATAAGAGGTACTGAGGGGCCATAGAGTGAATGCATTTATAGGTCAGCAGGAGAAGCTTGAATTGGATGTGGAATAGGACAGGGAGCCAGTGAAGTGACTTGAGAAGAGGAGTAATGTGGGCATGGTGAGGCTGGCAGAAGATTAGTCGAGCAGCATGATTTTGTACAGATTGAAGGGGAAGGAGGTGGCTCACGGGGAGACCAGCGAGGAGTAGGTTGCAGTAGTCGAGGCAAGAGGAGATTAAGGAGTGGATAAGCGTTTTGGTAGTGTGTTCAGAGAGGAAGGGGCGGATTTTGCTGATGTTGTAGAGAAAGAAGCGGCAGGTCTTAGCTACAAGCTGGATATGAGCGGAGAAGGAGAGAGAGGTGTCGAAGATAACCCCTAGATTGCGGGCCGAGGGAAGAGGAAGGATAGTAGATCCATCAACCTGGATTGAGAGAGGGGGAAGTGGGGGGAGGAGTTGGGTGGAAAGACAAGGAGTTCAGTCTTGGCCATGTTCTGTTTCAATTGGCAATAAGACATCCAGGCAGCGATGTCCAGAAGACAGGCAGAGATCTTGGACTGGGTTGCCGGAGAAATGTTAGGTGTAGAGAGGTAGATTTGGGAGTCGTCGGCATAGAGATGGTACTGAAAGCCATGGGAGGAGATAAGTGCTCCGAGGCCTTGGGTATAGAGAGAGAAGAGAAGGGGGCCCAAGACAGATCCCTGAGGTACACCTACCTGGAGCGGGGTAGGGGAGGAAGAGAAGCCACCAGAGCGTACACTGAATGAGCGATGGGAGAGGTAGGAGGTGAACCAGGATAGAACAGAGTCTTTGAAGCCAAGCGAGGAGAGGGTGGTGAGGAGAAGGCAGTGGTCAATGGTGTCAAAGGCAGCAGAAAGGTCAAGAAGGATGAGGATGGAATAAAGGCCCTTAGATTTAGCCAGGAACAGGTCGTTGGTGACTTTAGTGAGTGCTGTTCAGTGGAGTGTAGGGGACGGAAGCCAGATTGTAGTGGGTCCAGGAGGGCCTGGGAGGTGAGGAAGTCGAGGCAGCGACGGTGGACTGCTCGTTCTAATAGTTTGACTATGAAGGGAAGGAGGGAGATGGGTCGATAGTTAGAAGGGCATGTGGGATCAAGTGAGGGTTTCTTGAGGAGGGGTGTGACAACAGCATGTTTGAAGTCAACAGGGACGGTTGCAGTGGAGAGAGAAAGGTTGAGGATGTGAGTGATGGAGGGGACAATGGTGAGGGAGATGGAACATAGGAGATGGGTGGGGATAGGGTCTGATGAACAGGTGGTGGGTTTGGAGGAGGAAAGAAGGAGTGCGGTTTCTTCTTCAGAGATCGGAGGGAAGGAGGAGAGGGTGGTGGGGGGAGGATGGATGGGGAGGAGAATTGGGGAAGAGGGGAGGTAGATGAGGGGGTAGGGAATTGGGGGGTAATTTTGTGGATTTTGTCGGCTAGAGTTTGGGCAGAGAGGGAGGGCGGGATTGGGGGCGGGGGGGACCTTGAGGAGAGAATTGAGGGTATTAAAGAGACGGCGAGGATCAGAGGCAAGGGAATTGGTGAGATGGATGTAGTAATCTTGTTTGGCAAGTGCCAAGGCTGACTGGAAGGAGCCAAGCATGAATTTGAAGTGTAAAAGGTCGTCCGGGGAGCGGGATTTGGACCAAGTTCGTTTGGCAGAACGGGCGCAGATGCGTAGATAGTGGATTGTAGGTGAAAGCCAGGGTTGGGGAGTAGATCGTTTTACAGGACACGGGGTGGGAGGGGCAAGAGTGTCAAGGGCTGAGGATAGTGTAGCATTGTATGAGGATAGTGCCTCATTAACGGACTCGGATGATAAAATGGAGGAAAGAGATGGAGAAATGGTGGAGGAGAGAGTCAGGGGATCAATATTATTAAGGTTTCTAAATAGGTCAGAGGAGACAGGACGAGGTTGGGGCGGCGAAAGCTGAAGAGTAAATGTCAAGAGGTGATGGTCAGATGAGATGAGGGAAGGACTGAATTGCGGACTTTTGAGGGAGAGGAATTGGAGAAGAGTATTAGGTCAAGGCAGTGGCCGTGTAGGTGTGTGGGAGCAGTGGAGCAGAGTTGGAGGTTGAACGAGGAGGTAAAAGCGAGGAACTTAGAGGCATGGGGGTTGGAGGGATTGTTGATGTGAATGTTGAAATCGCCAAGAATAAGAGCAGGGGAGGAGGGATCCATAAAGGCGGAAAGCCAGGAGTCGAAGTCGGTGAGGAAGGTTGATTTGGATTTGTCGGGTGGGCGATAAATAACAGCTACTTGGAGCGGAAGTGGTGTGAGGAGGCGAATGGAGTGGACTTCGAAGGAGAGGGTGGAGTGTGATTAAGGGTGGCAGGAGGGGTTGGAATTGGCAGGAGGGAGAGAGGAGAAGGAGGCCGACGCCACCACCGTGACCAGTAGATCGAGGTGTATGGGAGAACTGATAGCCCCCATAGCAGAGAGAGGCAATTGAAGCAGTATCGTCAGGGGGGGAGCCAGGTCTCGGTCAAAGCAAGAAGGTGTAGGTCATTAGAGATAAAAAGATTGTGGATAAAAGTGGGTTTTTTAATGACTGAGCATGTGTTCCATAGGGCGCATGAAAACGGGAGAGCGGAGGGGGGGAAGAGAGGGATATGGATAAGGTTGGATAAGTTACATGTGGAATTCTTATTGGAGTAGCGTGGGGGTCTATTTCTAGGGTAATACCGAGATTTAGAGGGAGCAGGGTGTGGGTGGGTATGTCTGGGTGTATGTGCTCTCCAA
Organism: Ichthyophis bannanicus; assembly: GCA_033557465.1. Lineage (NCBI taxonomy): Eukaryota > Metazoa > Chordata > Amphibia > Gymnophiona > Ichthyophiidae > Ichthyophis > Ichthyophis bannanicus. Next base: position 111,681,029 of record CM066047.1, on the reverse strand, counting down.
GGGGGACATAAGGGAGAGGAAATGAGGGGTAAATTGATGGTATCAGGTAGGTTGCGTGAGGGATTATTTTTGGGGGTAAGGTTGGCGTTGATATTTATGGATGAGTGATTGTGGGATGAATGGGGGGGGCAGAAGGAGGGAGGAGCGGGATGTAGATGAGATTAGATGAGGTACGTGAGGAATTTTTTTTATTGTGAGAAGGAAATCGGGGGGGCGGGGCAGGGTTGGGGTTGATATTGCCTGATGAGAGAAGGAGAATGAGTATAAGAGAGCGAGGTAAGTTGGAGATAGTACGGCAGAAGCGAGGGTGGGGTTGCTTTAAGGAGAGGGGGGCTGGTTGAATGTGGAGGATGGTGTGAATAAGCTCAAGAGCAGATGCTAGGCTAGGGGGCAGAATGGAGGGAGAAGTGAGGAAGGTAGAGGGAGGGTGGGGGAAATGAGGAAGGTAGGGGGAGGGTAGAGAGAAGTGAGGAAGGTAGGGGGAAGGTAGGGAGAAATGAGGAAGGTAGGGGGAGGGTGGGGAGAAATGGGGAAGGTAGGGGGATGGTACGGAGAAGAGGAGGGAGGGTGTTGATAGGAGGGGAGGCAGCTGGGGAGGATGAGGAAGAGAAGGACAATGAGAAGTGGGGGCATGGTAGTGGGCAGCAAGATCTGAGCAAGCAATGGGTAGCAGTTCTATGCAGGCAATGGGTAGCAGTTCTATGCAACAATGGGTAGCAGTTCTATGCAGGCGATGGGTAGCAGTTCTATGCAGGCGATGGGTAGCAGTTCTATGCAACAATGGGTAGCAGTTCTATGCAAGAGTGGGTAGCAGTTCCATGCAACAGTGGGTAGCAGTTCTATGCAACAGTGGGTAGCAGTTCTATGGAGGCGATGGGTGGCAGTTCTATCCAACAATGGGTAGCAGTTCTATGCAACAGTGGGTAGCAGTTCTATGCAGGCAATGGGTGGCAGCTCTATACAGGCGATGGGTGGCAGCTCTATACAGGCGATGGGTGGCAGTTCTATGCAGGCGATGGGTGGCAGTTCTATGCAGGTGATGGGTGGCAGTTCTATGCAGCAATGGGTAGCAGATCTATGCACGCAGTGGGAAGCAGGACCAGAATGGCTTTGGCGAGCCGATCAGGGAGGAGCGTTCCTCTGCTTGACTCCCTGACGCTGTACCAAGTAAGGTAATGGTCATGCTGGTGTTGGGTCCAGGTTGGGTGCCAGTTAGGGGAGAAGGGGGTCACAGCCCTCAGCACTATTACTGCCGCCAGACACGGTTCAGGGGGTGGTGGAACGAGCGATCGGGGCTGTTAGCTGGCAGGGCGCCCTACAGTCCCACGTGCACGCCTGGAGAGACTGCGACCTTTGTAATTTGCAAGAGGGCCCCGACCGGCCTAGTCGGAGGGGAGCAGGGCGGAGCTTACCTTCCTGCTCTCCCTCGATGATGCCGATCGGGGCTGGAGCTGCAGCGAAGAGGCTGGTCAGCAAAGTCATTGTTCCTGGGGGTTTGCTTGCACCTGCGTTCCCCGCCTAAGGGCCATGCCAAAGGGCCCTCTGGCGAGGCCCTCAGGCGCAGGCCCGCCAGGTGCCGGCGTGCCCGATGGCGCCCTCGCTCTTCTGGGCTGCCTCAGGGCGGCTGGAGACCGGCATTCTTCGCCCGATGGTGCTCTCGCTCTTTTGGGCTGCCTCAGGGCAGCTTGAGACCGGTGTTCTTTGCCCGATGGTGCCCTCGCTCTTCTGGGCTGCCTCAGGGCGGCTGGAGACCGGCGTTCTTCGCCCGATGGCACCCTCGCTCTTCTGGGCTGCCTCAGGGCAGCTGGAGACCGGCGTTCTTCACCCAATGGTGCCCTCGCTCTTCTGGGATACCTCAGGGCAGCTGGAGACTGGCATTCTTTGTCCAATGGCGCCCTCGCTCTTCCTCACTGACTTTGACTCCTGGCTCTATGTCTTCATGGATACCTCTTCCCCCACTCTTATTCTTGGCGATTTTAACATTCACGTTGATAACCCCTCCAATCCCCATGCTTTAAAGTTCCTCACCCTCACCTCCTCATTTGACCTCCAACTTTGCTCCACCGCCCCCACCCACCTACACAGCCACTGCCTTGACCTAATACTCTTCTCTAATTCCTCTCCCTCAAACTTCCGCAACTCAATCCTCCCCTTATCTGATCATCACCTATTAACCTTTAATCTTCAGCTTCCGCCGTCCCAACCTCATCCCATCTCCTCCGTCCTATTTAGAAACCTCCACCATTTCTCCATCTCTCTCCTCCATTATGTCCTCCAAGTCCGTTGACGAGGCAGTATCCTCTTATAATGCTGCACTATCCTCAGCTCTTGAAGCTACTTTTGGAAGCAGTCAGTGACCTTCAGGAACTGAAGAAGCACCCTCCTGAATTCCATTCAGGTTAAGGATCTTACTCCTTTCCCTGGCATTGCTCCTTTGCGGATGAAGGCAAATAGACCTCCTGACTGACATGGAAAGCTGATACTACTTTGGGTAAGAAGGAAGAAACAGGCTGTAATACATGGCCTCTTCTGAAAAGACAGATGGGGATCTCAGCACAATAAGGCCTGCAAGTCTGAGATACATCTTGCCGAGCAGACTACAACCAAAAAGATTGCCTTAAGCAAAAAATCCTTGAGTGAAGCCCTCCTCAAGGGCTCAAACCACTCAGCCATCAAGGCACGAAGAACCAAATCTGTGGTACAGAAAACTGGCACTTAAATCTGGTACTCATCCCCCGGGGAGCAAAAGCAGCAACAGTGCTGGCCTCAAAGCTATTCCCCTGCTTCCAAGGCCTGCAGGCACATACCTCTGAAGATCTTCATCCACATCTGCATGGAGAGCCAGGGGAGGAGGACTGAATGAGGGCATTGGGCCGTGCAACCAAAGATGCTTCAGGGTTCCTGATCCAACTTTTCTGAATATTGAACCGGCCCTTAACAAGATAAAGATGGGGAACAGAACCAAATAATCTTCTCCTTTGACAAACCCAGGAGGGCATCGAAAGCATCCCATGTTGAGGTTAAGCGAGGAAATTGCCCCTAACATTGGTTACTCATGAGCTAAATCAATCCTCCCTCCAAGTTTTTACAGAGCTGCTTCAATGGAAACAGAGAAATACTGGGGTCATATGCCCCTAGCTGCTCCAGATATGATTGTAGGATGAAGTCATCAGAAACCTCTGGATTTTTCTCCATCTCCACCACTGCTGGTAGGGGAACACAACCCATTTGTTTGGACTGGCCTAGCAAGATAACATGGAAACAAAAGGAAGGAATATGAAGAGAAAATGGACCAATGATGAAACCAGTGGTGAAATTATATGATTCATAGGGTTTTGCTTCCACTTTTGATGGTCTTTTAATTTGATTATAATGATACTATAGGAACTGTTTTGATGATACGCCTTTATAAAACAGGCTTAAAATAAGACACATTTTTGGAAAGTTTAGCTGTTCTGTTTATCCACATAATGAGCTTACTGATCAGGGCTTAAATGTAAAGCATATTACGATATAAATAGTGCTTTAACATAAGACAACAACAAAAAAGATTATTTTAACTTGACTTGCAAGTTGTTTAGCACTTTGGAAAGCAATACAACTTGTCTCCAAAGTGAAGCACAGTTTGTTCTTCATACAAAATTAAATAACTAAAAAACACAGGGCCTCTTGTGGTCTTTACTGCAGGCTGTCTGCATGCTGTTCATGTACTTCCTTCAACTTCAATCCATTTTTTATTGTTTCATTCTCCTCTCCCACAGAACACTGATAAGGGATGTTCATTGTTCAGAGCTCCCCTGTTGGCATGAGGTCTAGAAAGTAGCTCAGCAGTTCCAGCACAGATCAACCGAGAGCCTCAGCAGTAAACTACAGGGAAACTAGGATGGCTTGTTAGATCCAATTTGCTGGGCAATAGAATCCCAATAGGATCTATCAATTCACAGTATTATTATTATTATTGTGTATTTTTACAGCTTTAGAAACTGCACTAGCACCAGTTCCTTCAGTTCTGCTGCAACACTTCTTTGCCCCAGCAATCCACATAATGAATTAGAACATGCAAGGGGCAATATTCAGCCAGAGTGGTTAGCATTTTTTTAAACACTGGCTGCCACAGCTAAATTAAATCTGAATATTCCACACCAGAGTCCTGATAATGACTGCCATTGTTAAACCCAACTGTGCTGCAGCTCTTTCAATTAAATATGGCTGCAGTGGCACTCTACACTAGGCCCGTTCTGGCCTTACCTATGCAAAATGAGGCTGCTAGTGCTAGCGTTCATGCCGACTCTTACCACAAACAGTTGCAAACCTCGTGGCCCAAGAGTCAGTGCCAATCTCGTGAGAGGGTCGGGCCACGAGATTAGCAACAGCTCGTAGTAAGAGCTAGCATGAACACTAGAACTAGCAGCCTCGTTTTGCATTGATAAGAGCAGAACATGCCTAGTGTAGAGCGCCATGCAACCACATTTAATTGAAAGAGCCACAGCACAGAAGGATTTCACAGTGACAGAGGTAGAGCCACAACAGCGTTGTATTTAAAGCAAGAAAGTTAGTGGCTTGTTTTGCTCTGTTGGAGGTGGGGATGGGGTTTATATTGCTGGCATCTCTGGAGCCACATTAATTTGGGTAAAGAGAGAGCTAGAGGGGTGAAGCCCAGGTTTTGGACTTGCAAAGCTTCCACTGCAACTAGCTGATCCCACACAGTATGTTCTCTTGGCAGAGGAGAATGAGAGAGATTGTAGGGTGGAAGGTAGGTAGAAAGGAGAAGCTGGGGAATGAAGAAGGGCTTGAGGAGAAAGCATAGTTACTCACCTGAAACAGGTGTTCTTTGGGACAGCAGGAATCAGTCATCACATATGGGTGACGTTGGCACTGACTGAGCTCACGTGGAAGCATCTCCACAGCTTTCAAAGAAAGCCTTTGGAAGATGCACCAAGCATGCATGGTGCTCCTCCCGCACAAGGGTGCCATCTTGTTTCAGTCTTGTAACATAGATAAGATGGCAAAAATTACAATATGGTAAATTAGAAACTCCAAGGGGAGGAGGGAGGGTTGTGAGGACTGATTCCTGCTGTCCCCAGAGAACACCCGTTACAGGTGAGTAACCACGCTTTCTCCGTGAAGAGGCAGGAAGTCAGTCCTCACATATGGGACTTTCCAGATATAGGCTACCAAGGACCTGTACAAAATGCCACAGGTGACCAGAGAAGGTGAGTCATGAGCTGCAGTAGTTGAGTCCTAACTGAGAGACTCTCGCAACACCCAAGTGTCTGGGGGGGAACAGGCACTCCGGTAGCCTGAACATAGAAGAGTTGGAGGGAAGGAGTTGCCTGCACCCTGAAGATATTACAGACTACAGCCTGACAAAAGGTGCTGTCCCATTGGGACTCCCTCTGCAGGCAATAGTGAGCTGCAAAGGTATGGACCGAAGACCAGGTGGTGACCCGGCAGATTTCCATCACAGGTACAGAACGCAGATTTGCCACAGAGGTAGCCATGGTCCTGATGTGGTGCGCCACGACCCGGTGATCCAGTGAGATCTCAGCCTGTTCATAGGCAAAAGCAATGCAGTCCCCCACCCAAGTGGACAGAGTTTGCTTAGTCACTGGAAGCCCCAGTTGACTGGGGTCATAGGAGATGAAAAGCTGAGGCACTTTGCAGTGGACCTGAGTCCACTGCAAATAGAAGGACAAGGCCCTCTTACAATCCAAAGTATGCAGAATGGTCTCTGCCTTTCTGGTGTGAGGCCTCAGAAAGAAGATTGGGAGCACCACCTCCTGAGGACACCACCTTTGGCAGAAACCTGCGGTGTGTGCGGAGCACCACCCTGTTCTTGTAGAACCTCATGTAGGGAGGCACTGTCATTAGAGCCTGGAGCTTGCTGACCCTGCGAGCCGATGTGCCACGAGAAAGACAACTTTCCAGGAGAGGTACCACAAGTAGCAGGTAGCCAGGCGCATCAAACGGCAGCTTAGTGAGCTGTGAGTGCACCACCTTGAAATTCCACTCTGCTGCCAGTGGGTTTGGCCAGCATGAGACCCGCAGGAAAACAGAAAACAGGGATTGAGCCGAGAGGGACTTGCCGTCAATAGGGTGGAGGTGCGTCATGATAGCATTCAGGTTCACCTTGACTGAGTTGGACTTCAGTCCCACCATGGGACAGGGGGAGTAGTTACTGGAGTACCAGCTGCACCGGGCAGGAGAGCGGGTTCGCCCGCCTCTCGGCGCACGACACCAAAAACCAACGCCACCTAAAGGCATACACCCTTCTCATAGAGGCCTTGCAAGAGGCCAGAAGGACCTCCTCCATGTCCCGTGGGAGGTCGAAGGGAGCCAGAGTTACCCTTTCAGCAGCAAGGCCGTGAGCGACAGAGACTCCAGGTTGGAGTGCAGGAGAGCACCTACTCTTCTGACAGAAGCCCTGGGGTGTGGCCCAGGGGAACTGGAAATGCTGCTGACAGGTGGAAAAGTAACGGGAACCAAGGCTGCCTAAGCCACCTAGGAGCCACCAGTATCAGTGATGGTGTGTCACTCTGGACCTTAAAAAATGTCTTGGCGACTAGCGGTGTTGGCAGGAAGGCATAGAAGAGATTCTGTCCATGGAATAAGGAACGCATCCACCACCACCAGGGACAGATGCGGCTGGTGAGGGAAGCTGGGCAACTGTGTGTTGTCCAGACTGGTGAACAAGTCCGCTAAGCGGATGCCCCAGAGTCACAAAAGCCACTCTGGGACCAGGCACCACTTGTGCGGCTGGAGGACCCTGCTCAGCTTGTCTGCCAGAACATTTTGCTGTGCTGGAAGATAGACTGCTCACAGGAGCATCCTGTTGGGTGCCGCATATCAGCAAAGGGCTACCTTCTCCTGGCAGAGGGAGTACAATCCGCTGCGCCTCCCTGCTTGTCGACATAGAACATGGCAACTTGGTTGTCCATCTGGATCAGTACAGACTGGTGCTGCAACCGGTGGCAGAAGACTCAGAGGGCCAGAAATATCGCCTGCAGCTTCAGGAGGTTGATCTGCAATTGGTACTCTGCCTGGGACCAACTGCCTTGAGTGCAGAGTCTTTGTAATGAGCTCCCCCTCCCAGCAATAAGGCATCCGTGGTGAGGACCCTCTGGGGGATGTGCCTGGAAGGGCATCCTGGCCTGAAGGTGGCAGGGGAGCTGCCACCAGTCGAGGGAGACTGCCAGCTGGCGGGTTACCCTCACCCTGTTCCAAAGCCTACCCGTGGCTTGTGCCCACTGGGAGCAGAGGCACCACTGAGCCATCCTCATATGCAGGCGAGTGTATGGGGTCATGTGGATGATAGAGACCATGTGGCCAAGCAGGCGGAGGAAAATGTGGGTGGGCATCGACCGACAATGCTGCACCTCTGTGGCTGGCACCCAGAGACATTCTGACTTCTCGGGAGGGAGAAAGGCCTTGACCTGGAGGGTGTCTAGCTGAGCCCTGATGAACTCCAGGTGCTGAGCCGGAGAGAGGTGGGGCTTGGGGTAGCTGATGACAAAGCCCAGGTGCTGCATGGCATGGATAATGCACTCTGTGGTATAGTGCACCCCTGCAGCTGTGCCTCCCCTTATGAATCAACCGTCCAGGTAGGGAAAGGCAGAGACCCCTTGGAGATGAAGATTTGATGCAACTACCACTAGGCACTTAGTGAAGACCCTCGATGATGAAGCCAGCCCGAAGGGTAACACACTGTATTGGTAGTGACCTCTTCCCACCATGAACCAAAGGTATTTTTGGTGGCTGGGGTGGATCAGGATGTGTGTGTATAGGCATCCTTCAGGTCTAAGCATAGCCAGTCTCCTTGCTGGAGGTATGGCAGCAGTGTTCCAAGGGAGAGCATCTTTAACTTCTTCCTCACCAGAAATCTGTTCAGGTCCTGCAAGTCCACTTGGGAATGAAAAAATATCTAGAGTGAAAGCCTTTGCCCCAGAGATGTTTGGGCACTGGATCTACTGCCTTGTCCTCGAGGAGACCTGCAAGTTCAGTAAGGAGCAAAGTCTGGTGAAGAAGAGGCTTTATGGGGTCTCCTGGGAAAAATGAGGGTGGCATCTGTCACAAGTGGAGGAGGTAACCCTCCTTGATCACTTGCAGTACCCAGGAATTGGTGGTGATGGAGGACCACCTGTGGGCAAACAGGGCCAGATGCCCCCTTTGGGCTGCTGAGGGCTTCTTGGGGGAGAGATGGCCATGCCCAAGGAGTCGAAAGCTCCCTCCAGGCTGGGCTGGGCCCAGTGCCTGGGTCTTAGAGGTCTTCTGCTTGTGAGGGCCATGCCCTTATCCCTTGGGCTTTGACCCTGCTGTGGGACCGAGAAGACCTGGTACTGTGGAACATTGCCAAAGCCCCTCTTTTCCCCAGGGGCTTTCTTACAGTGCTGCAGAGAGGTCTTTTTAGAGAGTTTGGTCCTGGTCAGGAACTCAGTCGCTATCTCTGCAACTTTGTCTGCCATAGGTTTTCCAAAGAGATTTTCTCCGGTACAAGGAATATAGATACGTTTGCCCTGGACCAGTTGCTCAAGGTCAGACAACTGCAGCCATGCCTGGCATTGGGCCCTGATGCCCACGGCAGCTATTCTGGCTGAAGACTCAAAGCCATCATATGCTGCTCAGAATAAGAACTTCGAGCATTCCTTGACTGCCGAGGCCAGTGATTGAACCGCTGGAGAGGTCCCCTTATGAGGCCAGCCGAGAAACCGATGAGCTCCCTCGCCAACTCCTTCAGGTATATACCGATGTACAACTGGTAAGATTGGACTCGGTACACTAGCATAGAGTCCAGAAAGGCTTTCCAGCTGAGGGCATCCAAGGTCCAGGCCTCCCTACTGGAGGGGCATAAGGAATGTGTCTTTTGGCTTTTGAGTCGGCGCAGAGCCAACTCAATGACCATCAAGTTTTGAGGGAGTTGAGTTTTCTGGAACCCCAGGCTCTGAACATGAAGTCGAGCCATCTGCTCACTATGGGCACCGACGCCGATGTCTCCCACATAAGGAGAGCACCCTACTCTTGTGATAGAAGCCCTGGGGCACCGACGCCGATGTCTCCCACATACGGAGAAGGAAGCGCTTGAGGATTGGAGGGATGGGCACTGTGAGGGTCTCCTTTGGAGGAGCCTCATACTTGAAGATATAAAGTTCTTCCATGTGGGGGTCCTCCTCTGCCTCTGAGTCAAACATGAGTGCTTTTGCTATGTCCTGCACAAAGTCAAGGAAGGCAACGTCCTCTGGTGGGGAACGGCACCAGGACACTGGAGGAGACGGGTCCGAGGGCACGTCTTAGTGTCATCGGGTGTCTGAGGACTCCTTGTCCTCGGTCTCCCAGTCTGACTCGAAGTCAGAGGAAAAGTCCAAAGCTCTGCAGTTCCCACGGCTGAGACCCGAGCCCGAAGTCCCACAGTTCCCAGAGAACCTGCGGTCATAGCCATGTGTACTGGCCAGAGAGGACTGATGCCCCGAGGAACAAGACCTCTTCTGGTGCTGATGGCTCTCTCGAGACTGGTGGTGCTCAAGGATCGGCTCGACATCTGCAGAAGCCGATGTTGAGGGTCCGGTCGTCGAGGCAGATGAACCAGAGGAACTAGACATCAGCGCCTGCTACTGGGCCAGGAGGGCAGAAATACTGCGTTCCAAGGCCACCATCCTGGTCTCCATGCCAGTTGGCTCCACAGCCTTCGACGTGGACACCAATGGCTTCAGGCCTGGCGTCTGTTCCATTGAGAGGGAGTCCTCAACTAGGATGGCCTCAGGGGTCTGAGGCCGGTCACCTGACACTGGTGACTTCTTCAGGGGCAGCTTGTGAGGCCGCTCCCACTCAGACTCAAGCCTGGAACTGTGGGGTCTGAATGTGGGATTTTCCCACCTTTCCAGACCAGTCCTCCGAGGTGGCCTTCAGAGTTTTCAAGATCTTCTTGCGTTCCACCTCCAGGGACTTCCTATCGAAGGACCCATGACCGCGGGACTCTGAGGCGGCCCGAGCATTGTGGGACACCAAAATACTAGAAGGGGCCGTGAAGCATGGTGTCACCGGGGACTCCAGTGCAGAGTCAGATTTGTGGAAGAACCTTTTCTGCTGCAGCTGACGGCTCTTGATGGCCTTGACGGCATGGCCTTGCAAAGTTCGCAACCCGAGTCATCATGGTCCGGCCTGAGGCAACAAAGATAGCAGTCATGTGGATCGGTGAGGGATATCATCTTACCACACCAATCACATTTTTTGAAGCCGCTGGAAGCCAAGAGGAAAAGGAGGGCCCTGCAACCGGGCAAGGGCCCGAGGCCTGTGACCAAAAAAGGGCCATCTCGAGAAACATGAGCCCAAGGAGCAACGCAGAAGCTAGCTGGCTTGGGGGCAGGAAAAGAAACAATACGTGTACCGGAAAAATAAGACAAAAAGAGCCACTTTTTCTGAGGAAACAGAACAGGCGTCTGGTGGGCTCCACAGTAAAAAGGAGTCTGAAGAAAGATGGTACTCTTAGAAGGGGATCACACATGCGTGGTGCATCTCCCAAAGGCTTTCTTTGAAAGCTGGGGAGATGCTTCCACACGTGCTCCGTCAGTGCTGACGTCACCCATATGTGAGGACCGACTTCCTGCCTGTTCCTGGAGAAAGATGGAGTGTTGAGTGGTGAAAGAGAAGAACAAAGAGATATGGAGCACTGGGAAGCAGAACTATATTATTTTGGGGGGGTGGGGAGGGGCGGAAGGGGAAGAAATAAATGAGATCAGATCACTGGAAAGAGGGTTAGGAGGGGGAGGAAGAAGAACAGAGGAATAGGGGAGGGAGATCACTGAAGAAGGAAAAATAGGTGCACAGGCAGGAGGGGAAAAAGAAATGTTAGGAAGAAGTACGGGGAGGTGGAGTGATGGGAGAAAGAGAGGAGGCGGCCTAGCAATACGTGGAATGAGATAGCATTGGGAGGAGGAGGTGGGAAGGTGAACTAGGAAATGGATGGTAAGAGAAAGCCTTGTTTTGGATGGATGTGAGCAGACATTTGGCAGAACCGACAAAGGGGCATTTGGTGGAGGGGAACACCGAGATAAAAATCTTGGTAGAAATAAGTCAAACATTTGGAACAGTTAACATGAGTGAAAAATGGGGAGGCTGAGTGATGAAGGCACACAAACAGAATAGTGGGATGTGAAGTATGCAGAGGAAGGAGACAAGTGAAGAGGTGGTGATAATGGAATGAATAGGCCAGAGAAACAGAAGGGAAAAAGATGTCCAGAATTAACATAAAAGAAACAGTATAGATGTCAAAGACAAAAATAAAGGGGAGGAAGGGACAAAAAAGAAGGGCCATAAAGGAATAAAGGAGACCAAGCAAGAGGAATCAGGAAAAAATTGATAGGGCGAAAGCAGAGAAGAGACATCAAAGTACAATAAGATAAAGACAAAAGGTCATAAAAATATTCTCTTAAATTTAAAATTGCATAGGGATTTTGTTTTTTAATTGGCAATAACAATGGGGCATCAATATTCAGTAATATCCTGTTAAAGTTAAATGAAAGATTATTCAGTTAACTTTAACCAGATATTCAGCCAATTTATCCAGCTGATAAGATGATGAGAGATAGAGGAAGGCAGATGAGTGAGTACAGTGAGCAGAAATCGAGGGCTTAAGTGTGGATGAAAGAGGGGGAATTGAAACTGGGAAAGGAGTGAAAAACCAAAAGGGAGAATGGAGGAACTGAGTAGGAGTTGAAAAGCTGCTACGTAGATGAGAAATAAAAAGAGGGACAGAGGCAGTCTTTCCTACAGAAGCTCTCCAGATCAACCAACAGTAAGGATTTAAGGGTTTGTTTTATTATATTAAGTTGTTAGCTCTCTGACTGGGAGCTCTTAAAAGGGTTTTTTGTACATTTTTAAAGCAAGGTTACTTTTTTTGGTGCTTTAGTGGGACTTTCCTTGAGCACAGTAGGTGGTTGAACTCCAGTAACCTCCTCAGCTTTGGGAAATGCTAACACCTAATCAGGTGTTAGTTCCCTCCCTATCCACCCCGACTCCCTCCCACCCACCCCTAGCGAGTAGTCTTGCTTTATAGGGAACCTCCCCATTTGACAAAGCACAGAGAATTGGACCAGCACATTTTGAATATAATTAAGGAGATTTAACTGCTTTTTCTCTGAAAGGACAGCTGGGAAACCGGCTGGTACTTGGTAGATCTCTCTCTTTTGCTTTAACAGATACCTAAGCTCCACGAACAGAACAATGGCTGGGAAAAATCGTATCGCTAAAGCTGTTGCCCCCGTTACAGCTTCTGCCTCGGTCCAGACAGAGGTCCTAATGCCAGTTGAAGAACCGGTTCCATGTGCAGGGTGCCTGCATGCTGAAGCTCTGAGGAAACAAGTGGAGGAACTCAGAGAGGAGGTGGGGAGGCTGAGGAGCATTCAAGACAGTGAGAAGTACATTGACGAGATGCTTCTTGCAGCAACCAAGCTCTCCAGCAGAGGAGAAGATGGGTGCCAACAGAATGTCGATGGTTGGACACAACTCACCAGGGCCTGCAAAATCACCAATCCAACTTCTCCAGCCCTTGAATTGAAGAACCATTATGCAGCCCTGGAAGTGGAGGAGGTGAAAGCATCCCTGGAAAGGGAAGAACCAGAGCTCAAGTACCCCAAAGTTGCAGAATCAGTAACCACAAGGAAACGAAGGGTAGTGGTGGTTGGAGACTCTCTTCTGAGGGGTCCATCTGCCGACCAGACTTGATGTCCAGAGAGGTATGCTGTCTGCCTGGTGCCAAAATCCAAGATGTTACGGAGAGTTTGCCGAGACTCATCAAGCCCACTGACTATTACCCAATGTTGCTAATCCATGTTGGAACAAATGATACTGCCAGGTATACCTCAGAACGTATCAAAAGTGACTTCATGGCTCTGGGACAGAGGATGAAGCAGTTAGGTGCACAGGTGGTGTTCTCTTCAATCCTCCCTGTTGAGGGTAAAGGCCAAGGCAGAGAGGCTCGGAGGCTCGCATCCTGGAGAAGAATGCATGGCTGCGTGGATGGTGTCATCGAGAGCGTTTTGGTTTCCTAGACCATGGGATGCTGTTCCAGGGGTTGCAGAGCAGAGATGGCATCCATCTGTCCAAGAAAGGTCAACGCGTCTTCAGTAGTAGACTGGCTAATCTACTGAAGAGGGCTTTAAACTAGATTCGTTGCGGATGGGTGAAGAAAGCCCCCAGGTAAGTGAAAGACCCAAGTTATTTAATGTAACAGGGGTAACATATGGAAAGCAGTGTGTATAAATGCCTGTAGCATGGGAAATAAGATCCCTGATGTTGAAGCTTTGGTGGGAGTGGGTGACTTGGATTTAGTGGCAGTTACAGAAACATGGTTCACAGAAAACCATGATTGGGATGTAACTATACCTGGCTATACTTTATTCAGAAAGGACAGGGTAGGTAGTAGGGGAGGAGGAGTGGCACTATATGTAAAAGATATAAGATCAGGGAATGCAGCTGATTTCATCTTGGTGTGTGGGCGGGAACCTCTCCTCACCTCACAGACTGCCTAGCAACTGCCCTACTCACCGGCATTTAAACCGTCGCTCCGGAGGCTCATTTAAGATCAGGGAATGCAGCTGATTTCATCTTGGTGTGTGGGCGGGAACCTCTCCTCACCTCACAGACTGCCTAGCAACTGCCCTGCTCACCGGCATTTAAACCGCCGCTCCGGAGGCGCGCCCGCACCTGAGGGCCTCGCCAGAGGGCCCTTTGGCGTGGCCCTTAGCCGGGGTCCATGGCGAATGATTAAAATCATACAGAAATTGTGAGTCTATTTGTCATGCCTGTAGTTTGTGAAGGTAGTCTGCTGTTCTGTTTTCTCCTATCTGTGCTATCACTTTGTCTATCTGTTTCTCCTACTCTGTCCTATCTTATTAATGGCGTTCTTTTCTTATTTTCCATAACATAAATGTAGGATTGTAAACCGCTCTGATGCTTCTTGGCCTGAGCGGTATATCAAATGTACATAATAAACATAAACATAAAAACTACTATTAAAGCTTTGGAATTACAGAGCTTAAAAGGGAGAGGGGAGGCATTGTGGGTTAAACTAGAAAGAGGGAAAGAGAAATCTATTTACATTAGTGTGATATACAGACCTCCCTCACAAGAGGAAGAGGTGGACAGAGAGTTAATTGAAGACATGTGCAGCATTGCTAGGAAAGGGGAAGTGCTACTGATAGGAGATTTCAATATGCCAGATGTTGATTGGCACATTCCTGCTGCAGTATCATCTAGAAGTAAGGAGATCCTGGATTCTCTACAGGGAGAACTATTCAGGCAATTGGTAACAGACCCCACATGTGAAGGGGCCATACTGGACTTGGTGCTTACCAATGTTGAAAGTGTTTCTGATGTTGTAGTGGGAGATCATTTTGCATCCAGTGATCACCAGATGGTGTGGTTCAGTATTAGGACTAGGGCTGTTAGAATCCATTCAAAGGCGAGGATCTTAGACTTTAGGAAGACTAACTTTGCGAAGATGGGCCAATACCTCAGGGAGTCGTTAGCGGGATGGGAACAGCTGAGGGATGTAGAAAAACAGTGGGAAAAACTGAAAGGGGATATTTTAAGGGCAACCAACCTTTTTGTTAAAATGGTAAATAAAGGTAAAAGGAAAAGGAGACCGCTATGGTTTTCGAAAGAAGTAGCTGAAAAAGTGAAGAAAAAGAGGGAGGCCTTCATGAAATACAAGAGATCACAGAGAGAGGAAGACAGGCATCTGTATTTGGAAAAACTTAGAGAAGCTAGCAAAGTAGTCAAGAAGGCAAAGATTCAAAAGGAGGAGGAAATAGCCAATGCAATAAAATGGGGGGATAAGACATAAAATGGGGGGATAAGACAAGCTCCCTGCAAACCATCAGCAGCTCTCCCCTCACGGGGATCGAGCCACCGGCAGGAGCAGCGGGAAAGCAGCCATCTTCAGCGCCTCTGCCCAATCGGGGCAGGCGCCCAGCTTTAAAAGGAAGCGCCATCGGGCGCACGTGAAAGCTCCCTGCAAACCATCAGCAGCTCTCCCCTCACGGGGATTGAGCCACCGGCAGGAGCAGCGGGAAAGCAGCCATCTTCGGCGTCTCTGCCCAATCGGGGCAGGCGCCCAGCTTTAAAAGGAAGCGCCATCGGGCGCACGTGAAAGCTCCCTGCAAACCATCAGCAGCTCTCCCCTCACGGGGATCGAGCCACCGGCAGGAGCAGCGGGAAAGCAGCCATCTTCGGCGTCTCTGCCCAATCGGGGCAGGCGCCCAGCTTTAAAAGGAAGCGCCATCGGGCGCACGTGAAAGCTCCCTGCAAACCATCAGCAGCTCTCCCCTCACGGGGATCGAGCCACCGGCAGGAGCAGCGGTAAAGCAGCCATCTTCGGCGTCTCTGCCCAATCGGGGCAGGCGCCCAGCTTTAAAAGGAAGCGCCATCGGGCGCACCCGCGCCTGAGGGCCTCGCCAGAGGGCCCTTTGGCGTGGCCCTTAGGTGGGGACCGCAACAGAGAATCCATAGGCCTGAAGACATTGCTAAGTAGCAATTAACATCCAATCCTCCAGGTCTTGCCCTCCTCCATCGGGAACTATCATCTGTCTCTACTCCAACTGAACGAAAGAACCGAACACAAGACTCACAAAGAAGAAATGCAGACCATCGATATTATACACGCCCGAACATAACAGCAGTCTGAAGAAAAGGAAAATAATTAGTTCAGTCCTTACCACCCATTATAATGGTACCAGTGGGACAGGAGTGACTGGTGATTGCTCCTACTCTCAAGAACACTCTTTGGCCTTACAACAAAAGCCACCAACCTAAGCTCTACTCGCCTGATGATCAAGTCCCCAGCAGCAGGAGTAGCTGCAGCCATCCCAGCTGCCTTCTCTGCCTAATCGGGGCAGTCACGTGCAGCATTCAAACCAACGCGCCCTTGGGATTAGCACGAAAGCCACAACTCTGGTCCTCCTGCAAGTTTTGCAAGTTTTCCTGAACTCTCTCATATACTGACCTAAGCATTTTGCTTCTGAACGAACAAGGAACTCTTAATAATGTAATCCCATTCATGTTTTCCTCTAGGATTAATGTGATCAGCATCCCTGTTACCTAATAGCCTGTATTTTATAATAACTCTGTAACATTATAACAGTTTCTCACTCATTCTCTCACCTGTGTACTGCAAGTTACAATTCTGCCACTTTGTAGCCTACAATTCTAAGTAAGTCTTTAATGTGGTTTGTTATGTCATTCTCAGTAGCTCTGTAGCTTTGCAACTACTCTATTGTTGTTTGTTACGTCATTCTCAGTAGCTCTGTAACTTTTGCAACTACTCTATATTGCCACAGCTCCCCAGCCCGCAAAACCTACCTCAGCCACTCACATCCCACCATGGCCTACGCATCACTTAATCTTACCATACTCTTCCTCCTGACAAACGCCATACAAATCTCCATTGCCCTAGTAGACAGACACTGTCATATCCCCACTATCCACCATCTGGGTAAAAGAAACCAGGAAAACCCCTTTCATTCAGCCACACGGCTACCACATCAGCCACGTCGTTCGCACCTCTTGTATGTAGACCTTATTCAATCTAAATACAGCAAGGCAACCCAACAGCAAGTCCTCAAATGCGCACTCATAAATTCCCGCTCTGTTCACAAGAAATGGCCTGTCATCACTGATCTTATAGCTGTGCACAACCTAGACCTCCTCATGGTGACAGAATCCTGGCTGTCTGATTCAGATGCTGCTCTAATAAATCAATTCATCCCACCTAATTTCTCCATTTACACCTGCCATAGATCCAACCGCAAAGGCGGAGGGGTCTTTATCCTAGCCAAAACAGACCTTAAATTTCTACTATGCTCCTCCAAGAGCACTACACATGCCGACATTGTCTCCATAGCAAATAAATTCATCACCATAAACCTCATATATAGAGCCCCCTCCTCACCTCCAGATGACATCTCCACCTTCATTGACATAGCCTGCAACCCAGCCAATCCACGCAATCCCAACTGGCTACTCGGTGATTTTAACCTACCATCCCTGAAACTTGACCAAGCAATGGCCTTCCTGGATGCAATGCAAGATTTGCAATTCAAACAATTGGTGACAGCCTCAACGCACCAAAAAGGAAACCTATTAGACCTAATTTTTGCCCCTAGCACTTCAGTTAGCCACATATCAGACTTCAACATTTCAATCAGTCCTGTTCCCTGGTCCGACCATAACCTGATTACTTTCCAAATACCATCACATCATGTTCCGGCACCACAGAGTGAAGCTACTAGACCCTCAGCCACACCACGCTCCAGACCTCTTGTTATAGAAGAGTTCTCCAAAAAAGTCCTCCCAACCCTACATCAGAAATCTACCAACCTTGAAGAAGCAATCTCCATCTGGAACAACACATTGAAGGAATTCGCCCACCCAACATCCTCCATTAGCTCAGAAACCCACAACAGATGTAAAAGGAGAAGACAGCATGCTCCATGGTTCTCAGCAGAACTCCGTGCCTCCCTCATCGAACTCAGGAAGCACGAGAGGAAGTGGAGACGCTCCCAATCCCAGTCCCACAAATCAACCTACCTCGGACTCCTGAAGTCTCACCGCGAGAAGATCTATCTCAGAATGAGGGAATACCACACCCAGCTCCTTCAACGCTCAATCAACAAACCGAGAGACCTATTCAACCTAGCGAAATCCCTAATCAAGGAACCCTCCCCCATCCAACTGGCCCCAATTCCCCCCCAGTCACACGCCGACTTCCTCCAATCCAAATCACTAACAGCAAGTAATCAGCCAACATCAATAGCGCCCCCCTTTACCAAACTCCCACCTCACAAACATCACTCACACATTTTACCCCTCCCGATGAGAAGAGTCTCCAAGACCTCATTGCCAGCATCAACAACACCTCAACAGCTCCAAACGACCCCTGTCCAGCACACTGGATCCGGACCCTCCGAGTTGAACTCAGCCCAATTCTACTAAACATCATCCGTCTCTCCTTTGCTACCGGCTCATTCTCCTCTTTACTCAAACGAACCTCAATAAGACCCCTCCTAAAGAACAGCAGACTCGACCCATCAAAGACAGAATCCTACCGACCTATCGCGAGCATTCCTCTCCTCGCTAAAATAATTGAGAAGGTCGTCTACAGACAAATCCAACAACATACAGACTTAGCAGCCCCCCTCGACCCCTGCCAACACGGCTTTAGAGAATCGCATGGAACAGAAACACTGCTCACCACCCTCACCAACACTCTCAACAGAGGAATTGACAACGCTGAAAATGGTTTCGCCCTCATCTTCCTGGATATCTCAGCAGCCTTCGATTCCGTCAATCACAACCAGCTACTTACCCACCTCCTGGAAAAAGGCATCCACGGCCTTGCCTGGGAGTGGTGTAAATCCTACATATCGGATCGCTGGCAACAAGTCCGTGTTGGTTCTGAAACTTCGACACCCATTCCACCAGCAACAAGGTGTCCCGCAAGGTTCCTCCTTATCGGCGCTGATGTTCAATATCTATATGCAGCCGATATGCAACATAATCCGATCCTTCAATATTTCTTCCCTAATCTACGCGGATGATGTTCTGCTATTTACCCCATTCAAAGTCAAACAACCGGAATTCACCAACCTTGTTAACTGCTTCAACGCAATTACAGATTGTCTAACTACCCAAAACATACACATTAACTTCAAGAAAACTGAGGTACTTTTCATATCAAGGAACAAAAACTTCTCTCCCCACTCCAGCCTAAGAGTAAGAGATGCCGAGCTTCCAAGCCGTAATGCCATACGCTACCTCGGCATTACTCTTGACCAGCACCTGGTTTTCAAGGAGCATATAAAAAACATCACCAGGTCCATCTACAACAAAATCAGGACACTGAGACATCTCAAACCTATGCTACCTGCTGACGACTTCCGAACCATCTTCCAGGCCCTCATACTACCACATTTAGATTATGCAAACCTAATCTTGTACGGCCTACCAAAGAATACTCTCAATCCTCTCCAACAAGCCATGAATGCCGCTGCACGTGTCCTCTGTGGTCTAGCCAGATCAGTCCACATCACACCAATACTCAAGGATCTCCATTGGTTACCGATATACTCTAGGCTAACATATAAGATTCTGTTAATAACATTCAAGATTATCAACAACATCGCCCCCAATTCTCTCAAGGAACTTATCACACCTACTCCAAAAACTAGAACCAGAAGGACAACAACAGACAACACTTTGACTATTCCCAAAGACTCCATAAAATGCTCCCAAACAACCAGGAGAAGAACCTTTGCCTACTATGCACCAAAATGTTGGAACGACCTCCCCCCAGAAATCAGAGCGATCCGAGACCTTCTACAATTCCGGAAAGCAATAAAACACCACCTCTTTCTGCTCCATTTTGCCCAAGCCGCCACCCTGACTCTAAGAAACCATCCCCCTTCCCCTACTAAAGACTCCTACACAACATAACGCTCAAGCACCATGCACTCACTTATCAGTCCTGAAGCAACCTATGTACTTTCAGATCAATTATCAACTATTATGCCATATCTTTATGTATATAGTTTCATGTATCCCTCAACCATCCTGATACATGTCAATATGTAAATAGTTTCCCATGTTCTCCAAGTTTTATTCCTTGTTATAATGTAAATTCAATCAGTCTTCTCTGATCTGAAAACTCTGTTAAATGTAAACCGCACTGATAACAAATAGTGTGGTATATAAGAATTGTTAAATAAATAAAATAAATAAATAAATTTTTCAGATATATTAGTGAGAAGAGGAAGGGCAAGAGTGGTATTGTCAGACTCAAGGGTGCAGGGGAGGAATATGTAGAAGCTGATAAGGATAAAGCGGAATTGCTTAACAAATATTTTTGTTCTGTGTTCACAGATGAAGAACCAGGAGCAGGACCTCAGAAACACCCACAAACAGGAACAGAAGCAAACGACATCTTGAACAATTTTCAAAAGACTGTGTTTGTGAGAAACTATCTCAACTTAAAGTAGACAAAGCGATGGGACCGGATGGGATACACCCGAGAATACTGAGGGAACTTGGGGACGTTCTAGCAGCTCCACTGACTGACCTTTTCAATGCCTCGTTGAAGTCGGGAGTGGTGCCAAAGGACTGGAGAGAGGCTCATGTGGTGCCTTTACACAAAAGCGGAAGTAAGGATGTGGTTGAAAACTACAGGCCGGTTAGTTTAACTTCGGTTGTGAGTAAATTATTGGAAACGCTGCTGAAAGAGAAAATAGTGAGGTTTCTGGAGTCCAACGGATTACAGGATCCAAGGCAGCATGGATTCATCAGAGGCAGGTCTTGTCAGACAAATCTGATTGATTTCTTTGACTGGGTGACCAGAGAGTTGGACCGAGGGAGAGCTCTAGATGTGGTGTATTTAGATTTCAGTAAAGCCTTTGACACTGTTCCTCACAGGCGACTTATAAACAAACTGAGCACCCTAGGGATGGACCCTAAAGTTACTGCTTGGGTTAGAAATTGGTTGGGTGGGAGGCGACAAAGAGTACAAGTAAATGGAGCTCACTCTGAGGAGAAGGATGTTATCAGTGGTGTGCCCCAGGGATCTGTCCTTGGTCCGATTCTTTTAACATCTTTGTTAGTGATATAGCGGAAGGGCTTTCAAGTAAGGTTTGCCTCTTTGCGGATGATACCAAAATCTGCAATAGAGCAGACACCCAGGAAGGGGTAGATAACATGAGGAGGGATCTAGCTAAGCTTGAAGAATGGTCTAGAATTTGGCAGCTGGGATTTAATGCTAAAAAATGTAAGGTCATGCATTTGGGCTGCAGCAATCCAAGGGAGCAATATAGTATAGGGGGTGAAGTACTTTTGTCCACTAAAGAAGAGCGGGACCTAGGCGTGGTTGTATATGATGATCTTAAAGTAGCTAAAGAGGTAGAAAAGGCGACGGCAAAAGCTAGAAGGATGCTTGGGTGCATACGGAGAGGAATGGCTAGCACAAAAAAGGAGGTGATAATGCCTCTGTATAAGTCTTTGCTGCAACCTCATTTGGAGTATAGTGTGCAATTCTGGAGACCGCACCTTCAAAAGGATGTGAACAGGATGGAGTCGGTGCAGAGGGTGGCTACTAAAATGATTAGTGGTCTTCATCATAAAGCATATGAGGACAGACTGAAGGATCTTAATATGTACACCTTAGAGTAAAGGCGGGATAGAGGTGATATGATTGAGATGTTTAAATACCTCCATGGCATAAATGTTCAGGGAGAGAGCCTCTTTCAATTGAAAGCAAGTTCTGCTACGAGGGGACATGGGATGCGGGTGAAGGGAGATAGATTCAGGAGTGATATGCGGAAATATTTCTTTACGGAAAGAGTAGTGGATCCAGGGAACAGTCTCCCAGTGGAGGTGGTAGAGATGACGACAGTAACTGAATTCAAAAAAGCATGGGACAAACACAGAGGATCTCTAAAGGTAAAAAGGGGACTGTTGTAGTTGTTATGGAAGGACAGACTAGATAGGCCATGTGGTCTTTTTCTGTCGTCATATTTCTATGTTTCTATGTAGAACAATGAAAAAAAAAATGAAAGATGATTGTCGAGAGAAAGGGAGGGGAGAAGAAAAGAAGGTAGAGGGAGAAACTGAAAAAGAGACCATGAGGACCATAGAAAAATAAAAGGAATAGATAATAAAAGGCCAAAACCCCCTTTTATTTTAAGATTTTATTGATTGCATTATTGGGAATGTGCATTTCTTATGCCTTTGTGTTTTGCTCAGTACAGGACAATATGCATTTCCTTTTCTCTTCAGTGTTCCACTGCTGAAAGAGTCTGGATTCTTGGGCTTTCCATTTCATTCCATTTGTAATTTCTTATTCTGTATTTGGTAAAAATCTGTCTGTGTTCTGTTTGTGAGGTATTGTGCTAGCATATAGTTTCTGGGTGGGGATCTATAGCAGCAGTCCAGCTTGATTTATTTTTCCTACAGGAGGTATTGGTGTTCTAGGCCTGGTGAAATTTTACAGTGCTGACTTTTCCTGCCTAGATTTTTGCTGTTTGAGTACAGGGAGTTAGTACTGGTATGGAATAGCATAATTCAGAGTGTCTTTTTTTGCAGGGTTTGTGTTAGTTCATAGAATGTCTGGTAGTGGATGGAGCTTGTGTTACTGAGGTGACACGAGAACCTGAATATAATTTTTGTTTAATAGGTTGTATGGTGAATCATCCTAGTTTGCTCTGCATCCACGGCTCTTCCTGTATGCTTATGGTTATTGCTGTTTTACTGTAGTTACTGTATTTTGTTCTCTGCCCTGAGCATTGTGAAAAAGGGACGTATAAAATACACTGATATTTGCTTGATTATGTGAATGGATCTGGTGTTCTATAATGTGTTCTTTGACTCTCAAGCTACAGGCTACCAAAAATTGAGGAGGCCATTGAGAAGCCCAACAGGGGCAAACTCAACTGCAGTATAGCGGAAGGCTGTACAACTCGACTTCTATGTACAAACTGAGTGATTCTCTCTTCCCCCCTTTTCCTTTTTGGTAACCTGGACAGAATAGAATGGGCATAGGGGGGATGGAGTTGGATTCTAATCCTCAAAAAAATTCTGGAGCACAGATAGGCCGAAGTTGCTGTCGCATCAGGAAAGAGTACTTACTCACCTGTAACAGGTGTTCTCCAGGAGCAGCAGGAATCAGTCCTCACATATGGGTGTCATCGGCGCCGATGAAGCCCCAGCGGAGCATTTCCCCAGCTTTCTAAGAAAGCCTTTGGGAATGCAGGCACGCATGCGCGGTTCCCTTCCCGTCTAAAGGTGCCATCTTACCTCAGTCAAATGACATAGCTAAGAACAGCACACAAAAAATGAAAAAATTAAACAATGTACAACTGCAACTCCAAGGGGAGGAGGGAGGGTTGTGAGGACTGATTCCTGCTGCTCCTGGAGAACACCTGTTACAGGTTAGTAACTACTCTTTCTCCAGGACCAAGCAGGAAGTCAGTCATCACATATGGGTGACTCCCTAGCTCTGGACTACCAGGAACCCAGGCTGAACAAGAGAACTCCCACTAGTCTCAGCAGCAAAGAAAGACTTTTCACTGACTCAACCTCCACCGGTAGCCCAACAGAGGGCAGGAGTTGCCTAAACCTCAAAGAGATTCCGGAGTACTGCTTGGCCAAAAGCACTGTCCCTACGGGATTCCCTCTCCAGACAGTAATGGGCTGAAAAAGTCTGGCTTGAAGACCAAGTTGCAGCCCTGCAGATGTCTACCAAGGGCACAAAGCGGAGATGAGGCACTGAGGCAGCCATTGCCCTGACACGGTGGGCCGTAACCCGACCCTGCAAAGGAAGGTCAGCCGCCTTGTAAGCCCAGGTGATACAGTCAGCCACCCAGATGGACAAGGTACGCTTGGACACAGCCAACCCCAACTTATTAGGGTCAAAGGATACGAAGAGCTGAGTAGCCCTTCTATGCCCTTGCGTATGGTCAAGGTAGAAGGATAAGGCCCTCCTACAGTCCAGGGTATGCAGAACTGCTTCAGCCTGGCTTGCATGAGGCCTAGGGAAGAATGTTGGAAGAACCACCTCCTGGTTAATGTGGAAGGAGGAGACAACCTTCGGGAGGAACTTTGGATGAGTCCTAAGGACTACCCTGTTCCCATAGAAGCGAGTGTAAGGCCTGTCACAGACCAGGGCCTGAAGCTCACTAACTCGCCTGGCCGAGGTAAGGGCCACTAGGAAGAGTGTCTTCCAGGACAGGAAGCGTAGAGGGCAAGTAGCCATCGGCTCAAAAGGTGGGCGAGTCAGTTGCTGCAAGACCACATTCAGCTCCCACTCAGGGGCAGGAGGACGGATGGGAGGCTTGAGCAAAAGCAGGCCTCTGAGAAACCGGGGCACCAAGGGGTGAACAGACAGAGAATGTCCTTCCACTAGTGAGTGGTGAGCTGCTAGAGCTGAGAGGTGGACCCGAACAGAATTGGACTTAAGTCCCTGATTGGATAAGTGCAACAGATACTGAAGTACTACAGGGACAGTACAGGAGAAGGGATCTTCTGTACGTAGCTGACACCACACGGAAAACCTCTTCCATTTGAGAGCATAGGTTTTCCTAGTGGACTGTTTCCTAGAGGCTAGGAGAACCTCTTCAACTTCCTGAGGTAGGCCCCAGGGGGCCAAAACTACCCTTGCAGCCTCCAAGCCATCAAATTGAGAGCTTTGAGGTTGGGGTGCAGAAGAGACCCCTGATCCTGAGACAGAAGGTCGGGTTGCAACCCTAGAGGCAGTGGGGGATCCATTGCTAGCTGAAGCAAAAGTGGAAACCAAGGCTGTCTCGGCCACCGAGGAGCCACCAGCAGGACAGAGGCCTTGTCCTGGAGAATCTTGAACAGAGTTCGGGCCACCAGAGGCGTGGGAGGAAACGCAATACAGGAGGCCCTGAGACCATGGAATCAGAAAAGCATCTGCTGCTATCCGCAGAGGATGCGGTTGCCTGGAGCAGAACTTTGGCAGTTGCTTGTTCAGTGGACTGGCAAAGAGATCTATCAAAGGGAGACCCCATTTCAGGAAGATCTTCTGAACTATCAAGGGATGGAAATTTTGAATTTATTAAACAAGCAACAAAAGACATACCAAAAAGCAAAGAAAACAAAAACAAGAACAATCACCCCAACCAAATCCCACACCCCCCCAAAACCCCCACCCCCCCCGACATATCACAAGAACAAATATCACAACCCCCCCGTGACCCACCTCCCCAAACCCACCACCAACCCCAGCAACCAACACACGTGCCCCTCCTCCCAACAACCACCCCCAAAAGTCTCTGCAATGTCCATGTCCCCCCCCCTTCAGTCCAAAGTCCATGGTGCATCGCACAACCCCTCCCTTGCCCAACAACCCCCACCAGTCCAAATTGTCCGCACTGTCCGTTGGTGGGGATTGCCGGAACCCCCCCCCAAACCCACCCAAAAGAAACAACATCCCCTATCCCCATCCCCTCCCCTACAGAGGGAGCAGCAGCTCCCCCCTCCCCCTCCCCCGATCCCTGCCTCCTCCCCATCCACCCCCCAAAGCAAGAACAGCCATAGCAAATATTCCCCTCCCACACCCCCCCAAACAAACACATAAGGGCACCTAGAGCCCGTCCCCAACAAAATCCCTCCAAACAAAACCACTTATACAAAACCAAAAGATAAAAGAGAAACACGCCCCAGCCCTGCCCTGCAACCGAGACAGCGGGACGGGATGCACAGAACACGAAAACAAAAACAAAACAAGGACATGTACAGGGGGGGACGTCCAACCCCCAAGGAGAAAGGGAGAGCGGACAAGTGATCAAACCCAGCACACCCCCTCCCCACCCCCCCTAAGAGAAAAAACAACCCCAAAATCCTACCCATGAATAAAACCCCAGGGAAGGAAACCCTCCCTCTCCTGTCACACCCCCCTCCCCAGGGAAACAACACAACCCCACAGCTCTACAGGAACGAGAACCCCAGGGACCCCTCCCCCTCACGGGGGGCGGAGGGTGAGGTGACGCCACAGACGCTCCCAACGATGGGCCTCCACCACCCGTCTTTCGCGTTGCGCCATGCTGGACACTTCCTCCAGAATGTCCCGCACCACCTCGTCGAGGGGGCAGGACCAACCCCCGGGTCGAGACATGACAGCGCGCTTGCCACAGGTGGTAGCGCACTACAGCCGTGACGAGGTAGAGGGTCCCGGAGTCCTGCCTTAGAGGAAAGGACCAGGCCCCGTACACCCACTCCGCATACGTGAGGAGGGAAAGGTCGCGCAGGTGAAGAGCAGCGGACACCAACCGGCAGGCCTCCACGTTAAAGGGGCACTGCCGGAGGAAATGGTCCATGGTCTCCGCCTGCCCCTCACACCCGGCCCTCGGACAGACCCGCTCGGCCTGTGACCTGTACTTGAGGTTGTCCCTCACGTACAAACGCCCGTGGAAAGACAACCAGGCTACATCCCGAACCTTCTTCGGTAGCCGAGGGGAGTTCAACAGCCGAAGGCCCCGCTGCATCACATCCGCCGGACAGTCCCGCAGGGCCCACCGTGGTTGATAGTGAGAGGTGAGTACCATCCGGTATAATCCTTTCCGCCCCAAGGACTGGGCGAGCGGGTCGGTCACCCCCCACCGCCGAATGAGCCCCACCATCACAAATACGTACGATGGGGCCTGTTCCCCTCTCCGGCGCACACGTGGGACCGAGGACTCCCCTCCCACTGCTCCCAGAAGCGGGAGAACCATTCCCGATAGGAGGCCACCCACCAAACCCCACCCCCTTCCCTCATCCTACCTAGGTGAAACGCCATAGACAAGACTGACAGGAAAACAAGGGGGTGCAACATACCCAAACCACCCTCTGCCCGATCCAGGCAGACGATGTTGCGCTGGACAGGGTTCAAGCGGTTACCCCACAGAAAACAGAAAAAGACGGCACAGACAGATGCCTGACGGGACAACGGAAGGACGAAGACCGTGGCTACGTGCAGAAAGAGAGGAAGCAGAAACGTCCCGAGGAGTTTGATCTTCTCCTCGTACGTACACCTCCACCCCCTCCACCGCAGCACCCGACACCGTGCAGTCTCGAGACAACGGTCCCAATTGGACTCCGCACAGTCCTCCGACCCGAAGACGAGGCCCAAAACGCGGACCTCCCCCACGGGAGAAGGAAAGGGGGCGCAGGAAGGCGGGGAGGCCTCCGAGGAGCCCAACCACAGCGTCTGGCACTTGCTGTGGTTTACAACAGAATGGGCTACCTCCGAGTACTCCTCCACGGCCTCTCGCAGGGCCTCTACCCCATCAGTGCCGTCCACGTAAACTGAGATGTCGTCAGCGTAAGCAACGACGGACACCGGGGGCGCACCGGGCGCCTCCAGGCCCCGCAACCCACCTGAGGACAATCTCCGGAGGAAGGGGTCGAGGGAGAAAACATACAGCAGGGGGCTCAAAGGGCACCCCTGCCGCACCCCCGAGGCGACACCAAATGGCCGTCCGAGCCACCCGTTAATAAACGGGAAGCTCACCCCCCCTCGGTACAGCGCCTGCACGACGAAGAGGAAACCTGCGGGGAGGCCGAAGTGCTGGAGCACCACCCACAGGTACCGGTGACTGACTCGATCAAAGGCCTTGGACTGATCCAAGGAGACCAACCAGTGGTCCCGTTGGAGCGACCGGCCTCTTTCCACCATCTCCCGGACTGTGGCGACAGCGTCCAGAACCCCTCTCCCCCGAACGGAACAATACTGGGAAGGGGACAGCAAATCGCCCGATACCTCCACCAGTCGGTTGGCCAAACACTTGGCCAGGATCTTCCGGTCCGCGTTCAGAAGAGAGAGCGGCCGCCAGAAGTCCAAGGAGCTATCGTCCTTCCCCTTGGAGAGCAGCAGCAGGACAGACTCGCGAAATGACCGCGGGAGATACCCCGTGTCCATGATCTCCTGAAACAGGGAGGTCAGGAAGGGGGCCAGCTGGGCAATGAAAGTGCGATAGAACTCCACAGGGAGCCCATCGCGCCCAGGCACCTTCCCCAACGGCATGGCACGAATCGCCCTCTCCACCTCCACCTGCTGAATCGGTGCAGCGAGTGCATCAACCTGTGCCTGGACCACAGCCGAATACACCGGGGGAAGGCCCAGGTACGTTCGGATATGGGTGAGGTCCACGGGGCGATCCCCAAACAGGTCCGAGAAGTATTCCCCCACCATCCGCAAAAGGTCCTCCTGGGAGGTATGAATGGTACCGTCCTCGCCCCGCAGGGCCATGACCTCCCGACGCTGAACCCTCTCCCTGCAAGTCCGGAAAGGGTCTGGAGTGGCGCCCCCACCGGCCGCCCCCTCGAAGCATAGGGAGGCATGGCGATCGTAAAGCAGGCCACGGAGCTGGACGCGCACCTCTTCAACCTCCTCCCGCGCTGCCCCTCGGGATACCAAACGATCCAGCGACCTCCGGAGGACAGTGTAGGTGAGGTAGCGGGATCGAGCCATGGAGGTACCCCGGGAACGGAAGAGTTGTCGGGCACGCGTCTTCACCTCATCCCACCAGGCGCCACGGGAAGGAAAAACACTCAGCAGGGTCTCCTGGTCTGCGAGAAAGGCCAAGAACTCCTGGACCACCTCTGATGTTGCCAACAACTGCACATTCAGTCGCCACAGGCCAGGACCCCTGCTAAGCTCCTCGTGGTTGGCCAGGAAGGACACAGAGAGGACGCGGTGGTCCGAAAAATCAACCGCCTGCAACTGCGGAGGGGAACACTCCACCCGGGCACTCACATATATCCGATCGATACGACTCCTGCACGTCCCATGGTAGTAGGTGAACCCCGGCGACCTAGGAAAGGCCCGGTGGAAAACATCCACCAGGTCAGCCGTCCGGGTCATCTCGGCCAAAAAGAGGCCCTCGTAACTGGGTGGGCAACGCTCCCCCCCTCGGTCCTGCAAAAAGGTGGTGGTGTTGAAATCCCCGGCAAGGACCACCAAACGGGAGGTGTGTAAGTAGGGTCGGATAACCCCAAACAGGGTCTTCCGCCCCAACTTAGACTGGGGGCCGTAGACCACCACGAAACGAAACCGATGGGGCCCGCAGTAGCCATCTAAAAGTAAGCACCGGCCCTGCTCCAGTTCCCACACGTACTGCACCTGAAATCGGTTGGACGTGAACAAAACCGCCACTCCTGCATAGGGCTGTGCCGCAAGGGACCAGTACGAAGGGCCCCACCTCCACTCCCGCTTCGCCCGATGAAGGCTAGCGAGCGAGGTGAGCCTAGTCTCCTGCAAGAAGATGACATCCAGCCCACTCGTGGAAAGAAAATCATAGGCCGAAGCCCGCGCCTGGTCTGTCAAAATGCTAGCCACGTTGATGGTGGCGCACGAGAACGCAGGAGTGCACGCCATGCCTATTTCGAGTGCAGTGACCCTTTCCTCCTCTTCTCACCAACCCCGGGATCCCCAGAATCCCGCTTGCAGGACAAGCCCGCGAGCTGGAACAACTCCTCCTGGTCCACGTCGACCACCTCGAGGATCTCCTCCTCCTCCCGCTCGACCCTGTCACCCCAGGAGGTGCTGGCGCCCCCGGGACCACCAGGCAAAGCTGTCGCGAGGGCAGGCCCAGCCCCCACCGGAGGAGGAGGTACAAACGGGTCAGGGGTCGGAGGAATGACCTCCTCCGTGGGGTCCACCACCTGTGCAGCCCCCCCTTCCCCGGACAAAGACTGAGACAATACGACAGTGCCCACCCCCGCGGGGGAGGCCCGGGCGGCCGGGTCAGCAGGGGGCTCCTGCGAAGGCCCTGAACCCAACTGCGGGGGTACAAGGCCATCCTCCCTCACCCGTCGGGCGCCAGTATCCCCCTTGATTGGAGGACCCTGACTGCGGCGTGCCTTCGGCATCTTTGAAGGTCGCCGCTGAGGAAGAGGAGCCGCCCCCGCCGCTAACCGCTCCGAGCGCCGCACAGGAAGCCCTGCCTCCACAGGCAAGCCCTCATCCGCCTCAGCCGCATCAGCAGCCAAAAAGACGAAACGGTTGATGTCCAACACGGGCTCTGCATCCAGCAACGGGGATGTCTCCCGTTTCTTCCTTTTGGACTTGCCACCCTTGGAAGGGACCGTAGTCCATTCCTCAGGTGGCACCACCCGCAACCTACTATCCTGTCGTGAGACATTAACCTCCACCACATCAACCCTCTCCTCCTTCCTACCCGAATCCCCTCCCCCTGGTGGCTCCCTCGGCTCGATGGACTCCTCCACCCTAGGGCCCTCGGACTCCTCCTGAGGGAGAGGGGCCTCCACAACCTCCTCCCGCACAGGAGCCCGAGGTGGAGCGACGGCATCCCCCCCCGGTCCATTGTGTGATGCGGAGGGGCAGCGGGCGAAGGGGTGGCCCAACTCCCCGCAAAGGTTACACCGAATAAGCAGACACCCGGCCGAGGCGTGACCCCGTCCACCACAACGGGTGCAGACCTGCTCGGGACAGTTCATGCTCAAATGGCGAAAGGAGCCACAGCGGTGACACTCGCGGGGTTGCCCGGGGTAATAGCACAAGATGCGATCCCGACCGAGAAAACCGGCCGAGGGCACGTGCTGCACGACGTTACCCACCTCACGCAAACGGATCCTACCTTTCCACGACCCGTCCCACACCCCTAGGGGCCCAGCGCCCTTAACCAGGGGTGCGAGGAGCACCGCATGGCGCGACAACCAAAACTGGATGTCCTGCCCTGGGAGCGACTCATTCCTGGATAGGATGGTCACAGGTACCGTCCCCTGGCGAGAGATAGGCACAACACGAAAGTCAGCCCACCCTCCCTGCCCCCTCTGCTGCTGGTATCGGTCCCAGAAAATCTCCAGCCCCCGTCTCAGCATGAAACTAACATCATATTCAATGGTGTTGTTCATGTGGATGAAGGCATAGAGATCTCCCGGGAGAAACCCCAGCCCAAGGACCATCCTCAAGACCTGTTCCCTGGCTGGAGGGGACCCCTCCCCAGCCCATCGGATCTGCGCCACGTTGCGCCGTCGGACCTCACCCCCTACCCCTCGGAACCCTCCCCCACCTCCTCCCCCTCCTACGGGACCATTCCCTTGGAACCCCCCTCCCCCCACCTGGTGGCCCCGGAGTGGTGCCCGCCCCCTTCAGAGCCTCCGCAACGGTCCGGGGGGGGGGAAACCGACCCCCCAGCTCCCATCCCCCGCCCTCCTTGGTCTGCCCCTGCAGCCACCTGCGGGGGATCCTGCTGCTGGACCGCAGGATCCGCAACCTCCTCACATAGGGCGACCGGAGGACTGGGCAAGGTCAGCCCCGCTAACACAGAGTCAGGGATGCTATCCCTTCCGGATCCCTGGGTGCCACCGAGAACCCCCGGATCACCACTTGCTTCTACCTCCAGCTGCCGAAAGGCAGCAAAAGCCCCGGGAGGGCCCGTCGGGGTCTCTAAGGCCAATTGAAGGGCGTCACGGACCTGGTTCTCGGTAACACCCAGGGGACCAGAAAGCCCCCCTAAACCTCCGTCCCGTGTTCCCGTCCCAGCGCAAGGCTCCTGGGTCTCGGCCACCACTACCGGGGACGAACCCTGCTCCCCTCCATTCCCGGGATTCAGGGGGACCACCTCAACCCCTACCCCCACTGAGGACAGACCCTTCCCTCCATCGGGACCAACTACTACCACCTTCCCCACTACTAGACCCGTCGTCCGCTCCCCCTCACCCTCCGCCAGACCCTCCACCGACCCACCGTCAGCTGCCTCCTGTATGGCCCCCGGCAATAAGGCAGGACCTCCCCGAGACAGTAGGGCAGATCCCCCAAATATAAATCCCCCCAAACCTCCACCCCCCTGCCCCCCGTCACTCCCAGGTCCTACCTTATTGTCGGTGCCAGACGTGGCACAGGGGTTCGGAGCAGTATGGCCGGCAGCCAGGGCTCTAGCAGCAAGGGCGGAAGCCCCTCTGCGAGCCAGGCCTCCCTTGACCAAATCGGTGGGACAGGCGAACACCTGTGCATCCCATGCCACTGGCGCAGGTTGCACGGACAGCTGCTGCACCTCCTTCCTGCCCCCCTCCCCCACAGAGGCTACAGGCAAGGACCTGTAACCCTGACCTTGCCCTTTCCCTTCTCTGACACCCCCCCGGTGCCGGGCAGCCACCTCCGGGAACCCAGGACGACCATCATGCCGCCTGGGAGCCGGAAGGGCAGCCATCAGAATGGAATCCAGACCCCCACCCTTCCCGTCCCCAACCACCGGCACTGCTCCACTACCCAATGCCTGACTCTCAACAGACGCTGTGGCAGCAGACCCCCTACGGGACAAACAGGAACCTGTATTCCCCTGGCAAAACTCCTGCTGCACTGCTGTCCGGCAAGACTGCAAGGACTCCTCCTGGGATCCCCGGTAGGTTGGCAACTTCGGGTCAGTACCAGACCCGCGGCGATATTCACACTTCCGGGATGACCCGGAAGTGACAACATCATGCTGAGGGCAGCCCTTGTTCGATTCAGCACGGCCCAGGGAAAGCCCTGCTACCTCCTCCTCCTGCAGGGGAATCCCGGCAGCTGCAGGGACAGCGTCACTCGATCTCCGGCGGCCATCTTGGATTCGTCGTGAAACGGAGACCGGTGCTGGAAACGCCGAAAATGCCGCGGAAACTGACCCAGACATCAACCTCTCAGCTCTCCTGTCTTCTCTCCTCTCTTCCACCTGATGCACGGGTGCTGCAGCCATATTCAAATCCCGCGGATCTCTGCAGGTCAGGGCCTCGCCCCCAACCTCCCCGGGGGCATCAGACATCAAGGGAGTCACTGGTGTTAGACGAGCCGTCCCAGCAGTCACGGCAGCCTCATCTGTCCATCCAGCCACAGCCGACAGGTAGGTTACTCTAGGATCCGTCATATGTACTAATAATGATCGTTGTTCTGGAACGACACCCGGGAAGGACAAGGGGGAAGAGCAACCACCCTGTAGATCCACTGGCCGTCTCTCCCCCGGGGCCCCCCCCCCGGACTGTACCTATACTACGATCCCACTTATCATAGTTGTCATAAATCTCTGTGAGGGACCCACAACCTTGCTGTTTGAGGTACATGATTTCCTGATGTGTTCCCTTCAAGGCCCGCTTCACCCTCCTCCGATATGTGTTATAGGCCACCCACTCCTCACCTGGAATGGTGGCCTGCAGGCTCTCCAGGTGGGAGAGCTGGGCTTGCAGCCGGGCCGCCTCCTCCTGGAGACCCCGAAGCCGCCGCACTGCCGCCACGATCTCATCTGGGGCCCGAGCTGGTTGCTGGAAGGACGGCAGGCCCGGCCCTCCGTCCTCATCCTCACTGGAGGAGGTAGAGGCCTCCTCCAGGACCCGAGGCGGAGGGGGGAACCCGCCTCCTCCAGTTCTATACTCCACGGTCCTCCAGGGTCTCCCCAGGGCCTCTCCCCGCTGCCACCCAGCCTCCACACCCTGCCTGGGGAGGAGACAGGAGCCTCCTCCCTGGGGTAGCGGGCCCAAACCTCCATACCTGTGGGTCCCTCCTCCCTGGCCAGGCACAGTCCTACCTGGGGGGTCCCCCACCCGGGGCGCCGGCTGTTCCCTAGTTCCTTCATCGAGGTCCAAAGAAGGAGGAGGCCTACCAGGCGTGGCAGGCCTCTGGGCCTGGGCCTCCCCTGCTGGAGGTGGCCCAGGTCCCGACATCCAGGCACGAGCAGAGAAAAGGAACTGCTCCCTAGCAGGAGCTCTGCTCAACTGAAACCTCTCAGTGCTGCAGCCAAACAGGAAGTGGGTGGAGCTGCCACTCGTGGGGCTGCAAAATTCTGCTCAGCCGGTCGGCCAGGTAGTTTTCCTGGCCTGGAAGGTACACCGCCCTGAGGAGCATGTTGTGCTTGAGGGCAAATGAACAAAGGTCCTGAGCCTCCCGACAAAGGAGCCTGGACCCAGTTCCGCCTTGTTTGTTCACATAAAACATGGCTACCTGATTGTCTGTCTAAACCAGGACAGATTGATGAGCCAGGGCAGGAGAGAAAACTTTGAGAGCCAAGCGAATAGCCCTGAGTTCTAGGAGATTGATCTGTTGTGCAGCCTCCCAAGGAGACCACAAGCCCTGGGTGCACTTGTTGAGACAATGAGCCCCCCAGCCCTGTAGGGAGGCGTCTGTGGTCAGTACCACTGTGTACTCTGGAATTTGAAAGGGTACCCCCTGTAGTAGATTGGGTGGGTGCAGCCACCAATTGAGGGAGTCCAGAAATGGTCTGGACACCCTTATTCTGTCTCTGAGGCTGCCTGTGGCTTGTGACCATTGATTCCGAAGGGACCACTGTGCAGGCCTCATATGGAGCCTGGCATTGGGGGTCACATGTACTGTCAAAGCCATGTGGCCTAGAAGCCTCAGGCAGAGTCTGGCGGAGACTAGTGACCTGTTGAGAAACTGGTTTGCCAGGGCTATCAATCTTCGTGCTCTGTCTTCTGGCAAGAAAGCCTTTGCCAGGAGAGAGTTCAGCCTTGCTCCTATGAATTCCAAATTCTGGGAGGGGAGCAAAGTGGACTTTGTGAAGTTTATTACAAACCCTAGGCTTTGAAGAAGAGCAATAGTTCTGAGGGTGGCTTGTCTGGCCTCCTGCACGTCTGACCCCTGATGAGCCAGTCGTCCAGATAGGGAAAGACAAAGATTCCCTGATTTCTCAGGTAGGCCGCCACCACTGCCAGGCATTTGGTAAAGACTCTGGGAGCGGAGGTCAGGCCAAAAGGTAGTACTCTGTACTGATAATGGTTTCTTCCCACAATGAACCTGAGGTACTTTCTGTGGTCTAGATGAATGAGGATGTGAGTGTACGCATCCTTTAGATCTAAGGAGCATAGCCAATCTCCCTGCTGGAGGTAGGGCAGAAGTGTTCCAAGAGTAAGCATCTTGAACTTTTCCTTCTCTAGGAACTTGTTGAGGTTCCTGAGGTCCAGAATAGGTCGAAGGCCACCGGTTCTTTTGGGCACCAGGAAATACCTGGAGTAGAACCCCTGACTTTGCAAGTGGGGAGGCACAGGCTCCACCGCCTTGTCCACCAACAGACCTTGAAGCTCTTGGAGGAGAAGATCTGTGTGCAGGGGAGGCCTTGGAGGCTCCCCTGGAAAGTATGGTGGAGGCAGTTGGTGAAAATGAAGAGCATAGCCCCTGTGGACTATGTTCAACACCCAACTGTCCCCAGTGATGTGGGGCCACTGGTGGGCAAAGAGGGCGAGGCGACCTCCTGTGCAGGGTTGGGAGAGCAGGGACTGAGAGGCTACGCTCAAGGAGTCAAAAACTCCCACCCTGCTGAGTGGGAGCAGGGGCCGGAGGCTTGGGGGTCCTCTGCCTACGGGGCCCATTACCCTGCCCCTTGGCTTGCTGACTCTGGGGTGCAGCTTGGGAAGCCTGATACTGAGGGTACTGTTTGTAGGCAGTGCCCTTCCTCGGGTAAAAGGGCTTCTTACCCGAGGCCTTCTTCTTGTGAGAAGGGGCAGAGGTCTTTCTGGACAGCCTTGTCCTTGTAAGGTGCTCAGTCTCGAGCTGTGCGGCCTTCTCGGCCATGGGCTTGTCAAAAAGGTTCTCACCTTGGCAAGGGACATCGACCAACTTGTCCTGAACCCATCGCTTGAGGTCCGATGACTGCAGCCATGCCTGGCGTCGAGCCGCGATGCCGGCTGCCGCAACTCGGGCCGAAGCCTCGAAGCCACCGTAGGCAGTGTGGGACATAAACTTCGAGCAGTCCCGAATCCCCGAGGACAAGGACTTGAATCTCTGCAAGGGCTCCCCGGAGAGACCAGCGGAGAACCCGGCCAACTCCTTGGCCAGGTCTCGCAAGTACATGCCCATGTACAGCTGGTAAGACTGGACACGGCAAGCAAGCATCGAGCCCTGGAAGCACTTTCTAACGACACCATCGAGGTTCCGGGCCTTCCTGCCGGGGGGGGGGGGGGGCACCGCAGAGTGCATCTTCTGACTTTTCAGGCGATGCATGGCCGATTCCACCACCATGGAATGGTGTGGTAGCTGCACCTTTTGAAAGCCAGGGCTCTTCCGGAGCCGAATAAATCGAATCGACCCGCTTGCTTAGAACCGGCGCCGAGGCCGGTGCCTCCCACATCCGGAAGAGGAGCCGTTCCAGCATTGGAGGAACCGGGACAGTAAAGGCCTCCTTCGGAGAAGAGTCGTACTGCAGGGCCTCGAGCTCTTCGGCTCGAGGCTCTTCCTCGGGGTCTGCCGGGATAGTCAACGCGGTGGCCATATCCCGGACAAACTCCGAGAACCGGGTATCCTCCAGAGGGGATCTACTCCGAGGCTCAGACTGCGGTGTGTCCGACGGGACGCACCGAGTCTTGAACGTGTCGGGGGACTCCTCATCCTCCGTCTCCCAGGCGGACTCGTCCGATGAGGAGTCGCGGTCCGACCCTGTGGGGCCCTGGAGCACCCGCCCCGACGCCGGAGGCACCGGTGTCGATGCCCTCGGTCCCGAACGGGAGGTCGAGGGAGACCGCGACCGAGGTCGACCTCGAGCAATGATGGACTCGAGTATCGGCTCGGTCTCCGGGGTCGACTTCGATGTCGATGTCCCAGTGGTCGGGGCAGATGTGCCAGACAGGCTGGCCATCAGTGCTCACTGCTGCTCCATGAAGGCAGACAGTCTGCACTCCAAGGCTGTCATCCTGAGACTCAGCTCGGGAGACGCAGCAGCCACTGACTCGGGCCCCAGTGGCGCCGGGCCCGACGTCGGCTCTCTGGGAGGAGAGTCCTCGAGGACTGCGGGGCTTACGTGTCCAGCAGACTCCGGCTCCATGCGAGGAACTTTGGCAGACTTCTCTTGTTCCACGGGCCCGGGGCGACGGTCAGGGGTCTTAGACCTGGCCCTTGAGGAGCCAGGGACCTCCTCCGATGACGCCCTCACGAGCCGCTTCTTCCTCTTGCGTTCCCGGTCGGGGGACCCCCTGTCCGAGGAGCCCTGACGGCGTTCGGGATCCGAATCCCGAGATGTCGAGGCCTCAGACGAGGTCCGGGCCCAGCCGGAAGCTGAGTCGGAGAAAAGCCTTTCTTTCTGCTGCTGGCAACTTCGTAGTGCCTTAGAAGACATCTTCCCACATGGTCCACACGTCTTAGAGTCGTGATTAGGACCGAGGCACCGAAGGCAGGAGTCGTGGGTGTCGGTGAGAGACATCAACTTCTTACACCGATCACACTTTTTAAAACCGCTGGAAGCCATCGGGGAAAAAAAGAGTCCCCACGAGGTCAAAGGACCGGCCTTCCAGGGAAAAATCAAAAAAGGGTGCGAACGCCAGCCACGAAGGGCAAAAACCGAAAAAGAAGAATCGGGCTCGATACCGGTGTACCGAACCCGGCGGGAGGGGAACCGTCGTCGAACCGGAAAGAAAAAATAGCTAAAATCGCCAAAAAATCACACTTTTATCCGGGATGACAGGACACACGTCCGGTGGGCTTCTCGGAAAAAGAGAGACTGAGGTAAGATGGCACCTTTAGGCGGGAAGGGAACCGCGCATGCGTGCCTGCATTCCCAAAGGCTTTCTTAGAAAGCTGGGGAAATGCTCCGCTGGGGCTTCATCGGCGCCGATGACACCCATATGTGAGGACTGACTTCCTGCTTGGTCCTGGAGAACACCCTTCTAGCCAGTAGTAAGATGTAAATGTGTAAACTGAAGACCATGTTGCAATCCTAAAGATCTTGCCCATGGAGACCGAGTGCAGGTTGCCCACCGACACAGCAAAGATCTGACATTGCAAGCTGTGACATGACCATTAAGGCTCAGACCTGCCCAGGCATAAGCGAAAGAGATGCAGTCTGTCAGCCAAATTGAAAGAGCACATTTGGAAATGGCAGCCTCTAGCTTGCTGGGATCAAAAGAAACGAAGAGCTGGATTGACTTTCAATGGGCTTTTGTCTGCTCAAAGCAGGTTAAGGCTGATTTGAAGTTCAACATGTGCAATGCAGCTTGCCCCCTTTGTGGGCATGAGGTCTCAGGAAAACTGTTGCAAGAACAATTGACTGATTAAGATGGAACTCCAATACTGTTTTGGAAGAAATTTAGAATGAGCATAGAGGACCACTCTATCATGGTGGAATTTGGTGTCAGATGGATGAACTACTAGGGCCTAAAACGCGCTAATTCTGCATGCTGAAATGATCACCACCAGAAACAATACCTTCCAGGTCAAGAACTTCAGAGGACAGGAAAGCGTAGTTACTCACCTGTAACAGGTGTTCTCCAGGAGCAGCAGGAATCAGTCCTCACTTATGGGTGACGTCGGCGCCGACGGAGCCCTCGCGGAGCAATTTTCCCCAGCTTTCAAAGAAAGCCTTTGGGAATTGCAGCGCGCATGCGCGGTAGTCTTCCCGCCCGAAGGTGCCATCTTAGCCAGTCAGATGACATAGCTAAAAAGACAGCATAAAAATTTGCAAAAAGAACATAAGCAGACGATTGCAACTCCAAGGGGAGGAGGGAGGGTAGTGAGGACTGATTCCTGCTGCTCCTGGAGAACACCTGTTACAGGTGAGTAACTACGCTTTCTCCAGGACCAAGCAGGAAGTCAGTCCTCACTTATGGGACTCCCAAGCTCAAGGCTACCGGAGACCCTAAGCACAAAAATGAGCTCCCTCTAGCTCAGCAGCACAGAAGGAAAGAATCTTCGCTGAATTATCACCCACCGGTAGCCCACATCCGGGATGGAGGGTAGGAGTTGCTCAGACCTCAAAGAGATTACGGAGGACTGCCTGTCCGAAAGCACTGTCCCTACGGGACTCCCTCTCGAGACAGTAATGGACCGCAAAAGTCTGGCTCGAAGACCAAGTAGCGGCCCGGCAGATGTCTGCCAGCGGAACAGAGCGGAGGTAAGCCACTGACGTGGCCTTTGCCCGAACGCAATGAGCCGTGACTCGACTTTCTAAGGCGAGTCCGGCTGCCCCATAAGCCCAAGAGATACAGTCCGCAACCCAGATGGACAGAGTACGCTTGGAGACCGGGAGCCCCAATTTATTGGGGTCAAAGGACACAAAAAGCTGCGCAGCTTTACGGTGCTCCCGCGTACGGTCAAGGTAGAAGTTCAACGCCCTTCTACAGTCCAGGGTATGGAGGACCGTCTCAGCTCGGCTGGAGTGTGGTCTGGGAAAGAAGGTTGGAAGTACCACCTCCTGATTCAAGTGAAAAGGGGAGACCACTTTAGGCAGAAACTTTGGGTGAGTCCGTAGGACTACCCTATTCTTGTAGAACCGAGTGTAGGGGGGATCAGACACGAGGGCCTGTAATTCACTTACGCGCCTAGCGGAAGTGAGGGCTATCAAGAACAGCGTTTTCCAAGACAGAAAACGGAGAGAGCAGGTAGCCATAGGTTCAAAAGGCGGACAGGTGATCCGCTGTAAAACCACATTCAGGTCCCAGTCCGGCGCTGGCGGGCGCAGAGGTGGTTTAAGTAGTAGGAGACCTCGGAGAAACCTCGCTACGAGAGGGTCGTTGGAGAGAGGTCTGCCGTCCACCGGCACATGATGTGCGGAAAGAGCACTGAGGTGAACTTTGACGGAGTTGGACTTAAGTCCCAGATTAGAGAGGTGTAGCAAGTACTGTAAGATCACCGACACCGGGCAGGAGAAGGGATCCTGAGACTGTTGGGTACACCAGACTGCAAAGCGACGCCATTTAAGGGCGTAGCATTTGCGGGTAGAAGGCCGTCGCGAAGCCAAGACGACCTCCTCCACCTCTGCCGGCAAGAGGAGAGGAGCAAGGACTACCCTCTCAGCAGCCAGGCCATGAGGTTGAGAGACCTGAGGTTGGGGTGCAGTAGGGACCCCTGATCCTGGGTGAGGAGATCCGGTTGCACCCCCAGAGGGATTGGATCCTCCACCGCCAGTTGCAGCAAGAGCGGAAACCACGGCTGCCTGGGCCAGCGAGGGGCCACCAGGATCACGAAAGCTTTGTCTCGGAGAACCTTGAAAAGGGTCCGGGAGACTAACGGGATGGGAGGGAAAGCGTACAGAAGGCTCCCCGACCATGAGATCAGAAAGGCGTCCGCCGCCACCCGAAGGGGGTGAGGCTGACGAGAGCAGAAGCGAGGAAGCTGCCGGTTGTGAGGACTGGCAAAGAGATCCACTGTGGGGAGGCCCCACCTGAGGAAGAGCTTCTGAACGATCAAGGGGTCCAGACGCCACTCGTGCGGCTGGAGGACCCTGCTGAGTTTGTCCGCCAGGCAATTTTCTTGGCCCGGGAGATAAACTGCCTTGAGGAGAATGCCGTGACCGACGGCCCAAGAGCAGAGCTTCTGTGCCTCCCGGCAGAGGAGGAAGGAGCCCGTGCCCCCCTGCTTGTTCACGTAGAACATGGCAACTTGATTGTCCGTCTGGACAAGGACGGACTGTTGGGAGGTCAGGTGGGAGAAGGCCTTGAGAGCTAGGCGGATCGCCCTGAGCTCCAGGAAGTTGATCTGCTGAGCAGACTCCCACTTGGTCCAGAGGCCCTGAGTACGTGCCTCTTGGCAATGGGCTCCCCAGCCCAGGAGGGATGCATCGGTGGTCAGCACCCGGGTCGGCTGAGGTGACTGGAAAGGCATTCCCAATACCAGGTTCGGCTGCCGGAGCCACCACCGGATAGACGAGACCAGCGGCTCGGAGACGCGCACCAGGTCTGCTAGGCCGCCCGTGGCCTGTCGCCACTGCTGGCGGAGACACCACTGAGCAGGCCGCATATTCAGGCGGGCATTGGGGGTCACATGGACGGTGGAAGCCATATGGCCGAGCAGTCTCAGGAAGCGCCTGGCGGAGACCAGGGGCTGGCTGCGAAAGCGGTCGGCTAGGTCCATGAGCCGCTGAGCCCTGTCGAGCGGTAGGAACGCTCGCGCCTGAGGGGTGTGCAGCCTTGCGCCGATGAACTCGAGATCCTGTGAGGGGAGCAAAGTGGACTTTGCGAAGTTGATGACAAAGCCCAAGTGCTGCAGCAGAGTCACCGTGCGGCACGTGGCGGTGGTGACCTCCTGAGCGGATGCTGCTCTGATGAGCCAGTCGTCGAGGTACGGAAAAACATAGAGGCCGTGAAGCCGGAGATGGGCCGCCACGACCGCGAGACATTTTGTGAAGACTCGCGGTGCGGAGGACAGGCCGAAGGGCAGTACTCTGTACTGGTAATGATTTCCTGCCACCACAAACCTTAGGTATGGGCGGTGGCTTGGGTGGATGAGGATGTGCGTGTAAGCATCCTTTAGATCCAAGGAGCATAGCCAATCGCCCTGCTGGAGGTAGGGCAGAAGGATTCCAAGGGTAAGCATTTTGAACTTCTCCCGCACAAGGAACTTGTTGAGGTTGCGCAAGTCCAGGATGGGTCGGAGGCCTCCTGTTCTCTTTGGTATCAGAAAATACCTTGAATAGAAGCCCTGACCTCTCAGGTGGTGTGGCACCGGTTCCACCGCCTGATCCTGCAGAAGACCTGCTAACTCCTGAAGGAGCAACTCCCTGTGCAGAGGGGGGCGCGGAGGCTCTCCCGGAAAATAGGAGGGAGGGACCTGATGGAAGTGGAGAAGGTAGCCCTCTCGCACGACCTGAAGCACCCAGGCATCTGCGGTGATGCTGGACCACCTGTCGGCGAAGTGAACCAGCCGGCCTCCGGTGCTGGGGGGAACCAGCGGGGGGGGAGAGGCTATGCTGAGCGAGTCAAAAACCCCCACCCTGCTGAGCAGGGGCTGGTGGCGCAGGCTTGGGGGCTTGCTGCCTACGGGACCCGTTACCCCGTCCCTTGGCCTGCTGGCCCTGTTGGGGAGCTGCAGGGGCCTGATAATGGGGGTATTGTTTGTAGGCAGCCGCCTTCCTCGGGTAAAAGGTCTTTTTTCCCGAGCCCTTCTTTTTCTGGGAAGGGGCGGAGGTCTTCCTAGAAAGCCTGGTCCTGGTGAGAGTCTCAGTCTCAATTTGTGCAGCCTTTTCCGCCATGGGCTTGCCAAAGAGGTTTTCGCCTCGGCAGGGGACATCGACCAACTTGTCCTGTACCCAGGGCTCAAGGTCGGACGACTGAAGCCAAGCCTGTCGGCGGGCACCGATGCCGGCTGCGGCCACTCGAGCCGAGGCTTCAAAGCCATCATAGGCTGCTCGGGACATGAACTTTGAGCATTCCCGAATACCTGTGGACAAGGCTAGGAACCTCCGCAAGGGTTCCTCGGACAAACCAGCGGAGAAGCCGGCTAGCTCTTTAGCCAGATCCCTGAGATACATGCCCATGTAGAGCTGGTAAGTCTGGACACGACAGGCGAGCATAGAGCCCTGGAAGCACTTTTTGCCAAGGCCATCCAGGTTACGGGCCTCCCTTCCAGGAGGCACCGAGGAGTGCATCTTCTGGCTCTTAAGACGATGCATGGCCGATTCCACTACCATGGAATGGTGTGGCAACTGCGCCTTTTGAAAGCCAGGGCTCTTGCGGACTCGATAGATAGAATCGACCCGCTTGCTCAGGACCGGCGAGGAGGCCGGACTCTCCCACATGCGGAAGAGTAGTCGTTCCAGCATAGGAGGAACCGGCACAGTAAAGTGCTCCCTCGCGGGAGAGTCATACTGGAGGGCGTCGAGCTCTTCGGCTCGAGGCTCCTCCTCGGGGTCCGCAGGGAAGGCCAAAGCCTTGGCCATATCCCTAACGAAATCCGAGAACCGGGCATCCTCCGGGGGGGACTGCTTCCGAGGCTCGGACTCCGGAGAGTCCGATGGGACACACCGAGTCCGGAAAGAATCAGGTGACTCTTCCTCCTCAGTGTTCCTTCTCCAAGGACCCGGGGCGGCTGTCGGGGCTATGCGACCTGGCCCTCGCGGAGCCAGGAGCGTCCACCGACGCCGCCCTCGCGGGTTTTTCCTTCCGTCGATGGTCCCCGGAGGGAGAACCCCGGTCGGAGGAGCTCCGTCGACGGTCCGAACTGGAGCCTTTCGACAGTGAGGCCTCCGACGAGGTCCGGGTACGGCTGGGGTCAGCGAAGATTCTTTCGCGCTGATGCCGCCGACTTCTCAACGCCTTCGAGGACAGTTTGCTGCAGGGCCCACAGATCAGTTCCTCGTGATCTGGGCCCAGGCAGCGGAGGCAAAGGTCGTGTGAGTCGGTGAGTGACATATTTCGGTCACACCGACCACACCGCTTAAAGCCACTGGCAGCCATCGGGGGAAAAAAGGGCCCCTGCGAGGTCAAAGGACCGGGCTGCCAGGGAAAAAACGAAAACGAAAGCTGACTAAGTCAGAAAAACCGAAAAAAAAAAAACCGTTAGAGGACTCGAGACCGGCGTCGCGAGTCCGGGCGGGAAAACGACCGGCGTCGAACCGAAAGAAAAAAGGAAAAATACAGAGGAAAATCAACTTTTACGCGGGGACAAGACGGGGACGTCTGTAGGGCTCCGCGGAAAAAAGAAGACTGGCTAAGATGGCACCTTCGGGCGGGAAGACTACCGCGCATGCGCGCTGCAATTCCCAAAGGCTTTCTTTGAAAGCTGGGGAAAATTGCTCCGCGAGGGCTCCGTCGGCGCCGACGTCACCCATAAGTGAGGACTGACTTCCTGCTTGGTCCTGGAGAACTGAGCAGTTCAAAGGGAGCTTTCATGAGTTGCTCAAGAACCACACTGAGGTCCCAAGACACTGCAGGAGGCTTGCAAGGAGGCTTCAAGAGAAGCAACTCCTGTATAAAGCAAACAACTAAACGCTGTACAGAGATGGAGTTTCCTTCCACACTTTAAAGATAAGCTCCAATTGCACTGAGATGGACCCTAACAGAGTTGGACTTTAGACTCAGAGAGATGTAAAAGATAGTCAAGTAGCTTTTTGTGTGGAACAGACAAAAGGATCTATGGCAGCAGTTCTCAACCTGTGGGTCGCGACCCCCATGGGGGTCGCCACAGGATTTACCAGGGGTCGCCTCAATCCAGTTAAAAAAAAAAAAAATATTGCACAAGTTGCTGCCGCTGACGAGTCCGCTTCTTGGCAGTGGCAAACTCACCGCCTCCCTTCTTCTTCATCTGCAGCTGTGCCTGTGAAAATGTTGCGGAGCCTTCCTGTCTCTCAACGGGCTCCGTGAAGCATTGTCTCGCCTCCAAAGGATGTGGTAAACAACTTCCTTTGCAGGCGGGAAAATGCTGCATGCTTTGGAGGCAGGACAATGCTGCATGGAGCCCATCGAGAGACAGAAAGGCTCCGCAACGGCTTCACAGGCACAGCCGCGGTTCCCTAAGAGACAGGGAATCACGGCTGCAGAAGAACAGAGCAGTAGCAGGCAGACATAGGGAGAGGGGAGGAGGGGCCAGGGAACCTGCAACGGGGCTGACATGGAGGGAGGGTGGGATGGAGGGGGGCTGACATGGAGGGAGGGGGGCTGACATGGATGGAGGGATGGAGGGAGGGAGGGGGGCTGACATGGAGGGAGGGGGGCTGACATGGATGGAGGGAGGGAGGGAGGGAGGGAGGGAGGGGGGCTGACATGGACAAAGGGGAGAGACAGGTGGACATACTGGACAGACAGGTGATAAATGCTGGACAGAGGGGAGAGACAGTGTGGATTAGGATTATAATGGGCTGATGGGGGGGCTA
Source organism: Ichthyophis bannanicus (assembly GCA_033557465.1). Classification (NCBI taxonomy): domain Eukaryota; kingdom Metazoa; phylum Chordata; class Amphibia; order Gymnophiona; family Ichthyophiidae; genus Ichthyophis; species Ichthyophis bannanicus. Next base: position 111,636,978 of record CM066047.1, on the reverse strand, counting down.
GCACTGGTAATGGGCAGATAGGGTGGGGGGCTAGGACTGGTAATGGGTTGATTAGGGAAGGCTAGGACTGGGAATGGACTGATCAATGGGGGGTTTGGGACTGGTAATGGGCTGATAGGGGGGTAGGACTGGTAATGGACTGATGGGGGGCTAGCATTGGAAATGAGCTGATCGGGGAGGTTAGGACTGGAAATGGACTGATTAGAGGAGGCTAGGACTAGTAATGGGCTGAATAGGGGCGCCTAGCACTGGTAATGGGGTTGAGGGGGGACTAGCACTGGAAGTGAGCTGATTGGGGGGGCTTCAACTGGAAATGGGCTGAAGGGGGGGTAGCACTGGTAATGGGCTGATTAGGGGAGCCTAGAACTGGTAATGGGGTTGAGGGGGGACTAGCACTGGAAGTGAGCTGATTGGGGGGGCTTCAACTGGAAATGGGCTGAAGGGGGGGGGGGGGTAGCACTGGTAATGGGCTGATTAGGGGAGCCTAGAACTGGTAATGGGGTTGAGGGGGGACTAGCACTGGAAGTGAGCAGATTGGGGGGGGCTTCAACTGGAAATGGGCTGATGGTGGGGAGGGGAGGATTGAGCTGCTGGCCTTGGAAGAAAACTGGGGGCTAGGGCTACAAATGGGCTGATGCGAGGGGATGGGAGAATGAGACTGGAAGGGAGTGGATGTTGAGAGGGGCTGCCATGGTATTTGGACTAGAAGGGGACTGGAAGTAGGCTGATGGAAAGAAGTGAAGAAAACAAAAGAAGAGATAAGAAATGGCAGATGGACCATAGACCACAGAAAGAGAGCAAAGAGAAGACAGGAAAGCAGAAGCCTCAGATCGGGACCAGTATGATCAAAGAATAAATTGGTCAGACAACAAAAGGTAGAAAAAATAATTTTATTCCATATTAGTGATTTGACTACTAAATCATAATAATTTTGAAATCAAATATTGTTACTTGTTATTGCGATTAATTATTGTGGTTTAAATAAGTAAATTTTATAAATAAAAACATATTGCAAAGACCTATAATATATTAATAATTCAACAAATGATTACAGCGACAATGCGTTAACGGTAAAGGAAGAGAGACACATTTGATTTTATCATTGGGGGTCATCACAAGTTGACCAATGGCAAAAGGGGTCACGGTACAAAAAAGGTTGAGAACCACTGATCTATGGCCTGGCCCTCATACTAGACAGAAAACCTCTTCCATTTGCAAGAGTAAGACTCTCTCATAGAGGAAAGGACTTCTGTCATGCCGTCCGACAGGTTGAGCTCAGACAACATTCACCTCTCAACATCCACGCTGCGAGGGTCAAGGACTGGATGTTGGAGTGCAACATCGTCCTGCCATCCTGTGACATCAGATCTGGTGCATGGGCGAGCCGGAGCAGCCCCTGACTGGAGAGCTGTAGCAGGAGTGGAAACCAAGGATTTCTGGGCCAGTAGAGAACAATGAGAATCATTGTGCCTCCATCTGTTTTGAGCTTCAGGAGGGTCTTTGCAATGAGAGGTACTGGAGGATATGCATACAGAAGACCCTTCCCCCAGTGCAGAAGGAAAGCTAGTCTGCTGTGTGATCTTACCCTGGGGAGCAGAACTGTTCCACCTAAGCATTCTGCAGAGCAGCAAACAGATCTATCATGGAGGTGCCCCATGCTATAAAGATTCAAGTCGCAACCTCCCTGTCTAGTGTCTGATCATGTAGCTGGAGAACCTGACTAAGCCTGTCTGCCAGAATGTTTTGCTCACCTAGCAGGCACGTGGCTCTTAAATCCATCCTGATCGTGAACTTCCACAATCTGACTGATTCTCAATACAGGAGGTATGAGCCTGTTCCTCCCTGTTTGTTGATGTAGAGCACGGTGACCTGATTGTCGGCCTGAATCACAACAATTTGGTTGGCTAGTCGATCTCAGAAAGCCTAGCATAATTAACATTGTCCAAGCTGATACCTGCTGATGTTATTGAGTTTCTCACACAAATGCTGTCAAATCTGTGAAGTTGGTCAAGCGGAAGGAAGGCTCTCGCCCGAGTTGTGTCATGCAGGGCACCTATGAATTCCAACACTGTCTCTCCCCTCTGTCCAGCATTTATCCCCTGCCTATCCAGTATGTCCACCTGTCTCTCCCCTTTGTCCATATCAGCCCACCTCCCTCCCTCCCTCCCTCCATGTCAGCCCCCCTCCATCCCTCCCTCCATCCATCCATCCATGTCAGCCCCCCTCCCCCCATCCATCCATGTCAGCCCCCTCCCTCCCTCCCCCATGTCAGCCCCGTTGCAGGTTCCCTGGCCCCTCCTCCCCTCTCCCTATGTCTGCCTGCTACTGCTCTGTTCTTCTGCAGTCGTGATTCCCTGTCTCTTAAGGAACCGCGGCTGTGCCTGTGAAGCCGTTGCGGAGCCTTTCTGTCTCTCGACGGGCTCCATGCAGCATTGTCCCACCTGCAAAGCATGAAGCATTGTCCCGCCTGCAAAGGAAGTTTACCACTTCCTTTGGAGGTGGGATAATGCTTCATGGAGCCCGTCAAGAGACGGGAAGGCTCCGCAACATTTTCACAGGCACAGCTGCAGCTGAAGAAGAAGGGAGGCGGTGAGTTTGCCACTGCTGAGAAGCGGACTTGGCAGCGGCAGCAACTTGTGCGATTTTTTATTTTTTTTTAACTGAATTGAGGCGACTCCTGCGGGGGTCGCGACCCACAGGTTGAGAACCGCTGGTTTAGAATGAGATGGTACCTCCCCATTTTCTTGAGGATCAGGAAACACCTGGAATAAAATCCTTGCCCTCTTTGTTCTGGTAGCATGAGCTCAAACACGCGACCTGAAAAGAGGGTGGTGATTTCTCTCTGAAGCAGTTCTTGATGCAGATGGTCGAGGTGATGCACCCTCGGGGGGCAATTTGGTGGCAGTTCCAATAAATGTAGTTTGTAACCGCTTTGGTTGATCTGTAGAACCCATGTGTCTGAGGTTATGAGGGGCCACCTTTGGGCAAGAAGAGTGAGCCTTCCCCCGACCGGAGGGTTTCCTACTGCAGTTATTGGTAGAGTGGCTATGCTCCAAAGGAACCAGTCCAAACCGCGCCCCAGGTTTTGGCTGAGCAGCCAGCTGGACCCTTTGAGGCTTCCCTCGATGCTGCTGTTGGCAAGAAGCCTGTTTGGGCTGGGAGGTGAAGGGCCCAGGAAAGTACCTACACCTACAAGAGTAATAGGTCTTTTTCTGTCCCCCCCACCATGGTACCTCCTGTGATGAGGCTGGCTCAGACATGTGCCTTGAGAGATTATGAAGGGTTATGTTCAGCTTCTCTATGAAGCTAGCCTTCTCTTCGACCTGTTCGCCAAAGAGATTTTCTCCACGGCATGGTATGTAAGGGCTGTTAGTATAGCTGGGTTTAAAAAAGGTTTGGACAAGTTCCTGGAGGAAAGGTCCATAAACCACTATTAAAAAGGGACTCAGGATATCAATGCTTGACCCAGTACAAGCATTGTGGAACCTGTGTCTTTTGGGGATATTGCTAGGTACGTATGACCTAGATTGGCCACTGTTGGAAACAGGATACTGGGCTTGATGGACCTCGGTCTGACCCAGTATGGCATGTCTTATGTTCTTATGTTAGCAAGCGTGTTCTACACTAATTGTTCCAGGTCTGAAGACTGGAGCCAAGCAAGTCTCCAGGAGCCAATATGTATGGCAGAAGCTCTCAATGCCGTTTCAAAGATGTCATAGGTCACCCGGATCATGAGCTTCGAGCAGTCCTTGCTGTGAGCCACTAGGGAATGATAGTGGTCCAATTTCTCTGGACGGAAAAACAGACAGCTCAACAAGGTCACACATGATGTTTTTCAAAAACATGTCCATGTAGAGCTCGTAAAAGGCCATGCAGGCTACTAGCATGGCACTCTGAAAATACCTTCTCCTTCGATTCCACATCCATCACCCAGCCTTCTGACAGACTCAGAGAGGAAATCGAAGTACATCCGAGTCCCTGCCTGGATCTCTCTCCTGGTCCAAGGGGATTGGGATCTCCTTCGGAAGCAATGATGCACAGACGCTCTTCTAGATCTCGAAAGTGCATTGGACCATGAGACACTAGAAAGGGATATCAGTTGGGCAGGCACTGGTGTTGGGGCCCTTTGATGCCCCAATGTCGATGCATCTCCTGCAGGCATGGAGTGCATCTTGAGGATTGGCTACATGGTGGCGAATGTTGATGCTGCTGACATCAAGCCCTGGTATGCTGCACCATCACAAGCAGCGTGATGTAGTCCTCGAGACCGTGAAGAAGGTGCTTCTCCAAGGCTACCGATTTCAAAGGCTGTGGGCCTGCAGTAACTTCACCCGATGTACCCAGTATTTGTACAGGGATATCGGCAGCTTGGTCTCAGCTCTCAGTAAGGCTGCCAATTTTCCTGTAATGCTCTGGAAGATGAGCTCCCCTCCCTTCGAGGCAGCTTTGAGGGTGCTCTCATTGACCATCATTGCTCTCAACACCCTGCCTCAATGGACTCTGATGCCGATGCACCAGGATCTTCACTCTGTGCCCAGTTCGATCACCCTTCAGTGTCGATGATGATGAAACCAAATCCTTCCTAGTCTTTGGGTGGAGATCAATCGATGGCCAATGCTTCGGGGCACTATAGATGCTCATCTCCGAGTGAGCTTGAGAACTCCTCAATATTGATCCATCGCCAGCGTCTGATGCAGCCTTTGAAGCCACCGAGACCAGTGCTGTCAATGCTGATGGCGATGGATCAGACTTGTGAGCACCAAAAATTAATTTGTGCTGCTTCTCTCAACCTTTGAGACCTCTTCTTGTCATCTGCAAACACAAATTATAAGAAGAGGGCTGATGATCAGGTTTTAGGCACTGAAGGCACCAACTATCTGTGGCAGATATGGTCCTAGCGCACTGAGTACATTTTTTTTAACCCGCTGGCAGGTTTCTGGGCCATGTCACCCAGGAAAATAGCCGAAGCAAAATCAAACAGCTCGATTTTGGAAGCAAGGCCCAACCGAGCACCAGTATCTAAGGGGGCAAAGGTGCCATAGAAAAAGGAATACAATTTAACGATCAAGGGAGAAAATACTCTAAATGGAAAAAGAGAACCATGATGGCAGGTGAAAGGCAAAAATTTGAAGTGGAGAAAACCCCTGCAGGGGCAAAGTAAAGATTACCATGCAAAGAACGTCAAGAACGTGGAAAATGGAAGACTGATTCAAGATGGCACTGCAGCAGCAGGCAGGAACGAGGCACACAGGCATGACGGAGCCTCCCAAAAGCTTCCAATAAAACCTGGGGAGCATTTCTGCACAGGGGCTCCATTGGGGACATCACCATACATGAAGACTCATTCCTGTTTGTCCATGGAGAATCGACAAGTTGTGAAAGTCAGGCGCAGTGAAGGTTGACCTAACTTCCACCAAAGAAGCTAACCAAGCTGCTGCTGAATATTGCCACTGCCCAGTTAGCTTCCTGACAATCCGGATATTCAATTATGGGGCCTGGATATGGCTTCAGCCTTGAATTTATTTTTTTTTTAGTGCCATCAAGTCAGTGTTGACTCCTGGTGCCCCAGCTGCCTCGGTTTTCTTGGCAATATATCACTGGAAGTAGATTGCCATGCCTTTTCTTCCAAGGCAATGGAGGGTAAAGTGACTTGCCCAAGGTTACAAGGAGTAGCAGTGAGAACTGAACCCTTGATCTTCTGGGTACTAGGCTACTCCTCCACTCCACTTCCACAGCCTTGAATATCCGGGTTTAAAGTTCAGTGGCGGCAGCTAGCCGCTTTAGGAGCACTAGCCGCCGCTAAATACCAGGCCCTTAGTGTTACCCATGATACATGACAGTTATCAAAAACATTATAACTGGTATGGCTTAGACCTGGTATGCCTAGAAGGTAATTTTATAACCAGGAACCTAGTTTTAGGCATGCAAAATGCACTTATCTTGAAGCCTAGGCATTTACTTTTCTTTATAAAATAGGGACCTGTGTGTCCAAAACCATTGATCACTGCAGCTAAAAATTAACCAGATATTCAGCACTGGTATCGAAATTGTGGCCAATGCCAGCATTATCTGTACAGTGGCAATATTCAGCACCATGATACGGTTAGCCTATCTGCACAGCCATTAGGACAGCCTTTTCTTTTCCCAAGTTATCCAGAGAGTGGCACTGAATATCACTGCTATATGGATAATTCCTGGCTCTGCATTAGCTCCATGTACAGCCTCCCCCCCTCCCCCCCGGAACTATATGGATAGTGCTGAGGCAGTCAGTCAGGATATCTAGCTAGAAAGTGCTACTGCCCAGATAAGTACTTCTGAAAACTGACCCAAGACTTTTGAATAGTTCGCCTCTTTCATTGGCTCTTCCTGGATGTCCAGTTTTACATGTCCAAAGCCCCAAATGATGCCACTCTTGTTTTTTTTTTAAATTTGGAAGGTCTTCCCTTGAAAAATTACTGTCCTTGCTGTGAACATTACATGTAACAGTATTCTTTTGTGGCTTAGAACAATGTCAAGGGCAAAGCTGCAGCATAAAAACATAACATAAATGCCGTACTGGGTTAGACCAAAGGTCCAGCAAGCCCAGTATCCTGTTTCAAACAATGGCCAATCCAGGTCATAAATACTTGGTAGAGTCCCAAAGGTTTAGATAGCTTCCATGCTATTTACCCCCCAAGGCAGTTCAGTTTAGGGATTTTTTCTCCAGAAACTTGTCCAAGACTATTTTAAACCAGCTATGCTAACTGCTTTTACCGCACCCTGGCACCAAGTTCCAACATCGTTATCTCTCACATCAGATCCTGTGTTCCACTAAGGACCAGGTCTAAAACAGTTTTCCCTTGTGTTGGTTCATGAACCAACTGTTCCATGAAGCAGTCATTTATTTCATCTAGAAAATTATCTCCCTAGCATGTCCTGATGTGACATTGACCCAGTCAATACTGAGGTAATTGAAATTTCCATTACTGTGTTTTAAACTTTGCTAGCTTCCCTAATTTCTACATAGTAACATAGTATATGATGGCAGATAAATACCAGAATGGTCCATCTAGTCTGTCCAGTAAGGTGGCTAGATCACCCCCCTCAATGCCTGCGTTTAGGGTTATACCTGCTGCTCTGTGCAGGTCAGTCCCCCTCTATTAAAATATATTTAAGTTTGCTTTGTTTTATCCTCGTGCTATAAAAGGGATCTACTGTGTCTGTCTCGTGCCATTTTGAATTCCATCACTGTATTTGCCCCCACCACCTCCATCGGGAGGGCAGTCCATGCATCCACCACCCTTTCAGTGAAAAAGTATATCCTGATATTGCTTTCAGGTTTACCCCCTTGCAGCTTCATGTTATGCCCTCTAGTCTTGCAGCTTCCCCTTCTTTGAAAAAGGTTTTGTTTGTTCATTAATACCCTTAAATATTTAAAGGTCTGTATCATACTCCCCTCTAGGGTATACATATCTAGGTCTTCAAGTCTCTTCTCATATGTCTTCTGGCGCAGGCTCCGAATCATTTTGGTTGCACTCCTCTGAACCATTTCAATTTTTTTTTTATATCCTTTGTAAGATATAGTCTCCAAAACCGAGCACAATACTCTAAATGATGCCTCACCAATGACTTGTACAGGGGCATTAATACCTCCTCCTTTATGCTGGTATTCATCTCTGTATGCAACCCAGCATCCTTCTGGCTTTGGTTACTGCCTTGTCACATTGTTTTGCCATCTTGTGATCTGGGCCGGCCCTAGAGTTGGTACAAAGTGTTGGAGCCCTAGGTGAACCTCAAATTTTACACCTTTCCGGCTGCCAAAATCTATTATTTAGTTTGAATGGCTGTTTTTGGTTGCCCAACAGAGGTTGCTGCCCTAAGCAACTGCCTAGTTTACCTAGTGATTAGGCCGGCCCTGCTTGAGATCCTCAGACACTAGTACTCTGAGGTCCCTCTTCTCATCCATGCACACCAACCTCGCTCCCCTTATTGCATATATTTCCTTTGGATTTCTGCATCCCAAGTGCATGACTCTGCACTTCCTTGCATCAAAGCGTAACAACTGCATTCATCCAGTGTTTTTAGATCTTTCCTCATGTTGTCCACTTCCTCAGAAGTATCCACTCTGTTGCAAATTTGTGTGCCATCTGCAAAAAAGGCAGACTTTTCCATTCAATCCTTCCTCAATGTTACTCACAAATACTTTGAACAGTATCGGTCCCAGGACCAATCCCTGAGGCACTCCACTATGCACCTTCCTTTCTTCTGAGTGAGTTTTATTTACCATCACTTTCTGTCGTCTGTCAGTCAACCAATTTCTGATGCAGTTCAGGACCTATCCTCAGCCTGCTCAGTTTCTGTTAACATTTCATCATCTGTCTGTTCATTTTGGTCAGGCAGACACCCCCACTGCCATTCCCTTTCAGGTGACCTCTCCTCTCCCAGGTGGCACAGAAGTTGCCAGACTGAATGTGGAACTTTTCTACTATGTCCTTATTGGTCTCCTCTATAACCTCTCTGTATCCCTCAGCTCCTCCGCTATTGTATCTCGAGAGATTGGACTCGTTGTCCGAGAACCAGGAGCTCTTTGAACCAACTGCACACATACGATCTCTCACCCACAGAGATAATCATACTTGTAGTAGTCCATGCAAAAGACTGCATTACTCTCATCTTGCTACTGGAGTGCTATTTGTATTTCAGTGTTGATGAACTGATATTTAAAGTTACTAATTTAAAGGCCCTAAAGATTATTTGTTGTCTGCTTCTCAATGAGCTGCAAACAACATAGTAACATACCAGTCAACAGCAGATAAAAACCAATATGATCTATCTAGTGTGCCCAGTCAGGTGCCAGCTAAGTAATGCTCACTTAACCACAGAGGTTTTGCCTGCCCTCAGTACTCCCTTATAAAAAAGACAGATGACTGTACACTTAGGGAAGGGGGACTTCCCATTTTTCCTTAGCGCAAGGATCTTCTCCAGGATCAAGGTGGCTATTCCAGTCTTCAGGGGCCACAAAAAAGTCTGCTTTTCAGACTCACAACATGCCCATGAAGCCTACTGACATTTAAATTAAAGTTTTTCCTATGAAAAGCTGGCAAATAAATATTTGTGATGGGTATTCTATATATACGTCATCTGGTTTTCACAATACAAAATGCAAATGGCATGGATGCAAGCACAGTCCCTACAGTTCTTATAAAATGCTGCTGCCCGAATCCAGGCTTTTACTGCTCCTGCTGCCTCCCCAACAGATGTGGTACTCCAACTCTATAATATTATAATTGTTTTAATTGCAACCCCCACTCCGAGAAAATCACAAGATGTATTTAAGCAACTTGTATTACCCACATATTCATCATGTCACAACTTTTATATAAAGTCACAATTTACAACGATTTGTAGAAAAAAATAGCATTAATATTTGAGGCTCTCTGCAATATACTGTATATTTTTAATTATACATTCTATTCTTCTGGTATAAAGGACTCTTTATCATTGTCACCAACTTATTCTTGCCATTTCTATTGAAGTTTACATATATGGAATGTTAATGCAATACTGCCACCCAGAGACCAAATCATGAAACTCAATTCAAACTATCCCACTCAGTATTGCCAAGTTTGAAATATGAAATCATTGTATGGGACCTTAAAATTAGCTTGTGTTATGCAAATCATCATCATATGCTTCAAAATTTTAAGTGAAGAGTTTAAAAGATGCCCTTAAAACCTCTCATTTAAAATAGTTGAATATTTCTCTAGTATATGGGGAGGGGATAAGCATGGTATATGAGCAGTGCTACCTGAACTTTAGAGAAGACATGGAGAAGTTTGATGGGTAGTTACAATGTTGGGTAAAGAGGAGACGAAAAAGCAGAAAGTTCCCTGGGTTTGCTATTAAATAAATATAATATATTTTTTCAGACTTCTATCCAGCTATGCTGTGGCCATGATCAGCCCTAAGGCCAGTGGCTGGCAATAATGCTTCCCCTCAAGGCTCTGTGCTCTTCCTCATTTGTTCTCACTCATTCACTGATGGGCAGAACTGGGGAGAGCACCAATTTTGTTTCTATGCACCTAAAACGTATGGGTCAGCCTAAATGTTCCAAAACAGCTGACTAAAAATACTCCCTACCCTCCACGAGGACTGCTGCAGGTTTGTCAAAAGCCAGAAAGGTGGGCCTGTTGTCTCATTCCCACATTTCAGATTGATTGATAGGATCATGGGGGCCAATTCAGCATCAGCACCTCGAGAATTTGGGGACTGCTGCTTCCCATACGCCTTTCAAACTTCCCAAATTATGCCTATGGCTTCTCTCATCCAGGTGAACCTCAAGTTGATGACTTAGACTGCTACCTATTTGACAGAGGCAAGATGACTTAGATGGCAGATAAAATTATTCTATATGTTGCCAAATTGTGTCATTGTTGATCATACATTGTACAAGGAGTACAACACTGAAATCCATAACAAAAGTACACATCCTTCACAAAATGTTCTGTCCTTGCTACCTATAGCAGAATATCGAGGAGCTTATTTTAGAAGGCTTGCATGGCATGTACGTGTGTAAATTCCCTGCAGTGTAAATAGAGATTTTAGAAAGCAGTTATTTTCATATTTAAATACATGGCATGTACAGCTTGGAAGGAGGCGTGCTGTTGGACATGGTTGTACCTATGAAATTTGCCCCTTATGTACACATGCGGAACTCCAAGTGAGGCCTCTATTTATTTATTTTTTAAATGTGGTTTTATTTTATTTTATAAAATGGTTGTTTCTATTGTAGGTGCTGACAAACAAATGTGTATTTTCCATTGCCTTATAGGTATTTTACAGAAGGCTCTGTGCTCAACCAGCCTTTTGCAAAATACCTTGCTAACATCCTAACTTGATTGTCCCTGTAAAATCAGACTTCAAGGAAGTAAAAGGAATCATGTGAGCTTACTCGGCACGTCAAAGCTAGCAGAAAACCCAAAAGATAACATTATCCAAATCTAAGCTTCTTAACCAGCTGGACTGTACTGAAATGAATGCTTTGCATCAGTAATAAAAGCAACGTGCACAGATGAGCACTTTCTGCAGAGGGTGTCCAAGGTGCATGCCTCCCTGCCGGGAGGCTCCGAGTAGTGCATCTTCTGACTCTTCAGTTGACGCATGGCCGACTCCATCACTTGGAGTTGTGTGGCAGCTGTGACTTCTGGAAGCCCGGGTTCCGGCGGACTCGATATATCGAGTCGGCCACTTGCTCACCACTGGTACTGATGCCAGTGTCTCCCACATGTAGAGCATCAGCCATTCCAGGATGGGAGGGATGGGCACCGTGAATGATTCCCTCGGGGGGGGGGGGGCTCATATTGGAGGATTTCCAGCTCCTTCACCTGAGGATACTGCTCCAATTCCGTCGGGAACGATAGAGCCTTAGACATGTCCCTGACAAAGTCCAGGAACGTCATGTACTCCAGCAGACACCGCCGCTGAAGAGGGAGAGTCCGAGGGGATGTCATGATGGCGACAGGCATTTGGCGACTCCTCATCCTCTGGCTCCAACTCAGAGTAGTCCGTCGAGGACTCGATGGAAGGATGGCCTGCGGGCTTCAGGGCTGACCCTGGCCCGCAGACCTCAAAGGCCCCGTGGCTGATGCCAAGTGCACTGGCTGGGGACAATCGTGGCCCCGTTGAGCGGGAACCAGATCGAGACTTCAGCCGAGGATCAACTCGAAGCTGAAGAGTCTCGAGGATAGGCACGTCCTCCGGGGATATCTTCGACGTCGAGGGCCTGGTGGTCTGGGTGGAGGAACCAGTAGAGCTGGAAAACCGCACCCACACTACTGGTCCATGAAGGCAGACAAACTACGCTCCAGGGCTGCCATTCTGGACTCCAGACCAGAAGGCTCCGCAGCCATTGGCATATGCACCAAAGAAATCGGACCCGATGCCGGTGTCGTTGACGAGGATGGTGTCTGGCAACTGAGGCCGGTCCAAGGTCAAGTCCTTTCAGGGGACCTTTGCAGGCCGCTCCCTCTCTGATCCCTTGGATGAGCGTCTAGGACTGCGGGACCTGGCACAGGACATACCCAGCCTGTCGGAGCCGTCCAGGGACACCACCTTCGAGGTCTTCTTCTTCTTCTTGGGTTCTTTTGAGGGAGACCCCTCTCCGAAGAAGCACAGTACTGCTCGGGTTCCGCAGAGCCACCCCGAGATGCCGTGGCTTCAGATGAGGCCCTGGTCTTCGGAGGCACGGGAGACTCCGGGGAAAACTTAGTGTGCTGCTGCTGGTGGCTCCTGAGGGCCTTGCTGGACATTTTCTTATAGAGACTGCATGCCGTGAGGTCATGGTCCGTCCCAAGACAGTGAAGGCAGCAGTCATGTGTGTCAGTCAAGACATGATTTTGGCACACCGATCACACTTTTTAAAACCACTGGTAGCCATGGGGGGAAAAGTACCCCAGCAAGGTCGAAGACCTGCCGATCTGCCAGTTGGGAAAAAAGGCGCAAAGGCGCCGAAGAGGAAAAAAACCTACAAAAAGGACCCAAACTTGATATCGAGACAGCAAGGTTGGGTGACGGGAGTACCGGTGCAGTACCGGAGGAGAGTATGAAACTCAGGTTGAAAAATCAACATTTTCCGGGGACAAACCAGACAGATGCCTGAAGGGCTCCATGGAAAAAAGGAGACTGAGCAAGATGGCACCCTTCAGCAGGAAGGGGACCACGCATGCATGGTGGCATCTCCCAAAGGCTTTCTTTGAAAGCTGGTGGGATGCTTTCGCGAGAGCTCCGTCAGCACCGACATCACCCATATGTGAGGACTGACTTCCTGCTTGTTCCCAGAGAAATCAAATATACATTCCCACAACTTAAATACACCAGCAAAAATGCCCATTTTTAACAGAGTGTACCATTGAGGCATGTGCATATTTTCAAAGACAGAAAAGGGCAATTTTCAGACTGGCCAATTTACCTAGGTAAATGCGTACCAAAATTGTCCCCTTATCAGATCCATTTTGAAAGGGATCTAATCAGCTAAGGAAGGAATTAGCCAGTTACATCAAAGCTTTTGAAATAACCAGCTAAATTTGAGCTAATCTAGGAAGAGATTAGGACAGGAGGAGAGGAGAAAGATAACATGAGATTACAGGCAGATAGCAGGAAGAAAGGGGCCGGCGTGAAGCAGAAGGCATAGCAAGGCAGATGGATCAGAAAAGCTGCGGCACTGGAGGCAAGCAGAAGGACCACTGGCAGCAGCAAGCACAAGAGGAGGAAACGAGCCGACTTTATCTTCCTCTACTGGGAGTAGCGTGGTTGTTTCCATCGATTGATGCTTATTGAACGACTGGCAGCATGGGGGACTGAAAAGAGAAGGCGGCCTTTTTAGCCCTTTGGGGGGAGGGGGTAATATTGCAACTTTAGCTCCACAGGAGAGAAATGAATTGTTGACGCTATAAGTGGGATGTGTGGGCACTTGGTCAGGGAGGCCTGGATGGGAATGGCTGGGAACTGGATGCATGGTGCTATCCAGGTTAGGGGGTGAATCTGTAATGTTTGCTTGATTGATTGATTGACTGGTCATTCGTAGGCTCAGTTGGGATGGGTGTGGCAGGAATCCATTGCCTGGGAGGGGGGGAAGGGGGGATGGGGATTGGGATTTGGAGTTTGTTACCTGGTTTATGAAAACTAAAAATCTGTTATCCTGTTGTATTACCTGTGGCATCCGGGGGCACTGTGTCACTGTACCCATGGCGCCCTGAGTCTGTCTGTTTTGTTGCTGTTCAATAAATACATCATTATAAAAAAATAATCCTCTTTTTCCCAAATGCTGATCTCCTTCCGATAACTAACGGTCCCCCAAGACTCCCTTTCCACTCACCAACCCTCGCTGAATCTATTATCACAACTCTGGAAGGTCAGGAAGGATGTAACAAACCTCTGTCTGGCAGAACCTCAGAGAGCTTGGCAGCATCAAGCACATTATACTGAACATTTTCAGGAACAAAACCTTAGCCATTTCACTTCAGAAAAAGAATACTCACTGTCGTTTCTGTCCACCCAACTGGCTCCAGACTTCAACCACAAAGCCATCAAATTTCTCATTCTAGAAAAATAAATGAAGAATAAGTTTAGGTACCCAAAAGGCTGCTTCTTGTTCAGTTATCCTAGACCTCCTGCGTATAGTTAAGTGAATTTGGAATTAGCTGAAAGTCAATAGTCTGAATCTAATGTCCTTGCAGATGTGTGCAGGGTGCTAAAACAACATTACACACTGGGAGTGTATACGTAGACCCAGAGGATGCGGTAATTGTATCACAAGTATATTATGTTCCATTTGTACATATATGGTGTGACAATACCTCTAAAGCTGTCACTCTCTGTGCTCTTCTGACACATAAGCTGCCAAATACAAACACTTCCCTAAATCTGACACTAATATGGCACACTAAATTTAGCATCCATTTTTTATGTGCTAACTTTACTCACAGTTTAATAAGGTATTCCAAGAGGCCTTTTGCAGTTGATGTCAATTTTTTTAAATCCTTTTTATTGATGTTTTTGTATTACAAAATGCAAAATACCATCACTGTAAAGTGTATCATCAATTGTGTGCAATTCTGGAGACCACACCTTCAAAAGGATATAAACAGGATGGGGTCGGTGTAGGCAGCTACCAAAATGGTCAGTGGGCTTCATCATAAGGCATATGGGGACAGACTTAAAGATCTCAATATGAATACTTTGAAGGAAAGATGGGAAAGAGAAGATATAATAGAGACGTTTAAATATCTCCATGGCACAAATGCACAGGAGAGCCTCTTTCAAATGAAAGCTCTGCAACGAGGGAGCATAGAACGAAGGTGAAAGGGGATAGATTCAGCAGTAGTTTGCAGAAATATTTCTTTGCAGAAAGTGGTAGATGTGTGGAATAGTCTTCCAGGGGAGGTAGAAAAGACGAGGACAGTATCTGAATTCAAGAAAGCATGGGGCAAACACAGAAGATCTCTAAAGGAAAGAAAGTGACTGCAGTAGTTGGTATGGAAGGGCAGACTGGATAGGCTGTATGGTGTTTATCTGCCATCATGTTTCTATGCTTCTTGTTTTTGCATTGTAATCCATTTTGGAATGTCTATTAATGTAAAATATGGAATATAAATGTCTGCAAATAGAACATAGTAGACTCAGGCTTCATCTCTGGACCTTTTCAAATCCAGGCTGAAAACAACTCACCTCTTCGCTGCCGCTTTCCGATCTTGATTCGGCTAATCTACTTTGTGTTTCCTTACCATTCCCCCTAGATGTATCCCATGTCTACAGCTACTGTATTGACTGTCTTGACTAGATTGTAAGCTCTGATGAGCAAGGACTGTCTTTTCCATGTATCTGTGCAGTACTAGTAGTAGTAGCAGCAAATTAAGGTTTTTAGAATCTAAAAAGTGCACTAAAGTATGAGTAAATTATGCACTAAAATTAGGCCATTTCTGAATAAATCCTATGTTAATTAAGGAATTAGCTGTTCCTTCTACAATACAGGGAGATGTGCCTAAGCTCTGAAGGCTTAATTCATAATTTTTTTACATAGTAACATAGTATATAACAGCAGATAAAGACCAGCATGGTCCATCTAGT
Source organism: Ichthyophis bannanicus (assembly GCA_033557465.1). NCBI lineage: Eukaryota > Metazoa > Chordata > Amphibia > Gymnophiona > Ichthyophiidae > Ichthyophis > Ichthyophis bannanicus. Next base: position 111,621,375 of record CM066047.1, on the reverse strand, counting down.
CTCCCCAGCAAAATGGCAAGAGTAGGTGCACCTGCTGCTCCGTGCAGGTCACTTTGTTTAGGGATGTACTGTGATAAGGAAGCTTATCAGGACCCAGGAGACAGGGATAAAGACAAGGAATTCACCCTTATCAAAGGACCTATTTTACAAGGTCAGGTACACAAAACTCCATTTACACCTAGAAAGCAGGTAATTCCTAGCTGCAATAGGTTGCAGAATGCCCCTAGTGAAGAAAAGGAGAGGGGATGCAGGCCCAGGGTAAGGAACCCTTACGTCACTGAATTCCCCAATTGCTCAGCTGCCATGAGGCAGTTTGATCTCCAACACCTGAGAAGAGAAGGGGTGGGGCTGGAGCCTGAGAGGTTTAAGACTAGGTCAGATTATCCAGAGAGAGAGAGGAGTAGGAATGTTTACTGGAAGAGGAATGGAGCTGGAACAGTAAGAACAGCAGGAACAATGAACACAAGTTGGAGGACAGGACGTGGAAGCTCAGATGAATGGTGGCCACAGCATGAGCGAGGAGAAGCTGGTACAAGCCTTGACCCAGGTAGGAGCATTGGAAGCTTGTCTAATTTGGAGCACTACAGAGTTGCAAGAGACAGCTTTTGCCCTAACGGAAGGCAGTCAGCTAAGCCCTCTGAGCCAGAGACTAAGGTAGAGCCCATGCAACTGGGTGAACAAGACCTAGCTGTAGAAGACGACTCATACATGGATTGCTCTTTATGCCAATCTCCAAATACAGAGGGTTTGGAAGGGAGTCAACTGTAAGGAAAACCTCCAGAGTCCGGTAACCCTGAGAGCCTGTAGATAACTTGGGAAAGTCCTGTATTAAAGGAGAAATACCTTTGCTGAGCAAACTGCAGCAGTCTAATTAAAACTTGTCAAACAGCTGCTAGCCAGTGCAGTGCTCAGCCTGAAGCCGTGCTGACGGTGAAAGTAAGAAAAGCTTTGATTTTGTTTTCACTATTCCTAAAAACCTTGCATACAGAATTGTTTGCCTATGAAGAGTTTGACTTCTTGTTGAAAGTTTTTACTGTGCTTAAGGAGACAAACAGCCGGGAAATGTTCTGGACTGAGAGAAAAGAAACTTGCTTTAGGAAAAGCTGTTTCTGTTTGTTTTGAACAGCACTGCTAGCCGTGTCTGATAGCATTAGCTGTTGAAAGGACTTTTCTTTATGCTAAAGAACATTATAAGCTGTTTTGTTTTGAGTTCAGTTATATCCTGATGTATTTTTGAAAGAATCCTGGAGAAACAATCCAAAGGTGTAAATTTATGACCCTAGTGTTTAACCCCATCAGTAAATTTCTGTCAAAAGCCTTACCTCCTGACTGAACTACCTTTCCCATGAGGCATTACAAGGCAGCCAGTCAAGTAAAGGCTAAATGGTGAATCTCTCCTATGACAAGCACGCCCCTCCACTCTGTCTGTAAGGGACTAAAGGCGTGACAGTACCCATCGCTCCATGCATGTCACGCTTATTTGTTGCTATATAAGAGATAACACAGAAAATTTAACTCCTATGCAAGCCCAGAATGGACCAACTCACCCAGGAAAGCATAGTTACTCAACTGTAACAGGTGTTCTCCAGGGACAGCAGGAATCAGTCCTCACATATGGGCGACGTCGGCACCGACAGAGCCTGCGCGGAGCATTTTCCCGGCTTTCAAAGAAAGCCTTTGGGAATTCTACCACGCATGCATGACCCTCTTCCCAGCTAAGGGTGCCATTTTACTCAGTCAGGTGCCATAGCTAGAGCCCCCACCAAGAAGATGGCAAAAATGGACAGCAACTCCATGGGGCCTCGGCCATCAGGGCTTGGAGCTCGCTGACTCTACGGGCAGAGGTGAGCGCCACCGTGAAAGCCACCTTCTAGGATAAGTTTCGCAAGGAGCAAGTAGCCAGAGGCTCAAAGGGTGGCTTGATCAGCTGCGTAAGGACCACAATAAAGGTCCCACTGTGCTGGGGGCAGGCAGATAGAGGGCTTGGAAAGGAGCAAGCCCCGCAAGAAGTGAGAGATGAGGGGTTGCCCCAAGAGCGGTTTGCCCTCGATGGGATGATGGTTTGCCGAGATCGCGCTCAGGTGAACCCTAACCAAGTTAGATTTCAGCCTAGAATGCGAGAGATAGATCAAGTATTGCAGGACCAAGTGCACCAAGCAGGAGAACAGATTCAAGTGATTCACCACACCGAGAACGTGCACAATTTGAAGGTGTAAGCTCATCTCATCGAGTCCTTGCGAGAGATCAGCAGAACGTCCTCGATCTCACTCAGGAGATAAAGGGGAGCTAAGGCGACCCACTCAGCAGCCAAACTATGAGGGACAGGGACCACAGATTGGGGTACAGGAGTGAGCCTCCCTCCCTCGTTAGAAACCCCGGGGACCAGGGTTGCCATCGAGAGACAGAGCAGCAGAGGGAACCATGGTTGCCTGGGCCACCTTGGGGCCACAAGGATCATCAAGGTCCCGTCCCGCTGGACTGAGAAGTGTCCGTGCTATCAGCGGCGTGGTAGGGAATGCATACAGCAGGCCAATCGCCCACGACAGGAGAAAGGTGTCTGGGGCCTCCCGGCTTAGGTGTGGGCAGGGATCGTAAAACCAGGGAAGCTAGGCGTTGGCTAGACTGGTGAAGAGGTCCAAGTCTGGGGTTCCACAGAGCTGGAAGAGCCACTGTGCTGTCTCGGGATTCAGGCACCACTCGTGCAGCTGGAGGACTCTGCTCAGTTGGTCCGCCAAGGCATTGTCCAGGCCCGGGAGATAGACGGCTCGGAGGCTAATGCCCTGACTCACAGCAAACGAGCACAGGGTGATCGCTTCCTAGCGGAGGCTGTAGGACCTTGTGCCTCCCTGTTTGTTCAAGTAGAACATGGAGACTTGGTTGCTCGTCTGAACAAGCATCGCCTGGTGCTGCAGTCGATGCCGAAAAGTCTGCCTTGCGAGGAGAATGGCTCGGAGCTCCAGTAGATTGATCTGCTGCTGACACTAATCGGGGGAACAAGTCCCCTAAGTGTGCACCTCCTCGCAGTGGGCCCCCCGACCCGAGAGGGAGGCATCCGTCGTGAGGACCTTTAAGGGGGGGGGAGTCGGGGTCATAAGAACATAAGACATGCCATACTGGGTCAGACCAAGGTCGATCAAGCCCGGTATCCTGTTCCAACAGTGGCCAATCTAGGTCATACGTACCTAGCAGTTTCCCCAAAAGACACAGGTTCCACAATGCTTGTATTGGGTCAAGCATTGATATCCTGGGTCCCTTCTTAATAATGGTTTATGGACCTTTCCTCCAGGAACTTGCCAAAACCTTTTTTAAAACTCAGCTACACTAACAGCCTTTACTACATCCTCCGGTAACAAATTCCAGAATTTGAATACACATTGAGTGAAAAAATATTTTCTTTTATTAGCCTTAAATAGTTTACCCCGTAGCTTCATTGCATGTCATATTCTGATAACGTAAACAATCGATCTACGTTTACCCGTTCTACTCCATTCATTAATTTATAGACTGCTATCATATCTTCCCTCAGCCGTCTCTTTTCAAGGTTAAAGAGCCCTAATCTTTTTAGCCTTTCTTTATAGGGGTATCCTTCCATCCCTTTTACCATTTTGGTGGCTCTTCTCTGAACCTTTTCTAATAACACTATATCCTTTTTAAGATATGGCGACCAGAAGTGCACACAATATTCAAGGTGCAGTCTCACCATGGAATGATACAGAGGCATTATAATATCCTTTGCTTTATTTTCCGTTCCTTTCCTTATGATACCTAGCATTCTATTTCCTCTCTTGGCCGCCGCTGCACACTGGGCCGAGAGTTTTAACATGTTATCCACAATGACGTCTAATGACGTCTAATGACGTTTTCCTGGGTAGTGGTTCCTAATGTGGAACCTTGCATCGTGTAACCATAGTTTGAGTTGTTCTTCCCAAGGTGCATAACTTTGCACATGTCCACATTAAATTTCATCTGCCATTTTGATGCCCAGTCTTCCAATTTATCAAGATCCTCTTGCAATTTTCCACAATCCTCTTGGGTTTTAACAACTTTAAATAGTTTTGTGTCATCTGCAAATTTGATAATCTCATTCGTTATTCCCTTTTCCAGGTCATTTATGAATATGTCAAAAAGCAGCGGACCCAGCACAAATCCCTGGGGTACACCACTATTCACCTTTCTCCATTGGGAAAATTGGCCATTTAGCCCTACCCTCTGCTTTCTATCTTTTAACCAGTTCCTGATCCACAATAGTACATTGCCTCCTATCCCATGACTCTTTAATTTTGCCAAACGTCTCTGATGAGGGACCTTGTCAAAGGCTTTCTGAAAGTCCAAATACAATATATCAACCGACTCACCTTTGTCTACCTTTTTATTTACACCTTCAAAAAAACAAAACAGATTAGTAAGACAAGATCTTCCTCGTCTAAAGCCATGTTGGGTGTCTCCCATTAAGCCATGACTATGTACATGTTCAGCAATTTTGTTCTTTATGATGGTTTCTACCATTTTTCCCAGTACTGATGTCAGGCTCACCCTTCTGTAGTTTACCGGATCACCTCTGGAACCCTTTTTAAAAATTGGCATTACGTTCACCATCCTCAAATCTTCAGTTATTACAGATGATTTTAATGATAGTTCACAGATTACTAATAGCAGGTCTGCAATCTCATATTTCAGTAATTTCAACACCCTTGGATGTATATCATCTGGCCAAGGTAATTTGTTACTCTTCAGTTTATCTAATAGTTGTAATACATCTTCCTGAAGTATCGATATTTCCTTCAATTCTTCCGCACTACTTTAAAAACCACTTCAATCATGGATAACATCCCTACATCTTCCTCAGTAAAGACCGAAGCAAAGAATTCATTCGGTCTCTCCGCTATCGCCTTGTCGCCTCTTTGTGCCCCTTTAACCCCTCTATTCTAATGGACCAACTGACTCTCTCACAGGTTTTTTTGCTACGAATGTACTTGAAAAAGTCTTTATTACGTGTTTTTGCTTCTGCAGCAAGCTTCTTCTCAAATTCTCCCTTTGCCTGCCTTATCAATGCCTTGCATTTAACTTGCCAGTGCTTGTGCTGTTTCCAGGTTTTATCAATGCCTTGCATTTAACTTGCCAGTGCTTGTGCTGTTACCAGGTTTCGTCATTTGGCTCTTTTTTCCAATTCCTGAAAGATGCTTTTTTGGCAACAGCCTCTCTGACCTTACCTTTAAACCATGCGGGCAGTTTTTTGGACTTCTTTCCACTTTTCTTAAAGCATGGAATACAGCTGGGCTGGGCTTCCAAGATAGTATTTTTCAACAACACCCAAGCTTGATGTAACTCTTTAACCTTTGCAACTGCTCCTTTTAGTTTTTTCTTAACTATTTTCCTCATTTTATCATAGTCTCCCTTTCGAAAGTTAAAAGGTAGTACTGTGGATTTCCTTACCATCCCGCCTCCATTAATTAGATCAAATGCAATCATGCTATGATCACTATTGCCAAATGGCCCCAACAACCTTATCTCTTATGTATTTATTTATTTACATTCTCTTATATACCGCTCTATTCCACATCAGTGCAGTTTACATAGAACATCAAAACTTACACATTTCTGTAGCTGTGTTTACAATGAACCGGTACATGAACTTGGGTCAAACCTGGGTAACTATTTACATATTCGGTAACTATTTACATCTTGACAAACTAATATAGAGGATTCATGGTATTCATCTTGCACCAGATCTGGTATTCCACCAAGTACTAGGTCCAATATGGCTTCCACTCTGGTCAGTTCATGAACCAGCTGCTCCAAGAAGCAGTCATTTATTTCATTTAGGAACTTTATCTCCCCCTAGCATGTCCTGCCATGACACTGACCAGTCGATACCAGGGTAATTGAAATCACCCATTATTATTACTGTGCTATAACTTTTGTTAGCTTCCTTGATTTCTTTGAGCATTTCATCATCCATTTGTTCATTCTGGCCAGGCGGTCGATAGTACACCCCCACTGCCATTGCCTTCCCCTTTTTACATGGAATTTCAATCCATAGAGATTCTACAGCAAATTATGTTTCCTGCAAAACTTTAATCTTTTCTGACTCAATGCTCTCTCTAACATAGAGCGCAACCCCTCCACCAATTTGATCAGCTCTATCATTACGATATAGTTTGTACCCAGGTATCACAGTGTCCCACTGGTTGTCCTCCTTCCACCATGTCTCTGAGATTCCAATCATATCTAACCTCTCATTTAGTACTATATATTCTAACTCTCCCATCTTATTTTTTAGACTTCCAGCATTTGCATACAAGCATTTTAAAGACTGTACTTTATTCATATTGATTTGGCTATTGGGAGGCATGGATAATTTGGAATCTTTAAGCTCTGTCTGCTCCATATTTGAGGGCATTTGGGCTACTTTACTCTTTTTTGGAACCTCTCTGCTTTTGGTAGTATCCTTCAAGTATACATTCTTCCGAACCATGTGCTCTTGTGCGACTGTCGGCTTTCTCCTAATATCTAGTTTAGAAGCTGCTCTATCTCCTTTTTAAAAGGTTAATGCCAGCAGCCTGGTTCCATCCCTTTTAAGGTGAAGCCCATCCCATCAGAAAAGCCCCTCCTTTCCCCAGAATTTTCCCCAGTTCCTAACAAATTCAAAACCCTCATCCTTGCACCATCGTCTCATCAATGCATTGAGACTCCGGAGCTCTGCTTGCATTTTGGGTCCTGCACGTGGAACTGGAAGCATTTCGGAGAACGCTACCCTGGAAGTTCTGGACTTCAACTTCCTACCTAAAAGCCTAAATTTAGCCTCTAGATCCTCCCTACCCCATTTTCCTACGCCACTGGTACCGACATGTACCAAGACAGCACACTCCTCCCCAGCATTATCTAAGACCTTATCTAGGTGGCGCATGAGGTCCACTACCTTCGCACCAGGCAGGCATGTTACCAGGCGATCTTCACATCCACCAGCCACCCAGCTAGCTACATGCCTAATGATCGAATCACCAACTATAATGGCTGTCCTAACCCTTCCCTCATGGGCACATGGCCCTGGAGAAACTTCCTCGGTGCGAGAGGGTTTTACATCACCTGGAGGACAGGTCCTAGTTACAGGATCACTTCCTGCCACACCAGGGTGATGCTCTCCTGTCACGTGACCTCTCTCCTCCATGGCAACAGGGATGCTGCCAGACTGGAGTTGGGACTTCAGGACTATATCCCTGTAGGTCTCATCTATGTACCTCTCTGTCTTTCTTATGTCTTCCAAGTCTGCTACTCTAGCCTCTAGAGAACAGACTCGTTCCCTGAGAGCAAAGAGCTCCTTGCACCTAGTGCACACGGAAGACCTCTCACCAAATGGGAGAAAATCATACATGTGACACTCGATGCAAAAGACTGGAAAGCCCCCATCTTGCTGCTGGACTGCTGTCTGCATCCTAGTTTTAAGCTTGTGTTTAGATCTTTAAGTTCTTTACTTACTAAGGGTTGCTATGGATACTTATACTAATAAAATTGTACCTAATACGTTTAATATACCTTGTTCACCTGAAGCTTAATTAATCTCAGGTCCTTAGTGTATGACTGATTTGGATAACGAGTTGCACCCGAGAGCACCTCATTTCCTTTAAGATGTGTAAGTACCTATAAAGCTACTATTATCCCAGGGGTGGGTGCATATTGGGGAGGGCGGGAGGGAAATAACACTTATTAAAAGAGGACCACTACACAGTACCCTGTCCTGTGCTTCTGAGGTAAGCTGTGACCAATTTCCTGGGTGATTAACAGTCCTTGCTTGGATAGGATTCTTTCAAAATGGCCTTTTGACCTGCCACCTGGCGTTAACACCTATTGAAAATGTTTCACAGGTCTCTTGCCCCCCCCCCCCCCCTAGGTAGAAGGCCTCTTTGTAAAGGTCTCTAGAAGACTATTTGTTGCTCAAAGAATACTGACCCTGTTTTGCCTTTTATGCTCAGTTATATTCTGATTTGATTTAAATTAAAGCTCTTTGCTGCTGCTAGGCTCTGACTTATTATGAAATATAAACTAGAAGCTCTCTGCTGGGTATGAAATCTAACCAGAAAGCTCTCTTCTGTGTTTTAAATTTAAACTTAAACTGCTGCTACTAGGCCCTGACTGATTTAACAAATACACTGGGTTGATAGATTAATCAGCTTTAAACCAAAGAGAACCCTTCAGAAAAATTCCCAGAAGTATATACTCACAATTGCAGATCTCTCTCCAGAAGCAGCAGTCCCCTTTTCTAGTCCTAGAAAGGCATGCCCCGGAGCAGGTGTTGTGTGTCCTGCCACCAGGCCAAGGACTCCACCATCTAGGGCGAGACTAAGATGGGGTCCCGGAGTCAGCCTGTCGCCTGGTCCCACTGTGTGCAGAGTCACCACTGCGCTGCCCGCATGTTGAGGCAGGCATTAGGCACAATGTGGACCGTGGAAGCCATGTGGCCAAGGAGGTGAAGCATCGACTAAGCCGAGACTCTGCAGCGATTCCGCATCTCAGACGCCAGGGACACAAGGCAGTCTGCCCTGTCCCAGGGAAGGAAGACCTTGGCCTGGAGTGTATCCAGGCGAGCCCTTATGAACGTCAGGGATTGCACTGGAGTAAGGTGGGGTTTTGAGTGGTTGACCAACCAAGTGCTGCAGAAGCCAGACGATATGGCCTGTGGCCCGCCAGGCCTCCGAGGCCGTGTCTCCTCTTATCAGCAAGTCATCTAAGTAAGGATAGACGAAGACGCCCTGGAGACAGGTGAGCTGCCACTACCATGAGGCACTTGATGAAGACCCATACTGCAGAGGCGAGACCAAATGGGAGCACCCTGTACTGGTAGTGATTGCCTCCTACCACAAACCTCAGGTATCGCCTGTGGCTGGGGTGGATGAGGATGTTGGCATACATATCTTTTAATTCCAAGGAACATAGCCAGTCGCCCTGCTGAATGTAGAAACATAGAAACATAGAAAAATGACAGAAAAAGACCACATGGCCTTTCTAGTCTGTCCTTCCATAACAACAAGTACAACAGTCCCCTTTTTTCCTTTAGAGATCCTCTTTGTTTGTCACATGCTTTTTTGAATTCAAATACAGTCCTCATCTCTACCACCTCCACTGGGAGACTATTCCACAGATCCACCACTCTTTCCGTAAAGAAATATTTCTGCATATCACTCCTGAATCTATCCCCTTCACCCTCATCCCATGTCCCCTTGTAGCAGAACTTGCTTTCAATTGAAAGAGGCTCTCTCCCTGTACATTTATGCCACAGAGGTATTTAAACATCTCAATCATATCACCTCTATCCCGCCTTTCCTTTAATGTGTACATATTAAGATACTTAAGTCTGTCCTCATATGCTTTATAATGAAGACCACTAACCATTTTAGTAGCCACCCTCTGTACTGACAATATCCTGTTTATATCCTTTTGAAGGTGCGGTCTCCAGAATTACACACTATACTCCAAATGAGATCGCACCAAAGACTTATACAGAGGTACTATCAACTCCTTTTTTCTGCTAGCCATTCCTCTCCTTATGCACCCAAGCATCCTTCTAGCTTTTGCCGTCGCCTTTTCTACCTGTTTAACTACTTTAAGATCATCAGACACAACCACGCCTAGGTCCCGCTCTTCTTTACTGGACAAAAGTACTTCACCCTATATATTATATTGCTTCCTTGGATTGCTGCAGCCCAAATGCATGACCTTACATTTTTTAACATTAAATCCCACTGCCAAATTCTAGACAATTCTTCAAGCTTAGCTAGATCCCTCCTCATGTTATCTACACCTTCCTGGGTGTCTATTCTATTGCAGATTTTGGTATCATCCGCAAAGAGGCAAACCTTATCCGACAGCCCTACCGCTATATCACTAACAAAGATGTTAAAAAGAATCGGGCCAAGGACAGATCCCTGGGGCACACCACTGGTAACATCCTTCTCCTCAGAGTGAGCTCCATTTACCTGTACTCTTTGCTACTTCCCACCCAACCAATTTCTAACCCAAACAATAACTTTAGTGTCCATCCCTAGGGTACTCAGTTTGTTTATAAGTCGCCTGTGAGGAACAGTGTTAAAGGCTTTACTGAAATCTAAATACACCACATCTAGGGCTCTCCCTCGGTCCAACTCCCTAGTCACCCAGTCAAAGAAATCAATCAGATTTGTCTGACAAGACCTGCCTCTGGTGAATCCATGCTGCCTCGGATCCTGTAATCCGCTGGACTCCAGAAACCTCACTATTTTCTCTTTCAGCAGTGTTTCCAATAATTTACTCACCACCAAAGTTAAACTAACCGGCCTGTAGTTTTCAATCACATCCTTACTTCCGCTTTTGTGTAAAGGGAGCACATGAGCCTCTCTCCAGTCCTTTGGCACCACTCCCGACTCCAACGAGGCATTGAAAAGGTCAGTCAGTGGAGCTGCTAGAACGTCCCCAAGTTCCCTCTGTATTCAAGGGTGTATCCCATGCAGTCCCATCGCTTTGTCTACTTTTAGCTGAGCTAGTTTCTCACGAACACAGTCTTCTGAAACTTGTTCAAGATGTCCCTTGCTTCGGTTCCTGTTTGTGGGTGTTTTCTGAGGTCTGCTCCTGGTTCTTCATCTGTGAACACAGAACAGAAATATTTGTTAAGCAATTTCGCTTTATCCTCATCAGCTTCTACATATTCCTCCCCTACACCCTTGAGTCTGACAATACCACTTTTGACCTTCCTCTTCTCACTAACATATCTGAAAAATGTCTTATCCCCCCATTTTATTTCATTGGCTATTTCCTTCTCTTTTTGAATCTTTGTTTTCCTGACTACTTTGCTAGCTTCTCTAAGTTTTTACAAATATAGATGCCTGTCTTCCTCTCTCTGTGATCTCTTGTATTTAATGAAGGCCTCCCTCTTTTTCTTCACCTTTTCAGCTATTTCTTTCGAAAGCCATAGCGGTCTCCTTTTCTTCTTACCTTTATTTGCAATTTTAACAAAAAGGTTGGTTGCCCTTAAAATATGCCCTTTCAGTTCTGCCCACTGTTTTTCTACATCCCCCAGCTCTTCCCATCCTGCTAATGACTCCCTGAAGTATGGCCCATCTTGGCAAAGTTAGTTTTCCTAAAGTCTAAGACCCTCACCTTTGAATGGATTCTAACAGCCCTAAGTCCTAATACTGAACCACACCATCTGGTGATCACTGGATGCAAAATGATCTCCCACTATAACATCAGAAACACTTTCACCATTGGTAAGCACCAAGTCCAGTATGGCCCCTTCACGTGTGGGGTCTGTTACCAATTGCCTGAATAGTTCTCCCTGTAGAGAATCCAGGATCTCTTTACTTCTAGATGACACTGCATCAGGAATGTGCCAATCAACATCTGGCATATTGAAATCCCCTATCAGTAGCACTTCCCCTGTCCTAGCAATGCTGCATATATGTCTTCAATTAACTCTCTGTCCAGCTCTTCCTCTTGTGAGGAAGGTCTATATATCCCGCCAATGCAAATAGATTTCTCTTTCCCTCTTTCTAGTTTAACTCATAATGCCTCCTCTCTCCCTTTTAAGCTCTGTAATTCCAAAGCTTTAATAGTATTTTTTTACATATAGTGCCACTCCTCCTCCCTTTCTTCTTACCCTGTCCTTTCTGAATAAAGTATAGCCTGATATAGTTACATTCCAGTCATGGTTTTCTGTGAACCATCTTTCTGTAACTGCCACTAAATCCAAGTCGGCCACTCCCACCAAAGCTTCAACATCAGGGATCTTATTTCCCATGCTAGGGGCATTTATACACACTGCTTTCCATATGTTACCCCTGTAGGGCAGCAGTGTTCCAAGGGAGAGCATTTTGAACTTCTCCCGCACCAGGAATCTGTTCAGGTTCCTTAGGTCGAGGATGGGCCGAAGACCTTCCATTTTTTTCATGATGAGTAAGCATTTGGAGTAGAAACCTCTTCCTCTTAAGTGGGAAGGTATGGGCTCCACCACCCTGTCCTTGAGGAGGCCTGCAAGCTCCTGAATTAGTAAGGCCTGGTACAGGGGAAGCCTCAGGGTCTCCCTGGGGTAGTAGGGGGGAGGCAGCTGGTCCAGATGGAGGAGTAACCCTCCTGGACAACCTGGAGAACCCATGTATCGGTGGTGATGGTGTCCCACCTGTGGGCAAAGTGGACCAGGCTTTCCCCAGTCGGCAGCTTGTCGATTAGCAGACGAGAGGTTATGCTGGGCCCATCAAAACCCAAAGCCCAGCTGCGCTGGAGCTGTCGGCTGGGTCTTTTGCCCTTTGGGCTTACGAGGGCCTCAGCTGGAGCCCTTATCCTGACTGCTCTGCAGCAGAGTTTGTGTTGGGTACAGGGGATATCCCCCCATAGGGCTGGCTCTTCCTGGGAAAGAAAGGTTTCTCTCTCTGCGGCTTCTTCCTGGGAAGGGTGGAAGTCTTCCTGGACAGTTGAGTATGGGTGACATATTCGGTCTCAATCTCAGTCATTTTGTTCTCCATAGATATGCCACAGAGCTGCTCCCTGAGGCAAAGGACAGAGAAACTTCTCCTGGACCCACTCCTCCAAATCGGAGGACTAGAACCAAGCCTGCCCGCAGGTGCCGAAGCTGGCCGCCGCCACTCATGCGGAGAACTCGAAACCATCATAGACGGCTCGCAAAAGGTATTTGGAGCACTCACCAACTGACTTCAAGAGCATCAGGAAGTGCCGGAGGTGGTCCCCATCGAGACCGGCCACAAATCCCCCGAGCTCTTTGGAGAGGTCTCGGAGGAACATACCAATGTAGAGTTGATAGACCTGCATGCGGCACGCCAGCATGGAGCCCTGGTAACACTTGTGCTCGATGACGTCGAGGGTGCGAGACTCCCTGCCTTGGTGGTGTGAGGGTCTGTGCCATATCACAGACAAACTGCAGGAAAGAAGTGTCCTCAGGAAGTGACCACTGCCTCAGGGCCGGCAGAGATGGATCCGAGGGGATGTCTCGGTGAGTCTGAATCTCCGATGAGGTATCCCCCTCGGACTCCTACTCCGAATAGTCCGTGGAAGACTCTAGGTCAGGCGGTTCAAAGTGAGTTGGTGTCCCGTGCCTGGCTCGCGAAGCAGGAGCATGTCCGGAGCCAGAGGTGCTAGCTCGAGATGATTTTGCTCCCGAAGAACAGGAGTGCTGGGGAGGAGTCTGCTGTCTTGGTACATGTCGGTACCAATGACATAGAAAAATGTGGTAGGGAGGTTCTGGAGGCTAAATTTAGGCTTTTAGGTAGGAAGTTGAAATCCAGAACTTCCAGGATAGCGTTCTCCGAAATGCTTCCCGTTCCACGTGCAGGACCCAAAAGGCAGGCAGAGCTCCGGAGTCTCAATGCGTGGATGAGACAATGGTGCAGAGATGAGGGTTTTGGATTTGTTAGGAACTGGGGAACATTCTGGGGAAAGGAGGGGCTCTTCCGAAGGGATGGGCTTCACCTTAACCGGGATGGAACCAGGCTGCTGTCATTAACCTTTAAAAAGGAGATAGAGCAGCTTTTAAACTAGATAATAGGGGAAAGCCGACAGTCGCCCAAGAGCAGATGGTTCGGAAGAATGTATCCTTGAAAGATAATACCAAAAGCAGAGAGGTTCCAAAAAAGAGCAAAGTAGCCCAAATGCCCTCAAGTATGGAGCAGACAGAGATTAAAGATCCCAAATTACCCATTTCTACCAATAGCCAAATTAATATGAATAAAATACAGTCTCTAAAATGCTTATATGCAAATGCTAGAATTCTAAAAAATAAGATGGGAGAGTTAGAATATATAGCACTAAATGAGAGGTTAGATATGATTGGAATATCAGAGACATGGTGGAAGGAGGACAACCAGCAGTGGGACACTGTGATACCTGGGTACAAACTATATCGTAATGATAGAGCTGATCAAATTGGTGGAGGGGTTGCACTCTATGTTAGAGAGAGCATTGAGTCAGAAAAGATTAAAGTTTTGCAGGTAACAGAATTTGCTGTAGAATCTCTATGGATTGAAATTCCATGTAAAAAGGGGAAGGCGATGGCAGTGGGGGTGTACTATCGACCACCGGGCCAGAATGGACAATGGATGATGAAATGCTCAAAGAAATAAAGGAAGCTAACAAAAGTTACAGCGCAGTAATAATAATGGGTGATTTCAATTACCCCGGCATCGACTGGGTCAGTGTCACGGCAGGACATGCTAGGGAGATAAAGTTCCTAGATGACATAAGTGACTGCTTCTTGGAGCAGCTGGTTCATGAACCAACCAGAGGGGAAGCCATATTAGACCTGGTCCTTAGTGGAACACCAGATCTAGTGCAAGAGATAAGGATGTTGGGGCCACTTGGCAATAGTGATCATAGCATGATCGCCTTTGATTTAATTAGTGGAGGAGGGATAGTATGGAAATCCACAGTACTACCTTTTAACTTTCGAAAGGGAGACTATGATAAAATGAGGAAAATAGTTAAGAAAAAACTAAAAGGAGCAGTTGCAAAGGTTAAAGAGTTACATCAAGCTTGGGTGTTGTTGAAAAATACTATCTTGGCAGCCCAGGCCAGCTGTATTCCACGCTTTAAGAAAAGTGGAAGGAAGTCCAAAAAACTACCAGCATGGTTTAAAGGTGAGGTCAGAGAGGCTGTTGTTGCTAAAAAAGCATCTTTCAGGAAATGGAAAAAAGAGCCAAACGACGAAATCTGGAAACAGCACAAGCACTGGCAAATCAAATGCAAGGCATTGATAAAGCAAGCAAAGAGAGAATTTGAGAAGAAGCTTGCTGTGGAAGCAAAAACGCGAAATAAAGATTTTTTCAAGTACATTCGCAGCAAAAAACCTGTGAGAGAGTCAGTTGGTCCATTAGATGATAGAGGAGTTAAAGGGGCACTAAGAGGCGACAAGGCGATAGCGGAGAAACTGAATGAATTCTTTGCTTCAGTCTTTACTGAGGAAGATGTAGGGATGTTACCCATGACTGAAGTGGTATTTAAAGGTGCGGAAGAATTGAAGGAAATATCGATACATCGGGAAGATGTATTACAACTATTAGATAAACTGAAGAGTAGCAAATCACCTGGGCCAGATGGTATACATCCAAGGGTGTTGAAAGAACTGAAATATGAGATTGCAGACCTGCTATTAGTAATCTGTGAACTATCATTAAAATCATCTCTAATACCTGAAGATTGGAGGATCACCAATGTAACACCAATTTTTAAAAAGGGTTCCAGGGGTGATCCGGGAAACTACAGACCGGTGAGCCTCACATCAGTACCGGGAAAAATGGTAGAAACCATCTTAAAGAATAAAATTACTCAGCATGTAGATAGTCATGGCCTAATGGGAGACAGCCAACATGGCTTTAGACAAGGAAGATCTTGTCTTACTAATCTGTTATGTTTTTTTGAAAGTGTGAATAAACAGGTGGACAAAGGTGAGTCGGTTGATATAGTGCATCTGGACTTTCAGAAAGTCTTTGACAAGGTCCCTCATCAGAGACTTTTGGCAAAACTAGAGAGTCATGGGATAGGAGGCAGTGTACTACTGTAGATCAAGAACTGGTTAAGAGATAGAAAGCAGAGGGTTGGGCTAAATGGCCAATTTTCCCAATGGAGAAAGGTGAATAGTGGTGTACCCAAGGGGTCTGTGCTGGGTCCACTGCTTTTTGACATATTCATAAATGATCTGGAATGTGGAATAACGAGTGAGGTTATCAAATTTGCAGATGACACAAAACTATTTAAAGTTGTTAAAACCCAAGAGGATTGTGGAAAATTGCAAGAGGATCTTGATAAATTAGAAGACTGGGCATCAAAATGGCAGATGAAATTTAATGTGGACAAGTGCAAAGTTATGCACCTAGGGAAGAACAACCCAAACTATGGTTACACAATGCAAGGTTCCACATTAGGAACCACCACCCAGGAAAAAGATTTAGGCGTCATTGTGGATAACATATTAACACCCTCGGCCCAGTGTGCAGCGGCAGCCAAGAGAGCAAATAGAATGCTAGGTATCATAAGGAAAGGAATGGAAAATAAAACAAAAGATATTATAATGCCTCTATATCGTTCCATGGTGAGACCGCACCTTGAATATTGTGTGCAATTCTGGTTGCCGTATCTTAAAAAGGATATAGAGTTATTAGAAAAGGTTCAGAGAAGAGCCACCAAAATGGTAAAGGGGATGGAAGGATACTCCTATGAAGAAAGGCTAAAAAGGTTAGGGTTCTTTAACCTGGAAAAGAGACGGCTGAGGGGAGATATGATAGAAGTCTATAAATTAATGAACGGAGTGGAACGGGTAAACATAGATCGATTGTTTACGTTATCAGAATATAGAAAGACTAGGGGACATGCAATGAAGCTACAGGGTAAACTATTTAAGACTAATAAAAGAAAATATTTTTTCACTCAACATGTAATCAGACTCTGGAATTTGTTATCGGAGGATGTAGTAAAGGCTGTTAGTGTAGCTGGGTTTAAAAAAGGTTTGGACAAGTTCCTGGAGGAAAGGTCCATAAACTATTATTAAGAAGTGACCCAGGATATCAATGCTTGAGCCAGTACAAGCATTGCGGAACCTGTGTCTTTTGGGGAAACTGCTAGGTACGTATGACCTAGATTGGCCACTGTTGGAAACAGGATACTGGGCTTGATGGAACTTGGTCTGACCCAGTATGGCATATCTTATGTTCTTATGAGGGAGACAGAGACCCTCGCCGAGGATCCTCACGAGGCGTCTAGTTCTCAGGGATCGCTAAGGTAGTCCGGGGAGTCCTCGCAGTTGAGGTTCCTGTGTTCGCAAAGCACGTGCTGGCAGGGCTAGGCATCTGCGCCTACTGGGCAGTGAGGAACGCAGAAACACTGCGTTCCAAGGCCAGCATAGACGCTGGGGTGACCGGGTCAGGTGTCAAGGCGGAGAGGGGGTCCTCGCTGGGACGCTCCTCCAGAGACCAGGCGCCTTCACCGGAGGCTTCTGCATCAGTTCGAGGTACCTTTCTCAGTCGCTCCCTCTCCGCCTCTTTGGACTATTGCAGGGGGCTGAGGGACCTGGCGTGTGACTTCTCACACTTGTCCGACCCCCCAAACGATGCCCGCAAGGCCTTCTTCCACTCACACTCTAGGGACACTGGTCAAAGTGCCTGCGGGCCCATAGGGGAGCCTTAGAGCATGTGTCCACTGGGGATACCGGAGTCAAGTCTGCCTTGTGGAAGATATTGTCTAACTTCTGCCGGTGACTATGAATGGCCTTTGAGGACATCTTTTTACACAAGGAGCATTGCTCCTGATCATGATCAGTGCCCAGACACCAGAGACAGCAGTCATGGTTGTCTGTGAGTGACATGTTTTTAGAGCACCCATCACATTTCTTGAAACCAGAGGCCATTGGGGCAAAAAGAACACCAGCGAAGTCGAAGACTCTCGATGTGGCCAGAGGTTAAAAAGGGCGCAAAGCACCTAAGAAGAGAAAAAGGGACAAAACGTGTCCTGAGTCCAACCACCGTGGCAGCGGTGCTCGGGAGATGGGAGGGGGAACCGGTGCAAGGCGGAAAACAAGAATTTTAATTAGGGAAGAAAAAACTTTTTCGAGGGACGAGACGCACATCTGAAGGGCTCCGTGGAAAAAGGGAGATTGAGTAAGATGGCACCCTTAGGCGGGAAGGGGACCACGCATGCATTGTAGCATTCCCAAAGGGGTGGAGGGGGGGGGAATGAGACTTGAGTAGGGGTATGGATGGGGGGAGGGGGCTGCTGTTGAACCATTCTGGAAGGTTATGTTTCACCTTTGGCATTTGCTAAGCCTTTCTGGAGCTTGGCTGGGAAGCTCCAAGGAGTCTAACACACTTTTTTCTGCTACTGGGTCCTATCATGTGTTTCTATGTCATTGCAACCATTGAAGATCACCACTTTGAACGTGGGCGGCTTTAATTCCCCAGCGAAATGCACCTGGCGGGAAATGAACATTCAAAACTTAAGAGAGGCTGGATCCGCGAAGTGTACCGCTCGCCGTTTACCTCTTGCCAGGGAGGAGTTGCCATTCTGATTGGGAGGCGGGTTGCCTTCGAGATGCATAGATGTTACAAGATGCTGAAGGCCGATATATCTTCTTATGGGGGACTCTTCAGGGTAAAAGAAAAAGTGGTTTTTGGCAGTATTTACGCTCCTAATACATACTGCCATTCCTTTTTTGTAGATATCGTGGAGTACTCTCTTATTTTGGGTGGGGATTTCAATTTAGTGGCAGATCCTACTATTGATTGTCATCTGACCCGGAGGGGAGGAAGACAAAATGCGACCGGGGGGATCAATTTTCTGTGCAGAGAGTTAGAGCTCATCAATAGCTGGTGGATCTTGCACCCCATCGATAAGGATTACACACACTACCCTGGGCTGCATAAATCTCATGGCACATAGATTACCTGCTTGTGATGGAACGCCTTTTCGTAAAACTGGTTGGGGGGGAGATCTATTCTTGGGTGATCTCGGATCACACTGTGGAGCAGGTGGACGTGAAGCTATCCTTTAAGTGTGGGGACCTGATCTGGTGCTTTAATCCAGTGTGGAATCAAGATGAAGACTTTTGTCAATTCTTGTGCCAGTGCTGGCAGAGGTATAGGGAGGAAAATGGGGAGGTGGATGTCAGGCCGATGGTGTATTGGGAGGCGGTCAAGGCTGTCTTTTAGGGATGCATCTTGGGCTTCGTATGGCATAAAGGCAAAGCAACAAAACTAGAGTTTGTTGATGGAGCTTCAGAGGAGATGTCGGGAACATTATCTTGCAACGTGAACATAGGACGCAAGCCACCAGCTACAGACGCAATGCAACAAGATTAATGTGCTGTTGCAACAGCAGGCCCTTCGCAGCCTTCGCATATATGAATATAAACTGCAATAATGGGGAAGCTACTGGCAAATCTCATAAAACCCTCCCGGGCTAAACATACTATCACGAGGCTCCGCAATACAGATGGTACCTTGGCTCTGGGCACACAAGAGATTGTGGCTAAGTTTGTTTCCTTTTTTCAATCCCTTTATCAGGCAGGCCACATAGGAGAGCAAGAGCATGAATCCTTTTTCCGAGACCTACCATTACCGCAGCTTCCTGAGGAGGATCGGGTGTTCCTGGCTAGGCTCTTACTGCTGGGGAGATACTTGCAGTGATTAAGGGATTACAACCGACAAAGACACCAGGCCCGGATGGGCTGGGACCTGAATTTTATAAAATCTTGGAAGCAGAAGTAGCTCAGACTTTATTTGCAATGAGAGAGATGGCACGACAGAGGGGCAGCTTTGATCCACAGACTAACCACGTGCTGGTTGTGTTGCTCCCCAAATCCGGTAAAGAACCTGAGATGGTGGAGGCCTATCAAACTATTATCTTTACTTAACCAAGACCTTAAATATCTTAACTGAGGCCCTAGCGAAGAGGCTTGAGGTGGTGCTGCCACGGCTGATTCACCCCAACCAGGTGGACTTTGTAAAGGGCAGATGTACTGCTAGCGATATCTTGCGAGTCCTTATGCTGTTTCGGCAACAGAGGCTTCAGGAGCAGGAGACGGTAGTAGTGAGCCTAGATGCCAAAAAGGCCTTTGATCACGTAGCATGGACTATCTATCTGTTTTGGGTCCTGCCTCGTTTCGGTCTAGATGGCCCTTTCTGGATTGGATTACGACAATGTATTATCGCTCGTGGGCCCAGGTTCTGGTAAATTGGCGCTTGACTGATGAATCTGACTGAACTGCATAGGGGGACCAGGCAAGGCTGCCGTTTGTCCCCACTATTGCTCATCCTTTCGTTAGAACCATTTCCGGCGTGGGTGCGATGACAGCCGAGATGCCGGGAGTGTGTGTGGGTGGCCAAGTAATAAGATCAGCCTATTCGCGGATGGCAAGCTTATTAGTACATCTTATTACCACACAGGTCTTGAGGCATTGATGGTGCTGCTAAGGCATTTTGGCAGCTTCTCAGGGCTGCAGATTAATGCTGGTAAGTTAGAGGCATGTCTCTCGGGCAACCACTGACTTCAGGCTAAGGAGGTGGAGACCCTGCCATTTCATTGGTCTACAGAACCGCTGAAATATTTAGGAATTTACCTGCATCTTGAGTCCTCAATACTTTATCAAAAGAATATCAAAACTAAAATCCAACAGATGAAAATGCTTTGTGTGAAGTGGAAAGACCTCCCTTTGTCACTGCATGGTAGGGTGCCTTTGATTCAAATGGTGATTTTTCCCAAGTTATTCTATCCACTCCAGATGTTGCACGTGTGGGTGAGGAAGGTGGAGGAAAACCAACTTTGGAGCATCTTTCGTACCTTTCTATGGAGAGGCCGAAGGACGCACGTTAGCTATGTGAAACTGATTTTGGCGCTGGAAAGAAGGGACGTCGGCCTGCTGGACCTAAGGGTACACAATGTGGCAGCGCTGATGCACTGGGTGCACGAAGAACATACTCAACATGAGCCCAGTGGATTGTTGAGCTATTGGAGTCAACCGTACTAACTGTTTAACCTATTACATTGCTCTCGGACGGTCTTGCAGGAAAATTCTTTTAAGACCTTGATTGGCCCGCTGTGTAAAGCCTGGAGGTGGTGGGTAGCGATGGGATGGGCCAGCTGGAGGATCACTCCATTTTTGCGGCTGCAGGGTAACCCAGATTTTGAGCCTGGGATGGACCGTACCCGGTTTACCACATGAGAACGGCCTCGCCAGTGGACTTAGGAAAACTGCAAGAATGGGGAGGGGGGTTCCCACTTTTGCACAGATACAGGAGGGTGCTTGGTCTGCCAGCTTCACACTATTTGGAATATTTTCAGGTGAAACATTATTGGTGTCAGCTTCAAGTGGCTCATCCGGAGGCAATCCTGTGCATGGAGGGGGATGAGGATTTGTGCAAATTGACCCCCATTGAAATACGTTGTCACACTGGAGTTGTATGCTCCGGGATATGCTACCTAGCCAATACCTAGAGAGCCTGGCACAATAATGGGCTGGAGACATTCAGGAAGATGTGGATACAGATTGCACGAAGAGCTATTGTCAATGCATCTTGGGGGTAACTTGCAATGCCCGTTTTCAGGAGATGCAATGCCAGATACTTAATGCCTGGGAGCCTTATTGGGAAGCCTATCAACTGGGCATATAGCCTCTTGATGCTAGGAGATCTAGGCCCCCTGCAAGACTAAAAGGTATGCACAGCAGACAGTAAATTTGTTATGCTGGGGATTTGGGGGATCAAGCAGACCATTTTGCACTAATGGTGGGAGACCAGCCGCCCATGATCAAACAGTGGATAAACCAAATGCACCTAGGCCGAAGATTATGTTTATCACCAATATAAAACCTCCGTTTGGTCCAGATATAAATGGCTTTGGCAGCAATTTCAGATGAAGTTTCCCCGGGTAGAGGGATGGGGGGGGAAGGGGTGGGGAGATGGTTGATGGAATGAGTGTCTGTGTATGAATGTGGGGTTGACAGAGTGTTTGCATAGTGGTAAGAAGGAGTGGGGTACATTACCATGCTATCGTACCTGATTTGGAACAATGCTCCAGGTCAGAGGACTGCAACCATGCCAGCCGGCGGGCAGTGATTCCCACCACTGCTGCTCTGCCGGCAAACTCAAAAACATCATAAACACCACGCACCATGAATTTAGAGCAGTTCTTGCCATGCCTCACCAGGGCCCAAAAGGCCTCAAGGCACTTAGCGGGGGGACATGGGTGGCAAATTCCACCTGGTCCAGCATGATGTCTTTCAGGAACATACTCATATAGGTCTGGTAGGCCAGAACCCTGGCTACCAGCATGGAACCCTAATAGCATTTTCTCCCAAAGGAGTCCAGGGTTCGAGCCTCCCAGCCCAGGGGCACCAACAAATGGGTCTTGGTGCTCTTAACCTGCCTTCAAGGCTGACTCTACCACGATAGAATTGTGTGGTAGTTAAGACTTCTCAAAGCCCGGGGCCGTCTGACCCGGTACACGGAAGCGAGCATCCAGCTAATGACTGGAACCATGAGAAGGGTTTCTCACAGTCTCAGTAGCAGCCGTTGTAGGACATTGTATATGGGTACCATCACCGCCTCCCTGGGTGCCGAGGGGTACTGGAGAAGCTCCAGATCCTCTGCCCTCAGTTCCACCTCCGATTCCAGAGAGAAGGGGATGGGACTTTGCCATGTCCCTGACAAAGTCCTGAAAGGACATGTCCCCCAGAGGCGACTTATGTCACTAGGGGGGAGGTGATGGATTGGATAGGTGATCAGGAGACCAGAGGTTTGATGCCATCTATTCCTCCTCGATTTCCCACTCCGATTCAGATTGCAAAAGAAAGTTGAAATTGTGCCGGGTCTCCTACTGCCATCAGCTCCGCAACTGGGGAGAGGGCAGACATCGGTGGAACCCATGCCACCATGCATGCAGGCGACAGTGCCCCTGGACTCTGACACACTGGATAGGGAGATAGCAGTCAGAACTGGTGTCAATTCAGACCTCCCTTCCAATGCGCCTACCTCAGCAGGCAACGCATGGGTCTCCAGAAAAGACTGTATGGAGTGCGGTGATGACGACGCCAGTGCTGCAAAGCCTGTATTCAGCAAGGCTAGCACCAACACCAAGTGAGCTTCAAGGGCTCAAAGGCATTACTCCAACACCACCAGATGTGAAGGGGCCGGTGCTGCAGCCACGGTCACCAACATTGATACTTCAGGCAGTGACTCCACGATAATTGGTATGTCAGGAGACAACCAGCTACCCACCTGGGCAATGGGGATCAACTCTGCCAGGGAAGCTTGGCCGGCCTTTCCGGTCCATCATTCTCCACATCACATTGAGAAAGGCTTTAATGATGATGCACCCAGACATTATCCCGGTGCTCCCCTTTCAACATTGACAGGGTCTTGTCAGAGAGTCCCTTCTCACTACTCGAATCCCCTAATTCAAAATGGGCATGAACTTCCCTCCCTGTGGATGCCTCAGTAGAAGCCTTGGAAGGCGTCAATATTGGTAATGGGGCCGAAGATGTAAACCTTTATCCAATGCTTACTTGAGGCATGAGGTTTCTCTCTCTTGGTGAGGGAGAATGGCAGTGGTTAAGAATTATATTTATTTCAAGTCTGGCCAATGAAGGTGTCAGCAAGGGTACTGGCTACCCTGTAGAATGTGATCTCACAATTTATTTGTCAGAGGAAGCCATCTAGGTTTAAAAGGAAAATTCTATTTAGGATTCAACAGGACAGTTTAGTTGTGATGGACTGTAAAAGATAATACAAGACAGCTCAACTGAAGCATATCTTAGATTGACAATTAGGGAGGCATAAGCCTGCCATACAAATGGAGCAGGCAGCAGTGAGGGACATCAATTATATTATCTTCCCTGGCTCTCATGGAGAGATATCCAATACATTTACAATACATCTTATGTGCGTTTGGGGGAGGATAAAGAAGATGAAGGGATTACAGGGGAAACTGTTCCTCTTGGGGCCCATTAAAAATATTGTGAAATTCCCACCTGGCAAGGGGAAAGGTGCTTTTGATAGGTGAAAAATAC
Organism: Ichthyophis bannanicus; assembly: GCA_033557465.1. Taxonomy (NCBI): domain Eukaryota; kingdom Metazoa; phylum Chordata; class Amphibia; order Gymnophiona; family Ichthyophiidae; genus Ichthyophis; species Ichthyophis bannanicus. The sequence goes on along the minus strand of CM066047.1, from coordinate 111,597,848 downwards.
ATGGATTAATCCAATTATATCAGTTTGGGGGGGGGGGGGGAGGAAGAGTGTGAGTTTCAATGAGCTTCAGTCTAAAGTTCAGCTTCATCCTGAAGACTTTGAGACTCTCCACTTTCCACAGACCAGACCGCCTCTTAGAAGTCAACATAAGAATTTTCATTGCTCATGCAACACAAGTTCAAGGAAAGCCCAAATGGTGCAAAGTGCCACTCACTAAGGTCACGCAAACAGAACCTGAGCATGCTAGAGCTCTGTGAGAAGAAGAGCACGCACTAAGGCCATGAGGGCAAGACACTGTGCACTGTGGACATGTACTAGGCACTTAAATGGCATGGCAAAGGTGGGAAACACAATCAGAGCACGCAGGCAGTAGGGCAAGGTGGAAAATACCGATGCCGCACTAATGAATGCCCAAGTAGCCCAACCAAAATCCCAACTTATTCCCCAGCAACGGATGAGGTTGGAAGCCCCCACAAAAGCAGTCAGACAGGCAGAGACTCAGTCTTTGTACTCATCCCCGGAGAGCCCCAAAGCAGGAAAAAAAATTATACTGGGCTCAGTGCTACTCCCTTATCACCAGACCTGCAGTCATATATCTCTGAAGAGCAATCTTCAATCTTCAGGGGAGAGCAGGGGGAAGGAGGAGGGAGGGGCACCAAGGTTGTGAAGAGTCTTTTCCAAATTCATTTTCCTATTTACTGCCTGCTCAATGGGTCCTTAACAAGCTAAGGACTGAACCAATTCCCCTCTTCCTCATGGCTTCCAAAAAGAGCACCAGTTTGAAAGGTGTCGAGTGGAGCCTCCTGCATCGTGCTTAAGTGAGAGAGTCACCCAAGGGTGGTTGTTCACAAGCAAAATTAATCTTTCCTTCTTTAAACTTCCTTTGTTCAGATTTCATCAGAGCTGAAAAGCTTGCAGCTTTCAACAAATAGGGGTATCCTGCAACAACAAATAGGGGTGTCCTGCATGGAGCGGTGGGTTCATCCCTAAACAAAGACATGAGGAGGGGTGGCCTGCACAGAGTGGCACCTGCTCCTGCCATCTTACTCCAGCCAGCTTACTGGGCAGACTAGATGGACCATACTGGTCTTTATCTGCCGTCATTTACTATGTTACTATGACATCTTCATGAGACAGAGAAATATGGACTCATGTCTTAGAAACTCAGGTTGTTAATGGCATGGTGATATCATAAGAAGCCTCTGGAATGTTGTCTCTGTCTCTAAATCTGCTGGTAGGGGGAAACATCCAACTTGTCTGGAATGGTCTAGCAGGATGATATGGAATTGGAATTTTTTGGACATTTTCATAGTCATCTTGCCAATCCCCACTAGTCTAAGTGCATGAAACCAGTGATTCCCATGTGAAGTATGGAAAGAGTGTTCACTCAAACTGCTTACCTTTGTGCCCTACCACAGAACTTCTCAATGCATGGTATGTGTACCCCAGGGGTATGTGAGCCACAGGATGGGGGTTTGAACTGGCATCTCTCTCTCATCTCCAACATACTGATGGATGTAGCATTTCTCTCCCTCCTCTGGTTGCAATGAGCAGTCAGTTTTTAGTGATAAGAAGGAGAATAATTGCACAGCAGGTATGAAGTCATGAACCCTAGGTGTCAGCTGGTGGTGATGGCGACACTGGAACCCCAGTCAGGGCTTCAAGAAACCAAATGTAAGCATGGGCTCAAGGCCCTTCTGAAGTCCTGCTCATCAGAAATAGGAAAGCCTGTGCTGGAGGGGAAGGGATGGCATCTTGAGCATACACATGGGCTCGAAGAGTCTGCACTTACTTTGACATTTAGTGAAGATGCTGCAATCTGCAGGTCCAGGATCAGGAGATGTAGCAGCAGTGGTAGAACAAAGAGACATGCCGAACAAGAGAAAGATATGAAGAGTTGAGATGTTGCAACTAGGGCCTCCTGCATGTCTGAAAGAACCTCTGTTACTGAAGCCACACCTCTCCCTGTCAAAAACCTGTGAGCCTCTGCTGCCTGAAAGAGAAACTGGGAGACAGGCCACAGGCAGGAAACTTTTTTTGTGTGGTCATGTAGCAGCAGCAGCCTAAAATGTCTTGGAGGGAGATGACAGATAGGAGCAGTATGGGAGAAGAAAGGTGTGGGTAGGAGAAACTACTTGCATTGTTGGTATGCAGGTAGAGAGAGAAAGAGAGGTAGGGCACAGTGGTGCTGGGTAAGCGGTGAGGTGCTGGCAGTACTCAGCTGCTGGGAACAGTGTGCAGGGGGAAGGGCTCACTGAGAGAGAAAAGAAAGCAGGACTGAGGGTGGACAGCTACAGAAGCAAGAGACGGGATGGGGATAGAGAAGATACTGCTAATAATATTTCTATGGGGAACTGGTGGGAAGTGTGTTGGGGTCTCCCACAAAAACACTACTACTACTAATAGTAAGATACTTTTGTGTGAAGAGAGCCACCGAATCCCTGTTTGGTTTTTTTGGGGGGCTTACCTCTACTAATGGTAATGGTGGTTTTGTGGATGACAGAGGTGTTAAATACTGCTGAAGCCTCCCCCCCCCCCCCTTGTTGATTTTTTTTTTCAGTCCACACCAACAGAATGTTGGAAGGAAATTATACATAAGGGATAGAAAATTTCTGTTTATGGGCAAAATAACTCCAAAAATGGAACGGAATGGGAGCCAATCTGGTTTGGGGACAAAACTGGTGAAAAAACACACTGAATTCAAAAATGGGTCACATGGAATTAAAGATTCCAAAGAAATAAAGGCCCCCTCAAAAAAAAAAAAACAGAGATTTTAACATATCTGATAATCTCCTTTCCTTGAATCCTGCTAGACCAGTCTAGAAAAGTGGATTATATTACCCTGCTCCTGTGGCAGAGGGCCCTGAGAAGATCATGATGGGGTCCATATGTGAAGCTTCCATTTAGAGTTGATTCTTTCTACGATCCATTCCTGGTGTCTCTGGAATCCAAACAGTGACTGTGCTGTGGCCCTTGGCTTCAAGTATGCCTTTCTGGTTCTTTGGACAGCTCCGTTTTGCGGTGAAACCTTTGCCGTCTTTTTCTTCAAGGGGACTACCTCCTCCTTTTTTCATTCTGAAAGGTTTGTGGCCTGCCTTCCTTTGTAGAGAAGGGTCTTCAAATAGATTCCATCATGCATCTGATGGATGGGCGGAGGGTGTGGCTAGAGTTCATCGCAATTTCTCATGCCTCCTGTCAATCGGCTCATCTCCATCCTCGGCGTTTGAGAGAAGAGCTAGCACAGATCGAGTCCTCTATTGCCTGTTCACCCCTGGAGTCGTTTGAGTGCTGTGTGCATCTTTCCTGGTAAGCACGCTCAGGAGTGAGTTGCAGCTCATACAACCCTCTTGTATGGAGTCCACATGGGTATTCCCAAACGGCAGTTATAAGCCTCCTGGCTTTAGTTTTTCACATTTGTAAGGCCCTCCCAGGGCACTTAGAGAGATTATTCAGATGACTTCTCTGGTAGGGCAGTGTGTTCTGTTGGACATCTTTCTCCCACTCCGAGTCCTGAAAATGTGGGTATATCACACTCGTCTGGGCTAGTCTAGCAGGATAAGGAAGTAGAGATTTAAACCTGATACATGATAATCTCTTTTCCTTGAATACTGCTAGACCAGTCCAGGACCCACCCTGGATGACTCCTTTTGCAGGTTGGAAAGCCTGCTCCCTTTTGGTCATGTTAACTATGTTAATGCCTGGAAGATTCTTTCTGCAGATTTGCGGGGGTTCTGGCTGCCATGGGGGGGGGGGGGGGTCTAGTCAGTTTTATGGTCTGGCTCCAGTTTACATAATAAGAGAGCCAAGTACTTGATCACACAAGGATGTGTGTGCTTAATAACATTATCTGAGTTTTTCAGCTTTGCTTACTGCTTGAGAAATTTCATATTGACATCTCTCAGTGATGTACCAGAGGATAACAGTAAGTGACGTGACTGAGTGCTCAAGTCTGCCTTCACCTGCTGGCAGGGGGATATACTAACCCATTCACCTGGACTGGTCTAGCAGGATAAGGAAAGAGCAATTAGGGTGTGGGCGGCGAGTCAAAAACTAGGGTTGCTTTTCCCTGACGCAGAGGGAGTATTCTTCTTTTGCATGCATTCCCGCTGACGTGGTTTTGGCCGGTAGGGTGTCTGATAGGATTGTTGTTTGTACCGTGGCTGTTGCCATCTGCAGTATGTATTATAGCGCTTCGAGGATGGTTTCTGGTGATTCCCTTTGCGGTAGGAGTGAGGGAGCTCCAGGCCTTCCTCGGCGAGGGTTTGGAGAGTGGTGCAATGTTCTCTTATGTCATTGACTGTGTCCTCAACCTTGTCCCCGAAGAGGGTGTCGCCTGCACAGGGGGTGTCAGCGATCTTTTCGTGGGTATCGTCACGCAGGCCGGAGGCACGTAACCAGGCCAGCCTGCGGGCAGAGATGGCTGTCCCAGAGGTCCTGGAGGCTGCCTTGAAGGCGTTGTAGGCAGCTCGGCCCTGGTGCTTGGTGCAGTCCTCCAGATCTGTCAGGGCTGCTGTGATAGCGGGCTGTGGCTCAGCGAGCTGGGAGATGGAGGCCTTGAGATTAGCAATGAGGAGGTCCTAATATAGGGCATGCTGAAATTGGTGCGCCGCTACCCTTGCGCTCAGCATGGCATCCTGGTAGACTTGTTTTCCCACGTCATCAAGGAGTTTGTGGTCCTTCCCTGGAGGGACATTGGCTGTACTTTGTGAGGACTTAGACCGCTTCAGGGCTGATTCCACCACAATGGACGTGGGGGAGCTGTGATTTTTCAAATTCGGGGGCAGGCTGGACTACGTACTTTGCGTCCAGTTTGCGGGGGGCAGGCTGGGTTGGAGGCCGGAGTTAGCCACATTTCAGTCAAGTTGTCCCGGAGCAGTTGCTGGACCGGCAGGGAAGTTAGAGACCTTGGAGCCTCCATGAACTTGAGGGCACTCTGTACCTCAGTGCGCTGATCCGTGGAGTCAATGGTAGTGATGAACAGGGCTGAGGTGACTTTGCGTAGAAACTTAGGATAGGTTAAAGTCCTCTTGGGGGTTGCCAGGGAGGAAGACGAAGCCTCCTTGGCTGAGGTGGTGAGGGCGTCCCCAAAGTGTTGCTGTTCGTCCATTCCTTCATCCCCACCTTGAGATTGGGAGGGAGACTGGGGAGCCAAGACCCCGGCCCCAGGGGAGATTGCCAGAGGTGCGGGATTTGGCAGCGGGTGTGCCGCGAGGAGGTTCGTAGAGAGGAAGGGAAGGGTGGAGGCCCATTGCTGCAACATCTGGAGAAGAGCTTGAGGGTCCTCTGGAGGGTTTGCAGGTACCATTGGCCCAGAAGGAGGGATAGGGAGAGAAGAGCATGGATGCTGAAGAGGGGGGGACAGCTCAGTCTGTTCCCCTATGCTCATCTGGTGCTCCCGGTCTGTCCCATCGTTAGAAGAGGGCAAGCTAGGAAGATCATACCTGTAGAGTCCAGAGGGGCTGCAGCTGCTGTCATTGGTGAAACTGGAGCTGTGCCGACGTGAGCATTTGTAGTGGTGTCGTCTGGCTTCCCAGTGGCCGTCTCTGCGATCGTTGTGATCATCCCTGTGCTGGCGGTGATGCGAGGAGCTGCATAGATGCCCAGAGCTGCTTCTTCTGTGCCGACATTTGTGGGTGATATGACCGCGGCGATTCTGCTCCCGGTGACTCCTGTTTCAGCTCCGGCTCCGACCCCAGCTTGTGTTGCCAGATGCACTGTGCCGACGCACGGGGCTGTGCCTGCCGCGCTGATTGGATGCAGAGGTCATCTGACCGTCACCAATCCCAGAAGCAGGGACTCTGTAAGTGCAGGAAGTATGGTGAGGCTCACACGTGGGCAGCAGGACTTGATTGGCACGGCGGGAAACGGAGGCCTCCAAAGGCGCATCTCTGGCCGGAGCAGAGTCAGCGTGAGAGGGGGGCACAGAGACCCAAAGAGAAGCTGCTGAGGCCGCGTCTTTAGAAGAGGGGGGTCTGAAAAGGAGCTGCAGTGGGTGCGGGAGACTCAGAGGACCGGCCAGGGTTGGGAGGAGGATACGGCGGTCCAAGGAAATCTATGAGAGTGTGGCGACGAGATTTCCTGGCCCTGGGAGACATGCGGGCACATAGAGGACAGTCTTCAACAGGGTGCTCCTTACCGAGGCAACGGAGGCAGATTTCATGAGCGTCTGAGTTGCTCATCTTCCTGGAGCACTTGGGACACTTTTTGAACCCTGGTTTCGGCATATCAAGTATTCTTCTGATTTCCTCTGGTTGAACTAGCAGAAGTAGGGTTTTCTTTCTTGATTTCTTCTGGTTGAAACTTAGTAGAAGTAGGGAGAGCGAGAGAGAGAGAGAGAGGTCTTGCTGGCAAGGCAGAAGACAAAGACTGGCTATCTAGGGGCGGGCCTAGGGGTGTGGCTAGTAGCCCATGCTCAGAAGGCAAAACCTTTCTGAGCTATTGAGAATACTTCCGTCTATGGCGCCATTGGATGACGTCACCACTTGTGGCTGACTCATCCTGCTTGTCCTAGGAGAACTAAACTTGTTTTTATTGACATTTACAAAGAGGCCTAGTTAGGAATCAGAAGATCTGTGAAGTTGTCTTAAATAGGTGTTAAAGGCAAGTGACAGATCAAAGGGGCAATTTGAAAGGCCCCCTCTTAGAAGCACAGGTCAGGGCTGGCTGTAGCAAGCCAGCTTTTAAGTCTTCTTTCCCTTCCTCCCAACCCAGAGATAATCTTAGCTTTATAGCTTCATAAACTTATTAAAGAGAGGATGTGACCATAATCACTTTCAGGTGGGGCTGGTTATACTCATCAGGCATACATTTATTAAGGACCTGAGATTAATTATTATTGAGGTGAACAAGGTCCATTTAACATATAAGTCTAGTTGTATTACATAGTAACATAGTACATGACAGCAGATAAAGACTAGCATGGTCATTCTAGTCTGCTCAGCAAGGTGGCAGGAGTAGGTATGCCTGCAGCTCCATGCAGGTCATCCCTCCCCATGCCTTTGTTTAAGGGAGTACCCACCCTTCTGTGCAGGTCATCTCTACTTGTGGAGATATTAGTATAAGTATCCCCTGTACACCTAAGTAAACAAACAACTTTAATATCTAAACAAAACCTTAAAACTAAGATGCAGACAGCAGTCCAGCAGCAAGATGGGGGCTTTCCAGTCTTTTGCATAGAATGTCACATTTATGATTTTCTCCCAGTTGGTGAGGGGTCTTATGTGTGCAATAGGTGCAAGGAGCTCTTTGCTCTCAGGGAACAAGTCCAATCTCTGAAGGCTAGAATAGTGGAGAACATAAGGAAAACAAAAGTATACAGACAAGACCTACAGGGACATAGTACTGAAGTCCCACCTCCAGTCTGGCAACCTCCCTATTACCATGATGAAGAGAGGTCACTTGACAGGACAGCATCATTCTGGTGTGGCAGGAAGTGATCCTATAGCTAGGACCTGTCCTCCAGGTGATTTAAAACCCTCTTGCACCAGGGAGATTTCTCCAGGGCCATATGTCCATGACAGGAGGATTAGGATGGCCGTTATAATTGATGATTAGGCAAGTAGATAGCTGGCTGGTTGGCGGAAGCAAGGATCAGCTGGTAATATGCCTGCCTGGTGTGAAGGTAGTGGACCTCATTCGCCACCTAGAGAAGGTGTTAGATAGCGCTTGGGAGGATTCTGCTGTCTTGGTACATGTTGGTACCAATGACATAGGAAAGTGCGGTAGGGAGATTCTGAAGGCCAAATTTAGACTTTTAGATAGGAAATTGAAGTCCAGAACTTCCAGGATAGCATTCTCAGAAATGCTTCCAGTTCCACATACAGAACCCAAAAGGCAAGCAAAGCACTGGAATCTCAATGCGTGGATGAGACAATGGTGCAAAGAAGAGGGTTTTGGATTTGTTAGGAATTGGGAAAAATAAAGGGGAAAGGAGGAACTTTTCCGAAGGGATTGGCTCCACCTTAAACAGGATGGAACCAGGCTGCTGGCATTAACCTTTAAAAAGGAGATAGAGCAGCTTTTAAACTAGATAAAAAGGGGAAAGCCAACAGCTGTCAAAGAGCGCATGGGTCGGAACAATGCATTCACAACGGATACTAGCAAGAGAGTTTAGTTAGGGTACATTGAGAGAGAGGTTTCATTAAAGACAAAATTAACCCAAATGTCCTTAAGTAGAGTAGACAGAGCTTAAAGATTCCAAATTAGCCCTGCCTGCCGATAACCAGATTAATATGAATAAAAACTACGACCTCTAAAATGCTTGTACGCAAATGCTAGAAGTCTAAAAAATAAAATGGGAGAGTTAGAATATTATGCACTAAAAGGGAGGTTAGATATGATTGGTATCTCAGAGACCTGGTGGAAGGAAAACAACCAGTGGGACACTGTGATACCTGGGTACAAATTATATCACAATGATAGAGTAGGTCAAATTAGTAGAGGGGTTGCGCTCTATGTTACAGAGGTTATTGAGTCACACAGGATTAAAATGAAGCAAGAAACAAAATACATGGTAGAATCTCTATGGATTGAAATTCCATGTAAAAGGGGAAGGGGATGGCAATGGCGGTGTACTATCAACCGCCTGGCCAGAATGAACAAATGGATGATGAAATGCTCAAAGAAATCAGGGAAGCTAACAAAAGTTAAAATACAGTAATAATAATGGGCGATTTCGATTACCCCAGTATTGACTGGGTCAGTGTCACGGCAGGATATGCTAGGGAGATAAAGTTTCTAAATGAAATAAATGACTGCTTCCTGGAGCAGCTGGTTCATGAACAGACAAGAGAGGATGCCATTTTGGACCTAGTCCATAGAGGAACAGAAGATCTGGTACAAGAGATAAGGGTGTTGGGGCCACTTGGCAATAGTGATCAAAGCATGATCACTTTGATTTCATAAATGGAGGAAGGACGGCAAGGAAATCCATAGTACTGCCTTTTAACTTTCAAAAGGGAAACTATGATAAAATCAGGAAACTAGCTAAGAAAAAACTAATAGGAGCAGCTGCAAAGGTTAAAGATTTACATCACACATGGGTGTTGTTTAAAAATACTATCTTGGAAGCTCAGACCACCTGTATTTGACGCTTTAAGAAAGGTGAAAGGAAGTCCAAAAAAACTGCCAGCATGGTTTAAAGGTAAGCTCAGAGAAGCTGTTGTAGCCAAAAAAGCATCTTTCAGGAAATGGAAAAAGGAGCCAAATGATGAAAACTGGAAAAGACATAAGCACTGGCAAGTTAGATGCAAAGCATTGATAAAACAGGCAAAGAGAATTTGAGAAGAGGCTTGCTGTGGAAGCAAAAACGCATAGTAAAGACTTTTTCAAGTACATTCATAGCAAAAAAACTGTAAGACAGTCAGTTGGACCATTAGATGATAGAGGGTAAAAGGGGCACAAAGAGGGGACAAGGCCATAGTGGAGAGACTGAATGAATTCTTTGCTTCAATCTCTGCTGAAGATGACATAGTGAAGTTACTCATGACTGAAATGGTAATTAAAGGTGATGCATCAAAAGAATTGTTAGAAATATCCATAAACCGGGAAGATATATTACAACTATTTGATAAACTAGACAGTAGCAAATCACCTAGACTGGATGGTATACTCCAGAGGGTGTTGAAAGAAATAGAAATTACACTTACCTGGTAATTGTAGTTCCTGGAGGGTCCAGTTTAGTCCTCCACATCTGGGTAGTGCAACTCCTCCTGCAGCAAGGAGACTGGACCAATCAACTCTTTAGTAATCTAGTCTGTATACTGCTTGAACTCCCATCAGCCCTCCAGTGAAATAGTAACAAAGCAGACTCAAGAAAGAACAGATTAAAGAAATAAGTATGTATCAGTATAGATGACCCCTGAACCAGCTAAGTGACCCCCTCCCCAAACGAGAGGGCTCAAACTCTGCACCTTGCTTCCGTCCCCGGCACTTAAAAGAAACCAGCAGGCAGAGCAGCAAGCAGAGTAACAAACAATGGAACAGAAAACCCGAAGGAACGAAGAAACCCCTAGAAAAAACAACAAGGTTCCTTCTCCTGCAGTTTTTCTTTTTTTTTTTGAGCCGAGAACATACCGACAGCATCGCACAACAGACTTAGCGCGCCGCCCAGACAAAGAAGTCACCGAAAATTCAGGGCGGGAATGAGGACTAAACTGGACCCTCCAGGAACTACAATTAACAGGTAAGTGTAATTTCTATTTCCTGAGTGGGTGTCCAGTTTAGTCCTCCACATCCGGGATGTACCAGAGCAGTTAACAACGGGGGGGATCTTGCCAAGCGGTGCGCAAAACCGCCGACCCAAAACAAGTATCCCGTGCCGCCGCCACATCCAACCGGTAATGTCTACTGAAGGCATGGAGAGAGGACCACGTAGCCGCCCTGCAAATCTCCAACGGCGGAACCAGACTATGCTCCGCCCAAGACGTTGCTTGCGCTCTAGTAGAATGAGCTCGCAGACCCAATGGAACAGATCTACCCTGCAGAATATAAGCCGAAGCGATAGCCTCCTTAATCCACCGAGAAATGGAGGCCTTTGCCACCGCCTCCCCCTTTCGAGCTCCACCGAACAGCACAAACAAGTGATCCGACTTTCGAAAGGACTCGGAGACCTTCAGGTACCGACGCAGAATTCGCCGCACATCTAGCCTATGGAGAGGGGCGTCGGACTCCTGAGATCACTCTGGGGGAAAAACAGGCAACACCACAGACTGATTCACATGAAAAGGAGAGACCACCTTTGGCAGAAAAGAGGGCACCGTCCTTAAAACCACACAATCTCGGAAAAAGGACAAGAAGGGAGCTCTACAAGAAAGCGCCTGAAGTTCCGAAATATGTCACGCCGAACAAATGGCAACAAGAAAGACCGCCTTCAGCGTTAAGTCTTTAACCGAGGCATGGCAAAGAGGTTCAAAAGGCTCTCGAACCAAAGCCTGCAGCACCAGGTTCAAATCCCAAGGTGGCAAAGTAACCCTGCGCAACGGACGCAACCGAAAAACAGCCTTCAGAAAAAGCCGAATGTCCACATGCGCCGCAAGAGGGACATCCTGAATCTTGCCTCTATAGCACGCCAGAGCCGCCACCTGAACCTTCAGAGAACTAGCGGCTAGTCCCTTGTCAAAACCGTCTTGTAAAAAACTAAGAATGACAGCCACCGAAGAAGTCGCTGCTCGTAAGACATGCCGGGAACACCAATCTTCAAAAATTCACCAAACTCGAACATACGTAAGGGATGTAGAAGCTTTTCTAACTCGAAGAAGTGTAGCAATAACCGCCGGGAAATACCCTTTTCTTCTCAACCTAGCCCTTTCAATGGCCATACCATAAGCGAGAATCGATCCACCTGAGGCATGCGCAGGGGCCCCTGAACTAGCAGGTCCACTAAGGGAGGAAGCCTCCATGGTACGCCGTCGAGCAGCCGCACCAGATCTGCGTACCAAGGCCGACGGGCCCAAATCCGGCGCCACCAACAAAACTTTCCGCGGTGAGCTTCGATGCGTTGAACTGCCCTTCCGATTAGAGCCCATGGCGGGAAGACATACAGAAGCCCAAACTCGGGCCACGGTTGGATGAGTGCATCGATGCCTTCGGACATGCACTCTCGCCGTCTGCTGAAAAAGCGACCTGTCTTCGCCGACCGGAAGGTCGCCATGAGATCCATGATTGGCGGACCCCAACGACGAACTATTTGAGCATATATTTGCGGGTGCAACTCCCACTCTCCGGCGCCCACGTGCACCCGACTCAGAAAATCCGCCATCACATTTTCTCCACCCAGGCGAACAGCGCATCCGCCTCTTCTTCCATGGCTACGCTTCCCGTGCCTCCCTGCCGGTTGATGTACGCCACCGCCGCCGAGTTGTCCGACAGAATGCGCACCGCCCGACTCCGTACTGACGACTCGAAGACTTGCAACGCTAGCCGCACAGTTCGCAGCTCGAGACGGTTGATCGACCACAAAGCCTCCTGCGGAGACCACGTCCCCTGTGTGAAACGGCCCTGACAGTGGGCTCCCCAACCTGTTAGACTCGCATCCGTGATGACCGGTAACCAAACTGGTTGTTCCAAGGGGGCTCCCGCCCGAAGTGACTTCGGGCACAGTCACCACTGTAACGCCTTCCGAACCTGTCTCGGACACGGCAACCGCCGATTGAGAGAATCCGACTGATTGGACCAACGACGTAGCAGGGCTCGCTGAAGAGGCCACATATGGAACCTGGCCCACGGATCCACCTCCAGAGTCGACGCTATGGTTCCCAGCAACCGTAGATACCACCATGCCAATGGAGCGGGACTCGCCAAGAAAAACCGCACCAGGCGACGCAACCCTTGAGCGCGCCGGACCGGCAGAGACACCACGCCTGCTGTCACCGCCTCTCACTCCCAGAGGCCTTAGCGTGGGTAAGGTGAGCGGGGTGATGTTCTTCTTAAGACTATGAACCACTAATTTGAGGCTTGGCAAAGCCTCCTGGGTATTGTAGTCCTTTAGCTCAATGAAGAAAATAGTTGTGCACAAAATGGTAAGGTATAAATGGGATTTATTCCCTTCCCAGGGTTGGAATTTAACCTTGAAAATACAGCAACATAAAGTCCATACTTCTGGTACAATGAAACAAAAGAGTAATCAAACTTAGGCAACGCTTATCTTCAGCTTCTTTAAGGTAACAGAAAAATAAGGTACAGAAAACAGTTTAAACTTCCAAACATTCTTTGGACTGTTTTCTCTCTTATAGCAGTGTTATAGCAATGCTAGCATAAAGATTGTATGCTGTCTGACATCGTGTACGTACAGTCCATGTAAACCTCTGTGTCTGGAGCTTGGTAAAACTCACACTGCATCCCATTCACGTCGTCCTCAGCTTCCTGTGGGGTGAACTCTTCCCCCTGCTCAATCACTTCCTCTGTGAAGGGTAAAGTGTTCCCATCCCCCAACAGCCTAGAGGAGCTTAGGTGTTTAGCATAAGAATCACGGTTGGCTCTTTCACACAGCTCCTGGTACGTACAAGGGTTTTGATCAAAATCTTCTGCTATGCTATTTGGAAGTATTTTCCTACCTTCCAGCAACTGCTTGTCCAGAGACCTCCCTTGACTGAAATACGGCTCACGGTAAAACTTTTCCCTTTTGCTTTGCCTGGGCTTTCTCACAGGCAGAAACTCAGCTTCAGGGAAACAAGTTTTCCTTTCAGTATATTTGGTATTAGAAGGCTGAGGCTGTCTTCTCAGGGGTTTAAAATAATATTCCTTGCCTTCAGGAGAATGGAGTTCCTCAGTGCACTGACCAGCCGTGTACTGCTTTTCACAGCATGGAACTGCCTGCTTCCAGGAGTCAGCGTGGCTCTCACAGCTCCCTTCTCCAGATGAGCTTTCCTGGATAAGTTGGGGATTCCCTTCCCTTCTCTTGTCCTTCCACACTGTTCTCTCCTTCTTGATCAACTCCTTCTCTCTCTCCTGTTCTTCACCCCTTCTTCTTTCCTCTCTCCTAACTAGAGGATTTTTAAATGTGTTGCCTTTTCCGTTTGCTTGGGCTCCGCCCCCCATCAGCTGCTTCCCCTCTCCTAATGAGTCATGGGTTAGCACTTGGCTCGGGCGTTCCCTAGCACTGTGTGACATCATTTGTTTGGGGTTTCTATGCCAACCCTTCTCCCTGTTTTCCTCTGAAATGTCAAAAGTGTATTCATTCTGAGGTATAGTCCCTGTCTCCATGGGCTCTGATCCTTGTGCCTCATGACACTGCTGACGTGTCGAAGCAGACACCCAGATATTCGAGAACCTGAGTCGGAACCAAGTGACTCTTCTGTACATTGATCACCCAGCCGAGGCTCTGCAGGAGACACACTACCTTGTCCGTAGCCTGTAAGCTCTCCTCTGCTGACTTCGCTCGTATCAACCAGTCGTCGAGATAGGGGTGGACTAGCACACCTTCCCTTCTCAAGGCCGCCGCCACCACCACCATTACTATGGTGAAAGTGCGAGGAGCTGTAGCCAGGCCGAAAGGCTCACTTGTGTCAGCCCAAACAAATAACAGGAGCAGACGTTCCCCGAGCCTCAACACCCTACTGGTCCCCGGCCGCATGAGGCACGTCAATGTCCAGACCAGCAACCGAGCATTCTCGTTCATAGCACCTCAACTCTGGAACAAGCTACCAGTAGATCTAAGAGCGTGCAGTGACTTAATGGTCTTCAGAAAACAACTCAAGACGTACCTATTCCAGTCACACTTCAACACTATATAATCTCAATCCACAAAGCAAATTGTATGAATTCATGTCAGCAATGAGATCGCCACCAATAGACTCACTGTTGTGTGAATATGTATCTGCTTATGTAAATTGTAAATTCTTTTGTAAATACTAATTGTAAATATTTCCCTTCTCAATGTGTCTAAACCTTATCCCTGTGTGCTGTGAACTGTACTATGCCCTCTAATCATACTGTGTGCTGTGAACTGTACCTCTTCCACTAATCACCCTGTGTATTGTAAATTATGGCCAGTACAGCCACTCTTTTTCTGTGGTCGAATACCGCTGCTGATCGCTGGAAGTGGCGGGATATAAGTGTACACTAAATAAAAAAAAAAATAAAAAAATGCTTGGAAGTGAAAGTGACCACAGGGAAACGTGAACCGTAGAAACTTTTGATGTGCCGGTCTGATTGGAATATGCAGATATGCCTCGGTGAGGTCCAGAGAAGTCAAAAACTCCCCCTTCCGCACCGCTACAATGACAGACCTGAGGGTCTCCATGCGAAAATGAGGAACCCGCAGACAGCGATTCAAGCCCTTGAGATCTAGAATAGGCCGTAGGGAACCGTCCTTCTTTGGCACCACAAAATAAATGGAGTAACGACCTAGACCGCGCTCGCTCTCCGGAACGGGAACGACCGCCCCCAGCGCTAAGAGACGCTCTAACGTAGCACGAATTGCCAGTTCCTTCTGCTGCCCCCTGCTGGGAGACAGGACAAAGGAATCTCATGGCGGAACGGCAAACACCAACGCATAACCTTCTCTGACAATTTCTAGGACCCACTGGTCCATTGTTATGTGGACCCAAGAGGGAAGAAAGTTCCGAAGTCGACCGCCGATCACTTGGCTTCCCTCCGGGGTCCGCCTCACTTCATTGCGGTTTGCGACTAAAGGAAGAAGCCGAGACGGAGGAGCCAGTTGAAAAACCTCTGTCAGCTCCTCGAAAACCACGAAAGGACTGCGTCCGGGACGCAAACCTGCCTCGTTGAGAACTCCAAAGGCGGGAAGATTGAAATCTCCTAAAGTCCCGAAATTGACCCCTGACCACGGTAAGCCTCTACCGGACTTAGGCCTGTCGTCCGGTAGTCTCCCACCTTTAGACTCTCCCAAGTCCTTTACCAACTTATCCAAATCGTCCCCGAACAACAACCTGCCTTTGAAGGAGAGTTTGCTGAGACGAGATTTGGAAGAAGGGTCGGCTGCCCAATTTCGCAGCCAAATGGATCTGCGCGCCACCACCAAGGAAGCTATACTATTAGCCAACGTCCGGATCAAATCATAATGGACATCCGCTAAATACGCTGAACCAGACTCCAATCGCGTGACCTCGAGCAACGCTTGCTGATCTAAGAGTGGATTCTGGCGCAACCATTGAGCCCACCGTAAAGAGGCTCTAGCTACCCAGGCCCCACAGATAGAAGCCTGTAACGACAAGGCATTGGTTTTGAACGCTTGTTTCAACAATCCGTCCACCCTCTTGTCCTGTATGTCCTTCAAGGCCGCACTCCCCTCCACCGGGATTGTGGTCTTCTTCGTCACTGCCGATACTGCAGCATCCACCCGAGGCGACTTAAACCTCTCCTTATCCTTGTCTGCCCAAGGATAGAGGCGATTCATAGTTCGGATCCCTTTCAAACCAGAGTCCGGCTGGTCCCACTCAGTTTGAATCATTTGAGCCACAACTCGGTGTACTGGGAACACCACCTGGGAATCCTGAACCGCCTGAATAAGGGGATCCTCCAAAGCCTCGCCGTCCCCCGGAGGTGGCGCAGCGAGACTGAGTGTCTGAAGAGCTTCCGTAATAAGAGGAATCAATTCCTCCCTACGAAACACCCGAACAATTCTAGCCTGATCCTCAGGGTCCGGAATCTCCCCTTCTTCAAGATCATCCACACTACACTCCGGATCTACCTCTACATCCATGACTTGCCCTTCCAAATCCTCTTGATCTAAGTCTAAGGACCAAGGTCTCTTAGCCAGCTTGGAAAAAACACGTCCAGCAGAGTCTGAACTAGCGGGCGGAGGAGCCGGAGACGTGGCCAAGGACTCAGGCCATTTGCCTAACCGCCCCAATTTGAAAGCCTGATGCATAATCAGCATGAAGTCCGGCGAAAAATCTGTAAAGGCAGAAGGGGGGTCCCCTGGTTCCACCGGAATCCCAGACACCTGTCCCTTAGACCCAGAAGGAACAGGCGGCAACAGAGGCCCCGGAGAAGCATTTCCTTCAGCAGACAACGTAGATTCCAAGGGCTCTGTCTGAGAACAGCCCTCCATCTGTTGATCCATAGCACAGGAGACCACAGCGCAGCTCCCGCAGAACCCTGAAGCTGACACTGACCGTCTACGCGAACCGCAGACCACACACTGCGGTTTTGAGGACATGAAGAACAGCCTATAGCCCCCACAGAACAGGGAGGAACAGACTGAGATAAGCAGCCCCGCACAAAGAAAAGTAGAGGCCCTATGCAGTTATCCCTATACAGCACGTCTTTTGTCCTCTGGCTTCGTTTCTTTTTTTTTTTTTTTTTTTTAGATACAGGGAATCCAGCAACCTCCCGATACTGTTCGGAACCCAAACGCCACCAAATTAGCCAGACTGTCAGGCTATACCCTCTTTACCGCCAAAACCGAAGATCCAAAATGGCCACCGCGGTTGAGCCGCGCTGGAGGAAAAAAGGCCCCAAAAACCAAAAAAGAAAAGAAAAGAGCCGACGAAGCTAACGTCCCCTAAAAACCAGAGAGAAGGCACTTACCAGGCAACCAGCAAGAAATGAAGGGCCCGCAACGCCGCTCAAATCATGAACGGGACTGTGCAGAGATCCCGGTTGTCTGAGGCAAGCTTAAGCACTGATTCCTCTGACGGACTGCTTATTGCCGTGCCATGTGAAAGGCAACGATTGCTGAGCCCGGTGCCACATGGATCCTACCCCCGAACCGTCCTGGGGGAGCGATCACAGTCTGCTGCTTACTCTGAACTGCCAGTAGAGTACCGGGTGAGAAGCACAGTGCCGGCTCGGCTCCTCCACCGCGCTTGCCCTTTTTTTTTTTTTTTTAAAGGTATAGGCAGCAATTAAAGGAAAAATAAAGAGAAATTAAAGAGAAAAGAAAGAGAAGAAATAAAACAGCTAACAAGACACTAAGTGAGCCTAGTGCCAGGCTCACACCACCTCCTGCTGCAAGGAGACTGGACACACTGGAGGGCTGATGGGAGTTCAAGCAGTATACAGACTAGATTACTAAAGAGTTGATTGATCCAGTCTCCTTGCTGCAGGAGGTGGTGCACTACCTGGATGTGGAGGACTAAACTGGACACCTGCTCAGGAAATGAAATATGAGATTGCAGACTAGCTATGCAACCCCCCCTTCTTCCATTCTGTTTCCTCTCTTCTTTCCTATGAATAATGGAGTTCCTTTCTTGAATATTTGCATTTTTATTATTGATTTTAAACTGCCTTGATTGTCCAGAAAGGCAGTATATCAAGTACATTAAACTATATTGCTTTATTCTTTGCTTCAGTCTTTACCGAGGAAGATGTAGGGATGTTACCCATGACTGAAGTGGTATTTAAAGGTGCGGAAGAATTGAAAGAAATATCGATTCATCGGGAAGATGTATTACAACTATTAGATAAACTGAAGAGTAGCAAATCACCTGGGCCGGATGATATACATCCAAGGGTGTTGAAAGAACTGAAATATGAGATTGCAGACCTGCTATTAGTAATCTGTGAACTATCATTAAAATTATCTCTAATACCTGAAGATTGGAGGATCGCCAATGTAACACCAATTTTTAAAAAGGGTTCCAGGGATGATCCGGGAAACTACAGGCCAGTGAGCCTGACATCAGTACTGGGCAAAATGGTAGAAGCCATTATAAAGAACAAAATTACTGAACATGCAGATAGTCATGGGTAACACACTAGCATTTCTGAACATATCACATCGATTTTCTATGATTTATACTGGCTCCCCATACATTGCAGAATACTTTACAAAATAATGATGACAACCTTCAAGCTAATCAGACAAATAACCCCATCACATCTCTCCATTCTAATCACCCCACAGGAAGAAACCCGTTTACATCAAATAACAAAAATTAATTAAGTATATCACCTGATTATCGTCTATCCAATAAAGCGACCAATAATACAGCCTTTTTCCACTACGCGCCCATAATCTGGAATGAACTTCCAACTGATTTAAGAGACATCACTGACCTTCCATCCTTCCATAAAAAAATGAAAACCCATCTCTAGGAAACATTCTGATACCCTGACATCTCCCCCTGACAATGTCCAACCCCAGCCAATGCCTAATAGAATGGAACCAACCCCAACTAATGCCTAAAAGAATAAAATCTCTCCCAGATCCCCCCCTTCAATCTTTTACTATCCTACACCTCCTCCCTAGAACATAGTCTGATATGATGGTTTAAATCATATTGTATATTGTAACTTAGTTTTATCTATGATTCTTTGTATATAGTTAACTGTTAATACCTGTACATAGTTGAACTGTTGCATGTAACAGTTTCTTTCTATTTAAACCGCCTTTGATCTTTTGGAAAAAGCGATATAAAAATACAAATAAATAGTCATGGTTTAATGGGAAAAAGTCAACATGGCTTTAGCCAAGGTAGGTTTAGTCTTACTAATCTGTTATATTTTTCTTGAAGGTGTGAATAAACAGGTAGACAAAGGCGAGCCGGTCGATATAGTGTATCTGGATTTTCAGAAAGCCTTTGAAAAGGTCCCTAATGAGAGACTTTTGGCAAAGTTAAAAAGTTATGGGATAGGGGGCAGTGCACTATTGTGAAACAGGAACTTGTTAAAAGATAGAAAGCAAAGGGTAGGGCTGAATGGCCAATTTCACCAACGGAGATAGGTGAAGAGTGGAGTACCTCAGGGATCTGTGCTGGGTCCGCTGCTTTTAAACACATTCGTAAATGACCTGGAGATGAGAATAATGAGTGAGGTAGTCAAATCTGCAGACAACACAAAATTATTCAAAGTTGTTAAGACCCAATAGAATTGTGAAAAATTGTAAGAGGACCTTGATAAATTAGAAGACTGGATGTTCAAATGGCAGATGAAATTTAATGTGGACAAGTGCAAAGTTATGCACCTAGGAAAGAACCACCCAAGGAAAAAGATTTAGGCATCATTGTGGATAATACAATGAAACTCTCCGCTCAGTGTATAGCAGCAGCCAAGAAGGCAAATAGAATACTAGGAATCATAAGGAAAGGAATGGAAAATAAAACAAAGAATATTATAATACCTCTGTATCATTCCATGGTGCGACCTCACCATGAATATTATGTGCAATTCTGATCACCATAATCTTAAAAGGGATATAACGGAATTAGAAAAGGAACAGAGAAGAGCCACCAAAATGGTAAAGAGGATGGAAGCATACCCGTATGAGGAGAGGCTTAAAAGGTTAGGGCTTTTCAACCTAGAAAAGGTTGAGGGGAGATATGATAGATAAATTAAGGAACAGAATGGAATGGGTAAACACAGAGTGATTGTTTATGCCATCAAAAAGTACAAAGACTAGGGGACATGCATTCAAGCTACAGTGTAACCCATTTAAGACTAATAAGAGAAAATATTTTTTCACTCAATGTGTAATCAAACTCTGGAATTCATTACCGGGGATGTAGTACAAGCTGTTAGTGTAGCTGCGTTAAAAAAGGTTTGGACAAGTTCCTGGAGTAAAGGTCCATAAGCTATTATTAAAGAGGACCCAGGAAATCCACTGCTTGCTCCAATACAAGCATTATGGAACTACTACTACTACTACTGAGAATTTCTATAGCGCTACAAGTCATACGCAGCGCTGCACAGACATGTAAGAGACAGTCCCTGCTCATCAGAGCTTACAATCTAGTCAAGACAGACAACACAGGAGGTGTAGGCTGGGATAAAACAAGGGGAAAGGAAAAGAAAAAGGAGATCAGGTGAGTCAAGATCCAAAAGCAGCAGCAAAGAGGTGAGTTTTCAGCCTGGATTTGAAGAGAGTCAGAGAAGGTGCCTGGCATACAGACACAGGTAGTTTGTTCCAGGCGTAAGGTGCAGCAAGGTGAAAGGAGCGAAGTCTGGAGTTAGCAAAAGAAGAGAAGGGCACAAATTTATTTATTTATTTATTTGCATTCTCTTATATACCGCGCTATTCTGCATCAGTGCGGTTTACATTGAACAAACTGAAATTACATTGAACAGGGCATTATAACTTGGAGATAACTATTTTACAGGGAACATGGGCTATGGAGGGTTAAGTGGCTTGCCCAAGACCACAAGGAGCACCCGTGGGACTAGAAACCCCAGTCCTTCCGGCCCAAGGTTGCTGTCCTCTAGTGGGATTTGAACCCCCGACCTTCCGGCCTGAAGTACCTTGCCCCAACCACTAGGCCACTCCTCCACTCCAGATAGAAGCAGTTTGCCAGAAGAGCAGAGTTCCCGAGAGGGGTTGTAAGGAGAGATAAGAGAAGAAAGGTAGTGAGGAGCTGCAGAGTGAATGCATTTATAGGTCAGTAGGAGAAGTTTGAACGGAATGCGGAAATGGATAGGGAGCCAGTGGAGTGATTTGAGAAGAGGAGTAATATGGGCATGTCGAGGCTGGCGGAAGATTAGCCGCGCAGCAGAGTGTTGAAGAGACTGAAGGGGAGAGAGATGATTCAAAGGGAGACCAGCAAGGAGTAGGTTACAGTAGTCAAGACGGGAGATGATTAAGGAGTGGAGAAGCATCTTAGTAGTGTGTTCAGAAAGGAAAGGACGGATTTTGCTGATATTAGAGAGAAAGAAACGGCAGGTCTTAGCTATTAGACGAATGTGTGTGGAGAAGGAGAGAGAAGAGTCGAAGACAACCCCAAGATTGCGAGCCGAGGAAACAGGAAGGAGTACAGGGGGGGGAGGTTTTAGGGGGAAAGATAAGAAGTTCAGTCTTGGCCATGTTAAATTTCAAGCGGCAGTGAGACATCCAGACAGCAATGTCAGAAAGGCAGGCAGAGATCTGTGTCTGGATAGCCGGAGAGATTTCAGGCGTAGAGAGGTAGATCTGGGAGTCATCAGCATAAAGATGGTACTGAAAACCATGGGATGAGATAAGTGCACCAAGGGACTGGGTATATAGAGAGAAAAGGAGCGGACCCAAGACAGAACCTTGGGGTACACCAACTGGGAGCAGGATAGCAGAGGAGGAGCCGCCACCAGAACACACAATGAAAGAGTGATGGGAGAGATAGGAGGAGAACCAGGATAGTACAGAGCCCTTAAAACCAAGCGAGGACAGGGTATCAAGGAGAAGATTGTGGTCAACAGTGTCAAAAGCAGCAGAGAGGTCAAGAAGGATGAGGACAGAGTAAAGGCCCTTGGACTTTGCCTGGAACAAGTCACTGGAGACTTTGGCAAGAGCCGTTTCAGTAGAGTGAAAAGGACGAAAGCCAGACTGTTAAGGATCCAGAAGGGCATGAGAGGAGAGGTAGTTGAGGCAGCGGCGGTGAACAGCACGTTCAAGTAGTTTAGAAATGAAGGGAAGGAGAGAGATGGGTCAATAATAATTAGAAGAACAGGTGGGATCAAACGAGGGTTTCTTGAGGAGAGGTGTGACCAATGCATGTTTGAAGGCTGCAGGGACAGTTGCAGTGGAGAGCGAAAGGTTGAGAATATGAGAAATGGAAGGGACAACAGTGGAGGAGATGGGGCTTAGGAAGCAGGTGGGGATAGGATCAGAGGAGCAGGTGGTGAATTTGGAGGAAGAAAGAAGGTGTGCAGTTTCCTCTTCAGAGATCACAGGAAGAAAGGGTAGCAGAGGTAGGGGAGGAAAGTTGGGAGTGAAGAGGGGGAGGAGGGGAAGTAGCTGACTTTTTGGGGAATTGGAGGGTGATCTTGTGGATTTTGTCATGGAAATAGTCCGCCAGGGTTTGGGCAGAAAGGGAGGGAGGGATCAGAGGCGGAGGCACTTTGAGGAGAGAGCTGAGAGTAGTAAAGAGACAGTGAGGTTCAAAAGCAAGAGAGTTAGTCAGATGGACATAATAGTCTTCTTTGGCAAGAGCTATGGCTGACTGGAAAAGAGACAAGCATAAATTTGAAGTGTAGAAAGTCTTCAAGGGAGCGGGATTTGAGCCAAGCATGCTCAGCAGAGCGAGCACAGGAATGTAGATAGAGGGTAGTGGATGAAAGCCAGGGCTGGGGTGCAGAACGCCTCACAGGACGTGGCATGTGCGGAGCGAGAGCATCCAGAGCAGAGGAGAGTGCAGTGTTATAGGAAGTTACTGCTTCGACAACAGACTTAGATGACATAGTGGAAGAAAGAGATGAAGAAACAGTTGAAGAGAGAACCAAAGGATCAATAGCATGAAGATTTCTGAATAGGTTGGAGGAGATAGGACGAGATTGAGGCAGCGGGTGATGAAGATTGAAGCTTAGAAGGTGATGGTCAGATAAGGGAAGAACTGAGCTACAGAAGTTTGAGAGTAAGCAACTAGAGAAAAATACCAGGTCAAGGCAGCGGCCATGCTGGTGAGTGGGAGCAGTGGAACAAAGGTGGAGGTCAAATGAGGAGGTAAGGGAGAGGAGCTTTAAAGCATAGGGATCAGAGGGGTTATCAACATGAATGTTAAAATCCCCGAGAATAAGAGTGGGGGAAGAGGAATCCAGAAAGGAAAGCCACGAGTCAAAGTCAGTGAGAAAAGTAGAAGCAGACTTGTCAGGTCGATAAGCAACAGCTACCCGGAGAGAAAGTGGAGTGAAAAGGCGGATGGAGTGAACTTCAAAAGAGGGAAAGGAGTGAGACTGAGGCAGCAGGAGGGGTTGGAATTGGCAGGAGGGAGAAAGTAGGAACCCAACACCACCACCACGGCCAGTGGGACGAGGCGAGTGGGAGAACTGATAGCCCCCATGACAGAGAGCAGCAATAGATGCAGTATCATCTGGGAGGAGCCAGGTCTCAGTTAGAGCAAGAAGATGTAGACCATTAGAGATAAAGAGATCATGAGTAAAAGCAAGTTTATTAGAGACAGAGTGTGCATTCCACAAGGCACATGAGACAGGGAGAGTGGAAGGGGAAAGGAGAGGGATATGGTTAAGACTAGATGTGTTGCGGGAAGATCTCTTCTCAGAGTGTGACAGAAGTCTAGGGGGGCCAGGGTTGGGGTTGATATCTCCAGATGAGAGAAGGAGGAGTAGTAGAGTACGGGGCAGAGAGGAGACAGTACGGCGGAAACAAGGGTGAGGCTGCCTTAGAGAGAGGGGAGATGGATGAAACAGTGCAGCTCAAGAGCTGATGATAGGGTAGAAGACAGAATGGAGGGGGGAAGTGAGGATGGTAAATGGGAGAAAAAGAGGGGAGGAATGAAGGTGCTGGTAGGAGGGGAGACAGTTAGGAAGTATAAAAAGAGAGGAAGACAATGTGATGAGGAGTCATAGTGGAGGAATAGAGAGGAAAACAAAGGCCAGAGGATATAGAATGTGGGAGAGACAAAGATTGGCCACACCTGTGTGTGAGGTAGGTAATGAGCAGATGACAGCTATAAGAGACAGTGAGCCACGGGGTGGGTGGGCAGAGGGGAGGGGGTGGGGTATAAGTTATACAGCTGAGGAAGCTGAACAAAAAGTGCAACAATAAATAAAGGGGGCAGAGAGGTTAGGGAGCACACTAGTAAAGACAAACAAATAAATAAATAAATAGTGTGGAGACAGACAGACAGATAGAACTCACAGCAAATTCACTCAGAGGAGCTAAAAAACGGAGTTACTTACCTGTAACTGGCGTTCTCCGGGGACAGCAGGATAAGTCAGCCACAATTGGTGACGTCATCCGACGGCGCCGAGACGGAAGTACTCTCCATAGCTCAGAAGGGCTTTGCCCTTCTGAGCATGAGCCAACTGGCCCCACCCCCAGCCCGCCCCTAGCTAACCAGTTCGTCACTAGCTGAGCCTTAGCCACTAGGAGGCGGGCACCAGGTCCGGAGGCCAAGTCCTTCCCCCTTCCTAGGGGAGGTGGGTGGGAATGTGTGGCTGACTTATCCTGCTGTCCCCGGAGAACTCCAGTTACAGGTAAGTAACTCCATTTTCTCCTAGGACAAGCAGGATGAGTCAGCCACAATTGGTGCCTCCCAAGCTGCCATGCGCTGTGGTGGACGGGGGAAGGCCGAGGCTTAGGTCACCTACTCAGGGCCAGCGCGTAGCCATGTGGAACAGCGTGTCGCAACTAGAGCATGTGGGCTTGCAGTTGGCATGTCGCAAGAAGCTTGCAGTTGGCATGTCGCAAGAAGAGCATGTGGGCTTGCAGCCGCGAAGCATGCATATGTAGCAGCTGCGGATGTGCAGTATGCAGATACTGGGTGACCTCCAGATCACGAAGCATGCATATGTGGCAGTTGCGGTTGTGAAGTACGCAGATACTAGGCGATCTCCAGATCACAACGATCAGAGCTGAGAGCAATGGAGGCGAGGTAATCACGGAGATCAAGAACAGCAGCGGCTTCAGATGGGTGGCCACGAGGGTGGTGCAACCTGGTGGTGGTGCCAATCGTGCAATGTGCACGCACACAGCGAAGCGTGTGGCGTACAGTGTTAATGAGAGCGCGCCCATGAGATGCCGCGTGTGGTGATACTGAACGTGTAGACATGCAGGCCCACTTGCACAAGTGCGATAGCAGTGGTTGTGGGAGTATTTGGTCTCCATGGGCAGCCGCAGAGAGTGCAGTGGTAGAGTAAGTCGCCCTGAGTGGTAACGTTGAGTTAACGATTGTGGGCAAGGATAGCCATGGCATCAACATTGGAAGTGCTGGCCGAGTGTTGCAAGATGCCATGGCAGTTGACTCAGTAATGCAGCCGCGGCAGCGAGGTGGTTACTGTGAGCAAGGCTATCATGGCAGTGAGGAGGTCACTGCGAACAAGGATAGGAACAGCAGCAATATTGACCGTGCTACAAGAGTGATGCAACTAAGCATTAGCACCGTCAGTTACCAGAGTGATACCGTAGAGGACATGAGTCATGTGTCCGGGCAGGAGGTAATGGTGTAGACCTTGAGACTGCGAAGAGACGCATATGTCCCCGTTGCTAGGCAATGCGTTTATCCATGTTGCATGGAGTGGGCCACAGGCTGTCGATGGATCCTTTGGCATGGCTAGAGTCCCGTGTTTGGCTTGAGCCTCCACTTGCGCCAGGGGGAGGCTTCCTAGAGGTGGAGCACGCAGGGACCAGTTGGGACCTTTGTTGTTGATGCACTGTTTCGTGTATGACCTGGGCATGTAGTTGCGCAGGGCTGAATGATGTCTAGAGTATGGAATGTCTCCAGGGAGGTATTTTCCAGGCCGATGGCCTGGCGGCCATGGTGGCACCGCGTGTGTGGCAGTGCCCTAGGCATGGCTGGAGCACCTGTTGGGTCCCTGGTCAAGGAGAATTCCTGGTAGAGGAGTACACCGGATTTGTCAAGGTCACATACAAGAGTTGTGGCCCGTGTTGCTGGCGTGCCATTTCGCGCACATCCTGGGCGCGTAGCTGCTTAGGATTGTGGTGATAAGCAAGGTGTGGAGTCTCTGCTTCTCCCGAAGGGGATCTTGCATTCCAATGGGCTTGTTCGTGGTAACATAGAAGGACTAGTTAACATAGAAGGACTAGCGTTTTGGAACGCTACTCGAGATGGCATCAGGGTTAGCAGTAATCGTGCTGCGGTTTGGAGCGCTACCGAAATGGTATTAGGATTAGCAGTAACCTTGCTGGCAGTGTACCGTAGTTCTGCCTGTGGTGGTTCTGTCCTCGGGAAGCTCCCTATGTAAACCAGTTGAGTAGTGTGCCAGTGCAGCTGCCGAGGGAATTGGGAAAAACCTGCATGGCACTTGTGCCAAGCGCTATAGGAATTGCATGATGAAGATGCAAGGCATGAGTTTCATTCGTACCGCATTGATAAGTACGAGGGAAACAGAGTCATATCCGAATTACGACCTGATGAGGATGTCACGGGCTCTGTCCATTTGTAGAGGTATAATGGGTCGATCAGTGGTCAGCCCCACTATGTAAGACGGAGCCGATGCCCCGGGTTGAGAGTCCCACCTGTAGGAATGTCTGTCAGACGGGTGTACCTGTCAGCTGTCTCAGGGAGGGCAACTTGCAGTTAGCCCTGCCCGGAAGGGTGGGTACTGCTTGCAGTGGTAAGTCAGGGTTCAGAGAGGTAAGTCCTAGGTTTAGAGCTTAAATTAGAACCATCCTTATTTGCTTTTGAGCTAGGTGCCACTTCTGCACAGTGAACAGAGACCCATCCTGCTTGGTGATTAGAACTCCCAACTCAGGGATTGGACAAGGTACCTTCCTAGGATGGTAGATAGTGTTATTATCAGAGCCACCAGGCCAACTTTCCTGCGACCTTTCGCCTCATAAGGAAGTGGGGACCTGTTCCCTTTGTGTGTAGGTGTGGGACTATGACCACCTTGTTGACAATCCTGTCTTAGTGAGAAGAGCCGTTGTGGCACTCTGGCCGTGTGTTCTAATGCCCAACCGTGGCTGCAGCCAGGTCTTGAACCTGTGATTTTCGTTGATATGGATCCGATCCGGCTTGTGCGCGTGCGTGTCACTCGCTGGGGTTCCTGTGTAGGAGTTGTTTAATAGGGAAATCTTGGTGGTAGCCAGTTGTCCCTGTATCTGAAGGACTGATGATAGTTTGTTTGTTCACGTTCTGGAGCACAGAGCGCAGGGCCGAGTGATGCGAGTCTTGGTTCTGCCTTTAGCATTGTGGCTGTGAAGTCTTCTGGGCCTTGCACGGCAGCAGGGTAGTTTTGCCAGAGGTGTAGACTTTGTATGGTAGGCCATGCATGAGAGATCTCCAAGAACTGTGTCTCTGATCTAAGTACCTTGGCTGTATGTAGTACCACACTGTAGTCGCTTCGGCAGCAGACAGTCAATGAGAGGCTTCTGGTGGTTCACCAGGGGGGGACGAGTATGGTTTGCTGAATCATTGCCTGTGTCCAGGGAGACACCTAGAGATGTTATTTTATATATATTAATTTTGGCTGTTGGCAGATCTCCACAATGTTTGCGGAGTTGCTTGCCTCGGGAACTCCCGCTCCAGGGCAGCTTTGCCAAAAACTTTATTATTATTATTATTTTTTTTTTTTTGTATTCACGGGAGGGGGGGCCTAACCTTTCCTTTGGACAGCTTCAGATGTCTTACCCCCAGGAGCACAGGCTGGTTTCTAGCGGGTGGCGTTGAACAGAGTCCTAAGGACATTTGAGGAGCCACCACCCTCTATCTTCTTAGATGTGAAGCCCTGCAAGGGTGTTGGCCAAGTGGTCATTCAGGAACTGATCCAGGGCTCCTTCTGCCTTTGTTTTGAAGGGCTGCTGGGAGAATTGATGGCAGAAGCTGCCCGCTCTAGTCCAGATCCTGCATGCGGGTGGCTGTGTTGATGCCACGGGTCTGTTCTGCTGACCACCGGAGCTGGCTGCGCTTAGTTTTGACATAACCTGAGGTCCAAGGCAGGTTGTGTCGATGCCATGGGTCGATTTGCTGATAGTAGGAGCTGCCCACTAGCAATGGCTCTGCCTGTGGTCCAAGGATGGCTGTGCCGATGCCATGGGTCGCGCACAGGGACCTGGTGGTGAGCTTGCCCATCTGATGGCCGTTTTGCCCGTGCTCAAACATTAGGCTACTGCTCCACTACACTCCAGCATGCTGGAGGCCCAGTAGGAGAGCCGTGAAGTATCTATTTGGCCCGAGCAAGGATTTCCCTTGTCTAGTTGTGGCTCAGGGTACCCCTTGTAGGCAGTCTGTTGCGCTAAGGCACAAGAGTCTTAATAAGCGCCATGCCTTGTTAGCAGGGGCAGAGTGAGTTAGGGTGACAGACCAGCGCCACAAGGAACTTTCCCTTGACAACGGGCTTGTGAAGAGGAGATCCCTCCTCCTCAGAGCCTGGAGGATGCCTGGACAATGCTGCTTATGCACATTGAGATGCTCCTTGGCGAGCTGCTGCCTCACTGACTGGCTGGACCAGGAAGCGTGATGACATCGGCACTGAAAGGGGGAATAAGCGCACAGCGCTGACGCCAGATGAGAACGACGTGCTGATGGGGGTGATGCCCTTAATGGTGCTGTGGACCCGATGAGGCTTTTCTGCGCTGTGGGGTTCCAGGAGGTCCTCCCTCAGTTCTAGCGGCTCAGGGTAGGGGGCTAGAGTGAGGGGGTGGGGGGGGGGGTCCCGCTGGACGAAGGAGGAAAGAATTCCTGCTGCTAGTTCCCGCAGCAGAGCCTCCAATTACTCAGGGATCTTAGCCCCAGCCTTCCTGCAAGGCAGTTAGCATAAATATGCCTTCAGCCCTCTATGAACTATGATCTTGGCATCAGCGTTCTGGCAAGGCAGTCAGCCTAAATATGCTTTCAGCCATCTATGAACTGCGGCGGGAAGCGGTGCTTCAGCGGGAAGCAGGATGCTACTGCTTCTGCTGCTGATGAGACTTCTGCGCCGGTGTCCAGAGGGTCGGCGTGGTCCTTGGCAATGTCTCTGCGCCGAACAGGGCTGTCGACTCTTTCGATTGCACGCCCAGCTACTGATTCTGCTGCTGCTGTGACTGCGTTTGTGTCAGAGGGTCGGCGCGGTCCTTGTCAATGGCTCTGCGCCGAACAGGACCGTCGGTGGAGGGAGTGTCTCCTGTGTGTGTCTCCTCCTTCTGCGATGCTGGCTCGGCGCTGACCAATGGTGCCCCAGGGGGAGGAGCCAGGAGACGTGATGTCATCGCCAAGATGGCCGCCGCCAGGGAGCCTCGTGGCTGGCCGGATTGGAGTTGTTTGGGCTGCAGAGCAGGCAAACAGGGGACCGGATTTCTGCGGCTGGGGATGGAGGCCAAGAGCACATCCCGTGCCGTGCGAAGCTCGTTATCCAGGTGGTGGTCGATGTGACCAGGGATGGAGGCCATAGAGGCACATCCCGGCGGCTGCGGCAGCAGCAGCAGTGTCCGTAACCCACGTGCATCCAGAGGATCTTCAGAACAGTTTATCCTTAGCGGCATCGGCAGGCTGCGAGCGCATGGCCGGCAGGCCAGGTATTCCAGCCATCCGCATGGCCGGCAGGCCAGGGATTCCAGCCATCTCCCTTGGGCGGCAATGGAAGAGGTCTGCAACAAGGAGGAATCAGAGACAGTGTTAAAGACATGTTTAAACGGGGTAAGAAGGAGCTTCCTCTTCCAGCCCGTTTCTCTGGGCTTCCTGAATCTCAGGAGCTCTGAGGATTTAGCGGCACATGCAATGGCCGAGGAAACTGAGCACATGTCCATCAGAGGTGCCCTTCCAGCCTAGCTCCTTGCTAGGCCTGTTCGAATCTGAAAGAGAGAGACATCCAAAAACGGGTTAGATACATTATCTGAATTAATGATGAGCTATCGTTCTTCTAAGAGTATTTCTTGTTAGATTTGGAGGAGAGTAGAAAAATCCGTCTTGCTGGCAAGGCGGAAGAAGTGAAACTGGTTAGCTAGGGGCGGGCTGGGGGTGGGGCCAGTTGGCTCATGCTCAGAAGGGCAAAGCCCTTCTGAGCTATGGAGAGTATTTCCGTCTCGGCGCCGTCGGATGACGTCACCAATTGTGGCTGACTTATCCTGCTTGTCCTAGGAGAAATTCACCTCTCTAGCAGAGCACTTACGAGGGCACTGCTCTTCCCAGAGTGCAGAGAGACAAACAGAGAGCTAGGCACACCTGGGAGACAGGAAGAGGGGCTACACAATACCTCAGCAGGGGGGAGGGGTTAGTCACTCAGGTAGACGAAGAGCAGAGACAGGAAGCAGGTTTAAAAACTCAGCAAACTTGGGAAACTGCTAAGTACTTGTGACCTGGGATTGGCAGCTGTTGGAAACAGGGTACTGGGCTTGATGGATCTTGGCCTGACCCAATATGGTATTTATGTTCTTATGATACATCATTACACTATTATTCTTTCCAAGCCAATGGAATTCTTGGTTATTGCTCAAATCAAACCATTCTACCCCTCTCCAGGTCAGTGATACACACATTCTTAGAGGGGACTGAAAGAAATCAATGAGTCATGCTCTGCATATTTGCCCCACTTCTTTTGCATTGTAACTGCCTGTATGTAAAATAGCCAGTAGAGAAAGCATGCAGAGGCATAGTTTTGAGAATATCTGCAAAAGATTTTTCAAAGATGTGTTGGGAGAAGGTTTATGGTAGGGCTGTGTTTGTTGGAAATGGAGACTGCAGGTATAGGTTTGGTTTGTGGAGCAGTGTCTATGGGAGAGGATGGGGCTGAGTGTGTGAGGGTATGTGTCTGTGGGTGAAACATATTAACATCATAGCAGAAAAAGACCATACGGCCTAGAGATCTTCTGCATTAGTCCCATGCTTTTTTGAATTCAGATGCTGTCCTGGTCTCTGCTATATCCACTGGGAGACTATCCCACACATCTGC
Source organism: Ichthyophis bannanicus (assembly GCA_033557465.1). Classification (NCBI taxonomy): domain Eukaryota; kingdom Metazoa; phylum Chordata; class Amphibia; order Gymnophiona; family Ichthyophiidae; genus Ichthyophis; species Ichthyophis bannanicus. The sequence continues at coordinate 111,567,191 of CM066047.1, read as the reverse complement.
CACTCTTTCCATAAAGAAATATTTCCACATATTACTCCTGAGTCTATACCCTTTCACCTTCGTCCTATGTCCCCTCATTGCAGAACTTTCTTTCACAAGGCTCTCCACCTGTGCATTTATGCCAGAGAGGTATTTAAACATCTCTATCATATCTCCTCTGTCCCCATATGCCGTATGACTTAGTCCACTGACCATTTTGGTAGCCAACCTCTGCACTGACTCTATCCTGCTTATTATAGTCTTTTGAAGGTGTGGTCTCCAGAATTGCACACAATACTCCAAATGAGGTCTCACCAAAGACTTAATAGTACAGAAGCACTATCACCTCCTTCTTGCTGGTCATTCCTCTCCCTTTGCACCCAAGCATTCTTCTGACTTTTGCCATTGCCTTTTCTACCTGTTTAGCCACCTTAAAATTATAAGACATAATCATGCCCAGGTCCCTCTTTTCTTTTGTGGACAGAAGTACTTCACCCCCTATACTGTACCGCTCCCATGGATTTTTGCAGCCCAAAATGCATGACCCTGTATTTTCTTTTTTTTTTTAAGAGTTAAATCTCAGCTGCCAAATTCTCGACCATTCTTCAATCTTTGCTAGACCCCTCCTCGTGTTAGCCACATCTTCCTGATTGTCTACTGTAATGCAGATTTTTGTATCATCTGCAAGAGGCACAACTTACATGATAGCCCTTCTGTAATATCAGTAACAAGAATGTTACAAGGAATCAAACCAAGAACAGATCCCTGTGGCACACCACCGGTTATATATGTCTCCTCAGAGTAAGCTCTATTTACCTTTTGTCACCTTCCACTCAAACAATTTCTAACCCAGTCACTTTAGGGTCTATTCCTAGGATGCTCAATTTCTTTATAAGTCGCCTGTGCAGAACAGTATCAAAGACTTTACTGAAATCTAGGTACACCACATCTAGGACTTTGCCTTGGTCCAACTCTGTGTGTGTGTGTGTGTCGTTGAGTGTGTTGGATTGTCCACAGCAACTGAGAAGCAGGCAATGTACGGTAGGGCTGAAGTGTTAAGGCAGATTGTGGGAGTGTTTGGGGATGTGGCTGTGTGTGCAGGTGGGGGTGCTTTGGGAAGGTGCATATATGGGGTTCTGTGTCTGAGTTGTCTGTGTAGGGATGTATGGCTGGGTTTGGGGTCGAGGATGGGTATGTAGGGGAAGGATGAATGAGGAGCATGTGTCTCACTTTATCTCTTCCTCTCTCAGAACTATGGCAAAGATTTGGCACACTCTGCTTGGCATGGCACTAATTTCATTTGTCCTACTTGGGATACTTCTTCAAATTTTATGGAATTCAAAAGGTACTTGTTTATAATATGTCCCAAAATATATTTTTCCTCTAAATATCTCCTTACATATCCTCCTGTGAGTTAAAATAATAGCCCTTTGGCTTTCTACTGGATCTATGAAAAGGATGTCAGAGAACCTTACAAAGACAATACTTCTGGTTAGCATAGCACATTGCAGCTACTGCAAGAATCTTCTTGGCAGTCAGAGTAATGACGTGGCTGCAAGCTTCCTGCATCTGGTCCCAGCAGACATTACTACTACGATTACTACCGTTTATCATTTATATAGAGTCAGCACTTGTAATGTGCTTCAAAATAAATAAATAAAATAAACCACTGATGAGGAAGCACCAATAATAATTCTTGCAATCATCACCAGTAACAGTGACCCCCCCCAAAAAAAACCCAAACTGTGATCACACAGCAAAGTGGTGAATTAGTATTAAATATCTCTCTGCTCTCATTACAGGATAAGCCCAGCTCCCTAATGTTAGTCTATGCTTTCAAGGAACAATCTAGGTAATCCGTGATGTCTTTGGCGAGTCACAAATACTCTTACCTTTGCTGTTTGCACCATGGCACTGGAAAGCTCTTCTATTTCATCCTCGCTGCCAAACACACTCTCAAAATCTTGATAGGACCAGCTATCAAACAGAATCCGAGGCACTAGTAGGAAGTTAAGAAAGAATCAGTCGCTGTTTTCACTGTGGCAAGTTCACCTCTCTTGTAACCTCTGCATCCTAGTTTACTAATACACCCAGGTATGGTTTTGCTAGATACCCTTTTACTACTCAGAAAACACAGCAGCCAATATTCAGAACCCTTAGTCAGTAGGCCAACAGGAGGCTGGTTGGCTAAGCATGCTGACTGCGATAGTCAACTGTACTATCTGGATAATGCCACTGAACATCTTCACAGACCGCTCCAGAACTAACTGGTAAGTGCAGAGAGGGCGGTGTCAGCACTATCTAGATAAGTGCCAACTTTATCTGGTTAGTGGGATTTGCATTCGACACTATGTAAACCTTAAAGCAAAACAGCAGAGTATCACAGAACCAATGATATCATGCATCACAATACTCAGGCGTGTTTCCTCATCAAATGAGTTTGAAATCCATTTCAAATACATACCAAGACAAGGGAACCAGATTAATTGGTCAGAACTGGATTTGCAACTAAAGTTACAAAGACTGTGTTATAGCCTGGACTAAGGGGCATATTTACCTGATGCTACTAATGGTTAACACAAACTTTAGTGCATGATAAAGCACAGTTACTTACCTGTAACAGGTGATCTCTGGGAACAGCAGGAATAAGTCTTCACATATGGGTATCGTCGGTACCGACGGAGCCTGCGCGGGAATGCTCCCCAGCGTCCAGTAAGAAAGCTTTTGGGAGCATCCCACAGCGCCTGCGCGCTGCCTTCCCGCCTTTCCCAACCGCCTCTCTCCAGTTCGAGTTTTAAAGCTGAGACAAAGAGAGAGAGAGGAAAGGAAAGATAGATAGAGAGATACAACTCCTAGGGGTGGTGGGTGGGTTGTGAAGACTTATTCCTGCTGTTCCCAGAGATCACCTGTTACAGGTAAATAACTGTGCTATCTCCAGGAACAATCAGGAATGAGTCTTCACATATGGGGACTCCCTAGCTGCAGATGCCAGGGAGAAACCCCAGGTTGTGTGTCCTTGAAAAGGACTCTACCTCCCCCCATGGATCTCTGGCATCCGACCAGGGTAGGTGGGTAGGAGTTGATTAGGAATGGAACAGGTGTTTGAGAACAGCCTGACCAAACGAGGCATCCCGGCGGGAGTCCTTGTCCAAACAGTAATGGGCTGTGAAGGTATGAACCGAGGCCCAGGTGGCTGCTCGACAGATTTGGTCGATGGACACAGAGTTTAGATGAGCCATTGAGGCTGCCATGGCTCTCACATTGTGAGCTGTGACATGGCCCTCCAGAGAAATGTTCCTACTCTGGTAGGCGAAAGAAATACACTGAGCAATCCAGTTGGACAATGTTCTCTTAGAGACTGGAAGTCCTAAATGAGAAGGATCAAAAGCAACAAAGAGTTGAGAAGACTTTCTATGTTGCTGTGTTCTTTGTAAGTAAAAAGCGAGAGCTCTCTTACAATCCAAGGTATGAAGATTCCTCTCTGCATTTGATGCATGAGGTCCTGGAAAAAAGACAGGTAAATATACCTCTTGGTTCAGATGAAAAGGTGAGACCACTTTAGGCATAAAGTGTGGATTGGTCCTGAGGACTACCTAATCATGATGGAACCTTGTATAAGGAGGATTAGCCACCAAAGCTTGCAACTCACTGATGCGGCGTGCTGAGGTGACTGCAATGAGAAAAATAACTTTCCAAGAAAGGAATTTCAAGGAGGTGGTGGCTAAAGGTTCAAAGGGTGGCTTCATAAGCTGGCCAAGAACCAGGTTTAAGTCCCATGCCACTGGAGGTGGTCTAATGGGAGGTTTAGTTAAAAGAAGGCCTCTCATGAATCTTGCTATAAGAGGATGAGAGGAAATAGGTTGTCCATTGAGAGGCTTGAGGGACGCTGCAATAGCACTCAAATGGACTCTTACTGAATTCGTTTTCAGACCTGCATGGGATAGATGCAGGAGATACTCTAGTAGAGAATTCAGAGGTATTGCAAGAGGGTTTAGACCTTTCCCTGAACACCAAATGGTAAATCTTTTCCATTTGAAAGCATAGGAACGTCTAGTAGAAGGCTTTCTAGAGGCATGAATAACATCTCTGACTTGCTGAGAAAGATGAAAATCTTGAAGGTCTAGGCCCTCAGCAACCAAGCCCTGAGATGGAGCGACTGGGGGTTTGGGTGCCACAAAGTTCCCTCTTCCTGGGACAGAAGGTCTGGTGCAGAGCCCAAGTCCAGGGAAGGAGCATGAGAGAGATGCAGAAGTAGAGGGTACCACACTTGGCGTGGCCAATGTGGTGCTATGAGGATCATGGTCCCTTGATCTCTCTGAAGCTTGAATAGTGTCTTGGGAATTAGGGGAATTGGTGGAAAGGCATAAAGGAAGTCTTGACCCCAGTGAAGGAGGAAGGCATCCTTGGCCTGAACTCCCTGACACGGAATTCTGGAACAGAACCGGGGAAGTTTGGCATTCCACGGACTTGCAAAGAGGTCTATGTCCGGGGTTCCCCAAATTCGAAAAATCCTGGCTACCTGGTCCATGTGGAGGGACCACTCGTGTGGAAGCAGAACTCGACTGAGTCTGTCCGCCCAAGAGTTTTGAACGCCTAGAAGATATACTGCCAGAAGATGGATGTGATGCTCTCTGGCGAAGGCCCACAATCGCAAAGCTTTGTTGCAAAGCGACAGAGAGCCAGTCCCGCCCTGCTTGTTTACATAGAACATGGCTACTTGGTTGTCCGTATGGATGAGGACTGTCCTGTAGCTGAGCAGGGAATGGAACACTCTGAGAGCTAAGAATATTGCTCTGAGTTCCAAGAGATTGATATGCAGAGAAGTCTCCTGTGGAGACCAGATGCCCTGGGTGGAGAGATCCTGCAGATGAGCTCCCAAACCCATTGGAGAAGCATCTGTTGTCAGAGTTGCTTGGGGTAGCGACTGCTGAAAAGGGGACCCCAGCCACAGATTTGGAGGGGACTTCCACCACTGGAGAGACCAAAATAGGCGACTGGAGTTTGCTATTTTGTCTGACAGGCCACCTGATGCCTGAGTCCATTGGGTGGACAAAGTCCACTGAGCTGCCCTCATGTGAAGGCGAGCATATGGAACCACATGCCCGGTGGATGCCATGTGGCCTAATAGTTGTAACATCTCTCGAGCAGTTAAATGGGACTTTAACTGTATCTGGGAGGCTAACTGCACAAAGCATAGGCAACGGGCCTGAGGAAGATAGGCCCTTGCAGTTGTGGTATCCAGCAAGGCCCCTATAAACTCCAGAGTGAGTAGGGGTGAGATGGGATTTTGGGATGTTTATTACCAGTCCCAAATACTGAAGGACATGCATTGTGCAGGTTAGAGAAATATGGGCCTCTGACTGGGATGGAGCTCGAATGAGCCAGTAGTCCAGATATGGGAAAACGAATATTCCTAGAGTGCGTAGAAATGCAGCTACTACTGCCATGCATTTCGTGAACACCCTTGGTGCAGAGGCCAAACCGAAAGGAAGCACCCTGTATTGGTAGTGCTTTCCTTGAAAAAGGAACCGAAGGAACCTTCTGTGTGTTGGATGGATGAGGACATGGGTGTACGCATCCTTGAGATCTAGAGAACAAAGCCAGTCCTGACTCTGAAGGTATGGCAGCAGAGTACCGAGAGAAATCATCTTAAATTTCTCTTTGAATAGAAACTTGTTCAGTTCTCTGAGATCTAATATGGGTCTGTAGCCCCCTGTTTTCTTTGGAATAAGAAAATAAGGGGAGTAGAACCCTGAGCCCTGTTGAAGAAGGGGTACTTCTTCTATTGCCCCTTGGGCAAGAAGGGTAGCAATCTCCTGACCCAGAAGGTTGAGGAGAGATGTTGGAGAATTGAACTGTCTCAACATGGTGTGGGGAGGAAGGTTTAAGAAATGAAGGTTGTACCCTTCCCTTACAATGGAGAGGGTCCATTGCTCTGCTGTAATTTGCTCCCATCTGGAAGCAAAGTAAGCCAATCTTCCTGGAATGGTGAGGGGCTCTGGTTCTTCCAGAGCCAGGAAGGCTAAGTTCTCTAGTTGCAAGTCAAAGGCCCTGGGAAGGCTGAGGCTGCTGAGTCGTGGGAGGCCTGGCAGCCTTTGACTTGGCCTGTTTAGGTGGTTGCTGACGCTTTGCAGCAAAACGACCTGCAGAAGATGCCTGCTGACCATAAGCAGGATAGTATCTTCCCTTTTTAGAAAAAGTTGTCTTTTTGAACAACCTTTTCTTAGCAGTAGCAGAGGTAGACTTTGAAAGTCGATCCAAAGCAGAGTTCTCAGCATCCATCTGAGTGGCCTTTGCTTTCCAATCCCTGCCAAAAAGGTTTTCACCTGTACAAGGAAGATTTCCCAGTTCATCTTGGACCCAAAGTTCCAAATCAGAGGCTTGTAACCAAGCAATTCTGCGTGCACCTATGGCAATAGCCGAGGCTCTGCTTACACACTCAAAAGAGTCAAAGGCTGCACGGTTGGAAAATTTGGAAACATCTTGGGCATGTTTAAGCTAAGTGAGAAATTCCTGCCTTTTATCTTCTGAAATAAAAGGGGCTAAAGTCTGCAGATGATCTGTGACTTCTTTTAGAAACATCCCCATATAGAGACTATAGGAGTTGATTCTGGCAGCAAGCATATTAGCTTGGAAAACCCTTCGGCCAAAAGCATCAAGGGTCCTGCATTCACGTCCTGGAGGATTAGATGAGTGTCTCTTTGCACTCTTTATTTTCCTCATGGCAGACTCTACCACAATAGAGTGGTGAGGAAGCTGAGACTTATGAAAGCCAGGACGAGGGACACGGTACATGGTGTCTAATCTACGAGAATGAGGAGAGGTGGTAAGAGGAGTCTCCCACATGCTCAACATGAGATCATAGAGAATCTCATGAATAGGTAAAGTAGCTGCTTCTTTAGGAGCCTTAGGATATTGCAAAATATCTAGTGGCTTGGCTCTAGGCTCTGACTCAGGGGCCACTGTAATGGAGAGGCCCCTAGCCACTTCCCTAATGAAGTCCTGAAAAGACAAGTCTTCTGGAGGAGACATTCTTCATTTTGGAGAATCAGACTCCTGAGGAAGAAGTACCGGTGCATCGACAGAAACCTCCAACTCATCAGAGTCTTCGGAGGAATCGAAGTATCGCCTGTCTGGATGCTCCTGTAAAGCCCGATACGCGTACCGAGTGGAATCGACATCGGGAGTAAGCGGTACCGGTTCGGTACCGATGGGCATCATAGGACAGGGTACCGTTGCAGTCGACACCGAAGCCGATGTCGATACAATCGGTACCGGCACCGAGAACAATGTCGGTGCCGGCGTCGGTACCGGCAACGGAGACTGTTGCGGTACCGGCGGCGTCGAAGCCTGCATAAACACCGTTAGGGTGCGCTGCATGGACAGAATCTTCTGATCCATCGACGCTACCAGAGTCTGGATGTCGGTACCAGTGGAGGCCACCGGTACCCCAGAACACGGCAACAGGTGATCGGTTGAGGCCGAGCCATCGATGTCAACCTGTGACCCCATAGACAACACAGGTACACTAAAAAAAATTTTTTTAAACTGCCTCTAATGTTTCGATTGATTTTTACGTTTTTTGGTGCGCTGAATCCAAATCTGGTAACCAATTTGCTCCATCACGTACAGATTTTTTGCTACATTGGGTTAGCAGTTTGAGGTGAACGTTTCAGATTGAGTGCGATCGAGATAAAAGTTTCTTGGATGAATTCTTTATACTAATTGTTTAGTAGTTATTCAAATAAGAATAAAGAAAATTGTAACAAGGCAGCACATAAGAATAGAGTAATGTCAACAAAACACACTGTGATGGTAGCAAAATTGTCTGCACTTAAAACAGCCACATACATGTGCACAAACATTGAGCATATAAGAGCGAGGTTAGACACAAAGCAAAGCAAAGAAATGTGCAAAAAATGTTGTACAGGTATGTATGTAAGAATAGAAAACGCAAACCGCACCATTGCAATACATGAAGACAAACACCCGATGGTGTGAAAATACAATTCTAATAAATGAGATCCGACACTGTGGTAATAACTAGCAAATTTTTATTTCAAAGTTTAGTAAAAACACGATATTTGTCAACACAGTTTAGATTTTAAAGTCATTCTTGGGTCAATCAATCTCCTGGTGGGCCCGTTTCTTCTTCCCCCGAATGCTTCTCTTGGTGCGCTGCTTGGCGTATTTTTCATCTGGGGTTTCCCGCAGCAGCAACCAGCAGAAATCAGCCATCATAGTGGTGTTCCATCTTCCTTGGTACCTTCTCTCTGCGTCCTTGATGTCCTGGTGAAACCTTTCACCTTGTTCTTCACTGTACGCCCCCAAGTTTTCGGGAAAGTAGTTCACATGGGAGTGCAAGAAATGGACTTTCAGGCTCATGTTACAGCCTTGTTCTTTGAAGGCATTGAGCATTCTGGCAACAATATCCTTATAGTTCTCATCCCGCCTGTTCCCCAAGAATTTGAGAACAACATCCTTGAAGGAATCCCAGGCTTCTTTTTCCTTCTCAGACATCGTTTCAGCGAATGCTCCATCTGAAATGAGTTTCCTTATATCAGGGCCAACAAACACTCCTTCCTTTAGCTTTGCTTCAGAAAGTCGGGGGAACTTTGAGCAAAGGTACCGAAAGCACTCACCATCTTTTGGAAGGGACTTGATGAATTGCTTAATGAGACCCAACTTAATGTGGAGAGGTGGTGATAGAATTTTATCACGAGGTACCAAGCTCTCATGAAGAACATTTTTCTCACCGGGTCTCAAATACTCCCGAATTGGCCAGTCTTTTTTCCCCCAGTGTAGGTCGCGGGCCCGGCTATCCCACAAGCAAAGGAAGCAGGGATATTTGGTGAAACCGGATTGCTGCCCTAATAGCATGGATAGAATTTTCAAGTCTCCACAAATCATCCACTTATGCTCATCATAACGAATCTTCTGAAGAATCAGGGCCAAATTCTCGTATTTTTCTTGGAGAATAACAGAGTGAGCAATAGGAACTGAAGCGAATGTGTTGCCATTATGAAGAAGAACACCTTTTATGTTGTCTTTTGACGAATCAATGAACAGCCGCCATTCAGCAGGATCATACTTGAGTTTAAACTTTTCCATCACTCCGTATATATCGTTGCAAAATAGCAAATCTTCCTCTTTGCTGAAATACTTCAAAAATTGTGTCTCGCGGTTGCGGTACCAATAAAAAGTTGTTCCTGGTGACAATAGATTTTTCTGTTTAAGCCGAGAACCTAGCAGTTGGGCAGCATCTTTTGGGAGTCCTAAATCCCGGACTAAATCATTCAATTCAGCTTGAGAGAAAAGTTCAGGTTTCGGATCTGGTTCAGTTTCAAACTCGGAAGTACTGGACTCATTGGGAAAAGCCATCTGATGAGTCTCATCATGATCAGAACCGTCCACACAAATATGATCCAAAGATTTTGGTGGTTCAGGCATAGGTACTTCGTTGCTATGAGGCATAGGCCTAATTGCTGAGGGAAGGTTGGGGTAACTTATTACGTTCTTATTTTTTAAGTTATATCCCTTCACAATGCAAGAGCAAAAATAGCAGTCACTGCTGTGGTCTCTTTGTTCACGCCACATCATAGGTATTCCAAAACGAAATGCTTGTTTTTTACCTTTCATCCATAAGCGTAGATCTTCCTCACATGTCTTGCACACTTTGTGAGGAGCCCACGGTTTGTCTTGATCGCCTAACTTCAAACCGAAATAGGCGAAATATACTTTTTTAATAAATGCAGAAATGTTCCTCTGCCGCTTTTTCACGGTATATTCCCCACAAATAAAACAAAAACTGTCCGGAGAGTTGACGCAACCTCTGGCTCTGTGAGCCATCACAAATACACAGCACTGCAAACTACAACTGTAGTGAACCACTTCAGAATAAAGCTGGATTACGACTGAGCAAACAAAAGGTAATAATGAACTTGCAAGAAACTGAAATTTGACAGGAACGTTCATGTCGCAACCACCGTGTTTGAGCGAGCGAACAAGGCGAGGCGAACAGGAAAGAACATGCGCCAGCGCGAGTACTGGATTTAGCCCCCCGCCTCCCAATTGTCCTGTTAATGTATAAAATGAATACAAAACACTCTAAAATATCATGAGGGAGTGTTTCTAGTTAGTTAACCATTACAACCTCTATTTTGGGCCAAGAAAATAAACTGCAGTCGGCTAAAAAGAAATTATGTAAACATTCCTTATATGGGTAAGAAATCTAATTTTGCAAGAAAACGTGACGTGATGGAACATTTTGGCTATTTTTCCTGGATTCAGCACCCCAAAATCTATAGGAATCAGTTGCAAAACTGGAGGCAGTTTTTTGGTAGTGTACCTGTGCAATGCTTTGGAAGCCGGAACTTCCCGCTGGGGTAATTTTGCCGGTGCGGAATCCGAGGACAAGCCCGGAGGCATCTCGATGCTTAGAGGGAGATTTGCCCTTCGAGGACCAGCTAGATTTATTTACCTGAGATCCATGGGAGGAAGAAGAAGCCCTGGAAGACGTCGATGCCACCGAGGCTGCATCAGAGGGAAACAGGGTACTGAGCTTGGCTGCTCGGTTCTGCCGACCTCTTTTAGACATCATGGTACAGGACACACAATCCGTGATGGAATGGTCAGGACCCAAACATTTTAGACACCAGTCATGGGTGTCGGTGACAGAAATAGTACCACCACACTTCGTGCACTTTTTGAACCCGGAAGCGGGCTTCTCCATGAGGAGAAAATATGTTCAGGCCTAAGGCCCAAACCGAAAATGCACAGTTGAAGAAAGAAAAGATTTGGGGTTTTTTGTTTGTTTTTTTTAAGAAAGAAAAGAAAAGACCGGCGGTACCGGTCTGATGTCAAAGAAGGCAGACGTGAGACAAAAAAATAAAGAAAAAAATAAAGAATTCTTCTGCGGTGACAGGAACACGACCTGCTGGCTCCGCGGAAAAGAAGAACTGGAGAGAGGCGGTTGGGAAAGGCGGGAAGGCAGCGCGTAGGCGCTGTGGGATGCTCCCAAAAGCTTTCTTACTGGACGCTGGGGAGCGTTCCCTTGCAGGCTCCGTCGGTACCGACGATACCCATATGTGAAGACTCATTCCTGCTTGTTCCTGGAGATTCAGTTAGCACAGGCTCGTGGTAACAGCTACCATGTGCTAGAAGAAGCCAATGCAGCAAAAATCCCAGGCTAACTGCTTAGTGCATGATGGGGAAGGGACTGGACAGGCTAGAGGTAGAGTGCGGGTGTGGACTGTATGTTTCAATTAGTCTGAGTGCACCTAATACCACCTCAATGGGTGATATTTAGTGCACCCATGTTTATTGCAAATGACTTTACAACGTAGTATGCAACTTTTCTATTAGGGAGCTCCAGGGGGCATCCTGGCCAAGCTCCCAACAGTTAGCACACATCCTTTTCACTCAATGTCTAAATGTCTGTAAGTCAATGAAGAACTCTATAGCCATCTGCCTTGTAGACCTGCATTGAGCTCCTACTTTAGTAAAGATGCCCCTCAATGTCTGTAAGTCAATGAAGAACTCTGCAGCCTTGTAGACCTGCATTGAGCTACGTTAAAACCGATACCCATTTATTCAACCTTTGCGATATATTGTTTTGTGTGTAGAGAAGCTCTGTTGCAATTAATACACTAGCCCTAGGTTCTATGGAGGCGTTTCATGAAGTCATCCCCACATGAATGTAGTCACATACGTATATAAACGATCTCTTATAAAATATCAATCAGTGTAAAAGTATGTGTTTTGGTATCAAAACCCATACTGTGCCGGTGGCTATGCAGAGGGTCAGAGTTTGAGTGGAACACTGGCAAACTGCATAAGAATAGGTGTAGATTAGAAAATACTATAATTTACAGTGTACTTGAGAATTATAAAGCACAGACATTTACATAAGCACTAGGGCTGATGGGAATGTCCACAATTACAATTTAGGCACACATTAGGCCTCTTATACTAGTATTTTATTAAAAAAAAAATGTAGGCGCACACTTGTCAAGATAAGATAAGATAAGATGCTTATGTTAAGCCTAACACATACTTAAACTGGCCAGCCCCCCTTTTGGAGGGAGAGTCTACATAGGGCGCTATCAAAGACAACAAGCAGGTGCCTCCTTGTCTTCATGAAACTCTAGCATATGTGGTAGAAAAAGGTGCCTTGGACGTAGGTGCGATCACTTGCGCCTGCTCACCAGGCCATGCATACTTTATGTAAATATGTGCATAGATTCAGGTATTTCATAATCTACCTGCGTTCACAAAATCTCCATCTGTGCTCCACCAAGACCAACTTCCCAGCTACGCCTACCAGCAAAGTATTCACCTTCATTGCAAAGCACGCATTTTTACATAACTCAGTATTTTCTAAGAGGTCATTTACACATATATGTGGCCACGTATGCACAGGCATGACTTTATAAAGTTACCCCTTAATACCCTATTTCTGGGCTTCCTTTGTTGGTTCTCTTCCTTTTATGGAATACAGGAGATACAGTTGTAAGTAAGTTGTTTTTTGTTTTATTTACTTAATATCTGTTTTTACTGCTTTTATCAAGTTATTCTTGATGCTGTATTTTTTGTAATTTCAAAATACACAAGAAAATATAAGAAAACCCCACATACATAACACTGTGAAACACACTTTTTCCCTGGGTACTGATTGTTATTTACTAATTGCTTATAATTTAAAAGTATGGAAAATTATTATTATTATCATTAAACTTTGCTTTTGTGAACAGGGGACCGATATTTGTGAAATTTATGTAATCCCATTGTTAAAACAGGCTTACTTGTGCTTTTTTGTTCACATAAAATAAAAACACACAACATATAATATTTACTTATATTTGAGTTATTACAGAAAGACCATAAAACATTTAGAAGCAAGTAGATTTTCGACATTTACGATTATACCGTAAATCACTTTCACGAATAAGCCCCCAGAAGTAGTCTCGTGTCATGTTCTCATTATACTGTTCTTGGTAGCGGCGTTCAAATTTCAGTATATCCTGGTGGAAATGTTCGCCTTACTTCTCTGAGTACGCTCCCATGTTCTCCTTGAATTTATCAGGATAAGCATCAAGGATATGGACTTTGAGAGACATCCTGCAGCCCATTTTGCCATAATTCTTAACCAGAGTCTCAACCAGCTCTACATAGTTTTCAGCCTTGTGATTTCCCAAAAAGCCATGAACCACTGCAACAAAGCTGCTCCAAGCTGCTTTCTCCTTCCTAGTAAGCAGCTTGGGAAATTCCATGCACTCAAGAATCTTTTTTACTTGTGGATCAACAGACACCAGCTTTGACCTTTGCCTCAGACAGTTTAGGACAGAAGTGTTGAAGGTACTTGAAGGCTGTCGACTCTTTCTCTAGAGCTGTGAAAAATTGTTTCATAAGGCCCAGTTTGATGTGCAGTGGTGGCATCAGCACCTTCTGTGGTTCCACCAGTGGCTCCCACTTCACGTTCTTTGTCCCAACAGAAAATTCAGTTCGTTATGGCCAGTCCCGCCTGTGGTAGGCGACACAGTGTCCCTGCTGTCCCAAAGACAAAGATAGCAGGGAAACTTGGTAAAATGTATTTGGAGACTCATCAGAAATGCCACCATTTTTAGGAATATCATTTTTATTATTTTGCATTACAACTATAAGCAATAAATTAGCCAGCATAACATTGTACATGAAACATTGTACATGCAACAGACATAAGACATCCAGCTGCAAACAACTTGAATCCACTCCGCAGCCTTGAAATCAATGAAGCTGACAGTAACACAAACTAACAGAGCCATAACCAACAGCCAAGTTGCCACCCTTCTACCACCTACTATCTATCTTCTAACCCTCCCACCCCCCAACCCAACCCATCTCCTGTATCATAAAATACACTAACGAGTATCAAGTCATAAACTCATAAAAAGGCAATACATTCCAATAGACTCCATAACAAGGGCTCCGCCAATCCTCCTCTACATAAAAAAACAATAGTAACATTTATTACTCTAGCAGTCTTTAGGGACCTTAGATTACGTACGGCTGGCGCTATGTACATCTAAGAGTCGACTCCTGTCACCCCGTGGTCTCTTTTAAATGTGACCCTCTCCCCCCCACCCCCTCCCCTTACGCTCAGTCCCCCCCTCTCCACCCCCACTCCCCCCCCCACGAGTTCCCCCTCCCTCCCCTCTCAGTCCCTCCCAGTCCCTCCAACACTCTCACTCACACACACATACATTTGCCTTCCCCATCACTCTGCCACACTCCCCTCTGGGCTTCTTCGATTAGTTGCCCTAACTGGCACCATCCGCCAGATGTTACAACACTCTGCCTGCTTACGTCCCCCCAACACCTGCCCCGTTCTTTGCTCCATGTCCCTTAAATCGACCATCCCTTGGTGCCATTCTCCTATCCCTGGGGGCTAATCAGATACCCACTGTCTAAGGATATATTGCTTCGCCACCAGGAAGCCCTTATCATACAATTTTCGACAGTGAGTCACTAATAAGCACCCCTCCTCCCCTGCGATTCCAAATAGACACCATTCCAACGAGAGTGACCCTACCTGCTGCCCCCACTGCCCTAATCGATCCTGCACTTGCTGCCAGAAACATTTAACCCGCGTACATAGCCAAAAGCGATGTAGGAGTGTCCCCTTATGCAGCCCACAGAGCTGACACACATCCGTCGAGAGCAATCCCATTTTCTTCGCCCAGAAATTAGACACATATGCCCTCCACAACAACTTGTACTGAGTTTCTTGCATCCGGACCGAGTCCGAGATTGTTTTTATATGCTGGAAAGCCTCTTGTAACATTCCTACCGTGACACCCGAGGCACCATCTGGCATCCACCGCATAGCTAACAACTCCAAAGCTCCCAGCTCTCCCCCTGGGCACAACTCGGCACGCAGCGCCCTCACGGACGTCTGCCCATCCCAGTCAGCCAGGAAGACCCAAATGCCCTCAGCGAGCCAAGTCTGCCCATGCCTCTTCTGCAGGACCCCTATGTAATGACGGGCCTGCAAATAAAAATAAAACATGCGTTGCTCTAGATTAAACTTCTGAGCTAGAGTTTGGAAGGACTCTACCTCCCCGGACCTCGGCATTCTCAATTGTCTGACATACTCCACCCCCTTCTGCAGCCAACGCTTAGGAGCGCCACCTTGTCACCCCAGCACAAAATCACCGTTCCCCGTCAGGGGTAGACAATCCGTTGCGTGCCAGCTCAGCCTCTTTTGCTGACACAACACCACCTACACCTGCCTAAGGACTCTAGTGTACCCCTTTCCCTTCCAGGCCAGTGGAAGATCTTTATCAGCCACATGCAGGAGGTACGCTCTATGAAAAGGTTCCGACATCTGATCAACCAACCCCAAAGGTAATATTTCGGACGAACCTATAATGAGGTCTTTCAGCGGCCTAAGAAGGTAAACAAGATTGTAAGTCCGCAATGACAACAAGCCCGCGCCCCCCTCCTCTCTGGGTCTCATCAGTACCGCCATCGCTATACGAGGCCTTCTCCCCCTCCAAATAAATCTAGCCATATGCTTCTGCAATATCGCCAGATCCCTGCGCGACAACCACACTGGCAGATGCCACAATAGATATATCCACCTTGGCATCTCTATCATCTGGAGTAATGCCACACGGCCCATAATTGAGATGGAGAGGTCTTTCCAGTGTTGCAGGCGGGATATGGTTTTGGCTAGCATCGGAGCAATATTAACCTCATACAGCTCTGCGGTGTGGGCCGGAATTTGGATTCCAAGATAGCAGAACTTTCCAGATGCCCAGAGCAGTGGGAATGCCCCCTTCCATCTCGGCTTTACCCAACCTCCTACATTCAAGACCAGGGATTTACTCTTGTTTATGCGTAGCCCTGAGAACATTCCAAAGTGGTCAATCATCCTTAAGGCACACTCCAAGGACTGTTGTGGGTCCTCCAAGCACAACAACATATCATTAGCAAACGCACTCACTTTGATACCTCTACCTCTCCATTCTATACCTCTCACCTTCTCCGCCCCACTGAGAGACAGTAACAACGGTTCTAGCTGTAACACAAACAGGAGGGGAGATAATGGACATCCCTGACGAGTCCCCCGTTGCAAAGAGAAGGTCTGAGAACATACCCCTCCACTAGTTACACAAGCCAGCGGGTCCATATATAACGCTCTTACCCCTTCAAATCCAAATCTAGCCAACACCTCAAACATGTACGACCAAGATACCTGATCGAAAGCCTTTTCGGCATCTAAGCTTACCAGGATCAGGGGTGTAGCCTGCCGGAGACAGTTCTCCTTTCCTAGCAATACCTTACTAATGTTCGAGAAGGCATCTCGTCCCTTGACAAAGCCCGACTGGTGACTGCCAACCACTCCAGCTATGACCTTCTGCAACCGGGCTGCCAAAACCGACGCCATTATCTTCATATCATAGTTTATTAACGATATCGGCCGATAAGACGCGGGATCTACCGGGTCTCTGCCCTGCTTAGGTATGATGGTAATTGCTGCTGTTTGCATATCCCTAGGAAAAAACCCCCTCTCCAACACTTCCTGATAAAGGGCCATCAGCGTAGGTGTCACCTGTGTCATCAATATTTTGTAAAACTCTGTCCCAAACCATCTGGACCCGGGGCCTTATGTGGCTTACCTGCTTTGATTATTCTCTGTATCTCGTCCACCGCAATTGGTTTGTTAAGCTCCTGCATGTCTGTAGCCGTCAGCTGCGGAAGTCGAATTGCATCTAGGAACTTTCGTTCGTTCACTCTATCCTCCCCCTCAGGCGTATACAGGTCTTGATAGTATTGCCTGAAGACCTGAACTATCTTTCCGGGCTCTGTCTGTTGTACCCCGTTCCTGTCCTTGATGACGGCTACGCTCTGAATACCACCTCTCTCCTTCACCAAACGCGCTAGGAGCCTCCCCGCCCGATCTCCAAAGCGGAACAATTGATGCCGATAATACTGCATGGAGTGTACTTCCCTCTCCTGCAAAGCCTCATTCAAGGCTTTCTGCACTTCCAAGTAGGCCCGCAGGCGCTGTGGCTGTACTAGGGCTACTCTTTTCGCTTCCTGGAGATGTTGCGTCAGCTCCAAGATCAGTGCATTGACTCTCTTCCTTTCCGTAGCTACATCGGCTATTATATGTCCTCTGAGGACCGCTTTACCCGCTTCCCAAAAGGTCGCTACGCTTACTTCAGAGGCCTCATTATATCGCAAATATTCCTCCCAGTGCTGAACCAAATATTGGCGGAATTTTTCATCCTGCCACAAATGTCTGGGAAAGGACCATTTCGTCCCACCATTAGTTCTGCTTCTCCAATCCACAGTCACCCTAGCATGGTCAGATACCACCATTGGCTCGATCTCCACTTTAATCACTTTCCCAAAACTCTGTTTTGCAACAAGGATATAATCAATCCTAGACCACGTCTGGTGTGCTCTCGACAGATGCGTGTAGTCTCTTTCCTCTTCATGCAGAATTCTCCAGGCATCAATCAAACCTCCCATATTGCAAAGATAACCCACTCCTTTATTTGACCACTCCGTACTCCCACCCTTCCCATCTCCCAGTGACTTATCTAGTGCATGGTCATGCAGGCAATTAAAGTCTCCTGCCAATATCACCGGTACTTTGGGCGCTCCCAAGAGCTTCCCCAACAGCAATTTGAAGAACCGTTGATCAAAGCTGTTCGGTGCATAGACATTTCCCAAGAACAGTTCTTCCCCTTGGATTTTGGCATGCAGAAACATAAATCTCCCTTGTGGGTCCGACTCCTCCCTAATAACCTCCACCGTAACCCTTTTGGAAATCAAGATCGCCACTCCTCTCTTCCTCCCCCCTAACAAAGCCGCACAGATCTGACCCACCCAATCTTTTTTCAATTTCGCATGCTCTTTTTCCCCCAAGTGAGTTTCTTGCAACATCGCTATGTGGGTTTTCCCTCTTTTTAGGGTTTGCAATATTTTTGTTCGTTTTACCGGTGTGCTTACTCCCCCCACATTCCATGTGGTAATCCTCAAATCATGCCCCATAGACCCCCTTCTTAAGCAAATGCACAGATGACACCCCCTCCCACACATTTGCAGCCCCGGGTTGCCCAGCCTCAACCCCGAACTGACCGGTTCTGAAAGTGCATACATCCCTCCCCACAAGATCACCACACTCATGCATGAGCCACTTACGCACTGCCTCCCGGGCCTCATCACCCCCATGCAGCCTTACCCACAAATACCTGACATCCCCTGCCCTAGACACCCCCATGCATACCCCCATGCACTCCCCCCCTACCCTTACCCCTGCCCCATGCACCCGGTATCCCCAACACACACCCCCTTTGTGACCCATCAGAAATTGCACTCACACTCTCAGCTCTCACGCTGAGGTCTGATCCCAATACGATGCCACAGGGCTGCCCCGGGCCTCACGTTTACTCAGCCCACACACCCAAGATAAAAGTCCATATCATAAGTCCAGCTTGGAGCCTGAGGCCCCCGCGTCCTCATCTAACCGAACTCCTCTCGGTCTGCCCAGCAGCGCAGCATGCCAGCTGGGTCTCCACTGCCCCTTCAGGTCTCCAACTCATTCTCTGCCTCTCTCTTCGCCGCTGCCGGCAGACCTGCCAAAAACTGCGATGCTGCTTTCGCCGTTGTAAAGACATAGTTCTGACCCCGGTCTTTAACTCTTAGTGTCGCCGGGAACGCTAGAGTGAAGCGTATCTTCTGCTTGAATAGAGCTGCACAGATTGGTCACGGAGAAACGGAAGGAGTTTACCCCTAAGCTGAATAGTCCTGGAATATAAGCAGTCTGTAGTTCTCCAATTTCAGTTCCCCCTGCCGCCGATAAGCCTGCAGTATTTGAACTTTGTGTTGGAAATTCAGCAGCTTCATAATTACCACCCTAGGCTTCTGTTGGTCCACCCTCTTCAGGCCTAGGCAGTGTGCACGCTCAATGTCCAATTTGCCTACCAGTGCCATGAGGCCTAGCTCTTTGGGTAGCCATTCTCCCAGTAGCGGTAAAAGCATGTTCTCCGTGTGCTCTTCAGGCACCCCCACTATTCTCAGATTATTCCTCCTCGATCTGTTCTCCAGATCATCTACTTTGGCTTGTAGGAGGCTGATCTGTCTTTGCTGCTCTTTGCACTCACGTTCTTGTTGACCTCCCTCGTCTTCAATACTGGAGACCCACTGCTCCAACTCCTCCACCCTTCTTCCAATTTCCGTCAACGAGTCCCCCAGGGTCTCCAACTTCTTAATCACCTGATCAAACTTCGGCTCTAGCAACTTTGCCACCTCTCTGGCCAGATCTTCTGAGCCTGACTCCATGCTTTCCGTGCCCGGCGATGGCGGCTGCGACATCGCCGCTTGCAAGGACCCTAACCTGGCCGCATGCTCTTGGTCTTTTTTCTGCGGGGTAGCCAGCGTTCCGTTACTTCTGGAGCCCCGTTTCATGTCAGCAAGCTGTACTCACTCAGCCTGTTCTAACAATCGTGATTTTCATGGGTATTAACTATTAAAGGTTAGATTCTTGCTCGAGCCAGCCCCGGAGCGAGCAGGAACACGTCTCGCTCACTCACGCATCACGTGGGATCTCTCAATGCCACCATTTTAAAGTCTCTGATAACCTCCCAGCCATACTCAGCATACTTCAAGGTTTCTATCAAGGTCTTGATGTTGCTGTGATCTTATTTGAGGCTCACTTAGTGAGCTAGGGGAAGACATGGGTACTTGTTCCCGTTATGTGGCAGCATAGCTTTGAAGTTCCTGGAAGAGCTGTCAATGAACAAGTGCCACTCCTTCAGGTTACATGCAATTACGATAGTGTCACATTGTAGCAAAAGCAGAGCCCAACTTGATCAGTGAAGAATCTAGAAAAAGTGCGGTGACTCTTCCTCTGACCTGTCACTTATCTAACAAATTCCACTGCTTGAACCTGGACGTCAAAAGCTTGGCATTGGACTTGGTGAGACCAAGATCTCTGACCAAGTTGGTGATGTCATTTTGAATCATATAGTAAGGGTTTCTCTCCTCAGCTCCACCTCTACTATTGTAATCTAGATCTGCAACGTCTTCTTTGATTTATAAATTGCTGCTTTCTTCTGAAGGCTGCTGCTTTCTCTGCAGAGGAGTGGGTACAGGGAGCTCTGGGCAGTGTGGCACTGTGGCAATAGATGGAGGAATGCTCGGATACATGACAGGAGCATTCTTGCCAGTCCGATGTTTGGAAGGATCCACCATGCAGAAGTAGCAATTGCTCAAGTGGTCAGTGGGTTCCCACCAAATTCTTGGGATAGTGAACTTCATGACTCTCTTTTCCCCTCTGTACCATCCTGCCAAAGAAAAAATAAAAATTATAAAATAAAAATTATATATATTTTTAATTATGATGATAAAATTAATTTAAACTAATGATGTTCTTGCTAAATATTTCATACATTATGTAAAAATTCAGTAACAATAAAGATTTTATAACATAAAATGCCACAGTCTAAGCCAGCATCAATTGTCCATCTTACCTTCCAGAGTTTCCGTGCAGTGCTCGCAAGTGAAATGAGGCGCCCAGGGTTTGTACTGATGCCCAATAGGCATGCCGAAATATGCCTTTTAAGCTTCACACATCTTGGCAGATGCTTCCAGGGAGTACTTTTTCGTTTGTGTCTTCTTAAATTCGCCACAGACATAGCAAAATGCGTCTGCCGGATGCTTACAGCCTCTTGATGCCATATCAGTCCACGTAAGAAGCTAGAATGAAAATAAACTGGTGAGCTTAAGACACATGTTGTTGCTGCTCGCTCGCTCCTAGGTTTCCAGTTGGTAAGGAGGCTGCTGACCGACTGTGCCCACTCCGCGCAAATCCGTTGTTTATAGCCATGAGGCGGAAGTGACGTTATAACGATCACCAAAAGGCTTTTATTAGAAGTCCTCAAAAGTTATACAAAGTTCCAAAAGTTTTGCAAAGTTCTGGAAAGCTCTAGAAAGTTCTAGAATTTTCCAAAAGGTACTCCAAATTTACTTTGCACTAAATTTGTCTACAATATCCTGCAAAATAGGCAATTTAAAAAATATCACTCTCCTGTCCCAAAAGCAATGTTTGTGGGCCATAATTGTCATTTCCTATGGTTTTGAGATATAAGATACCGGAAAATAACACTTATTACCCAGAAACAAGAAAAAAATAAAAATTTGTTAATCAGAATATTATGGAATGAGATTTCTTTTTTCTGACTCGAGTAGAAATGAGCTGGAAAATCAGAAGTGTAGGGAGTGGATGTGATTCAGGACATAAATTTGCTTTTGTGATTTTCCGCTGATCCTTACTAGGTAATCAGAAGCTATAACTCAAATAAATTGTGCCAGCCCAACAATACCAGATTATGGATGGAATTTTTAATGTAATCCAAACTGCAATATTTCAACTTATCTCTTAAAGTAGTTTATCAAGTTGATTCATACCACAAAATTGAAATTATTACCAAATTCTACAAGTGAGTAATTAACTTCAAGGACTGATTTAGCTACAGTACTGCTGAACACTAAAAATTCAATGGGGCAAGGGGATTAAATTGTAATGGAAGGGATACTTTCAAAAGACAAGTGCTATCTGTCTCTCTTTGTTCATTTGACAAGTCACTGTTATCCAAGTCACTGGCCAGGTGCTTGCAAAGTTATTTGCTCATTGTAGGGCATGTTTACTAAACCGCACTACCAGGGTAGTGTGGGGTTAGCACATGGTTTTGGTGCCATGCCAAAAAGTAGCAAGGGGCTTGCACTAAAAATCTTGAACCACTCTGGCAGGACAGGGGCATTCCCGGTACATTGTGGTTAGCATGGGCGTTAGTGATGCATGCTAACCATGCTTGATGCCAGAGACAGAGGTGCAAGTAACGCCACCTCAATGGCTATTTGCAGGGGGCCAGATGTGTACATTGCCTGCAGTTAACTAGAAGCCCATGCTGTTAACACAGCCCACATGCACATTATTAGAGCGGGGTACAGTAAGCCTGCCCCTATATAAGGCAGTGCTGATCTGTCTGGCCCAGCAGCTTTCCTCAGTGTGTCTGGGCTTCAATCTCATTTGAAACCTTCCCCTGTTAGGGCAGTCATGTCATAAGACGTTACTCACAGCAATCCAGAACGTCCACCTATTTCTGTAACCCCACTTATTGCACTCACAGACCCTTAGGGGGCCAATATAGCAGGACTGCCATCCAGAGGTATTACTGCTGTGCGATGGCTGGGCTATCCTCTCCTTGGAGGCTGTGAATGCCGCCTTCATTGCATCCTCGGCTTCTGCCAGTCTAATAAAGCAGAAGCTAGGTGGATGCCGCCTACTTTATAGCATATTTCTTCTGCACTACAGAACATGAATCTCTTCTCATTCTGAATCTCAAAGTTCTGTGCTACACAACGCAACGCAAGACATTAAGGGGCCCTGTTACTGAAGCATGCTGTGCGGTGAACATGCATTTTAGCGTGTGGTAATTGTCAGCATTGGGCCGCAGTAACCATTACCACGCATGCATGACCGTTACTAGGTGCTAATTCCCACAGTAACACAAAGTGCGCGATGGGGTGGGAATGGGCGGGTTAGGGGTAGACAGTGAGCATGAAGAACACATTGTGGTTAGTACACGTGCTGCCAAAATTGCAATTAACGCAGGTGCACTTAAGGATACATCAATGGATGGTGCTAAGTGCAGCCATGTTCACTGCAAATGCTGCTGCTGCACGTTAGTTGACCTGCCCGTGCGGTAACTGCTGTGAATATGTCGACCAAGCTCCTGACAGTTACCACAGAGGCTTTGCACTTACCACACGTTGCTTTTAGCACTAAACACGTAAGTGCAAAATCCTACCACACTTTAGCAAAACAGCCTCAAAGTTTCAGAGAATTCTCACACTCCAAATTAACACCTCTACAACTTGCTTTAGCACTAATAATCAATGCTTTTGCTATGAGATCCTGGGATCATATACTAGGATTGAATGGACTTCACAATCTCTGAAGGTCACAAACAAAATCTACATATGAAACTGTTTCGCTATAAAAGTAAAAAAAAAACACTGGACTTTCTCCTCAAACCATGACTTGTGAGGGAAAGAGAAAGTGACCACCTTTTAAAAAGAGCTATCGTGAAGTTTACCCTTTGAGGTGTAAACAGTTTGGGAAGTTCCATAGAGGTCCATGTAAATCAATAATAGATAAACCAGAGAATAAAGAGAGCCAGGGCCTAGCACCATGAAGTGCATCTATCTGAGTGCTACTGACCGATACCATTAAAGAGATGGTCCAATCTTTCGTGCATGCATTTGGCTATGCAAGCTCTCATTCTATAGTATCTATTATTATTATTATTATTAAAGACTTATAAAGCGCCGCAACATACGAAGCGCTGTACAAACATACAAGAGACACAGTCCCTGCTCATCAGAGCTCACAATCTAATAAGACAGAAAACAAAATAAGAGGAAAGAGGTGGCTTGCAGGGAGGCCGGCAAGGAGAATATTACAATAATCAAGACGGGAGGTGATTAAGAAGTGGACAATCAATTTAGTGGTGTCAACAGAGAGGAAGGGGCAAATTTTGGAAATATTGTAAAGAAAGAAACGACGAGTTTTAGCAATGAGCTGGATATGTGAAGAGAAAGAGAGAGAGGAATTGAAGATAACACCAAGGTTACGTGCTGAAGAAACAGGGAGGAGTAATTTCTTAACATACCATCTAACTTATGAAGCCAGTATGTGTCTAAGTTACACAATTTTCTAAGGGAAAGTATGGCATACTTTCTCTTTGAAAATTATCCCATGAGAAGCACATGCACATATTTACACTTGCTTTTTAGTACACACAAAATCTTCTTGAAAACTTAGAAACCTACTTTAAAAATAAAAAAAGTATGTGTATAAGTCCAAACCCCATTCCATTTTTGTCTCCAGGAATGTCTGCTCATTGCCGGTTAAAAGCAAAAACCGTTACCTAAGTGCAGGGTAATTTTATAACAAGATGCTTATAAAAATGACCAAACATACACCCATGTTATGCCTTTTTTTTATAAAGGCCAAAAATCTTTATTACCCCTGATGCTTATAGAAATTTAATTTATTCAATTAATTTCTGGACCTCAAGAGAGCAAGCAAGCCTGAGGGCTTTACTAAGGCAATAGCACTTTCATCATCAGTCGCATTTTAAACTTTTTTTTGAATATATAGTACTGCCAGCATTTCAGTGTTTCAATGAGCTAGTATATACTTATCTGAAATCTATATTCATTCACTTCCATTTTCTAATTCAGAAATTCTGTTCTCAGTAATCCATAATCTGATGGTTCAGACGTCTGCAGATGTTTGGAAGTGCTCTCATCTGCTGTCCATCCCCATTTCATAAAGTCGGCACCTGCTTTTCTTTATAAAATAAGCTTATGATAGGATAGTGAAGTGCCCTAGAATCTGTTCTAGGGATATGTACTGTGTGCAAGATAGTGCCGGCAACAGACACCCGCTGACCTCGCTATGTGGAGTCTCCCATTTGGTGCTGTTTCTTCATTTCCTCCGCTCCCTACCCTATGCCGCATACGGGCAGGAAACGCAAAGCCAAGTTGCCATCGGGGGAAATTCTGGGAGCTGAGAAGGCGGCGGTTTGTGGGCCCGTGGATCTCTTCGTGCACCCCGCAGAGAGGTGAAGCAGCTCCGGAGGGCCCGCTGAATGCTAATGGGGCAGAAGCGTCGAAGGGTCAGAGGTCTCGCTTAGCCCAGAGTTCTGTCGACCACCGGAGCAGCCGGATGGTGGGATCGTGCATGGAGACCTCGGAGTGAGCATGAACGGTGCAGCCGGCTCACCATTGGAAAAACAGTTGCAGATGCCTAGCCCCGGAGGAATGAACCGGGCCCAGGGCTCTCCGGCTATTAGCTCTGGTGTGGTGGGGGTGGAAGCGAGTGAGGCACTTTCATCTCTGCATACTGTTTTGAAGTTGCCTCGTACGGTTTTGGACGACCCGGTTCAAGTTACTGAGAATGGACAAGTTTGTGCTTTGGTGAGATCTGATTCTATTACAATGGAAAATTTGTGGGAATCATTTTCTTCTATACATGTTAACATTTCTTCTCAACTTCAGACTATATCGCAGCAGCTACAGGTATTTGGGCAGTAATTGAAGATTTATGAATTGGGGCAATCCAATCTTAATGCTAAAGAGGCCACATTGCAGGTGCGCTTGAAGCAAGTACAAGTGGCTGCCCAAACCTTTGTAAAGGATTTTGTGGTTTTACATAGGAAGTTGGAGTTTTTGGAGAATTCAGCAAGGAGTCGTAATTTGCGAGTTTTGAACTTTCCCAAGGTCCCCTCTATGTCGGCCTTGGAGTTATTTAAGAAGTTTCTGATTACTACACTTAAGGTTCCGGCTCAATCGGTACCACCTATCTCGAAAGCTTTCTATTTACCCTCTGTAAAATTGGAGCTGCCGCCAACTTGGAGAAGTCTGTGGTATCTTCAGATAGTCTGGACTTGTCTACTTTTTTGGAGCGCTCTGCCTCAGATCTAGGGATGACCGCTACCTTATTGGTAACTTTTGCTTTAGAGGCAGATAGGGATTGGCTTTTGAAATTATTTTTTAGGTCTTCCTGGTTCGGACAAATGTATCCTTAAAGGATACTACCAAAAGCAGTGAGGTTCCAAAAAAGAGTATAGTAGCCCAAATGCCCTTGATAAGGTGCAGACAGAGCTTAAAGATTCCAAATTACCCATGCCTACCAATAGCCAGATTAATATTAATAAAATACAGTCTATAAAATGCTTGTATGCAAATGCTAGAAGTCTAAACAATAAGATGGGAGAGTTAGAATATATAGCACTAAATGAGAGGTTAGATATGATTGCAATCTCAGAGACATGGTGGAAGGAGGATAACCAGTGGGACACTGTGATACCTGGATACAAACTATATCGTAATGATAGAACTGTTCAAATTGGTGGAAGAGTTGCGCTCTATGTTAGAGAGGGCATTGAGTCAGAAAGGATTAAAGTTTTGCAGGAAACAGAATTTGCTGTAGAATCTCTATGGATTGAAATTCCATGTAAAAAGGGGAAGGCGATGGCAGTGGGAGTGTACTATCGACCGCCTGGCCAGAATGAACAAATGGATGATGAAATGCTCAAAGAAATCAAGGAAGCTAACAAAAATCACAGCAGAGTAGTAATAATGGGTGATTTCAATTACCCTGGTATCGACTGGGTCAGTGTTACGGCAGGACAAGCTAGGGAGATAAAGTTTCTAGATGAAATAAATGACTGCTTCTTGGAGCAGATGGTTCATGAACCGACCAGAGGGGAAGCCATACTGGACCTAGTCCTTAGTGGAACACCAGATCTGGTGCAAGAAATAAGGGTGTTGGGACCACTTGGCAATAGTGATCATAGCATGATCATGTTTGATTTAATTAGTGGAGGAGGGATAGTAAAGAAATCCACAGTACTACCTTTTAACTTTCAAAAGGGAGACTATGATAAAATGAGGAATATAGTTAAGAAAAAACTAAAAGGAGCGGTTGCAAAGGTTAAAGACTTACAGCAAGCTTGGGTGTTATTTAAAAATACTATCCTCGAAGCCCAGACCAGATGTATTCCACGCATTAAGAAAAGTGGAAGAAAGTCCAAAAAACTGCCAGCATGGTTTAAAGGTGAGGTCAGAGAGGCTGTTGCTGCCAAAAAAGCATCCTTCAGGAAATGGAAAAAAGAGTCAAACGAAGAAAACTGGAAACAGCACAAGCACTGGCAAGTTAAATGCAAAGCATTGATAAGGCTCGCAAAGCGAGAAATTGAGAAGGAACTTGCTACGGAAGCAAAAACACGAAATAAAGACTTTTTCAAGTACATTCGTAGCAAAAGGCCTGCGAGAGAGTCCGTTGGGCCATTAGATGATAGAGGGGTAAAAGGGGCAGTAAGAGGAGATAAGGCTATAGCAGAGAGACTGAATGAATTCTTTGCTTCGGTCTTTACTGAGGAAGATGTAGGGATGTTACCCAAGACTGAAGTGGTATTTAAAGGTGATACTGCAGAGGAATTGAGGGAAATATCGCTACACCGGGAAGATATTTTATTTATTTATTTATTTTATTTATTACAGTTGCTTATATACTGCACTATTCGATATCAGCGCGGTTTACAATATAACAGAACGACCAAGACAACAGTCTGATTGGTTTTACATGGAACAGGAGTATCAACTTGGCTAACAGGGTTGAACTATTTACATGAAATAATAATTACAAAGAGCTATATTACAACTATTTGATAAACTGAATAGTAGCAAATCACCTGAACCGGATGGTATACATCCAAGAGTGTTGAAAGAACTGAAATATGAGATTGCGGACCTGCTATTGGTAATCTGTGAACTTTCATTAAAATCATCTGTAATACCTGAAGATTGGAGGGTCGCCAATGTAACACCAATCTTTAAAAAGGGTTCCAGGGGTGACCCGGGAAATTACAGACCGGTGAGTCTGACGTCAGTACCGGGGAAAATGGTAGAAACCATCATAAAGATCAAAATTACACAGCATGTAGATAGTCATGGCCTAATGGGAGACAGCCAACATGGCTTTAGACAAGGAAGGTCTTTCTAATCTGATATGTTTTTTGAAGGTGTGCATAAACAGGTAGACAAAGGTGAGTCGGTTGATATAGTGTATCTGGACTTTCAGAAAGCTTTTGATAAGGTCCCTCATCAGAGACTTTTGGCGAAACTAAAAAGTCATGGAATAGGAGGCAGTGTACTATTGTGGATCGGGAACTGGTTAAAAGATAGAAAGCAGAGGGTAGGGCTAAATGGCCAATATTCCCAATGGAAAAAGGTGAATAGTGAAGTACCCCAGGGATCTGTACTGGGTCCGCTACTTTTTGACATATTCATAAATGATCTGGAAAAGGGAATAACGAGTGAGGTTATCAAATTTGCAGATGATACAAAACTGTTTAAAGTTGTTAAAATCCAAGAGGATTGTGGAAAACTGCAGGAGGATCTGGATAAATTGGAAGACTGGGCATCCAAATGGCAGATGAAATTTAATGTGGACAAGTGCAAAGTTATGCACCTAGGAAAGAACAACCCACACTATAGTTACACAATGCAAGGTTCCACATTGGGAACCACCACCCAGGAAAAAGATTTAGGAGTCATCGTGGATAACATGTTAAAACCCTCTGCCCAGTGTGCAGCGGCGGCCAAGAAAGCAAATAGAATGCTAGGTATCATAAAGAAAGGGATGGAAAATAAAACAAAAGGATATTATAATGCCTCTGTATCGTTCCATGGTACGACCGCACCTTGAATATTGTGTGCAGTTCTGGTTACCGTATCTTAAAAAGGACATAGCATTATTAGAAAAAGTACAGAGAAGAGCCACCAAAATGGTGAAGGGGATGGAAGGCTACTCCTATGAAGAGAGGCTACAAAGGTTGGGGCTCTTCAACCTGGAAAAGAGACGGCTGAGGGGAGATATAATAGAGGTCTATAAATTAATGAATGGAGTGGAGCAGGTGAACGTGGATCAATTGTTTACGCTATCAGAATATAGAAAGACTAGGGGACATGCAATGAAGCTACAGGGTAAACTATTTAAGACAAATAAGAGAAAATAGTTTTTCACTCAACGTGTAATCAAACTCTGGAATTTGTTGCCGCAGGATGTGGTAAGGGCTGTTAGTGTAGCTGGGTTTAAAAAAGGTTTGGACAAGTTCCTGGAGGAAAGGTCCATAAACCACTATTAAAAAGGGACCCAGGATAATCAATGCTTGACCCAGTACAAGCATTGTGGAACCTGTGTCTTTTGGGGATACTGCTAGGTACGTATGACAATTAGCCACTGTTGGAAACAGGATACTGGGCTTGATGGACCTCAGTCTGACCCAGTATGGCATATCTTATGCTCTTATGTCCTGTAAAGTGTTCTTGGACTCTCATATTAGAATTTTTCCTGATGTATTTAGGGTGACCTAAAAGAGGAGGAGGCAATTCTTATTGTATCGGTCGGGGTGGCTCAGGTGGGTGGGCTATTTTATTTACGTTTTGGCCTCCTTTATTTCCTCTAAATTGCTTTCTATGCAGGCTTCTACTCCAGTAACCCCCCCCCCCCCAAGTAGCCCTCCCTGATTAGGTGGGTTACATCCGGTAATGTAGCAAATATCTCTCTCTGATGTCTGTTAATTTCCTTTATTTACTTTGTAAGAATTTTTCCTGCATTTAGTGACCTGTCTTGCTATCGTATGTATTGTTGACTTGCGGCCTGAGTATTTGTTTTGTTTTCCTTGTAATTCGGGCTAATGCTTTGTATCAGATCAAATCAGGCTTTTTCTGTACAAGATTTTTTCTTGTTTGTTGTTGGTAAAATTGCATAAATTAAAAAAAAAAAAAGCTTATGATAGACACCCAAGAATGTGCCTAAAACTAGGCACCTGGTTATAAAATCACTCTCATGGTGCATATCCCCAGACCTTATGTAAATTATAAACTCAGCCTAGAAATATTGAAATGACAGCCATCAACCAGCAGCAGCTTTAAAACTGACAAGCAAACAACCAAGACTCATTAACTAAAGCTTAGATAATCCTTCAGAACCCTTCTCTCCTTAGGAATTCTGTTCCATATATAAGCAGCAGCACAGTATATTATAAGTCCAAACCCCACTCCCCATTCCTGAGGGATTCCTCAAACACGCTATTCCAGTACAGCAGAGGCATAGCCAAGAGTGGCCACGGCCCCTACACCGTGAGGTCAGGCCAATCTAGTCAGCAGGAACAGAAAAGGAGGCGGTATAAACATCTACAGTGCCTTGTGCTCATCCGTGTTAATCCCAGGCCCTACCAAAAAAATGAGTCCTGGTTACACAACTGCTATATAGTTCAACATGTATTCAAGACCTGCACATTTTTCTTATTTAGCTATTTAGTGGTCAAAGTGGTGTACATCTGTTTTTAATGGCGACCAGGGCAGCGATCTGTTCAGTGCACAGCTACAGAGGTTGGTGAAGTGCAATCGGAACAGTGATAACATCTCAAATTAAGGAGAGCTAAAAATACTTCAGCTAGAACGCGGCAAGCAGGTAGCTAGCTGGCCTTCCAGATGAAAAATGCAATATTCACTTAAACGCACAACGGAAACACTCACCTATGAGGGTGTTTTTAGAATTTCTCTTTACATCTTTTATCCAGCCTGCCAAATGAACAAAAACAGAGTTGAAGAGCTATTAAATAAAATACAATATACCATATCTAAATTAACTAGGCAGAAAATGAGCTAAGATTCAGATTTTGAACTACCATTCTGCATCCTTTCCTACCCTTTTCTGGTCCCTAGTTAATTCTGCAAGTTCTTAGCCTTCTTCTTCATTAAAAGAATGAGCTGTTCTCATCAGCAATGCCATTATGCAATGCTAAAATGGAGCAGTGCGTCTCTCATTGACATTCTAAATTACTCCTTGTTTAACCAAAAACACTAAGTGCAACGCTACCTGCCTTCATCAGTCACAGGGCGCCTGCCAGCAATAAAAGGTGAAATGGTGTTACATGTACTGCTCATCCCCTGAAGATGAAGCAGTTGAAATCAAATGGCTGGCCTGCCTCACTTCCCATCTCTGTTTGATTTGTTAGTCTGGCTGAACATGACTGGAATTCAAGATGCCCCACTGCTGTATTCAAGAATGTTCTGGATTTCCACTGCAGAAGAACAGATTTCCAAAGGAAAATTATTTCTGTAGACCACTGGCAAAACAGACCAATCTGATCTAGCTGGTATCTAACATGTTTAGTTTTGGAGATGAGTTAACATAATAAAAGCGAGCCCAGCATGAGTTTACAAAAGGTAAGCAATGTACACTTCCAATCACTATGTTGCTCTCAGTTGCCTCTTACACATTCTATCCTAGAAAGGGTCAAGAAATTTGCTTGGGATGAAGCCATAAACTTAATAGAACTGTAATATTAGGCCAATCTTCAAAAGATTTAGGTGTCTAATTTTTTTCTCTACTGAGCACCTAAATTTAGGCATCAGTTTTTTCTAAACTCCTAAATTTAGGAACTTATGAAGTAGCTGCAAATTATGCCAGATAAAAAGACCTGCATGATTTGTTTAATCTGCCCAGTAAGGTGGCAAGAACTGTACCTGTCATGCCAAGCAAGTTATCCCCTATGCCCCCGTTTAGGATTGTACCAGCCATGCCAGTGCACTTGCTTATTTATAGACATGTAACATTTAAAATTGTTTATCACTAAATTCTAAACAATTCACAAATAAAAACAGCTATTTAAATACAGAATATCAATCCTCCCTCTCTCTACATCATGCAAATAATTCACTGTTAACATACAGAAGTTTAAATCATAAATATAAGTTCAAAATTATCTCCAAATTACATTAATGCATATTTGTAAAAATGAACAAACAATCAGTAATCCTAATACTTTAACCAGGATAGACTTCATAAAATAACCAGGCTATGTTTAGGGTTGTACCTGCCACTCTGTACAGGTCACCTTCCCTCAATGCTTTTACTAGGGTTGTGGGCCAGGTCAGTGGAGTGAAGTTAGGTGTCTATTTTCAGTCCAAAGCTTATGTGCTTAAAATCATCCAAAACAGGGACCCTTAGGGGCCTAAACTGACCTTTGAAAACTGGCATACATATTACTATGGCATTCAATTTGGGGTAGATTTCTAGAAAGCAATAGAGTGGCAACTCAACCAGCAATGATTTGAGAAAAAAATTCAGAAGCAACCTAATCGGTAGAGCTGCTGTTGCAAAATCAACTAAATCTAGTCAGATAGATTTAAATCAGTTTTCTCCATGCAAAAGTACTACCATATAATGTAACCAGCTAGAACTGAAATTACACAATGGTCAGCTAAGCCCTCACCGTCCGCCCCCCACCCACCCATATCTCCTGGACTGCTATTTTTTGTGCAGCGGTACATTTTTAAAACCTCTGAACTAGCTACCCAACTTCACTGTTTGGCAGCTAAATTGTTTTTCAAACCTAGCCGTATGTTACTGTTACTGTGGATAATTAGAATCATGGCACAATCTCAAAAGCAGAATACACTGAGATTCATAAACCTATTTCCTCCTGTGAGAGCCAGAGGAGAAAGAGTTAACACAATAATACAAGAAAATCATTGAAATGTCTGAATGCTGGATTTGTACTGAGGTGCATACGTGCAGCTTTGAGAGGTATGTGACATCATATGGAAAAGATGTGAAAAAACACTTATCAGTAAATGGTGGCCAGAGAGAGGGTAAAAGGCAATCATGAGATATAAACATGCCAGATTAGCATGAAGAAGAACATATGGCCTCCAGTATAGCAGTCAGAACATGGGGAGTTAAAGAGATATATTTCTTGGGAACCAAGAGGTGGGAGAGAACCAAGCAAGAAAACCAGGTAAAGAATTGAGTGAAGGGGCAGCGGTCAGATAACAATATAAATCTGACAAGGCCCAGACTGATAATTGCAGACATGGGCCCAAGAAAGGTCAACGGAGAGGAGTACAGACATGAGTAGAATAACAAGGCAAATCACACAAGTGGGGCCCCAGACAGCTGGAACAAGAATTAGCTAATTAGAGAAGAATGCCTGAATAGTAAGAATCGTCCTGAGCAAGGGTATATAATCTGACAGGACCAGATACACGGGGAGTTTGTTTCCTGCACAGTGGAGGCTGCGTGGTGTATGGATTTCCTGGGTTCTCTATGGCCCCAGTATCTCTGTTGTCATGTCTGAATTTTGCGTGAATGGCAGTTTGTCTTGTCTTGTGTATGTCTGTTCTTGTGTCCAGTAAAGCTTGTCATACTAGCTGTTGAGTCAGGAAGTAAGACAGGCAGGCAGGACCAGACATTCTGACTTGTAATTGTTTAGAAATCTGCATCTAAGATAGGACAGAATGACCCTGTTTGCAGTGAGAGGTTGTAAGATCTGTAATTCTACTGGACTGTTTTCCTTTGTTCTTAGTTTTCTGTTTCTGCAAGATAGGGAATAATAAAAGGATCCTTTTGGAAGAAAAATCTGTGAGATAGTTATTACCATGTACGAGCATGTTGTCCTGTATAAGGAGAGATTTTGTTGGGAAGTGTGGGTCCTCTCTGTGATGTTTCTTTTATTGGGAAGTGATATGTCCTTCCTGAGTGGTTTCCCTTCTGGACGGAGGAAGGTGTCAACTTGGGAACCGTCTGGCCAATAGTCCAGCTGACCCTTGGTTCCGTACACTCCAAAGCTTCCACATATATGGCTAATAAGGAGCCTTTGTTCAAAACATCTTACAGCAAAATAATTCTACCATATGACCAAAAATAAGCTCATATCACTGCAGATGCAAATGAAGGTAAAATTAGACCTTACTTGCTAATTTTCTTTCCTGTAGTCCCTCCAGTCCAGTCCAGTCCAGTCCAGATGAGTGGGTTATGTATGCCAACCAGCAGGTGAAGACTGAGGAATACTTTCTCAGTGCAGTGTAAATAGCCTTTCCCCATTGACTGAGCCAGTATTGGACATTCACCAAGCTGAACACCAGGCCAGGGCCCCGGCCCCAACCCCAACACACATAGGTCCCCGCTAACAGAACCAAGGGGTACCCCAGTTTGTAGGAGCCTTGCACCTCACCCCTGCAGTCATACACGGACCACTATTATTACAAAAGAGAAACACTAGCCACCAAGTGTCCCCAGTACTTCCGCCGAGGAAGCTCAAATTACTTATTAAAAAGAAATTTCTGTTGTGCATGGAACACCTACACACACACGCACTTCCTAGGTCAGGATTCAGACATCACACGCATACCCGAAAGCACGTATCTGATTGAAAAATGCGCCGGAAACCCACAACAAAAGCTGAAGATGAGGGAGGGTTCTGGATTAGACTGGACAGACTACAGGAAAGAATATTAGCAGGTAAATTCTAATTTCACCCAGGGCGTCCCTCCAATCCAGTCCAGTACACTCCAGATGAGTGGGACATAGCAGAGTAGTACTATCATTGGGAGGGAACCGAAGCCCCTGCCCACCGTACCGCCACCCCAAAACACGCATCCTGCTGGGTCTGAAGATCCAAGTGGAAATGCCACACGAAAGAATGCAGACCAAGTAGCCACCTGACAGATATCGAGGGGAGACACCCTTCTCAGCTCAGCCCAGAAGGAAGCCTGGGCTCTATTCGAATGGGCCCACAGGTCCAGAGAACGACTCAATTGCCTCATGTATCCAATGGGCCAGATAAGCTTTGGAGGCCACCTCATCTTTTTGTGGGCCGTCAAAGAGAACAACCTCTATGAGCACCGAAATGCTTGAGTCACCGCCAGATAACATTTCAGTACCCTGCGAACATCCAGCTTGTGCAGGAAAGAAAATTCTGGGGAGCCCTGTTGCCCTGCAAAGGAGGATAGAGTGACCGCCTGATTGATGTAGAAGTCTGAAACCACCTTAGGCAAGAAGGAACCATTCGCAGGACCACCTAGTCCTTAGAGAAAACCAGGAAGGGCTTCTTGCAAGACCCCGCCTGCAGCTCCGAGATCCGTCAGGCAGAACAAATGGCCACCAGGAAGACTGCCTTCAGGGTCAAATCCTTGAGGGATGCCATCCAAAGTGGTTCAAAGGGCGGACCTCCAAGAGCATTTAAGACCAAGTTGAGGTCCCAGGCCGGAATTAGTGGTCTGCTCGGGAGACTGAGGTGCTTAACCCTCACAATAACCGAATTACAGTACATCTGAGTGGACCGCTAGGGACACTCCCTGCATGCGCCCTGATAACAAGCCAGTGTCACTACCCACACCCGCAACGAGCCCAGCATTAGGCTGACCAGCCTGGAGAAAATCCAAAATACGAGGTGTGATCAAAAAGTATTGAGACTTGTTGTGTAGCTATATAAAAATCTGTCACACCACGATGCTATTAAGCATGCACTAATCTAATTATATGTTCTCTATATTTTTTCCTGTAGTCTCTCCAGTCTAATCCAGAACCCTCCACCTCTAGTGTAGCTGCAGCACACCTGTACTTTTTTTTAATCACGTGATGTTTGGTATAATTTAAAAAAAGTCTATCAGATTTACGATGAGTGAAAAAACTGAAAAGCGAATTTGCATTAAATTGCCAGAAACTTGGCGATTTGTGCAAAAAGACTTATGAAAAGTTACAGCAAGTGTATGGCGATGAATGCATGAGTCATGCTCGAGTTTATGACTGGTATAAATGTTTCCAATGTTGTTGATAGCGACAAACATTCTGGAAGGCCATCCACAAGGAGGAATGAAGACAAAGTTGAAGCAGTGCGTGCTGCAATACACTCAAATCATCGATTGACTGTCAGGGAGCTTGCTGAGGACATGGACATCAGTTTCAGGTCAGTACAGTCCATTCTTACTGTCAACTTGGGTATGAGATGTGTGTCTGCAAGATTTGTGCCAAAAATCCTGTCCCCTGACCAAAAAGAAGATCGACTGTCTGCAGCCAGGGAGTTGTTGGAATGCATTGAAAATGACTCAGATTTGTTCAAGACTGAGTGCAATAACTGTCAGTGTTATACTTCTTGTGTTATTGTACAAGTCTGGATACATTTTG
This sequence comes from Ichthyophis bannanicus, assembly GCA_033557465.1. Classification (NCBI taxonomy): domain Eukaryota; kingdom Metazoa; phylum Chordata; class Amphibia; order Gymnophiona; family Ichthyophiidae; genus Ichthyophis; species Ichthyophis bannanicus. The sequence continues at coordinate 111,531,607 of CM066047.1, read as the reverse complement.
ATCGCACCTTGTAGTGGACACAAGCACTCCAAAAGGGACGGATATCCCGGTCTGCACACCAGGCCTCAAAGGGTCTCCAAACCCTTACATACGCCAGGGAGGTAGAGTGCCGCGGCGCTTGCCACAAGGTCACTATCATCAGCTCCACATAACGCAGGCATCTCAAGCGTTCCCTTTCAAGACCCAGGCCATAAGCAAGAACCAATCCACTGCCAGCATGCACACAGGACCCTGAATCAGAAGGTCCAGCACCTGCGGTAGCTGAAACAGCTCGTCTGCCAGAAGTCACACTAGAGCCACGTACCAAGGGTGCCGAGGCCAGTCTGGTGCTATCAGCAGCACCCGGCCCCGATGCATCCTCTATGCCCTAGATCACCCAGCCAATGAGGGCCCAGGGTAATGTTCCCTCTAAGCTGCGCTGAGTCCACCGCCAACATTACTGCCAGCAAGGGGGGGGGTGCAGTGTGATCGTTCGCTCTGCCCCTCCCCCCACCGGCGGGAATACCAGCAGAGGACCTGGCGCAGTTGAAAGGGAACATTGCGAGGGTGCTGCAGCGTGTGTTAGACCCTGGAGAGGTACTGAGCTCTGGTCAGGGGAGGCATATGCTCCTGTGAGATCCTTAACACCTCACAGAAGTATTCCTCACCATTTCCAGAGGAGATAAGACCAGTGACTTAGGAAAATTCAACAACCGAAGGTTATTCCTCCGGGTTTGATTCTCCAGATAGTCCATCTTTCTAGTCATCAACACTCTGTCCTTGATTAGGGTCCCTTGGACGTCCTGAAGGTGATCAATCTTAGCTGTAAGCTGAGAGATAGAACCAGCCTGTAGTTCTTGAGTTGAAGAAATCAGGGAAACAACTTCCTTAACAGACAGCAAATCAGCATTAACGGTACCCACTACCATAGTTAGAGAGGAAGTTAATGAAGTTATGGCTTCCCTCAGCGATTCCAATGTTATCACAGCGGGTCTTATCAGTCTTTGAGTGACCAGCAACTGGCCTCCTCCTATCCCCACAAGCTATTGCCTAGCCGCTGGAGTAGTCTCACCCGTACCGGGAGTCCTCACCGGCAACCGCCGGGATCCTGAAATAGCAAAGGAACCCACCAGCAAGGAGCCCTCTTCACTTCCCCGCACCGGAGCACACTCTGGAAGACTGGGGGAAAGAACTCCGTCTGGCGTGGAAAAACGTCCGGGTTGAAACGCAGGGGGGGGGGGGGAGCAGCCCGCTGATCAGGGGAGAGGAACACTCCTGATACGCCCAACAACGCCGAAGCCTCCTCCGGCACTGCAGTCGAAGACGCCGCTCCAGGCACAGGGGGGATCAAAGCCACATGAGAAGAGCGTACGCTGACCAGCTTCCGAAGACGCCGCCAAACCCGAGGGTAGGTTAGCCTGCTTTCTCTTCCTCCGTCCCATCGAAAAACGAGCACAGAGGATCGGCTGCCAGAAATCCCGCACAACTCAATGCACAGAGCTGCACCCCCGACGCTGAGTCCTGCCGCCATCTTGCCTCCTCACAAAGAGGCCCTCTTCTGCCAATTCATCTGATTTGCAGCAGCTGTGGTAGAGCCCAATGTCAGACAGCTGTGCCCAGTGGCTGCCATACAGAGCACACCGGCCCCGATCGATGCGGTCACGGTATGCTCTGCCTTCCCCCAGCTGATCCACGACAAACAAGTATCAGAAAACCCTCTGGGGCCTACAGAACCTACCAGGGGTGCCCCCTCCACAGGAATCACCGGATACCCTGACACAGAACTGCGTGACTGCCTTGATGTCTTTTTTTTTTTTTTTTTTTTAATAACTTTAACGCTGCTTAGAGCAGTGAAAGGCAGGCCAATAGCTACTAACCCTGGCCACCTCCCAAAGTTTGGGGAGGGGGAAAGGAGGGAGCCAGACAGAGGGGGCTCTGGGGGAAAACTGGGGGAGGGACCCAGAAATGCCAGGTTCTGTACCCCTGGCCCAAGCTTCTCCTTTCGGCATCTGATACCTCAAGCAAGGCTCCACAGTCCAGTCCAGGCTATGCACACCACCTGCTGGAGACTGAGAAATACTGTCTCAGTCAGTGGGCACGGACTATTTAGACTGCACTGAGAAAGTGTTATTCAGTCTCCACCTGCTGGTTGGCATGCATAATCCACTTATCTGGACTGCACTGGAGCGATGCCCTGGAATGACAGGTTATCTTTTATTTAACAATGCTTATATACTTCTTTTCACCGGGTCAAAGCTGTGTGCATTCAGGTACAGTATATATTTCCCTTGTCCCCATAGAGCTCCCAATCTATGTTTTGTACCTGAGGCAATGGAAGGTTAAGTGGTTTGCCCAAGGCCACAAGGGGCACCTGTGGGACTAGAAACCCCAGGCCCCCCGACCCGAAGTTGCTGTCTTCTAGTGGGATTCGAACCTCCGGCCCGAGGCAACTGCCCCAACCACTAGGCCACTCCTTATAGAGTTATCTGAATTGGTTCTGTGAATCAGTAAGATACCTGCCTGACCAATCAACCTGTAACAGATGATGTGCTGAGATGGCCCCCTCACACAGTCGGAAAAGGTCCAGAGATATGGAGGGTGACACAGTGAGAACCCCCAGAGCTAATGCCACTTTAAAAACGAGAATAAAGCTACTGGGAATTGCAATACCAGAGTGTGTTAACCTACAGCCTACCAGGAATGAGGTACTGACTACAGAGGAACATGCTGGTAATTTGGGAATATAGGTGAGACCAACTAGCGGTTTATTTAGAATGAAGAGAGTCTTTTGGGAGAGCATACTACCAGCAATGCAAAGGACTGCCAGACAAGCAGAAACCAGTCAGATACCATGGAAGCCACCAGCACAGGTCTGAAATATCCCACCAAGAAAACAGGAGCATCTATAACTAAGGGGTAGCCAGAGATCACACAACGGTGGCGTTTGGTTGCTGCAAATAGTCTATGCCAGCTTGTACTAAATGCTTGCTATGCATGTATATATTTTCCCAGTGCCTCGAGGGCATGGAATTGTTCTGTTTCCTATAAAGTAATAAACCCTGAACCAGGCTGTTGTTTCTTGACAAAACTTCCTTCAACTCTGCAAGAAACGCAATGAAATGAAATGAACGTGATGCAATTTATTCTAAGACTTATGCTGATCTTCTGTGTATCTGGCCTTAATTAATGTATTTTTATTATTTATTTGGCTGTTCTCTTATACCGTTCTTCTGGTCAGAGCGGTTTACAATTAACAACTGAATTTTTACATCGAACAGCGTACCATTCAACTTGGATCACTTAACACGGGGATGAAGCTGTGTTTGCTATATACAGTTGGACAGTAAAGCAGCTTAACTGTATACAGACTATCTGGATAGCCTAAGGACAGGTTTTTTCCTGTATTATCTGGATAGTTAGCCCTATAGCTGAATACTGTTGCTATTTGGATAATCTCCAGCTCTGCCCATGGACTGTCAGGATAGTGCCAAGGTGATCTGTAAAGAGATTGAATTTATTTATTTATTTAATTGGATTTCTATACCGCCTTATCATATAATTAAAGCGGTTAAAACAAACAAAAATACAAAAAGTGAAGGTGAAAATTATCAATGATAATATGTACATAGTTTGATGAGAATAGGATATAGTGTCATAGAATCAGTTGGTACCATATGTATAGTGCTGCTGAATATCCAAGTCAGTGGCACTAAATCAGATAAGTGCTGCTGAATATAGAGCCCAGCAGTTCTGCACACATAACTATCCTGATACAGTAATGAATACTATTTGGGGTTTTGCCTCTAAACAACCTTCAGGAGGAGATTTTACTTCTTTTGGGTTCTTTTCACTTTCCTTGATGCTGCCTATATCCTTAGGAAGTACCATTGTTTAGGTCAGACAAATACCTTACTAGAATTATACCATCAACTAAAGAAACTTTATAACGATCTGGAAAGGACATGTAAAAACCTAAGCAGGGCCAGCCCCAGGGTTTCTACTGCCCCAAGCAGGAGTACAGGCCATGCTCCTACCCCCACATCACATTGCCACTGCCCATTGTGTCTTCTGGGGGGGGGGGGGGAGGCATGGTGGATTAAAAGAGGCCATTCTGTGCTACCCCTTTGGTGCCTGCAGCAGGCCATGTGCTTCGGCACACATAACCTACCGCTACTACTACTACTATTATTACTTATTTGTATAGCGCTACAAGGCAAACACAGCACTATACAGACACATGTAAAAGACGGTCCCTGCTCATTAGAGCTTACAATCTAGTCAAGACAGACAGCACAACAGCTGAGGACAAGGATATATCCAGGGGAATGGTAAGAAAACACAAAGGAGATCAGGTGAGTCAAGATCCAAAAGCAGCAGTGAAGAGGTGAGTTTTCAGCCTGGATTTGAAAAAGGTCAGAGATGGTTGTAGCGCCGTGGGCACCAAAGTGGTAGCCCAAAGCCACCGTGATGCCCATCAAGTTCTGCTGCCCTATGCAGTCACCTAGCCCACCTAATGGACGGGCCAGCCCCGAAGCTATTTGAATTTGATAACTGAGCTGTAATGAGAAGCAGAAGACCTTGGTGGAGGGGTTGCGCTCTATGTTAGAGAGGGCATTGACTCAGAAAGGATTAAAGTTTTGCAGGAAACAAAATCTGCTGTAGAATCTATATGGATTGAAATTCCATATAAAAGGGGGAAGGCGATGGCAGTGGGGGTGTACTATCGAGCACCTGGCCAGAATGACCAAATGGATGATGAAATGCTCAAAGAAATCAAGGAAGCTAACAAACGTTACAGCGCAGTAATAATAATGGGTGATTTCAATTACCCCGGTATCGACTGGGTCAGTGTCACGTCAGGACATGCTAGGGAGATAAAGTTCCTAGATGGAATAAATGACTGCTTCTTGGAGCAGCTGGTTCATGAACCGACCAGAGGGGAAGCCATATTAGACCTAGTCCTTAGTGGAACACTAGATCTAGTGCAAGAGATAGGGGTGTTGGGGCCACTTGGCAATAGTGATCATAGCATGATCGCCTTTGATTTAATTAGTGGAGGAGGGATAGTAAGGAAATCCACAGTACTACCTTTTAACTTTCGAAAGGGAGACTATGATAAAATGAGGAAAACAGTTACGAAAAAACTAAAAGGAGCAGTTGCGAAGATTAAAGACGTACATCAAGCTTGGGTGTTGTTGAAAAATACTATCTTGGAAGCCCAGACCAGCTGTATTCCACGCTTTAAGAAAAGTGGAAGGAAGTCCAAAAAACTGCCAGCATGGTTTAAAGGTGAGGTCAGAGAGGCTGTTGCCAAAAAAGCATCTTTCAGGAAATGGAAAAACGAGCCAAACGACGAAACCTGGAAACAGCACAAGCACTGGCAAGTCAAATGCAAGGCATTGATAAGGCAGGCAAAGAGAGAATTTGAGAAGAAACTTGCAGCGGAAGCAAAAACGCGAAATAAAGACCTTTTCAAGTACATTCGTAGCAAAAAACCTGTGAGAGAGTCAGTTGCTCCATTAGATGATAAATGGGTTAAAGGAGCACTAAGAGGCGACAAGGCGATAGCGGAGAAACTGAATGAATTCTTTGCTTCGGTCTTTACTGAGGAAGATGTAGGGATGTTACCCATGACTGAAGTGCTTTTAAAGGTGCGGAAGAATTGAAGGAAATATCGATACATCGGGAAGATGTCTTACAACTATTAGATAAACTGAAGAGTAGCAAATCACCTGGGCCGGATGGTATACATCCAAGGGTATTGAAAGAACTGAAATATGAGATTGCAGAACTGCTATCAGTAATCTGTGAACTATCATTAAAATCATCTCTAATACCTGAAGATTGGAGGATCGCCAATGTAACACCAATTTTTAAAAAGGGTTCCAGGGGTGATCCGGGAAACTACAGACCGGTGAGCCTGACGTCAGTACCGGGAGAAATGGTAGAAACCATCATAAAGAATAAAATTACTCAGCATGTAGATAGTCACAACCTAATGGGAGACAGCCAACATGGCTTTAGACAAGGAAGATCTTGTCTTACTAATCTGTTATGTTTTTTTGAAGGAGTGAATAAACAGGTGGACAAAGGTGAGTCGTTTGATATTGTGTATCTGGACTTTCAGAAAGCCTTTGACAAGGTCCCTCATCAGAGACTTTTGGCAAAACTAAAGAGTCATGGGATAGGAGGCAGTGTACTATTGTGGATCAGGAACTGGTTAAAAGATAGAAAGCAGAGGGTAGGGCTAAATGGCCAATTTTCCCAATGGAGAAAGGTGAATAGTGGTGTACCCCAGGGACCTGTGCTGGGTCCGCTGCTTTTTGACATATTCATAAATGACCTGGAAAGTGGAATAACGAGTGAGGTTATCAAATTTGCAGATGACACAAAACTATTTAAAGTTGTTAAAACCCAAGAGGATTGTGAAAAATTGCAAGAGGATCTTGATAAATTGGAAGACTGGGCATCAAGATGGCAGATGAAATTTAATGTGGACAAGTGCAAGGTTATGCACCTAGGGAAGAACAACCCAAACTATGGTTACACGATGCAAGGTTCCCTATTAGGAACCACCACCCAGGAAAAAGATTTAGGCGTCATTGTGGATACCATGTTAAAACCCTCGGCCCAGTGTGCAGCGGCGGCCAAGAGAGCAAATAGAATGCTAGGTATGATAAGGAAAGGAATGGAAAATAAAACAAAAGATATTATAATGCCTCTATATCGTTCCATGGTGAGATCGCACCTTGAATATTGTGTGCAATTCTGGTCGCCGTATCTTAAAAAGGATATAGCGATTTTAGAAAAGGTACAGAGAAGAGCCACCAAAATGGTAAAGGGGCTGGAAAGATACTCCTATGAAGAAAGGCTAAAAAGGTTAGTGCTCTTTAACCTGGAAAAGAGACGGCTGAGGGGAGATATGATAGAAGTCTATAAATTAATGAACGGAGTGGAACGGGTAAACGTAGATTGATTGTTTACCTTATCAGAATATAGAAAGACTAGGGGACATGCAATGAAGCTACAGGGTAAACTATTTAAGACTAATAAAAGAAAATATTTTTTCACTCAACGTGTAATCAAACTCTGGAATTTGTTACCGGAGGATGTAGTAAAGGCTGTTAGTGTAGCTGGGTTTAAAAAAGGTTTGGACAAGTTCCTGGAGGAAAGGTCCATAAACCATTATTAAGAAGTGACCGAAGATATCAATGCTTGACCCAGTACAAGCATTTTGGAACTTGTGTCTCTTGGGGAAACTGCTAGGTACATATGACCTAGATTGGCCACTGTTGGAAACAGAATACTGTGCTTGATGGACCTTGGTCTGACCCAGTATGGCATATCTTATGTTCTTATGACCTAGTTTCCCCATTTCCAGCTGCTCCTGGAAGCATTAGAGTTGGAGGTTCTGCTTAGCCTCTGTGATAAGGACAAAGCAGAATGCACTTGAGGATGTGATCCCCAGTCTGATGTTAGCAGTCACCAAAAAGCATAGCTACTCACCTGTAACAAGTGTTCTCCAGGGACAGCAGGAATCAGTCCTCACATATAGGTGACGTTGGCGCCAACGGAGCCCCCGCGGAGCATTTCCCCAGCTTTCAAAGAAAACCTTTGCTAATGCATGCATGGTCCCCTTCCTGCCCAAGGGTGCTATCTTGCTCAGTCAGATGACATAGCTTAGACCAGGGGTCTCAAACACGCGGCCCGCGGGCCGCATGCGGCCCGCGAGAGAAGGTTGTGCGGCCCGCGACGGAGGGAAATAAAAAAAGCCTTGCTTCTGCCGTTGCCGCCTTGGCAGCGGCAGAATCGACTGTCAATTTTTTTTTTAAAACGGGCTTCTGCTGCTCAAGCAGCAAAATCAGCTGTGCTGCGTTACCTTCCTCTCTGCCCGGAGATCCTTCATTGTGCTCCATCAGCGTGTGCTTTTCAAGCCGCGAAGAGAGTATTCCCCTCTCGCGAGGCTTGACAAGTGAATAGGCTTAAGCCGCGCGAGAGGGAAATACTCTCTTCGCGGCTTAAGAAGCACACGCTGATGAAGCACAATGAGGGATCTCCGGGCAGAGAGGAAGGGGCCGCGGGACAGCTGATTTTCTGCTGCAGCAGCAGCAGCAGCAGAAGAAGCCAGGTGTTTTTTTTATTTACCCGGGGGGGGGGGGGGGGTAGGACTGGAAATGGGCTATTGGCAGGGGGGGGGTGTAGGACTGGAAATGGGCTATTGGCAGGGGGGGGGAGGCCTGGAAATGGGCAATTGCCAGGGGGGGGGTGTAGGACTGGAAATGGGCTATTGGCAGGGGGGGGTGTAGGACTGGAAATGGGCTATTGGCAGGGGGGGCGGTAGGACTGGAAATGGGCTATTGGCAGGGGGGGTGTAGGACTGGAAATGGGCTATTGGCAGGGGGGGGTAGGACTGGAAATGGGCTATTGGCAGGGGGGTGAAGGACTGGAAATGGGCTAAACGCAGGGGCTATTATGACTGGAAATGGGCAATTGGCAGGGGGGGGGTTATGACTGGAAATGGGCTATTGGCAGGGGGGGTTATGACTGGAAATGGGCTATTGGCGGGGGGGGGGTTATGACTGGAAATGGGCTATTGGCAGGGAGGGTATGACGGGTACGGGGCTATGGTGGGGGCTAGGACTGGAAATGGGCAGGTGGGGGGTAGGACGGACTGGAAGTGGGCTGATGGGGGGAGTTAGGACTGGTAATGAGCTATGGAGGGGCTGACTGAAATGGGGTAATGGGGGTTAGGGCTGGAAGTGGGCTATTGGCAGGGGGGGGTGTTATAACTGTTAATAGGCAATGGTGGGGGCTAGTACTGGAAATGGGCAGATGGGGGTTAGGACTGGAGGTGGGCTGATTGGAAGGGGGGCTTGAACTGCAAATGGCTGATGGGGAGGGGGCTTGGAATGGAAATGGGCTGTGAGGGGAGGGAGCTAGGATTGGAAATGGGCTGATGGGGGGCTAGGATTGGAAATGGACTGATGCAGGGACTAGAAGGGAGCGTATGCTGGGTGGGGCTGGAACTAGAAGGGAGCTGATGTTGGGGGAGGATTAGAATGGGATGGAGCTGGGAAAGTGAAATGGAGAGGGGAAAAATATTTTGTCTGGGAGAGAAGACAAATCTACAATTGGCCAGGTATTGGGAGAGTAAGTGGGGATTGAGGATGGAGGGGTAAAATTTGAGTGGATGAAATAGGAATGAGGAAAGAGAAAAAGGAGAAAGATTAGTATGTTAAAGCAGATGTAGAGAGAGAATGGAAAAAAAACTAGGAGAGAAGAAAGGGCAAATGGACAGCAGACGATGGAGAGTTAGCAGAAGACATGAAGAAACCAGAAGAAAGTGGCTGGAACAATTGCAACTGAAAAAAAATGCACAAAAGGTAGAAAAATATCTCTTTATTTTGAATTTATTAACTGGAATATGTCAGCTCTGGGAAATGTGCATCATTAATGTTTGCGCTTTGTTTAGTACAAGAGGAAATTAATTTATAGTTTTATTTCTACAGTGTTGTTGTACATTCCAAGTTTGGCTTTTGGGGTTCCCAGTTTAATTATTGTCTTCCTGTTTCTAAATCTTTTAGTCTTTCTTTATCCATGCACTCATTAAAGAGGCATGTTTACTAAAAGTTAGTGCATGGTAACATTATGCAAATATTTATGCAAATGAGGCCCCGCGTCTTATGCGGCCCCCGGGTTACTTTACAAGTCCTCATTCGGCCCTCAAAGCAATTTGAGTTTGAGACCCCTGGCTTAGACAAAAGGTGAAAAAATATAAAACAAGGTAAAGGAGGCAACCCCCAGGGAAGGAGGGAGGGTTGTGAGGACAGATTCCTGCTGTCCCTGGATAACACCTGTTACAGGTGACTAATTACGCTTTCTCCAGGAAAAAGCAGGAAGTCAGACCTCACATATGGGACTTCCTAGTTCTAGGCTGCCGGGGACCGAATCACAACAGCATCAACAGTCACCGACAGGGAGGCCATGAGTTGCAGGGGGTGAGCCCCCACCAAGGGACTCTGCAGACCCCAGCGTTCAGCAACACTATCGCTCCGGTAGCCTGAACACAGAAGGGCCGGAGGGCAGAAGTTGCTTGTTGTTGTTGTTGTTAAGTTCTGTCGAGTCAGTGTCGGCTCATGGCGCCCCTCTGGATAGTTGTCCTAAATTGCGTTCGGTCTTCAGTCAGGCAGCTCATTTTTGACAGACTGGTACCCGTAGCTGCTGTTATTGTATCAATCCATCTCTTTGCTGGCCTTCCTCTTTTGCGTTGACCTTCTATCTTGCCAAGCATGATGTCTTTCTCTTTCTCTAATGATCTCTCTCTTCGCATGATGTGTCCAAAGTATGAAAGTCAAAGTCTTGTCATCTGAGCTTCTCAAAGGCCTACACGCCGAGAATGCTTCGGATTACTGCCTGACCAAAGGAACTGGCCCTGCGGGACTCACTCTCTAGGCAATGGTGAGCTGCAAACATATGTACTGAAGACCATGTGGTGGCTTTACAAATGTCTGTCACTGGCACAGAGTGGAGGTTAGCCACTGACGTGGCCATAGCCCTCATACAATGAGCAGTGATCCAGTGCTCTAGGGAGAGGCCAGCTCCCTCATAAGCGAGGGCAATACAGTCCACAACCCAAGTGGACAGGGTTCGCTTGGTCATAGGTAGCTACAGCCTGCTGGGGTCATATGAGACAAAACATTGAGGAGCCTTGCGGTGGGCCGGGGTCCATTGTAAATAGAAGGACAAAGCCCTTTTACAATCCAACGTTTGCAGAACCACCTCTGCCTTACAGGCATGAGGCCTCGGGAAGAAGGTGGGGAGAACCACCTCCTGATTGAGGTGGAAAGCGGACACCACCTTCATAAGTAACTTGGGGTAAGTGAGAAGTACAACCCTGTTCGTATAAATATGGTATAAGGGGGATCCGCCACCAGGGCCTGCAGCTTGCTCATTCTGTGAGCGGACATCAAGGCCACTAGGAAGACCACCTTCCAGGAGAGATACCTCAGGTGGCAAGTCGCTAAGGGTTCAAATGGCGGTCTGGTGAGCTGCGAAAGAGCACTACATTGAGATCCCACTCTGGTACAGAGGGATAGAGGAGGGCTTCTACAGTAGAAGACCCCTGAGGAACCTGGTTTCCCCTCCACAAGGTGGTGGTTAGCTGCTATGACACCGAGATGCACCCTCACTAAATTAGACTTCAACTCTGAACAGAAGATATGCAGCAGGTACTGCAATATAAGCTGCAGACGGCAGGAAAAGGGATTCTCATCCCTCTCTTCACACTACAGAAAGAATCTCCTCTCCTTGAAGGCATATGCCCGTCTGGTAGAGGGCTTCTGGGAGGCTAGGAGGATCTCTTGCACTTCGCCTGAGAGACTAAAGGGGGGCTAGTGCTACCCTTTCAGTATCCATGCAATTAACGTCAGGGATCCTAGGTTGGGGCGGAAAAGGGAGCCACCCTCCTGTGAAAGGAGATCCGGCTGTCGGCCCAGAGCCACCAGAGGTGCCACTGACAGGGAGAGGAAGAACCAGGGGTGTCTGGGCCACCTGGGAGCAACCAGGATCACTGAGGCATGGTCGCTCTGGGTTTTGAAGAGCCATCTGGCTACCAGAGGAAGAGAAACATAGAAACATAGAAATATGACGACAGAAAAAGACCACATGGCCTATCTAGTCTGTCCTTCCATATCAACAATTACAGCAATCCCCTTTTTACCCTTATAGATCCTCTGTCTTTGTCCCATGCTTTTTTGAATTCAGTTACTGTCCTCATCTCTACCACCTCCACTGGGAGACTATTCCACAGATCCACTACTCTTTCTGTAAAGAAATATTTCCGCATATCACTCCTGAATCTATCTCCCTTCACCCTCATCCCATGTCCCCTTGTAGCAGAACTTGTCTTCATTTGAAAGAGGCTCTCTCCCTGAATATTTATGCCACGGAGGTATTTAAACATCTCAATCATATCACCTCTATCCCGCCTTTCCTCTAAGGTGTACATATTAAGATCCTTAAGTCTGTCCTCATATGCTTTATAATGAAGACCACTAATCATTTTAGTAGCCACCCTTTGCACCGACTCCATTCTGTTCACATCCTTTTGAAGGTGCGGTCTCTAGAATTGCACACTATACTCCAAATGAGGTCGCACCAAAGACTTATACAGAGGCATTATCACCTCCTTTTTTCTGCTAGCCATTCCTCTCCGTATGCACCCAAGCAGCCTTCGAGCTTTTGCCGTCGCCTTTTCTACCTGTTTAGCTACTTTAAGATCATCAAATACAACCACGCCTAGGTCCCGCTCTTCTTTAGTGGACAAAAGTACTTCGCTCCCTATACTATATTGCTCCCTTGGATTGCTGCAGCCCAAATGCATGATCTTACATTTTTTAACATTAAATCACAGCTGCCAAATTCTAGACCATTCTTCAAGCTTAGCTAGATCCCTCCTCATGTTATCTACACCTTCCTGGGTGTCTACTCTATTGCAGATTTTGGTATCATCCGCAAAGAGGCAAACCTTACCCGACAGCACTTCTGCTATATCACTAACAAAGATGTTAAAAAGAATTGGACCAAGGACAGATCCCCTGGGGCACACCACTGGTAATATCCTTCTCCTCAGAGTGAGCTCCATTTACCTGTACTCTTTATTGCCTCCCACCCAACCAATTTCTAACCCAAGCAGTAACTTTAGGGTCCATCCCTAGGGTGCTCAGTTTGTTTATAAGTCGCCTGTGAGGAACAGTGTCAAAGGCTTTACTGAAATCTAAATACACCACATCTAGGGCTCTCCCTCGGTCCAACTCCCTGGTTACCCAATCAAAGAAATCAATCAGATTTGTCTGACAAGACCTGCCTCTGGTTAATCCATGCTGCCTCGGATCCTGCAATCCACTGGACTCCAGAAACCTCACTATTTTCTCTTTCAGCAGCGTTTCCAATAATTTACTCACCACTGAAGTTAAACTAACCGGCCTGTAGTTTTCAACCACATTCTTATTTCCGCTTTTGTGTAAAGGCACCACATGAGCCTCTCTCCAGTCCTTTGGCACCACTCCCAACTCCAACGAGGCATTGAAAAGGTCAGTCAGTGGAGCTACTAAAACGTCCCCAAGTTCCCTCAGTATTCTCGAGTGTATCCCATCTGGTCCCATCGCTTTGTCTACTTTAAGTTTAGCTCGCTTCTCAGAAACACAGTCCTCTGAAAATTGTTCAAGATGTCCCGCGCTTCTTTTCCTGTTTGTGGGGGTGTTTTCTGAGGTCCTGCTCCTGGTTCTTCATCTGTGAACACAGAACAGAAATATTTGTTAAGCAATTCCGCTTTATCCTTACCAGCTTCTACATATTTCTCCCCTGCACCCTTGAGTCTGACAATACCACTTCTGCCCTTCCTCTTCTCACTAACATATCTGAAAAATGTCTTATCTCCCCCCCACCCCCCATTTTATTGCATTGGCTATTTCCTCCTCCTTTTGAATCTTTGCCTTCCTGACTACTTTGCTAGCTTCTCTAAGTTTTTCCAAATATAGATGCCTGTCTTCCTCTCTCTGTGATCTCTTGTATTTCATGAAGGCCTCCCTCTTTTTCTTCACTTTTTCAGCTACTTCTTTCAAAAGCCATAACGATCTCCTTTTCCTTTTACCTTTATTTACCATTTTAACAAAAAGGTTGGTTGCCCTTAAAATATCCCCTTTCAGTTTTGCCCACTTTTTCTACATCCCCCAGCTGTTCCCATACCACTAACGACTCCCTGAGGTATTGGCCCATCTTCGCAAAGTTAGTCTTCCTAAAGTCTAAGATCCTCGCCTTTGAATGGATTCTAACAGCCCTAGTCCTAATACTGAACCACACCATCTGGTGATCACTGGATGCAAAATAATCTTCCACTACAACATCAGAAACACTTTCACCATTGGTAAGCACCAAGTCCATTATGGCCCCTTCACGTGTGGGGTCTGTTACCAATTGCCTGAATAGTTCTCCCTGTAGAGAATCCAGGATCTCCTTACTTCTAGATGATACCGCAGCAGGAATGTGCCACTCAACATCTGGCATATTGAAATCTTCCCCTTTCCTAGCAATGCTGCATATGTCTTCAATTAACTCTCTGTCCACCTCGTCCTCTTGTGAGGGAGGTCTGTATATCACACCAATGCAAATAGATTTCTCTTTCCCTCTTTCTAGTTTAATCCACAATGCCTCCTCTCTCCCTTTTAAGCTCTGTATTTCCAAAGCTTTAATAGTAGTTTTTACATATAGTGCCACTCCTCCTCCCCTTCTTCCTACCCTGTCTTTTCTGAATAAAGTATAGCCAGGGATAGTTACATTCCAATCATGGTTTTCTGTGAACCATGTTTCTGTATCTGCCACTAAATCCAAGTCAGACACTCCCACCAAAGCTTCAACATCAGGGATCATATTTCCCATGCTACGGGCATTTATACACACTGCATTCAATATGTTACCCCTTTTACCCATTTCCATAAAGGTATTTAATGTATCACCTACCTGGGGGCTTTCTTCACCCATCCCCAACGAATCTAGTTTAAAGCCCTCTTCAGTAGATTAGCCAGTCTACTACTGAAGACGCGTTGACCTTTCTTGGACAACTGGATGCCATCTCTGTTCTGCAGCCCTTGGAACAGCATCCCATGGTCTAGGATCCAAAACGCTCTCGATGACACCATCCATGCAGCCATTGGCCATGCATGGATGGTGGATGGTAGGAACGCATAAAGTAGGCCCCTTGACCACGAAACCAGAAAGGCATCCGCTGCCACCCGTCTGTGGTATGGCTGAGGTGAGCAGAATCTGGGTAACTGAGCACTGTCCGGGGAAGCAAAGAGATCCAACCAAGGCTTGCCCCAGAGGCAGAAGAGCCTCTGCACCACCCTGGGATCTTGGTGCCACTCATGTGGACGGAGGATCCTGCTGAGCTTGTCTGCCAGAAGGATGACCTGGCCCAGGATGTATACTATTCTGTTGCGCACGGCAAAGGAGTGGAGAGCTACAGCCTCCCGACAGAGGGAGTAGACCCTGTGCCTCCCTGCTTGTTCACAGAGAACATGGCCACCTGGTTGTCCGTCTGTATGACAGAGGTTGCTCAGGAGGTAGCGGAAGGCCTGTAGAGCTAGGAAGATGTCCCTGAGCTCAAGGAGGTTGATCTGTAGCCGGGATTCTTCCAGGGATCAACTGCCCTGAGTGCAATGGCCCTCGCAATGAGCACCCCAGTCCGCCAGTGAGGCGTCTTTTGTCACGACCTTTTGTGGTGCTGGTGCTTGGAAGGGCATCCCTGCCTTGAGATGGTGTGGGGACTGCCACCAGTTGAGGGAGACCGCCAATCGGTGGGTGACTTTTACCCTGTCCCTCAGCCTTCCTGTGGCCTGTGTCCATTGTGATCTGAGGCATGAATGGGCCGATCACATGTGTAGACGAGCTAAGGGCGTGACGTGAACTTTTGAGGCAATGTGGCCTAACAAGCAGAAGAACAGACAGGATGGTTACTGACTTACAGTCTTGAACCGCCTCTATATCAGGCGATGGGCCTGTCCTGCTGGGAGGAAGGCCTTGACCTGCAGAGTGTCCAGCTGGTCTCCTATGAACTCCAGGTCTTGAACTGGGGAGAGACTGGACTTGGGATAGTTGATGATGAATCCCAATTGATGCAGGGTGTGGATGGTAAGCCTTGTGGCCTCGAGGGCCATGCTGCCTCTGATGAGCCAGTCATCCAAGTAGGGGAAAACGTGGGCCCCCTGGAGGTCCACATGAGCGGCCATGACTGCCAGGCACTTTGTGAAGACCCTTGGCGAGCAGGCGAGGGTGAAGGGTAGCACCCTGTACTGGTAGTGCTGCCCCCACCCCCCCACCATGAACCTCAGGTACTGCCTATGGGAGGGATGGACCAGGATGTGAATGTACCTGTCCTTGAGGTCCAAGGAGCAGAGCCAGTCTTCCTGGTGGAGATAGGGCAGCAGTATCCCAAGGGAAAGCATCTTGAACATCTCCCTCACCAGGAACTTGTTTAGGTTGCGCAGGTCCAGGATGGGCCAGAGGGCCCCCTGTTCTTTTTGGGACAAGGAAATACCTTGAGTAGAATCCCTTCCCCCAGAGGTGTTGGGGCACGGGCACCACCGCCCTGTCCCTGAGCAAGCCTGTGAGTTCTGTGATATGCAAGGCCTGGTGGAGGAGGGGCTGTGATGGCTCTCCTGGGAAGAGGTTTGGAGGGTTCCGCTATAGGTGAAGGTGGTAGCCCTCCCTCACCACCTGAAGTACCCACCTGTCCGTGGTGATGTTGGACCATTTGTGGGCAAATGAGGCCAGCCAACCCCCTGTGTGCTGAGGCGGGACTCCTGGGGGAGAAGAGTCACAGTCCGGGGAGTCAAAAGCTCCCCCCCAGTTAGGAGGAAGCTTGTGTTTGAGGCTTGGGGGCCTTAGGCATCCAAGACCCATACCCATAGCTCTTAGGGCTGTGAAGCCTGGTAAGCTGCCCAGAGAAGGTCTGGTAGGGCCCCGCCTGATGGTAGGCCTTTTTCCTCAGGAAAAAGGGCTTTTTTCCCCTGAGGTTTTTTGATTTGGGATGGCCAAGGTCTTTCTGGACAGTCTTTGCCAGGCGACTACCTCGGCCTCGAACTCCGCCGCCTTAATGGACATTGGTTTACCGAAAGGTTCTCGCCATTGTAGGGGACATCGAGCGGCTTTTTCTGCATCCACTGCTCGAGGTCCGAGGTTTGCAACCATGTTTGACACCGACGTCATAAAAGGCTACGTCCTCAGGTGGAGAGCAGCGCCAAGGCTCCGAGGGTGACAGTTAAGAGGGAACATCCCTGTACTGGAACGTCTCCGGAGAGACCTCGTCCTCAGTTTCTCAATCGGATTCTGAGAGCGTTGAGGAGTCTACCTCAGGGGCAGCCCAGAGGAACTGGGCTCCCCTGGACGACCTGGGGTCGGACTCCCAAAAACTTGTCGGGGAAGACCAGGCTCCTGAAGAGTGGGACCAAGATCTCTATTGACGCTGAGGACTTACCCGAGGCCGGTGGAACTTGGAGCCTGGATCAATGCCTGGGGACGCCCCTGAGATCAGGGGGCCCGGAGTCAAGGCCGATGATGCTGGGGTCCCAGATATCAACACCCACTGCAAGGCCAAGATGAAGGAGAGGCACTGCTCCATGGCTGCCTTTCAGAACGTCAAGGCCCGATGGCTGTGCAGCTCCCAGCATGGACACCGAAGGCCTCGGATCCGATGCCAGCACTCCAGAGAGTGCATCCTCGAGGAGGACTAGAGGTTCACAGGTCTTGGCGCGGTCTCCGCCGGCCGAGAACTCTTGCTTCAAAACCTTTTGAGGGCGCTGCTCGCAATTGCCTGAGTCCTGGCGAGGAACCTTGCTCAGCTTCAGCAGAGACACCTCTTCAGGACCTTCTTGTTCTTAAGAGGGTCCGGGGCCGCACCGGAGAAACCGCCACCGTGGGACTCCGAGGGCTCCCAGACCTCCCGCGAAGGGCCAGCTTCGGGGCTCGGCAATAGGGAATATGGGACAGTCAGACCTGGGAAACAGCTTCCCCTGCAACTCTGACCGCCTTTTGTTTGTCTTAGGGGCCATGGCCTGGCACCGGTTGCAGGTGGAGATGTCGTGGTCTGGGCCAGGCAGCGAATAAAGCAGACATGGGTGTCAGTAACTGAGATAGTCTGACTGCAGCGGTCGCACTTCTTGAATCCACCAGGAGTCATGGTGGGAGAAAATACGGCCGGGGTCGAGAACTCCCGGGCGAAAAAAGGCCAAAGGCCAGTCGAGGTGTAACCTCGAGAAAACAAAAGAAAAGGGGAGCCGAGATTGGCACTGGCGGTGCCACCTCGAGGCAGAAATGGAACCAGTATGCAAACCGGACAAATGGAAGAAATTTTAGAACTTTTTCCAGAAGAATAGAGGATCATGTCGGTTGGGCTCTGTGGAAAAAAGGAGATTGAGCAAGATGGCACCTTGGGCAAGAAGGCAACCACGCATGTGTGGTAGCCTTCCCAAAGGCTTTCCTTGAAAGCTGGGTAAATGCTCCATGAGAGCTCCATTGATGCCAACGTCACCCATATGTGAGGACCGACTTCCTGCTTGTTCCTGGAGAAAGTCTCAGTTTCAGAATACTTTTCTACAGGTCATTTTCAAGAATTTCTCTGCTACTCATCTAAATAATGGAGGAACACCACATCACCTCTCCATACACTGTAATTTTATTTTACTGTTAGCTTTTATTTTGTAAATTATTTCCTTCTGTCTTATTTTTTTTTCTTCTTGTATTACTTGTATTACATGTATTACTTGTATTACTTGTAATTTTCTTTTTGTATTACTTGTATTACTTTGGCAGCACATGTAAAATTGCCATGCCGATAAAAGTTGTCTGAATTTGACAGTGACTAGTCGCTGGTTTTATTTCTACCAAAAATCACACACTACAGCCCAAAGACATGGCTGGAGCAACCATATGGCCAATTGGTAGTTGCCTAGGAGCGCAGGCCCTCCAGGGACACCCACTGCCACCACTGTCCTCCTCTTGGGACAAACAGCGGTGGCAATGGCAGCAATCAGCCCGGCAGTGTTTACCTTACAACTTTGGTACTGCAGGGCTGTTTGCTTCTGCCCACTCTGATGCCTGATGCCAACTTCCTGTTTGCAAACAGGAAGTCACCGTCAAGCAGTTCGAGGGGGCAGAAGCAAATAGCCCTGTGGCGTCAAAGTTGTAATGTAAACACTGCCAGGCTGATTGACAGGGGTGCAATGGATGAAATTCACCTAGGGCGCCTCATCTCCTTTTACCGGCCCTGCCCACAGGGCAAGTAAATTTTTATACAATCTTCATGGCTAGTGATCAACTTTCTGCTATAGACATATTACAAAGCAGACAAAAATAATAAAAAGGAGAAAGCAGGGTACCTTGGTCAGTATCGTGCAGTCCAGTGACTTGATACGCCTCCCTACCTCGTCTTTTCACCTGCAGCCAGACCGGTGACAATAGTGGGAATTTGTTTCCAAATATTTTAGCAATGTCATAACCTTGGCTGTTCCACTGTCAGAAGAGCAATAAAAACAAAAATATGACACAGGGTCATACACAAAGCTCCTACAAAGAAAAGCTATTAGTAGGTAGTTTATTTGCCAACTTTATTTATGTAAGCCACTGCAATGAATGCCAAAATTGAGAAATAACATTGTGTTTCAAGGTCTGCATTCTTTCAGGCTACATTGTTTATTTCAATTGCCTACAGATCACAGTTTCTTTCATAAGATTTACTGTCAGAAAGAATGGGAAAGGATACTGAGACCACCAGCAAGCAGAGGGTTCTGGGAAAAGTCACCATTGTTGTAACTAGGACACCACCTTTAGGTGGTCTTATAGCTCTAGAAAAGAACTGCCTTGGTGCGTCAACAGTCTAGGTGATGCTTGGACTAGGGTAGCAATGAATGGTTCAGCTCAGTTCAGAAGTGTCTCTTGTGAGAGCTGCAGTTTGCAGACAGTTAAATATATCAACTATGATCAGCAAGAGAAAGGAAAAAAAATCTGAGATACAAAGTGAACAGAAATGTGGTGGGGACTCATGATAAATCAAGTCAATCTTTAACTTCCATTTTAGATTTGCATCAAGATCAGAATACCCGCGCCCCCCAAACAGGTAGAACTTGAGGAGGGCAATTTCATAGCATGCTGTCAATGTATGAAGGCCAAGTAGGTACCTATTTTATAAACACGCATAGGCAGCTATGCATCTTTATAAAGACTAGCTCATAAGCGGCCTAGAGTGAAGCCACAGAGATTTATGTCTGCTCATGAGGATGCATAAATGTTAGCATGTTATGAAATATGCACTATCTATACTCCACCCAAACTTCTTCTTGGAAGATGCACAAGATTACCATCCTTTCTCCAATGGCTAATTCAAGTCACAGCCCGAATAGGAAAACTCATTCACTTTGTTCATTTCCATGTGGCGTGTGTATGAGATATGTTGTAGGAAAAGGGCTTATCAAGAAATATCTACATGGTTTGGATTTCTTCCCTCAAGTAGCATCTAACTATTGTGCCTTCTTAGCAGTGGTGAGACACCCCCACCCCCCCCCCCCCCCACCCCCAAGTTTGATTCAGTGCTTCTGTGAACTCACTGTATATTTGGGATCAGCCTCAATGTCAGAGAAGGCATTGGAACACATGTATTCTTTATCAGAAAAAGCTGCCACCACCATTATGCGCCTTGGCTGACTTCTGAACAGCGGCTACCAGTTCATCTTAGAATCAAAAGCTTAGTTACTCACCTGTAACAGGTGTTCTCCAGGGACAGTAGGAATCAGTCCTCACATAGGGGTGACGTTGGTACCGATGGAGCCCACATGGAGCATTTTCCCAGCTTTCAAAGAAAGCCTTTGGGAATGCCACCATGCATGCGTGGTCCCCTTCCCACCCAAGGGTGCCACGTGATCAGTCAGGTGAAATAGCTCAAGCAAAGGATAAAAAATCCAAAAAAGAGTGGGCAACTCCTAGGGGAGGTGGGTGGGTTGTGAGGACTGATTCCTGCTGTCCCTGGAGAACACCTGTTACAGATGAGCAACTACACTTTCTCCAGGAACAAGCAGGAAGTCAGTCCTCACATATGGGAATCCCCAGCTACAGGCTACCGAGGACCTGTAGAAAAAGTGCCATGGCGAGCCGTGAGCAAACACTGGTTACCAAAGACAGCCTGAGGACCCCAGGTACCCGGAAGACCACACTCCCGATAGCCGCAGAAGACGGGACAGAGGGCCGGAGTTGCCTAAATCCCAAACAGATTATGGAGTACAGCCTGGCCAAAGGCACTGTCCTGATGGGACTCCCTCTCCAGACAGTAATGCGTCACAAAAGTGTTAGCCGAGGACCAGGTTGCAGCTTGAAGTGTGCCACTGCAGCCCTCACATGAACACCATTCGCCGTGACTCGGCAGTCCAGCGGTAGCCCAGCCTGAGCCTGACAGAATGCAATGCAGTCCGCCACCCAGATGAAAAGAGTTTGCTTGGTGACCGCGAGCCCCAAATGGGCAGGATCATAAGAGACGAAGAGCCGCTCGGACCTGCGGTGAGCCTGCATATACTGCAGGAAGAAAGAGAGAGCCCTCCTACAGTCAAGAGTATGGAGGATTGCCAATGCCCCGTCAGCGTGGGGCTTCGGAAAGAAGGTCGGCAGAACTATCTCCCGGTTGAGGTGGAAATCAGAGACAATCTTCGGGAGAAACTTGGGGTGCGTTTGGAGAACCACCTGGTTCCTGTAGAATCTCATGTAGGGTGCGTCGTCCATCAGGGCCTGAAGCTCACTGACACTCCGGGCTGAAGTGAGGGCCATCATAAAACCCACCTTCCAGGAAAGGTGTCAAAACAAGCAGGATGCCATCGGTTCAAAGGGCGGCTGGGTTAGCCTGGTAAGGATGACATTGAGATCCAACTCTGCCAGAGGTGGCCGGATGGGGGGCTTGGAAAGAAGCAGCCCGCATATGAAGTGGGAAACCAGTGGCTGACCAGATAGGGGTCTGCCCCCGACTGGGTGGTAGTTGGCCGAGATCGTGCTCAGGTGGACCCTGACTGAGTTGGATTTCAGGCCTGCCTGCGAGAGATGGAGCAGGTACTGCAGGACCAAGTGGGTGGACAAGAGAACGGGTCAGCCCGTATCCCCAAGCACCACACCGAGAACCGACGGCATTTAAATGCGTAAGTCCTCCTAGTCGAGTCCTTGCGCAAGGTCAGCAATATGTTCTCGGTCTCCACCAGGAGATGAAGAGGGGCTAGAGCGACCTACTCAGCCGCCAAGCCGTGAGGGATAAGGATCTCAAGTTCAGGTGAAGTAGCAGACTCTCCTCCTTGTCAACAAGCCCAGCATGCTGCCGAGAGGAACCAGAGGCTCCGAAGAGAGGCGGAGCAGCGTGGGAACCAGGGCTACTGTGGCCACCGTGGGGCCATGAAAATCACTGATGTCCCGTCCCGCTGTATCTTGAGGAGAGCTTGCGCTATGAGCAGAGTGGGGGAAATGCATACAGAAGGATGTACGTCCACGACAGCAGGAAGGCATCATAGGCTTCCCTGTTCGGGTGGGGAACTGGGCCGTAGAACCGCGGGAGCTGTGAATTCGTTGGGCTGGCGAAGAGGTCCAGGACCGGAGTCCCCCAACGCTGGAACAGCCACTGTGCCGTCTGCAGGCAGAGGCACCACTCGTGTGGCTGGAGGATTCGGCTCAGCTTGTCTGCCAGGACATTGTCCTGGCCTGGGAGATAGGTGGCCCGTAGGGCTATACCTTGGCGAATCACAAAGGACCACAGGGCTACAGCCTCCAGGCAGAGGCTGTAACAGCCGGTGCCCCCCTGCTTATTCATAAAGAACATTGCCACCCAGTGATGAACGTGGTGCCTGAGTGCCCAGAGGGCGAGGAGGACCGCCAGGAGTTCGAGAAGGTTGATCGTTTGTCAGGACTCCTCCAGGGACCAAGTCCCAACATGTGGCGCTCGCCGCAGTGTGCTTCCCAGCCCGTGAGGGAGGCATCCGTGGTCAAAACCACGTCATGCTGTGGAGCCTGGAACGGCATGCCTCGAAACAGATTCCGGATATCCCGCCACCAGTCAAGGGACTAGGACAGCTGGGGAATGACCGAGACGGCCCATCGCCTGAGCCCACAGGCACCACTGCGCCGCTCACATGTGCAGTCGGGCATTGGGGATGACATGGATCATTGAGTCTATATGGCCAAAACGACAGAGCATCGTTCGGGCGAAGATTGTGCTACAGCACTGAACCACGGATGCCAGAGCGATGAGGCAGTATGCCCTGTCCTGCAAAGGAAGGCTGTTGCCCACTGAGCATTAAGGCATCCGTCAATGAACTCCAGGGATTAGCCTGGAGTGAGGGGAGACTTCGGATAATTGACCACGAAGCAAAGGTATTGAGGAGGTGTATGGTGCGGGCCATGGCCCACTGAGCCTCATCGGCCGTCTCTCCTGTAACGAGCCAGTCATCTAGATAAGGGTAGACGAAGGTGTCCTGTAATCGAAGGTGGGCTGCGGCCACCGTGAGGCATTTTGTGAACACTCATGGGGCGGACATGAGGCCGAAAGGAAGCACCCTGTATTTGTAGTGGTTCCCTTGTACCCTGAAGCGCAAGTATTTCCTGTGTTAGGGGTGGATGAGGATGTGAGCATACGCATCCCGAAGGTCCAAGGAATATAGCCAGTCGCTCTGTCGGAGGAAGGGCAGCAAGGCGCCAAGGGAGAGCATTTTGGATTTCTCCCACACCAGATATTTGTTAAGATTTCTTAAATCGAGGATGTGTCGGAAACCGCCCATTCACTTTGGTAGAAGGAAGAAACGGTAGTAGAACCCACGATCTTGGAGGTGCGGTGGGACCACTTCCACAGCTTGTTCCTTGAGGAGGTTGGCAAGCTCCTGAACCAAGAAGATCTGGTGCGCGGTGAGTCGAGGGGGCTCCGTGGGGTAGAAGAGTGGGGGAAGCCAGTCCAGGTGAAGGAAGTAACCCTCCCAGATGACCTGGAGGACCCAGGTGTCCGAGGTGACAGACTCCCACTGAAGAGCAAAGTGGTAGCTGGATCGACGGACAGCAAGCGGTTATGTATCTAGTGTCAAAAACCCAGGCCGGGGTCTGGCTCTTGGGTACCTTAGGCTTACGTGGGCTCTAGGGGCTGCTCTTGCTTTGTCCACCCTGGGGTGGAGCTGGCGCCGTAGGGTAAGGTGCATAGCCCTGGTAGGGAAGACTCTTCCTCTGGAAGAAAGGCTTCTTGCCCTGTTTCTTCCACAGGAGAGAGGAAGTCTTTCAGGAGAAACAGGTGCGAGTGACGTACTGTCTCAATCTCCGCTCTTTGTCCTCCATCGGTTTGCCGAACAACTGCTCGCCTAGACACGGTACATCAAGCAGTTTTTCCTGGACCCATTGTTTGAGGTCTGAGGACTGGAGCCAGGCCTGCTGCCTGGCCCCGATACCAGCAGCCGCTACCCAAGCGGAGGATGCGAAGCTGTCGTATGTAACACGAGAAAGGTATTTTGAACAGTCCCCCACTGACTTCAGGAGGGACTGGAAATGGCGGAGGTAATCGCTGTTGAGGCCCGCCTAGAAATCTCTGAGCTCTTTCGTGAGGTCATGAAGGAACATGCCTATATATAGCTGGTAAGCCTGGATGCGGCACGCCAGCATGGAGCCTTAGTAGGCTTTATGCCCGAGGGCGTCGAGGTCGTGAGATTCCCTACCCAGTGGGACCAAGGAGTGAGTTTTGGGCTCTTTTGCTTCCACATGGCAGACTCCACCACCATCGAGGTATAAGGAAGCTGGGCCTTCCTGAAGCCGGGCCCTCGCTGGACCCTGTACATGGTGTTCAGGTGCTTGCTGACAATGGGGATAGACGCAGGTATCTCCCACATGCGGAGGAGCAGTCGGGCTAGGATGGGCGGAACCGGGACTGTGAGTGATTCCCTCGGCGGAGCCTCATATTGTAAAATATCGAGTTCCTCAGCATAGGGCTCTTCCTCAGATTGTGTGGAGAGTGCCAGGGCTCGAGCTATGTCCCACACAAACTCCAGAAAGGAGGCATCTTTGGGATGAGACCACCGCTTCTGAAGAGGCGGAGAAGAATCCGAGGGGAAGTTCCGATGAACCCAGGATTCAGGGGAACAGTCCCCATGGGACTCCTAGCCTGAAATCTCCGAGGAACATTTGGAGCTGGGTTGATTGAGCAGAGCCTGTGCTGTGTGCTGGGTTCTCGAGGCCGAAGCCCACCTGGAGCAGGAGGTGCTGGCTCGAGAAGATCTCGCACCCGAACGGGATGGAGATCGAGACCTTTGCCGGGATCCCTCACGAGGTCCCTGGCTCTTGGGGGTTGTCACGACGGTCTGGGGAGCCATCACAGGCATTGCCCTCGGGGGTCTCAGGGCACGTGCCAGCGGGGCCTGGCACCATCACCTGCTGGGCAGCAAGGAAGGCAGAAACACTGCACTCCATTGCCAGCATTCAGGCCTCCCACTCGGGAGCAGGGCCTTGCGACGCTGATGCCAATGCCGGGGTGACCAGGTCAGGAGTCGAGGAGGACAGGGAATCCTTACCAGGATGACCCTTGAGAAACCGGGCACTGGGGCCACTTTGTGGAAAATATCATCCACTTTCTACTTATGGCTCTGGATGACCTTGGAGGACATCTTTTTACAAAGGGAGTAGAGCTCCTGGTTACGGTCAGCAACTAGGCACTGAAGACAACAGTCATGGGTGTCCGTGAGCGACATGTTTTTGGAGCATCCGTCACACTTTTTGAAAATGGAGGTCATGGGGGCAAAAAGAATCCAAGCAAGGTCGAAGACTTTCAGCTCGGCAAGCGGTATTAAAGGGCACAAAACGCGCTAGAGACAAACTCACAAAGAAAAAAGGAAAAACAGCAAAGCCCTGGGGCCAGCTGCCGAGGCAGGGGCACTGGGGACGGTGGAAAGAGGACCGGGAAACCGGAATTAGAGAGACAATTTAATTATGAGACTTTTCCCGATGTACAAGGACGTGCGTTCGAAGGGCTCCGCAGAAAAAGGGAGACTGATCAAGATGGCACCCTTGGGTGGGAAAGGGACCACGCATGCGTGGTGGCATTCCCAAAGGCTTTCTTTGAAAGCTGTAGAAATGCTCCACTTGGGCTCTATCAGTGCCAGTGTCACCCATATGTGAAGATCGACTTCTTGCTTGTTCCTGAAGAATGCAAGATAATGACTCAGACTCACAGGGCTCTCTCTACAAAGAAATTCCATTTCATCTTTCCATCTGTCTGATCTCTTATTCTACATGCCCATCTCATGCATATTAACAAAACAGGTTGTCTATCCCTTAGACCAGGGGTTTTCAACCCAGCCCTCCGGGAACCCTAGGCCAGTCAGGTTTTCAGGATTCCCAGAATGAATATGCATGAGAAAGATTTCATATTCTGTCTTCATTGTATGCAAATCTATCTTATGCATATTATATAAGAACATAAGATATGCCATACTGGGTCAGACCAAGGACCATCAAGCCCAGTATCCTGTTTCCAACAGTGGCCAGTCTAGGTCACTCGTACCTAGCAGTTTCCCCAAAAGACACAGGTTCCACAATGCTTGTACTGGGTCAAGCATTGATATCCTGGGTCCCTTCTTAATAATGGTTTATGGACCTTTCCTCCAGGAAATTGTCCAAACCTTTTTTAAACCCAGCTACACTAACAGCCTTTACTACATCATCCGGTAACAAATTCCAGAGTTTGATTACACGTTGAGTGAAAAAATATTTTCTTTTATTAGTTTTAAATAGTTTACCTTGTAGCTTCATTGCATGTCCCCTAGTCTTTCTATATTCTGATAACGTAAACAATCGATCTACGCTTACCCGTTCCACTCCGTTCATTAATTTATAGACTTCTATCATATCTCTCCTCAGCCGTCTCTTTTCCAGGTTAAAGAGCCCTAACCTTTTTAGCCTTTCTTCATAGGAGTATCCTTCCATCTCCTTTACCATTTTGGTGGCTCTTCTCTGAATCTTTTCTAATATCGCTATATCCTTTTAAAGATACAGCGACCAGAACTGCACACAATTTTCAAGGTGCAGTCTCACCATGGAATGATATAGAGGCATTATAATATCTTTTGTTTTATTTTCCATTCCTTTCCTTATGATACCTAGCATTCTATTTGCTCTCTTGGCCGCTGCTGCACACTGGGCCGAGGGTTTTAACTTGGTATCCACAATGATGCCTAAATCTTTTTCCTGGGTGGTGGTTCCTAATGTGGAATCTTGCATCGTATAACCATAGTTTGGGTTGTTCTTCCCTAGGTACATAACTTTGCATTTGTCCACATTAAATTTCATCTGCCATTTTGATGCCCAGTCTTCCAATTTATCAAGATCCTCTTGCAATTTTCCACAGTCCTCTTAGGTTTTAACAACTTTAAATAGTTTTGTGTCATCTGCAAATTTCATAACCTTACTCGTTATTCCACTTTCCAGATCATTTATGAATATGTCAAAAAGCAGCGGACCCAGCACAGATCCCTGGGGTACACCACTATTCACCTTTCTCCATTGGGAAAATTGGCCATTTAGCCCTACCCTCTGCTTTCTATCTTTTAACCAGTTCCTGATCCACAGTAGTACACTGCCTCCTATCCAATGACTCTTTAGTTTTGCCAAAGGTCTCTGATGAGAGACCGTGTCAAAGGCTTTCTGAAAGTCCAGATACACTATATCAACCGACTTACCTTTGTCCACCTGTTTATTCACACCTTCAAAAAAACATAACAGTTTAGTAATACAAGATCTTCCTTGTTTAAAGCCATGTTGGCTGTCTCCCATTAGGCCATGACTATCTACATGCTGAGTAATTTTTTTCTTTCTGATGGTTTCTACCATTTTTCCCGGTACTGACATCAGGCTAACCGGTCTGTAGTTTCCCGGATCACCCCTGGAACCCTTTTTAAAAATTGGTGTTACATTAGCGATCCTCCAATCTTCAGGTATTAGAGATGATTTTAATGATAGTTCACAGATTACTGATAGCACGTCTGCAATCTCATATTTCAGTTCTTTCAACACCCTAGGATGTATACCATCCGGCCCAGGTGATTTGCTACTCTTCAGTTTATCTAATAGTTGTAAGACATCTTCCCGATGTATCGATATTTCCTTCAATTCTTCCACACCTTTAAATACCACTTCCGTCATGGGTAACATTCCTACATCTTCCTCAGTAAAGCCCGAAGCAAAGAATTCATTCAGTCTCTCCGCTATCGCCTTGTCGCCTCTTAGTGCTCCTTTATCCCCTTTATCATCTAATGGACCAACTGACTCTCTCAAAGGTTTTTTGCTACGAATGTACTTGAAAAGGTCTTTATTTCGCGTTTTTGCTTCCGCAGCATGCTTCTTCTCAAATTCTCTCTTTGCCTGCTTTATCAATGCCTTGCATTTGACTTGCCAGTGCTTGTGCTGTTTCCAGGTTTCGTCG
The DNA here is from genome assembly GCA_033557465.1 of Ichthyophis bannanicus. Taxonomy (NCBI): domain Eukaryota; kingdom Metazoa; phylum Chordata; class Amphibia; order Gymnophiona; family Ichthyophiidae; genus Ichthyophis; species Ichthyophis bannanicus. The sequence goes on along the minus strand of CM066047.1, from coordinate 111,503,610 downwards.
TTTGGCTCTTTTTTCCATTTCCTGAAAGTTGCTTTTTTGGCAACAACAGCCTCTCTGACCTCACCTTTAAACCATGCTGGCAGTTTTTTGGACTTCCTTCCACTTTTCTTAAAGCGTGGAATACAGCTGGTCTGGGCTTCCAAGATAGTATTTTTCAACAACACCCAAGCTTGATGTACGTCTTTAACCTTTGCAACTGCTGCACCAGGGTGATGCTCTCCTGTCACGTGACCTTTAACCTTTGCAACTGCTCCTTTTAGTTTTTTCTTAACTATTTTCCTCATTTTATCATAGTCTCCCTTTCGAAAGTTAAACGGTAGTACTGTGGATTTCCTTACTATCCCTCCTCCACTAATTAAATCAAAGGCGATCATGCTATGATCACTATTGCCAAGTGGTCCCAACACCCTTATCTCTTGCACTAGATCTGGTGTTCCACTAAGGACTAGGTCTAATATGGCTTCCCCTCTGGTCGGTTCATGAACCAGCTGCTCCAAGAAGCAGTCATTTATTTCATCTAGGAACTTTATCTCCCTAGCATGTCCTGCCGTGACACTGACCCAGTCGATACCGGGGTAATTGAAATCACCCATTATTGTTACTGCGCTGTAACATTTGTTAGCTTCCTTGATTTCTTTGAGCATTTCACCATCCATTTGTTCATTCTGGCAGGCGGTTGATAGTACACCCCCACTGCCATCGCCTTCCCCTTTTTACATGGAATTTCAATCCATAGAGATTCTACACCAAATTTTGTTTCCTGCAAGACTTTAATCCTTTCTGACTCAATGCCCTCTCTAACAGAGCGCAACCCCTCCACCAATTTGATCAGCTCTATCATTACAATATAGTTTGTACCCAGGTATCACAGTGTCCCACTGGTTGTCCTTCTTCCACCATGTCTCCGATATTCCAATCATATCTAACCTCTCCTTTATTGCTATATATTCTAACTCTCCCATCTTATTTTTTAGACTTCTAGCATTTGCATACAAGCATTTTAGAGACTGTATTTTATTCATATTAATTTGGCTATTGGTAGACATGGTTAATTTGGGATCTTTGAGCTCTCTCTTCTCCATACTCGAGGGCATTTGGGCTACTTTAGTCTTTTTTGGAACCTCTCTGCTTTTGGTAGTATCCTTCAAGGATACATTCTTCCGAACCATCCGCTCTTGGGCAACTGTCGGCTTTCCCCTATTATCTAGTTTAAAAGCTGCTCTATCTCCTTTTTAAAGGTTAATACCAGCAGCCTGGTTCCATCCTGGTTAAGGTAAAGCCCATCCCTTCGGAAGAGCCCCTCCTTTCCCCAGAATGTTCCCCAGTTCCTAACAAATCCAAAACCCTCATCTCTGCACCATTGTCTCATCCACGCATTGAGACTCCGGAGCTCTGCCTGCCTTTTGGGTCCTGCGCGTGGAACGGGAAGCATTTTGGAGAACACTACCCTGGAAGTTCTGGATTTCAACTTTCTACCTATAAGCCTAAATTTAGCTTCCAGAACCTCCCTACCACATTTTCCTATGTCATTGGTACTGACATGTACCAAGACAGCAGACTCCTCCCCAGCACTATCTAAGACCTTATCTAGGTGGCACGTGAGGTCCGCTACCTTCGCACCAGACAGGCATGTTACCAGGCGATCCTCACGTCCACCAGCCACCCAGCTATCTACATGCCTAATGATCAAATCACCAACTATAACGGCTGTCCTAACACTTCCCTCATGGGCACATGGCCCTGGAGAAACTTCCTCGGTGCGAGAGGATTTTACATCACCTGGAGGACAGGTCCTAGTTACAGGATCACTTCCTGCAACACCAGGTTGATGCTCTCCTGTGACGTGACCTCTCTCCTCCATGGCAACAGGGATGCTGCCAGACTGGAGGTGGGACTTCAGGACTATATCCCTGTAGGTCTCGTCTATGTACCTCTCTGTCTTTCTTATGTTTTCCAAGTCTGCTACTCTAGCCTCTAGAGAACGGACTCGTTCCCTGAGAGCAAAGAGCTCCTTGCACCTAGTGCACACGTAAGACCTCTCACCAACTGGGAGAAAATCATACATGTGACACTCAATGCAAAAGACTGGAAAGCCCCATCTCGCTGCTGGACTGCTGTCTGCATCTTAGTTTTAAGTTTGTGTTTAGATCTTTCAGTTGTTTACTTACTAAGAGTTGCTATGGATATTTATACTAATAAAACTGTACCTAATACGTTTAATATACCGTGTTCACCTGAAGCTTAATTAATCTCAGGTCCTTAGTGTATGACTGATTTGGGTAAGGAGCTTCACCTGAGAGCACCTCCTGTCTTTTAAGATGTGTAAGTACCTATAAAGCTACGATTATCCCAGGGGTGGTGGGTGTTGGGGAGGGAGGGAGGGAGGGAGGGAGGAAAATAACACTTATTAAAAGAGGGCTGCTACACAGTACCCTGTCTTGTGCTGCTGAGGTAAGCTATATTCTTTTTTGATTTAAATTATAGCTCTTTGGTACTGCTAGGCTCTAAGTTATTATGAAATTTAAACTACAAGCTCTCTGCTGGGTTCCAAATTTAACCAGAAAAGCTCTCTTCTGTGTTTTAAATTTAAACTAAAAGTACTTTGCTGATGCTAGGCCCTGAGTGACTATTAAATTTAAACTACATGCTCTCTGCTGGGTTCCAAATTTAACCAGAAAGCTCTCTTCTGTGTTTTAAATTTAAACTAAAAGTACTTTGCTGATGCTAGGTCCTGAGTGACTATTAAATTTATATTCATTGTGGGAATCCTGAAAACCTGACTGGCCTAGGGTTCCCCGAGGACTGGGTTGAAAACCCCTGCCTTAGACTATGGTCTGCAGATCATATACTGGATAGCATTCTCCTATTTAATACCAGCATTATTGAACCTTCTGGCCACTTTTCTGCATTTGAAAATTTCTTATAGCAAATTTAGGATGGGCCTAAAAAGATTGTTATTTCAGGCTTTTCCAGGGTATAAATTTTGACCTTTCAGGCATGTATCAGGGAATGGAGTGGGAGTTGTTGACTTAGGAGCGTACATTTCCTTTTTTCTCTGCAAGTTTCCATAATGTTAGATATTAAATGTTTGAATTTTACGTAAATGTTGTAAACTGCTTTGTTTTACTATAAATAAAGGTGGTAAATCAAATTTTAATACATACAAATAATGCTACAGGAGAAAGACCTCAGAGTGATTGTTTTTGAGGATCTCAAGGTGGTGAAACAATGTGACAAGGCAGTGGCCAAAGCTAGAAGGATGCTGGGTTGCATACAGAGGAATAATCAGCAGAAAGGAGGAGGTATTACTGCCCCTGTACAACTCGTTGGTGAGGCCTCGCTTGGAGTACTGTGTTCGATTTTGGAGACCATATCTCACAAAGGATATAAAAAGACTTGAAATGGTTCAGAGGAAATGATTTGGAGACTTGAAGACCTAAGTATATATAACTTAGAGGGGAGGATGGACAGGGGAGATATGATACAGACATTTAAATACTTAAAGGATATCAATGAACAAACAAATCTTTTTCAAAGAAGGGGATGCTGAAATTCTAGAGGACATGAAATGAAGCTGCAAGGAGGTGAAAGAGTCATGAAATACTTTTTCACTGAAAAGGTGTGGATGCTTGGTATGCCCTCCCAATGGAGGTGGTGGGTGCAAATACAGTGACGGAATTCAAAATGGCATGGGACAGTCACAGTGGATCTCTTTATAGCAAAAGGATAAAATCAAAATAAACTTAACTATCTCTTCTACTTCAACAAATAGAGAGGGGTGAACTGCACGGAGTGGCGACTACAACCCTAAACAAACACATATAGGGGTGACCTGCACAGAGCGGTGCATCTATTCTAGCCACCTTACTGGGAGGACTAGATGGACCATACTTGTCATCATATACTATGTTACTATGCACAGCCTGAGGTGCGCTATGCATACACATTTCATAAAGGTTGTAAAACTGAACCCAAGGAGAAACTTTGCATGAGCCTTGTACTTAATATTCAAAGGGAAACTTGTTTTATAAATGCTACTTAGTAACTGTAATGCCTGTTCTGTAGTCTTTTTTAGTTTTTGAAGGAGAAAGACGAAATTAGACTTACCTGTTATTTGTTGTTCCTTGAGGAACTCCAGTCCAGTCCCACATCTCTTCCAGCAGCTTGGAAACTGAGCATGTCATCTTTTGATGACACCAGTACAAATAGAGCGGGATCCGCCTCCTATCTCCAGTACCTATTGACAAAGCAGACTCACAGGAGCAACAAATAAGAAGTTAACCGTAAACCAACAACAATATATATCTAGAGAAACTTATGTCCTCCCCCCAGCATGGAGAGGGGCATCATTTCCCCCCCTCCCCTCGACTAAGGAGGCTGCCCTGAGGCCCAACCAGGCAATGAAGTCCAGCACTGAGCTTGAGACAGACCAACCTTTCGGTCCCCCTCAACACCTTCCTCCCCTGAAGCTGCAGGCATCTCAGACCTCTTCCTCTGGCACTGGAACCCGCTTCAGGCCCCCGTCACATACCACTAGCATTCAGGGTGGGATCCAGGACTGGACTAAAGTGGAGCTCCTCAAGAAACAACAACTAGCACGCAAGTCTAATTTTGTCTCTATCGTCCCTCCAGTCCAGTCCCGCACCTCTGGGATGTTTCAGAGCAGTAAGTATAACAGGAGGGACCAGCCAGACTGGCCTGAAACACTGCTGATCTAAAACAGGCATCCCGTCCAGCATGAATATCCAGGCGATAATGCTTAGCAAAGGTATGAAAGGAAGACCAGGTCGCCGTCTTGCAAATTTCAACTGGCAGCACCAAACTATGCCCAAGAGGCTGCTTGGGCCCTTGTAGAGTGAGCCGACAAACCTGCTGGCACCTGCCTACCTTGCAAAATGTACACCGAGCTAATCACTTCCCTGATACACCTAGAAATAGAGGCCTTTGCTGCAGCCTCCTCTTTGCACAGCTCTCCAAACAGTATAAACAGGTGATCAGACTTGCGAAACAAAGCTATCCTCTTCAAATAGTGCTTCAGGACCTGCCGAACGTCCAAACGTCACACCCCCCCGGTTACTGGAGGCACCCTCTGCATAGCCCTACACTGGCAAAGACACCGTCTAGTTCAAATGGAAGGCCGAGACCACTTTGGGAAAGAAGGAAGGCACTGGTCGTAAGACCACCTTCTCCCTCGTGAACGAGAGATATGGTTCCCGGCAAGACAGGGCTTGCAGCTCGGAAATCCTATGTGCTGAGCAAATGGCCACCAGAAAAAAAAAACAGTCTTGAGTTTCAAATCTTTCAATGAAGCCTGACTGAGAGGCTCAAAGGACTCGCCACTGAGCACTGCTAATACCAGATTGAGGTCCCATGGTGGCAACACCAGATGTCTCGGAAGGCACAAGAGGACTGTAGGGCTGGTACCCCTGCAATTCTACATGCAAATCTCCGGCCTGCTCAGCAACTCAGGCCTGAACCAAACTGAACAGACAAGATGGATTCTTCACTACACTTTTGCTGTGGTCAGCTACAAACCTGACCTCCAAGCAACTGCTTGCGCAGCGTTTCTAAGTGTGCATACATACAGAAGCTATTGTCCGTGGCTAATTTACTGCCCACATGCAAGAACATCTGCTGCTTCGGTGTCCTTGGACACTTGTACATATGCCCAGAAGTTACATACTGTTGCTTCTGCATGACTTCTTACTATGGATCCTTTGTTTGCAAGAAGATGCCCATCATCTACCTCCTCATTCGCTGAGAACACCTCAGACTGCCTGGTGCCAACCAATCATCGGACCTATGACGGAGGATTCTTACAGAGAATAAGGCAGTTTGCACTGGAACTTTAGTAACAGGAGTTGGGGGCTTGGTCCACCTATTCATACAGACTTCTGCACCGGTTCCTTCCTGCTGTGCACTGCGTACCTGATTCCTGCGACCTGAGCCTTCCGCAAGACGGCCACTAAGTGTGGGCTAGGCCGTCCTCCAAAGGTCTGAGATAAGACTTTCACAGATACCTCCGGTTCGGACTTACTGCGGCTCGCCTGACGGGGCTTGAGCCTGCATTTTGCTAGCAGCTGCCTCCTTGGACTGTGCTGTTCCCGAGTGCCCGACGGAGCTAAGGTACTGGCTTATCTCTCCTCTCCTGGATGGGCAAGGGGTTAGCAATATATTCCTTACTTTTCCTCAGTGCAGAGCGAATCAGTGACGTCTGGTTACTAATTAGTGATTTATTACGTTGTCCAATTGTACATCTGTACTATAACAAATTTCTACCTCATGTTTCTAATTAGCTATATGTGTGTTTGTATATTTTTCTACCTGGTTGCCTATAATAAAGTCTAATATATATCTGCAGACCAGACTTCTTTCGTGGCTCATTGCCAGAATAACTCACCGAACTTTGGGCTGGGTAATAGTAGCCATTCCCCCTGGACAACAGAGAGTCTAACTTATTTTTGTGCTACTAATAATCCCTACATAATAATGGGGGCTCGTCCGGGATGAGTCTTTCTGAATGAGCTACATCTCTCAGAATTTGTGTACTATTTCTGAATTGTCCTATTGTGGTCCAAGCAGCTGTTTATGCTGAGGTTTGTGGCTAGAGAGGTGTCTTTGAGACGGGTTTGGAACCGACATTACAGGATCTCTGAATGAGTTGCGTCTTACTGAGTCAGCGTAATTCTAGCAGCTATTCCTGTGTTTGTAACGATGGTTCACACAGAGGGCTGGGTGGATCAGGTTTCCGCTCTCAGGAAGCGGAACGCTCTGGATCAAACGGAATTGCAATTTCTGACAGTTTGTAGAACTGAACTAGCCGCCCAGACCAGGAGACTAACCGATGTCGCTGCTCTTTATGAGCGACGTGAGAGAGCTCTGATGGCTGAGCTCGAGTCTGCAGAGACTGCTCTAACTGTAGTGACACAGCGAACGGCTAGTCTCCAGAGAGAGCTAGCTGTTGCACGTCAGGAATGTGGGCAGGAAATACAGAGAGTTAACCTCGAAATCCAGCAATTAAGAGCTGATTGTTTTGAATTGGCCTGTGTGTCTACCTCTCAGAGTAATGAGACAGAGTACAGGGATAATTTGATCCCTCTAGGCTTCTCAAATTACCGAAGGGTAGATGACGGCAGTTTGCCACTGGAAACCCTGCCCAGTGTAGAAAGGCAGCTTTTCCAGAACAAAGTCAGTTCTCTTCCATCAGCGCATGAGTACAGGAGAGAAACAGGGCGGAGTGAAACACCCTACTCTCGACCCCTCCCCATCCAGGGAGCGGTGGAGGGGGGGGTGGGAAGTCCCCCCAGTGATGGCAAACTGTACCAGCAGCGACCACCAGAGGGAGCTGAAGGCAAGCGAAATCCTCCATGCTCCCGTGTCCTGCAAGGAAAACAAACAAATGAAGGTGCTTCTGTCGCCCAATTGCAAATTATTAAGACCTTGCGGAGCATAGCCACACCTTTTGAGAAAAATTGTCGTGCCACCATAAATGAACATTTAGCTGCAGTCAAAGATGCCTTTCGGGCACTGAACATTACCATGGGGGAGGACATTGTTCTGTATCTTCCATGGTCCTTTGATGTACCCTGTCAGCAGTTTATCAGGGCCATGGCAGACGATGAAAAGAAGGACATCGTCATCTTTGAACAGGCACTAAAGAAACATTATGGGCCATACCCTGATGATATCGCTGCAAAGCAGGCAGCATTTAGTATGACTCATAGGGAAAATGAAACACCCCGAGAGTTTGCTTACAGACTTAGGCAGACCTTCTTCCAGAGTGACCCTTCTTGGGAAACGATAGAACACCATCAGGAGTTTCGTAATCTTTTGTCAGTTGCTCCTTCCATCTATTAAGCCTTATATGTCTGACAAGCGTCACGAACCCCTGTCACGTGTGATAGAACACGCTGAGTGGATTTTTGAAGCTGTTCCTAACATGAGAGCCAACACTTGCGGCAGCACAGTTAAGGCTTCAAGCAAAGCCAAGGAGCCAAAACAGAGTGTTAGTGCTGTAAAATCTACTCTTTCTTTGGAAAGTAACTCTTCTCCTTCTGTTCCACAGAATCCTCCCAGGCCACCCCAGAATAACCAGTCATCTGGGTCTAAGCAGCGCTCTGGGAATCAGCGTTTCACTCAGCAGAACCGGAACTGGAAGAGAAAGCCCGGTTTTGACAAATTCCAGGAGCTGGAGAAGAGAATAAGCGAGTTGACAGATATGATGAAGGCTACCATTGCATTCAGCTCCTCACAGGAGGCTTCTGCTAGTAGTGCGCCACCTAAGCCACGAGCAAAGCCTCAGAAGCCAGAGGAGGAACTGGTTGACGCCTCTTCCCCTTCTAATGAGACTGAATGACTAACCGACTTTGTTTCTGTCCCACAGGTCAGTATTGCACAGGTGCAGCCAGTTCAGATATCCAGACCAGCTGGAGATGCCACCCCATGGACACAGAGTGACAGTCCTGCAATGGACAGCGAGGGTCCAGCCTTTGACACCATCAGGAAGCACAAGTACTTTCTGGGTAAACTCAAGCCAAAAGGACAGAGGTACACTGTTCCTGTTACAATTCAGCAGGCTTTTCTCTGTGAGGGCCTGATAGATTCAGCCTCTGAGGCTACCCTGATTACCTCGAGTCTCTTTGATAGACTCACTGCTTCCTTGGGGAGTCAGAGGACCCTACACGTCACACCCAGTGATTTGTCACTCGCAGCTTATGGGAATCAGCCCATAGAGTCAATGGGGCAGGTCTGGCTTAACCTCCAAATTGGAAAATTACAGGTGAAACATCCTGTCATCATTACAAAGTGCCCTGGGGAAGAATTCTTGATTGGCAATGAGCTCCTGAAAAGGTTACGCCCCATTCTGGACTACGTCCAGGAAGTGATCTGGACACAGGTCACACATCCCATACCTTATGCTAGGGTAAAACATGACAGCAGAGTCAGTGGTCCTTGTTCGGTGGAACGCACAAACAAGTCCATCAGGATTAATTTCCAGAGGTCAGCTGATCCCCAAATCCTTCAGCTCCAGTATGAAAGGGCTGCAGATGAGGATCCGGGCATCAGCGACGTGGTTGCCCTTGCAGTAGGTTCAGTAGCTAACATTGTCCTTGATACTGCCTGCCTGCAGATATTCCTAAAGGAACCTGTGGAAGGTTGTGAGGTGCAAACCCCTCCTCCATCCCATCCCTGCCTAGATCACCCTAGGAGACTGACGGACATATTCTCGGCTGAGAAAGGTCCCTTTATATCTGTGCAGGTGGGCATGTCCCAAAAGGAAAGGGCCTAACTATTACCCCACTGTGACCACTCCCTCATCAGTGAGACTCTTTTCTATCGGCTCAAACAACAGCTTACCCTTGATTGGGTAATGGGAGCGAAGACTTCGTTCCAAGTGCCTGGGGAAGGGCTCAAGACCTTAATGGGCTACTGCAATCTCCCCTTGCAAGTTGGGGTCAAAGGTTTTCGGCACACCTTCTCCATCATCAGAGGACTTGAGGTGCCCCTCTCCTTAGGCTCAGATTGCCTTGTTCGACTGGGAACTTATGTGGATTTTGTGAACAACATCCTCTGGAGTAGGATGGAAGGAGATCCGGTGGATTTCTCTGGTGCCCGCCCATCCCTATGGGCTGGTCAGACTATTCCTCAAGTCTGTGAAGTGGTCGTTGCAGAAGACACCCACATACCTGGGAGGGTACAGGATTGTCCCCTGCCGATACAGGTGACCCAAGGACATGTGGTCTCAGACACCTTGGTCTTCTTCAGTCCAAATTCCCGTTTTGAGGAGCTGGGCCTAGCCATGGGTCCCATACCCTGCATGGAGGCCACAGCTCCCTCCTTACACTTATTGCTCACCAATCCAAACCCAGATCGCATTCACCTTGTGAAAGGCGAACCCCTGGGATTCCTAGTGGGAGAATCGTTCCCGAGTGTGGAATTGAGTCTCCAGATTATTGGGGAAGCCCCTGTTTCCTGGAACATCTGTGAGGGGGGGGGGACCCCTGCGTGTGTACGATCCTCACCCTGAGGCCTCCTCACCTTACAGTTTGTCTGGCCACATAGTGCTGTGACCTCGCAAGTGGAACTCGAGTCTGACCATCTGATTTTGTCAAGTAAACTCGATGAGGCTGTTAGTTCCCTCACCCACCAGGGGGGGGGAGCCCCATGCTGTCCACGCTATCCAGGTCTCCTCTCTCCAAGATGAGATTGAGGAGAAGGTTGAAATACCCTCAAACAAACCTGTTCTGGGATTTGACGAAATGGTTGCAGGAAAACTTCCTGAAGCAGACGCCTGCACTGATGAGTCAGAAAAGGCCCAATTAAAAGAACTGCTGTACCGTCACAAGGACCTGTTTGCCACTGACACCTATGACTGTGGTCTCACCGACCTACATGTCACCCGTATTCCTACGGATCCAAACAGTAAACCCGTCTTTGTGAGGCAGTATAAAATCCCATTGGCCTCCTATGAATCCGTTCAGGAAATCATTAATTCCCTGGAACAAAAGGGAATTATACGTCAATGCAACAGTACTTACAATGCCCCACTGTGGCCTGTCATCAAGAAGGATTCTAGCTGGCGCTTAGCTTTGGACTATCGCCAGCTTAATAAAAAGGTACCTCTATCCAGATGGCCTATGGCAGTGCTCCCCAACCTTTTTATCGCCGCGGACCGGTAAACGTTTGATAATTTTTCCGTGGCCCGCTTGTTTTAATTTAATAATTTTAATTTAATTGTATTTAAACATGCCTTCAAAATAAATTACAGCTACACCAAAAAATGAATATAAAGTGATTTATTTTATTTAACTCACTAGAATTCCAAATCAATGAGAACCCTGAGCTTGTTTCTTTGCAACGAGACGGTTCCATCTGGGGGTAATAGGAGACAATGACTGTCCATTTGTCCTTTCTTCTCTCTTCTAGTTTTTTTTCCATTCTCTCTCTCTACATCTGCTTTAACATACTAATCTTTCTCCTTTTGCTCTTTCCTCATTCCTATTTCATCCACACAAATTTTACCCCTCCATCATCAATCCCCCCTTACTCTCCCAATACCCAGCCAATTGTAGATTTTTCATCCCTCCCACACAAAATATTTTTCCCCTCTCCATTTTACTCTCCCAGCCCCATCCCATTCTAATCCTCCCCCAACATCAGCTCCCTTCTAGTTCCAGTCTCACCCAGCTTCCATTCCCTTCTAGTCCCTGCATCAGCCCATTTCCAGTCCTAGCCACCCATCAGCCCATTTCTAGTCATTCCCTAGCCCCACCATCAGCCCTTGTCAAATCCTAGCTCCCCCTCCACTCAGCCCAATTCCAGTCCAAGCCCCCCCATGAGCCTACTTCCAGTTCTCAGCCTCCTTGTGCCCAAAAATCACCAAATCACTGTCCGACAGCTCCACCCGCATGCCACGATGGACACGGACATCATTAACGTAAGTGCCATGAGTGCTGCAGTCCACAATGTAAACTCTCCAGTCTCCACTGCCACCTTCCTCTCTCCCCGCATGTATCTCTGCATGGACCTGGGAGATCAGATCTGGGTTTCTCTCAGACACTAGCGCCACATCACAGATATCAGAGCGCCGTCCCAAGCGAAAGACACAGCATGGTGTCTCTGGCCGGAAGGTGTACAGATCTTGGGAGACTGGGCTTGTTGAGCCAGGGGATCACACCAACCCCATCCTGAGGAGCTGGAAGCAGGGCTGCACCTCTGACAACATGGCATACAAGGGTCTCAGGAGCCAGACACTCCTGCGCTCCTCCCAAATTATTTCAAAATCTCTCTTCCACTTATGTTTACAAATATCACTAAACTAACATTGCTGGGGAAATTTGTTTTTCCTTTATGGTGGATTTAGCTCATGCCTTTCCAGAAATAGTTCAATGCAAAGTAAGCTAGATATTTAAGAAATGAGGAAAACAACCTGATCAGGAGTTTGTTAAACACACCATCATTCTTAGCAAGCAATAGCCGGGGCACTCTTTCTATTGGCTCCTATATAGCCCAGCTACATCCTGTGGATAAAATTACCTGAGATACCATTTTACCTGCTCCACATTACAAAATATTATTATAAATCTGTATATATAAAATTACATACATTTATATATGTGTATCTGTATGTAACAAATTACATAAGACCATTCTAAGTCTCATTTGTTTCCCCAGATGTGCGTGTGTTGCAAAGTAAAGTGCCCCTTTTCCCTTCAGGCCCAGGCCGACCCCCAAAAGACGGCTCCTTTGACTAGATTTTGGTCCTTTCCAAACCTGAAAAACCAAGTCAGGACTAGGAGGGGGTACCAATCTTACACTTCAGCAAACTCCTGCGCCTAACTTCCAGCGTAAAACACACCTAACCGGGACACGTGGGTCCCCCATGCACCTACGCCCAGAGAACCCCTGGAGGAGGGGCAATTCCCAAGGAAGTATGGATTGCTAATTTGGGAAGATGTGAAAAGGGAAGTCTGACCCCTTTTATTACCACTCACATAAACGGATTAAACCGCAGAATGGGCCGCTCCCCTTCTCCCCCTTTCCTGTCCTACAGAGAAGTTGAGGGGGCAGAGCGTGCGCTGTCTGTGCGCGAGCTGCATGAGCAGACGTGCGCGCGCGCGCGCAGCGGCGGCGGCTCCTCCTCCCACCTGCCGCTTTCTATAACTGTCGCAAGATGCTCGTTGGGAAGCAGGAAGACTGTAGCTTCCAGGGTGGCTCTTGAGCGCGCGCACTCATTACGTCCAATCAGGAGGCGGGAGGACCCACAGTGAAATTATTTAAAGTTCCTCGGGCGGCCCGGTACCGTTTGATCCACGGACCGGTACCGGTCCGCGGCCCGGGGGTTGGGGAACACTGGCCTATGGCACATCTGGAACAGAACTTAGCCACCACCATCAAGGGTGCAAGGTACTTTACAAGCCTGGATCTGGCCTCAGGATTTTGGACTATACCTGTCCATCCAGAAGATCAGCATAAGCTGGCTTTTACCTTCGGTAGGCGACAATATACTTGGAATCGGACACCGTTTGGTTATTTGAATGCCCCAGCAGACTTCAATATTTTCCTGCATAAGGCTTTGCCTGATGCTGAGACTAGAGGCACCCTCGTCTATGTAGACGACATTCTGGTGAAGAGCGCCAGTTTCACTGACCATTTGCAAGAAATAGAGCATGTTTTCCAGCAACTGAAAGCTGCGGGAGCAAAGCTGTCCTTGTCAAAGGGCCAATGGTGCCGGAAATCCCTCAATTATTTGGGTTACGAAGTTTCTGCTGAGGGACTGCGGCCTCAAAGGAAGAGAATTGCGGCCTTGCAACAACTCAAACGTCCGACCAACGTGAGCGAGCTGCGCTCATTCTTGGGCATTTGTAATTATTCACGCCAATTTGTGGATCAATATGCGGAGATTTCCCGACCCCTGGTCAAACTCCTCAAAAGAGATGAACCTTGGGCATGGAATCCCAACCAAGAGGCAGCTCTAGAAGAGCTGAAGGCAGCTTTGAGTCGAGCTCCCTGTCTTGCCTATCCAGAGAGTGGCAGAGAATTCTTCGTGGAACTAGGTTTCACCGATCACTCTATGAGTGCTGTTCTGTACCAGATGCATGACACAGATAGGAAAGTTATTGCCTATGTCAGCAAAGTTTTAACGGAAGTGGAGAAGAAATACTCTGACTGTGAGAAATTCTTGTTGTCCACAGTCTGGGCCCTCCAATATTTCCGCAGTTATATCCAAGGTGAGAGGCTGGTTGTTGAGACTCATCACCAACCCATCAAGTTCCTAGGCAGTGATCGGATTAAATCGGGACAAGTGTCAAACAGTCGCATTGTCTCCTGGACCTTAGCACTTCAGGGCTGGCCCCTAGAGGTAAGGTATACTCAAAACCGCAAGGATGCCGCCGCACAGGGCCTGGCTGAATTGCACGATTGCACTGCCAGAGAACCTTTAGTGGGTAATTTAGACACCGAAATGGAGTCATGTACGCCTGAGCCTTCTCGTCATCGTCCTTATGATGAGAACCTCTGTAAATGCTACCCCAAGGTGTATGTGGACGGTTGTGCTTACCATTGAGAGCCTGACCATGAACTGGTAGCAGGTATAGGTGTAGTTTGGAACCAGAACCACCCTTGTGAACCCTTCAAGTACCATCTGGGTACCAAGACTAATCAGTATGCAGAGCTAGCTGCAGCCCTGGCAACTCTCCAGTCCGCTGCTCAGGGAGGGGTTCACACCCTAACCATCTGTACTAATTCAGACTACGTCCGACAGAATTTTGTTTCCCACTTATCCATTTGGAAATCTAACAATATGCTGAATTCCAAAGGGAAACCTGTCAAACATGCCGGATTGATTCTGGCCTTGGACAAGGTAGCTGATGAAAATGACATGACCATCCACTGGAAGAAAGTGAAAGGTCATTCCCATGTTGATAACCCTGACAAGATTGGAAATGATCTAGCTGATCAGCTTGCCAAGGAGGGTGCTGTCTCTGGAGACTTCTGGCAGTTGGAGGCTCCCGAGACTAATGGGCTTCGAATTGTGACGGCGGTTACCTGGCGACAAGCTCAATTATCCACCATGCCCCCTGTGGTTCAAGGGTGTGGCAAGAGCACAGATCTCGACCTCGTGCAAGCCCAGAAACAAGATCCTACTCTTGGACGTTTCTACCTTTTTCTGCAGAACCCCCAGGAACACCCATTAACTCTGGAGGATTGTCAGGACGATGAGGAACTGAGGATCCTCTACATCTCCAAGGACATGTTCCATCTCCAGAAAGATCTGTTGGTACGGACGAGTAAGCATGGTATTGTGCAATGGGTGGTACCTCGGGCCTTCCGAGGAGTTATGTTACAGCACGCTCATGATGAACCTTGTGCCGGTCATAGAGGTGACTGTATAACCTATGAAACGTTGAAACAAGTGGCCTACTGGCCCCACATGTTCCAAGATGTCCAATTGTATACTAAAGGTTGTCTGACCTGTTGCAGATTTCAACCTTCAGCTCCTTCTCATAGAGCCCCTTTGAGAAACAGAGGTCTGACCATGCCTTGGTCTGATCTCCAGATTGATTGGATCGGCCCCGTGCCCCGATCCTCTCGAGGCAACAATTATATGTTGACAGTTACCTGCTTATTTACTAAGTGGGTCGAGTGCATCCCAGCACCCAACTGTACCGCCGAGACCACGGCCACCTTGTTGTTAAACCATGTTTTCAGCAGGTGGGGCCTCCCCATGCGAGTGGAATCCGACCAGGGTTCCCACTTCACGGGACTAGTCATTAAGCATCTGTGGAAGGTACTAGGTGTGAAGGCCAAAGTCCACATTGCTTATCGTCCACAATCCTCTGGACAAGTGGAGAGAGCAAACAAAACTATCATCAGTATCTTGAAAAAGTATGTTTCTTCCTCTGGGAAGGAATGGGACATCAAACTGCCCTTGGTCCTGATGGCGTCATTGTGCTACTGGTGTGTCCCCTTTTGAGATGATGACAGGTAGGGACATGGTTTTACCCCTTCATCTTCTTTACAGGACTAATGATATGAATCTCGCTGCTGCCACAACTGCTCATGAATATGTTGCCCATTTAAGACAACACTTGCAAAGTGCCTTTGCCCAAAAGAATTTGGACACTGCTGCTAGGGGTAGGAAGGCCTACTATGATTTGAGGACTACCTCTAACGAATACCAGATTGGCGATAAGGTATTCTACTACAATTTTGGTAAGAATAAGGTCAAAGACTGTAAATTTCTACCTAGCTGGAACGGTCCATTTCCTATTGTGGATAAAGCCTCCCCTGTTGCTTATCAAATTCGAATGAAGTCAGGTACTGAGAGGGAAGGCTCCCTTAAATGGGTCCACATTAATCAGCTTAGACCGTGTCATCCCAGTAAGCTCCTTCCTGAAGAACCTCTTGCTGAAGTGAGTGATTCTAACCTTGAGGCAGCATAGTCTGTTTGTTTTCTTTTCCAGATGGAGTCCCGGACTTTGAAGGTCCTGTTCCTGATTTTGATGTTAGCGGGATCCGAGGTTGCCAGATTGATTGAGCCTGGCCTCGTCTGTTGTACGCACCACTAATATACAACAGTACCTAATCTCGGCATGTGCCAATGCTCCAAAGACATTCATTGGTTGTGTCCTGGTAAACCTTTCCTGAAGGACACTTCTGCGGCTCTTTGTGGGTTGTCTGCTGAAAATGTGAAAGAACAATGTAAAGTTACCATGACCAAGTACGATGACTTTTCAGAGACGAAAGTTGCTGTTGTCAACAATGTTTGGCTGGTTAGTACCCCTTTGAGTGAACTCCTGGTCACCATGAATAAACATGACATTCATAATAGAGTTCCTCTACCCTGCAATGTTTGCTTGATTGATGTTCCCAAGAACTCCATTGTTAATGTTGGTGGAGTTTCCTTGTTTTATCTTGATGCTGACCCTGTTTTGACAGAGCTCCAGATATTGGATGTGTTTCGAGGTCATGAGATTGACTTCTCTGCAGCCTTGACCTATCTTTTGGACTATAAGGACTCTCACACAGTTGAACTGTCTATTGACCAGGACAACCTTGCCATTGCTGATTATAACTTTGATTCACGTGATGTGGACATTTTACAAACTGATTTTATGTCACATGTCATTGTGCCTGGTCTTTTCTTTCTGTTGGTGCTCCAGTTTCTTATCTCTTTGTATCAACAGAGACAGATTCGTACTCTTCGTCACTCTATGCATCCTGCACCTCTGCTGCCTGCCATGCGTCTGCAGGATTTGCTGGAACGTCACACTTTTGAATAAGTGTCACTATTTTCTTTGAAAGTTATCCATTACTCTTAATTGAGTTGTTTTTTTCATAGATAGCATGTGTTCATTTTCCTAACACAGTTACACATTGCTTATCCTTACTTTTGAGTGTTCACCTTGGTGTTACACTAACACATTATATTGCATTACTGATATGCATTTTTGGTTTGGATACTATATATATACTCTTGTGTTTGAAGTTAACATGCATTATTTTGATTGAATTGACTTGACTGTATCTCTATGTCATTCTATTTTAACTTTTTTTATTGCTTGAGTATATTCACTGTATTATTCCTCATGCAGTATTGCTTTTGTGCATCTTTTGTGCTTGATGTATTATCCGCTTGTCATGCATTAGTCAATCATTTGTCATTTGGTTCTGACCTGCACGGTAGTACTGCTAGTTAGGCTTTGTACGATGGAGTGTACTCCCTTGTAGCATCCTCCATCTTACAAGGGGGGGGGAGATGTAGGGCTGGTACCCCTGCAATTCTACATGCAAATCTCCGGCCTGCTCAGCAACTCAGGCCTGAACCAAACTGAACAGACAAGATGGATTCTTCACTACACTTTTGCTGTGGTCAGCTACAAACCTGACCTCCAAGCAACTGCTTGCGCAGCGTTTCTAAGTGTGCATACATACAGAAGCTATTGTCCGTGGCTAATTTACTGCCCACATGCAAGAACATCTGCTGCTTCGGTGTCCTTGGACACTTGTACATATGCCCAGAAGTTACATACTGTTGCTTCTGCATGACTTCTTACTATGGATCCTTTGTTTGCAAGAAGATGCCCATCATCTACCTCCTCATTCGCTGAGAACACCTCAGACTGCCTGGTGCCAACCAATCATCGGACCTATGACGGAGGATTCTTACAGAGAATAAGGCAGTTTGCACTGGAACTTTAGTAACAGGAGTTGGAGGCTTGGTCCACCTGTTCATACAGACTTCTGCACCGGTTCCTTCCTGCTGTGCACTGCATACCTGATTCCTGCGACCTGAGCCTTCCGCAAGACGGCCACTAAATGTGGGCTAGGCCGTCCTCCAAAGGTCTGAGATAAGACTTTCACAGATACCTCCGGTTTGGACTTACTGCGGCTCGCCTGACGGGCTGGAGCCTGCATTTTGCTAGCAGCTGCCTCCTTGGACTGTGCTGTTCCTGAGTGCCCGACGGAGCTAAGGTACTGGCTTATCTCTCCTCTCCTGGATGGGCAAGGGGTTAGCAATATATTCCTTACTTTTCCTTAGTGCAGAGCGAATCAGTGACGTCTGGTTACTAATTAGTGATGTATTACGTTGTCCAATTGTACATCTGTACTATAACAAATTTCTACCTCATGTTTCTAATTAGCTATATGTGTGTTTGTATATTTTTCTACCTGGTTGCCTATAATAAAGTCTAATATATATCTGCAGACCAGACTTCTTTCGTGGCTCATTGCCAGAATAACTCACCGAACTTTGGGCTGGGTAATAGTAGCCATTCCCCCTGGACAACAGAGAGTCTAACTTATTTTTGTGCTACTAATAATCCCTACAGGACTACCGCCCTGAGGAAATGCACAACATCCGGGTGGGTCCCCAATGCCACTCCATGGACTTTCCTGCAGTAACAAGAAATCACCGCCAGCTGCATCCGCAAGGAACTTGCCACCAACCCCATGATGTCAGGCAAGGAGGTACAAAGCGAGGCAAGAGATGTGGATGAACACAGGTGCCTTTATTGGGTCCCCTATGCGTTTTGGCCGAAGCCTTCCTCAGGGGGATATACTTAAACATACAAACATAAAAACATATGAGAATAATCATAAATAATAAGTCAATATGATAAAGGGTTCCCGCGTGTCTAAAAGCTTCCAAGGACAAAAAATGTTTAAATAAAATATGTCCTAGCATTACTGAAGAACTGATATACTTGAATATCGATCACATGCTAGACTAAATCTGAGCGTTAGTCAGAGGGGCTACGGTGCCCAAACTGAATACAGCAGGAAAGCCGCTGGCAAACTAATATTATAAGAGCAATGTTACAAAAGCTGTCTTATACACGACTGCTTAAAAACATTTACCATAATAACCATTCTACCTTGCACAAGACATGGACTGTGACCCTAAAACAGTTTTTTGAAAAAAATTACCGTAAAGAAGACAGTTTTACTTTGGAAGGAACGCTAACTTTCGCGTCAAAACCATCTCAAGTTAAAGTATACACAAACTATGTAACAAACACGGAAGCTGTGGATTCACCCTTTAAAACTCACCTAAAAAAAGAGAGCGACTGCACTTTCAGGACGAACGTGTTACCACTATTCTAAAGGAACTGACGTCTGAGGCTGAACATTATAATACTGAAAGAAAGGGGCGTGGTAGAAATGATGATGTAATCTCCGACTTTTAAAACATGCATATAAAAACAAACATTAAAAGAAATAAATGCACACAGAGAGAGCAAAACTGATTGACCTATCAAAATATAAAATATAAAATGTATACAACGGATATATTGAACTGCCACCAGGAGGCTGATGTACTTTAATACCGGATGCTAATTAAAGACCAATTTCACGTGAGATAAAAGAGTAGTGATGCAAAAGTATTTTGCGCCAAAAAACATCACGAACTATACTGTTCAAAAAATGTGCTAAACAATGGAACAGATAATTTACCCATGAGAACTCACCACGTTTCAACAGCATACACGGCGCCAAAACCGTCACAAACTGTACTGTTCAAAAATCGTGTGAAACAATGGAGCAGTAATTAACCCATAAAAACTCACCACGTTTCAACAGCATGCACTTCCTGACCTAACATGTAGGTGCATAGTTAAAGGACTGGTGTGCTGAAACTAAAAAGTAAAAACTAAAAACATCAATAAAAGGGGGACGTAATAAAATATTTAAAATAAATGCTGGCATGCAAAGCACCAACCAAATTTCTACACTAAAATGATTCACATCATGTTAAGAGGGCAGGTATGGAGAAGAATTGGTCAAAGAACATGAGCCATTCAAACTGTCAAAAAAGTGAGGGAGCAGGTTATAAAAATACTGTCAAATCAACTTCCTGGTTCAAACCATTAGGTGCCAAGCTGTTAAGATCGTAAATGAATCTTTCTTCCAATCTTAACAGAATTTTATCAAAATTACCGCCTCTCCAACTAGGAACCACTGTTTTAACCACCAAATACTTCAAATCCTGAATAGTATGTTGTTTCTCTAACCAATGTGCAACTAACGGACTGTCTTCCACTTTCCTCTGCAAACAGCTTCTATGCTCTATGATCCGTGTGTGGACCTGGCATTTGGTTTTTCCTATATATATTAAATTACATGGACATATTATTAAATAAATAGCCTTTTCTGTTTTACAGTTTGAGAAGTGATTAATGTAAAACTTTTGCTGTGTAACTGGGTGAATATAGACTTGCTTGTCCTTGGAAGCTTTTAGACACGCGGGAACCCTTTATCATATTGATCACATTTAATAAGATGTGCTTTTAGTTTTGTTTTAATACACCAAATCGCATTTTAGTGCTTATGGCAGTTGATTATAGATTAATGGGTTTTCACTTTTATCATACAGCGTTCTCCATACTTTATTTGGTCAAGTCAAGGTAATTGTTAGTATGCTATTTCTAAATAACACATGTTTTATAATAAATTCACTTTTTTATAATAAATTCACTTTTATAGAGAGTTCACTTGACTGGTATCATGTCATTAATCTTACTCACCTCTATGGTATTTGTTATTTCAATTCCTTACAGAGGCATTTCTTAACATCTTTCATTTGAGTATACTTGTCCTATGTTCTAATAGTGTCAATTAATGTTTTGGTTTTATCCCTTTTACACTTATATTTATTTCTTTTATTGTAAAGGGTGTTGAATCCAAATGCTATTTTGAACATTACTTGAGCCTTTACCAAAAGTGCCTTGTAAGTAAATGTTTATGTAGGTATTTAGTCTAGTTTTCATTACTAGAGGTCCATATAGTGCTGTCTGTCTGCCCTGCGTCTTTGATTAGAGTGTGTAAATTTAGTGTTTTCCTTTTTAATATTTTCCATGTTTTTATACTTTTATGAATGTTATAGTTCATTTATTACTTATGCTACATTTGTTGTTCATTGCATTCATTTTAGGTATGATTTTAATTTTGATTATTTGTTATTTATATTGATGTGTTTACGTATTACATACCTGTTTGATCTTACTATTTTTACTTATATTTATTATTTATGATTATTCTCATATGTTTTTATGTTTGTATGTTTAAGTATATTTATTTATTTTTTATTTACATTCTCTTATATACTGCGCTATTCTGCATCAGTGCGGTTTATATTGAACAGACAGAAATTACATTGAACAGGGTATTATAACTTGGAGATAACTATTTTACAGGGAACATGGGCTATGGAGGGTTAAGTGGCTTGCCCAAGACCACAAGGAGCACCTGTGGGACTAGAAACCCCAGTCCTTCCGGCCCAAGGTTGCTGTCCTCTAGTGGGATTTGAACCACCGACCTTCCGGCCTGAAGTACCTTGCCCCAACCACTAGGCTACTCCTCCACTCCATATATATCCCCCTGAGGAAGGCTTCGGCCGAAACGCATAGGGGACCCAATAAAGGCACCTGTGTTCATCCACATCTCTTGCCTCGCTTTGTTCCTGTTGGATTAGCAAGAGCCTCCTGCTCTTTTTGTGCCTGTCAGGCAAGGAGGTCCCAGGGGGCTGCACCTGTTTTTCTGCAACTAGGCCTCAAAGATACGCCAGATCTGAATATATGCTAAGGAAGTCGACCTCCATCTCGCTCTCAGCAAGGTGGAAATCACCAGGCCCAAGTAGCCCCTTCTTCAATCGCGCCCTCTCAAGAGCTAGGCCTTAAGCAAGAATCAATCCACTTGCAGCATGCAAATCGGTCCCTGCATCAGGAGGTCCCCCCACGCTAGGAGATGCCAGGGCCGATCCACCAGAATTCTTACGAGGTTAGCATACCACGGGCATCTTGTCCAATCTGGGGCAACGAGCACCACTAAGGCCCGATGAGCTTCGATTTTCTGCACTACTCTGCTTATGAGAACCCATGGCAAGAACACAGAGAAGCCCCTTTGTGGGCCACCGCTGCACTAGGGCATCTAGGCCCTCCAACATTCTCTCTTGCCTTCTGCTGAAGAACCAGCTTGTTTTGCTGGATTCGAATGTCGCCATCAGGTCCATGACCGGCACGCCTCACCGGTGCACCACCTGGGCGAAGACCTCTTTGGTTGAGTGCCCTCTCTCCGGGGTCCACCGTACCTGGCTCAGATAGTCTGCCATCACGTTCGATGCCTGCCATATATGCTGCCTACAATGCCTGGAGATGATCCTCCGCCCAGCTCAGCAGGGCATCCGCTTCCGCTTCTAAGGTCGCACTGCCTGTGTCCCCCTGCCAGTTGATGGATGCTATCATGGTCGCGTTGTCCAACAGAACTCGAATTGCCTTCCCCTGCAACCTGGACTCGAAGCTCTTGAGAGTTAGAGCTACCACCCGCATCTCTAGCCGGTTGACTAACCAACACAATTCCAACGCGCTCCAATGTTCTTGCGCAAACTGTCTCTCACAATGGGCTCCCCAACAAGTCAGACTGGCATCCATCATGAGGGGTATCCTTGGGGGGTGGGGGAGGGAGACTCAAGAGGCATTGCTCTTTCCAAATTCTTTAGACAGAGCCACCACCGGAGCGCCCTCTTGGCCTGCAGAGGACAGGGAAGTCTGTGGGACAAAGGATGGGTCTGGTGCGATGGAACAAGGCCCGCTGAAGTGGGCGCATGTGTGCCCTCATCCACAGGACAAGCTCAAGTGTGGCTGCCATCGTTCCTAGAACCTGCAGGTAATGCCACGCCGTCGGGCTGGACATCCTCAGGAACTGCCTCACTAATCGCCAAAGCCCTCGGGCACGCTTCTCCGGTAGGAACGCTCTTACCACCCAGGTGTCGAAGTGCGCCCCCAAATACTCGAGTTCCTGAGATGGAGTCAACTGGATTTTGGCAATGTTGACTACCCAACCAAAGTCTTGAAGGCACTGCACCACCCGGGCCATCACTCGATCGCTTTCGTCCCTGGACTTCGTCCGAATCAGCCAGTCATCGAGATATCAGTGCACCAGCACGCCCTCCTTGCACAACGCCGCCACTACCACTACCATCACCTTCGTGAAGGTGCATGGTGCCATCGCTAGACCAAAAGGCCCAAAACTGGAAATGACCAAAAGCATCTGAAAACCAGAGGAACTGCTGGTGCTCTTCCTGTATGGGGATATGCAGGTACGCCTCCAACAGATCGAGAGATGTCAGGAACTCTCCACTTCTGACCGCCACAATGACGGATCGCAGCATTTCCATGTGAAAATGTGGCACACGCAACAGTGGTTTACGCGCTTTAGGTCAAGAATCGGTCGGAAGGTCCCTTCCTTTTTCAGGACTACAAAATAAATGGAGTACCAACCGTAACCGCACTGGTCCGGGGGCTCAAGCATCACGGCCTCGAACCGTAACATGCGAGCTAAGGTTTCCTTGTCCGCCTTCTTTGTCCTCACCTTACAGGGAGACTGCAGGAAGGAATTTCCCATTGGCCGTGCCAACTCGAGGGCATATCCTTTACGAATCACCTCCAAGACCCATTGGTCAGATGTTATCTGGGCCCAGGCTGGGTAAAAATCTGATAGTCGACCTCCTATGGGCTGCACCACCACCTGGACCCCCCTCGCCTCATTGGGATTTCTTGGGCCCTGAGGAAGAGGCGGAGACAAAACCTCGACCCGCTCCCCAAAACCCCTGCGCTCTAGAGGGGAACCATCCCCTCTGAAAGGAATTGAAGCACGAGGAGTGAAAGTGCCTGACGTCTCGTGCCTGACTCCGGGAAGCCGGAGTTGCACGGCTCTGTTTCTGTTTATCTTCTGGGAGCCGTCCTCCCATGAATCTCCCAGGTCCTCGCCTAACTTGACGAGGTCCTCGCCGAACAGCGGCCTACCCCTAAAGGACAGCTTACTGAGCTGAACCTTAGAGGAACTGTCAGCTGCCCAGTTTCGCAGCCACAAATAGCAGCAAGCCGCCACCACTGAGGCCATATTCTTAGAGAGTCCCCTGATAAGGTCATAGTGGACATCCGCCAGATAGGCCACCCCAGACTCCAGCCCAGCGGCCTCTCCCGTCTGGTCTGGTGCTTCCTGCAGTTGAACCCTCTGTAACCAAAGGAGGCAGGCCAGGCCCCGCAAATGGAGGCCTGCAGAGAAAGGGCATTAATATCAAAAGCCTGCTTTAGCAAGACGTCCAGCTTCCTATCCTGCATGTCTTTTAGTGCTGCACTTACTTCTATCAGGATGGTCGTCTTCTTGGTAACCGCTGAGTCCACTATTGGAGACCGAAGGAGCACATGATCCTGATCAGACAGCGGGTATAGGTGCGCCATGTTCCTAGACCCCATAAGGACTGCCTCCGGCAGATCCCATTCATCCTGAATCATCTGCCTGACCATCCTTTGCACCGGAAAGACCTTCTGTGTCTTGCGTATGGCCTGAAGGAGTGGGTCCAAGGAACACAAGGAGCAAGAGACGTGATGAATATGGATGACCAACAGTATTTATTCTAGGGGTTTTACAAGAATAAATACTGTTGGTCATCCATATTCATCACGTCTCTTGCTCCTTGTGTTCCTTGGATGGTTTTGTGAGAGCGTCGCTCCTTGCTGTGTTGGTCCTGAAGGAGTGGGTCCTCCAGGGACAACTCCTCCGCCAGTACCGGAGTCGGTATATTCAGCGCTTTCAAGGATTCTACAATAAGCGCTGGCAACTCCTCTTGGCGAAAAACCCAGACAATTTGCGCCCGATCCTCATGTTCCGGGATCTCACCTTCTTCCAACTCTTCTTCCAAGTCCAACTCCATATCCAGATCATCTCCCATAAGACCCTCTAACAAGGGGGAGTGCGCCGATTCCTCCTCCAAGGACCTGGGTCTCTTTGCCAGTCCTGCTCCTGGTTCACCTTTGCAAGCCTCCCTGGATCTCTTTGTACTGCATCCAGATGCCAAGGGACCATCCCTTTCCCTTGCTGGCGCAAGCAGAACGCCTAGTGGAGAAGCAAGAGAAACTCTGGAAAGAAACCTCCGGGCACCCCCATCACACCCAGGTTCAGTGATGTGGAAGGTCCAGGAAGATCCAAGGTGCCTGGAGACTGCAGAGGAACAGGCGCGGAAACCCCTGCCTCCTATTCCTCCCGTGATAGCAATGGAGTACTGTCATACCCTAGGGGGTCTTGCAGGGACTGTTCCATTGTGGTGGGCCTCCTGCATGCACCCCTGAAAGATGCCCGTCTCCGAGATCACACCCCACCGGGTTCCACAAACCAAGCACTGCGGTCTGGCAGGCATGGCGGGCTAGATCCATGGGCCAGCTCTGTTGCCTGCAGTTCCTGCTGGGGACCCTGAGGGAAACTGGCCCTGGTAGGTCTCTACTATCACCAGCCCCAAACCACCAAGTAGATATTTTCTCCTTTTGTTTTTTTGTGTTTCCTTTTTTAACAAGAAGGGGCTAATGCCTGAGCAAACCCAAGCAAAATTCCCCCAAAAAACGGTTAAAACAACCAACTCCCGGGGCCCCTGTTAGCTACCTGCCTAGAAAGGGCAGTCAGCCCAACCCCATGTGAGACGGGAGAAGATAAACCCAAAACCGCTGATTTTTTCCCTCTCCACACTGCTCCACGGCATCCGCCACATGGTTGCAGGCTCTGGCGGGAAGCTGGCCTCTGGCATCTTCCCTGCCCCCGATGCTGTCCTTCGTGCTGTTCCAATCAACAGAAAATAAAGAAAAGGGACCCTAGACACCGCCAACAACTCGCTAGAGGCCGAAAACACTTACCTCTCACCGGCACGGTACAGCGATTCAGGCATGCCTCTCACTCCTCGTGCTGAGCCATAACACGCAGCTTCAGCACTGAGGAGGCCTCCGTGAATGAACCGCTCAGCTGCTCAGCACCAGACTAAAGAGCCGACCCCTCACCCACTGAAAGGTTTGGGGGTCATGCGCTCCCCGGGTCTCTTCCCCACCTTCCCCAACATCTGCACCTCCAATGCAGGGGAGGGGGGGGGGATCCTCTCTATTGAATTTCTTGCCTCGAGACTCTCTAACTCCTTTTTTTTTAAATAAAGAAAAGTGCACTGCAATGAGGACTCAGAAAATAAAAACAGAAGTGTCCAAAAACCTATCTTAACCACTGTTCCTTAGTTGTCCTTCAGTGAATCCAGCACTCTGGCTCACTACCTTCTCCAGCTGCTTGGACACAGAGTACTGGAGATAGGGGCCGGATCCTGCTCTATTTGTACTGATATCATCAAAAGATGACATGCTCAGTCTCAAAGCTGTGGTACATTACCCAGAGGTGCGGGACTGGACTGGAGGGACAATAAGGAATCAACGAATTTATGTTTCCTTGTTCACCTCCTCTCATAATTTAATAGACCTCTATCTTATCTCCCTTCAACCATCTCTAAGATGAAGAGCCTTTAACCTCTTTAACCTTTCCTCATAGGAGAGCCCTTCCATCTCTTATCATTTTAGTTGCTTTTCTCTGTACCTTTTCTAATGCCGCTATATCTTTTTGGAGATGCAGAGACCAGAATTTCACACAATACTCATGATGGAGTCGCAGCATGGAACAATGCAAAGGCAACATGATATCCTTTGTTTTATTCTCCTTTCCTTTCATAATGATTCCTAACATTGTTTGCTTTATTGGTTGTCACCACACACTGGCCAAAGGATCTCAAAGTATTGACCATAACGATGCCCTTTTCCAGGGTGATGACTCTCAAATATGGAACCTCACAGCACGTAGCTATAATTTGGATTATTCTTCCTTACATACATCACTTTGCTCTTATCCACATCAGCTATCTGGATGGCCAATCTCCTAGTCTCATGAGGTTCTCTTGCAATGTCTCAGAATCTGTTTGTGATTTAACAACTTTGAATAACTACATGTCACCGCTAATTTGATCAACTAACTTTTTATTCCCATTTCCAGACCATATATAAGCTTGTTAAACAGCACCGCTTCCAGTACAGATCGTTGGGGCAGTCCACTATTCACCTTTTTTCCAATGAAAAAATTGACCATTTAGCCCTTTAAGTTCATGCATGTGTTGTGTGCCATAGAATCAATGCCAACTCCTGGCAATTCAGCTCTTGCGTTTTCATGGCAAGGTGTTATCAGTAGATTGCTACTCATTTTCTATCCAATAATCAATTCCCAAATAACAATAGGACCTTGCAGGACTTCTTAACTTCCTCAAAAGTGTCTCATGAGGCACTCTCTCAGATACATTATGGGCATTATTTTAAAGTCTTTTCTACCATTTCCACTTGCAAAATCTAGTATTTGCATGTGAAAATATAGCTATTCACATGTAAATGAGAGTTTCATAAAAAGTCTGTATTCCACACTGAAAAGGGGGATTTTCTGAAACTGTGTGGCTGTACATATTCGTATAAGTACAATAACCTGCAAACTTGTGGGTGCTGCTGTAGGAGCTGAGATATACGAACGTATTTTATGAAATATGCAGGTACATGCAGAGAGGCACTCGCATTGGCACCTGCCTGAGGGTATGTGTAAATTTGTTGCGAGTATTTCTGTGCACTTTCTAGGTGCTTATTTTAGGTATCCTGTTATGAAAGTACCTTCATAGATTGCATTTTTAAATCAGCAAGCATTATTCCTAATTAAAAACATACCCATAAACGGCAGGTGCAGATGTGCATGAGCACTTTTCACTTACAGCATGTTTCAAAGCAAAAGAACACACACGTGCACCCTCTGAACGCTGGAGCAAAGCCCATGGGTAAAAAAATACTCCTGTATGTGTGATGGTAGCTGTGACTTCTAGAAGATGTATGAATACTTCCTATAACAGTGTAAATATATGTGCACGTTTACTCCTTCTCTGGCCATAAACAAGTCCCTGCTAAAAACACACCTTTCTGGTTGC
This sequence comes from Ichthyophis bannanicus, assembly GCA_033557465.1. Lineage (NCBI taxonomy): Eukaryota > Metazoa > Chordata > Amphibia > Gymnophiona > Ichthyophiidae > Ichthyophis > Ichthyophis bannanicus. The sequence goes on along the minus strand of CM066047.1, from coordinate 111,475,793 downwards.
TTACATATCACTTCAAGGCCATCCTGAGTGCGCTCAATCTCATTTGATCTCAAAATCTAAGCAGGGTTGGGTCTGGTTAGTACTTGGATGGAAGACTACCTTAGAATACCAGGTGCTGTAGGTTTACTGTGTGGAAGAAAGGCCTCGCACTCTACCTCTGGTCATGCCTTGACAAGAAAACCCAGAGGATAATCGCAACATGAACAACTATTCACAGGATGACCAGGAAATCAACATCGACTCAATGGCACTTAACAACAGATCTTAAACCCTGACTCTTCCAGATATTAGCCTCGTACTTACCTTATCCAGTGCACTTTTCCTACTCATGTTTGGGACTCTCATTAATACACGAGGACCATGGGTCAATTTTAGCAGACAATCCAAAGGGTGCCAGTACTACCAAATTCCCCTCAAAAATAGCACTGATTTTATCTACTGTAAGTCTGTCCAAAAGATTATAAGCTCCAATGAGCAGAGAAAGTTCCTTATGTAAATCAGTACATTACTACAATAGCTCTATAAAAATGCTAAGAGTACATGTAACCTTAGCAGTAATCATAGTAGCTTCTGATTCCAATATTTAAGAGAGACATATGGAAGTAATTTTATAGCAAAACATCCATTTAAACCTAGCTCATGAAGATTACATAAACACTTACGCGACTTTATAAAATAGTCTCCCAGAAGTCACCCAATAGTGTACAAAAATGTATAAAAAACAATAATGTCAATTTTCAGCTACAGTCAGCCTCAAAGTTGGATGGGTATATTATCCCTTTAATTTTAAGCAGATTTTCAGTGGTGCTATTCGTTCAAGTGGCACTGCTGAAAATCCACAAATAAAAGGCAAACAGATAAGATACCTGCTATTTGTACAACACCACTTAAATGGATAAGTTACTCATTTAGGAGGCTGATTTTATAAGGGGTGTATGGAAAGTTACACACAATTTATGCACATAAGTCCCTCTTTTAAAGGGCTTACACGTTTGACTGAGCATTTACGCACGCACTTTGGTCATCGCTATTCTTCAAGCATGCACATAAGTCCCACTGTGCATACTTTCAGCTGGGATATTTAGGGGCGGAGCATACACGGGGCCTAATTTTGCATGCATAAGTTATAGAATATTATGACATATGCATGATTCCACCCAATCTAGGCGAGTGCAGCTACACCTGATCTAGGGCAATTAGGTTAAGGTGCATCAATATGTCCCTATTGTATGAAGCAGAGTACGCACGTTCTTCACTTTATAAAATAAGCCCCAAATACATGTGTGGAAACGCACACTGAATGCATGGAGATTTATAAAAAATTACCCTCCGTAGCTGAATTTCACTGATTAAACATGTAACACGTTGGCCAGCTCTGGAATGCCTCCTAATCACACCTCTTCTTTAAGTCCATAACTTTAGGCATTTATCAATTTAAACAGCTAGGGTTATCTGACAAGTGGCTGGTTAAAAAAAAAGAAAACAAACACACTGTGACGTCAACCACCACCTAAGTGCTTTGCTTGCATTGTTTCTGTAAGCTTGCTTGATAGTTTAGGTTTTTGGGGTTAGCTGGTTTGTTCTAACAACTATATAGCAAAAAGCCCTATAAGAGCAGTATTATGATAAATGGGATGTATCCCCCACACATATACGTACAGGCGTGATGTATCCTAGCACATCTCCTAGGAAATGCCGTTCTCTCACTTTCTTTGCACAGTAATTTTTATATTCCAGCACAATGTCTTTAAATTTGGGATTGGTGACCACCAGTTCCCGATCCTGGACTGGACTATCCGAAGGACGAGTCTAAAATGGAAAAAATTAAGGAAATAATTTTAAAAAGGGTGGAACAGGTAAACATTTTTATGCATTTATATATTGATAGCACTTAGAACTTCTTGCAGATCAGCTTCCAAGCTGAGAATATTGGGAGTCTCTTCATTTAGCGTAGTTACTTACCTGTAACAGGGACAGCAGGAATCACTCCTCACATATGGAGCCCATGCAGAAGCTCCTCCCCAGCTTTCAAAGAAAGCCTTTGGGAGATGCCACCACGCATGCCTGGTCCCCTTCCCGCCCAAGGGTGCTACCTTGCTCAGACAGGTGACATAGCTAGGAAGGCATAAAAAGAAAATAAGGTAAAGGAGGCAACTCCAAGGGGAGGAGGAAGGGTTGTGAGGACCGATTCTGCTGTCCCTGGAGAACACCTGTTACAGGTGAGTAACTATGCTTTCTCCAGGAACAAGCAGGAAGTCAGTTCTCGCATATGGAACTCCCTAGCTCCAGGCTGCCGGGAACTGAAACACGACAGCACCAGCAGCGAACATGGCAGGGTAGCCCTAAATTGCAGAAGATGAGTCCCCGATTAAGAGACTCTGCAGACCCTAGTGTCCAGAGGGGCCATCACTCTGGTAACCTGAACACAGAAGTGTCGGAGGGCCGGAGTTGCCTACACCCCGAATAGATTGCTAAGTAACATCTAGCAAAAGACACTGTCCCGATGGGACTTGCTTTCCATGCAGTAGTGAGCTGCGAATGTGTGAACTGAAGACCACGTGGTGGCCTTGCAGATCTCCGTGACCGGCACCGAGAGCAGGTTTGCCACCAAAGTGGCCATCGCTCTCATGCAGGAAGAGTCCAGCCCACTTATAGGCGAGGCTGATACAGTCCGCCACCCAAGTGGACAGAGTTTGCTTAGTCACTGGGAGCCTCAGCCTAAAGGGGTCGTACGAAGCAAAACGTTGAGACGCTTTGCAGTGCCCTCAGTCCGTTGACGGTAGAAGGACAGGTCTCTTTTACAATCTAAAGTATGGCGTACAGCAGGGGTCTCAAACTCAAATTGCTTTGAGGGCCAAATGAGGACTTGTAGAGTAACCCGGGGGCCGCACGCAGGCCTCATTTGCATAAGGGCCTCATTTGCATAAATATTTGCATAATGTTACCATACACTAACTTTTAGTAAACGTGCCTCTTAATGAGTGTATGGATAAAGAAAGACTAAAAGATTTCTACATTACTATAAACCAGTGCCAACCGCCAGGCACATTAGGAACTACTAGAAACACTGCCCATTTAGAACCCATAGCAAACCTGCCATGTCCTAACAGCACTACCAGGACTCACAAAAGCACCATACCCTAACTATCAAAAGGCAACACTGCAAATATTAAATCAACACATTTCAGAGAACAACAATACATGACCTACTGGGGAAAGAGAACAAGTGGCAATGTCAAATAGGAATTACATAAACAGAATACCTCAGCTCAGTTACACATGCAGAACATACACCATCACCAAACAAGGAATCACAATTTAGAAACAGGAAGACAATTAAACTGGGAACCCCAAAAGCCAAACTTAGAATGTACAACTCTGTAGAAATAAAACTATAAATTGATTTCCTCTTGTATTAAATAAAGTGCAGACGTTAAAGATGCACATTTCCAAGAGCTGACATATTTCAGTTAATAAATTCAAAATAAAGAGAGATTTTTCTACCTTTTGTGCATTTTTTTTTCAGTTGCAATTGTTCCAGCCACTTTCTTCTGGTTTCTTCGTGTCTTCTGCTAACGCTCCATTGTCTGCTGTCCATTTGTCTTTTCTTCTTTCCTAGTTTTTTTCCATTCTTTCTACATCTGCTTTAACATACTAATCATTCTCCTTTTGCTCTTTCCTCATTCCTATTTCATCCACTCAAATTTTACCCCTCCATCCTCAATCCCCACTTACTCTCCCAATACCCGGCCAATTGTAGATTTTTCTTCCCTCCCACACAAAATATATTTCCCCTCTCCATTTCACTCTCCCAGCCCCATCCCATTCTAATCGTCCCCCAACATCAACTCCCTTTTAGCTCCTGCCCCACCCAGCATCCGTTCCCTTCTAGTCCCCGCATCATCAGCCCATTTCCAGTCCTAGCTCCCTCCCCTCACAGCCCATTTCCTTTCCAAGCCCCCCTCCCCATCAGCCCATTTCCATTCCAAGCCCCCTTCCACTCAGCCCATTTCCATTCCAAGACCCTGTCCCCATCAGCTATTTGCAGTTCAAGCTCCCCCTTCTACTCGGCCCATTTCCAGTCCTAGCACCCCCCCCCCCAGTCCATTACCAGTTCTAGCCCCCCCCCATAGCCCATTATCAGTCCTAAGCCCCCCCAACAGCCCACTTCCAGTCCTAACCCTTCCATCACCCCATCTTCATTCTTAGCCCCCCCCATAACCCCATTTTCAGTCTTAGCCCCCCAATCAGACCACCTCCAGTCCTAACCCCCATCTGTCCATTACCAGTCCTAACCCATCACCCCATTTTCAGTACTATCCCCCCATCACCCGGGGATGGGGGGATAGTACTGGATCTGTTTTCTAAGTCCTCCAGCTTCAACTGCACTTACTCAAACCACTCCTTTTCCTTCCTTTTCATTTCCCTCTCTTCTTGCCATACCTCCAGCAGGTTCTCGTGGTCCCCCATGCGGAATGTCAGCTCTGCCACCTCCTCCTTTATTCCAGCCAGCATCTACCCAGCTCGGTTTTTGCAGAGTGTACCTCAGCCTTCAGCTCCTCTATCCACTCTCGCAGCTCTCTGGTCACCGTTGCCCCTGCTGCTCCATTCCGCTCCTCCTCCGGGCCTCCACTCGCTCTCCCCTCTTTCTCCACGTGTTCTGCCTGCACGTTGTCCATCTGCGCCATTCTCCTTTCCCCCGCAGCTACATTCAGGCCGGCGCACTCATAGTCGCAGATGTCCGTGGCTTTTTTTCCGGGTTGCCATTCTCCGGTCCCTCTCTGTCTGCTTTCCTGCACTAGGAGATGCCACAAAACCCCTCTGCAGAGTTTTGTTGCTGTTTTGCTGCAGGCTGGCCCTGGAGCTCTCCACTTAAGCCACCATCGCGGTGGGTGACGTCACTTCCTCCCACCCACCTCTGTTCTAACGGCTGTTGCAGGTGTCGGTAATATGTCGGCAGCAGAAGCCGGGGGGAGGTTTTTGTTTCTTCGGCATCGCGGGCCGCACAAAGGTCTTTCGCGGGCCGCATGCGGCCCGCGGGCCGCGTGTTTGAGACCCCTGGCGTACAGTCTCCTTCCCTCCTGCATGGGATCTGTGGAAGAAGGTGGGACCACCTCCTGATTGAGGTGGAAACGAGATACCACCTTCAGGAGGAATTTGAGGTGCGTGCAAAGCACCACTCTGTTCTTGTAGAACCTTGTGAAAAACTCAAAGGGCATTTGTAAGTGCACGTAGTTCCAGAAGGTTTATCTGTAACAGAGATTCCTGGTGTGTCCACTGTCCCTGGGTGGTTAGATTGTTCATATGTGATCTCCAACCAAGCTTGGAGGCATCCATTGTCAGGGTGCATTGAGGTGGAGGCATCTGAAAAGGTGACCCCTCGAGTAGGGTTTGAAGGGAACACCACTACTGAAGAGAAGTGGAGGGATGATGCATATTTTGTCTGAGAGATATCTGGTTGCCTGGGTCTCTTGAGACAAAAGAGTCCATTGGGCTTGTCACATGGGCAGGCGGGCACAGGGACTGTGGAGGCCATGTGTCCCTAAAGGTGTAGCATCTTCGAGCTGTTACACAAGTGTGACTTCTTATCTTGTGGGTTAGCTCGATGAGTCAGATAAGCTCTGTCCTGTGTCCAGAAGTGCTCCGATGAACTCGAGCCACTGGGTTGGCACCGGGGCGACTTGGAAACGTTTAAGATGAATCCCAGATGTTGGAGCACCTTGATGAAGGGAGAGCTTTACCTCTTGTGGGGATTCTCCCCTGATTAGCCAATCATTTAAGTAGGGGAAGACAAAAACCCCTAAAGTGCGAAGGTAGGCCGCAACCACTGCCATGCACTTTGTGAATACTCAGGGTGCAGAGGCTAAGCGAAAGGTGAGCACACAATATTGGTAATGGTTCTGGTGGAACCGAAATGCAGTTACTATCTGTGCTGAGGGTGGATCAGTAAGGTGAAATTAGATTTACCTGCTAATTGTTGTTCCTTGAGGAACTCCAGTCCAGTCCCAAACCTCTGGGGTTTAGCACCTCCTCCTGTAGCTTGGAGACTGAGTACATCATTCTTCTGATGACACTGGTATAAGTAGCCGAGGGACCGCCTCCTTGCTCCAGTAACCTATTGACAAAGCAGACTCACCAGAGCAACAATTAAGTAGGTAACACAACCCTTTAACTGTAACTATAACAACCTAATATTGTAGAATCTAACAGTCACCCATCAATTGTCCTTGTGCTGATTAGGAACGCTTTTGCCCCCTACAAAGGACCACCATCACCATCCATCCTTCTAAAATAATCACCTCCGCTCCCCTGCCGGACCGCAACCCTTGCAGCTGCCCCCTTCAGCTTACCTACGAAAGCTTTCTTCGCTTCAGGCCACAGTCCAAGGCCAATACCAGGGAGGGATGCGGGACTGGACTGGAGTTCCTCAAGGAACAACAATTAGCAGGTAAGTCTAATTTCACCTTCCTTATCGTCCCTCCAGTCCAGTCCCGAACCTCTGGGGATGTAACAGAGCAATGAAGCAAATTAACGGGAGGGACTCGCCAAACCAGCCTGAAGCACCGCTGATCCGAACAGAGTATCCCGTCCGGCCTGAACATCCAACCGGTAATGCTTAACAAAGGAATTCAAAGACGACCAAGTCACCGCTCTACAAATGTCAGCCGCTGGCACCAAACTATACTCCGCCCACGAAGTTGCCTGAGCCCTCGTCTAATGAGCCCTCAGGCCTTCCGGAACAGGCTTACCCCCTTCAACACATATGCCGATGCAATAGCTCCCTTGAGCCACCTTGCAATAGAAGCCTTCAACGCCGTTTCACCCTGTCTTGCTCCCCCAAACAAGACAAAATAATCTATCTGTCCTACGGACGGAAGCTGTCCTCCTCAAATACCTCTTTAGCACCTGCCGGACATCCAGCAGATGCAACCGCCCTTTGGACGCATCCTGGCCCTTGTCCTCAAAAACTGGCAGCGACACCATCTGTTTCAAATGAAACGTCGACACCACCTTAGGCAAGAATGAAGGAACGGACCTCAATACCACCTTGTTGTCATAGAAGGACAAAAAGGGTTCCCAACATGACAGCGCCTGCAACTCAGAAATCCTATGAGCCGAAAAAATAGCCACCATAAATACCACTTTGAGAGTAAGGTCCTTGTCCGCCCCATTCTCCAATGGCTCAAACAGCCCACGAACTAACGGCTCCAGCACCAAATTGAGATCCCATATGGGCACCGCTGATCTACACGGAGGCCTCAAGATCGATGCTGTTCTTAAAAATCGCTTAATATCTGGATGTGTCCCGAGTGTCGTTCCCTGTACTTTCCCCCAATAACAGGACAATGCTGCCAACTGGACTCTTAAGGACGTGGCCACTAGGCCCTTATCAAAACCATCCTACAAAAAGGAAAGAACTTGTGGAACCGAAACTCTCAACGGTTGCACCTGACGGCTTTCACACCACGCCTTAAAAATGCGCCAGATATGTACATATGCTAGCGAGGTAGACCGACGCCTGGACCTCAACAAGGTAGAAATTACCTCCGTCGAGTACCCCCCTTGCCCTCAGCCTTGCCCTTTCAAGAGCCAGGCCGTAAGCGAGAATCGATCCATCTGAGGCATGTTCAACGGACCCTGCACCAAGAGGTCCCCCCTGACCGGCAGCTTCCAAGGCTGATCCACCAGTAGCCGTATCAGATCTGCATACCAAGGCCTTCTTGGCCAATCCGGCGAAATCAGGATCACCTGACCTTTATGATGCTCTATTCGCTGTAGCACGCGACCTATCAATACCCAGGGTAGAAACACGTACAGGAGCTGAATGACCCTCTGACATCCTTTCTCGCCTTCTGCTGAAAAAATGACTGGCCTTTGCTGACTCGAACGTTGCCATAAGATCCATCACTGGAGTTCTCCACCTCAGCACTAGTAACTCGAATACCTCTGGGTGGAGAACCCACTCCACCGGGTCCACTTTGACCCGACTTTAAAAAAAAACAAAATAAAAACGGCTTTCACGTTGTCCACCCCTGCGACATGTGCCGCCGACAAAGCCACCAGATGTACCTCGGCCCAGCTTAACAGTTCCTCTGCCTCTTCTTCCAGAGCCACACTGCTGTTGCCGCCCTGGCGATTGATGTAGGCCACTGCTGTCGCGTTGTCGGACAGCACTTGGATCACCTTCCCCCGCAGCCACTGCTGAAAGGCTCAAAGAGCTAGAGTTACCGCCCTTAGCTCTAACCTGTTGATGGATCACACCTTCTCCCGATTTTCCCACTGACCCTGGGCAAACCGTCCTTCGAAGTGTGCTCCCCAGCCGAACAGACTGATAAGCGGTATGCAAGCCGGAGCTTCCAACGGCATCCCTTTTACCAGACACCCCGGATGTAGCTACCAGAGGAGAGCCTGACAGATCTCCACCAAACATCGCAACCTCCGAGACAACGGGTCCGACTGATGAGACCATCTCCGCAGCAATGCCCTCTGCAACGGTCTCATGTGGACTCTGGCCCAAGGGACTAACTCAAGCATAGCCACCATTGTTCCCAGAAGCTGTAGATAATGCTACGCCGTGGGAGCCTCTCTCTTCAAAAAAGCACGGACCGACTTCCGGTGACGTCACCCACCCGAATGGCGGCGTAGCGTGAGAGCTCCGCCACCGGCAAATTAATTAATGCTATAATAGCCCCTTAGGGCAAAGAAACGGGCAGAGAGATCGGGCAGGCGCCGACTTACCCCACCGGAGGCTTGCGCGTGTGGTGTGGAGGAGCGAGGAGCCGAGCAACAGTCTGGAGCGGCAGCCCAGCCACACACGAGCGGTTTAGCCAGAGGAGGTGGTGAGCAGACAACGGGAGAGTGGGGATCGTCGGGCGGAGGCTGGCTGAGAGAGGGCTGAGGGGGAGCGCCCACAACCGGCAGAAACAGCCCAGCAATTGAAACTTTGGAGCGCGGTGGCACGACGCGGTGAGAGCCGAGAGAGGCCTGCCATGTGGTCTGTGCTGTTCAGAGAAAGACCTGCAGGCGAGCCGCTCATACATCTGAGAGCGGGAACAGCGGGAGAGTTGGCAGCAGCGGTGTGAGGGGCAGCAGAGAACCGCGGGGAGTCTCCAAAGTCTCCTTTCCAACAGGGGCTGGAACAAGAAGCTGTGTGAGTCCGGGTGCAGGGCCCAATTGCTGCACAGGTACAAGAGAGGAGGGGGGGCGGTGAGCCCGGAGTGCAAGCTGTAAAGACAGCTGAGGGAAGAGTGCACTGGCCTATAATGGAGAAGGCTAATAAAAAAGAGAGCTTGATGAAGAAGAAACTGGCTGAGTTCCGCTCCCCATATGTAACGTCTAAGGGCGGGAAAGATGGGGAGAAACCAGGCAAAACAGTGGCAGAGGCCCCGCACAGCCCGGGGGGGAGTGAAGGTGGAGAGGATTGCCTGACTGCAGCGGAACAGATTAAACAATGGCTCCTCGAGTTAAAGGAGGAACTGAAGGTGGAGATGTGTGGAGTGAAAAATGAGATCAAGGAGGCTGTGCAGACTATGCGCCAAGACATTCTGGAGCTGGGAGAACGAGTTGAAGAGACCGAAACTAAGCTGGAAAGTCAAGGGGAGACTCTGACGCAGATCCAGAACAGCTGGGACGAGCTGAAGTCGGCGCAGGAGGTCCTCAGAGCCAAAACAGAAGATCTGGAAGATCGCTCACGAAGATGCAATCTCCGAGTGCGAGGAGTGCCGGAAGTACCTAAGTATAAGAACTGCGAGGGGGTAGTCCAGAAGATATTCAAAGACCTCCTAGCAGCAGCTGGACAAGGGGAGGATGTAGACGATAATCGTCCGACAATAGAAAGAGCGCACAGAGGCCTAGGGCCCATTCGAGAAAATAGGCCAAGAGACATAGTGGTATATCTGAGCTCTTATAAGAACAAGGAACTGTTGCTGGGAGCCAATCGCCAATTGAAAAGCTTTCACTGGGAGGGCCATAAAGTGGAGTTGTATCAAGACCTGCCTCAGGGAACGCTGCAGCGAAGGAGAGAGATAAGAGAAGTAACAGCATATCTGAGGAGAACAGAACTGAGATACAAGTGGCTTTTTCCATTTGGATTATTGATCACGGTGAAAGGGCGATCGCGGACAGTGAGATCCAGTGCGGAGGCTTGGAAGGCCTTGCGGGAACTTGGAGCAGAGCATCTACCGGAGACGGTTGACAGTACATCTTCTTCACAGAGACTGGAATCCAGGCCGGAGAGGACGGAGAGTGCGAAATGGCAGAGGGCGAGCAGTCGGAGGCTGGCCAGGACGGCTAAGGGAGGCCACCAGAGTCCAGAGCCAGAGCAAGAGACCGGATGAGCGGTGGCAACTTACTAAAGGACTGGTATCTCTAAATAAGTGCTGTTGGCAGGTTTGGGGGAGGAGGAGGGGAGCGCAGCAGGCTAGGAGGGGTAGGGGGGGAGAGGTAGGAGTAGAGAAGGGGGGGGAAGGTATTAAGGGGGGAGGCGAGATGACGGGATAAAAGAGGTAAGGGGTAGTGGGGGGTGTGGGGCTGGGTTGGGGGGAGGAGGGGGCAAGGGGCTGATGGGGAACAACAGGTGGGGAGGTGGAGGGAGTCACTGACAAGGAAGTCGAGCCTCCGTAGAGGAGAGCTATGATAGGGGGAGGTGGGGGGAGGGGGGGAGGTGAGGGGAGGTAGGGGGGACGAGGGGGGAGGAGGGGGGAGGGAAGAGAGGAATGGTTGGCGGGTGGGAGGGGGGGGAAGGGGGGGGAAGGGGCGAAGGAGGGGTGTTGAAAATTCTAATGTTGAATGTTAAAGGATTAAACTCACCATGGAAAAGGCAGAAATTGTACAACGAATTAACAAGGCATAAGGCGGATATAGTAATGTTGCAGGAGACACATTTACAGAAAAAGCATGAGGCACTGGTGCAGCCCAGTGGGTATAAGCATCGTATATTCGCTTCTAACCTTAGAGAGAAAAAGAAAGGCGGGGTGGTGGTATTCATTAGCGGGGAAGCCCAAACAGAGGTCCAGATGATATCCCGGGATAAGGGGGGAAGATATCTCTTGATGAGGGTAAAGCTGGGGGAGGAGTGGTTTTGTGTGGTAAATGTGTATGCCCCTACGGGTACCCAAATGGAGTTTTGGAAAGAGCTGGGTGAGCAGGTGGCGGCAATGGGGGATGGAGTGCTGATTTGTGGTGGGGATTTCAATTTGGCCTGGGAGGTTGGGAGAGACACGACAGGGCAGCGGGAAGGGAGAGGAAAGGATAGGAAGTGCTATCATAGATTTGTGCAGGAGAATGGCCTGATTGATGCGTGGCGGCTGCTAACTCCGGGCCGAAAGCAATTCTCCTTCTTCTCATCAGCTCATGGAACATACTCCCGGTTGGACACTATATGGGTGGGGAAGGAATTAGCAGGGAGGATTAAGGGGGGAGACATAGAACCAATCACATGGTCCGATCATGCTCCAGTGTGATGCAAGTGTGGGTGGTAGGGGAGGATAAGGGACGACAATTTTGGAAATTGAATGAGAGTCTGTTGGAGGATGACAGGGTGGCGAAAGAGATTGAAAGCTTAATTCCGGAGTATTTTGGGCAGAATGGTGGCGGAGAAGTAAAAGAGGGAGTGGTCTGGGATGCCTTTAAGGCTGTTGTAAGGGGGGTGTTCATTAAGTGGGGGGCGCGCACAAAGCGGGAGAGGGCAGAGCGGGAGGAGCAGCTGAGGCGGCAATTGCGCGAGATGGAAGAGAGGGATATGCAGGGGGGGTGGACAGTATCGAGGGGCAGTCTTGGAACTCAGGGCCAAAGTAAATGCAATAGAGGCGGAGAAGATACAGTTCCGTCTGCAGTTGTTGAAACAGAGGTTCTTTGAAGGGGGTAACAAAGCAGGGAAATTCCTCGCGAGACAGCTGAAAAAGCGGAGGGAGTGGAATAGGATCGCGCAAATTAGGAGTAGGGGGGTGGTGGTGCGGGAGGATCAGCGCATTAGAGAAGAATTCGTGTCCTTCTATAGTAACTTGTACGCGGCACGGGAGACGGGGTCTCAGGAGGATATCCAAGAGTATGTGAGGGAAGCAGGGCTACCGAGCTTGACGGAGGACGAGCAGAAAGGGCTGGATAGGGAAATCCATACCGAGGAGGTGGTGCAGGCCATTAAGGCCTTGAAGTCCGGTAAAGCCCCAGGGCTCGACGGCCTGACGACACGGTTTTACAAACAATTTGGGAGTCTTTTGGTGCAACCGTTGACCAGGGTTTTAAATGGGCCGCGAAAGGGGGAGAATTTGGCGGACACGATGGGATGGGCAGGTATCACTCTTATTCATAAGGATGGAAAGGATCCTCAAGAGTGTGCGTCATATCGGCCAATTTCTTTGCTGAATGTTGATGCGAAGTTACTGGCAAAAGTGCTAGCGACTAGACTTAATCAGCTCTTAGGGAAATTGGTGCATGAAGACCAAACTGGGTTTGTGCCGGGCCGGCAAGTGGCAGACAACATACGGAAAGTGTTAAATGTGATCTGGTCGGCACAAAAGAAGGGGAAGGAGACCTTGTTGGTCTCATTAGATGCCGAGAAGGCCTTTGATCAAGTGTCCTGGACATTTCTGTATTCGGTATTGGAACTCCTGGGGTTTGGGCCAGGCTTCGTGCAGTGGATAAGGGCTTTGTATACTAGGCCAAAAGCATGTGTACGCGTAAATGGGGGTTATTCTGAGTTCTTTCCGCTCGAACGAGGGACTCGACAGGGGTGTCCGTTATCCCCTCTATTGTTTGCGCTATCCCTCGAGCCATTAGCGGCGAGGTTGAGGGGCAGTCCTGAGGTTGCAGGGGTTAGGGTGGGAAGCCAGGAATCTAAAGTGTCCCTCTTTGCGGATGACATACTCTTGACAATCACGAAACCTAGAGAAACCCTCAAGGCAGTGATGAGTGAGATACACGAATATGGCAAGAGGGCGGGTTTTCGGATTAATTGGGGGAAATCGGAGATCTTAAGAATAGTGGGGGAGGAGGGTGGGCAGCGGGAGTGGCAACAGAGTTTCCCATTTAAATGGGCAAAGAAGTCGATTCGCTATTTAGGAGTGCAGCTGGGGAGGACCTTGGAGGACTTGTACAAATTAAATTATAATAAACTGGTGGGGCGAGTGGAGGAGCGTCTGCAGGGTTGGAGCAGAGGGTATTATTCGTGGTTCGGACGAGTGGCATCGGTGAAAATTATGCTCCTTCCCCAGTTTTTGTTCCTTTTCCAAGTTTTACCTATACAGATACCCCGAAGAGTATTGAAGAGGGTACAGCAACAGGTGGAAAGATTTGTCTGGGGGGGGGAAAGGCCAAGGGTAGCGGCAAGAACGATGCAAGTGTTGGTAGGGGAGGGGGGGATGGGGGTCCCCAATTTTAGTCTGTATTACGCGGCAGCGCAGTTGCGAGCAGTTTACGCGTGGCTGCGGGAGCCATATAAGCAGTGGGTAAGGATGGAGGTGGATGAGTATCAACCGGGAGAATTAGAACGTATAGTTTGGGAGGGGAAGGGGGAGAAGGATAGGAATCCCCTAGTGGGGCACACACTAAAGGTGTGGCAACAGTATAGGAAGCGGTTGGTGGGGGATAAAAGGTGGTCGTCTACCATGTCTCTACAGGCCTGCTGTATGGAGGGCATCGGCCCACAGGCCACAGTGCTTCGAAGATGGGCGAAGCTCGGCTTGACCCAGGTGTCCCAGATAGTGGTAGGGACGCAGTGTAGAGGTTTTGAGGGAGTGCGAGACCTATACCGACTGGGTGAGTCGGAAAGGTTTGCGTATATGCAGATGTGCTCGGTGGTTCGACAAAAGGGGAGGGAGCAGGGAGGACGGGGGGGAGGGGAGTGGTTTGAAGGAGCGTGTTTAGGTTCCATGGGGCGGCAGGGGATGCTCTCTAGGATTTACAGAGGACTGATAGCCAGGGGGGAAGGAAAGTTGAAATATATGGAAGCGTGGGAAAAGGATTTAGGGGTAACATGGGGGGGTGGAAGAGTGGGAGGCTGTTGTAATGGGCATAGCTAGGTTCTCCATAGCCACATCATTGCGAGAGAATGGCTTTAAGGTGTTGTGTCGCTGGTATCTTACACCGGAGAGATTGTGTAGGGCGGGGGTGCTACAGACGGATGAATGTTGGCGTATGTGTGGGGAGAGAGGATCTTGGATGCATATGTGGTGGACGTGTCCAGTTGTTAAAGAGTATTGGAGCAAAATAGGGGAGAACATTAATAAAATTGTGGGGGCGAATATTGAGCTTGGACCTGAGATGTGTCTCCTGCATAGGTCAGATGGGAGGTGGGAAGGGGACTGGAGAATCATTTGGTATAGTGTAACAGCGGCACGGTGCGAAATAGCATGGTACTGGAATAGGCCGAATTTGCCTTCCATGACTAGTTTTGCACGTAGAGTGTCCCATCTTTATACAATGTACAAACTGACGGGGGAGAGGAGGGGAAGAGGGGCGCAAGTTGAGAAGCGGTGGGCGGGGGTTTGGAAGTGGTTGCACGAAGGGGGGTGGAAGGAAGGGGGCGGTGTAAGGGATAGGAGTAAGGAGGGGGGGCTGTAATTTGGGGGACTAGGTAGAGGGAGGGGGATTTATTATAACGGATTAAGGAGTTTCAGTGCAATGTAGGAAGGTATGACTTGTTAATGATAATTAATACCAGTTATGTGTTGGTAACACTGGTTGAAAGTTGAATTGTATTTTCATTCCTGTCCATGGTCTACAGTGTGGGCATAAGGACAGGGAAGGGAAGGTAGGGCAGTGTGGTTAATCAATGTTCGCTATGTCTTTCTGGTATTGTGTACAGGATGTTAGTTACTTTTTTGTATAGTATGTGAAAGATCTTGTACAATGTAATTGTGGGTATGCTGGAAATGTAAGTGCAAAGGTTGACAATAAAAATTTATAAAAGAAAAAAAAAAAAAAAAGCACGGACCAGTCTTCTCAGCCCGTCCACCCTTAAGCGAGGTAGGAAGACTCTGCCTACCTTCGTGTCGAAGCGTGCCCCCAAATACTCCAGCTCCTGATATGGCGACAGTCTGCTCTTCGCTACATTGACTACTCACCCCAGGCTCTGCAACAACTGCACCACCCGGCGAGTAGCCACCTCGCTCTCAGTCCTTGACTTCGCTCGAATCAACCAATCGTCCAGGTAGGGGTGAACCAACACCCCTTCCTTGCGCAATGCTGCCGCCACCACTACCATCACCTTGGTGAATGTCCGTGGAGCTGTTGCCAAACCAAACGGCAACGCCTGGAACTGAAAATGTCCCATGGAAACTGCAAACCTGAGAAACTGCTGATGCTCCCAGCAAATGGGAATGCGCAAGTAGGCCTCTGACAAGTCCAATGAAGTGAGAAACTCTCCCTGTCATACCGCCACAATGACGGACCACAGAGTCTCCATCCGAAAATGCAACACCTGGAGACACCAATTTACCCTCTTGAGATCCAAAATCGGCCGAAAAGTTCCCTCCTTTTTTGGCACCACAAAGTATATGGAGTATCAACCGCAGCCGCACTAGTCCGGAGGAACTGGCATTACTGCCTTTAAAGTCAGGAGCCTTTCCAACGTCTCCTGCACTGCTGACAGCTTTGAATGCGCCTTGCAGGGCGATTGCACGAAGGAATCGACCACCGGGTGTTGAAATTCAAGAGCATATCCTTCTCGAATCACCTCCAACACCCACTGATCCGACGTAATCTACTACGACTACTACTACTACTACTACTACTACTACTATTTAGCATTTATATAGCGCTACGCACTTGGTCCAGGCCGGATAAAACTCCCATAGTCTTCCCCCCACGGGTACCAATCCGACCTGGACCCCCCCTTACATTTACTTCATTGCGGTTTTCGGAGGTTCGAAGAATTGGAAGCCGCAAAACCTCTACCTGCCCCTCTGAACCCCCAAAACCCCTGGGTCCTGTAGGGAAAACATCCTCTCTGAAACTGGCCAAACCTGAGTGAATGAAAACGGCGAAACTCCCTCTGCTGACTCTTGGTCACTGCAGTAGGATGTCCTTGCTTTTGCTTGTCCTCAGGCAGCCTTCCGCCTTTAGACTCCCCCAGGTCCTTCACCAACTTATCCAAATCCTCCCCAAAGAGAAGCTTACCCCGAAAAGGAAGCTTACCTAGCCTAGCCTTAGAGGATCCCTCTGCCGCCCAGTTATGAAGCCAGAGATACCTGCGCGCCGCTATCACAGACGCAATACTCTTCGAAAGGCATTGAATAAGGTCATAATGGATGTCAGCCAAATATGCTGCTCCGGACTCCAACCTAGCTGCCTCATCGGTCGAGCCCTCCGCCTGTACTCCCTGAATCCTTTGAGACCACCGAAGACAGGCCCTTGCCACCCATGCCCCACAAATAGAGGCATGCATAGAAAGTGCATTGACATCAAAAACTTGCTTCAACAAGGTGTCCAATCTCCTGTCCTGGGCATCCTTGAGAGCGGCACTACCTTCTACCGGAATTGTAGTCTTCTTGGTAATGGCGGACACAGCAGCATCCACCTTGGGAGATCGAAAAAGATCTCTATCCTGATCTGCCAAAGGATGAAGACGTACCATCACTCTGGACCACCCTCCCCTGGGATAATCATAGCTTTATAGGTACTTACACATCTTAAAAGACAGGAGGTGCTTTCAGGTGAAGCTCATTACCCAAATCAGTCATACACTAAGGACCTGAGATTAATTAAGCTTCAGGTGAACAAGGTATATTAAACGTATTAGGTACAGTTTTATTGGTATAAATACCCATAGCAACCCCTAGTAAGTAAGAACTTAAAGATCTAGACACAAACTTAAAACTAAGATGCAGACAGCAGTCCAGCAGCGGGATGGGGGTTTTCCAGTCTTTTGCATTGAGTGTCACATGTATGATTTTCTCCCAGTTGGTGAGAGGTCTTAAGTGTGCACTAGGTGCAAGGAGCTCTTTTCTCTCAGGGAACAAGTCCGTTCTCTAGAGGCTAAAGTAGCAGACTTGGAAAACATAAGACAGACAGAGAGGTACATAGATGAGACCTACAGGGATATAGTCCTGAAGTCCCACCTCCAGTCTGGCAGCACCCCTGTTGCCATGGAGGAGAGAGGTCACGTGACAGGAGAGCATCACCCTGGTGTGGCAGGAAGTGATCCTGTAACTAGGACCTGTCCTCCAGGTGATGTAAAACCTTCTCGCACCGAGGAAGTTTCTCTAGGGCCATGTGCCCATGAGGGAATGGTTAGGACAGCCGTTATAGTTGATGATTCGATCATTAGGCATGTAGATAGCTGGGTGGCTGGTGGACGTGAGGATCGCCTGGTAACATGCCTGCCTGGTGCGAAGGTAGCGGACCTCACGCGCCACCTAGATAAGGTCTTAGATAGTGCTGGGGAGGAGTCTGCTGTCTTGGTACATGTCGGTACCAATGACATAGGAAAATGTGGTAGAGAGGTTCTGGAGGCAAAATATAGGCTTTTAGGTAGGAAGTTGAAATCCAGAACTTCCAGGGTAGCATTCTCCGAAATGCTTCCTGTTCCACGCGCAGGACCCAAAAGGCAGGCAGAGCTCCGGAGTCTCAATGCGTGGATGAGACAGTGGTGCAGAGATGAGGGTTTTTGGATTTGTTAGGAACTGGGGAACATTCTGGGGAAAGGAGGGGCTCTTCCGAAGGGATGGGCTTCACCTTAACCGGGATGGAACCAGGCTGCTGGCATTAACCTTTAAAAAGGAGACAGAGCAGCTTTTAAACTAGATATTAGGGGAAAGCCGACAGTCGCCCAAGAGCGGATGGTTCGGAACAATGTATCCTTGAAGGATACTACCAAAAGCAGAGAGGTTCCACAAAAGAGTAAAGTAGCCCAAATGCCCTCAAGTATGGAGCAGACAGAGCTTAAAGATCCCAATTTACCCATGTCTAACAATAGCCAAATTAACATGAATAAAATACATTCTCTAAAATGCTTGTATGCAAATGCTAGAAGTCTAAAGAATAAGATGGGAGAGTTAGAATATATAGCACTAAATGAAAGGTTAGATATGATTGGAATATCAGAGACATAGTGGAAGGAGGACAACCAGTGGGACACTGTGATACCTGGGTACAAACTATATCGTAATGATAGAGCTGATCAAATTGGTGGAGGGGTTGCGCTCTATGTTAGAGAGGGCATTGACTCAGAAAGGATTAAAGTTTTGCAGGAAACAAAATCTGCTGTAGAATCTATATGGATTGAAATTCCATATAAAAGGGGGAAGGCGATGGCAGTGGGGGTGTACTATCGAGCACCTGGCCAGAATGACCAAATGGATGATGAAATGCTCAAAGAAATCAAGGAAGCTAACAAACGTTACAGCGCAGTAATAATAAAGCGTAGTTACTCACCTGTAACAGGTGTTCTCCAGGAGCAGCAGGAATCAGTCCTCACTTATGGGTGACGTCGGCGCCGACGGAGCCCTCGCGGAGCAATTTTCCCCAGCTTTCAAAGAAAGCCTTTGGGAATTGCAGCGCGCATGCGCGGTCCCCTTCCCGCCCAAGGGTGCCATCTTAGCCAGTCAGATGACATAGCTAAAAAAGACAGCATAAAAATTTGCAAAAAAACTAAAGCAGATGATTGCAACTCCATGGGGAGGAGGGAGGGTTGTGAGGACTGATTCCTGCTGCTCCTGGAGAACACCTGTTACAGGTGAGTAACTACGCTTTCTCCAGGACCAAGCAGGAAGTCAGTCCTCACTTATGGGACTCCCAAGCTCAAGGCTACCGGAGACCCTAAGCACAAAAATGAGCTCCCTCTAGCTCAGCAGCACAGAAGGAAAGAATCTTCGCTGAATTATTACCCACCGGTAGCCCACATCCGGGATGGAGGGTAGGAGTTGCTCAGACCTCGAAGAGATTACGGAGGACTGCCTGTCCGAAAGCACTGTCCCTGCGGGACTCCCTCTCGAGACAGTAATGGACCGCAAAAGTCTGGCTCGAAGACCAAGTAGCGGCCCGGCAGATGTCTGCCAGCGGAACAGAGTGGAGGTAAGCCACTGACGTAGCCTTTGCCCGAACGCAATGAGCCGTGACTCGACCTTCCAAGGAGAGTCCGGCTGCCCCATAAGCCCAAGAGATACAGTCCGCAACCCAGATGGACAGAGTACGCTTGGAGACCGGGAGCCCCAATTTATTGGGGTCAAAAGACACAAAAAGCTGAGCAGCTTTACGGTGCTCCCGCGTACGGTCAAGGTAGAAGTTCAAAGCCCTTCTACAGTCCAGGGTATGGAGGACCGTTTCAGCTCGGCTGGAGTGTGGTCTGGGAAAGAAGGTTGGAAGTACCACCTCCTGATTGATGTGAAAGGGGGAGACCACTTTTGGAAGAAATTTTGGGTGAGTCCGTAGGACTACCCTATTTTTGTAGAACCGAGTGTAAGGGGGATCAGACACGAGGGCCTGCAATTCACTTACGCGTCTAGCGGAAGTGAGGGCTATCAAGAACAGTGTTTTCCAAGAAAGAAAACGGAGAGAACAGGTAGCCATAGGTTCAAAAGGCGGACAGGTGATCCGCTGTAAAACCACATTCAGGTCCCAGTCAGGCGCTGGCGGGCGCAGAGGTGGTTTAAGTAGAAGGAGACCTCGGAGAAACCTCGCTACGAGAGGGTCGTTGGAGAGAGGTCTGCCGTCCACCGGCACATGATGTGCTGAAAGAGCACTGAGGTGAACTTTGACGGAGTTGGACTTAAGTCCCAGATTAGAGAGGTAAAGCAAGTACTGCAAGACCACCGACACCGGGCAGGAGAAGGGATCCTGAGACTGTCGGGTACACCAAACGGAAAAGCGACGCCATTTAAGGGCGTAGCATTTTCGAGTAGAAGGTCGCCGAGAAACTAGGACGACCTCTTCCACCTCTGCCGGCAGGAGGAGGGGACAAGGACTACCCTCTCAGCAGCCAGGCCATCAGATTGAGAGACCTGAGGTTGGGGTGTAGCAGAGACCCCTGATCCTGAGTGAGGAGATCCGGTTGAAACCCCAGAGGGAACGGATCCTCCACCGCTAATTGCAGCAGGAGTGGAAACCACGGCTGTCTGGGCCAGCGAGGAGTCACCAGGATCATGAAGGCTTTGTCTCGGAGAACCTTGAAGAGAGTCCGAGAGACTAGCGGGATGGGAAGGAAAGCATACAGAAGGCTCCCCGACCATGAGAGTAGAAAAGCGTCCGCCGCAACCCGAAGGGGGTGTGGCTGACGAGAGCAGAAGCGAGGAAGTTGCCGGTTGTGAGGACTGGCAAAGAGATCCACCGTGGGGAGGCCCCACTTTAGAAAGAGCTTCTGAACTACCAAGGGATCCAGACGCCACTCGTGCGGCTGGAGGATCCTGCTGAGTTTGTCCGCCAGGCAATTCTCTTGGCCTGGGAGATAAACTGCCTTGAGGAGAACGCCGTGACTGACGGCCCAAGAGCAGAGCTTCTGTGCCTCCCGACAGAGGAGGAAGGAGCCCGTGCCCCCCTGCTTGTTCACGTAGAACATGGCAACTTGATTGTCCGTCTGGACAAGGACGGACTGGTGAGAAGTCAGGTGGGAGAAGGCCTTGAGAGCCAGGCGGATCGCCCTGAGCTCCAGGAAGTTGATCTGCTGAGCAGACTCCCACGTGGTCCAGAGGCCCTGAGTACGTGCCCCTTGGCAATGCGCTCCCCAGCCCAGGAGGGATGCATCTGTTGTGAGCACCCGGGCCGGCTGAGGTGACTGGAAAGGCATGCCGAATATCAGGTTCGGCCGCTGAAGCCACCACCGGAGAGACAAGATCAGCGGCTCGGAGACGCGCACTAGGTCTGCTAGGCCGCCTGTGGCTTGTCGCCACTGCCGGCGGAGACACCATTGAGCAGGCCGCATATTCAGGCGGGCATTGGGGGTCACATGGACGGTGGAAGCCATATGGCCGAGTAGTCTCAGGAAGCGCCTGGCGGAGACCAGGGGCTGGCTGCGAAAACGGTCGGCTAGGTCCATGAGCAGTTGAGCCCTGTCGAGCGGTAGGTACGCTCGTGCCTGAGGAGTGTGCAGCCTTGCGCCGATGAACTCGAGATCCTGTGAGGGGAGCAAAGTGGACTTTGCGAAGTTTATAACAAAGCCCAAGTACTGCAGAAGAGTCACCGTGCGGCGCGTGGCGTTGGTGACCTCCAGAGCGGACGCTGCTCTGATGAGCCAGTCGTCGAGGTACGGAAAGACATAGAGGCCGTGAAGCCGGAGATGGGCCGCCACCACCGCGAGACATTTTGTGAAGACTCACGGTGCGGAGGACAGGCCAAAGGGCAGTACTCTGTACTGGTAATGATTTCCTGCCACCACAAACCTTAGGTATTGGCGGTGGCTTGGGTGGATGAGGATGTGCGTGTAGGCATCCTTTAGATCCAAGGAGCATAGCCAATCTCCCTGCTGGAGGTAGGGCAGAAGGATTCCAAGGGTAAGCATTTTGAACTTCTCCCGCACGAGGAACTTGTTGAGGTTGCGCAAGTCCAGGATGGGTCTGAGGCCTCCTGTTCTTTTTGGTATTAGAAAATACCGGGAATAAAAGCCTTGACCCTTCAGGTGGTGGGGCACCGGTTCCACCGCCTGATCCTGTAGAAGACCTGCTAACTCCCTGTGCAGAGGGGGTCGTGGAGGTTCTCCCGGAAAATAGGAGGGAGGGACCTGGTGGAAGTGGAGAAGATAGCCTTCTCGCACGACTTGAAGCACCCAGGCATCTGAGGTGATGCTGGACCACCTGTGGGCGAAGTGAACCAGCCGGCCTCCGGTGCTGGGAGGAGCCAGCGGGGGGGGAGAGGCTATGCTTAAGGAGTCAAAAACCCCCACCCTGCGGAGCAGGGGCTGGTGGTGCAGGCTTGGGGGCTTGCTGCCTACGGGACCCGTTACCCCGTCCCTTGGCCTGCTGGCCCTGTTGGGGAGCTGCAGGGGCCTGATAGTGGGGGTATTGTTTGTAGGCAGTCGCCTTCCTCGGGTAAAAGGACTTCTTTCCCGAGCCCTTCTTTTTCTGGGAAGGGGCGGAGGTCTTCCTAGAAAGCCTAGTCCTGGTGAGAGTCTCTGTCTCAATTTGTGCAGCCTTATCAGCCATGGGCTTGCCAAAGAGGTTTTCGCCTCGGCAAGGGACATCGACCAACTTGTCCTGCACCCAGGGCTCAAGGTCAGACGACTGAAGCCAAGCCTGTCGGCGGGCACCGATGCCGGCTGCGGCCACTCGAGCCGAGGCTTCAAAGCCATCATAGGCTGCTCGGGACATGAATTTTGAGCATTCCCGAATGCCAGTGGACAAGGCCAGGAACCTCCGCAAGGGTTCCTCGGACAAACCAGCGGAGAAGCCGGCTAGCTCTTTAGCCAGGTCTCGGAGATACATGCCCATGTATAGCTGGTAGGTCTGGACACGACAGGCGAGCATAGAGCCCTGGAAACACTTCTTACCAAGGCCATCCAGGTTACGGGCCTCCCTGCCAGGAGGCACCGAGGAGTGCATCTTCTGGCTCTTAAGACGATGCATGGCCGATTCCACTACCATGGAATGGTGTGGTAGCTGTGCTTTCTGGAAGCCAGGGCTCTTGCGGACTCGATAGATAGAATCGACCCGCTTGCTCAGGACCGGCGAGGTGGCCGGACTCTCCCACATGCGGAAGAGTAGCCGTTCCAGCATGGGAGGAACCGGTACAGTAAAGTGTTCCCTGGCGGGAGAGTCGTACTGGAGGGCGTCGAGCTCTTCGGCTCGAGGCTCCTCCTCGGGATCCGCAGGGAAGGCCAAAGCCTTGGCCATATCCCTGACGAAGTCCGAGAACCGGGCATCCTCCGGGGGGGACTGCTTCCGAGGATCGGACTCAGGTGAGTCCGAGGGGACACACCGAGTCCGAAAAGAATCAGGCGACTCTTCCTCTTCAGACTCCCAGACCGACTCCGACGAGGACTCGGTGGGGTCGGCCCGGTGACCTCGGTCCCGAACGGGAGGCCGAGGGCGACCTCGACCGAGGATCGACTCGAGTTCGCATCGACTCGAGGATCGGCTCGGTCTCCGGGGTCGACTTCGACGTCGACGTCCCGGCGGTCGGGGCAGCGGCGCCAGCGAAGCCAGCTAGCAGTGCCCGCTGCTGGTCCATGAAGGCAGACAGTCTGCTCTCCAAGGCCGTCAACCTGAGTCCGAGCTCAGGTGACCCAGCAGCCCCCGACGTCGGCTGTCGTGGAGGCGAGTCCAGAAGGACCACAGGACTTACCCGAGCAGGCAGCTCCGACTCCAGGCGAGGTCGCTTCATGAGGTGCTCCTTCTCCAAGGACCCGGGGCGGCTATCGGGGCTATGCGACCTGGCCCTCGCGGAGCCAGGAGCGTCCACCGACGCCGCCCTCGCGGGTTTCACCTTCCGTCGATGGTCCCCGGAGGGAGAACCCCTGTCGGAGGAACTCCGGCGACGGTCCGAGCTGGAACCCCTGGATGCGGAGGCCTCCGACGAGGTCCGGGTACGGCTGGGGTCAGCGAAGATTCTATCCCGCTGATGCCGCCGACTTCTCAACGCTTTGGAGGATAGTTTGCCACAAGGCCCACAGATCATTTCTTCATGATCCGGGCCCAGGCAGCGGAGGCAATTGTCGTGTGTGTCAGTTAGTGACATATTTCGGTCACACTGACCACACCGCTTGAAACCACTGGCAGCCATCGGGGGAAAAAGGGCCCCGGCGAGGTCAAAGGACCGGGCTGCCAGGGAAAAACCGAAACGAAAACTGACTAAGTCAGAAAAACCGAAAAATAAGAAGAGGACTCGTGACCGGCGTCGCGAGTCCAGCGGGAAAAAGACCGGCGTCGAACCGAATGGAAAAACAGAGTAATTCTAAAGAAAATCAACTTTTCGCGGGGACACGACGGGTACGTCTGTAGGGCTCCGCGGAAAAAAGAAGACTGGCTAAGATGGCACCCTTGGGCGGGAAGGGGACCGCGCATGCGCGCTGCAATTCCCAAAGGCTTTCTTTGAAAGCTGGGGAAAATTGCTCCGCGAGGGCTCCGTCGGCGCCGACGTCACCCATAAGTGAGGACTGACTTCCTGCTTGGTCCTGGAGAATGGGTGATTTCAATTACCCCGGTATGGACTGGGTCAGTGTCACGTCAGGACATGCTAGGGAGATAAAGTTCCTAGATGAAATAAATGACTGCTTCTTGGAGCAGCTGGTTCATGAACCGACCAGAGGGGAAGACATATTAGACCTAGTCCTTAGTGGAACACCAGATCTAGTGCAAGAGATAAGGGTGTTGGGGCCACTTGGCAATAGTGATCATAGCATGATCGCCTTTGATTTAATTAGTGGAGGAGGGATAGTAAGGAAATCCACAGTACTACCTTTTAACTTTCAAAAGGGAGACTATGATAAAATGAGGAAAACAGTTAAGAAAAAACTAAAAGGAGCAGTTGCGAAGGTTAAAGACGTACATCAAGCTTGGGTGTTGTTGAAAAATACTATCTTGGAAGCCCAGACCAGCTGTATTCCACACTTTAAGAAAAGTGGAAGGAAGTCCAAAAAACTGCCAGCATGGTTTAAAGGTGAGGTCAGAGAGGCTGTTGTTCCCAAAAAAGCATCTTTCAGGAAATGGAAAAAAGAGGCAAACGATGAAACCTGGAAACAGCACAAGCACTGGCAAGTCAAATGCAAGGCATTGATAAGGCAGGCAAAGAGAGAATTTGAGAAGAAGCTTGCTGCAGAAGCAAAAACGCGAAATAAAGACCTTTTCAAGTACATTCGTAGCAAAAAACCTGTGAGAGAGTCAGTTGGTCCATTAGATGATAAAGGGGTTAAAGGAGCACTAAGAGGCGACAAGGCGATAGCAGAGAGACTGAATGAATTCTTTGCTTCGGTCTTTACTGAGGAAGATGTAGGGATGTTACCCATGACTGAAGTGGTATTTAAAGGTGCGGAAGAATTGAAGGAAATATCGATACATCGGGAAGATGTCTTACAACTATTAGATAAACTGAAGAGTAGCAAATCACCTGGGCCGGATGGTATACATCCAAGGGTGTTGAAAGAACTGAAATATGAGATTGCAGAACTGCTATCAGTAATCTGTGAACTATCATTAAAATCATCTCTAATACCTGAAGATTGGAGGATCGCCAATGTAACACCAATTTTTAAAAAGGGTTCCAGGGGTGATCCGGGAAACTACAGACCGGAGAGCCTGACGTCAGTACCGGGAAAAATGGTAGAAACCATCATAAAGAATAAAATTACTCAGCATGTAGATAGTCACAACCTAATGGGAGACAGCCAACATGGCTTTAGACAAGGAAGATCTTGTCTTACTAATATGTTATGTTTTTTTGAAGGAGTGAATAAACAGGTGGACAAAGGTGAGTCGGTTGATATTGTGTATCTGGACTTTCAGAAAGCCTTTGACAAGGTCCCTCATCAGAGACTTTTGGCAAAACTAAAGAGTCATGGGATAGGAGGCAGTGTACTATTGTGGATCAGGAACTGGTTAAAAGATAGAAAGCAGAGGGTAGGGCTAAATGGCCAATTTTCCCAATGGAGAAAGGTGAATAGTGGTGTACCCCAGGGATCTGTGCTGGGTCCGCTGCTTTTTGACATATTCATAAATGACCTGGAAAGTGGAATAACGAGTGAGGTTATCAAATTTGCAGATGACACAAAACTATTTAAAGTTGTTAAAACCCAAGAGGATTGTGAAAAATTGCAAGAGGATCTTGATAAATTGGAAGACTGGGCATCAAAATGGCAGATGAAATTTAATGTGGACAAGTGCAAGGTTATGCACTGAGGGAAGAACAACCCAAACTATGGCTACACGATGCAAGGTTCCACATTAGGAACCACCACCCAGGAAAAAGATTTAGGCGTCATTGTGGATACCATGTTAAAACCCTCGGCCCAGTGTGCAGCGGCGGCCAAGAGAGCAAATAGAATGCTAGGTATGATAAGGAAAGGAATGGAAAATAAAACAAAAGATATTATAATGCCTCTATATCGTTCCATGGTGAGACCGCACCTTGAATATTGTGTGCAATTCTGGTCGCCGTATCTTAAAAAGGATATAGCGATTTTAGAAAAGGTACAGAGAAGAGCCACCAAAATGGTAAAGGGGATGGAAGGATACTCCTATGAAGAAAGGCTAAAAAGGTTAGGGCTCTTTAACCTGGAAAAGAGACGGCTGAGGGGAGATATGATAGAAGTCTATAAATTAATGAACGGAGTGGAACGGGTAAACGTAGATCGATTGTTTACGTTATCAGAATATAGAAAGACTAGGGGACATGCAATGAAGCTACAGGGTAAACTATTTAAGACTAATAAAATAAAATATTTTTTCACTCAACGTGTAATCAAACTCTGGAATTTGTTACCGGAGGTTGTAGTAAAGGCTGTTAGTGTAGCTGGGTTTAAAAAAGGTTTGGACAAGTTCCTGGAGGAAAGGTCCATAAACCGTTATTAAGAAGTGACCGAAGATATCAATGCTTGACCCAGTACAAGCATTGTGGAGCTTGTGTCTCTTGGGGAAACTGCTAGGTACATATGACCTAGATTGGCCACTGTTGGAAACAGAATACTGGGCTTGATGGACCTTGGTCTGACCCAGTATGGCATATCTTATGTTCTTATGACCCTTTAAGCCCTGCTTCCGGCGAATCCCTGAATCATTTCTCTCACTTTCCCTATGCACCGGAAAGACCCTTTGAGTCTTACGCACGCCTGCAACAACAGGTCCTCCAAGGTGGAATCTTCTGCTGGCCCCGCAGACAGCATATTAATCACCTTAAGCGTTTCAGTGATGAGTGCCGCCAATTCCTCCCACCGAAACACTCGAACCACCCTGGCTTAGTCTTCCTACTCCATGAGTTCACCTTCCTCTACATCCATGTCTTCCAAGTCCTCCGCCTGCTGCTCTTCCGCAACAACATCCTATTCCGCCCGTACAAATTTCGGCTTTTTAGATGGGGCACCGCTCATCCCCGAGTCCAGAAGAGACCCCGGACGCTTTTCACCCCTCTCTCCCTCTGCGGAACAGACACCAGACCCATGCACCCCTCCACCGAAGGCTTGCTGGATCAGTGCCACAAACTCTGGAGAAATTATCACCACCAAGCCCCCCTGTAACAGGGGCTGGGTAGAGGGCAAGTCTGGAGCAGAGGACGGTCAGGCTACCGGCTCCGGTGGTGGCAACGAAGGAGAACGAGATTCCACAAGGGCCGAAGAGATCCCTCTCTGACCCTCTACGCCCCCTTCCAAAGTTTGCTCCGTAGAGGCTGCCTCCTGCATGCACCCTGTGCAGACCCCTGCCTCAGAGACCGAACCCATTCTAGCCTCACACACCAAACATTGAGGCCTAGAAGGCATGCCGTTCCTCTCAGGAAGCCTGCTACTGTTCAACTGAACTCTCTCACAGACTCCGTTTTGTTTTGTTTTTTCTCTTAAATAAAGACCAGACCAAGCTCCACTTTAGGAAGCTCCCCTAAAGTCTTAGCCATTCAGTCCCTGAAAAAAACCCCGAAAACTGCCTCCGGTTCCAGGAACTGGCTGCCTGACTTTTCCCAAATGGCTGTCACGCGGTCCGGGCCTACCCTCCCGACTACGCCTGCACCCGCGGGCTAGAATAGCTCTCAGCTGAAATTGCTGTCCTCTTACCTCCTCCGGTGTTTGTGGAGCCTCAGAGTGTGCCGGCAAACTCCCCTTTGCTCAGCTCCTTCCCCTGCGGCTTCGGCGACGGGAGAGAAACACTGCCGGAGAAACCACTTCAGACGCCGCCACTGCTACCAGGAAGCCCGTTCACTCCTGCTTCCTCCGACTGCTTCCTCTCACAGCTCCTCACCCAAACAGCGGGTTCAGGAGCCGGAGGACCCCTCTACCTGCCCCCACTCACTTCCCCACGCCGTGGAGACCTCCAGGGGAGGGGGAAGCAGGGGGGGCCAGTCCTTTGCAGCAGCCTAGCCTACCTGACAGCACAGAACAGAACTACACTCTGCTGCCTATCTGCTGGGTGATCTTTATTGAACTTTCTTTTTTTTTCCAGAAACTCTCTCTATTCTTTTGATAATATCTTTTCCCTATCATCTAACTCTCCTTATTTGTTCCTCGAGTGAGTCCTGAACCCCCAGACTCACGACTCCTCCAGCTGCTTGGATACTGAGATTACTGGAGCAAGGAGGTGGTTCCTCGGCTACTTATACCAGTGTCATCAGAAGAATGACGTACTCAGTCTCCAAGAGGAGGTGCTAAACCCCAGAGGTTCGGGACTGGACTGGAGGGACAATAAGGAAATGCATGTATGCCTTCTTGAGGTCTAGAGAACACAGCCAGTCGTTTCTCTGAAGGAATGGCAGGAGTGTGCTGAGGGAAATCATTTAAAATTTTTCTCGAATGAGGAATTTGTTTAGGTCTCTTAGATTCAAGATGGGCCTGAACCCTCCTGTTTTCTTGGGGATAAGAAAATAAGTAGAGTAGAAGCCCATGTCCTCTTGGGGCATAAGAATGATTTCTATAGCTCCCTGAGCTAACAGGGTGGCCACCTCTTCTGACAGGAGATTTATTTTCAGGGGGTTTCTAGGATAATCTCCTATGAAGGTGGTGGGGAGTAAACTTTCGAAATGCAGCAGAGACACCCTTTGGACGATTTTGAGAGTCCACTGCTCTGATGTTATGAGGTGCCACTTGTGGGCATAGAAACAGAGCCTTCCTGCTATGTGTAGGGGTTGGGGGAGCCTGCAAAGGTAGAAAGGAGTCAAAAGCCTGATGCTAGCCGTGGCTGTGCAGCTGGTTGGGGTTTAGGAGCCTTAGGCTTCTTGGGCTGGTGCAGTTAAGGCTGGTAAGCAGGTGGATTACAAGGATAATATCTCTTCTTCTTTAGATAAAATAAATTCAAAGAAATCTTTCTATTTAAGAGTATTTATATCCCGCCTTATCCTTCAATCAAGGCGGTGTACACAGCAAACAATCGATTTATATTGACATTTGTGTTCTCATGCAGTGTTATACTGTACAGTGAATGTGTGTGTGTGTAAGTCAGCTTGATTCGAAGTGGGCTATTTACAGCATGAGCTTCTATACAGTGTTATGTACAAGGAGCATGTGTGGGGGGGGTCAGATATTAGTCCGGTGGCAGGCAGGCCCCACTATGTGCTCCCGCCATAGTGCTCCATAAAGAACAAAGACTTGAGTTGCTTTCGAAAGTCCTTAATGTCTTCTGTCGATCATAGTTCGTCAGGGAGGGCGTTCCATATTGCAGGTGCCGCCATTGATAGAGCTCTTCTTGTGGTGGTCCTGCGCGCCTTGGTGTAGTCTTTTGGTGTGTTGAATGTGTCCGATGTGCCTCTCCTCCTTGCTCTTGTGCTGATGTCGGGTTGTATGAGAGGTTGTAGGCTGAGTGTTGAGTTGCTGTGTTTGATTCTGAATATGTTTAGGACTGTCTTGTATCTGATGCGGGAGCTGATTGGGAGCCAGTGGAGGTTTTTTAGTAAGGGGGTAATGTGGTCTTGTTTTGATGACCCGGATATTATGCATGCAGCCGTGTTTTGGGCCATTTGTAGTGGCCTGAGTGACTTTTTAGTTATGCCAATATAGATTGGGTTGCAGAAGTCTAGGATGGGAGTTATTAGGGCTCGACAGACTGTGTGGAAATGATTTTGCGTGAGGAGGGGTTTGAGGCGTCTGATTAGTCTCATCTTGAAGTATGCATTTTTGGTGGTCCTGCTGATGTGTGACTGTAGGTTTAGCTCCTTGTTGAGCGTCACTCCGAGGTATTTCACTTCCGCTGTTAAGGGTATTCTTGTGTTGCTGACCTTGATGGAGGGTGGAGGCATGAAGCTGGCGTTTCGTGTGATGAGTAGTGCCTCAGTCTTGTTGTAGTTTATGGTCAGGTTGTTGTCTTGGAGCCAGCTGGACATGTGTTTGAGGCAGTCCATTATTTTGGTGTAGTTAGGGTTGTCGAGGTTGACTGGGGTGTATATCATGTCGTCGTCTGCATAGATTGTGTATTGTATTTTGTGTTCTTTCATGATGCTGCAAATCGGTTGAATATAGAGGTTGAATAGAAGTGCGGATAAGACGGAGCCTGGTGGCACAACTTGCTTGATCTTTGCGGGTCGGGAGGTGTTGGGGCCAATCTTGACCTGGAACTGTCTGTCCGTTAGGTATAAGCTGAACCATCTCAGGGTGGTGCCGTTTAGTCCAATGCTCTGTAGTGTCGGAGCTCCCCCGTGTGGCCAGGCCGTTGCCTAGTAGTGTGAGAGGGCTCCGATCGTCCTTTGTATAAAAAGTTAGCCCAATAGCATGTAGCTGTGTCTTAAATAGATTAGAGCCAAGATCAAAGGTCGCAGGAAATTTCTTTTATTCAAGAAATAAGGTTATCCCCAACCAACTTAAATTCTTTGGCAAGAATGTTGAAGACTACAAAACAAAGTTCAGGACACTTCTCCAGTCATAAAGGTAAGCCTGGTTAAACAGTCCTTGGCTTGGCTTAGAATTAAACACACCTTTTCACAAGTAAAAAATCCTTTACAACAGCAGTCTGTTCTCCGGTCCCCAGGAGGCAGTACAATACTTCACTGTTCTTTTCACAGTTGGTATAGCATAACATTCCCTGGTCCACCAACAGACTTCAAACATTCAGTAGTATTTCTTCAAGATACAATTTATACTTTTAGCTCCTTCCAGGCTTCGTTAACCATGCAGCTTTATCCGCCCAGCAGACATTGGTTAGCCTAGCTAAAAGTTATGGGCTTTTGCATAGAATGTCCTTATTAAGAACTCCTGGGTTTTTCTTCAGTTACTAAAACCCTATTCAGTTCCTTATTCTTCCTTGGCACAGATAGCACATTCAATTTCCATATCTGAAACCCCACTTTCATAAAAAGTGTCTCCTAGCTCCATTTCTTCTTCACTGGGCTCTTTCAGATATTTGTTTTCCTCAGCGTCTGCCTGAGGAGCTTTTACACGCTGTAAAGCTTTCAACACTTGTTCCCAATTATGCTTCTCAGTACGTGAGCTAGTGGGGGAAGGGCAGGAAAAGGTTTCCCTATTTAAAAGCTTCTTTAAGGCTTGTAAAGAGCTCACCTTGCCAGTAGTGTGTTGTCCTCCTGTAGGCCCCTTATACTGAGAAGGGCCAGACCAGGAGCTTCTGGAAAATATCTCCTCCTCAGAAGAATCTTCCCCCGAGTTCTCCTCTGGCCTTCTCACCTCTCTGTTCCTGTCCTTGGTCAGCTTCCTTCGTCCCACTGGCGCTGCAACAACTCTGCTTGTCTCAGTGCCTCCGTGTCTGCTTTCAATCTCCTCCTCCTTCTCAGCTCGTGTCTGTTTCTTCTTCTTCCTGCACTCTGAGCCTGCTTCTCCACCACAGTAGTCTAGTTAGGAGGATTTTGTGGTCCACTGTGTCAAACGCTGCTGAGATGTCTAGGAAGATCATAAGTGTTCCTCTTTTGTGGTTCTTTATGATTTGGATTATGTCGTTGAATAGGTATAACAGGAGTGTTTCGACTCCGTGGTTTGGGAGGAAAACATGCTGGTGTATGTCCAGTGGGGCATGTGTGTCAATATGGTCCTGGAGTTGATGCTGTACCGCTTTTTCTATAATCTTTGCCAGTAGTTGTATGCTGGAGATGGGTCTGTAGGCTGCTGGGTTGCTCTTGTTTAGTGGTGATTTCTTCGGGATCGGTCTTATAGTGGCTAGCTTCAGTTGGTTTGGCATGGCTCCTTGGGAGAGTGAGTTGTGCACTATGTTGTGTATGGTGTGGATGAAGCTTTCCCTCGTTGCCTTAATCCATGTCACCGGGCATGGGTTTGTTGGTGCGGTGCTTGTGTTGAGCGCGGTGATGATGTCTGAGAACTGCTTTGTGGATGGGGTGTTAAATTTGTTCCATGCTTTGGAGGATTTGGTTGGGTTGGGGGTACTGCTTGTCATTGGTTGTGGTGCGGAGTCCAGTTTTTCTTGTAGGTGGTCTGCGAAGGATTGTGGGTCTATCTGCACATCTCTTTCAGAATTGGGTTAGTTGGTAAGGTTTTTTTTACTATCTCAAATAGTTCCCTTGGTTTGTTGTAGGCTTTTAGTATGATGTTTGTGTGGTGTTCTCTTTTTGTCTGGTTGATGAGTTTGTTGTATTCCCTTTGCTTCATTAGGTATAGTGCCTGAGTGGTGGGAGATTTGGTGCATCTCCATCGGCATTCTAGCTTTCTTAGATCCCTTTTTGCGTTACGTATGTCCTTTGAATACCAGGGGGTGTGATGATGTTTGGTGCAGGGAGCTTTCCTTGCTTTGTGTTCGTTGGCTTTGGCGGCAGCATTGATGACACTGTTCCATTTCCTGACTTGCTCGTCTAAATCCTCTGTTTCAGGGTTCAGGTGGGGTAGAGTGTCCTGTAGAAATTGGTCCTTGTCAAAGCTTTTGAATCTTCTTTGCAGACCCCTCCTTTTAGAGGGGTCTGCTATCTTTCTTGAAAGGCACTTCAGGGTAAGATCTGTCTTAATCTCTCCAGCTTTTCCCTCCAACCCTTTCCGAAGAGGTTTTCTCCAGAACAGGGAATATTAGCCAAATTTGTCCTTTCCCTTCACTGCATCCGGGCTGTACGCCCTTTTCTACCTGTATCCGCTTTGAACACTTTGCTTGTTTTCCTTGTCTTTCCCCTCTGGATTACTTCAATCCTGTTCTCACTGGTCTTCCACAGTATGAATTGAAACAGTTACAACTCATTCAAAACACTGCTGCCAAGCTACTATTTCATGCCTCCTGTTTTGACCTTGTTACCCCTATATTAATCAGTCTCCACTGGCTCCCAATTCACTACCATGTCCAATTTAAACTCCTTATTATAGCCCACAAAACCAACCACACTGATACACCTCACTATCTTTCCTCTCTCATTATATTACATACACCACACCGTGTCCTCTGCTCTGTTCACATGAACCGACTGTATCTCCTTCCCTGGTTCATTTAGAATCCACCCGTCGCTCTGCTTTTTACTTCCTTGGCCCCTCCCTATGGAATAGCCTTCCCCCGATCTCCACCTGGAACCATCATTTGCAAAATTCAAAGCCCAGCTCAAGACCCACCTCTTCTGTAAAGCTTATGATCTCCCTCCCTGAGCATTTGCAATCCCCAATCTTCCCTATTTTTTTTTATTTCTTTGATTCAAAACGGTTTACATAGAACATGAGGTAACAGTGTTTTTGCAGCTGTTTTACAAAGAACAAGAACAGTTTGAACAATGTTGGGACACATTCAATAGAACTATTTACATATTTACAGTGGGAGGTGGGAGGGTAGGAGTATCCTCCCTCCTTTTCCTATGTCCTCATCCCTCCTCCTCCTCATTTATGTGCATGTCCTATCTCCCATTCTACATACCATTGGTGGTCTTTTTCCTTTCTTAGATATGTTTTTTAAATTGTATTTTACTGTAAACTGCTCCATTGCCCCACGAAGGGCAGTATAGCAAGTTTTAATAAACAAACAAAAATTTACACCTGCTACGAAGGTAGAAATGTGTGCATGTACCCATATATTATATAAATTACATATACACATCAGATCTCCACCCTTGGGAGCATCTCCATGCAATCCTTTCAGCAAGCATACTTGTACACAAGGATATGGTTGGGTAATTTTATCAAAGTCCTTTTCCATATGTAAACAGAATAAGCATGATGAAAATTACCTATGTGCTTAACTCAAGTTTAACGTGCATTTACTGGCTAATGCACATTAGTAAATGCGGTCCTAAATTTATTTATTTATTTAGACAGTTTTGTATACCACCTTATCCTTCAAGTATAAATGGTATAAATGTATATTTCAGATAAGGATGCTCCTCGTCATGTAAGACTTAATGGAGGTAATTTTATAAAAATCATTCCAGCCCGTAAATGACCTCCTAGGAAATAGCGACCAGCAGAAAAGTATGTGCTTTGACATGATATTGTGTAGTTTGCTGGTGGGCGTGCACAGGGTTAAGTTTGGGTGGAGGGAGGATGGACTTTGCACATATACACGTAGACTATAAAATACCTTAATCTACATGTACACATGTTTAAAGTATGTGCAATCATTTACACCAGCTTGACAGCAGGTCCCTTCTTGTCTATAAAACAGCACCTATAGAGGCACCACTGTAAGCACCTAGCCATGGCAACCTGTTATAAATTGATCTCAGTTTTATAAAGCTGGTTTTCATGTAAAGCATATTTTACATACAAAAATTGGCATATGTACCTATGCCAATAAGATTGCACTTAATTATATTGTCCCATGTCTAAGCATTGCAGGGGCATAACTTCAGCAGAGCTGAGGTGAAGTTGCAATCAGGGAATATTCCTGAGCAGCGGGACGGCGTTTTGACACAGTTGCTTGAGAACTTGGTTGAGAGAAGCACTTGAGACAGGGAATTATCCCGAAACGTGCACGTCGTGTGAAACAATCTTTTACCTGGGCAACGGTGTAAATGATTTGCACTGAAATTTGGGACATTTTCAGATAAGTGACGGTTTTTTATTACACTATGTAGGTGGAGATCATCTAAATCATGTTTTATATCACTGTATATATTATTTAAGTCAATCTGTACATAGTTCCCCCGGTTGTCCTATGTTGAATCTTCCTGTTCAATGTAAAACTCAATGTTACTTGTATGCATTGTAGTATGTTCCTGTTTCAATGTACACCGCACTGATTGAAATAGCGCGGTATAGAAGAATTGTTAAATAAATAAATAAATAAATAAATTTTGAATAAAAGAAGTTTGCCGTCTGGTGTGGGTGGATATTTAATTCCTTCCCTCCTCCGGCACGCTCCGACAAAAAACAATTCGATTTTGGGGACTTTTTCACCCGTGAATTTAAATTTCATGATATTATTTCGTTAACTATGCTGGGTTTAGGTGATTTTGATTACCGTTAAACCTTGGCACCGCAAGGCTATTTGCCTCTGTCCCTGCAACACCCAATGCCGACTTCCTGCTGCAAACAGGAAGTCAGCATCTGGCGTTGGAGGAGAAGGACGCAAACAGCCCCGTGGCATCAAAGTTTAAAGGTAAGCGCTGCGGGGCTGTTTGTGCTCACTGCCGCTGCTGCATGCTCAGAGAGGGGCAGGGGCCAGAGCAACATCAATGGTGCCAGAGGGGGACACAAGCGATGAGGTTCGCCTAGGACACCTCATCTCCTTGCGCCGACCCTGGTTGCAATGTATGCATGCATTTCATGAAATACACAGGTACAGGCATAACGTAGTGCACACATTTATACCTTTCCAGCAATACATTTGTGCAAGAGAATGTGTGCACTATTACGGATAATTGTTAAAGCATATAGGTGCCTATGTTGCCATTATAAACTAAGGGGCTTGTTTACAAAGCTGCGATAGCGGTTTCCGATCGTTATCGGAGCCGCGGCCCCATTGATTTGGAATGAACATAAGAACATAAGATATGCCATACTGGGTCTAGACCAAGGTCCATCAAGCCCAGTATCCTGTTTCCAACAGTGGCCAATCTAGGTCATATGTACCTAGCAGTTTCCCCAAGAGACACAAGTTCCACAATGCTTGTATTGGTTCAAGCATTGATATCCTGGGTCCCTTCTTAATAATGGTTTATGGACCTTTCCTCCAGGAACTTGTCCAAACCTTTTTTAAACCCAGCTACACTAACAGCCTTTACTACATCCACCGGTAACAAATTCCAGAGTTTGATTACACGAAGAGAGAAAAAATATTTTCTTTTATTAGTCTTAAATAGTTTACCCTGTAGCTTCATTTCATGTCCCCTAGTCTTTCTATATTCTGATAACGTAAACAATCGATCTACGTTTACCCGTTCCACTCCGTTCATTTATTTATAGACTTCTATCATATCTCCCCTCAGCCGTCTCTTTTCCAGGTAAAGGAGCCCTAACCTTTTTAGCCTTTCTTCATAGGAGTATCCTTCCATCTCCTTTACCATTTTGGTGGCTCTTCTCTGAACCTTTTCTAAAATCGCTATATCCTTTTTAAGATACGGCGACCAGAATTGCACACAATATTCAAGGTGCGGTCTCACCATGGAACGATATAGAGGCATTATAATATCTTTTGTTTTATTTTCCATTCCTTTCCTTATCATACCTAGCATTCTATTTGCTCTCTTGGCCGCCGCTGCACACTGGGCCGAGGACTTTAACACTGTATTGTATGATACACTATGATTCTGTAAAGTAAACCGCTGCTGATCGTAGGAAGCAGCGGTATACAAATGTTTACTAAATAAATAAATAAATAAACATGGTATCCACAATGACGCCTAAATCTTTTTCCTGGGTGGTGGTTCCTAATGTGGAACTTTGCATCGTGTAACCATAGTTTGGGTTGTTCTTCCCTAGGTGCATAACCTTGCACTTGTCCACATTAAATTTCATCTGCCATTTTGATGCCCAGTCTTCCAATTTATCAAGATCCTCTTGCAATTTTTCACAATCCTCTTGGGTTTTAACAACTTTAAATAGTTTTGTGTCATCTGCAAATTTGATAACCTCACTCGTTATTCCACTTTCCAGGTCATTTATGAATATGTCAAAAAGCAGCGGACCCAGCACAGATCCCTGGGGTACACCACTATTCACCTTTCTCCATTGGGAAAATTGGCCATTTAGCCCTACCCTCTGCTTTCTATCTTTTAACCAGTTCCTGATCCACAATAGTACACTGCCTCCTATCCGATGACAATAAGGAAATGCATGTATGCCTTCTTGAGGTCTAGAGAACACAGCCAGTCGTTTCTCTGAAGGAATGGCAGGAGTGTGCTGAGGGAAATCATTTAAAATTTTTCTCGAATGAGGAATTTGTTTAGGTCTCTTAGATCCAAGATGGGCCTGAACCCTCCTGTTTTCTTGGGGATAAGAAAATAAGTAGAGTAGAAGCCGATGTCCTCTTGGGGCATAAGAATGATTTCTATAGCTCCCTGAGCTAACAGGGTGGCCACCTCTTCTGACAGGAAATTTATTTTCAGGGGGTTTCTAGGATAATCTCCTATGAAGGTGGTGGGGAGTAAACTTTCGAAATGCAGCAGAGACACCCTTTGGACGATTTTGAGAGTCCACTGCTCTGATGTTATGAGGTGCCACTTGTGGGCATAGAAACAGAGCCTTCCTGCTATGTGTAGGGGTTGGGGGAGCCTGCAAAGTTAGGAAGGAGTCAAAAACCTGATGCTAGCCGCGGCTGTGCAGCTGGTTGGGGTTTAGGAGCCTTAGGCTTCTTGGGCTGGTGCAGTTAAGCCTGGTAAGCAGGTGGATTACAAGGATAATATCTCTTCTTCTTTAGATAAAATAAATTCAAAGAAATCTTTCTATTTAAGAGTATTTATATCCCGCCTTATCCTTCAATCAAGGCGGTGTACACAGCAAACAATCGATTTATATTGACATTTGTGTTCTCATGCAGTGTTATA
The DNA here is from genome assembly GCA_033557465.1 of Ichthyophis bannanicus. Classification (NCBI taxonomy): domain Eukaryota; kingdom Metazoa; phylum Chordata; class Amphibia; order Gymnophiona; family Ichthyophiidae; genus Ichthyophis; species Ichthyophis bannanicus. The sequence continues at coordinate 111,438,398 of CM066047.1, read as the reverse complement.
CTGTACAGTGAATGTGTGTGTGTCTAAGTCAGCTTGATTCGAAGTGGGCTATTTACAGCATGAGCTTCTATACAGTGTTATGTACAAGGAGCATGTGGGGGGGGGGGTCAGATATTAGTCCGGTGGCAGGCGGGCCCCACTATGTGCTCCCGCCATAGTGCTCCATAAAGAACAAAGACTTGAGTTGCTTTTGAAAGTCCTTAATGTCTTCTGTCGATCATAGTTCGTCAGGGAGGGCGTTCCATATTGCAGGTGCCGCCATTGATAGAGCTCTTCTTGTGGTGGTCCTGCGCGCCTTGGTGTAGTCTTTTGGTGTGTTGAATGTGTCCGATGTGCCTCTCCTCCTTGCTCTTGTGCTGATGTCGGGTTGTATGAGAGGTTGTAGGCTGAGTGTTGAGTTGCTGTGTTTGATTCTGAATATGTTTAGGACTGTCTTGTATCTGATGCGGGAGCTGATTGGGAGCCAGTGGAGGTTTTTTAGTAAGGGGGTAATGTGGTCTTGTTTTGATGACCCGGATATTATGCATGCAGCCGTGTTTTGGGCCATTTGTAGTGGCCTGAGTGACTTTTTAGTTATGCCAATATAGATTGGGTTGCAAACGTCTAGGATGGGAGTTATTAGGGCTCGACAGACTGTGTGGAAATGATTTTGCGTGAGGAGGGGTTTGAGGCGTCTGATTAGTCTCATCTTGAAGTATGCATTTTTGGTGGTCCTGCTGATGTGTGACTGTAGGTTTAGCTCCTTGTTGAGCGTCACTCCGAGGTATTTCACTTCCGCTGTTAAGGGTATTGTTGTGTTGTTGACCTTGATGGAGGGTGGAGGCATGAAGCTGGCGTTTCGTGTGATGAGTAGTGCCTCAGTCTTGTTGTAGTTTATGGTCAGGTTGTTGTCTTGGAGCCAGCTGGACATGTGTTTGAGGCAGTCCATTATTTTGGTGTAGTTAGGGTTGTCGAGGTTGACTGGGGTGTATATCATGTCGTCGTCTGCATAGATTGTGTATTGTATTTTGTGTTCTTTCATGATGCTGCAAATCGGTTGAATATAGAGGTTGAATAGAAGTGCGGATAAGACGGAGCCTTGTGGCACAACTTGCTTGATCTTTGCGGGTCGGGAGGTGTTGGGGCCAATCTTGACCTGGAACTGTCTGTCCGTTAGGTATAAGCTGAACCATCTCAGGGTGGTGCCGTTTAGTCCAATGCTCTGTAGTGTCGGAGCTCCCCCGTGTGGCCAGGCCGTTGCCTAGTAGTGTGAGAGGGCTCCGATCGTCCTTTGTATAAAAAGTTAGCCCAATAGCATGTAGCTGTGTCTTAAATAGATTAGAGCCAAGATCAAAGGTCGCAGGAAATTTCTTTTATTCAAGAAATAAGGTTTTCCCCAACCAACTTAAATTCTTTGGCAAGAATGTTGAAGACTACAAAACAAAGTTCAGGACACTTCTCCAGTCATAAAGGTAAGCCTGGTTAAACAGTCCTTGGCTTGGCTTAGAATTAAACACACCTTTTCACAAGTAAAAAATCCTTTACAACAGCAGTCTGTTCTCCGGTCCACTGGAGGCAGTACAATACTTCACTGTTCTTTTCACAGTTGGTATAGCATAACATTCCCTGGTCCACCAACAGACTTCAAACATTCAGTAGTATTTCTTCAAGATACAATTTATACTTTTAGCTCCTTCCAGGCTTCGTTAACCATGCAGCTTTATCCGCCCAGCAGACATTGGTTAGCCTAGCTAAAAGATATGGGCTTTTGCATAGAATGTCCTTATTAAGAACTCCTGGGTTTTTCTTCAGTTACTAAAACCCTATTCAGTTCCTTATTCTTCCTTGGCACAGATAGCACATTCAATTTCCATATCTGAAACCCCACTTTCATAAAAAGTGTCTCCTAGCTCCATTTCTTCCTCACTGGGCTCTTTCAGATATTTGTTTTCCTCAGCGTCTGCCTGAGGAGCTTTTACACGCTGTAAAGCTTTCAACACTTGTTCCCAATTATGCTTCTCAGTACGTGAGCTAGTGGGGGAAGGGCAGGAAAAGGTTTCCCTATTTAAAAGCTCCTTTAAGGCTTGTAAAGGGCTCACCTTGCCAGTAGTGTGTTGTCCTCCTGTAGGCCCCTTATACTGAGAAGGGCCAGACCAGGAGCTTCTGGAAAATATCTCCTCCTCAGAAGAATCTTCCCCCGAGTTCTCCTCTGGCCTTCTCACCTCTCTGTTCCTGTCCTTGGTCAGCTTCCTTCGTCCCACTGGCGCTGCAACAACTCTGCTTGTCTCAGTGCCTCCGTGTCTGCTTTCAATCTCCTCCTCCTTCTCAGCTCGTGTCTGTTTCTTCTTCTTCCTGCACTCTGAGCCTGCTTCTCCACCACAGTAGTCTAGTTAGGAGGATTTTGTGGTCCACTGTGTCAAACGCTGCTGAGATGTCTAGGAAGATCATAAGTGTTCCTCTTTTGTGGTTCTTTATGATTTGGATTATGTCGTTGAATAGGTATAACAGGAGTGTTTCGACTCCGTGGTTTGGGAGGAAAACATGCTGGTGTATGTCCAGTGGGGCATGTGTGTCAATATGGTCCTGGAGTTGATGCTGTACCGCTTTTTCTATAATCTTTGCCAGTAGTGGTATGCTGGAGATGGGTCTGTAGGCTGCTGGGTTGCTCTTGTTTAGTGGTGATTTCTTCGGGATCGGTCTTATAGTGGCTAGCTTCAGTTGGTTTGGCATGGCTCCTTGGGAGAGTGAGTTGTGCACTATGTTGTGTATGGTGTGGATGAAGCTTTCCCTCGTTGCCTTAATCCATGTCACCGGGCATGGGTTTGTTGGTGCGGTGCTTGTGTTGAGCGCGGTGATGATGTCTGAGAACTGCTTTGTGGATGGGGTGTTAAATTTGTTCCATGCTTTGGAGGATTTGGTTGGGTTGGGGGTACTGCTTGTCATTGGTTGCAGTGCGGAGTCCAGTTTTTCTTGTAGGTGGTCTGCGAAGGATTGTGGGTCTATCTGCACATCTCTTTCAGAATTGGGTTAGTTGGTAAGGTTTTTTTACTATCTCAAATAGTTCCCTTGGTTTGTTGTAGGCTTTTAGTATGATGTTTGTGTGGTGTTCTCTTTTTGTCTGGTTGATGAGTTTGTTGTATTCCCTTTGCTTCATTAGGTATAGTGCCTGAGTGGTGGGAGATTTGGTGCATCTCCATCGGCATTCTAGCTTTCTTAGATCCCTTTTTGCGTTACGTATGTCCTTTGAATACCAGGGGGTGTGATGATGTTTGGTGCAGGGAGCTTTCCTTGCTTTGTGTTCGTTGGCTTTGGCGGCAGCATTGATGACACTGTTCCATTTCCTGACTTGCTCGTCTAAATCCTCTGTTTCAGGGTTCAGGTGGGGTAGAGTGTCCTGTAGAAATTGGTCCTTGTCAAAGCTTTTGAATCTTCTTTGCAGACCCCTCCTTTTAGAGGGGTCTGCTATCTTTCTTGAAAGGCACTTCAGGGTAAGATCTGTCTTAATCTCTCCAGCTTTTCCCTCCAACCCTTTCCGAAGAGGTTTTCTCCAGAACAGGGAATATTAGCCAATTTGTCCTTTCCCTTCACTGCATCCGGGCTGTACGCCCTTTTCTACCTGTATCCGCTTTGAACACTTTGCTTGTTTTCCTTGTCTTTCCCCTCTGGATTACTTCAATCCTGTTCTCACTGGTCTTCCACAGTATGAATTGAAACAGTTACAACTCATTCAAAACACTGCTGCCAAGCTACTATTTCATGCCTCCTGTTTTGACCTTGTTACCCCTATATTAATCAGTCTCCACTGGCTCCCAATTCACTACTATGTCCAATTTAAACTCCACAAAACCAACCACACTGATACACCTCACTATCTTTCCTCTCTCATTATATTACATACACCACACCGTGTCCTCTGCTCTGTTCACATGAACCGGCTGTATCTCCTTCCCTGGTTCATTTAGAATCCACCCGTCGCTCCGCTTTTTACTTCCTTGGCCCCTCCCTATGGAATAGCCTTCCCCCGATCTCCACCTGGAACCATCATTTGCAAAATTCAAAGCCCAGCTCAAGACCCACCTCTTCTGTAAAGCCTATGATCTCCCTCCCTGAGCATTTGCAATCCCCAATCTTCCCTATTTTTTTTTTTATTTCTTTGATTCAAAACGGTTTACATAGAACATGAGGTAACAGTGTTTTTGCAGCTGTTTTACAAAGAACAAGAACAGTTTGAACAATGTTGGGACACATTCAATAGAACTATTTACATATTTACAGTGGGAGGTGGGAGGGTAGGAGTATCCTCCCTCCTTTTCCTATGTCCTCATCCCCCCTCCTCATTTATGTGCATGTCCTATCTCCCATTCTACATACCATTGGTGGTCTTTTTCCTTTCTTAGATATGTTTTTTAAATTGTATTTTACTGTAAACTGCTCCATTGCCCCACGAAGGGCAGTATAGCAAGTTTTAATAAACAAACAAAAATTTACACCTGCTACGAAGGTAGAAATGTGTGCATGTACCCATATATTATATAAATTACATATACACATCAGATCTCCACCCTTGGGAGCATCTCCATGCAATCCTTTCAGCAAGCATACTTGTACACAAGGATATGGTTGGGTAATTTTATCAAAGTCCTTTTCCATATGTAAACAGAATAAGCATGATGAAAATTACCTATGTGCTTAACTCAAGTTTAACGTGCATTTACTGGCTAATGCACATTAGCAAATGCGGTCCTAAATTTATTTATTTATTTAGACAGTTTTGTATACCACCTTATCCTTCAAGTATAAATGGTATAAATGTATATTTCAGATAAGGATGCTCCTCGTCATGTAAGACTTAATGGAGGTAATTTTATAAAAATCATTCCAGCCCGTAAATGACCTCCTAGGAAATAGCGACCAGCAGAAAAGTATGTGCTTTGACATGATATTGTGTAGTTTGCTGGTGGGCGTGCACAGGGTTAAGTTTGGGTGGAGGGAGGATGGACTTTGCACATATACACGTAGACTATAAAATACCTTAATCTACATGTACACATGTTTAAAGTATGTGCAATCATTTACACCAGCTCGACAGCAGGTCCCTTCTTGTCTATAAAACAGCACCTATAGAGGCACCACTGTAAGCACCTAGCCATGGCAACCTGTTATAAATTGATCTCAGTTTTATAAAGCTGGTTTTCATGTAAAGCATATGTACCTATGCCAATAAGATTGCACTTAATTATATTGTCCCATGTCTAAGCACTGCCAGGGGCATAACTTCAGCAGAGCTGAGGTGAAGTTGCGCTCAGGGAATATTCCTGAGCTGCGGGACGGCGTTTTGACACAGTTGCTTGAGAACTTGGTTGAGAGAAGCACTTGAGACAGGGAATTATCCCGAAACGTGCACATCGTGTGAAACAATCTTTTACCTGGGCAACGGTGTAAATGATTTGCACTGAAAATTGGGACATTTTCAGATAAGTGACGGTTTTTTATTACACTATGTAGGTGGAGAACCTATTTTGAATAAAAGAAGTTTGCTGTCTGGTGTGGGTGGATATTTAATTCCTTCCCTCCTCCGGCACGCTCCGACAAAAAACAATTCGATTTTGGGGACTTTTTCACCCGTGAATTTAAATTTCATGATATTATTTCGTTAACTATGCTGGGTTTAGGTGATTTTGATTACCGTTAAACCTTGGCACCGCAAGGCTATTTGCCTCTGTCCCTGCAACACCCAATGCCGACTTCCTGCTGCAAACAGGAAGTCAGCATCTGGCGTTGGAGGAGAAGGACGCAAACAGCCCCGTGGCATCAAAGTTTAAAGGTAAGCGCTGCGGGGCTGTTTGTGCTCACTGCCGCTGCTGCATGCTCAGAGAGGGGCAGGGGCCAGAGCAACATCAATGGTGCCAGAGGGGGACACAAGCGATGAGGTTCGCCTAGGACACCTCATCTCCTTGCGCCGACCCTGGTTGCAATGTATGCATGCATTTCATGAAATACACAGGTACAGGCATAACGTAGTGCACACATTTATACCTTTCCAGCAATACATTTGTGCAAGAGAATGTGTGCACTATTACGGATAATTGTTAAAGCATATAGGTGCCTATGTTGCCATTATAAACTAAGGGGCTTGTTTACAAAGCTGCGATAGCGGTTTCCGATCGTTATCGGAGCCGCGGCCCCATTGATTTGGAATGAACATAAGAAGATAAGATATGCCATACTGGGTCAGACCAAGGTCCATCAAGCCCAGTATCCTGTTTCCAAGAGTGGCCAATCTAGGTCATATGTACCTAGCAGTTTCCCCAAGAGACACAAGTTCCACAATGCTTGTACTGGGTTGATATCTTCGGTCACTTCTTAATAATGGTTTATGGACCTTTCCTCCAGGAACTTGTCCAAACCTTTTTTAAACCCAGCTACACTAACAGCCTTTACTACATCCTCCGGTAACAAATTCCAGAGTTTGATTACACGTTGAGTGAAAAAATATTTTCTTTTATTAGTCTTAAATAGTTTACCCTGTAGCTTCATTTCATGTCCCCTAGTCTTTCTATATTCTGATAACGTAAACAATCGATCTACGTTTACCCGTTCCACTCCGTTCATTTATTTATAGACTTCTATCATATCTCCCCTCAGCCGTCTCTTTTCCAGGTAAAGGAGCCCTAACCTTTTTAGCCTTTCTTCATAGGAGTATCCTTCCATCCCCTTTACCATTTTGGTGGCTCTTCTCTGAACCTTTTCTAAAATCGCTATATCCTTTTTAAGATACGGCGACCAGAATTGCACACAATATTCAAGGTGCGGTCTCACCATGGAACGATATAGAGGCATTATAATATCTTTTGTTTTATTTTCCATTCCTTTCCTTATCATACCTAGCATTCTATTTGCTCTCTTGGCCGCCGCTGCACACTGGGCCGAGGGCTTTAACACTGTATTGTATGATACACTATAATTCTGTAAAGTAAACCGCTGCTGATCGTAGGAAGCAGCGGTATACAAATGTTTACTAAATAAATAAACATGGTATCCACAATGACGCCTAAATCTTTTTCCTGGGTGGTGGTTCCTAATGTGGAACCTTGCATCGTGTAACCATAGTTTGGGTTGTTCTTCCCTAGGTGCATAACCTTGCACTTGTCCACATTAAATTTCATCTGCCATTTTGATGCCCAGTCTTCCAATTTATCAAGATCCTCTTGCAATTTTTCACAATCCTCTTGGGTTTTAACAACTTTAAATAGTTTTGTGTCATCTGCAAATTTGATAACCTCACTCGTTATTCCACTTTCCAGGTCATTTATGAATATGTCAAAAAGCAGCGGACCCAGCACAGATCCCTGGGGTACACCACTATTCACCTTTCTCCATTGGGAAAATTGGCCATTTAGCCCTACCCTCTGCTTTCTATCTTTTAACCAGTTCCTGATCCACAATAGTACACTGCCTCCTATCCGATGACTCTTTAGTTTTGCCAAAAGTCTCCGATGAGGGACCTTGTCAAAGGCTTTCTGAAAGTCCAGATACACAATATCAACCGACTCACCTTTGTCCACCTGTTTATTCACTCCTTCAAAAAAAACATAACAGATTAGTAAGACAAGATCTTCCTTGTCTAAAGCCATGTTGGCTGTCTCCCATTAGGTTGTGACTATCTACATGCTGAGTAATTTTATTCCTTATGATGGTTTCTACCATTTTTCCCGGTACTGACGTCAGGCTCACCGGTCTGTAGTTTCCCGGATCACTCCTGGAACCCTTTTTAAAAATTGGTGTTACATTGGCGATCCTCCAATCCTCAGGTATTAGAGATGATTTTAATATTAACAGATTTTAATATTAACAGAGATTAATGAATTCCGAAAAAATATTTAATATTTAATATTTAATATTAATATTTAATATTTAATATTTAATATTTAATATTTAATATTTAATATTTAATATTAACAGAGATTAATGAATTCCGAAAAAAACTGAAAACACACCTCTTTACAATGCACTACAACACTATAGAACAGCCATCAAAAGAATTAGACAAAGGCTAAACAGTTTTATCTACATCTCACTATAACAGAAAAGAAATCCTGCCCTATCTGCATCTGTACTACTCATAATGATTATATCCCACATAACTTGTATATGTATTTAATAATATAATGTTAATGTACATAATGTATATAGTGTTGCACTGTTCAGTGCTATCTGTTCAACATTTCTGTTTACTGTACATTGGTTATAGTTATATGACGTTATATGTAAAACAAATCCATGATTTGTTGCCTGTTGTTATTTGTGAACCGCAGCTGATCTTAGGAAGCTGCGGTATATAAGAGATTGTTAAATAAATAAAATAAATAAATGATAGTTCACAGATTACTGATAGCAGGTCTGCAATCTCATATTTCAGTTCTTTCAACACCCTTGGATGTTTACCATCCGGCCCAGGTGATTTGCTACTCTTCAGTTTATCTAATAGTTGTAAGACATCTTCCCGATGTATCGATATTTCCTTCAATTCTTCCGCACCTTTAAATACCACGTCAGTCATGGGTAACATCCCTACATCTTCCTCAGTAAAGACCAAAGCAAAGAATTCATTCAGTCTCTCCGCTATCGCCTTGTCGCCTCTTAGTGCTCCTTTAACCCCTTTATCATCTAATGGACCAACTGACTCTCTCACAGGTTTTTTGATACGAATGTACTTGAAAAGGTCTTTATTTCGCATTTTTGCTTCCACAGCAAGCTTCTTCTCAAATTCTCTCTTTGCCTGCCTTATCAGTGGGAGTGGAGGAGTGGCCTAGAGGTTGGAGCAAGGTACTTCAGGCCGGAAGGTCGGGGGTTCAAATCCCACTAGAGGACAGCAACATTGGGCCGGAAGGACTGGGGTTTCTAGTCCCACAGGTGCTCCTTGTGGTCTTGGGCAAGCCACTTAACCCTCCATAGCCCATGTTCCCTGTAAAATAGTTATCTCCAAGTTATAATGCCCTGTTCAATGTAATTTCAATTTGTTCAATGTAAACCGCACTGATGCAGAATAGCACGGTATATAAGAGAATGTAAATAAATAAATAAAATTAATTGATTTCAATGGGGCCGCAGCTCCGATAACAATCGGAAACCGCTACCATGGCTTTGTAAGCAAGTCCCTAAGTGTGTTTCGGGAGATTTCACATAAGCATGGGGCTATGAAATTAACCCTTATATGTTAAAGCCTTAAAAAGAAATATTCAATGGGGAGCCAATGAAGTTCAACCAATAATGTAAAAGTAAGATCTCCAGAATTTCTCATTCTAAAGCTTTTACCAAGAAGCTTCCTCATCATCTCGAGATAAAGATCACTGTAATAATCAAGTTGAGCAGTTAGAATCACATGCAAAACTGAAGCAACATTTGTATCATCCAATAAAGGGCCTAAAAGATATAGCTGTCTTAAATAGAAAAAAAACCTGCGTTACTACTGTTGCTATCCATTTTTCCAGTCTCAAGACACTATCAGCTTTATTCCTAAACTGGTAACCTGGTCCTTAACTGCCAACACATGATCTTCTAGCAAAAGGTGAAAACTATCAAAGGCCATCTCTTCCCTATGTACCCAAAGAACATCGGTCAGTCATCCTACCAAAAGAGAAAATTGCCCTACCTCAATGCAGCTGAAAATTCACATGATCTGTTCCACAACATACATACTTTTAGCTACCACTACTATACTTTTGTAGAGTGCTACAAGACACATGCAGTGCTGCACAGACACATGACAGTCCCTGCTCATCAGATCTTACAATCTAGTCAAGAAAGACAACACAGTAGCTGTAGACACGGGATACATATATGAGGAATGGTAAAGAAACACAAAGAAGACCAGGTGAGTCAAGATCCGAAAACAGCAGCGGCTGCTGAGGCTTTCCCAGGATGTGTTTAGGTTGGAGGAGGAAAAGTATACATGTAGATGACGTTTTCATAACTGTGTGTGCACTTTTTCCAGCAAAATACTGCCAGTAGAAAAAACTGGGGGAAGAGATCACCACAAGCCTAAAAGTATGCACATACTTTCACTTTGAGAAGTGGTACAAAGAATACGGGGCTTTGTCCCAGCATGCAAAGTTTAAAAATTGCCCTTCTGGGGGGTAATTTTAAAACAGGTGCCAAATAGATGCCTATTTGGAGACTATTTTAGAAGGACACAGAGGCACCTGTGAGTCTTTATCAAATAGCAGAATAGCATGGTTACTCCCTGCAAAGTGTAGTTACTCACCTGTAACAGGTGATCTCCGGGAACAGCAGGAATTTAGTCTTCACATATGGGTATCGTCGGCACCAACGGAGCTTGCGCGGGAATGCTCCCCAGCGTCCAATAGGAACGCTTTTGGGAGCATCCCTCAGAACATGCGCGCTGCCTTCCCGCCTTTCCAACTGTCCCTCTTCAGTTAAGTTTGTAGCTGAGTGAAAGGATAGAGGGAGAGAGGAAAGAGAAAGAGATAGAGAGACAACTCCTAGGGGAGGTGGGTGGGTTGTGAAGACTAAATTCCTGCTGTTCCCGGAGATCATCTGTTACAGGTGAGTAACTATGCTATCTCCAGGAACAAGCAGGAATGTAGTCTTCGCATATGGGGACTCCCTATCTGAAGATGCCAGGGAGATCGCCCCAAGGAAGCTGCCACCTATAGTAAGGTGGGCCATGCTTCCTCTCATGGATCTCTGGCATCCCACCAGGGTTGGTGGGTAGGAGTTGAATTAGGTCTGAAAGAGATTTTGAAGAACAGCTTGGCCAAAGAAGGCATCCTGACGGGAGGCTTTATCTAGGCAGTAGTGGGCTGTAAAGGTGTGTACCGAAGCCCAGGTGGCTGCTCGACAAATGTCATCAATAGACACAGAATGAAGGTTAGCCATAGAGGCTGCCATGGCTCTCACATTATGAGCTGTGACATGGCCATGAAAAGGAAGACTCTTACTCTCATAAGCCAAGGATATGCATTGTGCAATCCATTTGGATAGAGTTCTCTTGGAGACTGGAAGTCCCAAATGACTAGAATCAAAAGCAATAAAAAGTTGAGAAGACTTTCTATGTTGCTGTGTTCTTTGTAAGTAAAAAGCCAAGGCTCTTTTACAATCCAAAGTATGAAGGTTCCTTTCTGCATTAGAGGCATGAGGCCTCGGAAAGAATATAGGAAGATAAATTGATTGATTTAAATGAAAAGGCGACACCACCTTTGGCATAAAGTGTGGATGAGTTCTGAGAACAACCTTATCATGGTGAAACCTAGTATAAGGAGGACCAGCCACTAAAGCTTGCAATTCACTAATGCGACGTGCAGAGGTGATTGCAATTAGGAAGATAACCTTCCAGGACAAGAACTTTAGGGCTGTAGTGGCTAAAGGTTCAAAAGGCAGTTTCATGAGCTGCCCGAGAACTAGGTTTAAATCCCATGCAACCGGTGGTGGCTTGATGGGAGGCTTTGTTAATAGAAGACCTCTCATAAATCTTGCTATGAGTGAATGAGAGGAAATTGGTTGTCCATTTAGAGGCTTATAGGAAGCTGCAATTGCACTAAGATGGACTCTTACTGAATTGGTCTTTAGACCAGAATTTGATAAATGAAGTAGATACTCTAGAATCGATTCCAAAGGTATCATAAGGGGGTTTAACCCTTTCTGTGAACACCATATAGTAAACCGTTTCCACTTGAAGGCATAAGATCGCCTTGTGGAAGGTTTTCTAGAAGCCTGAAGGACATCCTTTACCTGTTGGGAAAGGTTAAGATCCTGCAGGTCTAGGCTTTCAGCAACCAGGCCCTGAGATGCAGGGACTGGGGATTTGGGTGCCATAGCATCCCGTTCTCTTGGGAGAGGAGGTCTGGAGCACACCCTAACTCCAGAGGTGCAGCTTGAGAGAGATGTAGAAGCAGGGGATACCACGTTTGTTGTGGCCACCACGACGCTATGAGGATCATACGACCCCTGTCTCTCTGAAGCTTGAAGAGTGTTTTGGGGATGAGGGGAATGGGTGGGAAGGCATAGAGGAAGTCCTGACCCCAGTGAAGGAGGAAGGCATCCCTTGCCTGGCAATTGTGAGCCGGAATTCTGGAACAGAACCAGGGAAGTTTGGCATTCAGTGGACTTGCAAAGAAGTCTACGTCTGGGGTTCCCCAGATGTGAAATATCTTTATCACCTGGTTTAGGTGGAGAGACCATTCGTGAGGCAGCAGTACTTGGCCGAGTTTCTGCCCAAAGGTTTTGAATGCCTGGAAGATATACCACAAGAAGGTGAATTTGATGCTCTCTGGCGAAGGCCCATAGTCGTAAAGCTTCGTTGCATAATGACAGAGAGCCTGTTCCGCCCTGCTTGTTCACATAGAACATGGCTACTTGATTGTCCGTTTGGACTAGGACTGTCTTGTAGCTGACCTGGGCATGGAATACTCGAAGAGCTAGATAGATTGCTTTGAGTTCTAGGAGGTTTATGTGAAGACAAGCCTCCTGTGGAGTCCAGGTACCCTGGGTGGAGAGATGGTGCAGGTGTGCTCCCCATCCCACCTGTGATGCATCTGTTGTTAGGGTGGCCTGGAATGGGGGTTGTTGGAAACGAGACCCCACTAAAAGATTCTCCAGTGATTGCCACCATTGTAGGGACAAGATCAGTCATTGTGAGTTTGATATCTTGTCCGACAGATGTCCTGTGGCCTCTGTCTACTGTGTGGATAGTGTCCACTGAGCTGCTCGCATGTGGAGGCGAGCATAGGGAACTACATGAACTGTGGATGCCATATGTCCCAGTAATTGCAGCAGTTCTCGAGCAGTTAGGGAGGACTTTCCCACTGCTTGAGAAGCTAGTTGCATTATGCGAAGACAGCGGGGCTGTGGGAGGAAAGCCCTTGACTGTCTGGTATCTAAACAAGCTCCTATGAACTCCAGGGTCTGAGAAGGAACAAGTTGGGATTTTGGGAAGTTTATGACCAATCCCAAGTATTGGGAGAATTTGCATTGTGCGAGACAGTGCAGAGCTGGCTTCTGGAATCGTTTGGGCTCGAATGAGCCAGTCGTCCAAGTAAGGGAAGACGAATATCCCTAGGGTTCACAGGAATGCAGCTACTACTGCCATGCATTTCATGAATACTCTTGGTGCCGAAGCCAGACCAAAAGGAAGAACCTTGTATTATAGGTGTTTTCCTTTGAAAAGGAATCGTAAGAATTTCCTGTGATCTGGATGGATCAGAATATGAGTATATGCATCCTTTAGATCTAGAGAGCAAAGCCAATCCTGACTTTGAAGGTATGGCAGAAGAGTTCCCTGAGAAATTATTTTGAACTTTTCTCAGAACAAATATTTGTTCAAGTCTCTGAAGTCCAGAATGGGTCTGTGTCCTCCTGTTTTCTTTAGAATAAGAAAATAGGGGGATTAGAACCCTGTACCCTGTTGGGGAATGGGTACTTCCTCTATTGCTTCCTGAGCAAGGAGTGTTGAGACCTCTTGATCCAGTAGATTGAAGAGGTTTGGGAATTGAACTGTCTTACGATTGTAGGAGGGGGCATGCTGTGAAAATGAAGCTTGTACCCCTCCCCTACAATGGACAGAGTCCAATTTTCTGCTGTTATTTGGTGCCATCTGTTGACAAAATGACACAACCTGCCTGGAATGTTTAGGGGTTCTGGACCCTTCAGAGGCAGGAAAGCTAAGCTCTCTAGGAAGGAGTCAAAGCCCTTGAGGGGGCTGAGCCTGTGGAGCTGGTTGAGCTCTCGGGCCTTTTGGCTTCTTTTGTTGTCTGGATTGTTGCTGTTGTCCCTTTTGGGCAACTTGACCCTGAGCTTGCCCTTGCTGGGTATAGGATGGATAAAACCTCCTCTTTTTGCTGAAAAAGGGTTTCTTATAGGGTTTCTTTTTGGCTGGAGTGGCTGTAGATTTTGACAATCTGTCTAAAGTGAGATTGTCAGTATCTATCTCATTAGCCTTTTCCTGCCAATTCTTGCCAAAGAGGTTTTCTCCTGTGCAAGGAATGTTTCCTAATTTGTCCTGTACCCAAGTCTCAAAGTCTGATGCCTGAAGCCAGGCAATCCGCCATACACCAATGGCAATAGCAGAAGTTCTGCTGATGCATTCAAAGCAGTCAAAGGCTGCACGATTTACAAACTTGGAAACGTCTTGAGCATGCTTGACAAGAGTAAGGAAGTCTTGTCGTTTGTCATCAGGGTGAAGGGGGCTCATAAGCTCCAAGTCTCCTGTGGCTTCTTTGAGGAACATTCCCATATATAAAATATATGAGCTGATCCGAGCTGAAAGCATGGAAGCCTGAAATGTTTGATGCCCAAAGGTGTCAAGAGTCCTGCATTCACAACCTGGAGGATTGGATGCATGTCTTTTTGCACTTTTCATCCTACGCATAGCTGATTCCACTACCATTGAATGGTGTGGCAGCTGAGTCTTTTGAAAACCAGGACATGGTGGAACTCGATACACGGTATCAAGTCTTCTAGAATGAGGAGATGTGGTTAGAGGTGTTTCCCACATTCTGAGCATCAAATCATGAAGAATTTCATAAATGGGCAGGGTAGCTGCCTCTTTGGGAGCCTTAGGGTATTGGAATATTTCCAATTCCTTTGCTCTAGGTTCTTTTTCAGGAGCTACCGTGATTGATAGCCCTCGGGCCACATCACGAATAAAATCCTGAAAAGACATGTCCTCCAGAGGAGACATTCTGCGTTGAGAAGAAGAGGAGTCTTCCGGAAGAAGTACTCTGGTACAGATCGAGTTATCCGAGTCATCAGAATCGGAAGACTCGAAGCATCTCTAACCCCGATTTTCATGCAAAGCACGGTATTGGTATCGATCGAAGTCGGCACCGAGTTGGTCCGGTACCAATCTGTCAATGCACGAAAAAGTCAGCATGGGCAGAATTCCCACTGGGGCCGGTACTGTCGGTGCTGGTACCGGCATCAGTATCGGTGTCGATACCGGTGCCCATTGAACCATCGGTAGCGGTGTCAACGGTACCACAGCTATAAGGAGAGCTGTAAGACTACGTTCGATAGCGAGGAATCTCTGGTCTATCGATGCTGCCAATGCCTGGGTGTCGGTACCGGCACAAGCGGCCGGAACCCCTGAGCATGGCACCAGTAGTTCTGCCGAGGTCGAGGCCTCAAGAACATCCTGGAGCCCCGTTAGTGCTTTGAAGGCCGAAGCCTCCCGCCGGGGCTGTTCTGCCGGTATAGTTTCCTCAAGGGCAATGCCAATGGCTTCTCGATGCATAGAAGGAGATCTAACCTTTGAGGACCGACTCTTATGTTTAGTTACCTGAAATCCATGGGAGGAAGACGAGGCTCTGGAAGTTTTCGATGCAATGGACATCGCATCTGAAGAAAAGAGGCTACCGAACTTTGCAGCCCTGTTCTGTCTTCCTCTTTTAGTCATCCCCTTACAAGAGGAACAATCTGAAGGAGAATGGTCAGGGCCTAAACATTTGAGACACCAGTCATGGGTGTCGGTGACGGAAATGGTACTGCTACACTTAGTACATTTTTTTAAAACCACTAGCTGTTTTTTCCATTTTTCAGGAAAATGAGGCCTAATGCCCAAAATGGCGCCTAGCACCAAAAAGAAAAAGCTTCTGAAGAGAAACACTTCAGAAAATTTTTTTTTTTTTTTTGAAAAGAAGAAGAAAAGAGAACCGGCGGTACCGGTAGGCGTCGAGCAGAGGCAACCACAAGAAAAACAGTTTAAAGAAGAAATTTTCTGCGATGACAGGGTATGTGACCTGTCGGCTCCGCGGAAAGCAAAGAACTGAAGAACTGAAGAGGGACAGTTGGAAAGGTGGGAAGGCAGCGCGCATGTGCTGAGGGATGCTCCGAAAAGCGTTCCTATTGGACGCTGGGGAGCGTTCCTGCGCAGGCTCCATTGGTGCCGACAATACTCATATGAGTACATTCCTGCTCGTTCTTGGAGATCATGTGTTCTCCAGGAACGGCAGGAATCAGTCATCACATATGGGTAACGTCAGCATTGACTGAGCCCACGCGACAATCTCTCCCCAACTTTCAAAGAAAGTCATTGGGAGAACTATCACGCATGCGTGACTGCCTTCCCGCCATCTTGCCTTAGTATGATGACATAGCTCCAGACGGCAAAAAAGAAAAGTAGGAGGGAGGGTTGCGAGGACTGATTCCTGCTGTTCCCAGAGAACACTACTACTACTGAACATTTGTATAGCGCTACAAGGCATACGCAGCACTGCACAGACACATGTAAAAGATGGTCCCTGCTCATCAGAGATTACAATCTATTAGAGATAGACAATACAGTAACTGTAGACATGGAACACAGCTAGGGGGAATGGTAAGGAAACACCAAGGACATCAGGTGAGTCAAGATCTGAAAGAGGCAAAGAGGTGAGTTTTCAGCCTGGATTTGAAAAGAGTCAGAGAAGGTGCCTGACATACAGACTCAGGTAATTTGTTCCAGGCATAAGGAGCAGCAAGGTGAAAGGAGCGAAGTGTGAAGTTAGCAATAGAAGAGAAGGATACAGCTAGAAGCAATTTGCTAGAAGAGTGGAGTTTCTCTGGAGGAGTGTAGGGAGAGATAGAGGAAAGGTAGAGTGAATGCACTTATAGGTCAGCAGGAGAAGTCTGAACTGGATGCGGAAATGGATAGGAAGCCAATGAAGAGACTTGAGAAGAGGGGTAATATAAGCATCACGAGGCTGGCAGAAGATAAGCCATGCAGTAGAGGCGCTGAATAGATTAAAGGGGAGAGAGATGACTCTGAGCGAGATCTTCAAGGAGCAGGTTACAATAGTCTAGATTGGAGGTGACTAAGGAGTGGATAAGTGTCTTAGTAGTGTGTTCAGAAAGGAATATTCAAATTTTGTTGATGTTGTAGAGAAAGCTAAAACCCGCCATTTCTATCAGTTGGATGTATGTGAAGGAGGAGAGAGAGGGGTCAAAGACAACCCCAAGGTTGCGAGCTGAGGAGACAGGGAGGAGTAGAGAGTTATCCACAGAGACAGAGAAAGGAGAAAGGGGAGAGGAGGGTTAGGGGGAAAAACAAGAAGCACAGTTTTGACCATGTTCAATTTCAAGCAGCGGTGAGACATCCAAGCAGCAATGTCAGAAAGGCAGGTGATTAACCATGCTTTCTCGGGGAACAAGCAGGAAGTCAGTCCTCACATACTGGATGCCCTAGCTACAGGCTACCGAAAAAACCTATAAGTCATGGGCAACCCAAAAAGCGAACCATAAGGAACAGTAAGAGTACATTTCAGTTGCAAGATCTCAACAGCGGCTCCAGAGTTGGCCAGAGAAACCAGCTCTCTGGTAGCCTGGACATACAGAAGGGCTGGAGGGCGTGTTGCCTTAAAAACAAACAAATAAATAATGGAGTACCGCCTGGCCGAAGGTGCTGTCCTGCCGGGACTCCTCCAGGCAGTAATGTGCTGCAACAGTGTGAACCGAGGACCAGGTGGCAGCCTGGCAGATCTCCATCAAGGGAACTAAGCGGAGTTTGCCACAAAAGCCACCATAGCCCAGAGATTGTGCGCAGTGACGTGATGCTCCAGTGAAAGACCAGCTTGACCATAGGTGAAGGCGATGCAGTCTGCCACCCAGGTGGACAGAGTATGCTTGGAGAATCCTGCGCCCACAGTTAGAGTCGCAGGAAATGAAGAGCTGTGAGGAGAGACGATGGGGTTTGGTCTGTTCCAAATAATAGGCCAATTCCCGCTTACAGTCTAGCATATGGAGAGCAACCTCCGCCCTACTGGAGTGAGGTCACGAGAAAAAGGTGGGAAGCACCACCACCAGGTTCAGGTGGAATGGGGGAGACCTCCTTAGGGAGGAACTTAGGGTGTGTCCGGGGCACCACTCTTTTTCCATGAAAGCTTGTGTAGGGGGCATGAGCCACCAGAGCCTGGAGCTCACTGACCCTGTGGGCAGACGTAGCATCACGAGGAAAACCACCTTCCAGGACAGATACTTGAGGTGGCAAGAAGCCATAGGCTCAACAGGGTGCAGCGATGAGCTTCGAGAGGACCACATTGAGATCCCATGCCGCTACCAGTGGATGAATGTGTGGCCAAAAGAGCAGGAGGCCCCTCTGGAAGCAAGCCACGAGAGGCTGGGTAGAGAGGGGCTTCCCCTCGATGAGGTGATGGTGCACTGATAGCACACTGAGGTGAACCCTGATGGAGTTAGGACTTCAGACCAGCATTAGACAGGTGCAGCAGGTATTGCAGCACCAGTCAGACAAAACAGGAGGAGGGACTGGCACCCCTCTCCGCACACCAAACCGAGAAGCAATGCCACTTGAAGGCATACACTCACCAGGTGGAATCTTTGCACGAGGCCAGTAGGACCTCTCCCATCTCCCTAGGCAAGTCAAAACTGGGCCAGGGCTACCCTTTCAGCATCAGGGCCAGGGACCCCAGGTTGGGATGCAGGAGAGAGCTGTCCTTCTGTGAGAGCAGGTCCGGGGCACTCCCCAGAGGGACTGGGGGTGCCTGAGACAGGCTGAGGAGTAGCTGAGGAGTAGCTCATCCACTGAACAAAACCCTGTAATCATGCTAGGCGATTTCAACCTACCATCACTATCAACACATAACTCCAAATTATTTCTGGATACTATATCAGATATAGATTATCATCAAATAATAAATACCGCAACACATATAAAAGGAGGAACACTAGACCTGATTTTTCTCCCCGATTCACTCTTCAAACTAATCAACCCAAATTCCATAGCTCTCACAGAGACACCCTGGTCTGATCATTATACTATCAAAATAAATCTCACATATCATACTGCTAATGTCAAAAACTATACATTAAGTGGCCCCACATCAAAATTTAAAAAATTTAATGAAACGGAATTCCTTGATTCAACAATCCCCCACCTCTTACCATCCACATCAGACCTCTTACCATCCACATCAGATCTAGATGACGCTGTCAACAACTGGTATGAAACAATCAATAATGCAGCCAAAATTAACCACACAAATAAACAAAGGATACACCCCAAAACAAACAGTACACCATGGTTCAATAACACATTAAAACAAATGAAAAAAGAACTAAGAAAACATGAAATTAAATGGCGAAAATCTAAGTTGACTATTCATAAGGAAATATACAACAACCATCTCATAAAATATAAAGAAACACTAGATAGTACAAAGAAAAACTACTACGCAGCAACCTTATCAAAATCATTTAACAGACCTAGAGAGCTATTTTCTATTGTCAGAAACCTTACCAATAACGCTCAAACTTCTAGCAACGAAATCACTGACATATCAGTACAAACACTAGCTAATCACTACCAAAACAAATCAAAAACACCTCAAATGTCTTTAGATACAATTAACACCTTTCACCAGCCTGTTGACGAATGGACAGACTTTTACCCCATTTCAAGTACGACATTAAAAACTATCATATCCGGACTCAACACCACAACTTCGTATTTAGACCCATGCCCAGTGTCATGGATAAAAAACACACTGCCAACACTACTATCCTTCATTCTCCCAATAGTCAACCTCTCATTATCCCAAGGTTACCTCCCACAATCTCTCAAACACGCACAAATACGCCCAATCCTAAAGAATGGCAAACTAGATAAAACATCCCCAGTATCATACAGGCCCATTTCTAGCATACCATTTTTGGCCAAAATAATAGAAAAAGTAGTGCAATTACAGACACAGGAATACATAGACACATCTTACCCACTTGACGAGCAACAATATGGATTTCAGCCCCGCCACGGAGTAGAAACACTACTAACAGTATTAATTGATACTCTCCTAAGAGGAATCGACAATCATAAACAAGCATTCATCCTCCTCTTCATTGACATATCAGCAGCCTTTGATAGTGTACATCACTCAATAATGCTCAGCAATTTAAGGCAGATAGGCATAAACTCTACAGTACATAAATGGTTCACCTCCTATTTAAACAACAGAACACAAAATGTACGAATAGGTAATCAAACTTCAACTACATATAATCAAGAAATAGGTTTACCACAAGGATCTGCACTATCAGCCCTACTTTTTAACATTTACATAAAACCGGTCTGCAATATATTTAAAAAATTTGGAGTACAATATCACCTCTATGCAGATGATATTATGATGTACATTCCATTTACTATCCCTACTCTACCGTTACAACTCCTCTCAGACTGCTATAACGAAATCACAAGTTGGCTAAAAACTCAAAACCTCCACATAAACCATGCTAAAACCGAAGTCCTAATCATAACAAAAAATCAATCATTTATCCCCCCAACCCATATAACACTACAAGATCAAGAAATTAAAATAAAAAATGAAATAAGATATCTAGGTGTTATCTTAGATACACACCTTACAATGGAAACCCACATTAGAAACACCATAAAGAAAATCTATTTCAAACTTAAAATTCTCAAACAATTACGCCCGCTAGTATTTATTCAAGATTTCATTAATATAACTCAAGCTATCATAACCCCTCACTTTGATTTCGCCAACCTAATACTTATGGGCATTTCAAAACAGAACATTAAAAGAATTCAACTAGCCCAAAATGCAACGGCAAGAATTATACTAAAAATAAACTCACTCCAACACATTACACCAATACTAGCATCCCTTCATTGGTTACCAATACAGAGTAGGATAACATACAAAACATTAATTACCTCATTCAAAGCATTAAACGACATGGCTCCGACTACACTATGTAATCTAATATGCAAAGAAACACCTAAGCCTACCCACAGAAAAGAGCAATTAAATAAACTAAAGATCCCGAAGGACTTCATAAAAGCACATAAATTAACCAACAATAGAGCTTTCTCTCACATAGCTCCAACTATCTGGAATTCCCTACCAGAGGATCTACGATCACTAACGGAGATCATGGAATTCCGCAAAAAATTAAAAACGTATCTATTCACCAAACACTACAACACCATGGAAAACCTTGCACTCAACTTAGATAAAGGCTAACAGATAACTAACCACATAAAGCACAAACCTCCCACCTAAATGGACAACACACTTACCGCAAACGAAATGACTATCCAACTCTCTTATGCCCTAATACCTCCTCATGTATATAGTTGTATCTGTTATGTACTGTCTTATGTATATAGACACTACATTTTGTTAGTTAATTGTTTTAACACAGTTCCAGTTTAAAATCACTGTTTAGTTCCTAGACTTAACTTCTAATTTATGATATTTTAAGATGTTCTATGTATAATTAAGATGTTCCATGTAAAACAAACTTCGCTTTGTTAATTGTTGTTATTTGTACACCGCAACTGATCTATGGAAGATGCGGTATAAAAATGAGTGTTAAATAAATAAAATAAAGAAACTATGGCTGTCAATGTCACCGGGAGTTTATGAGGACCAGGGTGGGCCAGTCGAGCTGGACTTTGAAGAGAGAGTCTTGGCAATGAGTGGCATGGGAGGAAAGGCATAGAGGATGCCTTCCATTCACGGAATGAGAAACACATCGGCCACCACCCGGGAGGGGTGAGGTGCTGTGGTGCAGAAGTGGGCAAGCTGAACATTGGCTAGGCTGGTGAAGAGATCTACCACTGTAAGGCCCCAGAGATGGAAAAGTCAGTGGGCCACCCGCAGATCGAGCTGCCACTCATGGGGTTGGAGGACCAGACTCAGTCAGTCCACCAGAACATTGTCCTGGTCGGGGAGGTACACTGCCCTGAGGAGCATCCCATTCTCACTGGTGAAAGTACAGAGACGGACTGTCTCCAAGCACAGGAGGGATGATCCCTTGCCCCGCTGCTTTTTGGTATAGAACATTAGCACCTGATTGTCCGTCTCAGTCAGAACAGGCTGGTTTTGCAGGTGGTGCTGAAAAGCTCTGAGAGTGCAAGAAATGGCTCAGAACTCTAGGAAGTTGATCTGTTGGAGGCTCTCCAATGGAGACTACAGGCCTTGAGTGCAGAGATCGCCGCAATGGGCTCCCCCATCCAACTTGGAGGTATCCGTGGTGAGGACCCTCTAAGGGGTCGGGACCTGAAAGGGCATCCCTGTCAGCAGGTTCTATGGCTGTTGCCTCCAGGCGAGGGACTCAGAGAGGGGACAGGTGATAGTCACCCTGTCTTGCATGCGCCCCATCGCTTGGGACCACTGGGAGCAGAGGGCCCATTGGGCCGGATACATGTGGAGACAGGCATCGATTCTGACATACACCATCGAGACCACGTGCCCTAGGAGGTGCAGCATGAGCCAGGCAGAGGCAGAGTTTCAGCCCTGTACCTCCCTTGCGAGGGTCGCTAAGTACTGTGCCCTGTCGAGGGGGAGGAAGATTCTTGCCTGGACTGTGTCTAGCAACGCCCCTATAATTCCAGGCTTTGCATCAGTTGTGGTGGGACCTGGGGTAGTTGATGACAAACCCTAGGTGTTCCAGAGTGAGAATGGTACGACGTGCTGCTTGCTGCACTTCAGCTGTGCTGCCTCTTACCAGCTAGTTGTCCAGATAGGGAAAAACAAACATCCCCTGAAGCCGTTGGTGGGAGGCGACCACTTCCAGGCACTTGCTGAATATCCTTGAGGCCGAAGCCAGGCCAAAGGGCAGAACACTGTATTGGTAATGGCATCCTCTGATGACAACTGGAGATATTGCTGGTGGTGCATATATGCATCTTTGAGATCTAAGGAGCATATCCAATCTCCCTGGCAGAGACAAGGCAACAATGCTCCAAGGGAGAGCATCTTGAACTTCTCCTTCACCAGGAACCTGTTGAAATCTTGAAGATACAGAACAGGACGAAAGCATTCAGTCCTCTTAGGAACCAGGAAGTACCGGGAATAGAACCTCTCGGCCTTGAGGTGGGGCAGGACTAGTTCTACCACCTTGTCGGCCAGAAGCCTGTCAAGCTCTCATTGGAGCAAATCTCGGTAAAGGGGAATCATCGGTAGTTCCCCTGGAAGGAACAGGGGCGGCATCTGATCGAAATGGAGGAGGTAACCTTAACTCACCACCTAGAAGGTCCAGCTGTCGGTGGTGATGCTGGACCACCGGCTTGCAAAGAATACAGATGCCCCCCCAGGGGAGGAGAAGCTATGTCCAAGGAGTCAAAAGCCCCCACCAGGTTGCGGCTGGAGTACCGCCTGGGGCTTGGGGGCCTTAGGCTTACACAGGTCTTTCCCCTGTCCCTTGACCTGCTGGCCCTGTTGGGGAGTTGGGAAGGCCGAGTACTGGGGGTAATTTCCGTAAGCCTTCCTCTTCTTTGGGTAAAGGGGTTTTTCCCCCAAAGCCTTCCATCGGGACGGGTTAGTGGTTTTCTTGGACTCCAGCTCGGCAGCCTTATCCGTCATGGACTTGCCGAAGAGATTCTCCCCCTGGCATGTCCTGCACCCATTGCTCCAGGTTGGAGGACTGTCGCCAGGCCTAGCGACAGGCATTAATTCCCACTGCAACTACTCTGGCCACCGACTCGAAGCCATCATAGGCCATATGAGTGATGAATCTGGAGCACTCCTTCACCATCAAGGTCAGGGTCTGGAATTGCTGGAGAGGTTCTTCAGCCAGCCCAGCCGAGAACTCAGCGAGTTCCCTCACCATGTCCTGTAAGTATATGCCTAAATAGAGCTGGTAGGCCTGGATCTGGCCAACAAGCCTCAAGCCCTGGTAGCACTTTTTGCCGAAGGCATTCATGGTGTGGGCCTCCCGGTGGGCACCGAGAAGGGTGTCTTCTGGCTTTTGATCCAGTGCATGGCGAACTCCACCACCATGGAGTTACGAGGCAGTTGCTCCTTTTGGAACCCGGGGCTCCTGCAGACTCGATACATGGCATCGAGCCACCTGCTCACAATCAGAACTGAGGCCAGGTTCTCCCACATATGGAAGAGAAGCCATTCCAGGATGAGGGGAACAGGCACTGTGAATGCCTCCTTCAGAGGGGCCTCGTACTGGAGGATCTCAAGATCCTCTAACTGCGACTCCTCCTCAGACTCCATGGTTAAGGCCAAGGCCTTTGCTATATCCCTGACAAACTCCAAGAAGGAGATGTCCTTGGGAGGGGATGGGTCTACAAGGCACATCCTGATTAAGGTGTGTATCGGAGGACTCATCACTGATTTCCCAGTCCAACTCAGTCGGAGGAGAACCTCGAGAACCCTACGGGCCTCGGGACCGTGCCAGGTCACCGATATCACAAGACCCCTGGAGTACCTGCACTCCGACCAGGAGGCGCTAGCTGGGGAAGTCCTCCGCCTTGAAGGCGACCGAGAATGGTGCTTGAAATCATCTGGAGGCCAATGGCAAGCAAGGATTGGTTCCACGACCTCCAGAGACACACTCGCAGTGGAGGGACCGGTTGTTGAGAATGATGACTGGAGGAACCAGGCATCGGTCCATGCTGCTGGGCCAACAAGACAGCAATACTACGCTCGAGGGCCACCATTCTGATCTCAAGGCCAGATGGCTCCGCAGCCACCGGCATGGGCACCGAAGGCTTTGGGCCAGATGCCAGCTCCGTCGAGGGAGCATCCTCGACGAGGATGAGTTCGGGAGACTGGGGTCGATCTTCCAATGCTGATGACACTTTCTCCCATCAGGGCAGCTTGGAGGGACGCTCCTGGCCATCACCCTTGGCATCGCGCCAAGGGCTCTGATGTCACTGACCATGGGACTTACATACGACTCCGGTGTCATCGCCCAAGGATGCTATTGACATCTGGCTCTTTAGGGGACAGCCTTCAGAAGACAATCCCCTGTCCGATGCCCCTGTGACCTCGGTGCTCAGAACAGGCTTGGCCATCATGCGAGGCCAAGGGTGCTGGCTCCGCGAGCGATGCTGGAGCCAAAATGAAGGGTTTTCCAAAATTCGTTCTGAGCACCATGCCCATTCTGAGCACAAAGGTCACTGGGACATCGGACAGGGGACAGTCTTCTGAATGTCGTCCCCCAAAGAGCCAGATGTCATCAGTGGCATTCTTGGGCGATGACACCAGAGCCATGTGTAAGTCCCACGGTCAGTGACACCAGAGCCCTCAGCGCGATGCCAAGGGTGATGGACGGAAGCATCCCTCCAAGCTGCCCCGGTGGGAGAAAGTGCCATTGGCATCAAGAGATCGACCCCAGTCTCTGCTTCTCAAGGTTCCTCTGTCTCTTGTTTGTCATTTGCTGACAGAGCCCATAGGAGTCATCGTGGTCCGCACTGAGGCAAAGGAGGCAGTAAGCATGCAGATTCTTGCAAAAAGACCTGAGAAAAATGCGGCGCCGAGGCAGCAGCGGGCTCAGGAGGCATGGTACACATACCGGAGAAAGAAAAAAATAAGAGAGAAGAAAAAAGAGTAATCAATCTTTTCCAATGTCCGATGGGCTCCGCGGCAAAAAGGAGACTGAGGCAAAATGGCACTCTTGGGCGGGAAAGCAGCCACGCATGTGTGGTGGATCTGCCAAAGGCTTTCTTGAAAGCTGGGGAGAGGTTACCGCACGGCCTCAGTCGATGCAGACGACACCCATATGTGAGGACTGACTTCCTGCTTGTTCCCGGACAAAGATTCTGCAGAAATCACTGGTAAAAAAAAACCTGCATCAATTCACACCTGCTCCAGAGGCACATACTTTAAAAAGTGCACACAAACTGCAACTTAGCCTGCGCTCCATTCACACACACCCAAACCCACCTATAGCCACATGGTGTAAAAGTATGTGTTTTAGTTTCATTGTGCATATCTTTACACAAGGTGAGATAATTTTATAAGGGGCATTTCATGTGCAAACATAGAAGCTCAAAAAACCCTTTATAAAATTACCTTCTTAATGGCAATCATCTTTCCTTCTCTGTTCTATCAATTCACACAACTTCATGTCCTATTGTGACAGTCCAGGACTCGCTCTTTATTGCATAAAGCCCAAAACATCTCTTAGATCTGCAACTTAAATATCATGTTTTCCTACCAAACCACTTGGCTGGCTCATGTCATCCTGCTCTTCACCTGATTCATTTCATCCCTTAATTTTACTAGTATAAAATTAAGATATTTTATTTGTATTTATTTATTTGTTTTTATATTTATATCTTTTTTTATACTGCACTCTTTAGAATCAGCGCTGTTTACAAATAACAAAATTGTACAATGCAGACTGCAAAACATACATTGATTTTTACAGAGAACAGGTGTTGCAACTTGGGTTCAAACAGGGGTAACTATATACAGCTGAGCGATATGTCGCGGATATGTTTCTGTTGACAATACATACTCAGTTAACTATTTATATTATAAGTAAGTCAATGTGTGTCGGAAATTTTTCATGTTTTATACTCCACACTAGACTATGACCAATTCTATATTTTGATTCCATTGAACATAACCTCTGCTCACGCACCTACCTTCACTTCCAGGGTTTTAGAAGTGGCTTTCTTGGAGTCCGCCTTTGACAATGTTGCACCAGTCAGCTGATAAGTCACAGCCAAGGATAGCAAAGCATAGAGATACTTCATATTGCTTAATGACTAGAGCACAAGGGATACAGACTCCACTGCAAAATAGAGATACAAGAATTAAAACAAGAGGAGCAATGGCATGGGAGAAGATATATATTCCAACTTTTCACCTGCTGTATCTTTCAAATATGCTCCCAGAGGTAACAGCAAGTAAAATATACAATCAGAGTTTTAATTTTTCAGGCAGTATCAGGGCCAGCCCAAAAATTAGGGATGACTAGGAGGTCACCTAGGGTGTCAGCTTCTTGGGGGCAGCAAAGAGAAGCAGCAGTTAAGCAAAACAATAGATCCTGATAACCCTACAAACTCAAAAAGCCATCAGCCCATTCTTTTACCTTCAGAGACAGTGGGTACACACATACGTGCAAAGCAAAGTTTAATATTTAAAAGGTATGGGGGCCGATATTCAAAGCGTTTTAACCAGTTAGCAGACCCACTAACCGGCTAAAGCATGCCAATTCAGTGGCACTAGCCGGATCTCAAGAGCAGTCCTAACTTTAAGTAGTTTTCACTATTCGGTTGGTGGCTGAATATCGACACTGAATAGCAACACCAGTAAACCTGAATAGTCAGTGCCGGATAAGTTCCAGAAAAGGCCTGGCAATCTACTTCCGGTGATACATTGCCAAGAAAGCCCAGAAGCAGCTGGATCGCCAGGAGTCAGCACTGACTTGACAGCACTAAAAAAAAAAAAAGTTCCAGTACTGAACATCCTGGTTTATTTAAAGCGACAGCAGCTCGGTGCCGTCATCACTAAACATCAGCCCTATGACGTCAGCTTATGCATTTTTACAGGATTGTTGTGAGAGGGTTGGTGTTGGGATGATCATGATTGTTGAGTTTAATTATTCAAATCTCAGGGAGTGATGTGTAAGTCTGAAGGTTTGTCTAGGATGCCCAATTCTTTGTGCTGGCCATGTACAGTATGTGCCAATACTGAGCACCAGCACTTTTTCCACAACCTGCTAAAATGAATACCGGTCCAAAAGATGTGGTATCGATAAAGTAGCAAGTGCTTCCCCTCAAAAACGACTTGCTGTCCCAGCCTCGGACTGCCTCCTGTTAACACGTGTCATCGTTGCTCCTCCTTGCCTCCCCTTCTGTGGCCGGAGCAGTGGAAACATTCACTGTTTGAACTGTGGGAAGCTCTGTATGCATGGGGTTCAACACAGTTCAGACATTAGATGTTGGAATTTCATAGGATCACATGCTTAAAAACCTCATGTCTGACACATGTACATCAAGCAGGGCCACAGACGAGAGGAGAGAGGGGGAAGTGGCAGCAGCAGTAACAAGATGCAGTACAATAGATGGGGCAGCCTGAGGAAACAGCAGTAAAGTAAGAAACTGGGTTTAGAAAGCAAGAGCAGGCACATTTTTCCCCCATTAGGCTTTTGCTGTAATTATTTTGGGCCCGATTTTCATCTTAGCAGTATTATGCACCCTGTCGGCACATAGCCTGCCCGCCTATCAGTCTAACCCGGATTTTCAATGCCGGTGTCATATGCAGCCCCGGAAATGAAAAATCAGGTCTCGCCACAAAACCGGGAAGCTGCAGGAGCTAGCCAGGTAGCACAGATTTTCAATGCTACCCACTTAGCCCCCTTCCCCTGAAAGATAGGCGAGGAACGCCCCCAACATGTCCTGAAACAAACCGCACAGCATCTGGGCACATTGGGGACTTATCCGGGATTTGCGAAGAACACCACCCATATAGGTGCCTTTTGAAAATTCCGAACAAGGCATTTACACGGGTAACTAACCACTTTGACTGACTTGATAAGGCGGTATAAAAAAAAACCTGTTAAATAAATAAAAACTAGGACAGTTACCCATGTAAATGCCTTGAAAATCGGGCCCTTTATGTTTTCATGTTATTTGTAATTCAGTTTTTACTTTGTAGTATACATACAGTATTATCTTTGTTTACCTAGGTTTTATGTTTTTACTTATTCTTTTATGTTTGACGCTGTCCTTTGACAATCTATTTTTCTGCATTGGCAGAATATAATAGCATTAAATAAATACAAATAAATAAAATTCAGATTGGCTTTCATTTTTTATTTGTATTTAGCTCTTGCCTTTCCAGCCTAGTTTGAAGAGAGAAGGAGGAAGAAAAGGGGAAGAATAGGACTTGGGGATTGAAGATTGGGAACTTTGGAAAACAGGGACTCAGACACGGGGGTGGGGTATGGGGGAAGAGTGTGTACTTTGGGACTAGAGAGGACTGGGTCTTAAAGATAGAATAGGAACAGGGGATGTGGAGATTAAACAGGGATATGAAATGGACTATGAGGGCTTGATAATTGGATGGACATGAGTAGGGGTGTGTTAGATAGGGAAGGACTGATCGGGCTACTAGACATCCAACTAGAGCAGCAGACCCTAGAGGAGGGAGGAACACCACGACACCTCCACCATTCTTCCAAATGGCAGCATAGCAAGCTACTTCAGCACCATGGAAGGCCTTAAAGCACGCCTTAACGCTCCTCAATGTCTCCTTCGTTCTATTCACTTTTATATTACTGTATATACCATTAAGTTAATCTGTACATAGTTCCCCCGGTTGTCCTATTGTTGAAGTTCCCTGTTCAATGTAAAACTCAATGTTACTTGTATGCATTGTAGTATGTTCTTGTTCAATGTACACCGCACTGATTGTAATAGCGCGGTATAAAAGAAGTGTTAAATAAATAAATAAATAAACCATCTGTATTTTCCTCCCGCCTCACAAGCTCACTAACAGACCACTCGCAGCTCTGTATTCTTTTTTTTCTCGGCCCCGCACTGTGGAACTCCCTTTCATCCACCCTCTGCCTTGAACCCTCTTGTCAGAAGTTCAAAGCCAGGTTAAAATCCTACCTTTTTCATGTTGCTTTTTTTTTTTTTTAATTTATTTATTTAATGCTTTTATATACCGCACTCTTTAAAATCAGTGCGGTTTACAGATAACGTTTTGTGCAGAGTAGGAAGAGCCTGCTCTGCACTTACATCGAACGGGTGGAGCAACTTGGATTCAGAACAGGGTAACTATATACAAGCTATTTACAATCTAGACAGGATGGTATACAGGCCTTTGACTTCCCTCCCTTCCAAGCATAGCCCAGCTCCCTTTGCTTTCTTTTAACCTCGCAGCAATACTTTCTGTTTATTGTAAACTACCCTGGTACCAATGTCTGGGTGGTATATTAAATGCTAAATAAGGATAAAAGTGTGTGCAAAGTTATCACGCAATGAGCCACAAATCTAGTGTGGAAGAAAATGCTAACATAAGGGGGCATGTGCATCCTTACCCCAGCCATTAAGGTGTTACAACCAGACAACACCTACTAACCGGAACATGCATGCATTTAACACCACCCACTGAGGTGGCATTAAGTGCACCCAGGCTAATGACAACTGCAAGGTTGGCATGCAACAAAGAATCCAAACTAATCATGCTGTGCTGCCCACCTTCTGCCCCTTACCTGCTCAGTCCCCATCCAATTACACATTAATTGGCTAGTACAATGCAATGAGCGCACTTTAGTAAACATGCCACTAAATAGCTTATCCAAGGTCATAAAGAGTGTCGATGTAAGACGTGGAATTTCTGATCAGTTCATAATCATTAGACAAATCTTAAACCTTATCTAAATCAGGATTAGGATTTCTGATCCTAAGCGTTTATCATCTGGAATTTTAGATGTATATTTTTGAGGCAATTAGGTACTCTCCCGGAGTCAGAGAACTAGAGATTTATCAGCTATTTATGCCACCAAAAAAAGTGGCTTCTCAGGTGAATTCTATTCAACGAACTACAGCATTTTCCAATACCAGCTCCCCTTCCCCTCATTCCCCAAACCACAGGAACAGCATTAGCCACCCCGCCCCCTAGGCGTGGAGAATTAGGAGCTGTAAGGGATGAAGCTTACAGGCAGCGGCAAATGCACTTCAGTATAAGTTCACAGGGCTCAGTTACAGCAGCCACAAACACTTCTCTCTTCCGGAAGCACAGTTCTCCCTGTTCAAATGTGGAAAGCAAGTGGAGAGGGGAGGAGAAAGGTCACTTGGGATTTGTAGTCAATTTGGCACAGATTCCCCTTGTCACAAAGTAGAAAGAGCCGGCCAATAACCTACAACTCCCGCCGTGCATTGCACTGTGGCCATGTGATCGATCGGACCTAGGGCAGAGAATCACGAGGAGTGTAAACAGTGAATTCTGAGACATGAGGAAGGAGAACACATGCCGAATTAATGCAGTGCGAGGTCTGCAGGTTAGGATAAAGTCACTTTATGGTACAAATTTGGGCAGTTTGTCCGTTATAACTTCAAAACCCAATTTCAGCATCGGGGATGTTGTATCAGTGTTTTCTGATTATAAACGAAAATCAGGCCTAGGAGACGAGAATGAACTGCAAACTTGGATGAATACGTAATTTTTTAAAGTATTTAAAAGGTCATTTGTAATATGGATTTTTTTGCTTATATATTGTGTGATACTGTTTTTATACTTTATTGATTTATTTTCTGTAAACCTCATAGACCTTTTTATTTGATCAACAATATGATATCTAAACTTACAACTAAGAAGCTCTAGGAATTCGTTACCAGCGGATGTAGTAAAAGCTGTTAGTGTAACTGGGTTTAAAAAACGTTTTGGAGAAGTTTCTGGAGGAAAGGTATTTAAACCATTGTTAAATAGGGTTGCCAACTGGCTCCAGATGCGCCCGACAGGCTTGATCCAGCCCTGGGTTTACTCCATTGCATGCAGGGACATGTAGTTCTGATTTCTCCATTGCACTCCATAAGAAAAGCAACACTACAAGTCCCTGCATGCAAATGGGTTAAACACAGAACTGGATCAAACCTGTCAGGCGCATCTGGAGCCAGTTGGCAACCCTATTGTTAAAAAGGACCGGGGAAATAGACTGCTTACACCAGGATAAGCATTGAAATCTGTGTAGTTTTTTTGGGAACCCGACGGATACATGTGACCTGGATTGGACGTTGTTAAAAACGAGATACAGGGCTTGATGGATCCTTAGTCTAACCTAGTATGGCATATCTTATGTTCTATGTCATAAATGGTTTGCTTATTTTTTTTTAAGTATATGCGTTGCCTAGAGGGTTTAATTGTGCATTTCATTTGTTTATCTTACACCAGTGTTTGGGGAGTGGTGCAATAGTTGCTGTAGAAAATTTAGGAGAAGGTGGAGGAGTCCTTTTAGGGGGTGTGAATGTCAGGGTACTTCCAGGGAGGAAAATTTTAGAGGGAAGAGGGAAGTTTCAAGAGAGTGAGTTTTGTGGGGTGATGGAGTAGGTGTTTGGGGGGGATAAAAACATAAGAAACACCATACTGGGTCAGACCAAGGTCCATCAAGCCCAGTATCCTGTTTCCAGCAGTGGCCATGCTAGATCACAAGTACCTAGCAGTTTCCCCAAAAGGCACAGGTTCCACAATGCTTGTACTGAGATAAGCAGTGGATATCCCGGGTCCCCTTTAATGGTTTATGGATCTTTCCTCCAGGAACTTGTGCAAACCTTTTTTAAACCCAGCTACACTAACGGCTTTTACTATATCCTCCAGTAGCAAATTGCAGAGTTTGATTACACATTGAGTGAAAAAATATTTTCTCGTATAAGTCTTAAATAGGTTACCCTATAGCTTCATTGATTGTCCCCTACTCTTTTTTTATATTTTGATGGTGTAAACAATCCATCTATGTTTACCCGTTCCACTCTTTCATTAATTTATAGACCTCTATCATATCTCCCCTCAGCCGTCTCTTTTCCAGGTTAAAGATCCTTAACCTTCTTAGCCTCTCTTCATAGGGATATCCTTCCATCCCTTTTACCATTTTGGTGGCTCTTCTCTGTACCTTTTCTAATAATGCTATATCCTTTTTAAGATATGGCAAACAGAATTGCACACAATATTCAAGGTGCAGTCGCACCATGGAACGATTCAGAGGCACTATAATATCCTTTGTTTTATTCTCCATTCCTTTCCTTATGATACCTAGCATTCTATTTGCTCTCTTGGCCGCTGCTGCACACTGGGCAGAAGGTTTTAACATGTTATCCACGATGATGTCTAAATCCTTTTCCTGGGTGGTGGTTCCTAATGGGAACCTTGCATCGTGTAACCATTTATTTCCATTCTCTTATATACTGCGCTATTCTGCATCAGTGCGGTTTACATTGAACAAACTGAAATTACATTGAACAGGGTATTATAACTTGGAGATAACTATTTTACAGGGAACATGGGCTATGGAGGGTTAAGTGGCTTGCCCAAAACCACAAGGAGCACATGTGAGACTAGAAAC
Source organism: Ichthyophis bannanicus (assembly GCA_033557465.1). Lineage (NCBI taxonomy): Eukaryota > Metazoa > Chordata > Amphibia > Gymnophiona > Ichthyophiidae > Ichthyophis > Ichthyophis bannanicus. Next base: position 111,405,632 of record CM066047.1, on the reverse strand, counting down.
CCCAGTCCTTCCGGCCCAAGGTTGCTGTCCTCTAGTGGGATTTGAAACCCTCCATCTTCCGGCCTGAAGTACCTTGCCCCAACCAGTAGGCCACTCCTCCACTCCATAGTTTTGGGTTGTTCTTTCCTAGGTGCATAACTTTGCACTTGTCCACATTCAATTTCATATGCCATTTGGATGCCCAGTCTTCCAATTTATCAAGATCCTCCTGCAATTTTCCACAATCCTCATGGGTTTTAACAACTTTGAATAGGTTTGTGTCATCTGCAAATTTGATAACCTCACTAGTTGTTCCCATTTCCAGATCATTTATGAATGTTAAAAAGCAGCGGACCCAGCACAGATCCCTGGGGTATTCCACTATTCACCTTTCTCCATTGTAAAAATTGGCCATTTAGTCCTACCCTCTGCTTTCTATTTTTTAACCAATTCCTGATCCACAATAGTTTACTGCCTCCTATTCCATAACTTTTCAATTTTGCCAAACGTCTCTCATGAGGGACCTTGTCAGAGGCTTTCTGAACGTCCAGATACACTATATCAACTGACTCACTTTTGTCTACCTGTTTATTCACACCTTCAAAAAAACATAACAGATTAGTAAGACAAGACCTTCTTGGCTAAAACCATGTTGGATGTCTCCCATTAAGCCATGACTATCTCCATAACCATAGCCATACATATTCAGTAATTTTGTTCTTTATGATGGTTTCTACCATTTTTCCCAGTACTGAGGTCAGGCTCTCCATTCTGTAGTTTCCCAGATCACCCCTATAATGCTTTTTAAAAATTGGCGTTACATTGCCATCTTCCATTCTTCAGGTATTACAGATGATTTTAATGATAGTTCACAGATTACTAATAGGTCTGCAATCTCATATTTCAGTTCTTTCAACATCCTTGGATGTATACCATGCGGTCCAGGGGATTTGTTATCTTCATTTCATCAAATAGTTGTAATACATCTTCCCGATGAATCAATATTTCTTTCAATTCTTCTGCAGCATCTCCTTTAAATACCACTTCAGTCATGGGTAACATCCCTACATCTTCCTCAGTAAAGACCAAAGCAAAGAATTCATTCACTCTCTATTATGGCTTTGTCCCCTCTTAGTGCCCCTTTTACCCCTCTATCATCTAATGGTCAAACTGACTTTCTCACAGGTTTTCTCCTACAAATGTACTTTGAAAAAGTCTTTATTATACGTTTTTGCTTCTACAGCAAGCTTCTCAAATTCTCTCTTTGCCTGCCTTATCATTGTCTTGCATCTAACTTGCCAGTGCTTGTGTTTTTCCAGTTTTCGTCATTTGGCTCTTTTTTCCATTTCCTGAAAGATGCTTTTTTGGTAACAACCTCTCTGACCTCACCTTTAAACCATGCTGACAGTTTTTTGGACTTCCTTCCACTTTTCTTAAAGCGTGGAATACAGCTGGTCTGGGCTTTCAAGATAGTATTTTTAAACAATACCCAAGCTTGATGTAAATCTTTAACGTTTGCAACTACTCCTTTTAGTTTTTTTCTTAACTATTTTCCTCATTTTATCATAGTTTCCCTTTTGAAAGTTAAAAGATAGTACTGTGGATTTTCTTACCGTCCTTCCTTCATTTACCGATCGGGGTAGAGCCAGCGAACACCCGGCTAAGCACCGCCTGCTCACCAGTCCCAGCCCAATCAGCGGCTGCACCGGAGTTTTAAAACATACAGGCGCCATCGGGCGCACCCGCACCTGAGGGCCTCGCCAGAGGGCCCTTAAACGTGGCCCTTAAGCTTGGCTCTGCAAGGAAGAAGATCCTACACAGCACACTAAAAACCTAATCAGCAGCTAAGTAATTGAGCATTGTCAGTTGTCCCCTGCACAGCTTTTGACCGAGAAGTCAACCAAGGAAGCACAGGATTCCACAGACAGAAAGAGCTACTTCATCTACGCCGAAACAAGGAGGATTTCAGCTGACAGACTCTGAGGTATACCATATACTTTTAAGCTGATGACTGACCACTAATATCAGGTCCTTTCATTTACATTAGCACGTAGAAGAAGTTTTCAAGCCCACAGCATTTTGTAGTCAAAGTTTGCTAGAATCAACATATATTGTCTAGTTAAATTAAGGTCTTCAGGCCTATATATCTTCCCTTCAAAAGGCCACATTTAAGTCCCAAGAGACTAATAGTACAAGATATAAAATAAATATTGAACGAACTAGACAAAAAGAATTGAATTCATAAGCTTCCGCATTAATTAAATATATAAATTTAAAAAATGCAACCATTGTATTCATTAATGGCGCTTGGACTATTAATATCACTGACAGTTTTTACCACAACTCAGGCCCTATCTCCCTCTGGCTATCCAATACCTGTCATACACACATTCCACCGACCAGCCGCCGAAGCGAAAGCTTATGACCCATTTATTAATAAGACTGAACGCAAGCAACATCTCATCCAGATCAACCAAGCAAAGTGGATTGTGCTAAAACCACTATTAGCAGAATTTCACCCAGTTTAAGATGTTCACTCATTAATCCTCGTTCTATCGGGAATAAAATACCTCTTAATATAGACCACATTATGGATAACAACTTGGACATTCTCTTCATAAGTGAATCATGGTTAATGACAAATGACGCAGTGTTGATCAATCAGCTAAAACCAGCAGGGTATGACATTTTCAACCATCAGAGACCAAACAAAAGGGGAGGAGGTGTAACCATACTAGCAAAGAAGGAATTACAACTATCAAAAGGTCCAATCGAAATTGCACAAAGCATGGATGTTCTCCTAGTAGAAAACAGGAAGAAAATTCTACACTCGCACCAGATGCCCACACAATGGCCATCTACTACAAAGAAAAGGTGGGCAAGATAGCAGTAACTAATCTCCAGTCTAATAAACCATTTCTCCCACTAATCAGACTTTGGAAATAATTCACTCTAATCACCGAAAGGCAGCTAGATGATATAATCAAATCATTAAATACGTCTGCATCAGCACTAGACCCTTGTACAGCACCTTGGATTCGATTGACTCGCGACCGTCTATCTCCATATATGCTGAACCTAATCAACTCTTCCTTAGAGCAAGGGTATATCCCAGAAGAACTAAAAAGCGCCTCTATCCGCCCCATCTTTAAAGGCAGGGATTTGGAGAAATCTAAACCAAGCTCTTACAGACCTATTTCAAGTCTGCTATTTATGACAAAAATCCTAGAAAAGGCAGCTCAGATCCAACTACAAAACCATGTAGATAGCTTCGCTCTGCTCGACCCTCAACAACACGGGTTCAGAATAGGACACGGAGTGGAAACCCTCCTCATCGCTTTAACAGACAAGCTTCTAAAAGGCACTGAAAAACCTAATATTGGATTAATTTTAATATTCCTTGATATATCAGCGGCATATGACTCCATAATGCATGATTATCTCATACACAGATTACAACAAATCGGCCTTAAAGGCAAAGTTTTGTTATGGTTTAAATCCTACCTAACAAACCGAAGCATTCAAGTAAAAATGGGCAGTAACATGTCAAACTCATTCTACCAAAAGACAGGCATATCCCAAGGATCTGCTTTATCAGCGCTTCTTTTTAACCTATACATTCAACCTATTTGTAACATAATCAAGGGCCATGACATATATTATCACTTGTATGCTGATATTATGTTATGCGCTCAAATCAACACCAAACAGCCATGCTTACATAAAATAAAAGGAGTGTTTCAATAGCACCACCACCTGGTTGGCAGACCACAAACTACAAATAAATCTCAAAAAAACAAATTCTATTTATTACAAAAGACAGCTCCTTCACACCACCAGAATCAATTATGTTAAAAGAAGAAAGCATCAAAGTTAAAAAGGAGGTGAGATACTTGGGCGTTACACTTGATCATCAGCTCAATTTCAATAAGCACGTGAGCAACATAACAAAGGCCATATACAATATGCTAAAGATGCTGCAACATTTAAGACCTCTCCTTTCCACAGGTGACTTCAGAACAGCAGTACAGGCAATGATCTTCCCGCACCTAAATTTCTGTAATGCCATTGTAACGGGTCTCCCAAAGCAAGCAAGCAATCCGCCGCCTACAGCTAGCTCAAAATACTGCAGCTAGAGTTATTTCACAAGTTCCAATCAAAGAACACATTACACCATATTAAAGCATCTTCATTGGCTGCCAATTGAGAGCAGAGTAAAATTTAAGGCCATACACACAATATTCAAATCCCTCCAAGCTGATTCACCAACCTATCTGAAAACGCTCATTAAATTTATGCCGGAAAACAGACCAAGGAGAAGCAACAATAAAGACATCCTCGTGGTACCCGCCGAATTTAGGAACTGCAAGTCTACTACATCCAAGAGAGCTTTCTCGCTATACGCACCACAATTATGGAACTCTCTTCCTGACAACGTAAGAGTCATCAAGGATCCAGTGGCTTTCCGTAAGCATCTAAAACATATTTGTTCAAAGAACACTTTGGCGAACTAATTACTTAAAAAAGAAAATTCTTATAGACTAGCCACTCCTTACAAGTAATTCAAGGAAATCAATATTCCTACTCTCATTACTTGGCTATTAAGAACATTATATTTCCGACAAGCTTGCCGCTCTCTTGTAAATAGTTACTAGCTGAAATTAGCAGCTACTGTTAAGTTATATTTCTTCACCCCTTACCACTCCATGTTAGCACTTTTCCATGTAAAATATATTGATTATTGTATAACTTTGTTAACTCTGTTAAATGTAATTTGTTAAACCTATTTTGAGTTCTATGTAAACCACTTTGATTCACAGAGGGCAGTAAATAAGCACAAATAAATAAATAATAAAATAAATAAATTTATTAAATCAAATGCGGTCATTCTATGATCACTATTGCCAAGTGGCCCCAACACCCTTATCTCTTGCAGCAGATCTTGTGTTCCACTAAGGACTAGGTCCAAAATGGCTTTCCCTCTGGTTGGTTCATGAACCAGCTGCTCCAAGAAGCAGTTATTTATTTCATCTAGAAACTTTATCTCCCTAGCATTTCCTGCCGTGACACTGGCCCAGTCGATACCGTGGTAATTGAAATCACTCATTATTTCTGTGTTGTAACTTTTGTTAGCTTCCCTGATTTCTGTGAGCATTTCATCATCCATTTGTTTATTCTGGCCAGGCAGTTGATAGTACACCCCCACTTCCATCGCCTTTCCCTTCCCCTTTTTGCATGGAATTTCAATCCATAGAGATTCTACAGTGAATTTTGTTTCCTGCAAAACTTTAATCCTTTGTGACTCAGTGCCCTCTCTAACATAGAGCGCCACTCCTCCACCAATTTGATCTTCTCTGTTGTTATGATATAGTTTGTACCCAGGTATCACAGTGATTGTCCTCTTTCCACCATGTGTCTGATATACCAATCATATCTAACCTCTCATTTAGTGCTATATAGTCTAACTCTCCCATCTTATTTTTTAGACTTATAGCATCTGCATACAAGCATTTTAGAGGCTGTATTTTATTCATATTAATCTGGCTATTGGTAGGCAGGGAAAATTTGGAATCTTTAAGCTCTGTATTCAAGGACATTTGGGCTACTTTTGTCTTTATTGGACCTCTCTACTGATATGCCCTAACTTCAGTTTTTTGCTAGTAGCCTTCAAGAATACGTTGTTCCTAACCATGGGCTTTTGGGCGACTGTAGGCTTTCCCCTATTTTCTAGTTAAAAGCTGCTCTGTCTCCTTTTCAAAGGTTAATAACAGCAGCCTGTTTCCGTTCCGGTTAAAGTGGAGCCCATTCTTTTGGAAGAGCCCCTCCTTTCCCCCAGAATGTTCCCCAGTTCCTAACAAATCCAAGCAGTCATCCTTTCGCTATTGTCTCATCCACGCATTGAGACTCTGGAGCTCTGCCTGCCTTCTGGGTTCTGCGTGTGGAATGGGAAGCATTTCGGAGAATGCTACCCTGGAAGTTCTGGATTTCAACTTCCTTCCTAAAAGCCTAAATTTAGCCTCCAGAACCTCCCTACCACACTTTCGTATGTCATTGATACTGACATGTACCAAGACAGCAGACTCCTTCCCAGCACTATTTTATTTATTTATTTATTTAACATTTCTTATATACCGCACTATTACCATCAGCGCGGTTTACATAGAACAGAGCATATACATACAGGGTAACTGTAGTGCATTTTACAAGTAACAGGGGTTTGAGAACTTGGAGGAAACAGGGTAAACTATATACAGCTATTCACAGTTGAAATTCTCTAGATCTGAACATGGTGTGCCTATTTCTCTTAGGAAAAGTTTTATACTGAAAAGTAACTTGAGAATAGGTAGTGTTTGAGATTTTTCCTGAACTGTGTTAGGCTGTTTATGGCTCTCAATTCTGATGGAAGGGCATTCCATGCTACTGGGGCATGAATGCTGAAGGCTCTTTTAGATGTTTCCTTAGAGCATCTGACTGTTTCTCTCGGGACGATTAAGGTATTTAATGCTGCTGATCTTCTGGTTCTATTGGGGGTCTGGGTGTGTAATAGGTCAGTGATGGTTGAGGGTGCTTGGTTGTTTAAGGCTTTGAAAGTGGTGATTATGATCTTATATTGGATTCTGGCATTGGTCGGTAGCCAGTGGATACTTTTTAGGATTGGAGTTATATGGTCTGCCTTTGAAATTCCTTCGAGTACTCTGGTGGCGGTATTCATTGCCAATTGGAGAGGATTCAAAGTTGATTGTGGGAGACCATATAGAATTGCATTTGCGAAATCGAGGTGTGGCATCACCAAGGCTTGGTAGATGGTTCTGAAATCTGTGGGTTCCAGTAGAGGTCGTAAGTGGCGTAGTGTACGTATCTTGTGATATATTAGTTTTGTTATATTTTTTTATGTGGGTTTTCATATTGAGACTCTGGTCAAGGGTGATGCCTAGGTATCGTATAGTAGGTTTTACTGTCAATTCCTTGTCCTTTATCTTTAATGTAGCAGGGGGTGTAAAGTTTTGGTTTTTCGTGATAAACATAACATCGGTCTTACTGTGGTTGATTCGTAAGTTCTGTGTGAGGAGCCAGCCTTCTACTGCTTCGAAGCATTTCACCAGTGGTGTAAAATCAGGATGGTTGATGGAGAATGGCATGTATAGGAGAATGTTGTCTGCATATGCTAAGCAAGTAACGTTAAAAGAACGGATGAGGTCACAGATAGGTTGCATGTATATGTTAAACATTAATGCTGAAAGTGAGGAGCCTTGCGGTACACCCTGATCTTGCAGAAATGATTCTGATGTTGTTTCGCCAATCCTTACCTGTTGCCATCGGTTAGACAGGTATGATTTACACCAATTCAGTGCGGAGTCATGTATTCCTTTTTCCTTAAGGCGATCGATAAGTATTTGATGACTTACTGAGTCGAATGCAGCTGAGATGTCCATGAATATAAGGATGAAGCCTTGCCGGATATTATCTATTCCAGTGATTAATGTATTGAAGAGAGTGATGAGGAGGGTTTCTACTCCATGAGATTCCCTAAAGCCATGTTGGGCCGGATCAAGCGGAGATTCAGTGTCTATGTGTTGCTGTATTTGGCGTTGGACCACTTTTTCAATTTTTCACTTTTTCAACTATCTAAGACCTTGTCTAGGTGGCACGTGAGGTCCGCTACGTTCACACCAGGCTGGCATGTTACTAGGCGATCCTCACGTCCTCCAGTCACCCAGCTATCTACATGCTTAATGATCGAATCACCAACTATAACGGCTGTCTTAACCCTTCCTTCGTGCTGACGGCTGTTGGCACAATGTCTGGGTTTCCTGCTATTTTCTGCATTTGTTAGTAGAATTTTCTTCTCTTGTGTGACTGGTGGTCAGACAGTTTTTTGTATGTGCTTTCCTACCCTAGTGCCTGTAACACACGCCACAGTAAAAGCGCAGTTAACTTGCGCCTTTAGGCCCACCGCAGCCCTAGTGTGATGCTTGCCCTTTCTCTCTGTTTTCTTCCAGGGAATGTTGTTTGACCTGTGGTAAGCAAGGTGCCTTATCTCTGGATTCTGGACTCTGCTCTTCTTGCATTGTAGTTTGAGTTGGCCCTGGAGGGCCTATTCCTCCTCTTTCAGCTGAGGGATGCAACTAGTCCAGTCTTGCCTGCCTCAGGGATGGAGGTAACAGATGGTGCTATGGGTAAGGATGTCTAGCCAGCCAGAGGATCCGGCGACTGTGCTGTGAGCCACTCATCGTCCTCTGAGGAGGTCATGTCTACTGGTGTTGGGAGGTCATTTCCAAGAGGAGAGCTTCCAGACTCAGGATTGTCCTCCCCAGAATTCTTTCTTTTTTGCAGTAGGCCTGGTCCTTGTTACATGGAAATTGAGACCCTACGGCCTCTGAGTGCCCCCGGGTGCAGTCTTGTGTGGGTTAGGCAAAGAGTGGAAGCCCTGTCATATTGCCTTTGACTAAGTGTCCCCAGCGTGGGGCAACCCCTGGAGATTGGGAACAGCTGGGAGCTGTCTGAGATTTTGACTATGATGTGAATTCAGATGGCTGGGTACTGAACTCTAGCTTGGGTGTAGAAGTCCTCTCACCTTCAGAAGATTGTGAGGAGGCCGTTGTTATTTTTTCCTATTCCGGAAAGAAGAGCTGGTGGTGGTGTTTGCCAGGGTTTCATCTGCCTTGAACTTGATGGATGCCTTCAGCATGGAGCAGGCAACAAAGGTGCACCCACTCCTTCAAGGGATGTGAAAATCCACTACCATCTTCCTGTTTCCTGTTGTGATCAAGGACATGATCCAGTCGGAGTTGGACTCTCCTGACTCCCTGCCTAAAGGGTTAAGGGAGTGTAAGAAGATCTCTGCTCTCCTGGAGGAGTGCATTGAGTGGTCTGGCATTCCTAAGATGGATGCGCAGGTCGTGGCGGTTACCAGACGGACCACCATTCTTGTGGAAGGCGGATCGGCTTTAAAGGATTTTCTGGGCCGTAAGGTGGATTCATGGTTGAGGAGCCAGTTTCGCCATGGTGGTGGCTATTCTACAGCAGGCAGTATGTACCAGCCTGACGTCTCAAGCCCTGCTCCAATGGATTCCGTCTCTTCCACCAGTTAATACTACCCCTCTTTTGGAGACGGCTATGGCCGTCCTTTCTGATATCATGTATGATCTGGTATGTTTAGCGTCCACAGATGGTGCCCTGATAACTGTGTCATGGCATTGTATTTGACTCCATCATGGGCATTAGACACATCGTCCCAGAGAATTATTTGAAATAGTTAAAGTATCAAACCCTCCTAATACAGATATCACCCCTATTAACCCACAAACTCTTGCTGACTATTACATAACTAAGCTCTCTCCACTATCAGACCCTCCAATTCTACTAATTTACTCCAACCCAAAGCCTGATCACATATGGGATAAATTTCATACTGTAACACTAAAAGAACTGGATACGGTGATCTCAGATATTAACACAACCACTTCTAGTCTTGATCCCTGCCCAGTTAGCTGGATCAAAAATACTAAACCACTCCTAGCGCCAATGTTCCCTCTAATTTTCTGTAGGCTGTGTGCACATAAAATATCAGCTGTGCAACTTTTGAAGGAAGGTTACATTTTTGTGCACCACATAACGACACTCGGAGTTATATACTTTAAAATTTGACTACACATCAGAATACAGTATGTACACCACATTGATTTTAATCAAATTAAATGAAAATAGACAATTACTAAATGAAGGGGAAAATTTCTAGTAACTACAATCACAAATTTTAAATTTTAAGACGTCTGTATTGTTTTCTATTAGAATCAGAACCGTAACTTTTGTGCGCTCTGTTGTAAAGTATGTGCGCTCGCTCGGCGAGGTGTGTGCGCGCGCACACGCGCACAGCTTAGAGGGAATAGTGCCTAGCACCCTACCTTCTAAATATAGCACATTTTTCTCTCACACATGGTACTATGCCAATCATCCTAAAGAGAGCCTCGATTAGACCTATTCTGAAAAACAAAAAACTAGACAATCTTGATCCCTCTTCATATAGACCTATCTCTAGCCTTCCATTTATGGCAAAGATTATAGAAAAATAGTATATAATCAACTTCAGGATCACATTGAACTTCATGCCCCCTTAGATTCACACCAATACGGCTTTAGACCATACCATAGTGTAGAAACACTTCTTGCAGTTATCTTTGATGATATTCTAAAATACATTGACAAATCAAAACAAGCAGTATTACTTATATTTTTGGATATATCGGCTGCCTTTGATTCAGTTAACCATTGTATCCTTTTTGAAAGACTCAAACAGATTGGAACCATGCAAGAATAGTGCCATGTATACCAATCATATCTAACTGATCGATCGCAACAGGTAAAAATAGGAAACCATACATCTAAAACCTTTACGCAAAAACAAGGAATCCCACAAGGTTCTGCATTGTCAGCTCTACTCTTTAACATATATTTACAACCTATATGCCACATCATTCAACAGTGCAAATTTAAAATATGCAATTTATGCTGATGATGTTATGATTTATCTCCCTATGGACATAGACTCCCTGGACTTCTCCAATATCAAATCATGCTTCACTAAAATGACGCAATGGCTAAATGAACACAATCTACACATTAACTTCAAGAAAACAGAAGCATTATTTGTTTCTAGAAATCAAAAATTACCCCTCCAACAAATAAAAATTGAAAACATAAACATCCCCATAAAAGATGAAATAAGATACCTTGGCGTTATCATAGACAGAACATTAAGTCTAACAACACACATCAGGAATACAACAAACACAATATATAATAAATTAAGATATCTTAAAAATCTAAAACCATTATTATCAAATCTGGACTTCAGATCAGTCCTTCAAGCCCTGATCCTGCCTCACTTAGATTTTAGTAACACAATTCTTCAAGGTATTCCAAAACATGCTTTACACCAACTAAAAGTAGCACAACATGTTGCTGCAAGAATGCTTATAAATGTAGGTCCAACTGAACACATAACCCCTATACTGTACAAACTTCACTGGTTACCCAGCACTAATCTGTTATGTTTTTTTGAAGGAGTGAATAAACAGGTGGACAAAGGTGAGTCGGTTGATATTGTGTATCTGGACTTTCAGAAAGCCTTTGACAAGGTCCCTCATCAGAGACTTATGGCAAAACTAAAGAGTCATGGGATAGGAGGCAGTGTACTATTGTGGATCAGGAACTGGTTAAAAGATAGAAAGCAGAGGGTAGGGCTAAATGGCCAATTTTCCCAATGGAGAAAGGTGAATAGTGGTGTACACCAGGGATCTTTGCTGGGTCCGCTGCTTTTTGACATATTCATAAATGACCTGGAAAGTGGAATAACGAGAGAGGTTATCAAACTTGCAGATGACACAAAACTATTTAAAGTTGTTAAAGCCCAAGAGGATTGTGAAAAATTGCAAGAGGATCTTGATAAATTGGAAGACTGGGCATCAAAATGGCAGATGAAATTTAATGTGGACAAGTGCAAGGTTATGCACCTAGGGAAGAACAACCCAAACTATGGTTACACGATGCAAGGTTCCACATTAGGAACCACCACCCAGGAAAAAGATTTAGGCGTCATTGTGGATACCATGTTAAAACCCTCAGCCCAGTGTGCAGCGGCGGCCAAGAGAGCAAATAGAATGCTAGGTATGATAAGGAAAGGAATGGAAAATAAAACAAAAGATATTATAATGCCTCTATATCGTTCCATGGTGAGACCACACCTTGAATATTATGTGCAATTCTGGTCGCCGTATCTTAAAAAGGATATAGCGATTTTAGAAAAGGTACAGAGAAGAGCCACCAAAATGGTAAAGGGGATGGAAGGATACTCCTATGAAGAAAGGCTAAAAAGGTTAGGGCTCTTTAACCTGGAAAAGAGACGGCTAAGGGGAGATATGATAGAAGTCTATAAATTAATGAACGGAGTGGAACGGGTAAACGCAGATCGATTGTTTACCTTATCAGAATATAGAAAGACTAGGGGACATGCAATGAAGCTACAGGGTAAACTATTTAAGACTAATAAAAGAAAATATTTTTCACTCAACGTGTAATCAAACTCTGGAATTTGTTACCGGGGGATGTAGTAAAGGCTGTTAGTGTAGCTGGGTTTAAAAAAGGTTTGGACAAGTTCCTGGAGGAAAGGTCCATAAACCATTATTAAGAAGTGACCGAAGATATCAATGCTTGACCCAGTACAAGCATTGTGGAACTTGTGTCTCTTGGGGAAACTGCTAGGTACATATGACCTAGATTGGCCACTGTTGGAAACAGAATACTGGGCTTGATGGACCTTGGTCTGACCCAGTATGGCATATCTTATGTTCTTATGTACCTATACACAGTAGGATAAAATATAAAGTTATCATAACAACGTTCAAACTGATAAGAGATATAGCCCCATCATATCTATCTGATCTACTGACAATTCATTCAAGGACCAGAACAGTGAGACAAAGGAACCTGAACACACTACTTGTTCCAAACAACTTTTCAAAACTCAATAAAATGACAACAAATAGGGCATTCAGCTTCAGTGTTCCTTTAATATGGAATGCTCTGCCGGATAAACTCAGAGATATCACAGATCTTTCAGCATTTCGAAAAGATCTTAAAACTCACTTATAGAGTACTTTGGAGACTCATTCCCAATAGATGAAATATTTCCCACTTAAACTCATGTATACTCAAATTCATCAATTCACAACTTACTTTTTCCTTTTTCTTACTCTATCTTACAATACCCAATTCTCCACATTATCACATTTATTACTCTTTACACTAATAATTCTAGTGAACTACAATACATTTTTCCTTGCTCAGATAAGATAAGATTTTTGAAATTTGTAAATATTTAAATCTGTATATATTTTTAAAGTATCTATATACCTAATCAGCATTTACTGAGCATTGTAACCCTCAAATTACCATTTTTATTATATACAATTTAATGTTCACTGTAATTTCAATTGTTTGAATAAGTTTCAATGTAATGTTCAAGTTTTGTTCTATGTAAACCGCTTTGACGTTTCTGAAAGGCGGTATATAAAACCGTTCAATAAATAAATAAATAAAATCTTCCAAAGTCCAGTTGATCCAATTGCTTTTTAAGGGGAAGCTTCAGTTTGAAGTCGATTTGGAGAAGCTGGTGAAGGATCTGGGCAAGACAAAATCTACCACCTTCTGGAAGACGGATCTAAGGGGCTTGTGACGCGGTCTGGTGCCCCTTCTCGTCAGCCTCTTCTGTCCACCAAGAGCGCTGGCTGAATTCCTGGGGATCTCGGGGACTCAAGCCATTACTGACCTGGAAAACCTTTCTTCCCCTCTGCTTCTGGGCTTCAGGCTCGTTCTCAGTCCTTTTGTGGCACACTTGAGCCCAGGGAGACAAGGGCCCTCCTGGGCTGCACAGTGAAGGTTTTGGGGTCCATTTCCTGTTTCCTCCAGTTGGAGGCAGACTTCATCTTTCTTTCAGGAATGGGCCCGGGTTACCAGGAATCATTGGGTACTAGACACCATCCAGTTCAGCTGTGTCCTAGAATGCAAAGAGCCGATTCTGGATGCTTTCGTCATTTGTTCTTGTGGGTCTATGATCAAAAGTGCCTCTGTCAGATCACCTTGGACAAGTTGCTGCGCCTAAGTGGGGCTAGGGCAGATACTCCATCTATTTTGTGGTGCCCAAAACGATGGTTTCTTCTGGCCCCTTCTGGACCTTAAAGGGGTCATCGAGCACTTGCGCATCCTGCGCTTCCAGATGGAAACCTTGCACTCCATTATTCAAGCAGTGCACCAAGGGGAGTTCTTGGATTCTCTGAATCTGGCTAAGGCATATTTTCATTTCCTGCTCTGGGCGGATCAGCAAACGTATCTGGGCATGTTGCCATGCTTGGCTGTAACTATCATTTTGCTGCCCCCCCTTTGGACTTTCCACTGCCCCAAAGATGTTCTCCCAGGTCATGGGGGTAGCAACTGCGCTGTTGGGGGTACTGTGTCCTTCTTAGAAAGCCTTGACTGGGTGATCAATCAGGAAAGAGCTAGCTTGGCCTTCCCAATCGTTGGAGTTTCTGGGAGCACGTTTTGACTCTTGAGTCGGCAGAGTTTTTTGGCCAGAGGAAAATATTAATGTCTGTTGGATTGCCTTGTTCTGTTCTGTGCGCATCAGGCTCCCAGAATCTGGGATTCTCTTCAGCTCCTTGGTTTTATGGCAGTGACCATAGAGATGGTGCTGTGGGCCCTTTCTCAAATGCAACCGCTCCAGCAGTCTTTGGTTCTGTGGTCTCCGAATTCTCAGGAGTTCAAGTGCAAGTTTCCACTCCAGTTGATGGTGATATCCAGCCTGCCTGTCATCTGAGGAAGAGTGTGCCACTGAACGATTTTCCTGGATCCTCCTAATGAGGGATGTCAGTCTCTCAGGCTAAAGAGCCGGTTGCCAAGACTGTTTGGCCTAGGGCCAATGGAACCACAGGGAAGCGGTGTGGTCCGCCAGCTGTCTTGAGGTGAAGGCCATGAGGTTGACTCTTCTGTGTTTCTGGCGGCTGATCGAGGGCCGGACAGGTCGAGTGGTTTTTTTTGACAATGCCTCAGTGGTGGCTTATGTCAGTTGGCAAGGTGGCACTAGAAGTGCTGGGGTAACTCAGGTTTGTGTGGGTGAAGAAGAACCTCCTAGATTTGTCAGCTCAGCACATTGCCAGGTTGGACATTGTGGAAGTTTACTTCTTCCTCAGCTGGCAATCTGGATCCTGGAGAGTGGGAGTTTGAGTCAGGAGGTGTTTTTAGTTGATTTTGCACTGCTAGGATTGCCTCGAAATGGATCTGATGGCATCCCTCTCTGATGCTAAAGTTTGCCACTCCATTTGCCATATTGAAATGGGGTCAGAGGGCATCGATGCCCTGATCCAACCTTGGCCAAGTCAGCACCGGTTGTTTGTGTTTCCTCTGTAGCCCTTGGTGGGGCGTGTGATTTGGCAGGTTATGCCTGCTCTCCTTCTCTACAGAGTAGTGTCAGTGGAAGGATAAAGATCTTCACCTTGTGGTTGTCCAGAGGGTGTGGTTGTCCAGAGGGTGTACTTGGAGGATACAAATTCCTTTCATAAGTTTGACCATCTTTTTGTGCTGTTTGCTGGCCCGCACAAGTGTGACGTACCTAAGATGACTTTAGAGCGCTGGATTATGGAGGCCCTTGCCTCAGCATATCTGTTACAGAGCTGGCCAGTTCCGGAGGATTTGCGCTCCCATTCCACCCTAGATCAGGCATCCTTGTGGGCGGTGCGGGATGGAGTGGAGTTCTTTATCCCCTGCAGAGATTTGTCGAGCAGCAACGTGGGCATCACTTTCCGTTTTTGTCAAGCATTACTGCTTGGATGTCCACATGAGCTGCTGTCTTCTTACCACCCAGTGGAGTTGTAGCTTTGGTACATCCCACTTGTCTGGACTGGTCTAGCAGGACTATTTGAAA
This sequence comes from Ichthyophis bannanicus, assembly GCA_033557465.1. Classification (NCBI taxonomy): domain Eukaryota; kingdom Metazoa; phylum Chordata; class Amphibia; order Gymnophiona; family Ichthyophiidae; genus Ichthyophis; species Ichthyophis bannanicus. The sequence continues at coordinate 111,390,178 of CM066047.1, read as the reverse complement.
GGTGACATTTTACATAGCAGTTCTTGAGTCCTTCTAGACCAGTCCAGGACCTGCCCCTTGAATTGTATTGCTCTGTTCTTCACTCTGGTTTTTATACTTCGCTCTGCAGGTTCATCTTCTTATGTTTATGATTTCCTGTACATATTTCTCTACTGTTGATCACCCATTGTTGCTCATGATTGAGGTTGTGTGAGGCTTCCTATGTATCTCTCATATGCTTTGGGATGAATACTGAAGGGACCTCTAGTGTCTGAGGCGAGTAGAGGTTTGGGAGCGATGTCATTGAAACCTGGGCTTTTCATCTTTGTCTCCACCAATCTGCTGGTAGGGGAACACAACCCACTTGTTTGGACACGTCTAACTGGTAAGTAAAATGTTACCTTATCTCAGGTTCAAACTGCTCCATTAAGGAAACTTTGGTTTGTGGAATCCTACAGGGCTCCGTACTGGGCCCTGTTCTGTTTTAATGTCTTTTTGGCTCCTTTGCCACCTTTTATACAAGATTTTGGAGTCGGTCCATACATATATGGAGTGGAGGAGTAGTCTAATGGTTAGCGCACTGGTTTGGGAACCAAGAGACCAGGGTTTGATTCACACTAGCACTCCTTGTGGCCTTCGGCAAGTCACTTAACTTGGATTTTTTCGGAGGCAATGGAAGGTTATCAATGTCCCTGTTTAATGTACATTACTAAGTTTGTTACAATGTAAACAGCTTTGACTAAATGATGAAACGGTTAAATATATTCTGATGATGTGCAGTGTTTATATTTTGGGGATCCAGTGGAGGCAGAGTGATCCTGCAGTTCCCATACCGATGTAGCTTCTGTCCTTTTGGTTCATGTGATCTCAATGCACCTGTCATTGCAAGTATTAGACTGTCAAATGGACTGGGGTCTGATTTTTTGAAACACAAATTTCTGCTACTATTCAATCTAGTTTCTTTGTCTTAAGAGTATTTGGAATAAATTTCTTATCTGGATGTCTCTGTACCACATACTATAGCTCATGCATTGTTTTTAAGCAGGCTTGATTATTGCAATTCATTTTATATAGGACTCAATGCTGCTTCATCAAAAGACTTCAGGCAGCACAAAATGCTGCAAATTGGATATTACATAGTGTTGGAAAGTTCAATTACAGTTCATCTTTGTTATGCTCTAAGCCAGTACTTCTCAACCTTTTTTATTTTGTGGCACGCTTACTGAGTTTGTTCAATCCCCGTGGCACACCGAACCCAATTTTTCATGATCCTCACTCTCAGTTCCTCGTACTAGCAGAAGGAGAACAGCATTATCATTGTGTGGGTATCATTCTGCTGGGTAAATCCAATGTGTGAATATGTGAGGTCATTCAGTCGAACATCAGATTAAAGTCAGCAAAAGACATGCACAGGAATAAAAGCATTGTCCTTCTCCTACCAGGCGAGGCAAGAAGGGGATTACGGCTAACTGATTTCTAGAGTGTGAATCTGTGATACTTGTTCGCTGTTAGTGCTTCTACTAAGCAAGCAGTTCACTTTGATGGGAGGTTGGGGAAATCTAGTGAACTGTCTTCATGGAAGATTGTAGTAACCTACTCTCAAACCATACCTAAAAGCACATTCTTTTAAGTTTCGTGACCATACAAAAGCCTCAGGGTTAGTAATGTGTCCTGCATGCAAGAGATTTAATTCTGCACCAGAAAAAATTGCCCGCACAATCCAGTTATTCCCAACATGTAAATTCTATGTAGGATATATCTTCGCCAGTCAGAGATTTTAACTGTGCTTAAGAGCATCCAGTTTACCGTAGGAGTACAAAGCAGAGAGATATACTCTGGGGCATTGTCCAGCAGTAATGGGACAACACCCTCATGAACCCATGCCTGACTATGCCCCTATCATTCTCTTCAAGGCACACCACAGGCTTTCCAAAAGCACACCAGTGTGCTACGGCAGACTGGTTGAGAAGCACTGCTCTAAACATTAGCGTCCTTTTAAATGTCGTGACATTCAAGGTTCTTCTGATTTGTTTGTTTTCAAAGCTCTGTGCATAGGAATCCCAGAATATCTATCTAGATTTTTGATACCTTACGCACTCCTAGATCTCAGGATGCCTATCTGCTGTCTCCTAGCATTTTTGGTACGAGATGACCCATAGAACATTTTCATTCCAAGCACCAACATTATGGAATTCTTTACTACCCTATCTTAGGGATGAAATGTCTCTGTCTTGATTTACACATCTTTTTGAACAAGTGTATGGGTAGCTGGCCATAAATGTCAAGGCAGGATTAAAGCACTTGGCAGAAAGGACTACTCTGAACCTCACCTGTTGTTGAAGCTTTATGTAGTGTTATTGGTACAGAAGAGTAAGGTTTTTGTTTTTTGGGGGGTTTTCTTAGTTGTGAAATGTTAGAATGGACGTAGTAACATAGTAAATGACGGCAGATAAAGACCAGTATGGTCCATCTAGTCTGCCCAGCAAAGATGGCAAGAGTAGGTGCACCTGTCGCTCTGTGCAGGCCACCCCTCCCCATGTCTTTGTTTAGGGGTGAACCCACCGCTCCATGTAAGACACCCCTATTTGTTGAGAAATTATATAGTTCAGTTTATTTTGATTTTACCCTGTTGCTGTAAAGGGATCCACTGTGTCTGTCCCATGCCATTTTGAATTCCGTCACTGTGTTTGCTCCCACCACTTCCATCGGGAGGGCATTCCAAGCATCCACCACCCTTTCAGTGAAAAAGTATTTCCTGACATTGCCTTTCAATTTACTCCCTTGCAGCTTCATGTTATGCCCTCTACTTTTACAGCTTCTCTGTCTTTGGAAGAGGTTGGTTTGTTCATTATGATTCAGACCTTTAAATACTTAAAGAGAAATATCTCCCCTATCCCTTCTCTCCTCCAAAGTGTACATATTTAGGTCTTCAAGTCTCTTCTCATAAGGCTTCTAACGCAGGCTCCAAATCATTTTGGTCACCTTCCTCTGAACAGTTTCCAGTCTTTTTACATCCTTTGCAAGATATGGTCTCCAAAACTGAACACGGTATTCCAAGTGAGGCCTCACCAGTGACTTATACAGTGGCATTAGTACCTCTTCCTTTCTGCTGGTAATTCCTCTTTGTATGCAGCCCAACATCCTCCTGGCTTTTGCCACCGCCTTGTCGCACTGTTTTGCTACCTTGAGATCTTCGGAAATAATCGCACCAAGGTCCTTCTCCTGATCCGTGCACACCAACCTCTCGCCCCCTATCACGTACATTTCCCTTGGATTTCTGCTACCCAAGTGCATGACACTGCACTTCTTCGCATTAAATCTTAATTGCCAAGCATTAGACCATTCTTCCAGCTTTTGTAGATCTTTCCTCATGTTAACCACTCCCTCAGGGGAGTCCACTCTGTTGCAAATTTTCATATCATCTGCAAAAAGACAAGACTTTTCCATTCAATTCTGGAGAGGGGAAGTAAGACGTCCTGGTAGGGATGTGCTGAATTCCACATATTTTACAAAAGAGTTTACCAAACGTGGCACTATTTTAGAAATCTACATGTAGGAAAACTGAGTGTCACCAACTTGGCAGATTCTTTGTGTACCTTCCATATGCAAGTGTTACCATTTACTACACTTTGATTTAGACCAGTTTAGAAACCTATATGTAAAAGTGTCCCCATTAAATATATACTGAGGCTATAATTTGGTAACGTGTAACAGTTTGGAGAAGGAAATTAGCAAAGGGGAATTAAGAATAATAACTCCTTAATCCCGTGTGTAAATCCCTGGCCAAAAGGAGCAGTTTTTAAAAAGGTATGCATGCCTTCGAGCACCTCCTTTCAAATTTCTACTTGGTGTGGAGCTCCATGTATAATAGTGGCTTTCTGAAATTGCGTTTACACGTCTTGCAATCTCCACATGTAAATGCCACAAGTTATACTGTATGTGAAAAAGGCATATACGGTTTCTAAAATAACCTCCCCATTCAATCAGTGCTGACATTTTTAGTTCCAAATGCTGTCTCTAAATTTAATTTGTGTTTGTGATGAACAGATTGCATTACTGTAATTCAGCTCTTGCAGGACCGAACATGGTTAATCTGAGATGCTTCCAGTTGCCTTAGAACACTGCTGTAAAGCTTTTCTATTTTCCAAGAAAGTGCAGAAGCAAGATTTTTGGCATCCCATCTCTGAAAAAATTCAGTTTAAAATATTGATATTAACCTTTAAGGTTTACTATACAGGATTGCTATCTTTCACCTATGATTCTGCCTTGCTGTCCAGCTACATCCCTAATACCTCAGAAATAATTATTAGCCCTTCATTCATCTTCAAGGATTAGGCTGGATGCGCTGTTTTTTCATTTGTAGCTCCACGACTGTGGAATTCCCTGCCCTATGATATTAGGTATGAAAATTCTTTGGCTAAATTGGCTTTCTCTTATTAACCTTTTCATCAGAGATCTGCCCGGTGATTCTTGTGCCTCTAAAATATGACTTCCTTTTGTCTTTCTATTATTTTAAAATTGTTAATTTCCCTGTTGTGTTGCATTTTAGTTTTATGTTAATCGCTTATTTTAAATTTTTTTTTGTACACTGCTCTGATGGTTATACTAATGGCAGTATATAATAAACTAAATAAATTGGACAAGATTATATTGAACAATTCATGAAATACTTTATAGAACACTCAAGTGTAGTTCACTGAGGAATTTTTCCTCCTTTTTTTTCTAGTTTTTTTTGTTAATAAAATGAATTGTTGCATTTGAATATTTAATTGGTGAGTTTTTGATCAATTACTAGCTTTATGTATTTACTGTGATTTTTTTATTTTTTATTTTACAGAGGCACCCTGTTTATAAAATTATCCTCTTTGGAGACTATTTTAGAACTGACTATATAAGTTGATGTATCTAGAATACATTTAAAAAGTGGCAACTTTAGAAACATAAATTACATATCTACTTTTCTTCTAAATTCCTTGCTCATGCATACAAAGAGTGGCAGCAGTTACATGTGTGTAGTAATGTCTGCTCTGCCAGCTCATACCCATATGCTTTTGCTTTCTACATAGTAAACATGAAAACCCCAAATCCCTCATTTCTGTCCCTAAGAATATCTTTGCTCACATTTAAAAATATCCACGGGATCAATCTCGTTGATTGCTTAAAGTAGCAAATTTTGCATATTGTTCTTTTCTATGTATTAAACTGGGTTTTACATGTAGAAAGCCTTTCTAAAATTATCCTCCACATATGTCACTATGCCTACTGTTCTTTATAAAAAGCTGGTATAAATGGCCACACCCAGATGTCTCAGCATTGTGCATAAATTATAGAATTTTATAATCTACATGTTCACACTGTCCAAACTTCACCCACGTGCATGCCCACCGACAAAGCACATGCCATCAAGCAAGATGTGCACTTTTATAAGAGGTCAAGAATGCACATATGTGGCCTTATACGCGCCTTAATGACTCGACCTTCACTTAGACACTTGGAATCTAAAAGTATGTGCCCCCTTATAAAATTATCCCTTAAACATGTGAGATGGGTTTTTGCAAATATTATAATTTATATATTTGGTGGCAGGGTTACTTTGTATAACTTAACATAACCCAGCACCTTTTACTGGGATAAATATCTTTCTTTTGGTTTGGTTAAACATAATATACTACAACATAATAAACATAAGATCACATCAAAATATTAATTAAGCAATGCCACTGAACTGCCATTCTTATCAGTGGAAAGTTTCATAGTGAGTTTGTTTCAAAAGATAAATAAATAGAGAGGTGCTCATAAAAGTGCAAAGAAAAACAATTTATTTGTAAGCCTTAAGCAGTTACATTATACAGTATAGTAGTTTGCTTCTCTCTGGAGCAAGTGATCACAGGCAGTTTTTAAATCAGAAGTCCCCAAACTCAGGCCTTTGCAAGCCTACTAAGCAAGTTTTATTTATCCCACTGTGCTTTCCTCCTCACTTCCATTGGAAACAAAAGAGCCAGTGTAGGTCTAAGTGCTACCTCCCCCTCGGAAACAATAGAGAATGGAGAAAGGTAAAATTTGGAAGGGTGCTGGAGCTGAAGAAAACACTAAATGTTTGGGCGCGATCACTGGTGAAAGCCTAAGCTTAGAGTAGTGCTGACACAGGAGAACAAGGATGGAAGTGATAGGTAGAGATATAGAGAGAGGGATGCTGTGGCGTGGGGGAGAGAGAAAGAAAGAAAGCTAGGAGAAGCTGTGGCCTTCAGGAAGTTGGAAAAGAGGGAAGATATTGAGTTGGAGGTGGGGGGAGAGTGAGAAGGTGTGAGAGATGGCGATGAAGGAATTAGACAGAGAGAAGTGATAAGTGAAAGATACAGGAAAGCGAAGCAGAGGAAAAGACATGTCCGAGAGAGAGTTCACAGGTGTTAGAGACGGATGGGTAGGGGCAGGGCCGTAGCAAGGACTGTGCGAGCAGTGCGGCTGCATGGGGCACAAGTACAGAAGAAGCGTTGATGTCGTCGCTGGGCTTCCAGGAAGTCTGACAAGCCATTTCCTGTGCACAGATGGGTGAGGAGGCAAGCGCCAGGTTTGCGAGTTGCACATGGTGCATTTCTAGCTTGGTGTACAGTGCTGGGTGTGGGGAAGAAATGGAGAAAGAGAAGGACTAGCTAAGGAAAGAAGACTAAGTAAAAGGAAACAGTAGAAGATGGACAAGGTCAAAGTAAAAGATGAACGAGAACCCCATGAGAGCTAAAAAAAAAAAAAAAAAAAAGAGAGCAAAGTTAAAACTATACAGTATTTTGAATTTAAATTTTAAGCATGGCAGTTACCGTGTGCTGATTTGCGTACTAACTGCCATTCATGCATTAGGGTGCAGAATGAGAGGGGCTAGGGGTGGAAACACATTACAGTGAGTGCAAGAGAAACGTATTGTCCTTAGTTCAGGTGCACCTGACACCATCACAATAGCTGGAGTTCGGTCAACTGAATTAGAGAAGCAAATCGGAGAAGTTAATTAAATCCTTCATTTGTACTGTATATATTTCCTCCTCCAGTTCTTAGGCTTCTGCTGGTTTTCTTATGGATTCCAGACTTTACATGGATCATAGTTGCATCCACACTCTTCAATAGACTCATAGCTGGAGTCAACTGTTGTTCCGTTCTGACATTGAAGTTGTATAGAAATAAAGCTTGACTTTCTTGAGCGACAGCAGCCACATTTGGACATCATTCCATCGGGGGAGAATCTGCATAAAAAGGACAAAGAGCTGAGTCGATCATAGACTCAAATACAGCCTAATGCTGAACTGATTTCTATAAACTACATTTGTTACTTTTCTTTCACTAATTGTATTTCTATCTATTAAACCAATTTTCTAATGATATCTGCTACTTCCAACGATAGAACCATACTGTATCTTTTAGTGCTCGTGTAAGAGAGACTTTATTTCTATCATAAGATCACATAGAGTTATGAGGCATGATTTGTGGAGTCAAGTTTTGTAGATCCAAAATTTGTAAAAATTTAGGGAGTCCCTTAGGTATAGCCCCAAGAGCTCCAACCACAAGTGGTATTGCAGTAGATTTTTTTTCTTCCAGAGTTTTTTCGACTTCAATCTAAAGGTCTCTAGATTTTGTCATTTTTTCTCATTCTTTGTCCTCAGTTTGGATATTACCTGGGATTACCATATCTATAAACCATACTGTTTTCTTTTCTATAATGGTATTATTATTATTATTAGCCTTATTATCATTATAGATGTCAAATTCTGAAACTTCCAAATTGTCAATCAAAGATTTAGCATTTCACAAAGACTGCAATTTCTGAACAGGTAATGGCACAGTTTTGGAAGTTATGGTTTTATAGGGTATATGTAGTAGGTAGTATGACCTCTCTTTTATTATATCCCTTTATTCTGGGAGGGAGGAGTGGCCTAGTGGTTGGGGCAAGTTATCTCAGGCTGGGAGGTCAGGGGTTCAAATCCCACTAGAGGACAGCAACCTTGGGCCAGAAGGACTGGGGTTTCTAGTCCCACAGGTGCTCCTTGTGGTCTTGGGCAAGCCACTTAACCCTCCATTGCCCATGTTCCCTGTAAGTATTAGTGTATGTGTCTCATATCCCCGCGTGTTAAATGTATCCCCCAATTGTGTTGTGATCACTTTGATTGAAGGATAAGCTGGTATACAAAACTGTCTAAATAAAATACATTGTCTACTACTGATTTCCTACATTTACTCAAGATAGAGAGGTAGCCCAGTGTTGTGAGCTAATAATCTTTCTCTGAAATGTCGCATGATTGGTACATGTGTTTTATTGAAACTCGGCATTTTTAACCTCCCTCTCACCATGACAACTGACTCAGCAGCTTAGCCCTTTAAATGGGGCTTGGACAAATTCCTAGAGGAAATGTCCATGAACAGTTATTTGTCTAATAGATCTCAGAAGCTATTGCTCATCCCTGAGAGAAACCTTTTAAGAAATGGATCTTGTTCTTTGGGATTTTGTCAGTGATCTGGATTGACCACTGTCAGAATCAAGACGCTGGGCTTGATATGCTGTGCCGGATCAGACCATGAGCTGTCTTATAGCCTTAAGGAATAGAAGAGAAGCCTTTTCCAAGCTTGAACCCTTTCATTGTCGATTTGTAATTTTTTTTTGGGGGGGGGGGTAATTTACCAACAGTTAGTCTATGCTATGCAAGGGGCTCTGTGGTAAATAACATATGTGAACAGCATTAGCAGAGCAGCACCTTTGTTACAGTAAGTGCATGTAGGACTTCTAACCAAACCTTATAAGGTGCATTTAAATGAGAAATCAGGTTAACAATCCAATGTACATGTTAATCAGTCAGGAACCCTAAAAATAACAGGAAACGGTTGCAGATTAGGTGTGAAAGTGGATGAAGCTATATGTGGCAGAGAGGAGCTTTAATGAGAGGAAAGGAGATTAAGAGGTATATTTACTAAATGGTGGTAGCAGACGCCGTGCGATATCAGAGCCACGGCCTCATTGAAATCAAATGGGGCCACGGCTCCAATATCACATAGAGTCCACTACCACCATTTAGTAAACATACCCCAAAGCCATGTAGAAGCTCATTCTAAGAGAGCACCAAGAAAGCAAAGCTATATGACTGCAAATAGAGAAAAGAGGGGCTGCTTAAGTGATATATAAAATTTCAGCTGGTATGGATTAGATGAAAGATTATAACTAGGAGCACAAGATCCAGAAATTTTAAGGAAAAAAGATCATCCTCTTGAATCAAGAGGATAAATAGAAGATAATAAGCCTATAAAGGCCATGCAGAAAGAGAATAATGCGAGCAAAGCGGAGGTCCTAGTAGAATAATTTGGGACGGATTAGAGATATGAGCGGGGAAGGTAGGCAAAGAGAATAGTCAATGACTGGTATGTGAAATAATGAAACAATTACCAAGAATGAAATTCAAAAGTAAAGGAACGATAGGTGAGGTTTAGATATTGAAAATGTCACATATTGATGGTAGTCTTAAGATATTGAAAGAAGAAAGCAGAGCCAAAAATCATTTTAAGAATGACATCTCCATATATTCAACTCAGCTATTCACTGAATATTGGGACAGAGGGATGAGCGTTGCCTCTATCCAGAGAATTGCAATATTGAGACCACTATCCTAATACATTTAAGACAGCAATTTTGCCGTCCTAAATTTATCCAGTTATCTGGAGAATGGTGACATTCAGCCTACTAACTTCCCGCTTTGTCCTTGTACCACCCTGGCATTAGCAGGGTAACAGGTAGTGCTGCAGTGCGTAAGGCTATCCAGACAGTGCTGCCTAAGGCATTTATCCAAATAAAGGCTGCCGATATCTGGGTAAATGCCTTTGAGTATCGGGCCATATAACATTTAGGTACTGCACATACCAGGAACAATTGATAATGGTAGGGGTGTAGAAAACGCCTTCATAACCAAGCCACATTGTTTCATTGCTGTTTAACAGTATTTACACTAAAACATCCTTCTGTGCCATTAGCTGAATACTGTATAGTAGGATCTGAGAGCTAAAAGAGACTACAGGAGGTGGCTGAGGAAACCAGAGCAACTTCCAACTTACACATAGGATGAATTGCAGTTCCCATTACAGGAGGTGACTTTGACTGGATCTGCTGATCTACAGTTGTCCTTAATGATGATGATGTCTTCAGATTTTAACTCACAAATCTCTCTCTCACCTAGAAACAAACAAGATGTCCAGTAACCTCACTGAAATGTAGAGAAAAGTACAGTACTTGAGCTTATGTTTTATAATAGATTGCAGTGTTTGCCGGGAGAACTCATTGATGCTCTCGGAAGGCCATTTGTTTAAAAAATGCTAACTTGGCAGACATGTGAAAGAGGGCCTTTTCAAGTATTGGCCCAAATGTCTGGAATAACATTCCTAAGACTGTGAGATTAATGCTATAGAGAGTGCCTTGGTTGTCACAAACATTGTAGTGTGAAAAGGAACTTTGGTCTTTTTTAATTTTTTTCACATGGTTAATTTTTCATTTTTCTTCATTTGTCAAACGTCGTTAGGTACTATAGCTACATTCTGGTAAGCTTCCTAAAAACAGTGGGATGGGTATTTAAAGCACGTAGCCAGCTGGCTAAGATTGGGGGGGGGGGGGGGTCGGTGCTCTGGATAAGTGGCAGCCTGTCCAAATAGTGGCAATTTTCAATCAGCACTTATGTAAATAATGTAGGCTATATGTAAAGAAGGCTTAAGTTGCTGTCTGGATAAGTGGTGCTTGAACATCATTGCTGTCTGGATAAGTCTGCACTTAGCCAGATAGCACCGCTAAGTCTGGATATTCAGCAGCAACTTCTCTCGAGATACTGAGACTGACTATCCTGCTGATACCAGCCCCATGGCTGACTGACGTTTTGAAAATCGGCCCCAGTATTTTCATAAAATTTCCTGAGAATAACCCAATGTGAGGTAAAGGCTGGCGCTGTCACATATTAGAAAAGTAAACATTAAATTTAGATGGAAAAAGCGTGTTCTTACATGTTGGACAGCATCCATCAGGCATAGTAGTTATAGTTCCCTATAAGGCAAAGAAACAAGAAAATTAGGAGGAATGCCTTAGCACAAAACCTTAGAGCATATTTGACTTGGTTGAGAGAGAATATTTCTGTTATTTAATCCAAACTATGCCTTATGAATACGCTTTGTTATCTTTTTATGGTTCTACTTCTGTATAGCTTCTATACTCGCATCGCAGTTCTTCCATCAGTCTCCAACAAAATATTATTTATGAGAACAGTCAGAGAGGAAATCCCAGGAATCTCACAAAACTGGGCATTTAAAGAAACATTTTAAATATTTTCATGGCAGTTCTAGTCCAGCTGGTGATTTATTTAGACATCATAAGGATCTTGCCACATGTAGGTATGGATTTATGCACAGTCCTACTAGGTTTGGACCAAGACTGGCAAGAATCTCGGGGAAGGAAATTACACCACCTGTCGTCCATGGAACACCAATCCTGCTTTCATTGACAGCCTCTAATTCTATGTCTATCTGTGGATTTCCAATATCTAATTCCCTTCCTACAAACAGCAGGGCTCTGAGCACAAGAACAGAGTCAGCCCCTTGGCCCTGTGTTTACAGACCCGGCCTCCTATGCAGAAGCTCAGAGGCTGCTTGTGAACACAGGACCAGGGCTCAGTTGGTTTATCCACTTACAGCATGTTTCTATATTTAAAACACAAGGCAGTAAGATAAATGTATTTTCACTTTTTCAAAAACTGTTCTTATATTCATATATAGCCTTTCAATGACTTGGCTTGATTCATTTCCATCTGTATTCTTTGTTTGCTGTATACTTGCAGTAATTGTACCATTTGTCTATCTGCAGGTAAGCTAAAACCCGTACTGGTGGAGGGAGAGAGGGGATAGGGGAATTAGTTCTGCTTCTTGTGACTTAGAAAACGAAATGCACCTTTACAGTGTCAGAGGAGTTAGAAGCTGCTATTTGCAGCATCCCAGAACTTGCCAAGGCAACTAGGTTTTATATCATTGATTTCAGTGGAGATAGATTATTACTGTGAAAGCACAATTTGCAAAAGACATCCCAATGCAATCTGGGAGGTCCAAGCCAGAATGTCCAAAAAACAAGCACATTCAAGTTCAGGCATGATCTCACAATTGTAGACATGCCTAATATGGATGTATGTGGACCATCTACATAGACATCCATGGAGTAATATTCAAGACTGGACTAGGACCAAGGAAGCCAGGGTTCATATCCTGCTGCTGCTTCTTGTGATGTTGGGCAAGTCACTTAACCATATATACAGATATATATAGAGAGAGAGCACCCCTTAGCTATAAACGTAGATTGTAAGCCCTCTTCACTATGCTCTCCAGATGTTTAACGGCCAAAGCAAGCACTCCTGATGCCTATTTGTGCCTCGAACAGGTCTAAGCTTGGATGGGGTTGCAGACATATCTAATATTTCTGAAATTGGGCAGGAATGTCCAGAGGCATGTCTTTGCACCACCATAGACATGCCTCTGCCATGCCCCCTGCCTTCTTGGCCATCCCCACACCAGAGACCTCTTTAAAAGCCATTTGTAAAATGGCTCTGAGGGTCTTCATGATTTTGACAATAGTGTGCACATTTTGGGACATCCAAATCGAGACTAAGGCTTTTTCATAGAAATAGGTTGAGTATTCCTCTCCCTTCTAGGACTATTACAAGATGGTCTGTCTTTTTCTTTGTTGCCCTATCCCTATGGAACAGCTTACCTCCTTCCCATTTGCTTGGAACCTACATTTAAAAAATGCAAAACTCTCTTAAAGACTTATCTCTTTGAGCAGGCATTTGGAGTTGAGCTGGGCCTGGAAGGCTGATGAGGTACCTCTGGCAATCTTTTACTCCCTACTGGTTTCTGTCCTCCTGTCCTAGTCTTGTCTACTCTCCTTTTATTTTAGGATTGCCGTTCCTCTTCCTGTTTTGGACTTGGCTTTGTAAGCCACCACTCTTTATGTTCCCCTACAAAGAGTGGTGTATCAAAACCAATAAACTATAAAATTACCACCATAGTCTATTGAAAATTGTACAGTAGCCAGTTGCCTTTTTGTTTTTTTCAATGACAAGTTACTACAACTAAGAAGATAAGAACTGCCATCCTAAGTCAGACCAAAGGTCCATCAAGCCTAGTATCCTTGTTTATAATAGTGCTCAATTCCAGTCACAAGTACCCGACCTATCCCAAAAGAAGTCAGATTGCATGCCACTTACCTCAGCGATGAACAGAGGCTTACCCCAGGTCTACCTTAATAATGTTTTATGGGCCTTTCTTCCAGGAATGTGTCCAAACATTTTTTTAAACCCAGCTACACTAAATAGTTTTGATATTTAAGCAATTAAATGTGGTAACAAAAACAGCCATTAGATAAGCAAAATGGCCTCATAGACTGCTGAAAGTGCTAGACGCAAGCAGAACAATTGTAGGAGAACCCACTGGGTCAAGAGCATAGCTGGCTGGGATCCCTGAGGCTCACAAGCTGAGGAGTCATAGATCACAGGAGGAACCGCTGGCTCAAGCAGCATAGCTACTAGGGATCCTCAAACTCTACCAGATGACGAGATGGAGGAGCCATCCGTAGCCAGAGCAGCAAAAGCCTCTGCTGCTCTTCCCCATCTTCTATCCATTCTTTGCTGGCACTATGAGCACATGCAAAGCTCCCAGGCTGGCACTTCCCACTGCTGCTCTCAGGCATCATGAGATTGGCAGTGGAAGTGCTAGCCCACAAATGAACATTCTGCTACTTGCCGCCTATGATGGAGTAGTGGTAGAGGCTTCTGCTCCTTCAGTTCATCTGAGGAAGGAGAAGCACTGAGGGCACATAATGAGGAAGGGAGGGAGGAAATAGGCAGGAGGCAGGTGCTGGGTGGGAAAAATTGGGGAAGGGGGAAAGGAAGAGGCAAGGAGGATGGATACTGGGGATAAGGGAGGAGGAGATGGATTCCGCGAAAAGAGGAGAAGAAGGATGGTGACTGTTGTGCCGAAGGCATTGCACACAAAGGAGGGGGCTTTGCTGGAGGTGCTGCCAATAGGCAAGTCTGCGGAAGACAGGTGTAGGACTGGAGATTTGCCAAAGGTACCTAATAGCCTTGCATTGGCTCTAATAGACATTGTGACTTGGTTGATATACCGAAAGGTAAATATTTCCTATATTTGAAGGATACTTGGTGCAGGAACAGAAGAAATGTGGAATTTAGCTGGACTTGTTTCATTCCTATTGTTCATTTTCCTTTGGCTTTTATGTAATGAAGGTAATTTTATAACATGTCTCGTAAGTTGGAAGGCCAAGTTTGTGCCTATTTTATAAAGCCCAAAGGTTGACTGTATGTGTCTATAAAATACTGGTAGAAATTCTTCAGAAATCCAGTTATAATGAACCTATGTACATTTAAACCAGCTGATTATGCGAATACTTTGTGACTCCGCCTGCACTGTACCAAAACACTGCTCCCAGAACACACCTACACATGGTTCACATAAATGTATGTGCCTACTTGTCAATGGCACATGGCTACTTGTACACATGGGGTAATTTTATAAAAGGCTTTTTATGTCTGATAAATCCTTGGTAAAATTAGCCCCTCTGCGAGTAATTTCTTAAAGCAGCACCTGGCTAATGCATATTTTTGCATCTATCATGCCAATTTTATAAAGTCATGTACATAATGTTATAAAGTAGGGGCATAAGTAGTTTGAAATGCATTGCAAATCTTGGTGTAATGGCTAACAGCAACCCTAGGACTGGTGTAAAGGCCTGTGCCTAGATTTTTAAGGGACGTGTGTAAGTCGTAGGATTTTATAACTTCTGCAGGCTGATGTACGTGCTGTGCTGTCTAAGCTCCACCCAAGTGCTGCTCCTGCGCACATCCACAGTGAAAGTATGCACCATTGGCCTGACGTCTGTCTTACAGATTAGAGACTGGCTAAAGTATACATGTAGAGGCCCATTCAGGCATGTAAATCACTGAAAAGAGGTGACGTACATGTACTAATGGAGCACTTCCTTTCATGGCTTCTTATAAAAATATTTCCTGCGTGTGCAGCATGAGGGTAATTCTATAACAGGGCACCTGTAAAATGATTGCAGGCAAAGTAGGTGCACACATTTACACATGTACCAACAAGAATCGGTTCATATGCATGTATTTCATAAAATCTACATGGTTGGGGAGTAATATTATGAAGTGATTTTCATGTACATGCAGACACGGTATGTTTATAAAATTCTGACTGCAATAAAAGTCTGCGTGCTGATATGATGGTGTGTGGGTTGCCAGCAGGCATGTACGGAGTCGGTGTTTCGGAGCAGCATGGACAGAACTTGAACATACACACATAGATTATAAAATACATACTTATACTGCAGGCAGCTGTAAATAGCCCATGCCTAGATTATTTAGGGCACAATTTCTGCTGCTTCTGCTAGTATTTTATAAGGACACATGGGCACCTACTTGCCTGCTTAAACTAGGCACCATCACAAGTGCCAAGCCTGCCCCTGCTTCTGCTAGTTTCTCTTTCCAGGAATGTCTGTGTGCATATTACATAAATCTAGGCCATAGGACATCTCTGTATCTACATAAAATGCCATTCAAAAGGCTCAAGACCTGTATGAAATAACCCCCCAAATGCTAACATTGCCATTGCCTGCTACTCATTCAAATAATACAAAAGACATTTTTATGTGTAAATAAAGCCTAAGTACTAACATCTTGAGTACTCACCGGTACACAGGTGTCAGTATCCAAGGGGGAGCAGATTTTATATTCGAAAGTTGAGAGAAACATGCCATCTTTGTATGTGCAGCGGTAAACACTGCAGTTGTTACCTGGGACTTGGTAAATTTCATCAGGCTGTAAGTAAATAATGACAACAAATTATCAGAGAAACCAGGATCACTGGGAGATTTTATAATTAACATTGTATTTGTTATAAGTCAAAGCTGTTCATAGAACACTATGGACACATCACATAGTCCAAATAGCTATATATCAGCACACGTCACCGCCTAACACTGTATGTATATAAGATGTTTTTAGCACCACTGTATATAGCCCACATTGTACATAACTCAAACTAATCTAGCACACAACACAACACGCACCCAACTAAACTTTCTCCCTCACTGCATGTATAACACACTCACACTACCAGATTGTTTGCTGTGATACCACCTTGATTATTATGATAAGGCGGTTTAGAAATACTGTTAAATAAATAAATAAATAAATAAAGCTGCATATGCTGTGTTTTACATCATAGTACACAACAATTGGCATTTGATTTACTCTCATTCTAGGTAAATCCTTCAACGGAGCATTCTTTGTACAGCATGTATCTTACAGTTATCCCTGATAATACACTGTGAAATATCAGTGAACCCAGGACTTTGGGAGGTTTCTGCTATGCTATGTCAGAGCAATACATTTTTACTGCAGACAATGAGCTAAATGCAGATAAATAAAACAATATAAAATAAACCTATTTTGCATCCTATTGATGTGTGTGACTTATTTGCTGTTTCCAACTGCACTTTAGTTTCCTTTCTGCAGGGAGCCCTCCTTACTCTGTGCCTAAACCATAATTTTGACCTTGCCCACTCCTGACGCTGAGTAGGCGATATCACTCACAGTAAGATTAAAAGAAAACTGGCTGTGGTGGTTTGTGCAGCGGCACCACACCCCCATGGAGCAAGTCGTGCTCTCTGGGGCAGCTCCTGGGGCGCCCTTCCTAGGTATCTTTGTGGCTGCAGCGCTCCTGCATGTTCCCTAGTCGGCTTCCTATTCATTGCTACTAAGAATCATTTGTATAGCACTTATAAGGCCTATGCAGTGCTGTACATATAGATGTAAGATGGTTCCTGCTCATCAGAGCTTACAGTCTAATTAGCTACAGTACTGTATTCCATCTCCCTTGGGAGTCAACCTTACCAACCCCTTCTCACTCTAGGAGTATATCCACTATTCCCATAATCTGGAGCTGTGGCTTGGATCGTCAGCTTCAGAGTTATCCCTATCCACGCTCATCAGGAGCCAAAATGGTAAGTTCCCTCATTTACTGCCCTCTTCAATCAGGCACTCGCTTGGAGAAATATGGAACTCAGGCTGCCGGGCTAGCTTAATCTCGGATCTCATTTCCGATAAGTCACCTGATGTTCTTTGTCTTTCTGTAATATGGTTAAAAGATGGTGATGTTCCCTATCAGATTTGCTGTTTTCCCATATGTTACTCTGCCTTTTCTATCCGTCATTAGAAAATGATTCCTGTTACTGAACTCTCCAACTCTTCAGCAATATCCAGAGTGCCTCAAGGTTCGTGTTACCAGCAACCCCGTCTTTCATGCAGCTGTGTTTTATTGCCCACCATCTTTGAATGCTTTAGCCTGGGAATCTTTCGAGCAAACCTTTTCTTCATTGGTCACTTCTCTTCCTGATAGTCTCATCAGGCAACTTTAACACTCATTGTTCTGATCATTCTAAGCCATGACATAAATCTTTTGCCATTCTCCTCTCTGATTTGAATCTGATACAAGTCACTTTCCCTACATATCTGGTTGGTCATACCACCTCCATCATTCAGCCTTATCGACTCCACGAGTGCTCTCTGCCTTGGACATGATCGCATTTTGCTACTCTTCATTGATCACTTTTCAGATCACCACATATCATAGCTCTGGTAACAGTGACCTAGTACTTAGCCAGAAAAGCTCTTCAAACATGCTTTTTAAAATTTCCAGCAGCTTATATTATCTTTCCCCAGGACTTCAGCACTCAACCTAGAAAAGTAGGTAACTCCTGGAATACTCATCTAAAAACAGCCTTGGACACTAGCACCTTTACAATCCTTTAAGCAGAAGCCCAATAGCAGATGCCCATAGTTCTCTCCAGAAACTCTACCTGATGAAACATCAGATTAGAAGAATGGAAAGACAATGGAGAAACAACAAAACGCCATGGAATCTTTCCCATTTTCATGAGACTCGTCAGTTTTATCATACACAACTTATAGCTGCAAAGAAAAAATATTTCACTACGCTGATTACTAATTCTTCTCACTGCCCCAAAACACTGTTTTCAACACTAACTGGGCTTTTTCCATAGTCACTTCCCCACTTAGCACTCCCTGGCTGAGTCTATCCACCAATACTCTAAATTGTTATTTTCATGATAAAATTAATAACATTCGGCAGAACTTTCCACTATTTGATCACACCTCAGATCCCACTAACCTAATGACCAGGACTTACCACATACATGGTCCATATTTCAACAGGTTACTGATTCTTCCTTAGCTAGCATTCTTGTATCTGTGCATAAGACCATTTCACCATCTGATCTAATTCTATCTAGCTGGCTTCTGGAACCATCCTTAGGCTTATTTCCCATAACTGGTACCAATCATAAATTATAGCCTCGAGACTGGGATTCTACCCTCTTCCTGGAAGGAAGGGTGTTGTCTGTCTATTACTCAAAAAGTCATCCATGGATGCCCTTGAACCAGCTAATTATTGCCCTTCCATCTGCCATTTCTTTCCAAACTAGCTGAGCAACATGTTGTTTTTCAGCTAGCCCATCATTTAAAATGCATTCACGCTTTTCCCCTCAAACAATCAAGATTTTGAAGAGGCCACATCCAGGGCTGGCCCGTCCATTGTGGGAGAATGTTGTTCGCACAGGGCCCTATGTTTCAGGGGGGCCCCACGTGAACTTCATTTTCACACAGTGGATGGCTTCAAAAGTGAGCCACGGAAGCCCACATGAGGCCCCGGCTCCCTCTGTACAGCTGCCAGTGTGAAGAGTAGTGCTTTCCATCACACTGGGAGCTGTGTTACTGTGAAGCACATGAGTGCTGGGAAATGCCCTTTAACCTTTCCTGACATTCAGTGCGCTTCACAGTAACACAGCTGTCAGTGTGAGGGAAATATCGCACTTCACGCTGGTGGCTGTGCAGAGGTCAGCCGGGGCCTTGCGCCAGCTTCTCTGGCTCCTTCTGAAGCAGCTTAGATAGCTGTGGGGCTCTTGAGAAGGGGGTCTAGGATAATGGAAAACAGGAAATGGCCGACGGGGGGCTAGGATTGGAAATCGGCTGATTGGGGGTGGAGGGGCTTGGACTGGAAATGGGCCAGTGGTGAAGGGGTGAAAGAATACCCCTATGAAGAGAGACAAAAGGTTAGAGTTCTTCAACCTGGAAAAGACGGGTGAGGTGAGATATGATAGAGGTCTATAAATTAATGAATGGAGTGGAATGGATAAACATAGATCGACTGTTTGCACCATCAAAATATAGAAAGACTAGAGGACATGTAATGACACTACAGGGGAACATAGTGGAGTGGAGGAGTAGCCTACTGGTTAGAGCAGCTGCCTAGTACCCAGAAGATCAAGGGTTTGATTCCCACTGCCACTCCTTGTGACTTTGGGCAAGTCACTTTGCCAGCCTTTTCTTCCAAGGCAATGGAGGGTAATCTACTTCCAGTGATACATTGCCAAGAAAACCCAGAGGTAGCTGGGTCACTATGAGTCAACACTGACTTGATGGCACAAAAAAAAAAAGTAAAATAGTAAATGATGGCAGATAAAGACCAGTATGGTCCATCTAGTCTGCCAGGTAAGATGGCAAGAGTAGGTGCACCTGCCACTCTGTGCAGGCCACCCCTCCCCAAGTCCTTGTTTAAGTTGTGAACCCAACGCTCCGTGTAGGACACCCCTGTATGTTGACAAATGAGTTAAGTTTATTTTGATTTTATCCTGTTGCTGTAAGGGGATCTACTGTGTCTGTCCCATGCCATTTTCAATTCTGTCACTGTATTTGCCCCCAACACTTCCAGTGGGAGGGCATTCCAAGCATCCACCACCCTTTCAGTGAAAATGTATTTCCTGACATTGCCTTTCAATTGACCCCCTTACAGCTTCATGTTATGCCCTCTAGTTTTACAGCGTCCCTGTCTTTGAAAGAGGTTTGTTTGTTCATTATTGTTCAAGTATTTAAAGGTCTGAATCATATCTCCCCTATCCCTCCTCTCCTCCAGAGTGTACATATTTAGGTCTTCAAGTCTCTTCTCATACGGCTTCTGACGCAGGCTCCAAATCATTTTGTTCGCCTTCCTCTGAACAATTTCCAGTCTTTTTATATCCTTTGCAAGATACGGTCTCCAAAACTGAACACAGTATTCCAAGTGAGGCCTCACCAGTGACTTATACAGTGGCATTAGTACCTCTTCCTTTCTGCTGGTAATTTTTTCTTTGTATGCAACCCAACATCTTCCTGGCTTTTGCCACTGCCTTATCACACTGTTTTGCCACCTTGAGATCCGCAGAAATAATCACACCAAGGTCCTTGTCCTCCTGGTCTGTGCACACCAACCTCTTGCCCCCTATCGTGTACATTTCCTATGGATTTCTGCTTCCCAAATGCGTGACACTGCACTTCTTCGCATTAAATATTAACTGCCAAGCATTAGACCATTCTTCTAGCTTTTGCAGATCTTTCCTCATGTTATCCACTCCCTCAAGGGAGTCAACTCTGTTGTAAATTTTCGTGTCATCTGCAAAAAGACAGAGTTTTCCATGCAGTCCTTCAGCAATATCACTCACAAATACATTGAAAAGGGCCGGGCCCAGGCACTGTTCAATGTACTTGTGATATTGTTGAAGGACTAATAAGAGAAAACTGCTCGGTACTTATGATCTAGATTGGCCACTGTTGGAAACAGGATACTGGGCTTAATGGACCTTGGTCAGAGCCAGCATAGCATATGTTATGTTCTTTTACCTTGGCCAGGCTTTTGAGTGGTCTGTCCTTCCGAAAACCTCCTCTAGACACTCTATTACCCTGGAAGGATGAGGGGGCTCAAATAGATTCTGCCCAAGCTGAAAACTGGCCAGTGCAAGAAGAAAAAACTTCTGCAAAACTAATTTCTACTTAACACTAAAATCTAAATAATATATTGATATAGATACCCGGGCATTGTTAGAAAATATTGCCTTTAAGTACTGTATGGGGAATCATGTGGCTCTCCTCAAGAAGGGCTGATATCATGTTAGGTTGAAATAACAGATACCAGCGTGAGCCATACTAACCTTGATTGTAACAGTTCCAGCCTCCAGAAGTACAACACAGTCTGTCTGTTCACACCTCCCACAACATTCTCCATCCGCAGGGGCTACATACTGGGATCCCTGGTGGGGAAAGAGAAATCACAGGCTGACTCTTAGGAAAATATGAAAGAAGCCACTGACCAGAGAGACTTCTTTATACAGTACTTTTCGGTGTGCTGATAAAGCAGCTGCAGTCAAACAGTGCTCACAGATGGTATGGCAGGATCGACTGGCAGTGGCAATAATGTTCCTCCTGACATCAGCGAGATTCACTTGGATTATTTAAGTACTGATAGGGCTGAATATTTTTTACTATGACTTATGTTCAAACACCACGGTTAGCAATTTTTTCAATGCCAAACATGGAGTTTAAAAATAATCCTGATATTTAGCAGCAGTATTCATTGTAGCTGGCACTAAATATCCTGTAATTACCCCCAAAATGCTTAAATTGACCTTGCCTGCTACTCATTCAAATAAAGCAAAAGACATTTTTATGTGCAAATAAAGCCATGTTATCTCTACCTAAGTACTAACATCTAGAGTACTCACCGATTCACAGTTGTCAGTACCCAAGTGGGAGCAGCTTGTAGTTTTGAAAGTTGAGAGAAACACACCATCTTTGTATGTGCAGTGGTAAACACTGCAGTTGTTACCTGGGACTTGGTACATTTCATCAGGCTGCAAGTAAATAATGACAACAAATTATCAGAGAAACCAGGATCATTGGAAGATTTTATAATTAACATTGTATGCGTATGGGTCAAAGCTGCATATGCTGTGTTTTACATCATAGTACGCAACAATCAGCATTTGATTTACTCTCATTCATGATAAATCATTCAGCGGAGCATTCTTTGTACAGCATGTATCTTACTGTTATCCCTGATAATACACTGTGAAATATCAGTGAACCCAGGACTTTGGGAGGTTTCTGCTATGCTATGTCAGAGCAATACATTTCTGGTGCGGACAATGACCTAAATGCAAATAACACAATATAAAATAAAACTATTTGCATCCTATTGATGTGTGTGACTTATTGTAGTGTCATTTGCTGTTGTTTCCAACTGCACTTTAGTTTCCTTTCTGCAGGGAGCCCTCCTTACTCTGTGCCTAAACCATGATTTTGACCTTGCCCACTCCTGACGCTGAGTAGGCGATATCACTCACAGTAAGATTAAAAGAAAACTGGCTGTGGTGGTTTGTGCAGCAGCAGCACCACCACACACCCATGGAGCAAGTTGTGCTCTCTGGGGCGTCCTTTCTAGGTATCTTTGTGGCTCCAGCTCTCCTGCATGTTCCTTAGTCGGCTTCCTATTCATTGCCTTGGTCTTTACTACTACTACTACGAATCATTTGTATAGCACTACAAGGCATATGCAGCGCTTTACATATAGATGTAAGATGGTTCCTGCTCATTAGAGCTTACAGTCTAATCAGTTACAGTACTGTATTCCATCTCCCTTGGGAGTCAACCTTTCCACCCCCTTCTCACTCTAGGACTATATCCACTATTCCCATAATCTGGAGCTGTGGCTTGGATCATCAGCCTCAGAGTTATCCCTATCCACGCTCATCAGGAGCCAAAATTTATTTATTTATTTATTTAACTTCCTTATATACCGTGCCCTTTACACCAGTGCGGTTTACATGTAAGACAATTATGCAGAGCGGGGGACTTCACTGCATTTACATTATAACGGGTTTTTTTTGGTAAGTTCCCTCATTTACTGTACTCTTCAATCAGACACTGGCTTGGAGAAATATGGAACTCAGACTGCAGGGCACTTAGAGCCAAGGCTAGCTTAATCTCGGATCTCATTTCTGATAATGCACTTGATATTCTTTGTCTTTCTGAAATATGGTTAAAAGATGGTGATGTTCCCTATCAGATTTGCTGTTTTCTCATAAGTTACTCTGCCTTTCCCATTCCTCAATATGAAAATGATTCCTGTTACTGAACTCTCCAACTCTCAGCAATGTCCAGAGTGCCTCATGGTTCGTATTACCAGCAAACCCGTCTTTCATGCAGCTGTGTTTTATTGCCCACCATCTTTGAATGCTTTAGCCTAGGAATCTTTTGAACAAACCTTTTCTTCATTGGTCACTTCTCTTCCCAACAGTCTCATCAGGCAACTTTAACACTCATTGTTCTGATCATTCTAAGCCATGACATAAATCTTTTGCCATTCTCCTCTCTGATTTGAATCTGATACATGTCACTTTCCCTACACATGTGGTTGGTCATACCTTAGATGTCATTATATCTGACCCCACCTCCATCATTCAGCCTTATCGACTCCACGAGTGCTCTCTGCCTTGGACATGATCGCATTTTGCTACTCTTCATTGATCACTTTTCAGATCACCACATATCATAGCTCTGGTAACAGTGACCTAGTACTTAGCCAGAAAATCTCTTCAAACATGTTTTTAAAATTTTCCAGCAGCTTATATTATCTTTCCCCAGGACTTCCAGCACTCAACCTAGAAAAGTAGGTAACTCCTGGAATACTCATCTAAAAACAGCCTTGGACACTAGCACCTTTACAATCCTTTAAGCAGAAGCCCAATAACAGACACCCATAGTTCTCTCCAGAAACATCAAACTGGAAGAATTATAAGACAATGGAGGCACAACAAAACACCATAGAATCTTTCCCATTTTCATGAGACACATCAATTTTATCATACACAACTTATAGCTGCAAAGAAAAAATATTTCACTACGCTGATTACTAATTCTTCTCACTGCCCCAAAACACTGTTTTCAACCGTAACTGGGTTTTTTCCTTAGTCACCTCCTCACTTAGTACTCCCTGGCTGGTTCTACCCACCAATACTCTAAATTGTTATTTTCACGATAAAATTAATAACATTCGGCAGAACGTTCCACCACTTGATCACGCCTCACATCCCACTAACCTAACGACCAGGACTTACCACATACATGGTCCATATTTCAACAGATTACTGATTCTTCCTTAGCTGGAATTCTTGCATCTGTGCATAAGACCATTTCACCATCTGATCTAATTCTCTCTAGCTGGCTTCTGGAACCATGCTTTTGGCTTATTTCCCATAACTGGAAGCAATCATAAAGCTATTGTCTGTCTATTACTCAAAAATTCATCCATGGATGCCCTTGAACCAGCTAATTATTGCTATTCCATCTGCCATTTCATTCCAAACTAGCTGAGCAACATGTTGTTTTCCAGCTAACCCATGTTTTCCAGCTAACCCATCATTAACCCACTCAAGCTTTTCACCTCAGACAGTCATGATTTTGAAGAAGCCACATCCAGGGCTGGCCCATCCATTGTGCGAGAATGTTGTTTCAGGGGGACCCCTCGTGAACTTCGTTTTCACACAATGGACAGCTTCAGAAGTGAGCCAGGGAAGCCCGCCTTAAGCCCTGTCTCCCTCTGCACAGCCGCCAGCATGAAGAGCAGTGTTTTCCCTCACGCTGGCAGCTGTGTTACTAAGAAGCACGTGAGTGCTGGGAAATACTCTTTAACCTTTCCTGACGTTCAGCGCGCTTCACAATAACACAGCTGCCAGTGTATGGGAAAAATTGCTCTTCACGCTGGCGGCTGTGCAGAGGGCAGCCGGGGCCTTGCGTGGGCTTCTCTGGCTCCCTTTGAAGCAGCTTAGATGGCTGTGGGGCTCTTGTGAGGGGGGGGGGAGGGTCTAGGATAGTGGAATACAGGAAATTGCCGATGGGGGGATAGGATTGGAAATCGGCTGATTGGGGGGGGCGGGTGGCTTGGACTGGAAATGGGCCAGTGCTGAAGGGGCTGAAAGGATACCCCTATGAAGAGAGACAAAAGGTTAGGGCTCTTCAACCTGGAAAAGACGGGTGAGGGGAGATATGATAGAGGTCTATAAATTAATGAATGGGGTGGAACGGGTAAACGTAGATCGATTGCGCCGTCAAAATATAGAAAGATTAGAGGACATGTAATGAAGCTACAGGGTAATCTATTTAAGACTAATAAGAGAAAATATTTTTTCACTCAATGTGTAAACAAACATTGGAATTTGTTACCGGAGAATGTAGAAAAAGCTGTTAGTGTAGCCGGGTTTAAAAAAGGTTTGAACAAGTTCCTGGAGGAAAGGTTCATAAGCCATTATAAAATAGGACCCAGGATATCACTGCTTGACCAATACAAGCATTGTGGAACCTGTGTCTTGGAGAAACTGCTAGGTACTTATAACCTAGATTGGCCACAGTTGGAAACAGGATACTGGGCTTGATGGACCTTGGTCTGAGTCAGTATGGCATATCTTATGTTCTTATACCTTGACCAGGCTTTTGAGTGCTCTGTCCTTCTGAAAACCTCCTCTAGACACTCTATTACCCTGGGAGGATGAGGGGGCTCAAATAGATTCTGACCAAGCTGGAAACTGGCTAGTGCAAGAAGAAAAAACCTCTCCAAAACCAATTTCTACTTAACACTAAAATCTAAACAATATATTGGTATAGATACCTGGACAGTGTTATGTTAGAAAACATTGGCATTAAGTACTGTACTGGGAATCATGAAGGGTTGATGTCAAGTTAGGTTGAAATACAGATACCAGCGTGAGCCATACTAACCTTGATTGTAACAGTTTCAGCCTCCAGAAATACAACACAGTCTGTCTGTTCACACCTCCCACAACATTCTCCATCTGCAGGGGCTACATACTGGAATCCCTGGTGGGGAAAGAAAAATCACAGGCTGACTCTTAGGAAAATATGAAAGAAGCCACTGACCAGAGAGACTTCTTTATACAGTACTTTTTGGTGTGCTGATAAAACAGTTGCAGTCAAACGGTGCTCACAGACGGTATGGCAGGATCGACTGGCAGTGGCAATAATGTTCCTCCTGACATCAGCAAGATTCACTTGGATTATTTAAGTACTGATAGGGCTGAATATGTTTTACTATGACTTATGTTCAAACACCACGGTTAGCAATTTTTTCAATGCCAACCATGGAATTTAAAAATAATCCTGATATTTAGCAGCAGTTTTCAGTTTGTAGCTGGCAATAAATATCCTGAAATTACCCCCAAAATGCTTAAATTGACCTTGCCTGCTACTCATTCAAATAATGCAAAAGATGTTTTTATGTGTAAATAAAGCCTAAGTACTAACATCTTGAGTACTCACCAGTACACAGCTGTCAGTATCCAAGTGGGAGCAGCTTGTAATTTCGAAAGTTGAGAGAAACATGCCATCTTTGTATGTGCAGCGATAAACACTGCAGTTGTTACCTGGGACTTGGTACATTTCATTAGGCTGCAAGTAAATAATGACAACAAATTATCAGAGAAACCAGGATCACTGAGAGATTTTATAATTAACATTGTATTTGTATGGGTCATTTGCAAATGCTGTGTTTTACATCATAGTACGCAGCAATCGGCATTTGATTTACTCTCATTCTAGGTAAATCCTTCAGCGGAGCATTCTTTGTACAGCATATATCTTGCATTTATCACCGATAATTCACTGTAAAATACACTGGTCAACAAAGTTTTACAAAAGTCTTGTTACTAAAATAAAAATAGTCATTTCTTATCAATTTTTATATGCTGAACACGAATATGACGGTGAAATTGCAAAGTTGGCTCTAGTTTTTTTGTAATCTACAAGAATTAATGTTTACATCACAAAATGCATGTCAATAGTAAATATATAATAGGCCTTCGGTTAATACGTGTGAAAAACCAAGTCATAGATTACTTCTTAGATTTTTTTGCCTTTCTCTTGTACAGCTGTTCGGGAGCTTCTCTGGGGAGTGTCCAACAGTAGCCAGCATTGTAGTGGACCATTTTCCCTGGTATCTTTGCTCCATCGTTGCGATATCCTGGTGAAAACGTTTGCCCTGTTCGTCACTAACCATACCACAGTTCTCAGGAAAGAAAACGAGATGGGAATCAAGGAAATGGATCTTTAGAGACATATTGCAGCCAAGTTTCTGATACTGCATCAGCATGTCTTCTACTAGT
Organism: Ichthyophis bannanicus; assembly: GCA_033557465.1. NCBI lineage: Eukaryota > Metazoa > Chordata > Amphibia > Gymnophiona > Ichthyophiidae > Ichthyophis > Ichthyophis bannanicus. The sequence continues at coordinate 111,363,060 of CM066047.1, read as the reverse complement.
TCCTTGCAGTTTTCTGCCCTAACATTCCTGAGAAAGTTTGTTGACATTAGGCGAAAAGCATTCCATGCTTGTTTCACATCACCCTGTAGCAAGTTGTTGAACCGGTCATCTTTGAAGAGCTCTCAAATCTGAAGACCCACAAAAACTCCCTCTTTAATCTTTGCTTCTCTGAGTCGAGGGAATTTTTCAAGCAGGTATCGGAAAGCTGGCGAAGTGTGGTCCATGGCTTTCATGAAGTTTTTCATCAGACCTAGTTTGATGTGAAAGGGTGGTAGCAGGATTTTGTGAGCCTCAACCAGAGCTGGGTGCTGGATATTCTTCTCTTCAACTATTACATTTTATCTGTGATTCCATTCCTTCCGCAAGTAGTGCAATCCCTTGCTCGGCTATCCCACCCACATAAGAAACACATGTATTTTATATATCCCTGCTGCAGTCCCATTAAAAGGGCAACTACCTTCAAGTCACCACAGAGGTGCCAGCTGTACTTGTTATAGTTAATGGAAGTCAGTAGATGCTTTAAGTTATTGTATGTCTCTTTCATGTGGACGGCATGCGCTACTGGAATAGATGGAAGACGGTTTCCATTGTTCAAAAGCACAGCCTTCAGACTCAGTTTCGAAGAGTCTATAAATAGTCTCCAGTCTTGTGGGTCATGAGTGATTTTTAAGGCATTCATGAGGCTTTCAGTATTGGAACAGAATACCAGATTACTTTCCTTTCCGACTGCGTATAGTACACTGCTGACGTCAGATGGCTTCAGCAGCCGTCTGGCAGTAGTATTGCATTGCATCAGAAAATGATGCAATCAACTCTGGATGATGTGTGCATGCTGATATTATGCAATGTGATGCAATATTACATCATTCAAGCCTTATTTGGGATGTTGATGTCCTACTGGATAAATTTACACAGTGAAATGTCAGAAATGAACTACATGCAATATCTTCAAAACGAGAGCCAATAAAATTTTTTTAATGTTATATTCAAGTTCAGCTCACCAAGATACTACAGATTAGGGCCTTTTAAAGTCAGTAACGATTTCAATGTTGACCAGTGATACCAGTGAACCCAGGACTTTGGGAGGTTTCTGCTATGCTATGTCAGAGCAATAGATTTCTACTGCAGACAATGAGCTAAATGCAAATAAATAAAACAATATAAAATAAAACTATTTTGCATCCTATTGATGTGTGTGACTTATTGAGGTGTTATTTGCTGTTGTTTTCGACTGCACTTTAGTTTCCTTTCTGCAGGGAGCCCTCCTTACTCTGTGCCTGTACCATGATTTTGACCTTGCCCACTCCTGATGCTGAGTAGGCGATATCACTCACAGTAAGATTAAAAGAAAACTGGCTGTGGTGGTTTGTGCAGCGGCAGCACACCCCCATGGAGCAAGTCTTGCTCTCTGGGGCAACTCCTCGGGCGCCCTTTCTAAGCATCTTGTTGGCTCTAGCTCTCCTGCATGTTCCCTAATCTGGAGCTGTGGCTTGGATTGTCAGCCTCAGAGTTATCCCTATCCACGCTCATCAGGAGCCAAAATGGTAAGTTCCCTTATTTACTACCCTAATTCTTCTCACTGCCCCAAAACACAGTTTTCAACACTAACTGGGCTTTTTCCTTAGTCACCTCCCCACTAAGTACTCCCTGGCTGGGTCTATCCGCCAATACTCTAAATTGTTATTTTCATGATAAAATTAACAACATTCGGCAGAACTTTCCACCACTTGATCACGCCTCACATCCCACTAACCTAACGACGAGGACTTACCGCATACATGGTCCATATTTCAACAGGTTACTGATTCTTCCTTAGCTAGAATTCTTGCATCTGTGTATAAGACCCTTTCACCATCTGATCTAATTCCCTCTAGCTGGCTTCTGAAACCATCCTTAGGCTTATTTCCCATAACTGGTACCAATCATAAATTACAGCCTCGAGACTGGGATTGTACCCTCTTCCTGGAAGAAGGCTGTTGTCTGTCTATTACTCAAAAAGTCCTCCATGGATGCTCTTGAATCAGCTAATTATTGCCGTTCCATCTGCCATTTCATTGCAAACCAGCTGAGCAACATGTCGTTTTCCAGCTAACACATCATTTAAAATGCGCTCATGCTTTTCACCTCAGACAATCATGATTTTGAAGAAGCCACATCCAGGGCTGGCCTGTCAATAGTGGGAGAATGTTGTTCACATAGAGCTCCATGTTTCAGGGGGGCCCCTCGTGAACTTCATTTTCACACAATGGACAGCTTCAGAAGTGAGCCAGGGAAGCACGCATGAGGCCCGGGCTCCCTCCGCACAGCCGCCAGCATGAAGAGCAGTGTTTTCCCTCACGCTGGCAGCTGTGTTACTAAGAAGCACGTGAGTGCCGGGAAATACTCTTTAACCTTTCCTGACGTTCAGCGCGCTTCACAGTAACACAGCTGCCAGCGTGAGGGAAGACACTGCTCTTTACGCTGGCAGCTGTGCAGAGGTGAGCCGGGGCCTCGCGCGGGCTTCTCTGGCTCCCTCTGAAGCAGCTTAGATAGCTGTGGGGCTCCTGAGTTGGGGTCTAGGATAATGGAAAACAGGAAATGGCCGATGGGCTAGGATTGGAAATTGGCTGATTGGAGGGGGGGCGGTCTTGGACTGGAAATGGGCCAGGGGTGAAAGGATACCCCTATGAAGAGAGACAAAAGGTTAGGGCTCTTCAACCTGGAAAAGACAGGTGAGGGGAGATATGATAGAGGTCTATAAATTAATGAATGGAGTGGAACGGGTAAACGTAGATCGATTGTGCCGTCAAAATATAGAAAGACTAGAGGACATGCAATGAAGCTATAGGGTAACCTATTTAAAACTAATAAGAGAAAATATTTTTTCGCTCAACGTGTAAACAAAACTTTGGAATTTGTTACCGGATGATGTAGTAAAAGCTGTTAGTGTAGCCGGATTTATAAAAGGTTTGGGCAAGTTCCTGGAGGAAAGGTCCATAAGCAATTATTAAAGGGGACCCAGGATATCACTGCTTGACCCAATACAAGCATTGAGGAACCTGTGTCTTTCGGGAAACTGCTAGGTACTTATGATCTAGATTGGCCACTGTTGAAAACAGGATACTGGGCTTGATGGACCTTGGTCTGACCCAGTATGGCATATCTTATGTTCTTATACCTTGACCAGGCTTTTGAGTGCTCTGTCCTTCTGAAAACCTCCTCTAGACACTCTATTACCCTGGGAGGATGAGGGGGCTCAAATAGATTCTGACCAAGCTGGAAACTGGCCAGTGCAAGAAGAAAAAACTTCTCCAAAACCAATTTCTACTTAACACTAAAATCTAAACAATATATTAGTATAGATACCTGGACAGTGTTATGTTAGAAAACATTGGCATTAAGTACTATACTGGGAATCATGAAGGGTTGATGTCAAGTTAGGTTGAAATACAGATACCAGCATGAGCCATACTAACCTTGATTGTAACAGTTCCAGCCTCCAGAAGTACAACACAGTCTGTCTGTTCACACCTCCCACAACATTCTCCATCCGCAGGGGCTACATACTGGGATCCCTGGTGGGGAAAGAAAAATCACAGGCTGACTCTTAGGAAAATATGAAAGAAGCCACTGACCAGAGAGACTTCTTTATACAGTACTTTTCGGTGTGCTGATAAAACAGCTGCGGTCAAACAGTGTTCACAGACGGTATGGCAAGATCGACTGGCAGTGGCAATAATGTTCCTCCTGACATCAGCGAGATTTACTTGGGTTATTTAAGTACTGATAGGGCTGAATATTTTTTACTATGACTTATGTTCAAACACCACGGTTAGCAATTTTTTCATTGCCAACCATGGAGTTTAAAAATAATCCTGATATTTAGCAGCAGTTTTCAGTTTGTAGCTGGCAGTAAATATCCTGAAAGAGCGGCAAGTGCTGATAACTAGCACAGCACAAAATCCCGTCCCACGGTTCTCTGAATAGCAGGCTGCATAGCGCCGCTCTGTGGTCTACTCACATACTACCCCAGGACTATCCTGATAATGTTAAGATAGCGGCAGCCTCTGAATAGCCTTGCAGACTATCTGGAGACCTGCCTTTAAATACTGATAAAGGCTATGTGGAAAAACATGGCATTGGCCATTCTAGCCAGAATTTCGCTAATTACAATAGCTGCTAGTAATACTGTATGTATATTGTATTAGTGGCTTTGATTGAAAAAAAAAACTTACTGGACTGCAGTCGACCATGCAGGACGCTGAGATGCAGGACATTTTCATGATGTTTGTTTCGGAATCAATTTCGTTAGTGCAATCACAGACTTCACAGGGGTTCTTAGAAAACTGTGTCCCCGGCTAAAAAGAGTAAATGCAAAGAAAAAGAAAGTTCAACAGTTTCTGCATTTCATACAACTAGAGCAAGATTTTTAGTAGGGGAGAGAAGAAAGACGAGGCGGCCCATTAGAAGCACAAGGTCTCAGCCTGCTCCTGTTTCAGCTAAAGAAAAGAGAAAGCTATTCAAGCAGACTGGAGAGATCGGGGTGCTTATGGCTTCAGAGGGACTGGAAGGGAAGGTGCAGGAGCAGGTGAAAGAGGGACTGTATGGCTATGGTTGCTGAAGAGACTGGGACTTGTATACGAGCCAGATTAAGCAAGCTTTTAACATTTGCCTGGTTAGCATAGCGGAATTGTGCATAACTCTATGCATGATTGTGGTCCTTTTAATATTGCTCCTTTAGCATCCCTATGGGTTACATGGAACATTATTTATTTATTTATATACAAAAGGTTCAACCTCTATATCTGAGAAAATCTCAATCCAAAAGGCTTACAAAAGATATCAAATAACCGTACAACCTCCCCAACTTCCCTCCAACCCAAAGCACAATTTCTCACCCCCCCCCCCTCCCTCCACAGCAAACAGCCAAGTCTTTAGTTGTTGACGGAAGGGCAATAATGACCATTGAGCTTGCAATTCCCTAGAGAGAGAGAGTTGCAACCCACACAAGCGGCCACATGAAATGCCCGATCCCGGTATACGGCCTTCTCAGCCATTGGCACCGCTAAAAGGCCCACCTGCAATAACCGGAGCAGCCGTGATAGACTGTACCAGGGCAACAGCTCCCGCAAAATCTTAAAAACAATAACTAGTAACTAAAACGGTGCTCGCTCTTAAATGGGTAATCAATGTAAGCGCTCTAAAGACAGCCTCGCGCTCTCCCTGTGCCAAGCAGCAGTCAGCAGCCGAGCTACGCTATTTTGCACTTTGGCAACTCAAGATAAAGAACATAAATCTTGTGCTAAAGTCTGATTTACCAAATGCAATAGTTTTATCAGATTATTCATAATATATAACTTCAAAAACAGGGCACGGGTGATATTCAAAAGCACCGATGTGGTCAGCTCTGGGTGGTTTTGCTTGAGTTTGCTAGCACAGCTAAATTTTAGCCACATAAATCATTTCATGGCCAAAATGTATCTCTGTAAATTGAGGTGGGAATAAGGGTGGTGCACGGATGAATGTGAGAAGTTAAAGATTACTTAAGCATTCAAGCGTCAATGCAGAAATAGCAGGCCTAACGTTACACAGACAATTGTCCATATAAAGTTATGCATATCTTTGCTAAAGGTGTTAAAAGACATGATTTAGGACATGTTTTAGAAGGTCCACGTAAAAATGTTTGCAATTTTAAAGATGAAGATGGGCATGCGTTAAGTCAGATCTAAAAGCGACCTATTCCCCCCCCCCCCCTCCCTCACCGTAGATGTGTGTTACAGCAAATCAGGAAACGCAAGTACACACAGGCATGGACACCCAGGCGCTGCATAAGATACATACATGTGGGAAATACATACGAGGGAACTCCTGCAACTTAGCCATGCAAGTACGGGTATTTTGGAACACACACGTACAAACGTAGATCAATTGTTTACGTCATCAGTATATAGAAAGACTAGAGGACATGCAATGAAGCTGTAGGATAACCTATTTAAGACTAATAAGAGAAAATATTTTTTCACTCAACGTGTAATCAAACTCTGGAATTTGTTACCGGAGGATGTAGTAAAAGCTGTTAGTGTAGCTGGGTTTAAAAAAGGTTTGGACAAGTTCCTGGAGGAAAGGTCCATAAACTATTATTAAAAGGGATCCAGGATATCACTGCTTGATCCAATACAAACATTGTGGAACCTGTGTGTTTTGGGGAAACTGCTAGGTACATATAACCTAGACTGGCCACTGTTGGAAACAGGATACTGGGCTTGATGGATCTTTGTCTGACCCAGTATGGCATATCTTATGTTCTTATGGAACCCACAGAATTAGTATAGCTACTATAGGTCGGCACTACAGACACAACTTAGGGGCATGTTTACTAAGCACGGAGGCTGCTACTGCTGCTTAATTATTTTAGAATGGTTGTGTGGCATTTACACACATAAATGGTAATCACATGTAAATGCCAAATTTATAGCACCGCTATGCATATATGTGTAAATGCCATGGGACACATTGATTCTAAAGGAGCGTGATTTGATGGCACAAGAAATATATGTGGACTTCCAATTTTGCAAAGAAATACAAAAGTCAATTAATTTTTCTTGAAATATATGTGTATCTCTTCTGGGTCATACATATGTGTCAGCAAAACACTTCTTTTGGTCAAGATTTCGTAGAGAGTAATTACTGGAGGAATTGTACGTAACCTGTTTTTTAAAATGATCCCCAAAAATGTTAAAATATGACTTTGGGGGCTTGGCTCTTTAACTGACACCTGCTATATGTGCAGTTTTTTGAACATGGTGTTTCCACATGGAAGTGCTGGTCTTTACATATGTAGGTTGCAGAGTCTGCATACATAAGAACTGGTGTTTGCAGATACAAGCTGCTATGCAGTGATGCCGCTCTTTTTTTAAATATCTTTTTTTTTTCAAAAATGATTGCTTTTACTGCATGTTTAGAGAAATACATGTGAATTTCCCATGGTGCTATATGTATATTACAAATAGCTCCACATTTAGTACACAATAGGCTAGCAATTGTGAGTTTCCTGACATGGATGGTCCATTTCTTGTTTAGACATCCTATGTAAACATAACCTTTAAGTGTTATAAAGATGGATTATATAACACTTAAAGGTTAAGTTTATATAGGGTGTCTAAGCTAGAAATGGATCATCCATGTTAGGACATTCACAATTGCTAGCCTATTGTATAAACAGGGATTTTTGAATTATGGTGCTGGCGATGAATACTGTGTATACTATGGACTGCCCAAAGAACAAACCAGTCAGTATTAGAGGAGATCAAACCTAAGCTTTCTTTAGAAGCTCAGATGACTTTGACTTTCATACTTCGGACACATGATGCGAAGAGAGAGATCATTAGAGAAAGACATCATGTTTGGCAAGGTACAAGGTCAACGCAAAAGAGGAAGGCCAGCAATGAGATGGATCAATACAATAACAACAGCTATGAGTGCCACTTTGTCAACAATGAGACGCCTGACTGAAAACCGAACACAGTTTAGGGCAAATAGTCAGAGGGTTGCCATGAGCTGACACTCCAGTAAACTAGTCTACTTTTCCAATCACATTTCTTCCGCTTCAAATTCCTCTTGCCAGCTTTATTCTATTTTACGTTCCCTCTCTAACACCCAGTCCTTCGCCTCCATGACTCTCACCCAGCCCACTCCCGACCCCACCCCTGTCGCCCTGTATTTCACTAACAAGGTCCTCTTCCTGCGCTCCACTTTCCCCTCCTGCCCCTCTCCTCTTTCTCCTACCCCTCCTGCCACCTCGTCCACCTCCCTCCCTCGACCATTCCTGCCCTATCTTTCCCCATCTCTGGTCTTCCTTTCACCCTAATACTCTCCCAGAACTGGTCAAGACTCTAGCTTCCACCCGTAAGACGACTTGCCCTTCTGATCCTATCCCCTCTATCTGGCTCTCAGATTCCTCCTTGGCTCTCGTTCCCCTCATTCTTTCTATGTTCAATTCCAGTCTTCTCACCAGTTCCTTCCCATCCCTCTGGAAATATGCTTTAATCAGATCCTTCTCAAAAAAGGTCTGTTCTTGCAAACTGGCGTCCCATTTCTAACCTTCCTTTTCTCTCTTTTGGAAAAATTGGTCTTCTTTCAGCTTTCTTCCCACCTTGATGCCACCCTGTCCCTTCATCCCCGTCAATCCGGCTTCCGTCCTGGGCACAGCACAGAATCTATCCTTCTCTCTGTTATGAACGAACTCCACACCGCACACGACCATGGCCTTATCTCCATCGCTGTTTCCCTTGACCTATCCTCTGCTTTTGAATTTGTTGATCACCACTCTTTACTCTCTCATCTTCAAGACACTGGGATCTCGGGCACTGTTCTTCTCTGGTTCCGCTCTTTTCTGACTAACAGATCTTTCTCTGTTATCTCTGGTTCCTCTTCTTTCTCTGCTTTCCCATTCACCTGCAATGTTCCCCAGGGCCCCTCTTAGCCCCCCTCACTCTTCTGGTACAGCAACTTGGCATTTCCGCGTACTATTATGCCGACAATATCCTCCTCCTTCACCACACTGACCCTTCCGCCCCTGATCTCTCTCCACTTAACTCCTGTCTCTCTTCTATTGCTTCCTGGATGTCAACCAATTTCCTCCATCTTAACCCTTCCAAAACCCTGGCCATCTGGTTCACACTCGGTGGTCCCATCCCCCCCATCTCCCCCTCACTCTCTTCCTCCTCCATCTCTGGTGTTTCCTCCCTTTGCTACCTTGGGGTTGTCCTGGATTCTGCTCTGTCTTTTCATGAACATATTTCCTCAGTAGTTCAACGTTCCCTTTTCTCCCTCTGTCAGTTACGTGCTGTCCGGCCCTTCCTTCCTGTCTCTTTGCTGACTACCCTACTTCTCTCCCTCACCCTCTCTCGCCTAGACTATTGTAACGTCTGTTTCCCCGGACTCCCCCAATATCAAACGCGTAGGTTACAGCTCATTCAAAATACCGCAGCTAGGCTCATTACGCATGCTTCACGCTATGACCATATCACTCCCCTTCTCATTGGTCTCCATTGGCTCCCTATTCCCTATCGGATTCAGTTCAAAGTCCTCACTTTTGTTCACAGGGCCCTGCACACTGGTGTCCCTCACTATCTCTCCGACCTGATCCATCTTCGCGCCCCTCAACGCTCTCTCCACTCTATCCATGCTAACTGCCTGTTCCTCCCCTCCCCCGCTTCTGCCCATCTTGAATCCACCTGTTCCGTTGCTTTTTTCTTTCTTGGCCCCAGGCTCTGGAACTGGCTCCCCCCTGCCCTCCGCCTCGAACCATCATTCACCAAATTCAAAACTGGTTTAAAGTCTCACCTTTTCTGTACTGCCTATGACCTCCCACCCCCTCCCTCCACTCCCACAGCCCCCCTTTGAGCCCTTTGTTTTGTCTTGTCCACCCCCTGTTTTCTTCAGTTTCTCTCTGCTTATCCTTGATTCTGCCCTTTTCCTCTTATTGTAATGAAGTTCTGTTTCGCCTATCACTCTTTTTTCAACAGCAATCTTCTCTCTGATTTTAGTAACTATTGTAAACCGTTCTGGTGTCCATGGTGTGGGCGGTATATCAAGAAACAAATAAAGATAAAGATAAAGACTTGACGGCACTTAACAACAACAACAACAAAGAGGGATTACAGTGTATGAATGTAGCGAGGAAGCACTGAACATTCTTCTTATGTCCCAATTTTAATTTTCCTAATATCTGATTATTTCAGATTGTTCACATTATGGAAGTTATTTTGGAAGCCCTATTTGGGCTTTTGACATCTGAAAATGGGCATATGGATGTCCCAAGCACAGAGATGTCTCCGGAATAATTTTAGAAGCCAAGTCCACAGCATGAGGACATTCAAGTTGGATCAGAGGTGTGATGTAGGCTTGTTTGGGGCATCCCTAAGAACTTGTATGTCCTCGCCCAAGTTCAGAAATGTCCTGGATGTCCCAAGCTACATCAAAGATTATAACTGCTCCAGGCCCGAATAAGAATCTGAAATGTTTTGTCAGGTAAATGTCTCGAGGGTGTGGAGGAGGAGGAGGTACATTCATATCCCTTTTATTTTACAATTTGACAACGAATACTGACAGGGAATGGTGGCTTATGTTGTCATTTTGTCATGTTGCAGGACATTCCCATATGCAACCTTGCCTGAGATAGACGTCCCCACCCCACAGTCTCATAATGGGAACGTCTATATGGAGGCTGGCATGAGCATTCATGTTGGGGGCATCTGTGTTTTTAAAACTGGTCCGAAACATAGATGTCACCAACATTTTTCTGAATGTTCTGCCCTGGATGTCCCAGATTGCACTTGGATACCCTTTCTAAAATGCTACTTTGCATATTACACCAGGGCTTTTACTGAGGGGATACAAGGTGGTGCAGAGTACCAGCACCTTTTTCACTGCCTGCTAAAACTGAGGCATGGTCCTTATGTATTAATGAAAGAGCCCTGCATATGAATACCAATAAGAATGGCCCCAGAGTTGTTTCAAGGTGTTGACACCCTAGGCAGATCTTAGACTTTACACCTCCCCTGGTTGTCAAAATCTATTGTTTAGCTTTGAATGCCTCACTTTTTGCCGCCTCCCTAGGGACTGCCTGATTTGCTTGATGGTTGGGTTGGCCTGAGTACCGCCACCTTGTTTGCTAGGAAAAATACACTGTATTACACCAGTATGATATTATTGCAAAGCTAAAGCAAATTTATTGGCATTTTATTTTGTTACCTTACCTCATATTCTCTTCCATCTGATACACATACATTCTTAGGCACTGTAAGAAGAGAACACACCAAGAACATATAGTTAGAAACTAGAAGGTTTTAGTAAACTAGATTAAAAGAGTAATGTTCAAAACCATTTGCCCAAGTAAATACAATGCTCCCAAAGTAAATAGGCCTCTCTGAAAACCATCTACCCTTAGTGTGCCTGGCACTAGCTGTATGGAAGAGGAGAGGCTTGAGGGTATGTTTAGTTTGAGGGAGTAAATCAACACACATTTGACATTTTGAACGATATATGTGCTATTTTCCCCTTCTTCCTTACCTACACAGATGGGGAGTGCAAAGTGTTTGGTATTTCTCTGTACTGATACCTAATGGCTGGGTCAGCAAGGAGAAAGAGTGAATAAGAAAGGGACCTATTTTTAGGAAGGAGAAAAGAAATAGAAAAAAAACAAATGACTGTGAAAGAAAAAGGGCTACAGTCGGTGTGATTCTTCCAGGCTTCATCTTCAACATAAGTTTATCCTGGAAGAGCAGGATGGTGGCCTTCCCATAAGGAAATTGATCAAGTTAAGAAAAAAAGGTACTCATTGGAATGCTGGGCAGTATCATGTGATCATGCACTAACGTCCTTCATGTGCAGTCCAGCTAATGGCGAGAAGCTTCAGCAAAGTGTTGGGACATTGCCATGAGTTTTGCCCTGGCTGGGATTTCAGCTGAGGAAGCTGAGCAACAAATACAAATGACCACTGAATTGTATTAGCAAAATACACATTTTTATGGAGAAAATTGGTTTATAAATTCCAAATTGCCATTTTCTATTAGCAAAATGGTCTGCTTTCTAGGCTGTAGGTTTTAATATGTCGTCATGACAGAGATTGCCTTTTCTGGCTTTGGTCCCATTATCTGTAATTCTCTCCCCCAGCATTTGAGGAGTGAACCTAACTGTACACATTTCAGATCTGCTCCTAAACCTCACTTCTGTATCCCTTAGTCTTTGGTGATTCATTGGATATAGTCATGTATCAACACTAAATCCCCCTCTCCCCCCAGCTTTTAAAAAACTGTAATTTCTTTTCTTCCTTTTTATCATCTTTTTTATCTCTCCAATTTGTAAATGTATGTAAATAACTTTGAAGAATCCTTCTGGGCCTAATGGCAGTATAGCAAAATTCAAATAAACTAAACGGTAGGAAATCATAATAACGTGAATTGAAGGAAAGGAAGCACTTTCACAGTGGTAAAGGACTCTTGCTTTTTATTTTTTTTTTACTGTTTTTGCCCTTCTGTTATTTTTCATTTTCATGTGCCCATATTTTCACCCTTCTCCGTACTGCATTTTTTCTCCCTTTCTTTTCTTTTTTATATATTCAAGGCTTTGATGCACTAAGCACTTCACTAGAAAGCTTCAGAGTACAGTGTTGTACCACACATACTAAAACAAATCTTTACTCCCCATGCAGTAAACTAATGGCATTGACTTAAAAGATCTGCCCTGTAGGAAAAATAGAGTGCACATTGCCTTTTAATATGTAGTCATTTGACTCATTGTGAGTAAAATGTCTCCCTTCCTATCAGTGCATGACCAAGGATTGGCTCACGAACGGACGGACAAGAAAAAAGACAAAAAAAAACCCAGGCTGGAGGACTTCTGGTGATGTCATGAATGGCATGGATTCTTAAGTGACAGTCTCTGCTGAAAGTCTGTTAAACCCCTTGCTAGAGTGCTATAAGAGAAGCTTAGCGTTCCCAAATCTCCTCAGCAAAGTTTACCTACCATGGCGAACCACCCGGCAAAGGTTTGGCAAGAAGTCAAAAGGTAGATTTGAAAGCATAGGCTTTCAAAGGGACTGCAGAATCCATGCCTGTGATCAAACTGAATTAGCGGAGGGTGAGAAATCTGATGCTGGCAGTGATAAAAGCAAAATCGTTAAGCTATGAGGTGAACTGTGCAATTGGTTTGCTGAACGTTGCAGCAGTCTGGGTAACTTTAAAAGCGAGGTGAGAATCATGGATTAGTGAGCTGCATTCAGGTTTGGCAGATATTGGACAGCATGATGAAGAGGAGTGGAGTCATTTGAAGGAGCGGCAGGAAGTGGCCACTTCCCTGCACCAAAACATGGGTAAGTTGGAGAGATCTACAGTAACTTGGAACTTTAGAATAAGCTTGAAGACTTAGAAAATCACTTTCAGAGGAGCACTATCAGACTGAGGGTAATCCCAGAGTCTGAGGACACGCTATGCTATCTGGAATTAGCTATTAAAGATGGCTGGATACAGATGGCACACAATTGGGCTTTAAGGTTGAAATGGCACACGAGCATTGGGCCCACGGAGAAAGGAGAATCAGGAAACAGGAAGGAAGATCGCCAGCAGAGTTAAGAGACGTCTGGCTGGAGCTAGCTCCCATTGAAAGCTGATGGACTTTCTGCAAGATGCCTGTTTTTCAACTCTATGGTTACTGATTTGAGGTCAGCCTGTGGTGAAGCTGGTGAGTAAAACAAAATTCAGGTATTTTCTGTGTTTTCAGATTAAAAATGATACAAAACATTGATATTTCCCATATTGTTTCAAGCAAATTCACATCACTAATAGAAAGGCAGTCAAAGAGAAGGGCAGGTTGATTATGAATAAGCAAAGGTAGTGTAAGGCAATGCTTTAGTTGGGAAACCCACATAGCTTTTGATTTGTTGGGATTAAGCTTAATATCATAGTTTTCAAACCATTAAGCATCTAATCCTGAGTTTAATTCAGCAAGGGTGGGTAGAGATGGGCCTGGCATAGTAGACTACCAGAGTCACTTGTGCTTAGAATTTTTAACTTAGGACAAAACTGGAACAGGATTTTGCAAGCAGGAGGAGGGGTTCATAGCTCCCCACACTAGATTTCTATCTGTATCCAGTGCACTCTGTGGGAACAAGGTACTTACCACAGATGATACTGGGACAACATGTGCCTGCTGGAATGTCTACACGTGCTTCAAAGCCAAGAGGACATGTTGCTGAGGTAGCAGCACATTGGTCTACATCACATACTAAAATGAAAAAAAAAAGCATACACATTTTTAGGAGTGGAGGAGTAACTTAGTGGTTAGGGTAGTAGTCTGGAGTTGGAAAGACCAAGGTTCAGGCGTCCAAGGCCACAAAGAGTCACTTAATCCTGCTTTGCCTCAGGTACAAAGATAGATTGTAAGCTCTCCAGGGACAGGGAAATACCTATAGTAACTTGCCTTTAACTCCTAGAAAAGGCGTGAGCTAAATACTAATTAACATATATCGATGTTAGCAAAAAACAAGACAAATGCCAAAAAGAATTGCTTTACCTGACTTTTTCTTTATTTTAAAATTGTACTTTACATCCTCATAGTAAGGTCTGGGGCTTCTACACTTTTGCCCAGGATATTTGTCTTCTATAAACAATTTTGCTTTTTACCAAGCTGCTTCCTTTTGCTTCTTTGGGTTTTCAGTTTAATTGAAATGCAACCCAACTGGATCTACAGACACACAAGCTTTCATTCATAGCTACTCAGACTTTTCCCCTGAATTTTCATGGCCTCATCTCCTCTCCTCTATATTCTAGTCTTCAGTACGAGGCCATAGACTGTGCTCCTCTTTTCAGAAGCCTGGACCCACACACACTCAGTCCCACTCATAGCCAGACTTTCCCTGCTTAGTTTGGGAGAAGAAAGATAGTGAGCTCAAATTTTTAGTTTGGGGAGGGCAAACCAAGTTGGCACAGCACCTGCAACATTTGGAGAGAGACTGCTCCCATGCCCCTTACCAAACATATGTCTCTGTTGCTATGTGGAGTCTGGCATTCCCTCCCACCGAGTCCTGCTCTCTACTGCTTCCTCTGCCTTTACCACCCTGAGGAAGAGAAGCAGGATTTCCTGCATGGCCCTGGATTAATCAGATTAATTCTTAAATTAATCAGTTACAAAAATATGGAAAAATATTTGTATTCCATCAATCTGAATGTCTTGTGCTTGGCTCGGTGGATTATAATTTTAACGCAAAATACATACAGTTCATAGATATACAATCAAGACATTTAAAAGAAAATTTAATCAGAATTCTATTCAAAGAACTGACATTTTATAAAAATGGCCTGGCTAACATTTGGGAAAATCTGAGATCTATGCTCTTAAAATTAATGCTTCAAAGTATATTCTTAAAACTCTGTACTTATTATGAGAGGTAAAAGTGTATTAATAACTGGAAGGAAGCCAGAGACCAAAGTGGAGTATTTTGATCAAAGTATGTGACTTTACTGTTGGAAAATTAATGCTGCTTCTCCCTATAACCAGAAGTCCCAACATACTCATAAATGGTCTTTGTAGTTCCAGCTTTAGAATTCCCAAAACTCGGTTCCCTACTTTAACATAGGTCTGGGACTTCCATGCTATACCCAAGATATTTGCCTTCTCTATATGCTAGCTTTGCTTATATAACTGACCTTTCTTATCTGCTAGTTTTTGTATCTTTTGCTTATGCTTTTAATTTTTCTCTGTCTCTCTCTGGAGACTGTACTCTATAAGCCCCTTGGTCTCTCATTTGCAGAGCCATAGAATAGTGTCCCATGTCACCAGCTCAGTCACCACTGTACTTCCTCCTGCTTTTCCTCACTTTTCTTCTCCTTGTGTTTGAGGGAAAGTGTTGCTCTTACAAAATGTCATCTCCGTTTGCCTCATTCACTTCCTAACTGGCCTCAAACTTTCACTAAAAACCTGCTGGTATTTTGAGTTGCTAAATTCAGTTCTTATCTCTCTTCAGCTTGGGACTTAATACAATTCCCTCTACTGTTCTATGCATGCATCGCCCTTGTTAAAGCTTCAATTTGAATAAATTATGAGATGGCAGTTACATAGCCACTCTTATAATTCTATTTGTTTCCCATCTCTGATACTAGTCAGGCATCTTTTCCACTAAGCAGACACAGTGAGTGATATTTCCCCCATTACTTTCCAGCAAAAAGGATACGGTATGATGTGCATTGGTACAAGTCTAACAAATATGAAAACCAGGGCGATGGAACGGCCAAATGATTTGGGGACCCAAGCTCCACCCCGACTTTGCCCCAAACTCCATGGCTTCCCTTCCTCTTCTGCTCATGGGTATATGATTTCCTGATCCCTGTGGCAGAAGAGAAGGAGGATTGTGGCAAAGACTCTTTCTATCTACACCAATCTCCCGCAGGCAGATAGGAGTCTTCGCCTCAGTCGTGTATATTTGGTTCTCTTCTGCCTTCAGGGGATTGAATCACTGCAAGCAGACAACCTGCATGGAGGTCACAATCAGGGCCTTCCTCTCTTGTTCTGCCTGGGAGGATTTTATCTCTGATGGGCAGTCAGAAGAAGTCTTTGCCGCAATCATGGCTGCTCTCTTCTGCCCGAGGAAGATGGAATCCCCGTGGGCAGAACAGGAGGGGAAGTCGTGTCCTCCATGCAGTTTGTTGGCCCTGACAGGAAAAATTTTGAAGGGACTAGGGTGCGTGTGACCCACCCTGTTCCGACGCCTATGATGAACACAAAATACCTACCACAATCCCATAAAGAGCAGCAGCTTAGTGAAGACTCTATTTCCATGACTTTATAGCCTGGCTCGCATGTCGCCTCTTTGGCAGTACAGTACGTTGTGTTACATTCTGAAAAGAGAAGAAAATTGTTGTAAACGAGAAGGGGAATCAACTGGTCCCATGGCCTATGTAGGTGGGTTTAGAGGGGATATAAGAACATGGATTGCAGCACATCCACTCAAAAGTCTTTTATGCAAATTCCCCAAATGTGTAAAACATCTTAAAAATTCTATAGACGTACCTCAAATTCCATATAAAGTCTTAGGGTCTGATTTACTAAGTTCTTCCCCCAACTGGAAGTACAGGAAGAAAGCTTCTTAAAATCAGGACTTAAGCCATTTGTGTCAGAAGGCACATTAAAGAGAACCCTCAGTCTTAGGCTGAGGGCAACATAATATGGCCAAAGGCCTTCTGAGGAGGCACTGGTCATATAGGAGGGTTGGACAGGAGGCTGCAGACAAAGTTAGGAGAGGGGGAATAGGGAGTGATGGAGTAATGGAGATTTTTGGCAGGTTAGGGCCAGTTCTTGGAGCAGGCTGTAAAGGAGGCAATGGCGTAGAGTCTGTAAATGTGCTGCCCCTGCCCACCCATTTTTTTGGGATCAGGAATCAGGGAAGGGGTGTTGGACTGGTGGGGTTAGGACTCGAGGAGTGGGTTTTTTCTTTTCTTTCATTTATTTATTTAACACTTTTTCTATACCGCTTTTCTAAAAGCCAGCGTGTTAGGTGTGTAGCCCTCCTCTCAGAATAAGCCAGGGATGGTGGGAGACCTGGGCTGAAAGGTAAGAACTGAGAAGGATTCAGAGGCTAATGGGGCACACCATTGTGAGCCACGGAGTACAGCCTGGCATCACCGTGTAATCAAGCTCTCAAATTTGTTACCGAAGAATGTAGTAAAGGCTGCTAATGTAGCTGGGTTTAAAAAAGGTTTGGACAAGTTCCTGGAGGAAAGGTCCATAAACTATTATTAAAAAGGGACCCAGGATATCACTGCTTGACCCAGTACAAGCACTGTGGAACCTGTGTCTTTTGGGGAAACTGCTAGGTACGTATGACCTAGATTGGCCACTGTTGGAAACAGGATACTGGGCTTGATGGACCTTGGTCTGACCCAGTATGGCACTTCTTATGATAGACAGAGCTGGCATTCCCCGTCAGTTGTCTAAAGCAACAATGGTGCGAGGGTAAGCCATGGCCACTACTTCTACCTCTCTCTAGGACCAGCAGCGGCAGCAGCTTACCAAAACCTCTGGTGCTGCCATGCTGCTCCTACTACCACCCCCTCTGATGCCAGCTGCTCCCACCCCCATGCAAACAGGAAGCCTGCACTGGAGGGGCGGAAGGACGAACAACACCACATCGTCAAAAGTTTTGGTAATTGCTGCAGTGCTGTTGCTGCTCCCAGAGAGGGTAGCAGCAGTGGCAATGGGGATGGGGTGAGAGCAGGGGGGTACCTCAAATGAGAGTTGTCTAGGACACCTCTTATCCTTGCACCAGCTCTGTCCACAGGATTCTCAGATGAAGCTCACCATGGCAAAGTCGACATTGACTAGTGGGGTGGCAGTGTGCAGATGAAGTGGAAGGATGTGAATTCTTGCAGTATAGTGGAGGATTATGCTGAAGAGAAAAGGGAGTATGGTGGGCCAAACTGGGTAACAATGAGGGGCTAGGTAATGAGTGTCTCTTTCTGGAAGTTTAAATAAAGCTGCGACCAAGTTTCTGCCATCAATTGTGTTGCAGTGGATTTATTTCAGCAGGGGTGCTAAGGTGGTATGCGAGTATCTATGTTAAGACTTTCTATACGAGGACTAGATTCCACCTGCTCTCCAAAAGACCCAGGTTCTGGTTCCTGACTCAGCAGATCCCTGCTCCATGGTCTGACCGGAACTGGGAATACTGGGACTGCAATACTTTAATCTCCCAGGATGACAGTAAGATTATATAAGCTTTCAAAAGTGGCAATGGATGAGTTATGAAGGGATATACTTCTTGTTCAAAGCTACATGGCATGTTTATACTGCCTGACTACTGATTCATAGGAATAGCTGTTATCGCAGCTGGGCAGTGCAAGGAAAATGGGTTCATTTGTTCTTTATTTTATTTATCAATTTTCTTATTTTTCTGCACAAGGACCAACATTTTATACACAAAGCAAAATAGCACCAACACATATCAAATTACAAAATTAAATATCAACAGTAAAACAATATAAATCACATAACAAAGATTACGTTCACTTCTCGCTTATGGACTTCAATAATACCAGCCCTTGATTGCCATTGTCGACTATTGTGAGATTCAACTCTACTCAACCAAGGAGCAGGGACTCTAAATACCAGTAGGCTTCTGATTTACAATCATTACCACTGTATCAGTTTCACAAAACACAATTCGACCTTTAAGAATTTTGTATAGTAAAGTAGGAGAGCAAGTCTGAGTACAACCTGTGAGAAGCAATGTATATCCTGTACAAAACCACACTTACCACACACATTCTCTTGACAGCATGGATCATCTTGCATTGGTTGTGTTTTCAGCGTCTCTCCTTCCCTTGTACAATTGATATCATTAAGTGCTGGACATGAATGAGGTTCACTAATGAATGTCCAGGTTACGTTATCACATATATAGACGGTGCAGTTCACGATCATTGTGAAGCCAAACTGTAGAAAGTGAAATAGTAGCATTTGGCATTAGATCTGCTGATCTACAACTGGCCCATGGGCAAACCTTTTATTTTTTTTAACCCTGCTAAAAGCATGTGCACTATAGAAGCTGATATATATATTTAACCAGGCAAAGAAAAGAAATGTTCAGACAGGCTGATTTACTAGTTAAATAGCTTGTAAGATTGCCTTCAAAATGGCTTACAATTGGACTTACAAGATGAGTTACATTCAGGTACGAAAGATATTTCCCTGTCCCCAGTGGACTTACAAGTTAAGGGGCCAGTTTACTAAGCCCCACACTTGTAACTTGAGTCTGGGCCACATTACTAGTGTGGGGCACTGTGCTAGATGCAAGGGGATGGGGACAGCTGTCCCCCTGAATTTAGTGCAGCTCCCATGAGGAGCAACTACTGCCATCCATTCTGCTGGTAGTAGTTACTCCTTGCCAAGCGCTGGTAACATGGGCTTTCAAGGCCTGCGTTAGTGGCACCGTGGTGGGACTGTCTACACTCGCTCAAGCAGCTGCCCAGACACCTGCTGTCCACGAAGCTTAGGCCTTTTAGTGCAGGGACTTGTGCTACTTTGCAGCATGGTGCCAAAATCACGCGCTACCTGGGAAGCGGTTGTAGTAAGCCCTCTTCTATGCTTGTATCTTGGAAAGAGAGGGTGAAGTGACTTGTCCAACGTCAAAAGGAGCAGCAGTGGGATTTGAACCTGGCTCTCAGCCTGCTGCTCCAACCACCAAGCTGTTCCTGCCTTTACCCTTAGCTTTCTCAAGCTAAAGAAGAAAGTGTGTAGAACAGATGTGTATAGCTGTTAAAAATAGCATTCATGCTTCATATCTTTATACAATGGAGTCACTTTGATTCCACCCCACAGGCTTGATTCAACTAAAATTAAGACCTAGAAGAATTATGGGTAGAAAGATATTTGGTAGATTTGACATAAATAATCATGTTCTTTGGGAAAATTAGGACTCAGAACCTCTGCATAGCTCAGGAAAACCAAATACAATAAACCCACTTTATAAGGATTTCAGACTAACAACCCCCTTAGAACTGGGCAGTTCAATATGCACATGCCTCCTTATCTATTTCCAGAAACATGAATTTGCTCTCCTGAAATCACTAGTACCTGGGATTCACTGCAAGCAGCTCACTGAGCAAGCTCCTACCTGCTAGTTTAAATTAGTGGTTAGAGCGGCAGGCTTCGATCCAGGGAAGCGAGCATTCAAGTCCCACTAACACTCTGGGACCTTGGGCAAATTGCTTAACTCTCCATTACCTTGGGTATAAATGGAGGAATCTTTTACTAAAGTGCACTAATGGGTAGCACGGGGGCAAGATAGCAGTTACCACACTGGCATGACAGTTACCACAAAGAAATTCCTGCGTTAATTACTCATCGCATGATGGGGCAGAGTGGGCGTGGACGGTTAGTATACAGTACTTATTGCGCACTGTCAATAGGGTTGCCAACCAGGACTGACCCAAGCACTAGGCAAATTAGATGGTCATCTAGGGCAGCAACCTCTAAAGGGCAACAAAACCAGGTCATTCAAAGCTAAATAAAAGATTTCAACAGCCATAGGGGGTGTAAAGCTTCAGGTTTGCCTAGGGCTCCAAATGCACCTGACAGGCATGATCCAGTTCTGGGCTTACCCCATTGCATGCAGAGACATGTAGTCTTGCTACATGAAATACAGAAATAAGAAATACATATCCCTGCATGCAATGGAGTGAATCTAGTACGGGATCAAACTTGTTGGATGCGTCTGTAGCCAGTTGGCAACCCTAGCAATCAGTGTTGCAATTAGCATGAGAGCACTTAATGCCACATTAATAGGTGGCATTAGATGCACCCATGGAGCCTGTGAAGGGCTTTAATGCACAGTAAGGTACTTTTCAGTGTGGTAACTATGAGGAGGAGTGGAAGAGTAGCCTCATAGTTGGCCTGGTGATCAAGGGCCCAATATTCGAAAGACATTTACATGGTTTACGGCCCTGTAAACCATGTAAATACCTTAAATGGCAATATTTAATGGCTCCTACACAGTTAGTGCCATTGATTATCCCCGTCTATGTCCCCTATGCTCCCTGATGCTATCCAGTTAGCACCAGGGCATGCTGGGAGTGTTCCAGGGCGGAGATTGCTGCTAACTGGGTAGCAGTAATATTGCACTGCTACCTGGTTAGCAATTCACGGCTAAAACTAAGCACCACTACCCGGTTAGCCTTGGCAGCTCCAGGGCTAATGTGGTGACCCCAGATATTCAATGCCATCACCCAAGAGACCAGGGTTTGATTCCCACTAGCACTCCTTGTAGCTGTGAATAAGTCATTTTACCCTCCATCGGCCCCAGATTGCCTGGCAATTTACTTCAAGTCACACCTTAAACCCAGGGGCTGCTGGATTGCTAGGAGTCAGCATTGAATCAATGGAACTTATAGAAAGAAACTACTAGGAATATGCTTAGTATAGCCCAAACAGCATGCAGTGGTTCCACCTCCATGTATTAGTCTTTGCTCCTAATGCATGCTGTGCTGTCAAATTAGTGTTGATTCCTGGTGACCCAGCAGCTGTTAGGTTTTCTTGCCAATGTAGATTACCAGGCCTTATAATAATAATAATAATATATGCCATACTGGGTCAGACCAAGGTCCATCAAGCCCAGTATCCTGTTTCCAACAGTGGCCAATCTAGGTCATACGTACCTAGCAGTTTCCCCAAAAGACACAGGTTCTGCAATGCTTGTACTAGGTCAAGCACTGATATCCTGGGTCCCTTCTTAATAATGGTTTATGGACCTTTCCTCCAGGAACTTGTCCAACCTTTTTTAAACCCAGCTACACTAACAGCCTTTACTACATCCTCCAGTAACAAATTCCAGAGTTTGATTACATGTTGAGTGAAAAAATATTTTCTTTTATTAGTCTTAAATAGTTTACCCTGTAGCTTCATTGCATGTCCCCTAGTCTTTCTATATTCTGATAACGTAAACAGTCGATCTACGTTTACCCATTCCACTCTGTTCATTAATTTATAGACTTCTGTCATATTTGCCTTTTCTTCCAGGGCAATGGCAGGTAAAATGACTTGCCCAAGGTCACAAGGAGTGCCAGTGGGAATCAAACCCTTGATTTTCTGGGTACTAGGTAGCTGTTCTAACCACTAGGCTACTCCTCCATTCCATATGACTGCTTCATGGTAAGTGTAAAAAGTTGATTAAACAAAAACACACTGCTCTAAGGGCTACACTAATACAAAACAACAAAAACGCTCCTTAGATACTCCTCTATTCACAACCACCTACCTAAAATAACCATTATCTAGTTGTAAACAGCCAAACGTATCCTCCTTCCACACAACATAAAACATGCTATTAATCAGGAGAAAAAGACCTCAGGATGGCTCAAAGCCCACCATGCGGCAATACAAAATTACCATCGGAGAAAGCGAGATACTCACATCACTGGTCTTAAAAAACTCCCGTTTGAATGATAATTTAATAATATAATTGCAAGGAATTAAAAAAACATTTTAATTAATTATCCAACTATTATTAAAGCAAAGAATGAAATTTCATTCACACTTTATTAACTTTTCAAATTACTTGTAATTATATAATTAAATTATCAATCAAACGTGCCTGCTTTTTGGCTAGGATGCCACGGCCATATATCTGTCATTCAACGGGTTACCCGCCTCATGGAAAGATAATGGCATCTCCATCATATACTCTACAGCCATATGGGATTACTGGGTGAAAGGAGTTAATCGAGCCACCCACATGACGAATGATGTATGCATGCAGAAGACAGAATAATGGCACATGTTCGATCTCATCCTTTTCAGAGGTCATCGTTCATGAAGCTACATGCTACCATGTGCTAGGATAGGATATCAGGATTACCAAAGAATTGAAAGACATGAGCAAAAACAGACAAGTAAAAGGAAGACAAATCTCTCTTGCAAACACATTTAAAGCGGATACAACTTCTACCCATTGGAGTGCAACACATTTTCAAAGAGAAACGCCATACAGAGCTTCCCTATCAAAATGCGGGAGTCACCATTGCTGTGGTCAATTAGCATCTGTGAACTCTGAACCTACTTTGCATCAGGGACAAAGTCCACACCACACTTTAAATAATTTGCAGGGATTTAAAAATGAAATTCTGGTGTGTTGTTGGTCGTCTCCAATGTCCTCCAGTGCTTCTTCTTTGCGGTCCAAGTCAAACAGAGGGGGGAGGACAACTTTCAGCCTTTGATCTTACCCAAGAAACTGCTTACTTACTCAGGCAAATTCATTTGAAAATTGTTCTCAGAATGAGACAAAGATTCTTTCATAAATCAAGCTGTTAGTTATCACTACTCATTCCAGATTAAAGGCATGCAAAGAAACAAATTCAGCTTCCTACCGGATATTTTTTTCCATTGTCTACGCACACTTCCTGTCGTTCTGTGAAGATGACATAGTGTAGGAATACACAAATTAAGGGATTAAAATCACATTAAGAAATAAATATTCAGCGTGTGAAATTCTTAACATAATCATATTAAGTATACATAGCCTGTGACGACAGCCAGAGGAATCTTTGCGTGAATGTTGCATTTATGAGCAATCTTTTTCTGCTTTTTATATTCGTGAAAGATGTTACTGGGAATCGAACTACGAGAATGCCTTTGCACTCTGTCGGGTAACTCATACTCAAGATCTCCACCTGCATCAAAGATGATCATTAATGTTTTTTGGTGACTTTGGGTTTCCATGGCAACTGTGCATTTTTATTTCATTCCAGACCTGGTGGTATGAACTGGGCTGCGGAAGCCCAACCAGCAGTCGGATGCACCAGTTTTCAATGCTTGTGAAAATAAAAGTCAACACATCTCAAAAGAAAGAAAACAAGCTGATAGCCATATTTATTGTATTAGAATAGACCCTTCAAATATTAGCATATTGATGACATTTTTAAGATTTGGACTAAGGGAAAAGAGCAGTGCCCTTAACACATTCTATTCTTCAATCAGAATCAAAATAGACAACTTCCTGCAGAGTGTACTTTTTACATACTACAAAGTCAGTAGACGATGGCCATTTGCAAATACTTCTATAGAGAAAATTTTGCCAGATGCAGCTGTTGCCACAGTTCCAGCTTCTATTTTTCACATACAAAAAAAAAAGTTTGTTTTACACAGCCAAGCCCTGCAGTACCACAGAGGGTCATTCTAAAAGGTTTAATCATGGTTTGGATGTCTGAAGACGTGCAGGTGGATGTTGAAAGCAGACACATTTCTGTAACTATTCCACATATGTCATTCACAGTTTAAGTGGGCACCCGGTTTGGCAGAGGCTTGTTTACTGGAGGGGCAATAGACTTACATGTCCCCATTCAATCCCTGAAATATCAGAGCCGCCTGCTCCAGGCACCTGGAAAGTGTGTGTTTTCACCTTAAAGAAGGTGGAGAATTAAGTGACTAGCGCTAGACTACAAAGTCCCTCACCAGGATTTGAACCTTGGCTACTCAGTTGCTTAATCACTACTCTAACCATTATGCTATTAGACATCTTGCTTCTGAAGGACTCTCCTAGGGATGTCTATATAGACATTTGATACAAATGCATCTTGGGCACATCCATGTTTCTGGGATCGTGCCTGAACTTGCCCTGCTTGCCTTTCTTTTCAGATGTTCTGGCTTTGACGTCCCAGATTTCACTGGGATGCCCCATTTGAAATGTGCCACAACGGGCCCTTCCACTAAAGTGCATTGCGGCTTTGCACCTAATGTGCCAATAGCATGAAACGTTGCCTGTATTAAGTGCCAGACCACACATTAACTGTCAGGCATGTGGACAGCATGTTCCCAAGAGTTAATGTGTGACATTGCAATCTATCAGGAGGCACTATTACTGTGGGTGCACTTAGCTCCACCTATTGAGGTGAAGCAACCATGCTAAGAGCTTCACTGACAATTAGGATGTGGTGTTTAGCTCACCCACTGCATCCACTCTCCGTGCCTAATCTGCCTATTCACTAGCCCAATGTGCGAGTCACAGTTCGTGCACAAATTATTATACGGTAACTGTCTGGCCCCCAGCTAACAGTTACTGTGTCCCTAAATCCATGCTAACTGCTTAGTGCACTTTAGTAAAAGGCTCTGTGGCAAACTGGTGGGCTTTGGGTCTTAGTAGTGTGCCAAAGTCAATAGTGCAATCCAGCTTAGAATTTTCAGACATTATTATCCTTGGCTCATTTTGTTCTATAGGAAATCAATCAGGAGATCAAAGAGAGAACTGGCATTAGCTGATGTTTAAACAATACCAGAGATCATGCCTTGACTTAAACAGTCCATAAGATAAATGATAAAGGACAAGAAAGAAGGGAAACCACAACTATACCAAAGAAGGTTATGGATTGCTCCTAATCGTGTGATCTCAAGACTAGTGGAGGGCAGGAATGTCTCACTCGTCCCGTGCAGACCTAACTTCATTCATTTTGCTCTATTTAAAGATGGAAAGGCATGCCGGGGGCTGTCGAAGGTCAACTCTGCCACATGAAAATAATTATCTCGATGGGGACCACAGAGACTATGGGCCCTTTTCAC
The DNA here is from genome assembly GCA_033557465.1 of Ichthyophis bannanicus. Taxonomy (NCBI): domain Eukaryota; kingdom Metazoa; phylum Chordata; class Amphibia; order Gymnophiona; family Ichthyophiidae; genus Ichthyophis; species Ichthyophis bannanicus. The sequence goes on along the minus strand of CM066047.1, from coordinate 111,337,482 downwards.
TAGAACCCGGGGACCGATTAATGTGTGTTTTTAACGCACTGCAATTGGCAGCCGGGATCACTACTTTCCAAGCATGCCAGTCGCTGCTCATTAAAAAGCAGAGTAATCAACCATGATGCCAAGAGGTGGGCACTGGACAGAGTGTTGGCATGGAGAGCATATTTCTGCTAGTGCCAGGGCAATTGCTGAGTGCTCACCGGCAGTGTGGCTCTTAACACGAGTTCACCTAATGCATCTCTATGGGAGCTGCTGAATCCGCATTAGTGTACTGCACATTAGCGTAGCCCATTGCATGTTAGCTGCTGGGAATATGTTGGTGACACCCCAGACAGCTAACATGGAAACTTTGCACTTAACATGCTTTTGTTTTACATGTTAAATGCAAAACCTTTGCAAGCTTTAGTAAAAGGTGTCCTAACTGTTACTAAGGTCAGACTAATGTCCAGCTAAATAAACTTGCCTTAAAAAATTATATATAATATAATGAAAGTCATTGATGAATCCACCATTGGGTGCTGTCAGTAACCCAATACAATTCCTACTTGCCACAACTAAGGTTTTTGTTGGGGGTCAACCGGCATGAGCAAGAGAGATGACAACTCTCCCCTCAATGTCGGGAGAACCCTTTTTATCCAACGAGTAAATCACCCAATAAAAAATGATGTGGCTAGATGAAAAATACACCTTAAGCAAAATAGAGAACTCAATAAAACATGAGAGAGAGGGAACAGGGTGCCATAATCCTGGCAAACAGGCTTCAAGGTCGCTCCCATTTACCCAAGGTAAGACCTCGAGATTAGTGAAGGACAGGAATGTGTCATTTCTCCAAACAGACCTGTTAGTCCACTTTGCACTAATCTCATCCACAGAGCATAGCTCCCAAAAGCTAGTAACAAATGTATTATGATAGGCCAATAAAATGTTACTACCTACAACTTGTCTGACATTTACTTCTATCTCTCTTATTTGACTAATATGGTAGCCACATTCTTTGCACTGTACCTAGATTATCTGTAAAGCCTAAGCTTCCTGCAAGGTAGAATTGCAAGATAGTAGGTCAAAGCTGGAAATGCATTAAAAATGACAAATATCTATTTTTTGGCCTTTTTGCGCTGTTGTACACAGTAGAGAAAAATACTTTTTCTATTTGAGTGTGCTCTTTCGATTACTGCTGAGCTTGTTCTAGAAAACTCTTTGCCCCGGTGTTATCAATGCTTTCTGAATAAATTACCTTAGTGCTTTATTCAAGATAATTGCCTCATATTTGCAGAGAGTTATTTTATAAGGTGGCATCTAGCTAATAAGCATTTTCAGCTGCCTATTTTAAGCCCCTTTTATAAAGTCAACCTACCTGACTTTATAAAATAGTAGCGCAAGTGTGACAGAACACGCATCCATGTAGACGCGGGCACACCCACTTGTGTGCTTTCCACATGTATGCCTGTAGATTAAGGCATTTCACACACTGCTCCACCCAACCCCCCCGTGCACACCCATAGTGTCATCAGTATTTATGGGGTCATTTACACAAGTATGATGCCACTTACATGCATAAATGATGAAAATATCAGCATTTACGTGCATTTGTAGTACCTAAAAATAGGCACTTCCTTGTAAAATAATCCCCTTTAAGTGCTTGAGCAATCCTGACACTTAATCCTTGTTATCTTTTTACTCTAATTTCCTCTAGGGAATCAAGCCAGTTCAGTTCAGCTGAGATTTCGGGAACATCAGGAAACACTTTGTCATTGAGCATTTTAAAAGCTGCTTTGTCTTTGGTTGATATTGATTAGAGAAACAGAAGATACTTACGGCACTCTTCATATGGACAGCAGCTATTCGTAGGAATGATCTCAACTGCTATGTAGCCTACTTCACATTCTATTTTTTGGGGTTTACATGTTTGTATATCACATTCTAAAAAGAGAAAACCTAAGTCAGCTGGATTTCTTGAAAAAGTAAAGCAGAAACTTCATTTCCTGAGAGAAACCTTCTATGTGCACACATGTAGTTGGTCTAAAAGAAAATTACTTCACAGTGCTATTATGTATGAAAGTCCATCATCTAGAAGGTTCTGTGTCTTCTTGTGCTTCATGGAGGGAGGGGGATGAAGAACAGTCTAGGTGTAGGCCTGGGCTAGTCATGGTGACCAGATAGCTAAACTCATTAAAGTTATTGATATCGGGTTACTGGCTGAATATCACTGCTGACTGGATAGCGACATAGCTACCAGGACCACCCCTGATCCACCCACAGACCACCCTGGTTTGAACCAGACGCTTTTTATGTGATCTGTGCCAATGCTCAGCGTTACTAGACAGATAGTGCTGCTGAATATTGGGATTGCTGAATTTATCCAGTATCTGACATGGAGTATCCAATTTTGCCAGTCAGCGGCATCACTATCCAGTAAGCAGGTCTACCGACCAGCTGAAATGCTTTGAGCAGGCCCCTCTAAAGATACAGTAGACCGGCAGCGATGTAAGCAGTACAGTCAGTTTTAGCAGGCAAGGAAGAGTAAAAGTGAGTATTTTAATGGCAATCTTAAGGCAGCAGAAAGAAGCTACCTGCCCTTTTTCAGTTGTTTAAGCAATTCATGGCACAAACCAAGACATAATAACTTGGAACATCTATGACTTTGATGAGGAGGATTTTTTTCAGTCTTTTTGGAAAATAAGGGGGTCAATAGTCAGCCCACAGAGGCTCAGCAATCTATCTCCAATCATACCTTGCCAAGAAAACCCAGAGGCAGCTGGGTTGCTAGGAGTCAGCACTGACCCAGTGGCACCAAAATATAGATGACTGGAACCACCAATTTCTATTCTAGTAAATACAGACACGTCTGGTGCTCTTTAACCCCTCAGGCCAACAAGACTCACTAGGCCAGAAGTGCTAACAATTTTTCTTTAAACATAAGGGCCCTATTTACTAAAGCGCTAAGAGGATAACGTGGGAATCAGCCCACACTAATACCACAGTGACTTGACGACGCATGCTAATTCCAGCATTAACTTCCAGATGTGGAGCATGCTAGAGAATGGGCAGCCAATGGATGGGAACTATGCCTTAATGGTTAAGCATCGTGATTTGCCATGCTTAATACAGCAGATAGAATGAGCTAACTACATCACATTATCTGCAATGCAGTTAGGACGTCGTTACTAAAAAGTGGTGCCACTAGCAAGCGTTTAGCACAGAAAACGAATGGGGATGGTGCTCGACCTGCATTAGTTAATAGAAGCACTCATGTATTGTGTGTGCAGTTTGTGTGAGTACAGTTAATGCCACCCATTGAGGCGGTGGGACGTGCACCTGTACCATGTGTCACAGCACTGGGGAGCACCCACTAAGAACACTCGTACTACCCGTGATGCAGCTGCACCGCCCATTCTCCACTTCAGCCTGCGCTGCCTGGGTAGCATGGGAGTTTTAGTTCGTCCACCATTTCATCGGGCAAGTACTGGACCTTGTGCTACCTGGTAGCACTTTAGTGAACATGCCCTTTAATGCACAGTAAATATATCATATTTGTTAATTGTCTGCGAAGATGCTGGGAGTGCCCCCAACAGTTAACACCACTGCTATCACTTCGGCTCCCCTGTCTGTGCATCACATTGCAGACATTAAAATGGACTCACTCTCCTCACAAAACACCCTTTCCGTGAGGTTTTGAGTTGCATTAGGGTTCCTTCTGTTAATGTGCCTGTGTTAAGACAGCAAACCTAGTTCCCACCCACTCTCCGCCCATTTACCCCCACTCCGCCTATTCTACGCCCACAGGGTGCTTTACGATGCCGGTACCGTTAGCGCACAACGTGCCCTGTTAGGGCGTGCTAACTGCACACTTGTTCCTTTAGCGCCGTCCTCTGGTGACAGGAAAATACCTGAAAATAATTCATCTTTAACGCCTCGAAAAGGCATGAGCTAAAAATCCAGCAAGTAGGTGCCTTTGTAAAATTATACCGGCCAATGTAGGCACACACATGTAGACTTGTTCCAAAACAGGTGCCAGAAAGAAAGAATAAGCACATAAGAACATAAAAATTACTAGACTGCATTAAAAAAAGGGCCATCACAGCTAGTATCCTTTTTTCAATGGTGACCAGTCCAGGTCACAATATTTGGCAGGATCCCAAAAAGTAACAGGCTCCGATGCTGCTTACCCCCATGCATAAGCAGTAGATTTTCCCCAATTCTACTGTATCTTAATGATGTTTTATTATTGGTTCTTCTTCATTTATGTGGGGGTGTTAATGCTTATAATTATTTTTAAACTTTTTATATTTTATTGTTTTTGGTTGTACTTCTTGTTGTATAGCATCAATAAATATACATATATCACTCAGTTCCACCTTTGGAGTGGGGAGAGATTTACAAAAAAATATGTTATAGTTAAATAAAATTAAATTATGGACTTCTCCTCCGGTATACTAACTTCTTTTAACACATCATCTGGCAATGAATTGCAAAGGTTAATTATACTGTATGTTAAGTAAACAAATATTTTATCCTATTTGTTTTAAATATGCTACTTAGGGGTATGTTTACTAACGGGTGTTAAGGGAGCCAAAAAGCTGCATTAATGAGCGCTAAAGGCTCCTGCAGCGTTAAGGGAACAGTAGGCAGAAAGTGGGTGTTAACAGCAGGTGCTCCTTCATCGCCTGTTGCGTTAGTGCCGTTTAACACTGGGAACCCTAACGCCAAGTAAAGCCTTGCGGAAAGGGGTATTTTGAGGGGAGAGAGCATAGTTAAATGTCTGCAATGTGATCCACAGACAGGTGAGCCCAAGATAGTGATAGTAGTGTTCCATTAGCAGCAATAGCATATTGCCCTAGTATGAAAGGGCACTATGTTGATGGCACAAATGGCAGCTGCCCAGGTTGCACATCTGTGATGTCCACCATGATGCCACATTGATAGTGGCGGCACAGAAACATGCTGCTGCTGCTGCAAAAAGATAATGTGCAACGTGGAGCGGTCCAAAGGTCCTTGGCACCCTAGGTGGAGACCTCAGCTGCCTCTCCTCCCTGCTGCCACTGCCAATGGCTCTGGAGAAAGAGGCCAGTAGTGCCAGCTGCTGTAGCTCTATAGGGGGCTGCAAAAAGCAGCCGCCCAGGGAAATACCACTGCTGCAGCTGTCTGCCCCCCCCCCCAGACATATCTGCACTGCTGGGGATGGAGTTATGCTGGCGGTGGTTGTTTGGGGGTGCAGCATGGTTGCCCATCTGTGCCTATGCCCTCCCCCCCATCCAGAACTGGTGCCCTAGGTGTATGCATAAGTCACATGGTGGACAGGTCAGGACTGCACCCCATCCCCACTGACAGCATGCTGCCATGTCAATATGGTGTGAGGGTGTTGGCAGCGGGTGCAGTGTCCACTGCCAGCAGCATACAGAGCCATGGTGACATACAGATCAGACAACACATCTCCCTCCAACACCCGCCAAAGACATCTTCTCAGATAGGTATGGCACAGGGCATGCAGAGATCACAGCAGACATTCGAAGACCCCTACTCATGCCCACATGCACTCTGTTAATGACCACATGATCATATCCCTGTGGGTAAATTTTAGCCTACAGTGTAGGTACAGCACCAGCATGTGCAACCTCCAATGAATCGACCAGCAAGGGTCCAAACACCCATCAGCCATTCAGACAGGTTCCATTATCCACAGCTAGATGGAAAGGTAGACTGATAGCACCAGCACACTGAGTGGGTGTTAACAATGGGCGTGAATGTCAGAGCATGCTACTAGCACCTGCACAGTGAGCACATGTTAACAATGCCTGGGCTGATATGGAGACCAAAGTGGCAGGCAGGAATGCCAACCATCCCCACTTTTTGCACAGCGTGGTGATGTGAGTGTGTGTGTATATCTCTTCAGAGTTCTGTGGCCTTCTGCACTGCACTGTGCCCCACATTGCCTAAGTTGTTCCCAGCATTAGTCTGCAAATGTGCATGATGAAGAACAAAGGATGGTGGGTATGGCCTGAAACAGAGTGGTTTGCGCAGGATATGTCTGCATTGGAGGTCAGAACAATGGCTGAGACTTCGTAGTGCCCATCTGCCATGTGCATGGCCTGGGTGGCCACAGCAGTTCATGCTGTGAGGGCACTTTCTCTATGACCAAGCTGTGACCATGGCATGGCTATATTTCCACATAGTTCTATATGGTGTCTAGTTCCAGTGGTGTGGGTGATTTCCCTGTCCTTAGAGTCCAAATGCTGAGGAACCATGCTGTTTGTCCTGTGTGCATGTATTATGTGCTGACTGGCCATAGGTAGTTTGTGCATGGCTGAAACAGTCCTGTGGTGGGCAGCAGGTGCAGTCTGACTGTGCTTGCAGTGATGGATTGGTATTTCCAGATGGTTAGGGCAACAGCTTCTCCTGGCCTGCTCATTGTGGTTGTGGCAGAACCAAGCGGATAGTAGCAGCAGCCCCATGCAAGTCTAGAAGTCCCCACTGCATTTGGCATCAGCTGCTGCAACACATGGCACTAACATGCACTGTTCTAGGAGAATTCCTATCCAATAGGGCCCACATGTGCCTACCGCAATTTTTGAGGAACCAAGCTGGCTAGCATAATACACTGCAGACAATACCTGCCACACACTAGCAGCAGAGCCCATCTCTAGCACTGTGAGCTCTGGGGTCCAGGTGCTGCGCACCCATCTTCACCCTCAGGGTGACCGCTGAAACTGCTCAGTAGCACGGTTTGTAGCTGTTCTGTGCTTGTAGCACACACTGTCAATGCCTCTTACTGAGCTGATGTGATAGATCAGTGCATTGTCCATTCGGTGAAAAGCTGCAGACTGCTGTCCTGCGTGTGCAGTGTCTCATGGGTACTGGAAAGGGCTAACCTATACTGGCAGATATTTTAGGCAGTGACTTGCAGTCTCTTTGAATGCATACATTATTGCCCAACAAGGCATGGAGGTATAGGCTACTGGTTACTGCAATGTCTCCATAAGCAGGTGACACATGTTTGCTCATTGTGTGCCACTCAGGTCATTTCCCTGCCTTTAACAGTGCAGGCTCTGCTGTGACTTGCAGACACACATCCTTCTACTTTATTATGCCTTCTGGCCACACTTTGGGTCAGCAAACATGCTTTTACGCATCATGCCCTTCTGAGAGCATGATTTTATTGGCTCTGCTGCAGTCCATTGCAGGGAGTCAGATGTGTTCACCCTGCAGATGTCAGGCACCTGCTTGGAAGCATGGCGTGAGGGTCATGGCAATGGCCAAGGGACCAAGATGGTAGGGTTTGAGGCCAACTAACACTCCTTATGTGACATATCGGAATGCGTTACTGTTGCATTTTATGTCTGCCACAACCTTCATGGATTGACTACACCTCCTTGTGACCTTGAGCAGGTCACTTAACTCACCAGTGGCTCAGTTGATAGCAGGACTGTACAGTCCCTGTTTATCATCTGATATTACCAATTCATCGGAAAGATGTATCCCAACGTGACTGCACTGATACAGCGGTATACTGACAGGCAGTTACATAGAAACATAGAAATATGATGACAGAAAAAGACCACATGGCCTATCTAGTCTGTCCTTCCACATCAACAACTACAACAGTCTCCTTTTTACCTTTAGAGATCCTCTGTATTTGTCCCATGCTTTTCTGAATTCAGTTACTGTCCTCATCTCTACCACCTCCACTGGGAGACTATCCCACAGATCCACTGCTCTTTCCGTAAAGAAATATTTCCACATATCACTCCTGAATCTATCTCCCTTCACCCTCATCCCATGTCCCCTCGTAGCAGAACTTGCTTTCAATTGAAAGAGGCTCTCTCCCTGAACATTTATGCCACGGAGGTATTTAAACATCTCAATCATATCACCTCTATCCCGCCTTTCCTCTAAGGTGTACATATTAAGATCCTTCAGTCTGGCCTCATATGCTTTATAATGAAGACCACTAATCATTTTAGTAGCAAACCTCTGCACTGATTCCATCCTGTTCACATCCTTTTGAAGGTGCGGTCTCCAGAATTGCACACTATACTCTAAATGAGGTCGCACCAAAGACTTATACAGAGGCATTATCACCTCCTTTTTTCTGCTAGCCATTCCTCTCCGTATGCACCCAAGCATCCTTCTAGTTTTTGCCGTCGCCTTTTCTACCTGTTTAGCTACTTTAAGATCATCAGGCACAACCATGCCTAGGTCCCGCTCTTCTTTAGTGGACAAAAGTACTTCACACCCTATACTATATTGCTCCCTTGGATTGCTGCAGCCCAAATGCATGACTTTACATTTTTTAACAATAAATCCCAACTGCCAGATTCTAGACCATTCTTCAAGCTTAGCTAGATCCCTCCTCATGTTATCTACACCTTCCTGGGTGTCTACTCTATTGCAGATTTTGGTATCATCCGCAAAGAGGCAAACCTTACCCGACAGCCCTTCCGCTATATCACTAACAAAGATGTTAAAAAGAATCGGACCAAGGACAGATCCCTGGGGCTCACCACTGGTAACATCCTTCTCCTCAGAGTGAACTCCATTTACTTGTACTCTGTCGCCTCCCAACCAACCAATTTCTAACCCAAGCAGTAACTTTAGGGTCCATCCCTAGGGTGCTCAGTTTGTTTATAAGTCGCCTGTGAGGAACAGTGTCAAAGGCTTTACTGAAATCTAAATACACCACATGCATACAGCTGTAACCTCCATGTGAGACATGAGTCATATATGACATCATGACTGTGACTGTGCAGCTTTGGCACCATCACATCTCTGCAGTACATGTGGACACATCCTACCTCATGTCCGTACCTTCCCCATTTGCCCAGTTTGGATGATACCTGTCCGGTTGTTATCTGCACATTTGTCTGGGGTATTGTATGGTGGTTGTGTGGCTGGGACAGGTGCGAGACCCACATGTCTGGTATCAGGCCTTCCACGTGGCACTGACACATTTTCCCACACAGCACAAACACATTGGGGATGGCACCTATGGCATATTGGTGCTGCCAGCCACCCTCTCCTCTGCTGCCATCTTTCCTTCAGCCCATCCATCTACCTCTGTTGGCTGTGTGCAGTTATGTCTTCTCATGGAAGCTGCTACACCATGGCCTACACAGGAACTCTATCCCGCAATTTGGCTCTTTACGTACGCTTCTCCTGTGCCTGATCTGCATGTCACCACTCCTGCTCAGTCCTCCTTTCACTGCTCACATCCTGCCACTTCTGACTCTGCTGGGGGACACTTCTTCCCCATCCTATGCCACACACTCATATTTCGCTGTTTTTACATTGGCACCCTTCAGTGCATCGGTACAGCTGCCGCCTACATGCTCTTCTAAATTACTGGCTGCTACGTAGGGTGCCCACGGATCTGGCAGGTCCATTGGCTCCCACCTGCCCTTCTATCCAAAACCTTTACATTGACTTTCCTTGGTGCTCCCTTATCCAGCGTTAGGGTGGCAGCCATTTTCAGAAGTTAAGGTGCATGCTTGACACCTTAACGCCCGATGTCCTGTTAATGTACATTAAATGACCACCTCATTTTAATATGTGCAGTTCATTTGCACATAATTTAAAGAGTTTGGTGTTGCAGTATGCATATACTTTTACTCCCTCTTTACGTGTTTGTCAAATTCTTTTCTGCATTTGGCATGGTGCATCTTGTGCAAGTAAGTTGTGTTATCTGCGTGCAAAAGGCACACGGGTCTTTCAGCATCGGCCCGTTAGTTTTGTACCTGAGGCAAAGGAGGGTTAAGTGACTTGTCCTAGATCATATATTGCTGCATTGGGATTCAAATGCTGGTTGACCTGGTTCTAGCTCACTTCTCCATTGTTAAAAGACAGTGGTCCCTGTAGAGATCCCAGGGTACTCCACTGAGAAAACTGACCATTTAGACCCAGTTTCTGTTTTCAGTCTTTTTAACTTGTTACTGATCCACAGCAGGACACTGCTTCCTATCCAATGACATTTTAATTTCCCCAGGAGTCTCTCATGAATCCTGAAGGAGTGCTGAGACAGGACCTGCCCTGGCTGTTAAAGAATCTGCACATTGTCTTAAGATTTGAGGAAAAGGGAGACTTGAATTAATTGAAGCAATATTAGTGAGAATCCTGTCTATGTAACGTGTGCTTTTTTAACACTAACAGAAAGCTACTAAGCAATTTCTTAACAAATTTTTTTTAGATACTAATAGAAAGCTTTCAGGTCAATGTTGAGCCACTTGTGTGTGATGAATTTTGAAATCTCCAGTGCCATCCAGCACAAAATGAAGAACCAGTTCCCACTCTGTTCCACCCTGACACAAGGGGATCCTCAGATCTGACATGATCTCTTATCTCTCTCTTCATGAGAGGGGCTTAGCCACCCCCACATGAAAGTCTAATCTCTCTATTCATACCCCTACCCTAAATATCCAGCCTCCCTCCCATGAAGGCCAAATGATTCTCCCAGTGAAAGCAAACGTGCTCTGCAATGAAGGCAACCCCTCTGAAGAGCACAACCCTTCCAGGAATATATCCTGTGCTGAAGACACCCTCCCAGTGAGGGCAATACAGTACGTGCTCCCAGGATCAAGGCAGGACCCTCCCAGTGAGGGCAATACAGTACGTGCTCCCAGGATCAGGGAAGGACCCTCCCAGTGAGGGCAATACAGTACGTGCTCCCAGGATCAGGGCAGGACCCTCCCAGTGAGGGCAATACAGTACGTGCTCCCAGGATCAGGGAAGGACCCTCCCAGTGAGGGCAATACAGTACGTGCTCCCAGGATCAAGGCAGGACCCTCCCAGTGAGGGCAATACAGTACGTGCTCCCAGGATCAAGGCAGGACCCTCCCAGTGAGGGCAATACAGTACGTGCTCCCAGGATCAAGGCAGGACCCTCCCAGTGAGGGCAATACAGTACGTGCTCCCAGGATCAGGGAAGGACCCTCCCAGTGAGGGCAATACAGTACGTGCTCCCAGGATCAGGGAAGGACCCTCCCAGTGAGGGCAATACAGTACGTGCTCCCAGGATCAGGGCAGGACCCTCCCAGTGAGGGCAATACAGTACGTGCTCCCAGGATCAAGGCAGGACACTCCCAGTGAGGGCAATACAGTACGTGCTCCCAGGATCAGGGAAGGACCCTCCCAGTGAGGGCAATACAGTACGTGCTCCCAGGATCAGGGAAGGACCCTCCCAGTGAGGGCAATACAGTACGTGCTCCCAGGATCAGGGCAGGACCCGCCCAGTGAGGGCAATACAGTACGTGCTCCCAGGATCAAGGCAGGACCCTCCCAGTGAGGGCAATACAGTACGTGCTCCCAGGATCAAGGCAGGACCCTCCCAGTGAGGGCAATACAGTACGTGCTCCCAGGATCAGGGAAGGACCCTCCCAGTGAGGGCAATACAGTACGTGCTCCCAGGATCAAGGCAGGACCCTCCCAGTGAGGGCAATACAGTACGTGCTCCCAGGATCAGGGAAGGACCCTCCCAATGAGGGCAATACAGTACGTGCTCCCAGGATCAGGGAAGGACCCTCCCAGTGAGGGCAATACAGTACGTGCTCCCAGGATCAGGGAAGGACCCTCCCAGTGAGGGCAATACAGTACGTGCTCCCAGGATCAGGGCAGGACCCTCCCAGTGAGGGCAATACAGTACGTGCTCCCAGGATCAGGGCAGGACCCTCCCAGTGAGGGCAATACAGTACGTGCTGCCAGGATCAGGGCAGGACCCTCCCAGTGAGGGCAATACAGTACGTGCTCCCAGGATCAGGGAAGGACCCTCCCAGTGAGGGCAATACAGTACGTGCTCCCAGGATCAGGGCAGGACCCTCCCAGTGAGGGCAATACAGTACGTGCTGCCAGGATCAGGGCAGGACCCTCCCAGTGAGGGCAATACAGTACGTGCTCCCAGGATCAGGGAAGGACCCTCCCAGTGAGGGCAATACAGTACGTGCTGCCAGGATCAGGGCAGGACCCTCCCAGTGAGGGCAATACAGTACGTGCTGCCAGGATCAGGGCAGGACCCTCCCAGTGAGGGCAATACAGTACGTGCTGCCAGGATCAGGGCAGGACCCTCCCAGTGAGGGCAATACAGTACGTGCTCCCAGGATCAGGGAAGGACCCTCCCAGTGAGGGCAATACAGTACGTGCTCCCAGGATCAAGGCAGGACCCTCCCAGTGAGGGCAATACAGTACGTGCTCCCAGGATCAGGGAAGGACCCTCCCAGTGAGGGCAATACAGTACGTGCTCCCAGGATCAGGGAAGGACCCTCCCAGTGAGGGCAATACAGTACGTGCTCCCAGGATCAGGGAAGGACCCTCCCAGTGAGGGCAATACAGTACGTGCTGCCAGGATCAGGGCAGGACCCTCCCAGTGAGGGCAATACAGTACGTGCTCCCAGGATCAGGGCAGGACCCTCCCAGTGAGGGCAATACAGTACGTGCTCCCAGGATCAGGGCAGGACCCTCCCAGTGAGGGCAATACAGTACGTGCTCCCAGGATCAGGGCAGGACCCTCCCAGTGAGGGCAATACAGTACGTGCTCCCAGGATCAGGGAAGGACCCTCCCAGTGAGGGCAATACAGTACGTGCTCCCAGGATCAGGGAAGGACCCTCCCAGTGAGGGCAATACAGTACGTGCTCCCAGGATCAGGGCAGGACCCTCCCAGTGAGGGCAATACAGTACGTGCTCCCAGGATCAGGGCAGGACCCTCCCAGTGAGGGCAATACAGTACGTGCTGCCAGGATCAGGGCAGGACCCTCCCAGTGAGGGCAATACAGTACGTGCTGCCAGGATCAGGGCAGGACCCTCCCAGTGAGGGCAATACAGTACGTGCTCCCAGGATCAGGGAAGGACCCTCCCAGTGAGGGCAATACAGTACGTGCTGCCAGGATCAGGGCAGGACCCTCCCAGTGAGGGCAATACAGTACGTGCTGCCAGGATCAGGGCAGGACCCTCCCAGTGAGGGCAATACAGTACGTGCTGCCAGGATCAGGGCAGGACCCTCCCAGTGAGGGCAATACAGTACGTGCTCCCAGGATCAGGGAAGGACCCTCCCAGTGAGGGCAATACAGTACGTGCTGCCAGGATCAGGGCAGGACCCTCCCAGTGAGGGCAATACAGTACGTGCTGCCAGGATCAGGGCAGGACCCTCCCAGTGAGGGCAATACAGTACGTGCTGCCAGGATCAGGGAAGGACCCTCCCAGTGAGGGCAATACAGTACGTGCTCCCAGGATCAGGGAAGGACCCTCCCAGTGAGGGCAATACAGTACGTGCTCCCAGGATCAGGGAAGGACCCTCCCAGTGAGGGCAATACAGTACGTGCTCCCAGGATCAGGGAAGGACCCTCCCAGTGAGGGCAATACAGTACGTGCTCCCAGGATCAGGGAAGGACCCTCCCAGTGAGGGCAATACAGTACGTGCTGCCAGGATCAGGGCAGGACCCTCCCAGTGAGGGCAATACAGTACGTGCTCCCAGGATCAGGGCAGGACCCTCCCAGTGAGGGCAATACAGTACGTGCTCCCAGGATCAGGGCAGGACCCTCCCAGTGAGGGCAATACAGTACGTGCTCCCAGGATCAGGGAAGGACCCTCCCAGTGAGGGCAATACAGTACGTGCTCCCAGGATCAGGGAAGGACCCTCCCCGTGAGGGCAATACAGTACGTGCTCCCAGGATCAGGGAAGGACCCTCCCAGTGAGGGCAATACAGTACGTGCTCCCAGGATCAGGGCAGGACCCTCCCAGTGAGGGCAATACAGTACGTGCTCCCAGGATCAGGGCAGGACCCTCCCAGTGAGGGCAATACAGTACGTGCTCCCAGGATCAGGGCAGGACCCTCCCAGTGAGGGCAATACAGTACGTGCTCCCAGGATCAGGGAAGGACCCTCCCAGTGAGGGCAATACAGTACGTGCTCCCAGGATCAGGGCAGGACCCTCCCAGTGAGGGCAATACAGTACGTGCTCCCAGGATCAGGGCAGGACCCTCCCAGTGAGGGCAATACAGTACGTGCTCCCAGGATCAGGGCAGGACCCTCCCAGTGAGGGCAATACAGTACGTGCTCCCAGGATCAGGGCAGGACCCGCCCAGTGAGGGCAATACAGTACGTGCTCCCAGGATCAGGGCAGGACCCTCCCAGTGAGGGCAATACAGTACGTGCTCCCAGGATCAGGGAAGGACCCTCCCAGTGAGGGCAATACAGTACGTGCTCCCAGGATCAAGGCAGGACCCTCCCAGTGAGGGCAATACAGTACGTGCTGCCAGGATCAGGGCAGGACCCTCCCAGTGAGGGCAATACAGTACGTGCTCCCAGGATCAGGGCAGGACCCTCCCAGTGAGGGCAATACAGTACGTGCTCCCAGGATCAGGGCAGGACCCTCCCAGTGAGGGCAATACAGTACGTGCTGCCAGGATCAGGGCAGGACCCTCCCAGTGAGGGCAATACAGTACGTGCTCCCAGGATCAGGGCAGGACCCTCCCAGTGAGGGCAATACAGTACGTGCTGCCAGGATCAGGGCAGGACCCTCCCAGTGAGGGCAATACAGTACGTGCTCCCAGGATCAAGGCAGGACCCTCCCAGTGAGGGCAATACAGTACGTGCTCCCAGGATCAGGGCAGGACCCTCCCAGTGAGGGCAATACAGTACGTGCTCCCAGGATCAGGGCAGGACCCTCCCAGTGAGGGCAATACAGTACGTGCTCCCAGGATCAAGGCAGGACCCTCCCAGTGAGGGCAATACAGTACGTGCTCCCAGGATCAGGGCAGGACCCTCCCAGTGAGGGCAATACAGTACGTGCTCCCAGGATCAGGGCAGGACCCTCCCAGTGAGGGCAATACAGTACGTGCTCCCAGGATCAGGGCAGGACCCTCCCAGTGAGGGCAATACAGTACGTGCTCCCAGGATCAAGGCAGGACCCTCCCAGTGAGGGCAATACAGTACGTGCTCCCAGGATCAAGGCAGGACCCTCCCAGTGAGGGCAATACAGTACGTGCTGCCAGGATCAGGGCAGGACCCTCCCAGTGAGGGCAATACAGTACGTGCTCCCAGGATCAGGGCAGGACCCTCCCAGTGAGGGCAATACAGTACGTGCTCCCAGGATCAGGGCAGGACCCTTCTGTCTCTTCAGTATGGTGCTTTACAATTCCAGAGGAACCTGATCTTCACCAGGTCATGGCAGGAGGGACATGAGAACCCATAATCTGTAGTGCCCAAATGATGCCACTTTGCAACAGTTCGTCATTTTCATGTGATTATGCTAAACAAAATCACATTTTCTATTATCAAAATAAATGTTTTTTTTTGTTAATAAACTGGAGCAGTCGTCTGCTAAAACAGAATATGGATAGAGTGCCCAATGAAAGGCTATCCTGTAGTTTACAAAATTTGCTTACCACACACAGACTCGATACAGCAGGGATTTGCTGTACTTGGCTTGAATTTCAGCATGTCACTTTCTTCTGTGCATGTGACCTCAGCCATTGCATTACATTTGGGAGGTTCAATTGTCAAAGAGCCATTTAAGCTACATGTGTAGTAAAGGCAATTCCTTGTCCAGGTATCGCCAGGCTGTGGAAATTCAAATATTGCTATTAAAACATAAGTACGCTTCAATAATGGGTAAGCTTTTAAAAGACAGCTTTTAGTTACCAAGCATAAGCAAAGCTATTTGTGACATTGTACATTTTCAAAGCTCCTGTCCTTGTATATGGAGTAGCAGCTCTGGTTTTCTTAGAGAAATCAGATCCACAAGCCCCTTTGTGCAATGGGAAAAAGCAGGTCTTGCTCTGATGGCCAGAATCCATCTGGCGTCCTTATTAATGGATGAATTGAGGAAAATCTGATATAGAATCTCTTCTGCAAAAGTTTGATCTAGGTCCATTCTGAGTGAATGATTGTACCAAGTTTAATAACTATAGTTGGGGGTCCTTTTTACTAGGGGGCTCAGTGCAGGAGCTGGGGAGAGGGCCCCAAAGCCAACTTTAAAGCCATTCCCCCTTCAGAATGAGGCAGGATTGGGGCCCCCCTGTAACATGGAGGCTCAGGACAATTGCCCTGTTTGCCACCCCCTAAGGCCTGCCTGCCTTTTACTAACGCACTGTACGTTTTTGCACTTACTATCGTTAGGATAAAAACTAGCCTATGGTAAGTGCAAAAGTCGTGTGATAACTGTTGTGGGCATGGTCAGCATGTCCCCTACAATGACTGCAACGAAAAGGCCATTACTTCATGTTATGTTCATTTGCAAATAATGTAGGTGGAATTAAGTGCATCCACACTAATTGCAAAATGAACAGCGCTAAGTACCATGTACTAACCACAAGGTGCAGTCCATGCCCATTCTCTACACATAAGCCACCTAGTCCCTGCCCCTTTGTGCGATGAGCCATTAATGCATGAATTGAAGCGCGTTAATAGTTACTGTGTTGGGGCATTAACTGCATGCTAATTGGCACATTATCTGCTTAATGCATTTTTGGAAAAGGGCCCCTTTTACAAAATATTTCTACTAAGAATTAATTGGGAAATTTCTTCATTACATCTGACTTTAGAATGTAAGCATTGTCAGTTTTCAAACTGTAATCTTTTTTTATTTATAGAATTTTCCAAAGATTCACAAGAAGTGTAAATCATAAGGTAAATGCAGGTAAGTCCAAGTAACAAAAACAGGAAATCAAGCATCCAAAAAAGCCTAACCTGTAACCAATCTTCATAAAGGAGGAGAGAACAAACTCTAACAGCAAAACAGAAACTAAATTAGCAAAAGGGAAAAACTCCACCTAACTAGGCCACCAAAGGGGCATGTTTACTAAAGGTTAACATGCGTTAATGAAAGTTAAAGCGTGTTCAGTGCTGCCTTGGCACACAAAAATGAATGGGCAGTGGCAGCACTTAATGTATGTTAACTTTCATTAACACGTGTTAACATTTAGAAAACATACCCCCAAATTACTTAAAGATTCCAAAATCCACCCCAATAAACAAAACAAAAAAAAAGAAAATTAATCTCCGACATTTTTATTTCTTAAAAATAATTTCCAAATGAAGGGGGTCAAAAATATATTTATTCCCCCATGGTTAATTAAGTACTTGCAGAGAAATTTTAAGAAAAAAAAGTTGCTCCCAATGCAAGAACACATCATCTTAATCGAAGAAATAAGTCTTGAAAAAGAAATGGTAAAATATATAGCTTGAGATGAGATGGCATTCAGAGAAGATTCCAAAAAAATCTGTTAGCTCAAGGCTATCAACTGAAGTAATATGAGCCATCTCTCCTTTCATCCACTTTCCACCTGCACGTAGCAGATTTTAGAAACTTCCAGAATTTCATCATTAATAAGATTAAGCACTTCTCTAAGCTATTTCATAAGCAAACCTAGAGGGAATACCAACTGAATCATGGGAAAGTTAACTCTTAGGTTTCTGGCTCTAGCCATATCCTCCATGGACTCAGTTTTGCTGTGGACTACCAAAGTGTCTTGGATTTGTTGTTACTTCAGCAGCTTGAAGGGGAGTCATCTGTATCTCCAGATTTAACTCTCAGGATTCCATCAAGATCCCACCAGTCCCTGTCCTTATCTTGATCTTCCAATTGGCTCATAATCTTCTTGGAGAATTCACATGGTTGGTCAGATATTTCTTTCAGTAAAATCTCAGTTCTAGACATCACCAGTTAGATATCCTTAAGAGATGTATCTTGTTAGGCTGTTTAACCATATTATGCTGATTCCCACTCATTTCACTCAGAAGAGCTACAATCTTTAGTAATGTCACATTTTCTGAGTTAATAGTCTGACAAAACAGGCCTCTCAGCCTGATTAAAAGATGGGGCTATCCATGAGATCCTGCCTAGGCCCTCAACCAAAGGGGCCAACTCAGAAGAGTCAATGTTCAATTCATAAGTGGAGATGAAAGCATCCTGACAAGAATTTTCAATGGATTTTCTAAACAAAAAAGCTTAATTAATAGCTATTGGTCTTGGGTAATGGTACTCAAAGTCTGGAGAACTTGTACATGTAAGTCTTTGGGCCACACACTGTTAGAAATATTTCTACTAATGAGACCTTAATCTTGGCCTTTTTTTCATCACAGGAAGAATACACATTTCTGTGTACTGTGGAGCTCCATTCTAATCGGGGCACATCTGGGCCATCAGCCCATCCAAAAACTGGATGGGTCTAAGGTGGAGCTGATACTGCAACTACGGGAGCTAGATGTTCCCGCAGTTGCAAGATCAGGTGCTTAGACAGGCTGGACTGGCCCTGATTCCACAGCATGGGACATCTATCCACAAGTCTGGACAGCCCTTCCTATGTGCCTGCTGGTGTGCTGGTGCCGTGGCATCCCATCGCCATGGCACTGGAACACACAGCAGGTGCTCAGTCAGCTTGACTCTGGTCCCTCTAGTCTTTCCCCACCACCCGACTCCTGGTGGGGGTTGTCAGGGATGGGATCAGGTGGTAGGGCCCTACCTGTTGCTGCCGTGCCACATCGGGGGGTGGAGGGAGGGCTACATGACTCCTGTGGACGTACAGGGCCACCCATCCTCAACCCCTAGCCCTTCCCCTCCCACTCCCAAATGTGTGGGGAGCAGCTGCCACGGAATAGGGCCCCTGTGAATAGCAGAGATTGCACGTCTGTCCCGGACATGCATCCCCCCTCTATTCGCGCCTCGGCATGACCCCCTTAGTGACTCAGAAAAGGCTCAAAAGGCCACGCTGCAGCTCCTGCTTCTTTTTTTCTGTAATTCCTCTTCTGACATTATTTTGGCTTCTGCTTACTTTCACTTACACCCCTGATGCTTGATGGTAACATCACTAAAGGATGAAGCTTCACTGAAGGCAGACACCATGTCTCACCCGAGTCCTCTCTAGAATGGAGTCGACAGCTGTTCCCTGGAAGACCGGTTTACTGTACCCGCCCTCTCCCTCACTGTGACAGGTAATATTCCTCTCTCCAAAGCATAATGTTTAACAAGGCTCCTGTTTCCAGAAGCTACAACTGAATTCCCATTAAGACACCAAAAGACCAATGGATGGGAACAAGTAGAGCACTGACTGCAAACTGATTAAGACAAATATACCGGTGTCTACACTAGTTCAAGGGCTAGGGGACACTCTATGAAATGAACAGGTAGTATAGTTAAAACAAATTGGAGAAATTATTTATTGTTACTCAGCACACAATTAAACTGTGGAAATTGTTGCCAAAGGATGCGGTCAAGGTAATTTGCATAGCTGGGTTTGAAAAGAGTTTGGAGAAGCTTATCCCCAGGAGTGATCAACTCTATGGGATCTGCCAGGTAGATTTAAGTGATCTGGATTGACTCCATTGGGAAGAGAATGCTGGGCTCAATCAATCCTTAGTGTGACCTAATATGACACATTTTATGTTCTTAAACATTTAGGGAGCTATTCGTGTCAGTGGCAGCCCCCAACTAACTTCCCCACCAGTTGTGTGGGGAAGTTAGTCGGGGGTGAGGAAGAGGCAGCCCGGGGGCGGAGAGTGGGCAGGCAGAGGGCGGTTTCTGGACCTGGATGTACAGAGCCGATTCTAATGTCGTCCCTGTACGTCCAGGGTTGGCGAAATGGCTGGGGAAGTTATTCCACCTCCGAGGTGGAATAACTTCCCTGGTCATGTTTTTTCTAGCAGCCTGAGGTACAGAAGGGGCTGGGGGGGGGGGGGGGGGACAGGGTTTATTCCCCGCAGCCTGACCCTGGCCTTAGGAGGCCATATTGGGGGTCGGGCTGCGGGAAATAAACTTTAGTTTTCAGTGGCTGGCAATGGGGCATTTAAATGGAGCCACGGTGTCATGACAAAATGATGCCATGGCACTGTGGCTCCATTTAAATGTCTGACTGAGCTATCTGAGCAGTGCCTGTATTTGCAGGCCGGGATGGAATCACAGTCCCGGCCTGCATGCACAAGCCTATTCGTGATTCTGATCCCGCGGGGCTAGATGTGCCCCACAGGATCAGAATCATGATCCCCTTTGTACGTCCGGCTCACACCGGATGCACAAAGGGGATGTGTGTGCGGGATAGAATCGGGCCCTTATTATCTGAGCACACATGGTTTCCCTTGGTTGTTCATGTCTATGTGTGTTTATGGACACTGAAGGCAATTGATTGAATATAAGAACATAAGTGCCATACTGGATCAGAGTCAAGGTTCATCAAGCCCTGTATCTTATTTTCAACAGTGGCCAATCCAGGTCACAAGTACCTAGCAGGTTCCCAAAAAGGTACACAAGTTCCACAATGCTTGTCCTGGGGTAAGCAGTGAGTCCTCTTTAACAATAGTTTATGAACCTTTCCTCCAAGGTCCATCCTCTGGTAATGAATTCCAGAGTTTAATTGCATATTGAATGAAAAAATATTTTCTCTTATTAGTCTTAAATGGGTTACATTGTAGCTTCATTGCGTGTAGTCTTTCTACTTTTTGATGGCATAAACAACTGATCTACATCTACCCGTTCCACTCCATTCATTAATTTATAGACCTCTATCATATCTACCCTCAGCTGTCACTTTCCCAAGTTGAAAAGTCCTAACCTTTTAAGCCTTTCCTCATAGGAGTATCCTTCCATCTCCTTTACCATTTTGGTGACTACCTTTTCTAATTCTGCTATATGCTTTTTAAGGTATGGCGACCAGAACTGCACACAATATTCATAGATATTTGGAAGCCTTGAAATGATGCTGCACAATACAGCAAACCTGCTTTCTGATCACAGCATGATGACGAGGTCTGTTCTAGATCTGGGGTGGCATGAGAAAAATATATGAGCAGGGTGTTTATGATAATTTGTTTGCACCATCAATACAATAAATGGTCTAAACATATCCAGCTCAAAGAATGATGCTAGCAGGTTTATCCCACAACGGTACCTAGTCCAGAACGAGAGTTGGAAGCATATGTCATACCTAATCATTTCAGGATATTTAAACCAAAGGCAAAGCTTGTTAGCTACAAATTGATTTTCCTACCTGATATTTTACACCGTTGTCAAGGCAGTCAACGTCATCAACTGTGTGGAAGGAAAAAGAGTGTGCATGTTGTAAGAAGAGAAAAAGAATAATAAAACTGATGTCAAATAAAGACTATCAAGCTTCGCAAGCCTACCTGTTTTCCTTATTTACTGCAAACATGTTGTATGCAATTTATACTTTGCAGTCTATATGGTCCCCATGCATGGTAGCTGAGCCCAACAAAAGATCACAATTCACATTTAGTCCCAGTCCTTAAATAGTAGCAGACTTATCTACCCATAACATCATGCCATGAATAGACTGTCCACCATGTAAACTGATTGATCTGCTGATGTTGGTGGGTCAGTCTTTAATAGAGGGGTGTCCAGACTTGGTCCTCAAGGGCTACAATCCAGTTGGGTTTCAAGATTTTTACAATGAATATTTGCATGCAATGGAGGTAGAGCAAATAAACTTCATGCACAATACAGGGCAGCTTTAAAGCCAACTGGGCTGTGGCCCTTGAGGGACGGGTTTGGGCGCCCCTGCTTCAGTACTGGAAGTCCTTTTTTAAGGGACATCACTACTTCAGGAATTTTTATGGCCAAAGAGGCCTCAGAAGCAGAAACCTGAGGTAGTAAGCGAGCAGACCCAGGCCTCTTATTTTGAAGGTCACAGTACTTGCCACAAAAATAGTGAAGACTAACTAGTGGCCCTGCTCGATAGGCGTTTTGTATGATGTACTAAGCCTAGGTTTGATTTCATGCTGCATATTACCTTTAAAGGGAGAGGGAGAAAGAGGTACAGAATGATTTCCAGGGCACGTATTGTACATAGTACAACATCCAATGTAAAAAAAAAGAAAAATCATGGGCAACTAAAAAAATATACTTGTTTTCAGTGTAGAAGCCGAGAAGCCTGACTATTGCTTCCCATTATTTTAACCAGTATCCCATGTTCTGTAAATGCTTTGTATGGAAAAAGGTACTTACCACAGATTATGTCAGAACAACAGCTGTCTGCAGTATTAATTTCCTTCGTTGTTTGGCCTGGCTCGCAGCTCTTTGTGACGGCACCGCACTGGGACATGTCACATTCTGAAAGCAGAAAAGGATATTGGAACTGAGCCTACCTACTGATTCTTGGTCATCCAGGGCTAATCGTCACATCACTATATTATCACTCAGCAAATTTATGAGTCATAGGTATTCCACCAAACCAAAGACCTGTCTGTCCAGCACACTCTGAAGCTCTCCTGTCATGGAGAACACAGCGCAATCAGATAATGATTTGGTGAGAGATGGATGGAGGTCTCTTACCCCCACTGAAATACATTGGAATAAGGAATTTTAGGAGGAAGAGATTGGGAAAAAATGTTAACAAGCAGAAAGGAAAACTGTATTTTCAATTCTGTAAAAAAGAGAAACATTTGCAGATGGATGGTTAGGCTTCAAGGCTTGGGCAATGCAATATTTTTATAGGGAATCCTGTTAGGAGCCTGAGTTCATTGCTGGCATTCACATGTGGAAGGTGCCGAGTTGCATCCTTTGATCTTTTCCACGTGTAGATTTGTAAAATAGCTCCTACAGCCCCCTATACCAACATATACATCTGCACTCGCGCAATTCCCATTTTAGAAATGACTTCTCCTTTGCCACTGCCTTTTCTAAAATACTGCCAGAACTGTGTACGTCACCACCAGAAGGCCTCAATTCCAATCTCCCTGTAGTATCTAAAATAGGCCTTCACATGTTTAGTTTATGCACCTTGAATAAATAGCAGTGGCGGCAGCAACGTTATGAAAGGGATGTTCAACACTGACCACTATACTTAGTAGTGTGACTGCCATGTCAGACCACCTTAATGGTTGCTAAATAAAGAGACAAAAGGAAATAAGGTGATACCTTTTTATTGGACCAATTTAATACATTTTTGGACTAGCTTTCAAAGATTAAAACCTTTCTCTCGTCATGAACAGAGCATTCTAGTGACAGTCTCAGGGAAAGGGGGCGGGGACAGCGGGAGAGATGGAGGGCGATCAGAAGGTGACAAAGCAGTAAAAGTTTATAGTTTTTAATGCCATAACCCAAAGGCTTATTAAGTCCATTCTGGCCATTTGGAAGTGTCATAAGATTTTAATTTAAGAAGTTTTACAATCGTGGGTTGTTTTGAACTTTCTAAGAAACAAATTGGAGCAACTTTTAGTACACAAACCCTGAAGTCGAAGGTTTCACCACCTGTTAATATATACGGCACTAGTGCTCCATGGCCATGATTTTGTCACTAATCTTACTTACCACAAACGGTCTGCTCACAGCATGGATTGCTCGGGTCTGTTTGGTTTCTGGGAACCTCACCAATTCTGTTACAGTGAACAGTAGCAGGTGGGTCACACTGGGGAGCTGAAATAGTCGCTGCTTGCATTATGCAGCTGTAGGTAATACAACCCTCTGTCCATGTTGACCCAACCTGCGGAAATTCAAAATCATAGAGTCAGAACGGTGAAATGAAATGGAGTGCTCGTGAATGGGAAAGGAGCCGTGGAAAACTCTTTAACCAAAATGTGGGGAAAATGTACAATCCAAGACTAATTCCGTTGAAAAGAAGTTGGGTAGTGTGGGACAACTGAATGACATCGCCACATTTGGAAATAACTGTATCAGATATTTCATGATTTGACTTGAACGTTTTGAAAAATTAATCTAAAGAGAGGTGAAGGGCTGAACCACAGGGGGGTAAAAGTGTTAAGTGCATGATTTAAAGAGACGCTACATTATGCCTTCTTATATACAGGACAAACTCTCTGGCTTAATTCATGCATTAATTACGGGAAAAACATGAAGTAAATCTAAATATTGAGGGCTGTTAAAGATTTGACAATAATGCGCAGATTTCATGAATGTTAATGGCAAAGTGTTTTCCTAATGTGCGCTACGCTAAGTCAAGTTCACTTAACAACTCCAATAGAGCAGTTATAAGGTGAACCCATGTTAAGGGTCTCGTTTCTGAGTGTGCGGCAATTGCTCTGGTGCTAGTGGCCATGTGCTCTCCATGCTTACTCTTCGCCCATTCCCCACCCCATCCCACGACTGCTGATTAACGTGTGTTTTAGCATGCGAAGGCAGACACTATCAGGGGTTAATGTTCTTGACTGCCTGTAGCCAAGTATTAAAATATCTGTTAACCAGCTAAAGGGTTTTAGTCAAAGATGCCCTAAGTCTTCATCATTGTCAAGATTTCTAGGAAATATTCTAGCAGACGTGCCATATCATTTTTGAGAGGAATTTTCAAAAGCCACTTTGCTATGTAGTAAATAGATATTTAGCTGGCTAAAAGGGTTTTTGAACATTGCCCATCCTGTATGTGGGTGACAGTATGTGTGTTGTAAGTGCCATTGCTCTGGGCATGGCAGCAACACGTGTATTTTCGCATTTTTGAAATTATGAGCATGATTTTGCATAGATCCTCTGTGCTGGAAATGGGATGCCCAAGCTGGGATGCTCACAGAGTCCTAGGCATTTTACAAAAGGCTCATGGAATGTGGATCCTTTTGTAAAATATCTGTAAGAACATGAGGGAGTAGACGTTAGTGTTTACACAACCAGCAACAACATCATTTTTATAAACACTTAAAAAAGAGCCACATCAGTAGGGGATCTGTAAGTGGCATACATTAAAGATGTGCACAACCAAGCGTAGGCAATTAGGAAGCCGTGTGGAAAAGCATTTTTTTATTTGAACTTTGATCTATGTTTACCCGTTCCACTCCATTCATCATATCTCCCCTCAGCCGTCTCTTTTCCAGGTTGAAGAACCCTAACCTTTTAAGACTCTCCTCATAGGAGTATTCTTCCATCCCCTTTACCATTTTGGTGGCTCTTCTAATTCCGCTATATCCTTTTTAAGATACGGCGACCAGATTGCACACAATATTCAAGGTGCGGTCGCACCATGGAATGATACAGAGGCATTATAAGATCCTTGGTTATATTCTCCATACCTTTCCTCATGATTCCTAGCATTCTATTTGCTTTCTTAGCTGCTGCTGCACACTGGGTGGAGGGTTTCAATGTATTATCCATGATGACACCTAAATCTTTTTCCTGGGTGGTGGTTTCTAAGGTGGTACCTTGCATCATGTAACCATAATTGGAGCACATCTGGGGCCATGAAGATAGACGGGGGACTTATGCCACTGCAGAGGACATCAAGAGATCCTGTTGCTGGGCCCTGAAAGCAAAGTAGGGGGTGCAAGAAGCTCCCCGCAGCCGGGCTCTGGCTGTGGGAGGCCAGATCGAGGGTCCGGCTGTGGGGAAAGGAGAAAATCAGTGGCGGCTGGCATTCGTGGCTCCTGAATGGAGCTGTGGTGCCATGGCTATGGGATCCCATGGCATTGTGGCTCCATTCAGGAGCCTGACTAAGGTAGCTGGGCAGGAGGCTGTGTGTGAAGGCCGATCGGAATCAGGGCCCGGTCTGCATGTACAGGCCCTAGATCCGATTCTGATCCTGCTGGCATGTCTAGCCCCCGTGGGATCACAATCGGGTCTATCTCAGGACGCCCACATTGGAAATTGCCTCATTGCCTATGGACACCCAGGATGGAAATCTGATCCTGACTAAGGGAATAGGTTCATATTTTGGATCCTTCTCATCTTGAGAGGTGTCTTATGGCTAAATCTGCAGTTGCAGGAAGTTACTTGATATCCAACTATATATATGTTACTCAAAGGGAGGCGGGTTGTAGTAACTGCCTTCCCAAAGAAGTAAATTGTGGCTATCAAGAGTTTATTTTGTCTTATATCAGAGCCTCCCTCTCACATTGTTGTGCATTATCTATCAGGATATTAGGCCCACCCTTAACTGTGTTTTTTTCTTATTTATGTAGTGATTGTGTAATTGTTTTGTAATTTTTTCACTTGTGGCTATTTTGAAATTCTAATTTAAATAAATTGCAAAGCAGAAGAGAATAATGGATTGATCAGTCAGGCACTTACAGCATATTCGATTCCATTTGACACACAAACATCCTTTGGAACTGCATGGAAGGAAACAGAAACAAGAGACATGAGCAATGTGCAGACTACCTCATTCAGCAGGACTGACCGATGCCTCAATTATACCCAAAACAATTCAAGAAATTCTACCCAGAAAATATGGAGCCACCCTAATACACGGATCCAAAAAAATCCAACCCCTTTTACATCCTTGTACATCAGGTGTGATTTCACAATGATACACAGGGGTATTTTACTAAGCTCTGTGCCGGTAACGTGTTTGGGCCGCATTATTAGAGCAGGGCTGTGTGCCCCTTGATTTTACTCACTATTGTAAACCACTTTGATGGTTTATATTTTAGCTGAATGGTAGCATATCAAATATTGCAAATAAATTTTAAATGAGTCCTCTATGTATTGAAATGCTGACAATCACCGAGACATGGGTGAGTGTCTCAGTCTTCAAGCACTGCACATCGGTTGGGTTTTCAGCCGATCCCTAATGAAAATCTATAAGACAGATTTGCTTACAATTGGAGCAATGTGTATGCAAATCTATTGCATTCATATTCATTCGGGCTAACCTGAATGAAGGAGTAGCCTAGTGATTAGGGTAGCAACCTTCAACCAGAAAAGACAAGGTTGAAATCCCACTGAAATTTCTTTTGGCCTTAGGCAGCTCACTTAACCCTACATTGCCTTGGGTATGACCTTAGATTGTAAGCCCCATGGGGACAGGAAAACTTTACTCATTGCTTTTGATGTAAGAGAAAACTCCACTTCAAGTAGTACAAAATACTATGCTAAGGGGTATGTTTACTGAGCAGCGATAGCGGCTACTGTGTGATATTAGAGCCACGGCCCCAGTGAATTCAAAGTGCCGTGGCTCCGATATCGCATGGAAGCCGCTACCGCTGCTTAGTAAACATACCCCTTGGCATAGTATTTTATACTACTTGAAGTGGATTTTTCTCTTACATCAAAAGCAATGAGTAAAGTTAATCTGTGGATGGCCACTGATAGCAATAAGAAAGCAGACTGCTAAATGTGCAATTGAAAGCAGTGAAAGGATGCAGAACTCACCACAGTTGAAAGTAGGACAGCATTTGTCCTCGGAAGTTGTTATATTTGGCTGGAAACCTACTTCACAAGTCATTGGGGCCATGTTGCAGGTTGATACATCACATTCTAAAAAAGAATAAGTGTAGCATTTACAAATGAACAGTCTGATATGAGCTGATAAGGTCACAACGAGAAACTTGAGAAGCCTTAATGATGGGTCAACAATGATCAAAATCCCAACATAGGAAGAAAATAACTGCAGATAGGGTCACTGATATTTTAATCAGCTTTTTATTGAAGTCTGTTCATTGAAATATTAACTAATGTATCTATACCAGTGAACTGAGCTATGATACTGAATCTGGTACTTTATTTTGGAGGGTAGTCTGGAATAATCTGAAGGCTTTCCTATAGAAATCAACCAAGCTTTAATTTGCATTAACAAAATACTGAGAAATACAATACTCTCTTTATGTTAATATGCTAAAAACACTTTAAATAAATAAAGATAAAAAATAATAAAAATAATAGATATCAAGACTATGTAGTTCCATCAGCCAGGATCTGATTTACGCTATAGGCTGCATCATTCACAGCGTCACAGTAATGGAAGGGCCCAAGACCTGTGTGCCATCCAGCGGAGGTTCTGACTTGCTGACAGGTACAACTATACTCCACAGAGTAGTGTGAGAAAGCTGGAATGAAGCCTTTCAAAATTAACAGCGAGAATTCCTTAAATAAGGAGGATCCTCTGACACTAAAAAATGGGATATTTTTAACCTTACTGGCTACAACAAGCATATTAAACAAATCATCATAATGCAATGCTTTCAATCTAGTGATAACTTAGGGCCCAGTACTAAGAAGCATTTATGCAGATAGCAGCACCTACTACTACTACTTAGCACTTGTAAAGCGCTGCACAGCTAACCTACAAGAGGTAGCCAACATCTTGGAGACAGTCCCTGCCCATCAGAGTCATGCTCATCAGAGCTTACAATCTAATTAGAACAGTACAGAGCATTAGTCAATTCTGCGGAAGGTACGGTGTGGTACAGTTTGGACGTAAACATTGACGGGGGTTAGGGAAGATGAGGATGGAAGTCAGGATCTGAATGCAATGGTGAAGAGGTGGGTCTTCAACCTGGATTTGAAAAGGATCAGGGAGGATGCCTGGTGCAAAGATGCAGGTAGGCTGTTCCAGGCGTATGGTGCAGCAAGGTGAAAGGAGCGCAGCCGGAAGTTTTCGGTGCGGGTGAAAGGCATTGATAGAAGTAATTTGTTAGCAGAGCGCAGATTTTGAGCAGGGATGTAGGGAGAGATAAGAGATAGGAGGTATTGAGGGGCCATGGAGTGAATGCATTTATAGGTCAGCAGGAGAAGCTTGAATTGGATGCAGAATTGGACAGGGAGCCAGTGAAGTGACTTGAGAAGGGGGGTAATGTGGGCATGGCGAAGCTGGCAGAAGATTATTCGAGCAGCATGATTTTGAATAGATTGAAGGGGAAGGAGGTGGCTCATGGGGAGACCAGCGAGGAGTAGGTTGCAGTAGTCGAGGCGAGAGGAGATTAAGGAGTGGACAAGCATTTTGGTAATGTGTTCAGAGAGGAAGGGGCGGATTTTGCTGATGTTGTAGAGAAAGAAACGGCAGGTCTTAGCTACAAGCTGGATGTGAGCGGAGAAGGAGAGAGAGATATCAAAGATAACCCCTAGATTGCGGGCCGAGGGAACAGGAAGGATAGTAGATCCATCCACCTGGACTGAGAGAGGGGGAAGGGGGGGGGAGGGGAGGAGTTGGGTGGAAAGACAAGGAGTTCAGTCTTGACCATGTTCAGTTTCAGTCGGCGATGAGACATCCAGGCAGCAATGTCCGAAAGACAGGCAGAGACCTTGGACTGGATTGCCAGAGAGATATTAGGTGTAGAGATGTAAATTTGGGAGTCGTCGGCATAGAGATGGTACTGAAAGCCATAGGAGGAGATAAGCGCTCCAAGGCCTTGGGTATAGAGAGAGAAAAGGAGGGGGCCCAAGACAGATCCCTGAGGTACACCTACCTGGAGCGGGGTAGGGGAGGAGGAGGAGCTGCCAGAGCATACACTGAATGAGCGATGGGAGAGGTAGGAGGAGAACCAGGATAGCACGGAGTCCTTGAAGCCAAGCGAGGAGAGGGTGGTGAGAAGAAGGTTGTGGTCAATGGTGTCAAAGGCAGCAGAAAGGTCAAGAAGGATGAGGATAGAATAGAGGCCCTTAGATATAGCCAGGAACAGGTCATTGGTGACTTTTGTGCATGCCGTTTCAGTGGAGTGTAGGGGACGGAAGCCGGATTGTAATGGGTCCAGGAGGGCCTGGGAGGTGAGGAAGTCGAGACAGTGATGGTGGACTGCTCGTTCTAATAGTTTGGATATGAAGGGAAGGAGGAAGATGGGTCGATAGTTGGAAGGGCATGTGGGATCAAGTGAGGGTTTCTTGAGGAGGGGTGTGACAACAGCATGTTTGAAGTCAACTGGGACAGTTGAAGTAGAGAGAGAAAGGTTGAGGATATGAGTGATGGAGGGGACAATGGTGGGAGAGATGGAACGTAGGAGATGGGTGGGGATAGGGTCTGATGAACAGGTGGTGGGTTTGGAGGAGGAAAGAAGGAGAGTGGTTTCTTCTTCAGAGATCGGAGGGAAGGAGGAGAGGGTGGCGGGGGGAGTATGGATGGGTTCTTTAGAGATTGGAGGGAAGGAGGAGAGGGTGGTGGGGGCAGCATGGAGGGGGAGGTGGGGAGAGGATGGATGGGTGAGGAGAGTTTGGGAGGAGGGGAGGTAGATGAGGGGGTAGGGAATTGGAGGGTAATTTTGCAGATTTTATCGTGAAAGTAGTCAGCAAGGGTTTGGGCAGAAAGGGAGGGCGGGATTGGGGACGGGGGGACCTTGAGGAGAGAATTGAGGGTATTAAAGAGACGGTGAGGATCGGGGTCAAGGGAGTTGGTCAGATGGATGTAATAATCTTGTTTGGCAAGTGCCAAGGCTGATTGGAAGGAGCCAAGCATGAATTTGAAATGTAAAAGGTCTTCCGGGGAGCGGGACCTGAACCAAGCTCGTTTGGCAGAACAGGCACAAATGCATAGGTAACGAATTGTGGGTGAAAGTCAGGGTTGGGGAGTAGATCGTTTTACAGGACGTGGGGTGGGGGGGGCAAGAATGTCAAGGGCTGAGGATAGTGTAACATTGTGTGAGGATAGTGCCTCATTGACAGACTCGGATGATAAAATGGAGGAAAGAAATGGAGAAATAGTGGAGGAGAGAGTCGGGGGATCGATATTATTAAGGTTTCTAAATAGGTCAGAGGAGACAGGACGAGATTGGGACGGCGGAAGCTGAAGAGTAAATATTAAGAGGTGATGGTCAGATGAGGAAAGGATTGATTTGCAGACGTTTGAGGAAGAGGAATTGGAGAAGAGTATTAGGTCAAGGCAATGGCCGTGTAGGTGTGTGGGAGCAGTGGGGCAAAATTGGAGGTCGAACGAGGAGGTAAGAGCGAGGAACTTAGAGGCATGGGGGTCGGAGGGGTTGTTGATGTGAATGTTGAAATCACCAAGAATAAGAGTAGGGGAGGAGGGATCCATAAAGGCAGAAAGCCAGAAAGCCAGGAGTCAAAGTCGGTGAGGAAGGTTGATTTGGATTTGTTGGGTGGACAATAAATAACAGCTATGCGGAGGGGAAGTGATGTGAGGAGGCGAATGGCGTGGACTTCGAAGGAGAGGGGGGAGTGTTATTGGAATGGCAGGAGGGGTTGGAATTGGTAGGAGGGAGCAAGAAGGAGGCCAACGCCACCACCGCAACCAGTAGAACGAGGTGTATGGGAGAACTGGTAGCCACCATAGCAGAGAGAGGCAATGGAGGCGGTATCGTCTGGGGGAAGCCAGGTCTCAGTCAAGGCAAGAAGGTGTAGGGCATTAGAGATAAAAAGATCGTGGGTAAAAGTGTTTTTTTTAATGACTAAGCATGCATTCCATAGGGTGCATGAAAATGGGAGAACAGTGGGGGGGGGGGGGGAGAAGAGGGCTATGGATAAGGTTGGATAAGTTACGTGTGGAATTATTATCAGAGTAGCATGGGGGCCTCTTTCTAGGATAATACCGAGATTTAGAGGGAGCAGGGTGTGGGTGGGTATGTCTGGGTGTATGTGCTCTCCAAGGGGGACATGAGGGAGGGGAAATGAGGGGTAAATTGATGGTATCAGGTAGGTTGTGTGAGGGATTATTTATGGGGGTAGGTTTGGAGTTGATATTTAAGGATGAGTGATTGTGGGATGACTGGGGGAGGGAGGAAGGAGGGAGGAGCGGGATGTGGATGAGATTAGATTGGGTACATGAGGAACTTTTTTTAGTGTGAGAAGGAAATTGGGGGGGGGGGGCAGGGTTGGGTTTGATGTTACCTGATGAGAGAAGGCGAATGAGTATTAGAGTGCGAGGTAAAGTGGAGATAGTATGGCAGAAGTGAGGGTGGGGTTGCCTTAAGGAGAGGGGGGCTTTTTGAATGCGGGGGATGGTGTGAAGGAGCTCAAGAGCAGATACTAGGCTAGGGGGAAGAATAGAGGGAGAAGTGAGGAAGGTAGGGGGAGGGTAGGGAGAGGTGAGGAAGGTAGGGGAGGGGATGGCGAAGTGGGGAAGGTAGGGGGAGGGGAGGGAGAAGGGGAGGGAGGGTGTTGATAGGAGGGGAGGCAGTTGGGAAGGATGAGGAAGAGAAGGACAATGAGATGTGGGGCCATGGTAGTGGGCAGCAAGATCTAAGCAAGGAATGGGTAGCAGTTCTATGCAGGCAATGGGTAGCAGTTGTGGTGGGCAGCAGGGTCTGAGCAAGCAATGGGTAGCAGTTCAATGCAACAATGGGTAGTAGTTCTATGCAGGCAGTGGGTAGCATTTCTATGCAACAATGGGTAGCAGTTCTATGCAGGCAATGGGTAGCAGTTCTATGCAGGCGATGGGTAGCAAGATCAGATTGGCTTTGGGAAGCCGATCAGGGAGGAGCGTACCTCTGCTCGACTCCCTGACGCTGATCCTAAGTAAGGTTGTGGTCATGCTGGTATTGGGTCCAAGTTAGGTGCCGGTTAGGGCAGAAGGGTTTGCAGCCCTCTGCACCTTTACTGCACCTGCTTTCCAGATGTTCCACTGCCCCAGGGTATCTGGCCATCTTCAGCCATATTATCTGAATAATGCCATTGAAAATTACACTAACCGCTTTAGCAGTATCCATACAGTGCCGAGACAGAAAGTGGCTGGAGCCGGGGCAGTCCTGGCAATTATCCTTATAGTGCTATATTCAACAAAA
Source organism: Ichthyophis bannanicus (assembly GCA_033557465.1). Lineage (NCBI taxonomy): Eukaryota > Metazoa > Chordata > Amphibia > Gymnophiona > Ichthyophiidae > Ichthyophis > Ichthyophis bannanicus. The sequence continues at coordinate 111,305,173 of CM066047.1, read as the reverse complement.
TGGTGGTCCTAAGGTATCCAGCAAGTTATGGGGTCTCCCTTCCCATCCCCAACTAAGCCTCCCCGTACGAACAGGGAGTTTGTATCGGGAAGCTAGATGGGGTAGGAAGTAGGTGGTGTGGAGGCGGAGTTAGGGTGGGCAGTGGGCAATCTGCAGCCCCAGATGTACAGTGCCGATTCTGATGTCGGCCCTGTACGTCTGGGGCCAGCAGACTATACGGGGAACTTATTCCATCTCTGGGGTACAATAAGTTCCTCTAGGCATCAGGGGATGGCAGGCTGGGGCGGCGGCAAAGGTAGGAGGGTGTGCAGGAGAATCCCCGCAGCTTGACCCTGGCCATGGGTAGCTAGATCAGGGGTCGGGCTGTGGGAAAAGAAAGAAGTGGTCGGTGACTGGGGATTGGGGCTCCTGAATGGAGCTGCGGTGCCATGGTAACCGGACACCATGGTGCCGTGGCTCCATTCAGGAACCTTGACTGAGTTAGCTGTGCAGAGGCCTGTATGTGCAGGCTGACTGGAATCGGGTCCCATCTTGCAGGCCTAGACGGGATGGCAAAACGGGCCAGGATATCCAAAATAGAATAGCCCTCCACCTGAATATCACCATTATCCATATAATTGCCAGCACTGATTGCACTATCTGTATATTTAGTGCCAGCCACTATCCAAACAGCAGCGCTGAATATGTGGATTTTGTTTAAGTGTTCTGGCAGGTGTTCAAAAAAAAATATAAACTGTGGTGGCTGGATATTGTCCTGTTAATGGTTTTAGAATAATATAGTTTACAGCAGATGAATGTCTGTATAAAGTTCTACATACATTCACTGGCAGTAAGCATATAAGAGCCACTGCTTAATATATTTAACTTGATCTCTTATTGATACATTCAGACTTTGACAGAGAAACTATCCATTGAGTGGCTGAATACCACTGTTGAGATAGTAAATTCAGGCAGTCCCAGAATGTGCTTAACCTTGGTTCCACCAAAATGGATAACTTTGGGTTATTATCGAGTTAAACAGCAAAAGATTATCAGTTCCTCATTCCACAATTTTACAAAAAAGCTACTTATACAGTTGGCACCCATTGCCATTGTCAACCTCATACATTGACCTGCTCCTATAGAAATAAGACTTTACTAATCGCCATTCTTTAGTAAACATCAGGTTCAATATTCTGGGCCTCACTGAAACTTGGCATCCTAGATTATGGTAAGATACTGAACCTACACGTGGTGAACCAGAGAGTGTAGGGGAATCAGGATCCAAGAGCAGCTTCACCAGTTCAGGGTGTTCTTTTAAGGAATCTTGGTGTCCCCCGTTCCCCCGTTCCTCCTGGCCCTTTAAATCTTGAAATGAAAAAAAAAAAAGAACAAGCAAAGCTGCGATGATGAGGAAGCACCAGCAGAGCATCTTCAGAGAGTCATGGCCAGACAGGGCTGTCAGCAGAAGCAGTGCCAGGACAGATGAGGGGTCAGACCTGATCAGTGTGAGGCAGGACCTATGGCGGAGCTTCCCCTTATGTTGGTGACCTGTGTGGCCTGTGCCACTGCAGCTAACTCTTGGCCTTTGATTTCTTCCATGGCTATGAAAAGGAGGGCCAGCAGCTGCTCCGGGAATTGAGGAAGGAAGGTCAGGGGGTCATGGGGCATGAAGTAGCACTGTGGCCAGCTTCCATTCAGGTGCAGCAGTCTACAGTTTTGGCAGGAAGTGCCACCATGTCTAGACTGGGGGAGCCATCTGAGGACACAATACACCTTTCTGAGGAGTCAGCATCATAGCAGACAAGATCAGTCACTCTTTGAGAGGTTGCTAGGGACTAAGGTTTGCCTTTTCCCCCTGTAGTTCTCCTGTTGCATCAGGCCTTATAAATGAAACAGGACCTGATGAAGGGATCTCCTCAGTTCATGGGCTTGGTAATGAGGGTGGAGGAAATGGGGTCAGTGGCTTGAAGTCCATCCAAGCTAGTGCCAAGCACCATAGATGCAAGCAGGACGAAGATTGGGAGAAGCACTGTTCGGCTCTCTGAGGAGGTTTGGAGGATCCTCTGGAGGCCGTTGAAACAGTGGGGTAATCCCTTGAAGGATGCAGTTGGGGTGGGTGAGATCCTGCTGGGGGAGGATCCTACAATTATTAGGATAAATTGGTGGGACTCAGCTCCCAGATGTTGGCAGCTCTTAACAATGAATAGGATTTCTCTGCAGGGTAGGAAACAGTGGAGGATCCCTTGTTGGAAGGTATTCAGAAGCCACCTAAATCTTTTCCACTGCATAGGGCTATAAAAGACATGATCTCAGCCAGGTGGGAGTTCCCAGAATCTGGCCTGCAGGTCAGCTGCTCCATGACACATTTGTACCTCATTCCTCTAGAGGAGAAGAAATTCTTTCAGCTTCCAAAGGTGGATGCACTGTTGTCAGCAGTTACCAAGAAGACGACAATTCCATTGGAAGGTAGAGTAATGCTGAAGGATGTGCAGGGCTGCAAATTGGAGGCCATGTTGAAATAGTCCTTTGAGGTTTCCGATTTGATTTTATAGGCATTGATTTGTGGTGCCTATTAGCTCAGGCATGTTTAGAGATGGGCTCAGAAATTGCCCGAGTCTTCTCAAGATCGTCCCGAGACTTTGTCAGAGACAGCTAGGCTGGAGTCTGGTTCAGCCTTTCTGGCAGATGTGCTCTACATTTTGATTAGAACTTCAGCCAAGAATATGACTTCGTTGGTGGTGGCATAGTGCTTGCTTTGGCTGCATACTTGGTCAGCGGATGTGGCATCCAAAACTGGACTGAGTAAAATCCCTTGAAGGATAAGCTCCTCTTTGGGGAAGTGCTGGAAAAGATAGTAAAGATTTTGGAGGACTCGAAGGTCCCAAGGCTGCTAGAAGATAAACCGTGTGGAGCAAAGTCTGCATCTTCTTTGCAAAGGTGTTTCAGAGACACTTGAAGGTTTTGTGCAGCATGCTCTGGATCTTACCAGTGGTTGTGGTATCTTCCCAGAGGCCAGTAGTTTTGGATAGGTTATTGAGGAGGTAGAAAGGAATCCTCAGGAACCCCAAGAGGCTCTAATAAATCTCAGTGAAGGTTTGTCGGTCAAGGCAGAGCTGATTCCAGTGGATAGTCACCTTCAAGCTTTTTAGTCCACTTGGACCCAGATAATATCTGATTAGTGGGTACTGGAAGTCATTTTGGGGGGCAGGGCTACATCCTTGAGCTGGTGAAGCCCACTCTCTGATGCTTTTATGCTGTCACCATGCAGGACACCAGGCAAGACAATGGTGGTGGCAGAAACTCTCAATCAGCTACTTCAGTCAAAGTTCCCCTAAAGGAGAGAGGGCAAGAATGGTACTCAATTTATTTCATGGTTCCCAAGAAGAAAGGCACATTTCAACCCATTCTGGATCTGAAGCTTGTAAATTGAGCCTTACGTTTATTTTATTTCATTTGATATACCGCCCTTTATAACATCAGAACGGTGTACAAGGTATATTATTGCAGCCAGAGGCCAGAAATAGGAAAAGAACTACAATATCATATAGGATAGAAGCAGTAAAGACAAATTCCACACGTCAACTTTACCGCATCCTTCATTCCCTTTCTGCATCCGCCTCATCCCTAATACTGCACTTTCTGTTTCGCCTTCCTCTAATAACCCCACCCCTGCTGTTTTGGCCTCTCATTTCGTCAATAAGGTTCTTTCTATTTGACAGCTCTTCCCTTCCTGCCCCCTCCTCTTTCTCCCCCTTCCCCTCTTTCCCCAGTTTCCTCTGTGCCAGAGGTCTCCCCATGTATTCCCCCTCTCTCCCACTGCTGGTCTGTCTTCCAACCTATTACCCTACCAGAATTGACCAATGCCCTCTCTACCACTCGGAAAACCACTTGTCCATCTGATCCTATTCCCTCCCACTGGCTCTCTGAGTCCTCGTTGGCCCTGCTTCCTTTGGTTCTTTCTATCTTTAACACTAGTCTCTCATCTGGCACCTTCCCCTCACATTGGAAACACGCCCTGATACGTCCTCTTTTGAAGAAACCCTCTCTGGATCCTTCCACACCATCTAATTGGCGCCCTATCTCTAACCTCCCCTTTCTCTCTAAGCTTCTCGAAAGGTTGGTCTTCTCTCAGCTATCTTCACACTTAGAGAATTCTTTGGTTCTTCACCCCCGTCAATCTGGTTTCCGTCCTGGGCACAGTACCGAAGCTATCCTCATTTCTTTTCTTAACGAGTTGCATGTTGCCCACGATCACGGTTCTATCTCTGTAGCTGTCTCACTTGATCTTTCTGCCGCTTTCGATATTGTTGATCACCGCACTCTTCTTCTAAGGCTTCGTTCTATTGGTCTCTCTGGTCCGGTCCTTCACTGGTTTCACTCGTTTCTTTTCGATCGGTGTTTTTCAGTACTTTCTGGCTCTGACTCATCTACTCCGTCACTTCTTCCCTGTGGTGTCCCTCAGGGTTCTGTGTTGGCCCCCCTGCTGTTTAACATCTTTCTGGCCCCTCTTGCTTTACTTATTCAGCAGCATGGTATCTCTGCGTACTATTACGCAGATGATATCATTCTTCTTTTTCACACCTGTCCTCTCACGCCTGATATTGGTCCCCTCAATGTTTGTCTCTCTGCTGTCTCTTCCTGGTTTTCAGAGAATTTTCTACATGTTAACCTGTCTAAAACCTCGGCTATCTGGTTCACTGCTGGTGCTCCTATTCCTACCCTCACTCCATCTCTTTCTGCCGGTCCTATCCCTCTCGTCATGTCCTTGCGCTATCTTGGTGTCACTCTTGATTCAGCTCTAACCTTCAAAGACCACGTTTCTTCTATTGTCCAGCGTTCCTTCTGTACTTTGCGGCAACTTTGTGCAGTCCAGCCTTTTCTCTCCCCCTCTTCCATGACCACACTTCTTCTTTCCCTCGTTGTTTCTTGCCTAGACTATTGTAACGCTTCCCTGACTGGTCTCCCACTCACTCAGCTTTGCCGACTCCAATTAGTTCATCACACTGCTGCCCGTCTTCTGACCAATACATCCCAATCTGCCCATGTCACCCCCCTTCTCATTCATTTACACTGGTTGCCTATCCCTTTTCGTATCCAATATAAGATTCTGATTTTTGTTGATAGGGCTTTGCACACTGGTATCCCTCTCTACCTTTCTGATTTGGTCCATTTCCACTGCCCTCTAGAGCTCTTCGATCGATTCATGCTAATCGCCTTTTTCTTCCACCTCCTTCTAGGGCTCGTCTTGAATCTACACGTTCCTCTGCTTTCTTTTTCCTTGGTCCCCGTCTCTGGAACTCATTACCACTAGCTTTACTTCTGGAATTTTCCTTCCGCACCTTTAAAGCCTCTCTCAAGACCCACCTCTTTTGCACAGCTTTCGACATTCCTCCTCCTCCTTCTCCTCCTGCCAGCACTTGATTGTTTCCCTTCCCTCTGTTCTGCGCTTATTGCTTCCCTCTGTTGCGTTTATTATTTTCCTCTGTTTTTCGCTTATCCCTTCCTCTGTTTTGCGTTTATCGCTGTTCTGTTTCTTTCTTTTACTGCTGTCCCTTTTTGTAAACAAATGGCGTTCCTTTCTGTTTCCTTTCAGTAGTCTCCTTTGTTTTTATTGTAAACTGCTGCATGCCTCTTGGTTTAGGCGGTATAATAAGTTTTAAATAAAGAAAGAAAGAAAGAAATGAGCAGACGAGACAGGAGAAGTAAGGCCAACCGGGGGGAGGGGGGTAGGGAGATCAAAGAAACAGAAAACAAATGGTTTTTTAGAAAGGACTTGAATGTGGCATAATTTGGTTCTAGTCTGAGAGGGGTGGGAAGTGAGTTCCACAAAGCAGGGCCAAGAAAAAAAAAGGCGGACTGGTGAGTGGACTGTAAGTGAGCTCGAGTTGGTGAGGGAAGATGGAGACGATTGACATGTACTGAACAGAGGTTATGGCTAGGGGTATGGAACTGGAGCAGGTCTGCCAGATATTGTGGGGTGTGCATATAAATGACTTGATGGACCATGGTAAGAACTTTGAAGCGAATGTGGTATTCCAAGGGAAACCAGTGCAATTGGAAGAGGAGGAGGATCATATGATCCTCACGAGTGGAATGCGTGATAATGCATGCTGCTGTATTCTGGATAAGTTGTAATCTATGGAGCTGAGCGTGAGGGATACTGGAAAGGGCAGAATTACAAAACATCCAGGCGGGATATAACCAAAGACAGCCATAAGGTAGTGACAGCTTGAGGGGTGAGGAAGGATGAATGGTTCAGACTTGACAGAGAGAAAAGAAGGACTTCCTAATGAGGTTGGAAGTATGATCTTTAAGGGAAAGGTCAGAGTTGAGAAAGGTCCCTAGGTAGCAGAAAGAGGACACTAAGGGAATGGGGGAGTCTACAAGAAATGGTGCTATCTGGGGAGAGGGACTACCGTGAGTAAACCAGATGGCTACTGTTTTTGCGATGTTGAGATGAAGATAGTTATTGGTTAACCAGACAGCAATTGAGGTAAGGCAGGAGTTGAGGGGGCGAGATCCGGCTGTAGAGGACAGGTATAATGAAGAAGGATAAGGTCATCAGCATAATAATAGGCGGATATTCCAGATTGCTGGATCAATAGGGCGAGTGGTGCGAGAAAGATATTGAACAGGAGAAGTGCCAAGACAGAGCCCTAGGGCACACCACAGTGAAGAGGGATAGAGTCAGAAAGGACAGTGGGAATGGTGCTGGATGAGACTGCTAAAGACCATGAGTAGAGAAAGGAATGGAACCACCTATGGACAGAACCATGCAGACCGGCATCACATAATTGGGAGAGAAGAATCGAGTGGTCAATGAGATCAAAGGCTGCTGAGAGATCAAGGAATACCGCCATTGAGATGTCACCACGGTCATGTGCTAAATGTAACTCATTGAGGAAAGGAATCAGAACCATTTCTATACTGTGGCCTGGACGAAAACCGTATTGGCGAGGATGAAGAAAGCTGGCAGTGTCCAAGTGATGGGAGAGTTGAGCAAAAACTACTTTTTTGAGTATCTTTGAGAGAAAGGGAAGATTGGAAATGGGGTAGTAATGAGATGGGACAAGAGGATCAAGGGAGTGTTTCTTAAGGAGGGGGTGGACCAGGGCATGTTTCCAGAATTTTGGGAAAGATCTGGAGGAGTGGTTAGTGTTGATCATGGCAAGGACTGAGGGAAGGAGGGCAAGGGAAAGTTTGAGAAGCCAGGAGGAGGGTATCGGATCCAATGGGCAGGTGGTCTTGTGTGAAGAGGAGATACATTTTATGAGCTCTGTAGTAGTAAGGGGATACAAAGAGGTCCAGATGTGAGTGAATAGGGAGGAGGAAGGAGGGGAGGGTGGAGGAGGGGAAGAAAGAGGGGAAGGACAATAAGGCAACGAGGTTCAGAGATCAAGGATTTTGGAGGCAAAAAAGAGGCTAGCTGTGAAGGCCTAGGAGCAGGTGGAGGGGCGCTGGAAGGGAGATGGAGTGAAGTGTTGTGAGGGACCTAAGGACTGAGTAGAGTTGAGGAGATGGTTGTAGAGAAATATGCTTGCTTAGCCGAGTGGACTTGGGAACAGTAATGAGAGTGGTACTCCTTGAAGTTCCGTAGCACAGAGGGGGAGTGAGATTTCCTCCAAAGATGCTCTGCACGCTGAAGTTGAGACTGGAGAAGGTGAAGACCAGAGTGATACCAAAGCTGTTGGGGGCGGTGACATAAAGGGAGAGGATGTAAGGGAGCTAGTTGATCCAAAGTGGAGGAAAGACTAGAGGTCCATTGAGTGACCTGAGAGCTTGGGGACAGAGAGAGAAATTCCACAGATAGAAGCTGGTTGGCTGCAGGGAAGAAGGGTGAGAGGAGTAATACGACGAGAATAGTGGATAGCAGCTGATTGAGGGACTATGAGAGATTGAGATAGGGGAGGGTGCGAGCTGGGAGCAAAGGCAGGTGAAAGGCCAGACAGTGATGATTGGTCCAGGGCAAAGGCCTGGAATTCAGATCTGAAGGTAGAGCAGCAGATCTTGTTGGGGTGATCACCAGATCGAGAGTATGGCCAGCTACATGGGTGGGCACAGACACATGCTGTGTTAGGGATAGATCCCAAAAGAGAGAGATGAAGGAGTGCTCTCTGAGCGAGGAGGGGGAGTCATAATGCATGTTAAAATCCCTGGCAATGACAAGGTGAGGATATTACAGTGAGAGATCAGAAATTGTCTGGAGAAGTGAGTCCCAAAGAGGAGGATGGAGGGAGGGCAGGGAGTAAATAACTAGGAAGTAGATGGAGGGTGAAGTCTGAAGGCATAGAAGGAAAGCTTCAGGGTAGTGCAATACAGGTGAGGGAGCTTAAAGAAATGGCGGAGAGGAGCGGAAGAGATCTGCAACTCCCCCACCCATATGGCTGATACAAGGAATGGAGATAACAGCATAACCGGGGGGAAGCAGCGTGTGAGATAGGCATCTTCTCTTTCTCGGAGCCATGTCTCAGTGAGAAGCAGAAGATCGAAGGACTCCTGAGTGATATGGTCCTGTATCAGGAGAGTCTTGGTTCTTAGGGCACGGCAGTTGATAAGACCTAGCTTAATGTAGGGGTGGCATGCGGGAGTTGTTGAGGCAGGGCAGGATTGACAGTGGGAAGGTAGTGGATGAGGTTTGCTAGATTCCTAGATGTGGTGCCACACCCCGGAGGAGGCTGGGTGATGGTAGAGGGATGGTTGCCCCACAAAACTGGGATAGTAGCCATAAACTAGTGTGACAAGACTGGACAAGATGAGTCTGTAGGGACAAAAGCGAGAGACTTACCCGGTGAAGACAAAGAGAGCTGTTGATAGAGGAGCAGGGAAGTGATGACACAGATGGAAATAGAATGGACCAAGATGGTACAATTGCTTCTGAGTCTAACACCTCCGCTGCTGGAGCCGACCCAAGGTGCGCACCTAAGGAGCTTATTAACACATTCTGATTTGGCCAGAACACCAGCGATATCTTCGCTTTGCTGTTCCTATGGCTTATTTTCAGATCTAGGACCTTCTGTTTGGCCTCGCCACAGCTCTGTGGACTTTCATCAAAGTAATGCAGATAGTGGCTGCTGACTTCCATTAGGAAGGGGTATTGGGTCATCTTTCTCTGGATGACTAGCACATCAGGGCAAAGTCTGCCCAGGATAGCCAGGTAATGACATTTTGAGTGGTGTCCTTCCTCCAGGAGTTGTGTTGGGTCATCAGCTTTGCCAAGAGCAGACTGGAGTGCCTGGATTTCTTGGGGGCTCACTTCAAAACCAGGGCAGGCATGGTATCCCTGCTACTGGAATGCATTTGGAAGATGCAAAGCTAGATTCAGGAGCTTGTGGTGAGGCAGTCCTCTTGTGCTTAGGATTATCAACAGCTTCTGAGGTCCATGGTGGCTCATTGGACTTAGTGTCATGAGCCAGAGCACTCACATGGTCTCTTCAAAAGGCCTTGCTAGCCTGGTGGATTCCTCAGAGACATTTTCTGTGAAAGAAGTTACTGTTACAGAGAAGACCAGGGTGAATCTGAGGTGGTGCTTCCATACATTTTGGCTGCCCAACAGGTCCTTAACAGGATAAGGACATGGAGCTGAACGAAGTACCCTCCTCTTATGGCTTTTGAAAGGAGCAGTGGTTAGTGCAGAATCTACAATGTGCTAAATGTACAAGATTAGCAGTTAGCAAAGAGCAGAGCAGTAAAAATCCTGTGATAAGTGGTTAGTGCACAATGGGGCGAGGACTGGATGCGCTGGGGCATTTAGCGTGGGTGACACTGCTGCGTGCTGGAAGCCATTATTGCCATTAGTGTGGGGGCATGTGCTGCCTTCTCATTGGGTGGCAGTAAGTGCTCCTATGCGCTAACTGCATTGGGACATGACTGCAACTGGTGCACCCTTCAGTAAGTCTGTCCGTAAATTTTAGCTCACATTCGCAAAGTGTCTTCAGATTGATCACAGTCGTTTAATGTACATACTAAGCCAAACAACTGGCATGCGTGTGACGAATTTTGAAATCCCTAATGCCAAGCAGCCCAAAATGAAAGAGCTAGTTAGCATACAAGACATAGTCCAACTACGACCCACCCTGGCATAAGTAATCAAGGGCTCATCATATCTGACATAACCTTCGATCCCCTTACATAATTATCATGAGAGGGGCTTAGCCACTTCTAAATTAGGGTTTGACTCCTCAATTTGTACTCCCACTCTATCTATCCAGCCAAATGATTCCCCCGGTGAAAGCAAACATCCACTGTGATGAAGGCAACCCCTACGAAGAACTGAGCCCTCTCATGAACACACCCTGTGCTGAAAGCACCCTCTCAGTGAAGGCCAACCCAGGATCAAGGTGCTCCTTCATTATGATGTTTTACCGTTATAAAAGGGCCTGATTTTCACCAGTTCATGGCAGGAAGGACATGAGAACCCACCTGTAGTGCCCAAATGATGTTACTTTGCCACAGTTCATCATTTTATGCGATTATGATAAATAAAATCACATTTTCTATTATCCAAATAAGTGGAATTTTTAAAAATAAACTAGAGCAGTCGCCTGCTAAAAACATAGTATGGACAGCGTGACCCATAAAAGGCTATCCTGTAGTTTACAAAATTTGCTTACCACACACAGACTCGGTACAGCAGGGATTTGCTGTACTTGGCATGGATTTCAGCACTTCACCTTCTTCTGTGCATGTGACCTCAGCCATTGCATTACATTTGGGAGGTTCAATTGTCAAAGAGCCATTTTCACCACATGTGTAGTTAAGGCAATCCTTTGTCCAGGTTTCGCCAGGCTGTGGAAATTCAAATATTGCTATTAAAACATAAGTACGCTTCAATAATGGGCAAGCTTTTAAAAGACAGCTTTTAGTTACCAAGCATAAGCAAAGCTATTTGTGACATTCTACATTTTCAAAGCTCCTGTCCTTGTATATGGAGTAGCAGCTCTGGTTTTCTTAGAGAAATGAGATCCACAAGCCCCTATACGCAATGGGAAAAAGCAGTTCTTGCTCTGATGGCCAGAATCCATCTGGCATCCTTATTAATGGATGCATTGAGTGAAAAGTGAGTAGAATCCCTTGGCAAAAATTTGATCTAGTACATGATGACTGAATGAAAAACCAAGCGATCATTAGATCATCATTAGATATTCCCTTATAGTTACTGCAGTATTAAACTAGAATTAATCACACTTGTAAATATGTTGTCTGTAAAATATGTTACCTGTAAATAGTTTGCTCACAGTTTAATCTATCACCATTGTTCTAAGTTTTAGTGTATCTTGGCTGTTCGTTGTAAACCGCCCTTGATCTTGGGAAGGGGCGGTATAGAAAAGCTTATAAATAAACAAAATAAAAGAGTAATGTCTATTGACCAAGCTCAGGGAACACATTGGCCAAAAGGAGTTTTGCTGCAATGGCTGAGTGGAGGAAGAATAGGAGGCTATAATGAAAGGTTTCATGAAAAACGTGCCTACTTTATAGAAAGCATGTGCATATGTGGATCTAAAAAATCCCACAGTTCTCAGGACATCCTTGGACCCTCCTGACATGCACTGAAAATTTAGCATGAATAAGTCACTAAACAGAGAATTTATACAAGTTATTAGAGTAACCCACACATGGATGGCAATCTCATAAGTCTTCGACCAGGGATTCAGTTCCCATCTGGGGACAGCAATCTCAGGCCGGAGGGACTGGGGTTTCTAGTCCTATAATTACTCCTTGTGGCCTTGGGCAAGCCACTTAACCCTCCGTTGCCTCAGGTACACATAGATTGTGAGCCCTTTGGGGACGAGGGAATGTATTCAGTACCTGCTTACATAGTGATTGTAAACCGCTCTGATGCCCTTCAGCCTGGGCAGTATATCAAAAATTGCATAAACAAACAAACATTCAGAAAACAGACTAAAAATAGGGAAAAGCCTAGGATAAAAAGTATAGTTCAAAAGCATTTCAGAAAGGGAAAGGGAAAGGGAAAAAGGAATAATATTACTTGCATTATTCATCAAATAGTCTCAAGAGAGAGAAAGTGGAAAACCGGGATCTTTCCATGGGGCTTAGTAGAGGTAGAGTCCCTTTAAAGAAGAATGTAGGGAGACACATACAATATGGCTAGAACTGATCCATTCCCTGAGATCTAAGATAATCATATGTAGTAATACACACAATGATGCAAGATTCTCTTCCATTTTAGTTTTAGGAAATTAGAGAGAAAGTGAAGTAGGAGTTCCCTCTCTATGCCCATTTTGGGACTTCCAATTGTTGTGCTGACTGGCCAGTTAAATCATGGGCTCTCAATAAAGGTTGAATATAATTTCTTGACAGCAGTAAGGAAGTGTCTAGGTCTCTAGGAGATTACATTTCAGGATCAGTTACCCAGGTCACTTTAATGAACAGGGAAAGAAGACTTAAGGGAATTTTATAACACATTAGCATAAAGGGAATAATTTTATAAAGCTATTTTCCTGCGTATGGGTCAACATATGTGTAAATGGCCTTTTATAAAATATCGACCGGCATATGAATATGCACATTGACAATGGAGTTTGCTAAGGCCACAGTCTGGCTGTAGTGTGATAGAATCTGCAAATGCACGTGTAGATCATAAAATACCTTAATCTACATACATATGTGTGTAAAGTATGTGCTAACATCTACACCTGCTCTTGAACAGGTGTAACTGATTGCACCTTCATTCAAGGCACTAAGTCTGCCACATATGCTGGTATTGTATAAAGACAAGTAGGTGCCTGTTGCTGTGAGGTGTTGGCGAGACAATGTCAACTCATTGTAACCCTCTGAATAGTTGTCCTAAATTGTGTCCAGCCTTTTCTCAAGTGACTAATTATTGATAGAGTGGCATCCATAGCTGCTTCCATAACTGCCTTTTCTAAACCATGGGATGCTGTTCCAAGGGTTGCAGAGCAGAGATGGCATCCATCTGTCCAAGAAAGGTCAATGTGTCTTCAGTAGTAGACTGGCTAATCTACTGAAGAGGGCTTTAAACTAGACTCATTGGGGATGGGTGAAGAAAGCCCCCAGGTAAGTGATACATTAAATACCTTTATGGAAATGGGTAACAGGGGTAACATATGGAAAGCAGTGTGTATAAATGCCTGTAGCATGGGAAATAAGATCCCTGATGTTGAAGCTTTGGTGGGAGTGGCCGACTTTGATTTAGTGGCAGTTACAGAAACATGTTTCACAGAAAACCATGACTGGGATGTAACTATACCAGACTATACTTTATTCAGAAAGGACAGGGTAAGAAGAAGGGGGGGAGGAGGAGTTGCACTATATGTAAAAAATAATATTAAAGCTTTGGAATTACAGAGCTTAAAAGGGAGAGAGGAGGCATTGTGGGTTAAACTAGAAAGAGGGGAAGAGAAATCTATCTGCATTGGCGTCATATACAAACCTCCCTCACAAGAGGAAGAGGTGGACAGAGAGTTAATTGAAGACATACGCAGCATTGCTAGGAAAGGGGAAGTGCTACTGATAGGGGATTTCAATATGCCAGATGTTGATTGGCACATTCCTGCTGCAGTATCATCTAGAAGTAAAGAGATCCTGGATTCTCTACAGGGAGAACTAGTCAAGCAATTGGTAACAGACCCCACATGTGAAGGGGCCATACTGGAGTTGGTGCTTACCAATGGTGAAAGTGTTTCTGATGTTATAGTGGGAGATCATTTTGCATCCAGTGATCACCAGATGGTGTGGTTCAGTATTAGGACTAGGGCTGTTAGAATCCATTCAAAAGTGAGGGTCTTAGACTTTAGAAAGACTAACTTTGCCAAGATGGGCGAATACCTCAGGGAGTCGTTAGCGGGATGGGAACAGCTGGGGGATGTAGAAAAACAGTGGGCAAAACTGAAAGGGGATATATTAAGGGCAACCAACCATTTTGATAAAATGGTAACTAAAGGTAAAAGGAAAAGGAGACCGCTATGGCTTTTGAAAGAAGTAGCTGAAAAAGTGAAGAAAAAGAGGGAGGCCTTCATTAAAAACAAGAGATCACAGAGAGAGGAAGACAGGCATCTATATTTGGAAAAACTTAGTGAAGCTAGCAAAGTAGTCAGGAAAGCAAAGATTCAAAAAGAGGAGGAAATAGCCAATGCAATAAAATGGGGGGGGGGGAGGGGAAGGATAAGACATTTTTCAGATATGTTAGCGAGAAGAGGAAGGGCAAAAGTGGTATTGTCAGACTCAAGGGTGAAAGGGAGGAATATGTAGAAACTGATGAGGATAAAGCGGAATTGCTTAACAAATATTTCTGTTCTTTGTTCACAGATGAAGAACCAGGAGCAGGACGTCAGAAAACACCCACAAACAGGAACAGAAGCGAGGGACATCTTGAACAATTTTCAGAAGACTGTGTTTGTGAGAAACTAGCTCAACTTAAAGTAGACAAAGCGATGGGACCGGATGGGATACACCCTAGAATACTGAGGGAGCTTGGGGACGTTCTAGCAGCTCCACTGACTGAGAGTTTTGTATGGGTGCTAGTTAGTCTTGTGTAAATTGCCACAGGACTGGAGAGAGGCTTATGTGGTGCAGCAGAAATAAGGATGTGGTTGAAAACTACAGGCCGTTTAGTTTAACTTCGGCGGTGAGTAAATTATTGGAAATGCTGCTGAAATTGAAAATAGTGAGGTTTCTGGAGTCCAGCGGATTACAGGATCCGAGGCAGCATGGATTAACCAGAGGCAGGTCTTGTCAGATAAATCTGATTGACTGGGTGACCAGGGAGTTGGACCGAGGGAGAACCCTAAATGTGATGTATTTAGATTTCAGTAAAGCCTTTGACACCGTTGCTCACAGGCGACTTATAAACAAACTGAGCACCCTAGGGATGGACCCTAAAGTTACTGCTTGGGTTAGAAATTGGTAGGGTGGGAGGCGACAAAGAGTACAGGTAAATGGAGCTCACTCTGAGGAGAAGGATGTTACCAGTGGTGTGCCCCAGGGATCTGTCCTTGGTTTGATTCTTTTTAACATCTTTGTTAGTGATATAGGGGAAGGGCTGTTGGTAAGGTTTGCCTCTTTGCGGATTATACCAAAATCTGCAATAGAGTAGACACCCAGGAAGGTGTAGATAACATGAGGAGGGATCTAGCTAAGCTTGAAGAATGGTCTAGAATTTGGCAGCTGGGATTTAAAGTTAAAAAAATGCAAGGTCATGCATTTGGGCTGCAGCAAACCAAGGGAGCAATATAGTATAGGGGGTGAAGTACTTTTGTCCACTAAAAAAGACCAGGATCTAGGCGTGGTTGTGTCTGATGATCTTAAAGTAGCTAAACAGGTAGAAATGGCGACAACAAAAGCTAGAAGGATGCTTGGGTGTATACGGAGAGGAATGTCTAGCAGAAAAAAGGAGGTGATAGTGCCTCTGTATAAGTCTTTGGTGTGACCTCATTTGGAGTATAGTGTGCAATTCTGGAGACTGCACCTTGAAAAGGATATTAACAGGATGGAGTCAGTACAGAGGGTGGCTACTAAAATGGTTAGTGGTCTTCATTATAAAGCACATGAGGACAGACTTAAGGATCTTAATATGTACACCTTAGAGGAAAGGCAGGATAGAGGTGATATAATTGAGACATTTAAATACCTGCATGGCATAAATGCACAGGGGGATAATCTCTTTCAATTGAAGGCAAGTTCTGCTACGAGGGTACATGGGTTGAGGGTGAAGGGTGAAGGGGATTAGATTCAGGAGTGATATGCGGAAATATTTCTTTACAGAAAGAGTGGTGGATCAGTGGAATAGTCTCCCAGTGGAGGTGGTAGAGATGAGGACAGTATCTGAATTCAAAAAAGCATGGGAGAAACACAAAGGCAAGTGGCTTGCCCAAGACCACAAGGAGCACCTGTGGGACTAGAAACCCCAGTCCTTCCGGCCCAAGGTTGCTGTCCTCTAGTGGGATTTGAACCCCCAACCTTCCTGCCTGAAGTACCTTGCCCCAACCACTAGGCCACTCCCCCACTCCAACAAGGCAAAGTCCAATATCACCAGATGGACAAAGTGAAACAGTAGCGAACTGAGAATTCAAAAACTATGGGTTGTGGCGAGCTGGGAGACAAGTTGTTGGGGTGGATTGATTCAATCACAGTTTGGCAGAATAGAACAATATAAACATTGGATATTTCACCATGAGAAAATTAAAGTTCAAAACGTACATAACAACAGAAGGCAGGAGCAAGGGAATTCAGCTTTTGCCTTTTCTTGGGAGCTCAAGGTGAACTATATTCAGGTACAGCAGGTATTTTGCAGACACCAGAGGACTCACAGTCTAATTTTGTTCCTGATGTGATAGAGAGTTAAATACTTTGCCCAAAATCACAAGGAATAACAGTGGGATTCAACCCTGGCTTCCCTGGTTTTCACCCCACTGGCTACGTCGTCACTCCAGCCTTTGCTAGCTTATAGAGATTCAGACAGCAAAGTTAAAAAGAAATAAGAAAATAAGCATGCAAAGAGAGGGCACATGTCTCTGCTTGGGATCTGTCTACCAACACCACTGACTTAGGGGCCACTGTGCCGTACAAAGATATTGATGTAGCTGCAAACCATGAATCATAATTCAGTGTTAATCAGGGTTAGGTGGCAGCCACACCACAATATGCCTGAGTTGTTATTTAATTGCATTTGTGAAACTGGCTTGCCTAGTGCCATATTGTAAATTCCTGGATTTTTCTGTGAACTCTCCTCTCCTCACCCTCCTTCCCACTCCTATCAGATTATTTTTTATGTCTTGTGAGTCAGGCCATATAGATGGGAATTTATACCTTTAAATTGATTATAGCAGCTTTAATTTGAGCACTTTTTATATCTAATATCCACAATCATGTCACATTCTTAACAGAATGTGGTAAAGTAATAACAGGTATTTTTAGAACAATAACTAAGGTCTGTTATGAATGTATTCATTTACTTACCTGATGTTCCACTCCATTGAAATCGCATTTAGGTACTTTGTTGACTGAGAAATCAAAAAAACAATCATGCGTTGTAAGATGGTAAAAGGATATAAACAGATTGTACTGTAAGATGAAAGTTAAAGAAACTGTTTGAGACACTTCTCTGACAATATTCTTGGACATGGTCAAAGTTTGGACCTAGCCTTTTCCAGGCAAATCACATTACCAGAGCAAAGATTTATCCTTTATCTGCTGGTCACAACCCAGCGTTCCCCATTTAAAACAAAACAAAACAAAAAACAAGCTTCGTATGCGCCAGTTTCAAAACTAGCTGTTAACTTTGCTGGCTCTGTTTTATATTGCATTTACTGTAAGATCATTCCACAACATTTACATTCAGATCAGATATTCTTGAAAAACTCCTGCTTTATTTCTGAGTAAGTAAATTGAAAACAGTTTCTATCTGTGCATACTCGTAGAATAACTGTTAAGTGAAATGGACACTGCAGTAATACACAGAAGAATAGGAAACAGGGCATTGGACTTACCACAGATAACATAAGGACAAGCACAGCCTTCTTCAGGGGTGTATACTTCAGCTCTGTAGCCTTCTTCACATTCTTTTGTAACAGGATCACAGCCAGACATGTCACACTCTAAAAAAGAAAAAGCGGAGGCCTGAACTCACTGCAGGTTGCTTCTTTGGGTTTTATTTATTTTGTGGATCAGGCGCTAGCTACTATGCTAATTCGTTGATTTCCCTGAAACAGGAGACATTGTACTACCGTTCCCCAAACTAAATAACCAGAATTATAACTAGGGCATGTGTTTTTAGTTGTCTATAAAGTTTAGGGCTTTATGTTCCAGATAATTAAGAGTTTTTTTGAGGGGACATACAATTGGTATTCATCAGTGTTTTCAAGGCACAGGAACGGGACGAATCTGGTGAATGTTTCTCCTTTACAACATTCAAGGAAAAAGGCGTTTTCAATTGTTGTACCCCAAGAAAGCAGAGGGCTCACTGTTTCTCAAGGACATAAAGACATGTTTTTTTCTTCCATTGCATGAAGAAAGGTGGTATGTTTGAGGATACCAAAAATAACAAAAAATACCTTCCTTAAAACAAACTGCACTGTCTATAATATAAATGTAAGTATAAAACTGAACAGGAGGAGAGCCTTATATCTATCCATAGCTCTGTTTACCTCCTTGTATGTTACACAAAGAAAGGATATATCCCTTGTGTTTCAAAAAAAATCAGCTATCAGTATTGCACATTTATTATAATACATCAGTGACACAATTATTATAATACAAAACCACAATTGTCTTGTACAAAATACTCTATTAGAATATATGGATCATCCACTACAAGCCCTATTCAAAACTGGCCTACATTATGACAGCTAGCGTAGCAACAAAGTTACAAATGAACTGTATCAGAAGGTGTACCAATTTAACAGAACATTGCTACAACGGCGCTTCAGCCTTAATTAAAAGAAGACAGTCCTGAGAGCAAAAAAAAAAAAATAAATAAAATAAAATAGCAGGGAGATCATTGGAACATCTATTGCCGCTATTCATGGGACAGAATAACCCTGTATATGTCTAAGAGAAAGGTTCAAGAGGGTAGTTTTAAGGCAGATCATCTAAGTAAGGATGCTAAGTGGGTCTTAGGTAGATAACTAGGTGCCTATGCTTCTTTATGAAATAACAAGAAAAATCCTCCAGAAATCATACCTAATGTGACACTGCGGACACTGAGGCTTGCTCAGAAGCAGGTTTATATAGTCATGTGTAAAGTACACGTGCATTTGCAGAATTTATAAATCATAGGCCTGATTTTCAAAGGCAGTTACAAGAAAATCGGGCCCTGTGATTCCAACCCCACCCTAGAACATGCCTACCCCGGGGTTAATTAAGTACGCACGCTGTAGTCATCAGGCCTTTTCTTACACTTGTGTTAATTCTATAAAAGATTTTTCATTGGTATGCACTTGTACATGTGCATATAAAGCCTCTTCTAAAATTACCCCACCATGCAAGTATCTCGTATGACAAGTAGGCACACACTTGTATGTGACATCGCTGCAGGTGTGTGTTTGGTGGACGAACATGGGCAGAGTTATAAAGTATAAACTTAGGTTATAAACTGCATTTTAGCCTTAATTTCATTTGCTTTTCAGCTGGTATTTAAAAGGACACATAGGTCTTATGCATTTTTATAAAATAGGCTTAAAGTAGACACTTATCAGCCCTTCCTACCTAGACAACCTGTTACAAATTTACCCTCCACTAAGAAAACCGATAAGTATCTCTGAGAGTTTGCAGGCACTTGACAGTGACCAGAGTCTGTTTATAGATACCCACAAGTTTTCAGAGAGTTGAATGTTGTGATAGACTGGGGACAAAGGGCACAATGACTCTAGGAAGAGGAAGGGGACAGAAAATGAAAGATAATGAACAGAACCAATCCCCAAGTCTCCTGATCAATCATTTTGGTCATATGGTTCTCCAAGGATGTAGTATTTGTCTTTCAAAAGATTTCACTATTCTCAGACCCCTCAGGATTTCAATTTATTTTCACACTTTTTGTTTGATGCGTTGGGATACTGAGTAGAAAAACATCCAAGAAGGATGTCATTACACATCGATGGGACTGTTTCATGATGTAAAGCCCTGAAGATGCAGTATATACAGGGATAATATTCAAATCTTTGTTGGGATCTATAGAGTCTGACGGTCCATTCCCCTGCAAACCTTACACCAATTCTCAAAGGGAAAATGCATCTGCTTTTCCTATGGAAACTTTTCCCCTTCAAAATGCTGTATTAAAATACAGAGATACCCATTAGAAATGTGTGCATAATTAGGATGAAATAAGAACCATCAACGGCATTTCCTATTGTGTTTTGTTTTTTTGTGGAAATAGGAACACAATTTCCGACATTTTTTTCAGTTTGGTTTGTTCTAAAGTTCAGCCCGACTCATTACCCCCACTGACAAACTTTTATAAAGTCCCTTGAACCCCAAACTCTCCTTCACACCTTATCTCATAGAGTCCCAATGGCTAGGGCCGATCTCCAGTCACTCCTGTCTCCTGACTGTATTGTATTTCTAAATGTATCCCTCCTTCCCCATTTAGATCCAAGCATCCAGGAGGTAAAAGAGGGACTGATGAGGTTAGGGTAGCTGAGGGAATTTATAGACAAAGTTTGAGCGAGCAGAAAGGGGAGAAGATTAGACCCATCACCATTTCTTTTCTTTCTTTTTCATTTTGATTTAAAGTAAAGGAAATAAACAGAAAGAAGCAATAAACAAAATAAAAACTAACCAAAACCCTATCGACATGAAAAAGAAAAGAAGTTTAAACATGTTCAGTGCCCAGCCCCAGTACACACACTTACAAATTTCCTTTTGAAAATTTGGAGCTGGTAGTTTGCTCTTACCTTCCCTCTGCCTACTCTAAATCCCACTTTCAACCTTTCTCTTTTCACTGCACGCAAAAGTTGTGTGTTGTGAAACTGCACACATACATTTGGCCACCGAAGAGAGGGAACATCACCAAGAACATTGAGGTACGTTCCAACAGCAATTCCACAACATAGCAATACTTCTCTCTCCCCATCATTTTAATACATCATATAGATAAAAAGCTTTCTGTAATTGCTTACCCTAGCAACATGAAGACTGTTGCTGATACATAGTATGGAAGTCAGATATTTATGTGGAAACAGGGCACTTACCACAGCTAATAGTAGGGCAGCAGCTACCTAAAGTAGACATCTCCATTTCCAGAAATCCAGGATCACATGCCTTTATAGGGGGAGCACATAGTCTTAAATCACAGACTGAAAAAGAATAAGATTCTTTGATTAACTGAACCCCTTAGACAAGTTTTATCAGGGCAAAATTCTGATATCTGTCTGCCCTTGAGGATGCGCCCGTGGTTGTATTTTGCTAAAATTTGAGAGGACAGTCATATAGAAGATTTGTTTTAGACAGTTTTGTATGCCACCTTATCCTTCAATCAAAGTGGTCACAACACAATTGGGGGATACAGGATGCATATGCTAATACTTACAGGGAACATGGAGGGTTAAATGGTTTGCTCAAGACCACAAGGAGCAACTGTGGGACTTGAAACCCCAGTCCTTCCAGCCCAAGGTTACTGTCCTCTAGTGGGATTTGAATCCCTGACCTTCTGGCCTGAGGTACTTTGCCCCAACCACTAGGCTGCAGAATTCTGGCTAAATTATAGTCATTGGTCAAGACACTTCAGAAACAAAAAAATGATAAGCCATGCTTTCTTTGTGTGAAGCTAAAAGCATTCTTTTCTCCAACTTAAGGTAGTTTTCCCCATGGGCTGGCAAAAGTAAGCATGAGGATTTTTTATGAAATCCATCTGCCTGCATTTTGCAGATTTTCCCCCATGCCTTCAAAGTATCTGGGATTCGAGATTCCAGATGATTTTGAAGGGACACCCTCAGAGGATTTCTCTTCAAAAGTGACTTACAGGCACTATCTCAGGACTGAAATTGCCCCTTTCAGGTGATACTAGTCCCATAAAACATCAGAAACATATTGGGGACAAACCACCTGGAATAAAGTGGTATGTCTACTAAAGTGCGTCAGCTGCTACTGCGGGGCTAATGCAGTTGCAGCTAACCTGTGAAAAAATCAAATATTGCAGGCAATTTCCCGTGATATCTGATTTTTGTACAGTGCAGCTCCCTTGGGGCAGGATCCGGGTGTGCTGTTGGGGTAGCCATGGTTGGAGCCTTTCATGTGATGGCTGACAAAATTGGGCCAGATCCCAGCAGCAGATAATGTCAACTGAAGAAGTGGTGTTATCTTCTGAGAGGTCCATCAGGAGATCAGGACTCCCCCCTCCACAATATTAACAGTGAATATTTAAAAGAATTATGGTGGCCCTCCTGAAACATCAATCACCTCTGGACAGCTTCTGATCCCCATCAAGAGCTGCCTAGGTGGATCAGTGCATCCCCCCATGCTCAAAAGGCTCCTGGCTAGCCAGTTAGCTAAGCCCCCTCCTCACCCCCTAAAGCAGAATTGAAAGGTGGGGGGCCCTGTGGCCCCTGTCCACCCCACTACCACCTCCCTTTACTATACAATAATCCTGGCTAGCAAGGGAGGCCCCATGGCCCCCTGGTGGTTATTAGAAGAATGGGACAGGAGCTATCCGATGTATTCTTGCCCCATCTAGTGGCCCAATCGAAATAGCCACCATCATGAGGTGCTTCCCTCTAGCCTCTCACTAGGGGCAGCACCGTGAGATCGCAGCTGCCTTTGTATGGGCCTATGAGAAGGGCAGGATTCTCATAGGCCCAAACAAAGATGGCCATGAACTTGTGGTGCTGTCCCCTAGTAAGAGGCTAGAGGGCATCATCTAATGGCAGTGGCCATTTTGATTGGGCTGCTAGATGGGGCAGGAGCATATAGGATAATTCCTGTCCCATTCTTCTACTAGCCACCAGGGATTTAAAGGTATGTGGGGGGGGGGGGGGCAGGAGGGGTGTCAGGAGGTCAGGGGGGCTTTAGGGTCCCCCTTGCTGGTTGGCTAGTTGGGACTGTTGTTTAGTAAGGAGAGGTGGGAGTGAGATGGAGGGGGCCATAAGTCCCCGCCTTGTCAATTCTGCTTTGGAGGTAGAGGAAGGGGGGCTTAGTCGATTAGCTAGCGGGGACCCTTTTTTTCATTGAGAGGTACACTGATCCCCCCCCCCCCCCCGGGCAGCTCCCGACGGGGATTGGGATCTGTCCAGAGGGGACTGGTGCTGAAGAAGGGCACCACAGTTATTTTTCATATTGGTGGTGCCGAAGATCACAACTCCACTGCACTAACAAAATAGTGTGTGGGGGGGGGGGGGGAGAGGCAGGCTCGATCTTGGCAGTTGGAATGGCCAGATCGAGGCTCAGAGCTGCCATCAGCTTTGTGCACCTGATTGCTACCATCCATCCCCATGGATTTACCATGGAGACCCACGATACTTGCTTCTGCAAGCTTTGCAAGACTTCTCCCACGGTATATGCCAAAGCAGATAATGCAGGGTCTCCAAGGGAAATCCAGACTTCTGTAGTATCTACAGGACCTCTTCTGGGAATGCCCCCTACAAATACCACAGATGTTTGCTGCTTGCCGCACAGTTTTGGTTGCTAACGCACTGCATTAGCAGTCAAAACTAACACAGCTTAGTAGACATCCCCCAAAATGTCTATATATATGTTTGTGTTACTTAGCCTTCATTAATACAGGAAAGCTACAAAATCTGAGTGGAGGATACATGACAAGCCAGGAGAGGGGTGAAAAATTACCTGAGAAAGTAATGTTTTGCTGAAGTTTATCCAATAAATCTATTTTAAGTTATTTTATTTCAGGGATGTTTTATTGGTGTTTATTGGTTAAGAACTCAAATTGGAAGCCCTAAATATAACTCATGCAAATTCATTGTGGATCTCTTGCAAAGCTGATTGACTGTGGGGTCTCAAGGACAGGTTTGAGAAGCCTTGGTGTTCAGCTTGCCCTAGCACAGCAGGGGATCTCTATGCCTGAATTCTATAATTAAGCAATTATGCTCAATAAATAAGTAAATGGCCATGACTTGGGTGAGCAATTCTGAGATTTCTGAAGGGTGTCTGTAGGACACACACAATAATTGCAAACTTAAATACTTTACGATGGCAGCTTACCGCACTCTGTCTCTGTACAGCATGGATCACTTGAAAGCGTGTGGTTTTGGGGAACTTCACCCATTTTTGTGCATTCGACAGGAGAGTAGTCACATGGATGACGCTCATAGATGACTTCCCGTGTTGCTAAGTCACACGTGTAGTCCACGCAATTGTCTTCCCATGTGTAGCCAATCTGTGAGAGGAGTGAAAACATAAATCCCATGAATACAGTGCACATGTGAACTGCGAAGGAACTGTAGGGACAGAAGAGATCTTTCAAACATTTTGCAGCCTGAGGCTTTGGCAGTCTTCTGATATCTAGTTTGTTAGGTTTCCAGCCTAGTTCTTGAAATAAACAGGCCCAGATTTATGCATGTGCCCTTGCCTCCAGCAACAAGATTTAGAAAGCCCTTTGAAGCCTACAGAGAGCACTAATTATTTAATTGTCCCTTGTAACACATAGGCCTAAGTACAAGGAAGAACTTCCTTTCATCTTGACACAAACACCCTCCCCCCAACTTCCCCCACCACATTACATGAGTCTTCTTTCAGTTTTAAGGTAGCTAGAGTTGAATCTACTTCTCTTTGTAGACTGGCCCCCCTCTATGTTTTGTTGAGGATTGTACCTGCTGTTCTGTGCAGGTTAACCCCCTGTATTTTTTTAAATCAAAGCAAACTTATATACTGTAACTTTTACATTTCAAAATATAGAACAGTAGGTAGAACCTCTAAATAAATGTATGTGGGGGGGGGGGGGGGGAGGGGGGAAGTAACCTGCACAGACTCTTTTCCTCTCTTCCTGACCAAAACAAGCGCTTCAAAAATTTTGTATCTATGGGAGTCTGGAGCTTAAATTTGTCTCTGGATCTAAACAGTGTTCTTAGGTACCCCTTGATTTTACACATAGCTTGGTTTTAAAATTAACCTCAGTGGGCATGGTATTTAGCACCAGTGGCTAGTACAATTACAGTGGCTAGCCACTGGCGCTTAAGATTTAACCCAGATATTCAATGCCGGGACCCTATCCAGCCCCAGTATTGAATATCTGGAGTCACAGCATAGCCTCCGATGCCGCAGAAGCTAACCGGGCAGTGGCGATATTGCTCCGCTTCCTGGTTAGCTCCCACAGGTAAAGACAGGCCAGGTTTTGCTGCGCCTATCTTTACCTGCAGATCTCTAACCGGGCAGTGGTGCAATGTCGCCGCTGCCTGGATAGCGACTGGTGCGGCTGAATATCCCGCTTAGGAGCATTTACTATTACTACATAATAATATTGTTCTCCAGGTTCTGATTTCCTTGTTTTACTGTAAGTCCAATGTAACCCCACACTGGACATTTGAGTTATCTGGAAACCGCGCTGAAGTAAATAGTGCGGTATATAAAAATTCTAAATAAATAAATAAATTTACACAGTTTAAAGCTCTGTAAACCATGAAAATACCTTGGACTATCAGGCCTATAGAGTAGGTAGACTAGGGATAGATTTACTAAAGGCACTGCCACATTTCCACAGCTTAACATGCAGTAACGTGTTATTTACTGCAGGTCATGTTGTATGCAATATGACCTATTTGCTAACGATTTGCACTAACAGATGTAGCATATGCCACAACAATGGTTCATTCATAGACATCTCTTAGGGGACAATTTTCAAACTGTGCACACTGATAAAGCCCGTGGGTGCTTTTAACCATGGAATTGACACCTGCTTTCAAAATCAAAGTACTTGCATTCTTTTGGTTAGAAACTTTCTGTGGGTACAGAGTATGTGGGGTCACTTGCACCTGCTTTCTCTGAAAACAGGAGAAAACACACTGATGGTCCTACTTGCTAAAGTGTGTTTTGAGATTAACATTGCAATTTTTTTTTAGTGCCTTCAAGTCAATGCTAACTGCTGGCGACCCAGCATCCCCTGGGTTTTGTTGGCAAGGAATGGCCGGAAGTAGATTATCATGCTAAATTCCCAACATAGAGCGGGGCAGCAAATGGGTGGAGACTATGCATAACAGTTATTTTGCAGCTCATTACTACATATTAACTGTTAATGCAGTAGATCACCCAGAGCATTCAATGCCATTCGAATAGGCGGAGTTAACTGAATCTGTACTATCTGCGATGCAGTTAATGCATGGTAAGTGTATTGTCTTTTTGTTAATTGTTATGTGAAGATGCTCGGAATTTCCCCAACACAGAGGGTTTTCTTTTTTTTACTTTTTATTTATAATTACAAACTTAATGTCCATTCTTAGAATCAGAATGAAAGGAAAAATAACCTTTCACCCACAAAACAGGGGCAAAGTCCAAAAATAAAGGAAATACACAAATATAACAGAGGATGTTCACAGAAGAAATCAAATGTCACAGCAACGTGGTTTGATTTTTCTCGAGACACAAGAAATTCTATCAGCTCTTTTGGTTCAAAAAAGGAAAATTTTACCTTTGTAAGTTACATAACACTGAACATAAGAACATAAGATATGTCATACTGGGTCAGACCAAGGTCCATCAAGCCCAGTATCCTGTTTCCAACAGTGGCCAATCTAGGTCATACGTACCTAGCAGTTTCCCCAAAAGACACAGGTTCCTCAATGCTTGACTGGGTCAAGCATTGATATCCTGGGTCCCTTCTTCATAATGGTTTATGGACCTTTCCTCCAGGAACTTGTCCAAACCTTTTTTAAACCCAGCTACACTAACAGCCTTTACTACATCCTCCGATAACAAATTCCAGAGTTTGATTACACGTTGAGTGAAAAAATATTTTCTTTTATTAGTCTTAAATAGTTTACCCTGTAGCTTCATTGCATGTCCCCTAGTCTTTCTATATTCTGATAACGTAAACAATCAATCTACGTTTACCCGTTCCACTCCGTTCATTAATTTATAGACTTCTATCATATCTCCCCTCAGCCGTCTCTTTTCCAGGTTAAAGAGCCCTAACCTTTTTAGCCTTTCTTCATAGGAGTATCCTTCCATCCCCTTTACCATTTTGGTGGCTGTTCTCTGAACCCTTTCTAATAACGCTATATCCTTTTTAAGATAAGGCAACCAGAATTGCACACAATATTCAAGGGGCAGTCTCACCATGGAACGATATAGAGGCATTATAATATCTTTTGTTTTATTTTCCATTCCTTTCCTTATGATACCTAGCATTCTATTTGCTCTCTTGGCCACCGCTGCACATTGGGCTGAGGGTTTTAACATGTTATCCACAATGACGCCTAAATCTTTTTCCTGGGTGGTGGTTCCTAAAGTGGAACCTTGCATCGTGTTACCATAGTTTGGGTTGTTCTTCCCTAGGTGCATAACTTTGCACTTGTCCACATTAAATTTCATCTGCCATTTTGATGCCCAGTCTTCCAATTTATCAAGATCCTCTTGCAATTTTCCACAATCTTCATGGGTTTTAACAACTTTAAATAGTTTTGTGTCATCTGCAAATTTGATAACCTCACTCGTTATTCCACTTTCCAGATCATTTATGAATATGTCAAAAAGCAGCGGACCCAGCACAGATCCCTGGGGTACACCACTATTCACCTTTCTCCATTGGGAAAATTGGCGATTCAGCCCAACCCTCTGCTTTCTATCTTTTAACCAGTTCCTGATCCACAGTAGTACACTGCCTCCTATCCCATGACTCTTTAGTTTTGCCAAAAGTCTCTGATGAGAGACCTTGTCAAAGGCTTTCTGAAAGTCCAGATACACTACATCAACTGACTCACCTTTGTCCACCTGTTTATTCACACCTTCAAAAAACATAACAGATTAGTAAGACAAGATCTTCCTTGTCTAAAGCCATGTTGGCTGTCTCCCATTAGGCCATGACTATCTAAATGCTGAGTAATTTTATTCTTTGTGATGGTTTCTACCATTTTTCCCGGTACTGACGTCAGGCTCACCGGTCTGTAGTTTCCCGGATCACCCCTGGAACCCTTTTTAAAAATTGGTGTTACATTGGCGATCCTCCAATCTTCAGGTATTAGAGATGATTTTAATGATAGTTCACAGATTACTAACAGCAGGTCCGAAATCCCATATTTTAGTTCTTTCAACACCCTTGGATGTATACCATCCAGCCCAGGTGATTTACTACTCTTCAGTTTATCTAATAGTTGTAATACATCTTCCCGATGTATCGATATTTCCTTCAATTCTTCCACACCTTTAAGTACCACTTCAGTCATGGGTAACATCACTATATCTTCCTCAGTAAAGACCGAAGCAAAGAATTCATTCAGTTTCTCTGCTATCGCCTTGTCGCCTCTTAGTGCCCCTTTAACTCCTCTATCATATAATGGACCAACTGACTCTCTCACAGGTTTTTTGCTGCGAATGTACTTGAAAAAGTCTTTATTTCGCGTTTTTGCTTCCGCAGCAAGCTTCTTCTCAAATTCTCCCTTTGCCTGCTTTATCAATGCCTTGCATTTGACTTGCCAGTGCTTGTGCTGTTTCCAGGTTTCGTCGTTTGGCTCTTTTTTCCATTTCCTGAAAGATGCTTTTTTGGCAACAACCGCCTCTCTGACCTCACCTTTAAACCATGCTGGCAATTTTTTGGACTTCCTTCCACTTTTCTTAAAGCGTGGAATAAAGCTGGCTTGGGCTTCCAAGATAGTATTTTTCAACAACACCCAAGCTTGATGTAAGTCTTTAACCTTTGCAGCTGCTCCTTCTAGTTTTTTCTTAACTGTTTTCCTCATTTTATCATAGTCTCCCTTTCGAAAGGTAAAAGGTAGTACTGTGGATATCCTTACTATCTCTCCTCCACTAATTAAATCAAAGGTGATCATGTTATGATCACTATTGCCAAGTGGCCCCAACACCCTTATCTCTTGCACTACATCTGGTGTTCCACTAAGAACTAGGTCTAATATTGCTTCCCCTCTGGTCGGTTCATGAACCAGCTGCTCCAAGAAGCAGTCATTTATTTCATCTAGGAACTTTATCTCCCTAGCATGTCCTGCCGTGACACTGACCCAGTTGATACCAGGGTAGTTGAAATCATCCATTATTATTACTGTGCTGTAACTTTTGTTAGCTTCCTTGATTTCTTTGAGCATTTCATCATCCATTTGTTCATTCTGGCCAGGCGGTCGATAGTACACCCCCTCTGCCATCGCCTTTCCCTTTTTACATGGAATTTTAATCCATAGAGATTCTACAGCAAATTTTGTTTCCTGCAAAACTTTAATCCTTTCTTACTCAATGCCCTCTCTAACATAGAGCGCAACCTCTCCATCAATTTGATCAGCTCTATCATTACGATATAGTTTGTACCCAGGTATCACAGTGTCCCACTGGTTGTCCTCCTTCTACCATGTCTCTGATATTCCAATCATATCTAACCTCTCGTTTAGTGCTATATATTCTAACTCTCCCATCTTGTTTTTTAGACTTCTAGCATTTGCATACAAGCATTTTAGAGCCTGTATTTTATTCATATTAATTTGGCTATTGGTAGACATGGGTAAGTTGGGATCTTTAAGCTCTGTCTGCTCCATACTCGAGGGAAAAGGATATTACCATAAGCTCAGCTCCTAAACAAAGGGCTCTTGGCTTCAAAGTGCATTATGTGAAAAGTAAGGGAAAACTTGTATTTTTGCTCCCAAAAATAGCTCATCCATGCATTTGAAATATAACTGGACTGTAATATTGTCTGACTAAAGCAAAAGTCACAAGAGAGTAAGGTGGTTCTCTTGGTTATAACCTTAAGCAAGCTCTCAAGAAAACTAGTCAAATCCATAGAATTTTGCTGACCACCATACGAAACCTGTTGCTGAATGTCCACAGATTTCAAGGTCAAATACTGGGCTTCTGCCACCGAAGGCTATCTTCTTTCATCTATTTACGCAGCTTCTCAGCCGTAGCTAAAAGCAGAGACTTTGGAAAATTCAAAACGCCCAATCATGGCACCTAATTTGATTTCCAAATATTTTAGCTTTCATGTCGCCAGCAATTTGTCCTTGGCCGTAACTGAATTTAAGTCCGCTTGCTCTGCAAGGCACATCTCAAGCAGCCCTAGCCATACTCCTTGCTGGTTCTGCTCCTCAGAGACAGTGTTCACAGTTGCAGAAACTGAAACCACATCTTCAATCAAGCACACATACTGCTATGATAGAAACATAGAAACATGATGACAGAAAAAGACCACATGGCCTATCTAGTCTGTCCTTCCAAATCAACAACTACAACAGTCCACTTTTTACCTTTAGAGATCCTCTGTGTTGGTCCCATGCTTTTTTGAATTCAGTTACTGTCCTCGTCTCCACCACCTCCACTGGGAGACTATTCCACGGATCCACTACTCTTTCCATAAAGAAATATTTCCGCATATCACTCCTGAATCTATCTCCCTTCACCCTCAACCCACGTCCCCTCGTAGCAGAACTTGCTTTCAATTGAAAGAGGCTCTCTCCCTGAACATTTATGCCACAGAGGTTTTTAAACATCTTAATCATATCACCTCTATCCCCCCTTTCCTCTAAGGTGTACATATTAAGATCCTTAAGTCTGTCCTCATATGCTTTATAATGAAGCCCACTAATCATTTTAGTAGCCACCCTCTGCACCGACTCCATCCTGTTCACATCCTTTTGAAGGTGCGGTCTCCAGAATTGCACACTATACTCCAAATGAGGTCGCACCAAAGACTTATACAGAGGCATTATCACCTCCTTTTTTCTGCTAGCCATTCCTCTCCGTATGCACCCAAGCATCCTTCTAGCTTTTGCCGTCACCTTTTCTACCTGTTTAGCTACTTTAAGATCATCAGACACAACCACACCTAGGTCCCGCTCTTCTTTAGTGGACAAAAGTACTTCACCTCCTATACTGTATTGCTCCCTTGGATTGCTGCAGCCCAAATGCATGACCTTACATTTTTTAACATTAAATTCCAGCTGCCAAATTCTAGACCATTCTTCAAGCTTAGCTAGATCCCTCCTCATGTTATCTACACCTTCCTGGGTGTCTACTCTATTGCAGATTTTGGTATCATCCGCAAAGAGGCAAATCTTACCCGACAGCCCTTCCGCTATATCACTAGTATGTGATGCAGTCATACTAAAATGAGCCAGACCTACTAACTAGCTGACCAAGTGTTCAAAATGATTCTCATTAAACAAAAATAAAAAATTTAGAATGGGTGAAGGCAAATTTTCAATAGTAAGAGGAGAACGGAGGTGGCAATGTACACAAGCATAGCGGTATTTTAGAAAAGGCTCTGCTAAGTATGGAGCCTTTTCTAAAACAGTGCAGGAGGGCGTGCCAGAGGAGTCATTTTACAAATCTACATGTGGGAAAAATCAACGGAGCAAACTCAACAACTTCCATGTGTAGGTGCCTAAACTTATACATATGTCAGCCTTTTTGCAACCCTACATGAATAAATTCCTCTAGTTATCTACAGGTGCCACTATCTTTGTCTAATTTCATTTTGGAGGAGGAAATAACGGGGATTACGAGGATAACCCTCTTAATCCTTCCTGGAAAGGGATGGCTGAAATGAACACTTCTTAAAAACCAAGATATGCCAGGGAGCAGCTGTAAAACCTGATGTGGACGATTGCAGTCATACACGTGTATTCGCTATGTGAAATGGGGAATAATCCTGGGAAAGCCAATAGTCACCCAATAGCGCATGGTTTGGAATGTTATATCCTTGAAGGATAATAGCAAAACAAGGAAGTGAGGGCATCCTGACAGAGAGGTTCCAATAAAACTAAGGGAGATGTTTATTAAACCGCGGTAAAGTCACTGGCGGTAAGGGCAGCATTAAGGTGCCTGAAGCCATATAAGGCATTGGGCAGGTAGGGGGCATTCTGGTGTAAAGGGAGCAATGGGCTGTTTAATGCATCTGAACATGGCACCTTGACTGTTTAATGCACGTTAACGGGACATCGCACGTTAAGGTGACAAGCATGCACTTTAGGGTACATTAAGGCTGACAAACATGCTTTGAGTTGCACTAAGGGCTTTAAGGCGCCTTAACTTAAGCTGCCCTAAGGGCTGAAAGATGCCTTAATTTGACAAGCATGCACTATAAGGCACGAGAACAGCTGTAATCCTAATGCTTGCTAGAGCACCAAGGAAAGGCAACATACAGGTGATGGAAAGAAGGAGAGGTGGGAGCTGATGGACCTGCAATATCCGTGGGCACCCTATGTGGCAGCAGGTAAAGCAGACAAACATTTTGGAGGAAGCTGTACCGATGCACAGGATGGTGCCAATGTAAAGTGCTGCAATGACAGTGTGTGGCATAGGATGGGGAAAATGTGTCCCCCAGCAGAAGCAGAAGCAACATGATGTGTGCAATGACAGGAGGACAGAGTAGTAGTAGTGACGTGCAGAACAGGCAAAGGAGAGGCAAGTGCAAAGAGCCAAAATGCGGAAAAGAGTACTAGTGTAGGTCATGGAGTAGCAGCCTGCACAAGAAGACAGGACTATACACAGCTGACAGAGGCAGATAGATGGGCTGAAGGATGGATGGCGGTTGAGGAGATGGTGGTATGGGCTGGCAGCATAGATCTGCAGAGCCCTGACTGTTACAGGTATGAAAATGATCTGAGTAGCACAGTCACAAAAGAAGAAGAGGTAGGAATCTAACCCCTGTTCCCTGCTTGCTGAGACCTTGAACTAAACACTAGGCTACATCTCCACACCTCTCTGCATGGCAATGGCTGGATACAGAGACCACAGGTCACAGCCTTAAATGTCTGCTGTGTGTGCTGCTATAGGGTAGCCCCACCAGTATCCATGATGCAGTGCACATGCAGAATAGCAATGTACAGCTGAACACCAAATGGTGAATGCATGTATCCATCATCAGCTTAGTAAGAGGAACCAACAGTGCCTGATACAAGCACAGAGCAACTACAAACCATGCTACTGAGCAGTTTCTGTGGTCACCCTGAGGGTAAGGATGGCACAGATCTCCATCATTACCAGCGTGTAGAAGGCACTGTCTACAGTGTGATAGGCTAGTCACATTTGGACCAGGACCTACCTAGAACAGCATATTGCAATACCCACTGTTACAATGCTGATGCCATGGCTACCAACTACGAGAGAACAGGGGCCTCTAGATCTACATGGGCTTATTACCAGCCCTACCAGTAATACTGGGAGTAGGCCTGGAACACCTCCCTTTCCAACTCCATAAGTCTAGCATTCACCTGCTGCCTACCACTGGGTACGCCAGTCATGTCCATACCAACCACTGGCCAGCATGCGATGCATGTGCACAGAGCAACCATGAGCACTTAGGCTTGAGATATATGGCATGGCCACTCAGCAGTTGGCTCAGTGATCTGGACAAAAAGCATACCCCTCTCAATAGAATCGGACACCATATAGCACTATATGGATACATAGCCATGCCATGGTCACTGCTCAGTCAGAATGAGAGTGGCCCTCCCCCCCCTCAGCATGACATGTTGTGGCCACCTGGTCCATGCAGTGGCAGTCGGGCACTATGATGTCCCAATGTCCCAGCCATTGCCCCACCCCCAATGTAGATGGATCCTGGCCAATCCGCCCTGTTCGGGCCATACCCACAATATCTTGCTCCTCATTATGCACATTTGCAGGCTAATGCTGGAAACAGCTTAGGCACTTCAAAGCTCAGTGAGATGGAGAAAGCCACAAAATTATGGATAGACATACACACACACTCATATTGATGCACTGTGCAAAGATGGGTATGGTTGGCATTCCTGCCTGCCATTCTGGTCACAAACTCAGCTCAGGCATTGTTAAGGTGAACTCATTGTGCAGGGGCTAGTAGTAGTGCTCCGGTGTTAACAGCCGCTCAGTGTGCTGGTGCCGTCAGCTGACTCTCCATCCAGCTGAGGGTAGTGGAGCCTATCTATGTGGGTAATTACACACTTGCTGGCTGATTCATTGGGGGTTGCACATTTTGGTGTTGTACCTGCACTGTAGGATAAAATCTAGGGACATTCATTGCATGATCCACAGCCAGGACCTGAACCTGTGATCCTCTGCTTCACTACACACCAACTGTGTGACGTGCACCACAGTGCTGCCACATAGACACATCAATCCCTGAAGCTAACATGCTTCCTATCAGACCTTGAAACATGTTGCACTGTGCACAGTGCAATGGAGCAGGGCATGGCTTGGTCTGCTTCAGGCGGGTGTCGCTTCCCCCTCCGCCAACACCCCCCATGCCATGCTGACATGCCCATGTACTGTCAGTGTTGGTGGCGTACAGTCCCAGGCCAGCCAACATGCAGGTAGGTGGATAGCTAGGGCACAGGTTCTGGGGGGGGGGGGGGGGAGGGGGAAGGTGGTGTTGCAGAGGCATACATGGATGGCCACACATCCCCACCCCCACAACCATCTGCCTCTCCAGAGACCCCATCACCACCTGCCAATGTTATGTCTCTTCAACCTGGGGAAGAGATGGCTGAGGGGTGCTATGTTATAGGTCTAGAAAATATTGCCTGGAGTGGAATGGGTAAATGTTGATTGTTTATGCTATCAGAATGTAGAAAGACTAGAGGACCTGCAATGCGGCTACAGTATATCCCATTTCAGACTACTAGGTGAAAATAACTTTTCTGTCAATGCATATTCAAAGCCTGCAATTCATTAACGGATGGTGTAATAAAGGCTGTTAGTGTAGCAGGGTTTTAAAAATGTTTGGACTGATCCCTGGGGAAGGTCCATAAACCATTTTTAAAGGGGACCCGGGATTTGGACTGCTTGCCCCATTCCAACATTGTGGATCTTGTGTCTTTTGGGGAAACTGCTAGGTACTTGTGACCTAGACTGGCCACTATTGGGCACAGGCTACTGGGCATGATGGTCTGACGCAATCTGGTTTATTTTCTAATCCTATGTTTTTACGTGCCCCCTAGGCAGCTGCCAGGTCTGCCTCTGTGCACCAGCAGCCCCCACTGCATGATCCACATGCATCCTCTTTTGCCCCATTTGCACCATCAATATAGTGCCCTTTCATACTTGGGCCACTATGCTGTTGCTAATAGAGCACTGCTATCACTTTCTTGGGCTCACCTGTCTGTGCAGCACATTGCCTGTTTCATGTACAACATTAGAGTTAAATGTCAACCGCTTGGATAACCATGAAATGCGGTTTAAAAGAAATGTTAAATAAATAAATAATACATTGAAACCCTCTGCCCAGTGTGCAGCCATGGCTAAGAAAGCAAATAGCATGCTAGGAATCATAAGGAAAGGAATGGAGAATATTATGGCTATTATAATGCCTCTGTATCATTCCATGGTGTGACTGAATCTTGAATATCGTGTGCAATTCTAGTCACTATCTTAAAAAGGATATAGCAGAATAAGAAAAGGTACAGAGAAGAACCACCAAAATAATAAAGGCGATGGAAGGATGCCTGTATGAGGAAAGGCTGAAAAGCTTAGGGCTCTTCAACTTAGAATAAAGGTGGCTGAGTGGGAGATATGATAGAGGTCTCTAAATAAATGAATGGAGTAGAATAGGTAAACACAGATCGGTTGTGTACGCCATCAAAAAGTAGAAAGACTAGGGGACAAGCAATGAAGCTACAAAGTAGCACATTTAAAACTAATCAGAGAAAATATTTTTTTTCACTCAAAGTGTAATTAAACTCTGGAATTCATTACTGGAGGATCTAGTAAAAGCTGTTAGAGTAGCTGGGTTTAAAAAATGTTTGGACAAGTTCCTGGAGGAAAAATCCATAAACCATTATTAAAGAGGACCAGGGAAATCCACTGCTTACCCTGGCATAAGCAACCTGGAATCTGTGTACCTTTTTGGGAAACTGACAGGTACCTGTGACCTGGATGGGCCGCTGCTGAAAACAGGAAACTTGGCTTGATGGACCCTTGGTGTGGACATTTCTTATGTTCTTATTTACATGTAGATTTCTGACTTGCCCTTGCCACTTCCTGACCATGTTCCTAACACACCCTCTTGCAATTTCTATGCACAGTTATAAGGACATTCACGTGAAAATTTAGTCCTTTCTAAAATTGCCATTGAAACGTGGATGCCATTTCCACATTTAAATGTTGGATTTTCCACATGTACATTGTGAATAAGGCTTCTAAAATAACCCCCTTAATTGAATATAATTGTATCTTTAAGAGACACAAAACCAAGTATGAAAATAGGCCGTTGCTTTGATTCAACACCTACACCTGCAATATCATCATATGCCTCTGTTTTACAATGAGCAATCAATTAAACGGAAATGCTTAAAGCAGTTCTCTAAAGACAGCACATGGAAGTGCCAAATATTTTATGAAATAAAATAATACTTACGTACACCGTCTTAACTACACTGTGGATAGGCTTTATGAATAGTGCTGTAATTAATCTCTAATTTGTCTGACGCCCTAAAGCAGGCGGATTATGCTGAAACATTGATGTTGGGTCCAATTGAATTTTGTAATGTTTGGTGAAGCAAACACACACAAAAAAATAGCCACACTTAGAAAAGTATTATTTGTTCTTTAAAATATTTGGCACTTCTAAGTGTTGTCTTTTAAAAGCTACTTTAAACATTTAGGCATTTAAGTCTATTTGATTGCTCTTTGTTAAACAGAGGGATATAGCGACATTGCAGGTATAGGTTTGAGTGGAAGCAATGTTGTCTTTTCATATCTGGTTTTGATGCCTCTTAAAGACACAATTATATTAGTTAGGTTTCATACTGAAGCAAGACATACAAATCTGAGAACTGTGTCTACTCGCTTTTTGTGTGGTCCAGTTAGTTCTCATGATCTCAGGTTATTAATATCTGGCTAAACAAAAATATAACAAGCCAGTAAAAGGAAACACAATGCTCATCCTACCTCATGCTCTTGTCCATTGAATGTACATGTAGTTATTGCCACTGCAAAAGAAAAAACAGATCATAGCCCGTAGCATAGTACAAACATCTCAGCTTTTGGGGAAATAAAATTGCTACTCCATAACATGGCGGCAGCCGCAGAAAACGTGTCCTTCCTCTTTTCCTCCCCCACCACGGGGTATGTTCTGCTATTCTACTGCCATTTAGTAAACATACCCCAATGGAGTATATTCAAACGTGCTTATTGATGAGGTGTTGAAGATTAGCTCATAGGTCTGCGGCAGCGCTAGTGAGGAATTTATACATGTTTCTTCTCTATTTTAAGTGTACAGTACCCACAATTCTTTGGGGGTTTGGAAGGGAGTAGTGAAAAAAAAAATGGCAGAGGAGGTGTGTTGGAACAATGTTATGCCGGAATGCTATCTGGCACACAAACGTCAAGATTATTGTGTACAGAATTCTTGCAGAATATTATCGGTGTTTCTGTCAGAGATATTATTCGTAGCAGAACTTCTGCTCAGAATAATAGTGTTGTTTATGTGCCAGCTTGCCAGCCCCTGCAGGCAAATGGCAAACAGGATTTTTTTGTGGTGAGATATAGAGGCTGCCAGTGCAGATCTGTGTTCGCATGCATCTGGCTTGCTCTCCTTGTGTACAGCTTTTTGCGCACAGCGCATTTGCATGCTATTTGCTTACAGCGTGGAGAATAAAACTTCTGTGTTAGGAAACCCTGCACTGAGCTTTACTGCAGGACTCTAACACATGGTTTCTGCATTGGCCTCTAGTTGATTAATTTCAACACAGTTTGCCTGCAAGATACTTTGGCTTCCCATGCAAAACGCAGGGAAAAAGTACTGTACATGTGGTCGTAGTCTTCCGTAAATACATGCGTACAGCTTAAGGAAACAATTTCTTATTTTACACACAAAAGTCCTGAATAAGCTTTTGAAAATACAATCATAGGGACCCTTTCATTACAGTGTGCTGTAGTTTTGCACCTAGTGCTTGAAGGGCATGAAAGTTCATGCATGTTAAGTGCAAAGACTCCACGTTAATTGCGGGGTATGTGAAAAATATGTTGCTAGCAGTTAACATGCAGTGCCATGTGCACTAATACCATGGGTGCACTTAACTCCACCTATTGAGGTAACTGCACCCACGCTAACTGCAACAATGACAGTGAATGGCTTTTACCAATGCACTGACTGCAATGCACTCACCACACACAATCACCCCAAGGCGCAAAGCAAAGTTAGTACATGAATCAGCCACATGTTAACTATCCTGCCCCTGGGCTAACACTTACAGTGGGCCCAAACATGTGGTTACCATGTACCTAAACCAGCGTTAAAAGACCTCCATAGTGTATATGGTATGAAAAAGCTGCTAATTAAGAGTATAGTACTGAAAAAATATATGCAAATTATACTATGTTGTAGTTTTTCTGAGAACTAAGGGGTAATTTTATAAGGGGGTGTACACTTTAAGCATTAGTGCATGTATGGGGCCACCTACATGTGTCAATGATCTATTATAAATTATTGATCAGTGTAAACGTGCATTATGTTGGCACAATGGCGTGTACTTTGCCAATGGGCGTGCACATAGGTGGAGTTTGGGCCGAGAGCACAAGTATGCACATAGATTTTAGGATACTATGATTTACACACATTCTTGAAAAATACAGGCATGGGCATTTATGCCTTAACTCTGCCAATTACAGTAGCATTTTATAAAGACGAGTAGGCGCATACTTGAATTTATAAAACACGCTTTAAAATGTGCTCCAACTAGGTGTCCCCTCATAAAATTACTCTTGAAATGTTAGAGTTATTATGGGTAATATAATATTTTTGATTTATAGTCAGAATGTCTTGATTCTTCAACAGTAGCACTGACCAATCAAAATACAAAATATGACTAACTTAGATATACCAGCTCAGTTCAATTTGAAACATTTAAGCACTTCTGTTATCATGCCGTCAGAAGGCAAACATAATCTGATTCTGCTTGCCCATCCTAAATGTCATCTTCAACATCTCATCTCTGGACGTATTGCCTACAAGAATGTAGCAGTGAAATACAGAGCTGTAAGCATTAACTTGTATAACATACATCTGTAATACCTGAAGATTGGAGGATCGCCAATGTAACGCAAATTTTTAAAAAGGTTTCCAGGGGTGATCTGGGAAACTACAGACAGGTGAGCCTGACATCAGTACCGGGAAAAATGGTAGAAACCATCATAAAAAACAAAATTACTCAGCATGTAGATAGTCATGGCTTAATGGGAGACAGCCAACATGGCTTTAGCCAAGGAAGATCTTGTCTTACTAATCTGTTATGTTTATTTGAAGGTGTGAATAAACAGGTGGACAAAGGTGAGTCGGTTGATATACTGTATCTAGACTTTCAGAAAGCCTTTGACAAGGTCCCTCATCAGAGACTTTTGGCAAAACTAAAAAGTCATGGGATAGGAGGCAGTGTACTACTGTGGATCAAGAACTGGTTAAAAGATAGAAAGCAGAGGGTTGGGATAAATGGCCAATTTTCCCAATGGAGAAAGGTGAATAGTGGTGTACCCCAGGGATCTGTGCTGGGTCCGCTGCTTTTTAACATATTCATAAATGACCTGGAAATGGGAATAATGAGTGAAGTTATCAAATTTGCAGATGACACAAAACTATTTAAAGTTGTTAAAACCCAGGAGGATCATGGAAAATTGCAAGAGGATCTTGATAAATTGGAAGACTGGACATCCAAATGGCAGGTGAAATTTAATGTGGACAAGTGCAAAGTTATGCACCTAGGAAAAAACAACCCAAACTTTGGTTACACAATGCAAGGTTCCACATTAGGAACCACCATCCAGGAAAAAGATTTAGGCGTCATCGTGGATAACATGTTAAAACCCTCCGTCCAAGGTGCAGTGGTGGCCAAGAGAGCAAATAGAATGGTAGGAATCATAAGGAAAGGAATGGAAAATAAAACAAAGGATATTATAATGCCTCTGTATCGTTCCATCGTGCGACCGCACCTTGAATATTGTGTGGGATTCTGGTTGCCGTATCTTAAAAACGATAGTGTTATTAGAAAAGGTACAGAGAAGAGCCACCAAAATGGTAAAGGGGATGGAAGGATACCCCTATGCAGAGAGACTAAAAAGGTTAGGGCTCTGCAATCTGGAAAAGACGGCTGAGGGGAGATATGATAGAGGTCTATAAATTAATGAATGGAGTGGAATGGGCAAACGTAGATCGATAGTTTGCGCCATCAAAATATAGAAAGACTAGAGGACATGCAATGAAGCTACAGGGTAACCTATTTAAGACTAATAAGGAGAAAATATTGTTTTCACTCAACGCATAAACAAACTCTGGGATTTGTTAACCGGAGGATGTAGTAAAAGCTGTTAGTGTAGTTGGGTTTAAAAAGGTTTGGACAAGTTCCTGGAGGAAAGGTTCATAAACCATTATTAAAAGGGACCCAGGATATCACTGCTTGCCCCAGTACAAGCATTGTGGAACCTGTGTCTTTTGGGGAGACTGATAGGTACTTATGACCTAGATTGGCCACTGTTGGAAACAGGATACTGGTCTTGATGGACCTTGGTCTGACCCAGTATGGCATATCTTATGTTCTTATACAAAATCTTCCTTAACTTTCTGAGAAGGGATGTGAAATGCACCAAAAGCGCATTCGTTCCCTGCTGAACAATAATCCAGCCCCTTTGGAGACAAGAAGAAAGTCTTGCATTGTCCTGGAGAGGTTCCAAACAAGATTAGGTAGTAGATAGGTTTGAAATACCAAAGCCAAACCAAATTTTAAAAATAATCTACCTGCTGCCACTGGGTAGAATGAAGCAAAGAGGGCCTTAGAACTTCTCCTGGTCTATGTTAAAAAAGTAACTATAGAAGGAAGAATCTAGAAGAAACTAAGAGGAGAAAAGGAGGCAATGATTAGGTTTCACCTTCAATATGCTCAGTAGCTGTTTCAGTAGAGATTCAGTCAAAGCCCTATCAGATTCAAGAAAGGAAGGGTTCTCTTTGAAGAGGGGTCATAGTTACAGATAGATGAAAATTCAACGGCCTCTGGTTGTATCAGCTTAGAGGATGGAAGATAGATAAATAATTGTGCATTATGCTTGGAGAATTATTATATACCTTTCAACTACCCCAGGATGCGTGTCTATATTAAGAATTTATAGTTGCTGATCTTTGATTCCTGGAACGTTTAATAAAGACTATGACGACAATGATTTAATATGTATTGGATATGACTGCCACAAATTTTCTCTCTCAAAAATCCCATGGCTCCTGTTCCAAGTCAGAGAGCAATATCAGAAAGTAAAGGGATTTATACTTACCACATTCAGAAACAGGACAGCAACTGTTCTCAGGAGTTCTTGTTTCTAGTTTGTAGAATTGATCACATACCACTGGGGCATTATTACATGTTGATTCATCGCAAACTAAAAAGCAAAAAGAATAAGTTAATCACATCCATTATATCTTATCTTCTAGACAAGATCTGATTTTAAAATTTATCCAGATATCTTTAACTAGATATTTAGTAGGACTTAACGTGTTACATTTCCCCCTGACTATACCTAGTTAAGG
The DNA here is from genome assembly GCA_033557465.1 of Ichthyophis bannanicus. Taxonomy (NCBI): domain Eukaryota; kingdom Metazoa; phylum Chordata; class Amphibia; order Gymnophiona; family Ichthyophiidae; genus Ichthyophis; species Ichthyophis bannanicus. The sequence continues at coordinate 111,264,135 of CM066047.1, read as the reverse complement.
TTATCCAGATAACTTTAGACCTTCCTTATCTCCTTATCAGAAGCAGTTAAGGCAAACCAGAAAATCGGCACAGTCCAGCTAAATTCTAGACATGCCTCCAGAAGGCTGCCACCACCACCTTATTTGAATTGGTTTTCTTCCTGCAAAGCCAAAACCAACCTGGGCTCATAGGTAGCCGGTGACTCACTTGTTTGAGAAGGTTGAAGCAAAGCTTCCCTGCATTGTACAGATTTGTCTCTCTTCTTCCACCTTGCGCCCCCCTGCTTTGTCCTCTCTGTGCCCTTCCCTCACTCATTTGCCCTCTCCTCATATGGCTCCCGTCTACACAACAATCTCATGTGCTCTCCTTCCCCTGGATATTGCTGGAGCTGGAGAAAATGTTTGTTCATTTCTGGTCACCATCCTAGTTCCCATCTTGTTCTCAGTCTAAACAGTTACTGGTGCATGATCTAGCCCCTGATCCTGTTTGCTAGCCTCAGTTTGGGGAAGGCTTAGCCTCCCCAACAGGCCAATGCAGAAAGCCGGCGCTGATGTTACACGCTATCAACTTTTGATGCCTATTTGGAGCGTACCGATAGTGTGCTACTTCAGTGCGCAGATACAGAAAGGAGTGAGCATGCAAATTAGCCACGCGTTAATCTGAGCGCATGCAAATGAGCCACCCATTAAAGTATGTGCAAAATGGCAGCGTTAATTGGGAGAGCCAGCCAAACACATGCTGACAAGAAGATGGCGCAAGTTTGGCATGCTCTCCCATAGAAATGGGCACCGTGTGGCTAATTTGCATAAGAGCCCCAACAGTATTTTAATGGCATTGAGGGCTTTCTTGGGTGCCTGGATCATCTGAGGTGAAATGTCAAACTCCCCTCAGATGATCCAGGCATCGGGGAAAGCCCTGATGCCATCATAATATTGTCGGGGCTGGTGCTCCCGACAGAAAGTGACTCCCTGGTGGTCCAGCGGCCCTGATCCCCCACCTGCCCAAGTGAAAACAATCCTTGGTGGTTCAGTGGCCTTGAACCTCCCCACCTGCCAAAGTAAAAATAATCTCTGGTGGCCAAGTGACCCCGAACCTCCTGTCCAACCAAAAATAACCCTGGTGGCCCAGCAGCCCCAAACCCCCCTCCCTCTCCTGGTACCTTTATAAATGAGTGGGAGTGCTGCCCACCCACTCCTACTCTTGCTTTGCCATCTTGAAAAATGGTGGCACCTGGCCATATAAGGCATATTCTATATGGGTCAGATTGCCATTTAAGGCATATTCTGTATGGTATTCTGACTAAGCCTGGTGCATCCCAGCATGCACTGTGCAGGGCCAGGCACTGCCATTTTTCAAGATGGCAGAGCAAGAGCGGGAGCACTGGGTAGTGCTCTTGCTTGTTTCTGAAGGTACCGGGAGGGGTGAGGGCTACCAGAGATTATTTTTTCTTTGGTGGGGGGGGGGGGAGGAAATCGAGGCTACTGGGCCACCAGAGATTTGCTTTCTGTCGTGCAGTGGCCCTGGCAGTATTATGATGGCATCGGGAGCTTTCCCTGATGCCTGGATCATCTTTGAGATTTCTCCTCAGATGATCCAAGCATCGGGGAAAGCACCTGATGCTATCAAAATACTGTTGGAGGGGAGCACTTGATGTTTAAGTCACCTCAGACTCAGGCATAGAGATATTGGCATTAAGGCTGGTTGCGTAATCCTCTACATGTTTCTCTGGGTCAGGCACAGCCAATATTTGCATAGGAGTTTATTATGTGCAGCTCATTTGTCTATAATCTAAATACATTTAAATAGTCTTGTTAATTGTGTGCTAGTTTTTCCGTTGCTGTTTACGCCTGCGTCCGTTTCTTTTCTGCATTTGCGGGTAGCAGTAAGTGTGCTTAAAAGTGGCGCTATCTTTGCTTGCAGACTGCACTAGTTTTCTGCATTGGCCTCCAAGCCTCTTCTAGTGAATGCCTATGCCTGCACTCAGTAAACAAAGCACTTGTACCATGGATATTTCTTGCAAGCCAGCAGGAGGAACGAGAAGAAGAACCAAATGTAATCAGGATAGTATGCTCATTCAGACTGATCTCAGTATGTACCAAGCCCACATTATCTAGCCAATGCATCGTACAGGGCAGTACGTCATTATAATATGACCAAGCTATTTCTGACATCTTGCTGCACATCAAGTGAAATCTTTGCATCGCTCACTAGACAGAATAACCAAACATCTTTCTTCAATCTAAACCTCTTCCAATCTAAATAACACACTCGAAATACGCCAGAGTGTGCACTGAAACATTCTTAGTCCACTTTAACATACTGCAGAAAGCACACTAACCACATATGGTCTCTGAACAGCATGGATTGTTAGGCATTGGTCGGCTAGTCTTCACCTCTCCCTGCTTTGTGCAAGTGACATCAGATGCCGGACAAACATAATCTCTACTGACGACTTGCAGTGTATCTTGCTTACAAGCGTAGTAAGTACAGTTCTCTTTCCATTTTTCACCAGGCTGTTGAAAGTAAAATGAAGGAAGTTTATGACAGCTTATGTGTAAAGACAAAAGAACAAAAAACTTGCTCAGACCAGTTTCTAACTGCAAAGGAATGTAGACAGTAAACAACGCAGCTCTAAGGTGGTCTAACATAAGATGCCCTAAGGGCTTTAACTTGACAAGCATGCATCTACAGGCATGAAAACACCTGTAATCCTAACACTGGATAGAGCACCACAGAAAGACAATGTAAAGGTGATGGAACGAAGGATGGGTGGGAGCTGATGGACTTGCCATATGGGTGGACACCCTATGTGGCACCCAGTAAAGTGGACAAGCATGTGGGAGGCAGCCGTACTGATGCACATGGTGGTGCCAATGTAAAGTGCTGCAATGTCAGTGTGTGGCATAGGGTGGGGAAGACGTATCCCCCAGCTGAGCCAGAAGCGGCAGGATGTTTGCAGCCACAGGAGCACAGAGTAGGAGTGATGATGTGCAGACCAGGCACAGGAGAACCCTGACTATCATAGGCAAGAAAATGACCTGAGTAGCACACAGTTGCAAAAAGAGCAAGTAGGAATCAAACCACTGTCTCTGATTTACAAGAGCATTGCACTAACTGGTATGCTACACCTCCACAACCTGCAATGTCTGGGTTGTCACAAAAGGACTGCTGGTCCTATCATTACCACAGATAGTAGGCCTGGAAGATCTCCTGTCCCAACCAACTAGCTCAAACAATCACCCACATTAAGCACAGTCAAACTGCACCTGCTGCCCATCACTGGGTTGTCCAGCCATGCACATACCAACTGCAGACAGTCCGCTGGTACATATACACCCATCATTTGAGTCAGTGATCGAGCCCCTAGGACAGGAAGTGCACCCAAATCACTGGAATCAGACATTATATAGCACTATGTGGAGATATAGCCATGCCATGATCACTGCTCGGTCAGGGTGTGAGTGCCCTCCCAGCAGGACATGCTGTGTCCACTCAGGCCATGCATGAGGCAGACGGGCACTACAGCATATCAGTCATTGACATTACCTCCAATGCAGACCCATTTTGGCCATTCCGCCCTGTTTCAGGCCATAGCCACAATACATTGCTCCTCAACATGCACATTTGCAGACTAACGCTGGAAACAGCGTAGGCACTGCAAAGCTCAGTGAGGTGGAGAAAGTCACAAAACAATGGATAGACATACACACACACACACACACTCATATGGCCATGCTGTGCAAAAATGGGGATAGTCAGCATTCCTGCCTGCCACCTTGGTCCTGATATCAGCTCAAGCATTGTTAATGTGTGCAGGACTGATCAATGTGCTGGTGCTGTCAGCCTGACTCTCCATCCAGAAGAGGATAGTGGAGCCTGTCTGTGTGGCTGATGGATGTTTGTGCCCTTGCTGACCAATTCATTGGGGGTTGCACATGTTGGTGTTGTACCTGCACTGTGGGATAAAGTTTAGCCACAGGAACATGTAATGCATAATCCACAGCTAGGAACCAAACCTGTGATCCTCCATACACATACACTCTAACTGTGTGCATGGAGCCACAGTGCTGCCATATGGCTGCATTACTCCCTGGGGCTGACATACTTCTCATCAGACAGACCTTGGCACATGCTGCATTGCGCACTGTGCAGAGGACCAGGACATGGCTTTGGTTTGCTGCTGACAGGTGCCACTGCCCCCTTCTCCAACACCCCATACTATGCTGATATGCCCACGTGCTGTCTGTGTGCAGTCCCAGCCCATCCAACATATGGGATAGCGGGTGCCTAGGGCACAAGGTCTGGATGGGGGTGGGGGGGGAGGTGGGCAGAGGCATACATGGAAGGCCACATTTTCTCCCCACAGCCATTTGCCTCTGCAGGGATCCCATCACCGCCTGCTAATGTTATCTCTTTTCAACCTATGGAAGAGACAGCTGAGGGGTGTTATGTTAGAGGTCTATACAGTCTTGCCTGTGGTGAATTGGGTAAATGTGGATTGATTGTTGACGCCATCCAAATGAAGTAGGACTAGGGGACATGCAATGCGGCTGCTGTGTAAGCCACTGAGGACTACTGGAGTGAATGGTTTCTCAGTCAACGCATATTCAAACTCTGGAATTCTTTTCTGGAGGATGTCGTGAAGGCTGTTAGTGTAACTGGGTTTCAGATATGTTTGGATAGGTTCCTGGGGAACGGTCCTTAAACCATTACTGATGACGGGCCCAGATTATCCCCTGCTTGCTCAATATATGCACCGTGGATCCTGTGTGTCTTTTGGGGAAACTGCTAGGTACTTGTGACCTAGATTGGCCACTGTTGGACACAGGATACTGGGCATGATGGACCTTGGTCTGATACAATCTGGCATATTTGCACATCTTATATTTTACCTAGGCAACTGCCTGGTGTGCCCTGTACAACAGCGGCCTTCACTGCATGGCCCACATGCACCCTCCTTGCCCCATTTGTACCATCAACATAGTGCCCTTTCATACTTGGGCACTGTGCTGGTGCTGCTAATGAAGCACTACTATTTTCTTGGGCTCATCTGTCTGTGCATCACATTGCTGACTTTAAATGGGCTCTCCCTCCTCAAAATATACCCTTTCCGCGAGGTTTTGATCTGTGTTAGGGTTCTCAGTGTTAAGGTGCCATCATTAAGGGAGCAGGCCTTGTTCCCACTCACTCCCTATCCTTTGACCCCCACTCTCCGCCCCATGGACCCTACTCTCCGCCCACAGGATGCTTTACGCTGCCGGTATGTTAGCATGCGTTAAAGTGGCTTTTTGGATGCGCTAAGGGTAAAAATGTGCTGTTAGCGTGCACTAACGGCACACTTGTTTCTTTAGCACACTTTAGTAAATTGTCCATAAGGGTCATTTTTAGATTCCGAACTCAAAGCTTCTAAAAAGCACCTATGTTGCCTTTATAAAATAATAAAAATACCTAGTGGCTCCTAGTTCCTTAAATCATTTGCAAATCTTTTTAAAATCATGTTTCTGAGAACTTTTTAAGGTGTATACATGGTGGCCCAAAAAAAGGGAGAACATCTCGTAAATTAAAAGCTTAAATAATTTACTTGTTTACCTTTTTTAGCTATATAACGTCTTTATTTCGACAATCTTTTTTAAAAATTTGTCAATCGTTTACATCTGTCTTTTTGAATTTTTAAATAACTTATATGCTACGAGATGTTCCCACTTTTTTTGGGCCACCCTGTATATATAAAAGAGGGCACCTAAAGGAGTTCTCAGAAACATGCTTTACAAAAGGTTTAAAGAACTGGGAACTATGGGTAGATTGGTTTTTTTTTAAATATATCTAAGGGGTATGTTTACTAAACTGTCTTAACGTGCGCCCGGCGATAGTGTGCAGGCTGCCATAAAAGGAGTGGGCGTTTCGGTCTTAATGTAGCAAAACGGGATTATCGCGCGATAACGCACGCTGCGCACATTATCGCGCAATAACGCGTGCTGCGCACATTATCGGGCGAGACACCGCTAAGCACGTTAACACACGGTAATCTTAAGTAGGCGCGCAGACATACAAACACAGAAACAGAGGTGTAGCACAATGGTTAATATACTGACTGATGGTGCAGGGGTCATGAGTTTGATCCCCCAGGTGCCTAATGCATGTGGCTGGCTGAAGCATTAGCTGTTATGTGTAAGTATTGCTTTTTGAGGCATGTTATGTATATTTTAATTAGTGCTGCCAGCAAACACACCCTCACGTGCCGTAACCGAAGGTGCCACATAAGGCACTCTATAAGGCACTCCATAGGGACATTATAAAGTGCACTGTCTGCCAAGGCACCCTATAATGTCCCCTATGGGGCACCCTATAAGGCGCTTTATAGGACACCTTATAAGGCACCTCATAAGGCGCTTTATAGGACACCTTATAAGGCACCATAGAAGGTGCTTTATAGGGCACCTTATACGGCGCCCTATAAGGTGCCTTATGGGGCACCTTATGAAGCACCTTATGGCTACAGTACTCTGAGGGTGTTTTTGCTGGCAGCACTAATGTACATTAAAAATACACAATGCCTTGGACAGCCCTATCAAATAACCTCACTGGGGGTTGAACCCATGACCTCTGACTCCACAGGCAGTGAAGTAACCAGTGGGCTACAGCTGCTAACAAACTCCTGGCTGGCTACAGAAGGACTGCAGGTCACCACACAAACTGTCTGCTGTGGTTACCAGGATAGGGTTAACCCACCCGTACCCATGATGCACTGCACATGCAAATCAGCAGTCTACAGATGATCACAAGATGGGTTATGCACCCCCACAGCACCTCGGCCTGGTAGGGGGTACTGACCGTGTGTGTTACTGGCACAGAGTAGCTACAGACCATCACATTGTGCGGGTACTGTGCTCACCCTGAGGGTGAAGTGGGGCACCCAGCACCAGGTCCAAAGCACCTTTCATAGCTGATATACGCCATGCTGCAGGTCCCCATCAGTACTACTGTATTTGATACATAGTTCCTGCAGACACACCTAGGTTACATCTGTGTCCGTCTGTATTTCTCAGTCATGTTTAGCCCTATGGGGTATGATGCACCCTGAATAGTGCATATCCTGTGTTGGTGCCATGGTTACATGATGTAGGTGAAGAGGGAGGGAGGGAGGGAGGGAGAGAGGGAGAGGAAGAGGGAGGGAGGGAGGGAGGGAGGGAGGGAGGGAGGGGGGAGGGAGAGGAAGAGGGAGGGAGGGAGGGAGGGGAGGGAGAGGAAGAGGGAGGGAGAGGAAGAGGGAGGGAGGGAGGGAGAGAGGAAGAGGGAGGGAGGGAGGGAGGGAGAGAGGAAGAGGGAGGGAGGGGGAGGGAGGGAAAGAGGAAGAGGGAGGGAGGGAGGGAGGGAGGGAGAGAGGAAGAGGGAGGGAGGGAGAGAGGAAGAGGGAGGGAGGGAGGGAGGGAGAGGAAGAGGGAGGGAGAGAGGAAGAGGGAGGGAGGGAGGGAGGGAGGGAGAGGAAGAGGGAGGGAGGGAGGGAGAGGGAGGGAGGGAGGGAGGGAGAGGAAGAGGGAGGGAGAGGGAGGGAGGGAGGGAGAGGAAGAGGGAGGGGGAGGGAGTGAGGGAGAGGGAGAGGGAGGGGGAGGGAGGGAGGGAGGGGGGGAGGGAGGGGGGGTGTTTGGACCCATAGGCAGATTATGTACCATCACCCAACCCACCCTCTGGGGCTCAGAGTGGGAAACAGGATCTCCCACCAACAGATCCACATTCTACCCCCTTGCAATGGTGGCAGTAGAGGGGACCATCAACCCCAGTCCTGCTGGGGAACAGACACCCTACAGGACAGTCAATGCAGATCTGTACATATCCATAAAGCAATAGCAGACAGACAGTAGGCCTGAAAATGCTCAGCTGCCCCCCACCACTATCTGACACTCTCCGGCAGCAAGCCTGCAGCCACTGCACCCTGCAAGGTGTTCCAGCAAGACACATACTAGCTGTAGACTGTCTGCTAGCTAGTCCATAGTGCATGTCCCTGGAGGAGATGCATGTACCCAGAACTGGGATGTCAGCATACACACCAAGCAGATAAGTCAGTGATTGGGCCCCAAAGGAGAACCCATAAATATCACATGAGGGAAATATTATATAGCACTATGGGTGAACCTAGCCATGCCGTGGTCACTGCTCAGTCAGGGTGAGAGTGACCTCCCAGCAGGACCTGCTGTGGTCACCCTGTCCGTGCAGGTGGTGGCCGGGCACTACAATGTCCGAGCCATTGCCCTATGCCCTGTGCAGATGCAGCCAGGCCAGGCCACCCTATCCAGGCTATTCCCACAGTTCCTTGCTCCTCATTATGCACATTGGCAGGCCAATACTGGCAACAGTGCTAGCAGTGTAGGCTGTGGAGGGTGTTGGCAGCCACCACACACTGGATAGAGAGATACACACTCCACACACCTATGCCAGCATTGTGCAACTATAGAGGTGTTTGGCAGCCCTGGCCACCACACCAGTCCTGGGCACAGTGCAGGCATGGCTATGGTACGCAATACTGCTGGGGTCACTCTGTCAGACACCAGACCTGAGGCACACTCCACAGACATCAGAAAGGTTGCTATGATGCAGCTCAATCAGCCAATTGTGCTTAACGTAGGAATTGCTATCTGCCAGTTATCATAGCAACCTTTTGATAGCTGTGTACAGTTTTCCCATGTTTAGGGTGGCATTGCTAAGGTATGCAAGTGCTAGTATTGGGAGATGCACGCAGGCCCAACAACCTGCCTCTCCAGGAGGCTTCGGATAATAGAGCCTGTGGGTGCGGGTGTGTCTGCCCCTGTTGGCTGTTGCTCTAGGGCAGAGGTTCCCAACTCCAGTCCTGGAGGGCCAAACACTGTTCGGGTTTTCATGCTGTCCCTAATTAATATGCATGAGATACATCTGCATACCATGGGGCGGTGCATAGAAATGTAGCACAGCCATATTTATTAGAGGCAGCACGGAACCTGAATGGTGTTTGGCCCTCCAGGACTGCATTTGGGAGACTCTGCTCTAGGTAATGCGCATGTTTATGGTGTCTGTGCTCTGTAGGGTAAAATGTAGGTGTTTTGGGCATGTCTACGTCATCTGCAATAAAGGTTCTGTCTGTATTAGCACGTTTTAGTAGTGGGTAAAATATGGGGGCTGGGTTGGCAGGAACCACAGCTGGGAATTAAACCTGTGACCTTCTGCTCCTGAACACACTGGCTGTGTGCTCTGCACCACCTTGTTGCCACAGAGACAGTGAATTCACTGGGGATACCATGACTGTTCGTCAGACAGGGCCTGTCTGTTGCAGTGCATGGCACCCACTTACACAGGGCTAGGCCACGGTCTGCTCTGGGCAGCTGCCACTGCCCCCTCCACCACCAGTACCCCTCTGCCACCCTGCTGACATGCCCTTCTGCTGGTGGTGCTGGTGGAGAGCAGTCTCAGGCCATCCAGTGTGTGGGTAGGCGGCTGCCTATGGTGCGGGTTCTGGGGGAGGGGTGCCTGCATAGCTGTACACGCTTCCCCCCAGTACCTGCTGGGTACTATCCCCTGTGACACTGTGGGAAGCACACTCGTGCCCATGTTGGGCCCTCATCAGTTGCTGTCTGGCTGCACTACTGTTTCAGCATTCCTATGGGTCACCTAGGCATCACCCTAGTCCGCACTGTGGCCCAGCTGCACCACAGCATGTGCCACCTGCAGCCCTCTGTGTCCCCTTTTCAAGCATCTGTCCAGTTGCCCATTCCGACATGCCTGCCCTGCTGTTGCGGAACATGTGCATGCCATAGGAAACCTGCCCAATGGAGAGGGAAAACCCTGCTCAGCGTAATTTCACTGTGGGCTCATTCACCTTGTATGGGGACAGAGCATAGACCCTTCCAAAATTCATATCTTTTTTTGGAGCTTTCTTGGGAGTGTTTTTTGATGTTTCCCATTGATATCACTATTGCCCAGCTTGGTTATGTTTTTTTTTGCATCTTCTTCTGTTCATTTTCAGTGTTTATTTGCCCTTTTGTTCCGTGCACATGTATCACACTTATCACTTTTTGTAGGTTTCCCTGGTTTTGCTGTACATTGCTGACGTAAATGGTTTCTTTACCCTTTAAATCGGCTCTAACGCCAGTGTTTCACTGGTGTTAGTTTTGAGCCTTGGATTTCACAGCGTTAGTGTGTGGGGAGCCTCTCCCCTCCCACCCTCCGCCCATTAACCCTCTCTCTCCGCCCCTGGGGAGTCTTCCTCTGCCCCTGGGGAGCCTTCCTCCGCCCTCCAGGAGCCTTTCTCCGCCTTCAGCGCTCGTTTGCACCGCTGCACGTGTTATCTCGCACTAAAAGGTACCTCTGCGCCCAATAAAGCGCCATTATTGCGCGATAAGGTACCTTATCACGCGATAATGTCGCAGAGTGCACGTTAAGACGGTTTAGTAAACATACCCCTAAGTTTAAGAATTAAAGTGTGATACTCAATTTTTACAGGATTACTCTGGGAGGAGTGCTCTTGCTGTTATTTAGTGGTTTAATTATCAACATTTTAGAGTTAAAGAGCCTGAAAACTAATTAGGGGTGGGGGAAAGGTGAGAATGAAGGACGGTCTAGGCCAGGGGTGGGCAAGTCCGGTTCTGGAGAGCCGCAGACCAGTCAGGTTTTCATGATGTCCCTAATGAATATTCATGAGATCTCATATTTGTTTATTGACATTTATTTAGCACACAATTGCTTACCGCCTATTGTGGTGTACACAAAACAGTCGATCATAGTTCACAGAAACCACCAACATCCAACCTTCCTAGCCCATGTTCTTCCCCAATGAGTGCCGCCCTTGCAATGTGTTTTCAATATTTTGAAGGTTATACATTTTTCGTTTCATCGACTTTGCAGTCACATCTGAAGAAAGGACCTGTGTGGTCACGAATGCTTGTGTAATTCTCCATAAATTTTATTTGTCTACTATAGTGTATCACAAACTTTTAATATTCCCATTTCTCCAGGGCGATTATGTCTACTCTAGCTCTGCACTGCTGTGCTTTAGATCGATCTTAACGCCCCAGAGACGGAGTTATTTGTAATCTGTTATTATCATTATGCAACACAAATACGCAAATTATATGAAAGAGCATATCCGTTAGCTAGAAATTCATGAACTTACTTGATATTCTATTCCGTTCATCACACATACACGTTTTGGTTCTGTGTGGGAAGTAAACAGAGAAAGCTTAGCAGGGTGTCATACAAGAAGTTACACTGCAGGGATATTTAACATATATTAATTAAAATGATACCTTGTCCCTAGACCTCTTTAGAATGCTACAAATGGATTGGTCCATATTGTTTAATGTCACTACAGGTCCCAGTATTTATGATGCCATTTTTAATCACAGGATAACAGGAAATTGTAGTAGTGTAGTCTTGCAATATTCAGTGGTGGTAGTCAACTGGCTATCCAATTAGATAAACACATAAAGTTAGGGCAGCTATCGACTGCTTTTCCATGCCTTGGCACTATCCCGATATCTCTGGATTTCCCCGTACAGGGCTCTTATCTGGATAGCAGGTGCTGGTATCCTGAGATTCTGAATATTGACCCCTGAATCTTTATGGACTGGGCAATGGTTGATTAAGTTCCTGCTTCTCGGTTCTATTCTGCTAGTTCTATAATGTCAAAGAATATTTAAAGTGGTAGCCTCAGGTTTTGTGACTGTCTATTGTAAGGAAGAGACCCCGAAACAGACCATTAAAAAAAAAGGGATATCTACGTCTTGATGCAAATGCGCAGCCAAACACACAGAAACATTTCCCTAAGAAAAACTTCTAAAATGTACAAGATCATTTGTATTTTTTTCAGTAGAATTTCTTTGAGCAAAAATAGGTCCAGGACATCCTTTTGCCAGAATGATGTTTTTGTGACAGAAAGTGAGAGAGTGTGAGTGTGTGTGTGTGTGTGTGTGTGTGTGGTTTGAGGGGTGCACAGGGGGATCTGGTGTGGCCATCTGCAATTCAGGGGAGACATGAAAGCCTGGCCAGTATCTGGAGCCTATGGATGACCACAGCATCACTAGGTGTGATTAGACAGTCAGAGAGGGTTCACTATAGCCAAATGTCAAAACATATTCCCATCAATAATAAAGAACCCTCAGAATAAGGGCATTCAACAGTACAAACAGCACTAATGCATGCCCATGATGCACATTTTGCTGTTGAGAATCTATTAACATAGATATAACATACTGCTATGATAGAAACATAGAAACATGACGACAGAAAAAGACCACATGGCCTATCTAGTCTGTCCTTCCATATCAACAACTACAACAGTCCCTTTTTTACCTTTGGAGATCCTCTGTGTTTGTCCCATGCTTTTTTGAATTCAGTTACTGTCCTCATCTCTACCACCTCCACTGGGAGACTATTCCACGGATCCACCACTCTTTCCATAAAGAAATATTTCCGCATATCCCTCCTGAATCTATCCCCCTTCATCCTCATCCCATGTCCCCCCTTATCAGGCTCTAATCATTCCCCATTTCGATTACGCAAACTCCATACTTCAAGGGCTTCCACAAGCTAGCTTAAATCCTCTTCAACTTGCCTTAAACAGTGCAGCGAGAGTGCTGTTTGGAGCATCCAGAAGGGACCATGTAACACGCCTTCTAAAACAACTACACTGGCTTCCGATTCAAGCAAGAATCACTTTCAAGATACTGCTCCTGACCTTTAAAGCACACAAAGGTCTCACCTCCACCTCAGTATCGGAGATGATACAACCAATCATAACTAATAGACTAAGAAGAACCACGGAGTTAAATATGCTAACTGTACCAAAGGAAGTAATAAAATACAACTCCACAACATCGAGCAGAGCTTTCAGTCTATGTGCCCCAAAATTTTGGAACACCCTTTCATCACACATTAGGGCCATCCCTGATCTCAGCCAGTTCAGGAAGGTCCTGAAAAACCACCTGTTCCTCAAATACTTCCCAGAGAATAAAGAAGCGCAATCTCATCCAAACATCAATAACTACATTCCAAACACGTAAACTTTCCTGTCTCAACAGCTCATCAAACTACTTCAACACATTAACATGACACTAATCATACTCTGACACTGTTATGTAAATACTTGTTGTGTATAAAGTTATTCCTGTTATCCAAGTTGATGTTCCTGTTAATTGTAAAAACCAGATAAATGTATCTTGTCTGAAGTTCCTTGTTACTTGTAAACCGCGCTAATAAAGAATAGTGCGGTATATAAAAATGTTAAATAAATAAAATAAATAAATAGCAGAACTTGCTTTCAATTGAAAGAGGCTCTCTCCCTTAACATTTATGCCACAGAGGTATTTAAACATCTCAATCATATCACCTCTTTCCCTCCTTTCCTCTAAGGTGTACATATTAAGATCCTTACGTCTGCCCTCATAAGCTTTATAATGAAGACCACTAACCATTTTAGTAGCCACCCTCTGAACCGACTCCATCCTGTTCACATCCTTTTGAAGGTGCGGTCTCCAGAATTGCACACTATACTCCAAATGAGGTCGCACCAAAGACTTATACAGAGGCACTATCACCTCCTTTTTTGTGCTAGCCATTCCTCTCCGTATGCACCCAAGCATCCTTCTAGCTTTTGCCGTCGCCTTTTCTACCTGTTTAGCTACTTTAAGATCATCAGACACAACCACGCCTAGGTCCCACTCTTCTTTAGTGGACAAAAGTACTTCACCCCCTATACTATATTGCTCCCTTGGATTGCTGCAACCCAAATGCATGACCTTTTTTTTAAACATTAAATCCCAGCTGCCAAATTCTAGACCATTCTTCAAGCTTAGCTAGATCCCTCCTCATGTTATCTACATCTTCCTGGGTGTCTACTCTATTGCAGATTTTGTTTTGTTCTGTTTTGTTTTGAACATAAGAACATAAGATATGCCATACTGGGTCAGACCAAGGTCCATCAAGCCCAGTATTCTGTTTCCAACAGTGGCCAATCTAGGTCATATATACCTAGCAGTTTCCCGAAGAGACACAAGTTCCACAATGCTTGTACTGGGTCAAGCATTGATATCTTCGGTCACTTCTTAATAATGGTTTATGGACCTTTCCTCCAGGAACTTGTCCAAACCTTTTTTAAACCCAGCTACACTAACAGCCTTTACTACATCCTCCGGTAACAAATTCCAGAGTTTGATTACACGTTGAGTGAAAAAATATTTTCTTTTATTAGTCTTAAATAGTTTACCCTGTAGCTTCATTGCATGTCCCCTAGTCTTTCTATATTCTGATAACGTAAACAATTGATCTATGTTTACCCGTTCTACTCCGTTCATTAATTTATAGACTTCTATCATATCTCCCCTCAGCCGTCTCTTTTCCAGGATAAAGAGCCCTAACCTTTTTAGCCTTTCTTCATAGGAGTATCCTTCCATCCCCTTTACCATTTTGGTGGCTCTTCTCTGAACCTTTTCTAAAATCGCTATATCCTTTTTAAGATACGGCGACCAGAATTGCACACAATATTCAAGGTGCGGTCTCACCATGGAACGATATAGAGGCATTATAATATCTTTTGTTTTATTTTCCATTCCTTTCCTTATCATACCTAGCATTCTATTTGCTCTCTTGGCCGCCGCTGCACACTGGGCTGAGGGTTTTAACATGGTATCCACAATGACGCCTAAATCTTTTTCCTGGGTGGTGGTTCCTAATGTGGAACCTTGCATCGTGTAACCATAGTTTGGGTTGTTCTTCCCTAGGTGCATAACCTTGCACTTGTCCACATTAAATTTCATCTGCCATTTTGATGCCCAGTCTTCCAATTTATCAAGATCCTCTTGCAATTTTTCACAATCCTCTTTGGTTTTAACAACTTTAAATAGTTTTGTGTCATCTGCAAATTTGATAACCTCACTCGTTATTCCACTTTCCAGGTCATTTATGAATATGTCAAAAAGCAGCGGACCCAGCACAGATCCCTGGGGTACACCACTATTCACCTTTCTCCATTGGGAAAATTGGCCATTTAGCCCTACCCTCTGCTTTCTATCTTTTAACCAGTTCCTGATCCACAATAGTACACTGCCTCCTTCCCATGACTCTTTAGTTTTGTCAAAAGTCTCTGATGAGGGACCTTGTCCAAGGCTTTCTGAAAGTCCAGATACACAATATCAACCGACTCACCTTTGTTCACCTGTTTATTCACTCCTTCAAAAAAACATAACAGATTAGTAAGACAAGATCTTCCTTGTCTAAAGCCATGTTGGCTGTCTCCCATTAGGTTGTGACTATCTACATGCTGAGTAATTTTATTCTTTATGATGGTTTCTACCATTTTTCCCGGTACTGACGTCAGGCTCACCGGTCTGTAGTTTCCCGGATCACCCCTGGAACCCTTTTTAAAAATTGGTGTTACATTGGCGATCCTCCAATCTTCAGGTATTAGAGATGATTTTTTTTTTTCAAGTTTAAATTCTTTTATTTAGAAAAGCTCAGGCATTACAAATAATTATCCAACAATATCAAAACAACATCGAATATATTATCATTCCCAAAAACTAGCCCACAAAATATGGATCATGTCCACATAAAAACACAAAAGAACAATCCTGAGCAAGGAGTGGAGATACTAATCATATAACCCCTTTTACTTAGCAAGAACCTAGAAATTTAAATAACAAAACTATACCATCATCCTGACTTATGCATAAAAGTCTCTAATTGTAGGGAATCAAAAAAGATATATGAATTACCCTGAAAAGACACAAGGCATTTACAGGGGTACTTAAGTAAGAAGGAAGCTCCCATTGCAAGCACTCGAGGGCGCAATGCAAGGAAAGCTTTCCTCTTCAATTGAGTGGTTCGACAGACATCCGGAAACATTTGTACCACCTGACCAAAAAATTTATCATGACAGTGTTTAAAATAAGCCTAAAAAATCCTATCCTTATCTTTCTCTAAGGAGAAAGAAACTAATAATGTGGCTCAAACGGAGATCTCCTCTACTGAAGTTTCCAAATAAGCGGACAAATCCAAACTCTGGACTGAAAGACGATCCATTTCCCCCGCCTCAACATTAACAGCCTCAGACTCGGAACCCGGACTCAATTTGATCCCAGAGGGTAAATAATATATTTTAGACAACGGGATAGAATCCGGGTCCGAAATCTTTAGGACGTCTCTCAAATACTTAAGAAACAAAATAGTTGGGGAAAGAAAATGAGTACGGGGGAAATTTAATAAACGAAGATTTTTTTTACGTAAAACATTCTCTAACATTTCATCACGACGATGTAAAACCAATAAGTTCTGAACTGATGACGTCAGGACCCCCTGCATCGACGAGATTTGATCTGCTAATTTACGATCCTGAGATTCAAGAGAAGCTATTCTATCCTGATGTTCAGTTAACATAACAACAGTCTCTGAAGTGAATTTAGACAACTGTAGTAGAGAAGATTTCAACGATAGTTCAGTTCGGGACACAATCTGCCAAATATCCAAAAGCGATACTTCTTTAGGAGGCGTAGGTTCATCAGGGGTATACGTATAATCAAAACACTGAGGGATTTTAGCGATGGGAGCAACCAAAATTAGAAATGAATCAGGAAGTTCAACCGAAGTAGGAAGAGTTCCCCCCTTAACAACTTGAGGGGAAACCTTACCCTGTATGAAAGGCTCTTCGCTGGGTGGGGTACAAACCCTACGCGGAAGAGGAGTAACATCCAGAGAACCAGGACTGACAGAGAGAGAAGAATCAGGCATCTCAGCGGCAGGAGGAGGTACCCCGGACTTAAAATGAGAGTCCAAGGGACCAACCACCTTAACCGCTTTACCTGTAGACATAGCAGATGGAGGAACTTTCTTCTTTCTCTTCCCCATCTAGATGTTAAAGGTCCAAGGCTCCCGGCTCCTCAGGGCTCTGAAGGGGTTCCAAAGGGGCGTACCCCTTTGGACACGCCCCTTCGGAGCACGCACCCACGGGTACGCGCCCGCGGTGCGCGTCCCGTGGTGGGGGCTGGTTCTTATACCACGCTCTGGTCACGTGGTCCCAGGTGCACACCGGCACGGCACAGGAGCTCCACTCATGGCTCAGGTAATTAGATGAAAGGAAAAGCACGCTCAAAGAGACTCCGCGGTGGGGGCTGGTTCTTATACCCCGCTCTGGTCACGTGGTCCCAGGTGCACACCGGCACGGCACAGGAGCTCCACTCACGGCTCAGGTAATTAGATGAAAGGAAAAGCACGCTCAAAGAGACTCCGCGGTGGGGGCTGGTTCTTATACCCCGCTCTGGTCACGTGGTCCCAGGTGCACACCGGCACGGCACAGGAGCTCCACTCACGGCTCAGGTAATTAGATGAAAGGAAAAGCACGCTCAAGGAGACTCTGCAGTGGGGGCTGGTTCTTATACCCCGCTCTGGTCACGTGGTCCCAGGTGCACACCGGCACGGCAACAGGAGCTCCACTCACGGCTCAGGTAATTAGATGAAAGGAAAAGCACGCTCCAGGTATTAGAGATGATTTTAATGATAGTTCACAGATTACTGATAGCAGGTCTGCAATCTCATATTTCAGTTCTTTCAACACCCTTGGATGTATACCATCCGGCCCAGGTGATTTGCTACTCTTCAGTTTATCTAATAGTTGTAAAACATCTTCCCGATGTATCGATATTTCCTTCAATTCTTTCACACCTTTAAATACCACTTCAGTCATGGGTAACATCCCTACATCTTCCTCAGTAAAGACCGAAGCAAAGAATTCATTCAGTCTCTCCGCTATCGCCTTGTCGCCTCTTAGTGCTCCTTTAACCCCTTTATCATCTAATGGACCAACTGACTCTCTCACAGGTTTTTTGCTACGAATGTACTTGAAAAGGTCTTTATTTCGCGTTTTTGCTTCTGCAGCAAGCTTCTTCTCAAATTCTCTCTTTGCCTGCCTTATCAATGCCTTGCATTTGACTTGCCAGTGTTTGTTCTGTTTCCAGGTTTCGTCATTTGGCTCTTTTTTCTATTTCCTGAAAGATGCTTTTTTGGCAACAACAGCCTCTCTGACCTCACCTTTAAACCATGCTGACAGTTTTTTGGATTTCCTTCCACTTGTCTTAAAGCGTGGAATACAGCTGGTCTGGGCTTCCAAGATAGTATTTTTCAATAACACCCAAGCTTGATGTACGTCTTTAACCTTCGCAACTGCTCCTTTTAGTTTTTTCTTAACTGTTTTCCTCATTTTATCATAGTCTCCCTTTCGAAAGTTAAAAGGTAGTACTGTGAATTTCCTTAGTATCCCTCCTCCACTAATTAAATCAAAGGCGATCATGCTATGATCACTATTGCCAAGTGGCCCCAACACCCTTATCTCTTACACTAGATCTGGTGTTCCCCTAAGGACTAGGTCTAATATGGCTTCCCCTCTGGTTGGTTCATGAACCAGCTGCTCCAAGAAGCAGTCATTTATTTCATCTAGGAACTTTATCTCCCTAACATGTCCTGACATGACACTGACCCAGTTGATACCGGGGTAATTGAAATCACCCATTATTATTACTGCGCTGTAACTTTTGTTAGCTACCTTGATTTCTTTGAGCATTTCATCATCCATTTGGTCATTCTGGCCAGGTGCACAATAGTACACCCCCACTGCCATTGCCTTCCCCCTTTTATATTGGATTTCAATCCATATAGATTCTACAGCAGATTTTGTTTCCTGCAAAACTTTAATCCTTTCTGAGTCAATGCCCTCTCTAACATAGAGCGCAACCCCTCCACCAATTTGATCAGCTCTATCATTACGATATAGTTTGTACCCAGGTATCACAGTGTCCCACTGGTTGTCCTCCTTCCACCATGTCTCTGATATTCAAATCATATCTAACCTTTCATTTAGTGCTATATATTCTAACTCTCCCATCTTATTCTTTAGACTTCTAGCATTTGGATTTGGATGTGTCCGCGGGCTGAACGTGCACGTTATGCAATCGTGCTCCACGTTACTATATATCTTCAGCTGCACCTGTCATTTTGAAAATTGACCACCAAGCCTTTGAGAGTTTAGTATTAGTACTGTTTGCACTGCTGAATGCCCTTATTCTGAGGGACCCTATTATTGACAGCGATATGTTTTGACATTTAGCCATAGGGAACCTATGCTGATTCCTCCTGGATTATTTTATATAGGGTACTCTATTTAAAGCAGATTTTGTTGGCAGTGTGATAGGGCAGCCACACATCTGTGGTGTCCAGCACTGGGAGACACGACTGATGTAGCGCCAACATTCTCTGGATTGTCCCATGTGACCCATATCCCTACCCAGGCCAGGATCAATGAGAGTAAGAGTGGTGATATAGCTGGGATCTGGCTACTTGGGGTGATGCAAAGGGATCTCCCCTCTCATGCCCTCACAGGCCTGACAGTGGGAGCTGTGCCACAAATCTGACTGTGGGAAGGCAGACAGAGTTGCCCCACAGATAGCAGATGTATACAGATCAACGTACACCAGATGGGACAGGTGTAGCTGCTGTAAAAAATGCCATTACCCAGATAGATGGGCTTCAGATGTCATATCCATAAAGGCCCTACGACAGCTACAGCAACTACTACTGATCATTTGTATAGTGCTTCAAGGTGTATGCAGTGCTGCACAGACACACATAACAGATGGTCCCTGCTCAGTGGCACTTACAATCTAGTCAGGACAGACAAAAGAGCAGCTGTGAACAGGATACATCCAGGGGGAATGGAGAGGAAACATAAGGGAGCTTAGGTGGATCTGATCCAACAGCGGCACCGATGAGGTGCTGCTCAGCTTGGATTTGAGAGGGGCCACGGACGAAGCCTGACATACAGACTCAGCTAGTTTGTTCCAGCAATATGGAGCAGTAAGTTGATGGGAGCAATGTCTGGATATGGCAGGAGAAGAGAAGGGCACAGATAGAAACAATCTGACAGAAGAGCGGAGTTCACGGGAAGGGGAGTAGGGAGAGATAAGAGGGGAATGGCAGTGCAGAGCAGCAGAATGAGTGCACTTATAGGTCATAGGCACGAAAAGGGCATACATTTGTTGCTCAGCAATATTATGCATCCTTTGGGGACCTGCAAGGTTAGTTTGGGGTTT
The DNA here is from genome assembly GCA_033557465.1 of Ichthyophis bannanicus. NCBI lineage: Eukaryota > Metazoa > Chordata > Amphibia > Gymnophiona > Ichthyophiidae > Ichthyophis > Ichthyophis bannanicus. Next base: position 111,244,059 of record CM066047.1, on the reverse strand, counting down.
TGTGGACTTGATGAGGGCCCATCCCTAGCAGTTTAAGGCGTGTTTGTAGAGATGACCAGGGCAGGATTCACTGCGGCTGGTTCCTAATGCCACGTACCATTTGATGCAGGGTATGTCCTGACATACATGTTCACATTTACACTCTGGTATACTGTATTGGAGACTGGGATTATCTAGCACGTTTCAGGGCATGAGGGGGACTGGTATATGGTCTAGGTTGCAGAGGCTGTCATTTCTCATTGGTATTTATGTCTAGTGTGCATAGGCACACTGCTGTCTGTGATGGCCAGCTTAGAAGATGCAGATTTTACCCAAGGGGTGTGGCATCCACGGGTACATCGTGGGATGGCAGGATCGGAAATGTGTAATGTTAGAGAATATGGCGGGCATGGGCATGTCCAAAACAGGCACCACGTCCGGGCATGGAGCCTGCTGAATAGCACTTGCATGCACAGGCCGAACACGTCCAGACCCTCTGATGTGGAATTAGGTACAACGGGGGGCCTGTTTTGTTTTGGATGTGTCCACGGGCTGAACGTGCACGTTATGCAATCGTGCTCCACGTTACTCTATATCTTCAGCTGCGCCTGTCATTTTGAAAATTGACCACCAAGCCTTTGAGAGTTTACCATATAATGTTTTATTATGAAAGACTGTACAATTATATGACAATATGCATCAGATTACTTCATAGGATCTGAAGTATGGTATAAGTCAGTATAAATTTGTAGAACTGTAGTTGTTTGACATAGAGATGGGAGTAACTGAGACTGCCCATTAGTCCTGCAAGCTAATTTTGGCAGGTGGGGAAAGTAAGCACTTTAAACCTTCTTTGAAGTGTGAAAGCACCATGTGAAACATTTTGAAAGCTATCTTCCCCATTCATTCAGGGGTATGTTTACTAAACTGCACTAAAGGTAAGTGTGGGGTTTATTGCGTGCCAAGCTCATCATGGTAACCGTTCGTGGGAACTGAAAATGCACCACACTAAAAATTCCACGTTAACTGTTTAACATGAATTGGGGCAGAAACCGGGCAGGATGTAGTGGAGTGTGGTTGGTGATTCTGCATCACAATTTGCATGGGGATTATTAGCATGCACTCGCCGTCAGTCGCAGTAAGCAAGAGCACATTTGCTGCCACCTCGATGGTTAGCAGTAACTGCACCTTTGGTAACTAGCTTAACATGAGAGTAGTGATGATTGCACATGTGAAGCCCGATGGGGCATGTCTGGGCCATCTGAATGGCCCCGAACAGGACGGGCCCATTAGCGCCTGATTCTGCACCACGGGAGCAAGATGTACCCGCCGGTGCAGGGTCGGGCACTAAAAGATGGCCTCGTGTGCCTCTGCATTGCCGTGGGGACATCCTTCCCTAGCACATCCAGCCCGCTGCTGTGGAGACCCCAGTTTCCCCACCACCTGACCCCAGTGGTGGCAGCTAGGGCCCGGATCAGGTGGCGGGGACTCACTTGGCTTCCCACTGTTGCTGCTGGGGGGCTGGCCAGCCAATCCGGAGGGGCGGCCATTGCTTATTCCATCTCCAAAGTTAAATAAACTAGCCGCCCCCCTGGTGCTCCCTGGACATACATGGCCTTGACCTGAAATGGCCCTTTATGTCTGGGGGCCAGTCCCGCCCACGATCCACCCACTCTCTGCCTCCATGCTGCCCCCCACAGCATGCACAGTGGCTCTGAGCATGCAGGGAGGTCTGGAGGCGGCATAGGCTGCAGTTCGCTAGCGGGACTGGACATCCCTCTGGGATGTTCAGCCTCGCTATCTGCCATGCAGAATCGGGCCCTAACTGCATGGGTCATACCGTGCACACCCCCATTTATTAGCATGGCTCCAGTGCCACCTCTGTCCTATGTTTTGGGGCTGAATGCACGGTAAACTATCACATTTTAGTAAGCATATCTGTAATCCTATAGTAGAAGCACAAAATGGAACAAATTTAGATATGAAACTCTGGAAGCCTCACATGCTCTGCTGTATGAAATAAGTAAATATGAACAAAAAATAGAGATAAATATGTCAAACTTGCTGAGTTTGGGTGCCTGAAGTTGAGCATTAATTCTTCTTGACCAAAATGGAATCTCCCTTACAAAATAAGAGAGCTCCCATCTCTAGCTCAGAAAGCTACTCATACTAGTCTCATGTATGAGGGCAGAGACATTTGGAATATTGAGGTCTAGCGTTACAGGAGCACATTATCAAGCTATTGTAGCATGCCTTGGATGCCAAAGTTTCTAGTTCTTTTAATGTCCAAGCAAAACACAGAACCCAGAATGTTTGCTAATGCAAGAGCTACATTTATATTTCTTAATTACATTTGATTTTATATTTTGGTGGTTTTATCCTGGTATTATTACTTGGCCATTACAACATGGGCCTAACATGACAAAGTAGCTTTATCAACTAGTCACATAAGCAACAAGTTGTGGCACAACACTGGAGTACACTACAAAATCTAAACTATAGAACTCACCGCATGTAGCAACTGAACAGCAGGTACCATCTATAATGGTTTCGATGAGTTCAAAGCCTGGACCGCACACTATTTGAGGGGTCATGCAGTTTCTTTCATCACATACTGAAAAATAAGGAAAGGTCAAGAAAAGACCTAATTGAACTTGTTCACTAAGGGGGTTATATTAGAAGCCTTATTCACAATCTACACATTTATAATCAGACATTTAAGTATATAAATTGCACCCACATGTAAATAGCCGTTTTAGAAAGGATCCATTTACACATGGCCGTCCATTCATTTTTCTTTGTGGCCGTTTTGTTCCCTGTAGGGTGCTTTGTATACTATATGCCATTGAATTAGTATGTTAGTTGACTTGATTTTGTTTACAATGGGACTCTCTCTCGCCTTGATCTTTGCATTCTACAGTCCTCCCATGGCTTCTGTTACTATTTATTCCCTGACACTGGTAAGTTACACTTTTCTCCTTGTTCTTTTTATTCACTTACTTATAATTTTTATTATAAATGTATGTCCCTCCAGGTTTTAAAGCCTTAGGGCCATATTCTGTCCCACACATAGATCCCCTCTGTGTGTCCGGCCTGAAACGGACGCACAGAGGGGATCGCAGTTCTGATCCTGCGAGGCATGTCTAGCACCGCGGGATCAGAATCATGAACAGTCCTCCAGCCTGCATGTGCAGGACTGCCCCTGGCTAAGTCAGTCAGGGCTTTTGAACAGAGCCACAGCGTCATGGCATCCCATTGCCATGGCACCGTGGCTCCTTTTAAAAGCCGCAATGACGGCCGCCTGAAAACGGGGTTTATTCCCCACAGCCCGACCCCCGATCTGGCCTCCTAAGAAAAGGGTCGGGCTGTGGGGAATAAACCCTGGCCCTCCCCTGCCCCATCCATGCCCCAGGCAATTCAAAAAAACACTTCCAGGGAAATTATTCCATCTCGGAGGTGGAATAACTTCCCTGGACATTTCGCCGGCCCTGGACATAAAGGGCTGACATTAGAATCAGCCCTGTACGTCCAGGGCCAGCGACCGCCCCCCTGCCCGCCCAGACTCCACCCCTGGGCCACCATTCTCCACCCCATCTAACTTCCCTATACAACTGGTGTAGAAGTTATTCGGGGGCAGGAGAAGCCACAAATAGCGGGGATCAATGTTCCCTCTAAGCTGCGCTGGGTCCGCCGGCAACATTCCTGCCGGCGGGGGGGGGGGGGGGGAGGAGTGTAGTGCGATCGATCGCTCCACCCCTCCCCCACCGGTGGGAATGCCGGTGGAGGACCTGGCGCAGATAAAAGTGAACAAGTGCTTTCTTTTACAGTCTTTCATTTTTATTCTGTAATCTTGCAATATCTCTCAGTGGTGGATAATGAATAGGTTATGTGGGATTTACCTGGTTCTTGCACTCCTGATTATTGTATATATTCATTATCTTGATGTATTTATGTATTTATTTATTGATGTATTTCTACTATTGTGATGCAGCAAGGGGCACACTGCCCAGGGAAAATAAGATAAAAGAAAGACTTACCTCAGAGTCAGCTTTAGAAAGCAGCACTAGGCACCATGATTCACTGCAGCAAGGGAAATTCTTGCTACGTAGCAAACAAAAGTCCCATCAGGAACACCTGAGTGAGAGTCCCCAGGTCACGTGTAGAGCTAGGGATTATTTAGGGCAGGGTTCCAGTCAGTTAGGGAGCAGAGTCAGAAGCAGGATCACCACGGGAAGCAGTAGGAGAGAGAGGAGCAGGAGGTGTGTCCCAGGTCAGCTGAGCAGAAGCCCCAGGGGATTGCTGGGAGGAAATTCTTCTCACGAGGAGTCAGGAAGTGAGTCTGTCTCCAGCTCTCGAGAAGGAAGGTTCAAGGCAAGCTGCACTAAGGGAAGACCTGCTACCAGGAATAGCTTTGGAGAGAAGCCAGGATTACCCCACTACCCCAGAGGCCAGTATTTGCCAGCTCAAGGCAGAGGTCACGGGGAGAGGGAAGTGTTGGGGGATGGGCACTCCATGCATGGCTACAGCTTAAGAAATAGGTGTAAAGTTAGGAACAAACATATTCCTGTTCAACCAGCCCGGGAGGCTAGAAGCAAAGGCTATAGAGAGCCAAGCATAAAGACAAGCCCTGCAGAGAGAAGGAAACTTCCCTATAGTAACAAAGAGAAGTTTAAAGCTTATAACTGCAAAGGGCGGGGTTCTGATTACAGACATAAGAAGCAAGATGTTTCAGAGCTAATGTTCTGGGAGGCAAGCCCAGGCAGAACCAGCTACAGAGAGAGATATAGACACAAAGGGGGAAAAGCCTCCATTGACTGTTATAGTGAAGTGTCACAAGACGCTATAGCTGAATACCGTTCTCAAGAAGGGTCTGATACCAGCAGTGTGAGTAGTGCTGGGGAAATGATATGGGAAGACGCTGCTAGTCAGCAAGAGGATATTCCTATGGATTGCAGTGTCTGTGTTAAATGCAACCGTATGATGTAAATACTGGATGAAGAGAACTCTGTGAATATAACAAGAGAATATACGTGTGTCACCACTTTTGTTGCTAAGCTTATCTGATTTAAAGTTTCTGTTTCCTTTGACAATGTCCGAGCGGGACGGGGAATAAAACCCACTTTTCATTTCAAGTTGCTCTGAAAGACTTTTTATTTACAAGGCCAGAGCAATTACTTGTGCATACGCCCTAGGCAACCGCCTATATAGGGCTAAATAGGCCTCTAACCACAGGCCCCATCACAGGTTGGCGTAGTTTTATCGGATCCAGTCCAGGAAACAAGGAGCTACAGTGCAGAGCGACAACGCGGGACGAGCGGAGTTGGCACGCACAGAGGAGGATCCAGGTTCCAGGAGTGCGACCGCAAGCACCTTCTCAAAATAAGACCCTCCACCTTGCTCAGGTAACGGGTATTTGGGCACAGGTTGGGGAGGATCGCTGGTGAGAAGAGGAGGCTTGGGAGGAGAAAGTTTTATCCTTGTTATTGTGCCGCACTTGGTTTGGTGTGTTTCTGATTTGTTTCAGGAAAGGAGATGACGACGACGATGGATGCACGGGAGGTTCTCAGGTGGATGAGCAGCCAGTTCGAGAAACAGGGAGAGCTAGCTCGGCAGAACCAGGAGCAGGCCCTCGCTGCCCTGGTGGAGCAACAGAAGCCCCTGACGGACTTAATGCGGACTATCCTGGAGGAGCCTAAGAAGGACGAATCTCCAGCAGCCGTTCCTATCTGTGGGGTAGGCCCACAGAGCTGTGGGATTTGGACTTTAGGACAAATGCATGCTAGTGACAATTTTGATGACTTTGTGCAAACATTTGAACGAATAGCTAGTAATGCTAAATGGCCACAAGAGCAGTTAGCCGTTAGGCTGGCCTCAGCGTTAACTGGTGAGGCTCTGGCAGCCTATAGGGCCATGCCAGCAGCTCTTGCAAGTGACTATCAAGAGGTTAAGAGAGCTGTACGGGATAGGTTGGGCTTAACCCCTACCATGTACAGACGCATGCTCAGGTCTACCCGGATTCAACCAGAGGAAACACCAAAGGCACTGTATCACAGAGTGCATGGGTTGGTTTTAAAGTGGCTTGAACCCGAGGGTAAACGAATGGAGGAAGTACTTGATCTAATTGTATTAGAGCAGTTCTTTGACGCAGTACCTGAAGAGGTTAGAACATTTCTTACTCTACAGAATTGTAGAACCTCTGCTGAAGCAGCGCACCTAACGGAAAGATTCTTTGAGGCTGAACTAATCAAAGGAGCCAGCGCTAGCAGCAGGTCAGGGTTAGACAACTCTGTAAGAAATGCTAATATGTCTTTAAGGAACAAGGTGGGTTCACAGGAATCCAGGTATATAAAAGCAGAAGGTAACAAGGTGTTAAAGTGTTTTAAGTGTGGGAAAAGTGGACACTTTAAAAGGGAATGCAGGTCTCGCACCGCACTTGTTACTGGCCAGGTTCACCACACAGCTGCAGGTTTCCGAGTAGATGTGGAGGTACAGGGAGTCCCAGCTAAGGCCTTGCTTGACTCGGGGGCCGACCAAAGTATGGTCTCTCGCCGTTTTTGGAAGGCCATACAGGCCCAGAGGGGTTTTCCCCCCGAGTCAGCAAGAGGGAACAGCGAAGATTCAGTGTGTGCACGGGGCAACAACTTCATATCCTTTGTTCAGGATAAAAGTTAAGGGCTTAGGCACACGAAGGGAAGTATTAGTAGCCATCATTCCCAGGCTACCATACGACATCGTGCTAGGAAGAGATTGGCCACCCTTCTATAAAGGCATGGAGAGCAATACATGCATAAAGGGAGGGTTAGTTTCCACCAGATCTCAGGCGAAGGAACTGAGGACCCCTAGTGACACTTTAGTGGAGGAAAATCCTAATCCTATAATGGAAGAAGGTGAGGTAGAACCAGAAGAGGGGGAAGAGGTGAGTGCAGATGAGGGCCTACACGAGCTTCCCAGGCACGATGATTTAATTGCTAACCCCAGCGAAGGGAAAAAGAAGAGTAAGGGTGAAAAGCGCCGAGAGAGGCAGCATCGAGCCCAGTGGAGAGCCGGAGTAGCCGATGGGCAAGGCTTGCCATGGGTACCGGCGGACCTAGTAAAAAAGTTTCCGTCCTTTGCTAAAGAACAGAGGGCAGACCCTGTATTAAAATATGCCTTCGAGTTTGCAAAGACGGAGAGGGACGTACTCCCTAGGTTCCTATTAGAGGAGGAGATATTATACAGGGAGAGTAGTAACCCCCAAAATAACGCCATTAGGAAACAGTTGGTAGTTCCTACCACATTTAAGGCTGTCGTCATGAGGCTCGCTCACGACCACCCTATTGGAGGGCATAAAGGGGTACAGGCCACACTCGACCAAATTCTCGAGCGTTTTTATTGGCCTGGAGTATTTCGCGAGACAAAGAAATTTTGTGAGGCTTGTCCGGCTTGTCAGCGAGTAAGCGCTGCAAAGCCTGCAGGAGTTCCCCTGATCCAGATGCCTACCATAACGGAACCAGTTAGGAGAATGGCGATGGACATTGTAGGGCCCCTAATAAGAACCCCTAGGGGATTTCAGTATATCCTAGTTATCATGGATGTAGCCACTAGGTTCCCATGGGCGATTCCTTTACGGAACATTTCTGCTAGGTTTATAGCCACAGAATTAATAAAGTTATTCTGTGAGGTAGGTTTCCCGAGGGAAATGCTCACAGACAGGGGAAGCAATTTTGTCTCAAAATATTTAGCACAGGTATGGGATGCTTTTGGCATCACCCATATAAAAACAGCGGCGTATCATCCACAGACAAACGGTCTAGTGGAACGCTTCAATCAAACCCTTAAGCAGTTGCTAAGGAGAGGGTTAGAAGGGCAAATGGCGGACTGGGATGTTATGCTCCCATTTGTCCTATATGCTAGTAGGGAACGGACACAAACTTCCCTAGGAACATCTCCCTACGAACTTATGTTCGGACGGGCACCACGAGGGGTCTTGGACATATTAAGAGACCAGTGGGTGGAACCAGGTGAGGAAGAAATAGGAGTTCCTCAATTTCTTTGCGGGCTACGGAGTCGCCTCCAGAGGGCATCTCAAGCTGCGGATAGGAATCTACAGGATAGTAGAAAAACACAGAAAAAGTACTATGACAGGGGTAAAAAACCTAGACAGTTGGCCACAGGTGATAAGGTCGTGGTAATGGTCACTGATCCAGGGCCAAAATTTGAGGCCCGGTGGAAGGGTCCCTATACGGTAGTGGATCGCAAGGGTCCGGTGTCATATCTAGTCAAGAGTGACAGAGGGCGCCTTCAGACGTACCACATAAATGTTTTAAAACCATGGCATGAAAGGATGGCCACTGTTAGCAGTTTTAATATAGTACCCAAGTACCGGGCAGCACACACAGGTCCCCAGAAGCCCTACGAGGAGGGTAACCCATTGTACAGCAGGTATGAGGGAACACTCATGAGGCTAGGACAGATTCCGCGCTGTGTGCATAATAGTTTACCAGCACGGAATATCTTAAGAGGGGGGATATGTGATGCAGCAAGGGGCACACTGCCCAGGGAAAATAAGATAAAAGAAAGACTTACCTCAGAGTCAGCTTTAGAAAGCAGCACTAGGCACCATGATTCACTGCAGCAAGGGAAATTCTTGCTACGTAGCAAACAAAAGTCCCATCAGGAACACCTGAGTGAGAGTCCCCAGGTCACGTGTAGAGCTAGGGATTATTTAGGGCAGGGTTCCAGTCAGTTAGGGAGCAGAGTCAGAAGCAGGATCACCACGGGAAGCAGTAGGAGAGAGAGGAGCAGGAGGTGTGTCCCAGGTCAGCTGAGCAGAAGCCCCAGGGGATTGCTGGGAGGAAATTCTTCTCACGAGGAGTCAGGAAGTGAGTCTGTCTCCAGCTCTCGAGAAGGAAGGTTCAAGGCAAGCTGCACTAAGGGAAGACCTGCTACCAGGAATAGCTTTGGAGAGAAGCCAGGATTACCCCACTACCCCAGAGGCCAGTATTTGCCAGCTCAAGGCAGAGGTCACGGGGAGAGGGAAGTGTTGGGGGATGGGCACTCCATGCATGGCTACAGCTTAAGAAATAGGTGTAAAGTTAGGAACAAACATATTCCTGTTCAACCAGCCCGGGAGGCTAGAAGCAAAGGCTATAGAGAGCCAAGCATAAAGACAAGCCCTGCAGAGAGAAGGAAACTTCCCTATAGTAACAAAGAGAAGTTTAAAGCTTATAACTGCAAAGGGCGGGGTTCTGATTACAGACATAAGAAGCAAGATGTTTCAGAGCTAATGTTCTGGGAGGCAAGCCCAGGCAGAACCAGCTACAGAGAGAGATATAGACACAAAGGGGGAAAAGCCTCCATTGACTGTTATAGTGAAGTGTCACAAGACGCTATAGCTGAATACCGTTCTCAAGAAGGGTCTGATACCAGCAGTGTGAGTAGTGCTGGGGAAATGATATGGGAAGACGCTGCTAGTCAGCAAGAGGATATTCCTATGGATTGCAGTGTCTGTGTTAAATGCAACCGTATGATGTAAATACTGGATGAAGAGAACTCTGAATATAACATGAGAATATACGTGTGTCACCACTTTTGTTGCTAAGCTTATCTGATTTAAAGTTTCTGTTTCCTTTGACAATGTCCGAGCGGGACGGGGAATAAAACCCACTTTTCATTTCAAGTTGCTCTGAAAGACTTTTTATTTACAAGGCCAGAGCAATTACTTGTGCATACGCCCTAGGCAACCGCCTATATAGGGCTAAATAGGCCTCTAACCACAGGCCCCATCACACTATACACCTCTTTGTCTTCTTATTTTTAAGTATTTCATTATTTTAATTGCTTTTATGTTTTTAATACTTCTGGTTGCATTTGGTTTCATTATATTGTTTCATTATCTCTTTATGTTTTCTATATTATTTATTTTTTACTTTTTTAAGTTTAATAGAAGTATTATACCCCCGAAGAAGGCCCCTGGCCGAAACACGTGTCGGGTTACATTTCTTTGTTTATTAATAAAGGTTCCCTTCCACGGTGGTTTCGTGTCCTGCTTCTTCTGTATTTACAGGATTTCCTCTACTGATTTTCCTGCTGCAGATGGATAGACATTCCCGTGCACCCCTGCAACTCCTTATTTATATTTTTAAAAGAGCTCTACCTTTAGCAGTGCCATTTCTAAAATACTGGTATAGTTATAAACATGACCTCACTTCTGATCCTCATATCCTTTCTAAAATACGCCTTCGCATTATAGCATAAGCAGTATTTATAATCATGAAGGGCAATATTCAAAGACATTTCTTAGGGAAAACAATGGTTCTGGTTCTGGTCCTGGTCTGTATTGCCCTTGGTCAGATCATGGTTCTGGCCTGGTGGCACAAAACAATGAGGTAAATTTTCAGTGGAATAATATGCATATAAAGTTATATGAAGATTCAAAGACGATAAATATGTAGTGTAGGTGTTGCTACTAGATATATAGATATCACTTTATACAGATATCTTCTCTGCATAACTTTTCGGAATAAAGATATACTTGCTATTTGTACATTTCTATATTGAACTTATATGAAGAGTGACTGGATATTGCTCCTATCCCAACAAATTTTTTTCTCCACCTCCCTTTTAACTAAATCCCATCCACATTTAAAACAGCTAACTTTGGCTCTATAGTGATTTATTTGACAAAACGTTAGCTGTTCTGTAGGCTGGATGTTTTCTAAAAAAGTACTTACGCAGTTGGCACCTGTACCTGTTTTTAAATATTGCTCTAGCTGCTATTTCTCCCAGGGCTATTCAAAAGTTTTTCTCACTGGTCATAAAAAAAATCTCCCTTTAATAAAAATCAATTTTCATAAATCCAAATTTTCTTCAGTCATATAAACTTTTAGCAGATTATCATATCACAAAGGCTTTACTAATCTTTAACCAAACACATATTAAATCCACCTGATGGAGGCCTCCCTTTTGCTTTTCCTCAGGGGCAATTCATCACGTGAACTTTCTTATATACTCCAACCTTATGCATAGATTTTTTGGTGTTCCAGCAATAAGAAGCGTAGAACACCAAACCCTGTAATCACGTACACTGCACCTTCCCTAGGATGGGCAGCTGTGGAAACGGCTTCTGGGCTGAACCCAGCATTCTTGCAGGATCATAAGGGTTAAAAGAGTACTTTGGTAACGCTTTCTTACCGCACACCGTCTCTGTGCAGCATGGATTCCCTGGAATCGGTTTGGTCTGATGTGTTTCTCCTGGATTCACGCATTTAACATCTTCAGCAGGTGGACATGTGTGAGGTACAATTGTCAAATCTCCGTTATTTCCACAGCTATAGGTGAAGCAATCCTTTTGCCAAGTGTCATGAGGCTGTGAGCAAGAAAAGAATAATATTAAATTACGTGATAACCAGAGTGTTGGTGATAGATGGAGAAAAGACCTTTAGAGTAAAGTTTAATCCAGTTCAGCATGTGTGAGAGAGATCTGCATTGTCTCTAGAGGAGTAAACAGCTTTAGGAGGGTAATTTCCAAGGTGCGCTAATGTTAACATGTGCTAATTCACTATTAAGGAGCATTACTGGTAACGAGGTCCCATTGAATAACATAGGACTTTCCTAAAATAACCCATGTTAATATTAGCAAATCTTAATCATTTAGCCCCCTTAGATACTTTGAATAAGGGCAGCAAGTGATGAACTCTGCGCTAGCTTTCTTCATCTTTTCCGTAATAATAATACGTTAGCAAAACAACAATCATCCTCTGTGATAGGCGACGACATCGTCATATCGCTAATACTTTACTCCCTTGTGAGAGCAAACCATACTCCTGCAGTGAAAACTGGAAGCAAGACTCCAAACTATATGCTATCAGAGAAAACCAGATGTAAGGCTGATTTATCACCATGTGATAACTCTTTTTGGGCGTTCCTTTTATAAGTGAAGGGCTAGAGATTTTGCAGCTCCATGCTTATTTTTATAAATCTCTTCAGAGTTTCCAAATTAAAATTGTGTTATGCTTGCTGGTTACAAATAAATTTAGATGGTGGTCCCCTGGAATATCGGCATGTGCCAGTCTTTCTTCTTGTCCTCTATAAAAGAACTTGAGCCAACATAAGTCAAATGCAAAGCTTCCATGCTAGCTCTTGGAGCCATGCCCGGTATGGTCTGGCAGGAAGGAGTGGCTTAGTGGTTGGGGCAAGATGCCTTGGGCCAGGGGTTCGAATCCTGCTGGAGAACAGCAACTTTAGGCGCTGCTTGTGAGCTTCGGGGACAAGGGAAATAGATACTGTACCTGAATGTACACCACTTTGACCCAGTGAAAAGCAGTATATAAGCATTGCTAAAGTGCTCCAGTTTCACATAACGATACCCATAGAGATGTCATTAGGTGACCTCGTGATAAGAGCCATGTTGTTGTTGAGCATGTGGCAATTGTCTTGGTGACAGTGGTAATGCGCTCTCTATGCCCCTCACTCTACCCATTCCCCACTTTAATGATCCTGGCTGACAGTTGCTTCACATTACCCAGCTAAGGGGCTTTAGTAGAAGATTATTAAACGAGCAGTGGTATTATCGAAAAGTATCTGACAGATTAAGCAAAAACGTTTGGATAAACAGCTTCTCTGTGATCCTATCAAGTCAGTACTTTTGAAGCTTAAATCACCAGTGGAGCTGGAAGGGAGTACCAGCTCCCAAAAGCTAGTCAAGAAATAAACAGTGCTTCTCAACCCTTTTCCGGAGGCACAACTAGCCAGCTAGGTTTTGAATCTCACCAGAATGAATATGCACGAGATAAATCTGCATATCATGAAAACCCCTTTGTATGCAAAGCTCTCTCAAGCATATTAAAGCTGTCATCCTGAAAACCCCACTGGGTAAATGTACATCTACAAGAAGGAACAGAAGTGTTACAGTAAAAGACACAACCTTGGAATAGCACAGCTTCCGGTATTCAACACAAACTATGCTATTCCTTTACCGTGAGAGTTGCTAACCTGAATTACCGCAGTTTAGTGGCTGCCATGGTAAATTATGCTGCATCAAAATTCAAGATTTTACCACAGCTTTGTAGCTAGTCCCCTTGGTTTGCGAAGCTGGGATACAGGCATTTTTTGAAAACTGACCAGTGTGTGTTGCCAGCTACCAGCTAGCTATTCTGCTGCTGCACTTATACATGTAAAGTTTGGATGTGAGAAGGCGCAGTCTTTTAATACATTATTTCTAATCATTTTTTATTATTGATATCATGTGACATATTTATTTAGGGTTATAGATGAATAAGCCAATATTGTTTTTGGCCAGAATTTAATTATTACCTTATAATTTATTCCATCAGAGCTGCAGACAACTTGGACCTCTTCTAAATGGGGAAAACACATCATCATTAGGGAATGGAGAATAAAACAAAGGATATTATAATGCCTCTGTATCGTTCCATGGTGCGATCACACCTTGAATATTGTGTGCAATTCTGGTCGCTGTATCTTAAAAAGGATATAGCATTATTACAAAAAGGTACAAAGAAGAGCCACCAAAATGCTAAGGAGATGGAAGGATACCCCTATGAAGAAAGGCTAAAAAGGATAGGGCTCTTTAACCTGGAAAAGAGACGGCTGAGGGGAGATATGATAGAGGTCTATAAATTAATGAACGGAGTGGAACGGGTAAACATAGATCAATTATTTACACCATCAAAATATAGAAAAACTAGGAGACATGCAATGAAGCTACAGGGCAACCTATTTAAGATTAATAAAAGAAAATATTTTTTCACTCAACGTGTAATCAAACTCTGGAATTTGTTACTGGAGGATGTAGTAAAAGCTGTTAGTGTAGCTGGGTTTATAAGGTTTTGGACAAGTTCCTGGAGGAAAGGTCCAAAACCATATTAAAGTGGACCCGAGATATCACTGCTTGACCCAATACAAGCATTGTGGAACCTGTGTCTTTTGGGGAAACTGCTAGGTACTTGGGCTTGATGGACCTTGGTCTGACCTAGAATGGCATATCTTATGTTCTTATGGGAAAAACAATAAGCTAGTTGTGAAATATATTATTAGTAAACTAATAAAGATCATATATTTATAATATTAAACAAATACATTTTTGCTCTGATTTTCTAACAAAATGCCTATGGAAGAAGTCTGAAAAAGGAATCTAATTTAAGCTTAGTTTATAAAAGGCAATATAGGCACCTCTGTGTCATTTTTATACAATAGGCAGCCCAAAGCAGCTCCTGTGGAGTGCAAATGCCATAACACTCATTCCTACACTGTAAAGATGTCCATGGACTCACACAATACACGCATGCTATCACAATTCTACTGTTGCTCCAAGCAACACCGCTGGGAATGGCTACACACAACACATGTAGAAGTACACACTGGGCCTGATTCTGTGCCACAAATAGTGGGGATAGATGTTCCAGTGGGATGTGCATCCCCGCTATTCGTGCCTTCTCTGCCCATCTAACTTCCCCGCAGGTTGTATGGGGGAGATAGATGGTGGCGGGGAATGGGATGATCGGAGGCAGAGGCAGGGTGGGCAGTGGGTGGTCGCCAGCCCTGGACGTACAGGGCCGATTCTAATGTTGGCCCTGTACGTCCAGGGCCAGCGACTTGTGCAGGGAGGTTGTTCCATCTCCGAGGGTGGAATGGCTTCCCCGTACGTGGAGGATCGGTGGCCTGGGGCTTGGATTGGGCAGGGGGGGCCCAGGGGCATTCCCCGCAGCCCGACCCTGGCCTTAGGAGGTTGGATTGGGGGTTAGACTGCGGGGAATGAGTCCCTGAAGTCCAGCGGCCGACATCGCAGCTCTTCAATGGAGTCACAGTGCCATGGCAACATGACGCCATGATGCCGTGGCTCCATAGAAGAGCCTTGACTGAGTTAGCTGGGGACAGTCCTGTACATGCAGGCTGGGCGGAATCGCAATCCTGGCCTGCACATACAGGACTGTTTGTGATTCTGATCCTGCAGGGCTAGACGTGCCCCACAGGATCAGAATCACGATCCCCTCTGTATGTCTGGCTCAGACCGGACGTACAGAGGGGATTTACGTCCAGGACAGAATAAGCCTGACTGTGTATACCACCGGGCAATTTTATTAAACTTTTCCTCAGTGTGCAAGACCTTTAAAAATTGCCTCTTATGAGTAAAGATATTACTTAAATGTTCATGAATATCATAGTACCTCCCAGTAACAGTACAATAAAGTTTCCCATACTATCGGGCACATTGAATAAACCATGGGATTCAGCACAGGGCTAACGCACATTTCCGGCCCTTGATAGCCAGAAGGGTGCAGCTAAAATAACTCTGCTATCAGAGCAGCGTGTGGATAGAAGACAAATGGGGTGGACAGTGGGCAGCAACAGCTGAGTGTCACTAACACAACCATGCTAGAGGCACAAAAACAGCGCTAGCACTACGTCTGCCTCTGAGCAGGCATTTGTTGCATCTGCCTTACTAACACATCACAAAAGAACGTTCGTATGAAGTGCAGAAACAAGGCAAACACATAGAAAAAAACAACTCCTGTTCAGAGGGGGGTGGACAGGTACGTCTGCAATAACAGCAGTCCTCTAGAGCCTGATAGGCACAATACAAGTTCCTACAAAACAGGATTGAAACTGCTGGAACTGTACATAAATAGCAAGAGCTGTCTTAACATACCGCTGTTTATGGCTGCCTATGCACTGGTGAGAGGATTGCTGGTGCAACGTGCTGTGGGGGAGTTGGCTGTCTAGGCCTTTGCTCTGTGTTCAGCCAGTACTGGCCGCATAACTAGGGTTGTAACCAGCAGAGTATAGCTAAGGGTGGGGGGCATGCAAATGAGGGGCTGCAACTACTGGCAAAATGATGCTTGGCACCCATATGCACTGTCATACCACCATGTAACAGTGCGTATGTGTACCTTGGGGGCTATGTTGGTATCATGGGCCCTGATCCTGTGAGTAGATAGCCCCTCACCCAGATCACTGGAGGACCAGCTCTCAGCAGATACTTAACATTTCCAACACTGAACATGGGTTTGCTTTTTTAGCGTCTATTCCCATGGCCCCCATGCCCAGGGGATGAAATGTTCCATGTGCTGACAAGGTCCTATAGGCCTTTGACTCCCTGACTGCTAGGGTGCTGAGCCTGGGAGTCGTTTGTTTTTGGCCACTTCCATGGTGTTGCCGGTGTGGGTCACTATGTAGAGGTTATACAAGAACATTTACTGTCTCACAGGAAATGCCTCTGTTTAACCTTTACACAGTGACCCAGATCGTCAGCAAACAACTTAACAAAGCCATGGGAAAAAAAAGAAACCACTCTGGCAGGTCTTTACTCCTGTGGCTGTGCATAAGTGAGTCAGGGAGTTGGGCTTCGGTCCTCACTGGCTCCCCCTCAAGCCAGCCAGGCCAGCATGGGGTCCCCTAAGGTGTGGAGCCATGTGTATGTATGTGTGTGTGAGTGTGTGTGTGAGTGAGGGGGAAGGGGTGGGGAGCGGAACCACTGGCACTGGGACTGCTACTGGGGTTAGAATTGGAAATGGGCTAATGTTGGGGGATGGAGGGACTGCAACTGGAGGAATACTGATACTGGGGGGGGGGCTAGGACTGGAAATCGATGTTGCTAGGGCAGGGGTGGGCAATTTACAGTGCACAGGCCGCATGTGGCCCGCCACAGAGTTTTCTGTGGCCCGCGGAATAGGGTTGCCAACCGGCCCGTTTTCAGCCGGGCTAGCCGGTTTTTCCATGTCCAGGCCGGCTGCTGACACAGATATAAAACCGGCCCTTGAAAAGCCATTTTTTTGCTCTGGCTGTGAGATTGGGAGCGGACAGAACAAAAAAAACGGTTTTTCTCCCGCAGTCCGCGGCACGATCACGAAAGCGATCCCCGATCAATCCCTGGGTTGTGCAGCCGCTGCTTCTGCTTTTCACAGAGCAGTGGCTGCAATAAAGTTAATTTGAAAAGGAAAAGAAACCTGTGAGAAGCCCGCCCCCTATGACATCACTTCCTTGGGTGCTGACTGGAGGGCTCCTCCCAGGTTGTCAAAGGAAAAGAAACTTGTGAGAAGCCCGCCCCCTATGACATCACTTCCTTGGGTGCTGACCGGAGGGCTCCTCCCAGGTTGTCTTTTCCTTTTCAAATTAAGTTTATTGCAGCAGCTGCTCTGTAAAAAGCAGAAGCAGCGGCTGCATGGGGGTGAACTTCAAAGCAGCACTAAGGGGAGAGAGTGTGAAGCAGCACTAAGGGCGGGGGGGATGAAGCTGCACTAAGGGGGGGTGAAGCAGCACAAAGGGGGGTGGAAGCAGCACTTGGGGGGGGATGAAGCAGCACTAAGGGGAGAGAGTGTGAAGCAGCACTTGGGGGGGGGGATTAAGTAGCACTAAGGGCAGGGGGGGGGGGGGGGAATGAAGCAGCACTAAGGGGAGAGGGTGTGAAGCAGCACTTGGGGGGGGGATGAAGCAGCACTAAGGGGAGAGGGTGTGAAGCAGCACTTGGGGAGGGGGATGAAGCAGCACTAAGGGGAGAGGGTGTGAAGCAGCACTTGGGGGGGGATGAAGCAGCACTAAGGGGAGAGTGTGCGAAGCAGCACTTGGGGGGGGATGAAGCAGCACTAAGGGGAGAGGGTGTGAAGCAGCACTTGGGGGGGGTGATGAAGCAGCACTAAGGGGAGAGGGTGTGAAGCAGCACTAAGGGGGGGGGATGAAGCAGCACTAAGGGGAGAGGGTGTGAAGCAGCACTTGGGGGGGGATGAAGCAGCACTTGGGGGTGTGTGAAGCAGCACTTGGGGGTGGGTGAAGCAACACTAAGGCGAGAGAGTGTGAAGCAGCACTTGGGGGGGGATGAAGCAGCACTAAGGGGAGAGGGTGTGAAGCAGCACTTGGGGGGGGGGGATTAAGTAGCACTAAGGGCAGGGGGGGGCAGAAGCAGCACTCAGGGGAGAGGGTGAGAAGCAGCACTTGGGGGGGGATGAAGCAGCACTAAGGGGAGAGGGTGTGTAGCAGCTCTTGGGGAGGGGGATGAAGCAGCACTAAGGGGAGAGGGTGTGAAGCAGCACTTGGGGGGGGATGAAGCAGCACTAAGGGGAGAGTGTGTGAAGCAGCATTTGGGGGGGGGGATGAAGCAGCACTAAGGGGAGAGAGGGTGTGAAGCAGCACTTGGGGGGGGGATGAAGCAGCACTAAGGGGAGAGGGTGTGAAGCAGCACTAAGGGGGGGATGAAGCAGCACTAAGGGGAGAGGGTGTGAAGCAGCACTTGGGGGGGTGATGAAGCAGCACTTGGGGGTGTGTGAAGCAGCACTTGGGGGGGGATGAAGCAGCACTAAGGGGAGAGGGTGTGAAGCAGCACTTGGGGGGGGATGAAGCAGCACTAAGGGGAGAGGGTGTGAAGCAGCACTTGGGGGGGGATGAAGCAGCACTAAGGGGGGTTTGAAGCAGCACTAAGGGGAGAGGGTGTGAAGCAGCACTTGGGGGGGGATAAAGCAGCACTCAGGGGAGAGGGTGTGAAGCAGCACTTGGGGGGGGGTTAAGCAGCCCGTGGGGGGGGGGATGAAGCAGCACATGGGGGGGGGAAGAAGCAGCACGGGGGGGGGGTGAAGAAGCACTTGGGGGGGATGAAGCAGCACTCAGGGGAGAGGTTGTGCAGCAGCACTTGGGGGGGGGATGAAGCAGCACTTAGGGGTGAGGGTGTGAAGCAGCACTAAGGGGGGTTGAAGCAGCACTAAGGGGAGAGGTTGTGAAGCAGCACTTGGAGGGGCCTAAACCAGAACTAAGGGGGGGGATGAAGAAGAAATAAGGGGGGAGGGTGTGAAGCAGCACTAAGGGGGGGGATGAAGCAGCACTAAGGGGGGGGATGAAGCAGCACTAAGGGGGGGATGAAACAGCACTGGGGGGGGGGGGGAATGAAGCAGCACTATGGGGGGGATGAAGCAGCACTAAGGGGGGGAAGAAGCAGCACTAAGGGGGGGATGAAGTAGCACTGGGGGGGGATGAAGCAGCACTAAGGGGGGGAAGAAGCAGCACTAAGGGGAGAGGGTGTGAAGTAGCACTTGGGGGGGGATGAAGCAGCACTAAGGGGAGAGGTTGTGAAGCAGCACTTAGGGGGGGGGATGAAGCAGCACTAAGGGGAGGGTGAAGCAGCAGCAGCGGCTGAAAGGGGAAAGAGGTGGCAGAAGGAACTGACAGGTGGAAGGTGAGAGCTGAAAAAGGGGGGAATGTAATGTTAACTAATGAATACGATCATTTTAGAAGGTGCGGCCCCCCGCTAATCATGACCCTCTCAAAGTGGTCCCCCACCCCTGATGCTAGGGGATAGGCAACCTGGGATTGCAAGGGAGATGATACTAGGAGCGATTGGGACTGGAGGAGGACTGATATCGGGGGGGGGGGGGGGAGGGTGGTTAGGACTGGAAATGGGCTGATGCTGGGAAGGCTGGAACTGGGTCTGGGGCCGGGGGAGGAAAAAACTGGAGGAGTGAGAATTGCCATGCTACTGTGGCTCCATTCAGGGACCGTGATCACTGGCCAATGGAAAAACATATGTTTCCCCGCAGCCCAGTCCCCGATCGGCCTTCCAAGGCCAGGGTCGGGCTGCGAGGAACCCCCTGCACCCCTCGCCTTGTCCTCCGGGTCCTGCACCACGATCCCCTGCCATCCAGAGGGACTTATTCCACTACCGAGGTGGAATAAGTCCCCCGTCAACATTGCAAACCCCGGACTTCCAGGGTCAACCTCTGAATCGGCCCTGTATGTCCGGGGTCAGTTGCCACCACTGCCGCCCTTGCTTCTCCGCCAGCCCGCTCTCTCCCAGCCACGAACAGAGCTCTCCGCACAAGTAGGCTATATTTGCAGGGAGCTCTGTTCCTGCCAGTGTGATCCAGGCAGTTAGCGGGTTTGGACGTCAGGATCGAAAGTCCAGACCCACTAAACGAGGACCAGAATGACCCCCTTAAGTTATAAAATATTTGAACTTACATGTCTTTCTGAACAATCTAGACATGAACATTTACACCTGCTCTAGGAGAAATGTAACTGCTGCAGCTAGATTGAGGTTCATCTTTATGCCTCTATTTTATAAAGTACAGGCATACATTGGCCCTAAATGTGCATGTGGCAATGCGCATTAACTGCGTGCTAGTTGATAAGTTACCCTCTATAGACAGCTCTATAGGAAGACAGCAAAAAGAGAGACAATTTAAGGGCATACCTATTATCAAGTCATTCTCTACTGCCCTGCACAGACCCAGATACTTACCACAGGACACGTTGGAACAACAGCTGTTCTCAGAAACGATTTCAGAGAGGATAAACCCTGGCTCGCATGTTTTGCTGATGGCATCACACACTGTCATATCGCACTCTAATAAGAAAAACGGATGTTAATATTGGGTTACTGAACTCTACCAAAAGCAAGACCATTACATGTAAGGTTTGCTGTCTACAACATTGCAAATTATAGCTTCAGTAAATCTCTTGTGAGTCAATGGTCCCTGATAAAGACCCAGCCAGCATATTCTGACTCTTTCCCAGTATGGCGCCTGTCACAACATGTAATACAAAAACACTTGCTATGGATGGATGAGTTAGGAGAAGGACCGCTGGGCTGCATGTAAAGGCAAGCCATCATCTGTAAAACATGGATTCCAGCAGCAGGTAGACCCTTGAGCAGTCTGCATTTTGACTGGATCGATGGACTATATAGGTTGGTGGTTTATACCGTCCACAAATCCCAGAAGTCTGTCAATTTTCAAACTCGGGTTAAAATGGTGCAAAACACCTCAGGTCACTTGCTTGCACAGTTTTTAGATAGTGCAAACTTTGGTGCACTTTCGTGGGCTACAGAAAGCCAAGAGAGCATGTGTGGTGATAAATTATGGAATAAGCACACAAAATCAGCAGCAGGAAAGGAAAATGAGTGGACTAGATGGGAATTGTCACAACCCCCAAATCTGCCTTCTTCCTCATTTCTTCTGGGGATTATCTGTTACTCTGAATATCATCATGGAGGTAACTTTAAATGGCATTTCCATGGGTAAAACGTTTATGGCAGGAATAGGCTTTTATAAAATTACCCAGACGATGTGCACATAACTTGTGCCCAGACAGCCTGCATAAGCTTGATTTTCTAACAGGGTGTCTATGTTAGAAATTCTAAAAAAGGCATCATCGACCTCTATGAGGCACATTTACTAGCCCTGTGCTGGTAATGTATGTGTGAGCCGCGTTGCCAGTGCAGGACTTTGAGCCAACTGTATACATCCTTCCTTCCGCAGTTAGTGGGGGAATGCCGCATTGAAGGCCATGGGTTCAACTAACTCAACCCACTGAGGTGGTATTAGTTGCACCCGCACTATCAGGGTAAAGTGCAATTAGCACGGGCCATTAACACCCATGCCAACTGTGCCACACAGGGAATGTCCCTGTCCTATCCCATCTTGCCCAGCCCTGCACTTCCAGGGTCACTTGGGGTTTCCGCAGTACTTTTTAGCGCAGCACTAAAACCATGTGCTAACCCCAAGCACTTCAGTAAGCATGCCCCAATGTACTTCAAGTAAAATAGACTCCACAATAGTCCCCAGCAGCGCCAAGATTCTTTTATATAAATTTACACCTGCTCTGAAGAAGCTGCAAAGCACACCTAGTTCCTCAGCTCCACTCAAACTATACTTCTGGCGAATGGCTACACAAAGACTGCACACAAGTGGGTACGCTCTTTCTATGTGCATCCACGTGCAAGTTATATGCAGAACAACATTAGGAAATACTTTTTCACGGAAAGAGTGGTGGATGTCTGGCATGCCCTCCCGAAAGAGGTGGTGGGAGTAAAAACAGTGATGGAATTCAAAACGGCATGAGACAGACACAAAGGATCACTATATAGCAAAAAGATGGAATCCAAACAAATGTAAATAACTTCTAAATGGAGAAAGGTAACCTTCCTGGAGCAGCTAGTACAACTCTACAATTCTGGCACCTTACTGGGCAGACTAGATGGACCATGCTGGTCTTTATCTGCTGTCACTTACCATGTCCTTTTACAAAAAAACAGTAGTAAGGATGCGGTTGGAAACTACAGGCTGGTTAGTTTAACTTCGGTGGTCAGTAAATTATTGGAAGCGCTGCTGAAAGAGAAAATAGTGAGGTTTCTGGAGTCCAGCGGATTATGGGATCCGAGGCAGCATGGATTCACAAGAGGTAGGTCTTGTCAGACAAATCTGATTGATTTCTTTCACTGGATGACCAGGGAGTTGGACCGAGGGAGAGCCCTAGATATGGTGTATTTAGATTTCAGTAAAGCCTTTGACATCGTTCCTCACAGGTGACAAGCTTGGGTTAGAAATTGGTTGGGTGGGAGGCGACAAAGGGTACAGCTAAATGGAGCTCACTCTGAGGAGAAGGAGGCTACCAGTGGTATGCCCCAGGGATCTATCCTTGGTCCGATTCTTTTTAACATCTTTGTTAGTGATGTAGCGGAAGGGCTGTCGGGGAAGGTTTGCCTCTTTGCGGATGATGCCAAAATCTGCAAAAGTGTAGACACCCAGGAAGGTGTAGATAACACGAGGAGGGATCTAGCTAAGCTTGAAGAATTTGGCAGCTGAGATTTAATGTTAAAAAATGCAAGGTCATGCATTTGGTCTGCAGCAATCCATTGGAGGAATACAGTATAGGGGATGAAGTACTTTTGTCCACTAAAGAAGAGTGGGACCTAAGCGTCATTGTGTCTGATGATCTTAAAGTACAGTAGCTAAACAGGTAGAAAAGGCTACAGCAAAAGCTAGAAGGATGCTTGGGTGCATAGGGAGAGGAATGGCCAGCAGAAGAAAGGAGATGATAGTGCCTCTGTATAAGTCTTTGGTGCAACCTCATTTGGAGTTTTGTGTGCAATTCTGAAGACCGCACCTTCAAAAAAATATAAACAGGCTTTTATCAGTACAGAGGGCGGCTGCTAGAATGGTTAGTGGTCTTCATTATAAAGTATATGAGGACAGACTTAAGGATCTTAATATGTATACCTTAGAGGAAAGGCAGGATAGAGGTGATATGATTGAGATGTTTAAATACCTCCGTGGCATAAATGCACAGGAGGAGAGCCTCTTTTGATTGAAAGCAAGCTCTGCTATGAGGGGACATGGGATGAGGGTGAAAGAGGATAGATTCAGGAGTGTTATGCGGAAATATTTCTTTACAGAAATAGTGGTGGATCCATGGAATAGTCTCCCAGTGGAGGTGGTAGAGATGAGGACAGTATCTGAATTCAAGAAGCATGGGACAAACACAGAGTATCTCTAAGGGAGAAAAGGGGTCTGTTGTAGTGGTTGATATGGACAGACTAGATAGGCCATGTGGTCTTTTTCTGTCGTCATGTTTCTATGTTACTATAAAATTCACCCCAAATTTTATAAAAGGACGCCTATGTCAAAGTACCAAAAGGAAGCTCTTTTATCCCCAGTTTGTAAAGGCAACATAGGTGCCTATGTGCTTCATGCAAAGGGCAACTCAGGACTGTCCTCAAAAGCATTATGCTCTTTCATAATTTACGTCTACTCCAAGAAAGTGTAAATACATGTAAGCTCTCTATGAAGGTCATTCTGAAATGCAAATAATCTGTCTGGACGTATGGTATAGATGTTTTCATAGCGCAAACGTCTACTACCGTATTCTGAACCATCGCAGCCCTGCACACACACGGCACTTGTGCAGGGATCTTGGTCCTTGGTCAGGAGGGGGCAGAATGGGGGCATGGTCAGCAGCAGCTATGTACACAGCATATCTAGGAACGGCCTGTGTACGTTCCTGTGGAAACGAGGAATAAGGGCAGGACTTAGAAACATTTTTGCTCAGCACCTCATGGCATCCTATAAGGATGTATGGCTGTAACAAATGTGTATGTAATTGTTGTGCTCGCTGTCTGGTAAACCACATGATACCCTCAGAACGAACAGGGTGCAGAAGTGATGTAAGTCAATGTAACAGCAGGATTCATCCTCACAGACATATGTATGTGAGCATTATTGCATGTTCTGTCTATGCTGATAATGAATGGACAGTACGTGGGTGGGTATGGGGGGAATCCGGATTGAGTGCTCAGTGCAGATCTGAACTGGAGTCCTGAGATGCCATGCCATGGTTTTGAGTGTATGGCATCATTTAGCCATAAGTGTGTTGTGTGCATGTGCAAGTGATGGTATGTATGTGTATGTGGTATGACACTGGCACAGGAGAAGGGACATGGCTGCCTGGCCAGTACCTGGCCCACAGGGTGGTCCACAGCAGGACTATCTAGCAGTATCAATTCATGGGAATTCATAGTGCAACGTCCAGTATATTCATACGGATATATGCAGGTGTTCTTGGCCATGTATTAGTGATGTCTGCACTTTTGCATGTTGCCATTCAAAGGGCCCTGATGTGTAATAGGTATATGGTATGCCATTCAGTTGTGGGGATCCACTTCTGCTATACCTTGGTATATACATTGTATTATACCGACTGATGTCCATGGTGACCAATGACATAGGTAACAAAGTGTGCCCCCACTGCCATGTCTGTATTGCTGCAAGGTGTGCCAGGATGCCCATGTGCACCAGATGTGCGTTTGTGGTCTGTTCTGCATCAGCTCTACTGTACCCTGAGCAGCCTTATGTACTTACCATGTGCACATTGCTCTTGGTGAGTGGAGCAGGCTGGGGTGGCATGTTTTGTATGTGGAGGCATGACTGCGTGGGGACAGTTAGACAAACAGTAAATAATTAAATAAACAGCTAGACTCACAGTAAGATGTCCCAGGAGGCAAAAATCCACTCACTAGCAGAGCTCTAAAAGTTCAGCCTTTCTCTGATCAGAGAAAAGCAAACTAAAACAGCCTATGCACACGTGGAGAAAACAGGAACAAGGTTACAGGATACCTCAGGGGGAGGGGGTCAGGGGGAGGAGTCACTCAGGCAGGCAAGGACAGGAAAAAGCTTAACAAACAGCAGGCTCTGGGGAGAGAGATTAATTCAAAATGGCTACCACACACACAGGGGGAGGAGTCACTCGGGCAGGCAAGGACAGGAAAAGCTTAACAAACAGCAGGCTCTGGGGAGAGAGAGTCAGTCAAAATGGCTACCACACAAGGCCCAGTTAATTGAGAGAGGCAAGGTAAGTACAGCTGAGAAGGCTGAAACTTGCACACCACTAAGACAAACACTAAATAATTAAACAAACAACAGTTAGACAAACAGTAAATAATTAAATAAACAGCTAGACTCACAGTAAGATGTCCCAGGAGGCAAAAATCCACTCACTAGCAGAGCTCTGTAAAAGTTCAGCCTTTCTCTGATCAGAGAAAAGCAAACTCAAAATATGGGTGTTTTCCCCATGCTTATGTTCCCTGCACTACAGGGGTGTCTGCGCTATCTTTATTTAGTGGTGGGTAAAATATAGGGACTGGGCTGGCAGGTGCCCCAGCTGGGTTTTGAACCTCTGCCCTCTGGTCCTAGAGGTAATGACTCTGTCCGCTGTACCACACTTTGGCCAGATGCATGATCTTTTAACAGTGACCATTTGATGTGATTCTGAAATGGTTGCAACTTACCACACACGTGGTCAGAGCAGCATGAATTTGACCCATTTGGTTGAGCTATAGGCACCTCTCCATATTTTGTACATTCAGGAACAGATGAGCTACATTCAAGGCCTTCAATAGCCAGTGTCTGATTAGTGCATTTGAAGGTTTGACAATCCACTCTCACTTCTTTATCATCCTGTGGAAATTTCAATAATTAAATTACAAATCAAAAAATCAATATAATGCTTGGAAACAAACAAAGAACTAACTACTGTCAGCTGAATGAAAGAGGAAATGCCAATGACAGTTCCTGTTTCATTTAGGATCCGTTTTACAAAAATTTGTTTAATGCGTGACAACTGGCAGTGGGCAACACTAAGACATGAGCGTGTCCGTCACTGCATGTTAAAATGCACATTAATTAGCATCATAAACGGAGTGGGGACATGCAGAGTGCATTACTGCTGGTGCCAGGAAACGTGGCTCTTAATGTGAGTTCACCTAACAACTGCTTTATGGGAGTCGTTAAGTGAACCCACTTTGGTGGATTGCAAGTTAGATTGACCTGTCATGCATTAGCTGCTAATAGCTAGTGGAGGCTTTGCAATTAGCATGTGTTTGTTTGGAGCGTTAATTGCAAACCCTTAGCGGGCTTTAGCAAAAGAGGCCCTTAGGGGCTTGTTTACAAAGCCGCGGTAGCGGTTTCCGATCGTTATCGGAGCCATGGCCCCATTGAAATCAAACAAGCCCCTTAGTCTTATTTTGGATATGAAATGTTTCATTTTGTTTGGTCTGCCATTTTCATAAAACCCTGGCTGCCAGGCATTTCTCTCATTCCAACCCCACAAAGCTGCTCCAGAGGGGTTGACACCAAGCCTGAGGAGTGAGGCCTGTTTTTTAAATTTTGGTGTACGAATGCATTATGGAATTTGTATATTTTCTTTCCTTCTTTTATTGTAAAATTATAAAAATTAAAATTAAAAAAAATACCATTTCAACTATGGGGCCCTTTTACTAACGTTCCCTATAGTTTTGCACCTAATGCTCCGATAGCACACAAAATGCATGTGCGTTTTGTGCAAAGCCTCCGCGTTAACTGTTTGGGGCAAAGTTATATTCCTGTAAGTTAATACATGGTGTCATACCCTCACGTGAGGTGCTGTTACTGTGGGCACCTATTGAGATGAAGGTAATTGCAATGATGAGCGTACATGTTAATTGCAAGAGTGGTCGTATTGGGTATTTACCTGCACAATGACTGCAATGAGATCACCACTCCAACGAGGGAGGTGCTGATTGTCACGCTTCTAACGGTTAACGTGGGCCCAAGCATGAAGTTACCATGCACCTAAATCCATGACAGCTGCATAGCATGCTTTAGTAAAAGGATCCCTAGATTTTGAAATGGATTCCTTTCTCGTGAATTTGTCCTTGGTCTTAAGACTCTAAGACCACTTTCTTATCTCTGTTTTCCTTCCTGCCTGCCATTTGTTATTGGTGAAATAAAACAGAGGCTGAAAATAGCAATTTTCTTTGTTTCTGGATGTTGTAGTGGAGGAGTGGCTTAATGGTTAGAGCAGTAGGCTTATAATTAAGGAGGTCAAGTTTGAATTTCACTACCACTCCTAGTGTGTTTAGGTAAGTCAGTTAACCCTCCGTTGCCTCGGATTCTTAATTTAGAATGTAAACCCTCCAGGGAAAAGGAAAATAAATACTGTACCTGAATGTAATATTCCTGAGAAGTCATAGAAACGGGTTCTACTGAACTGTATATGCACGCCCCCGTAAGGTCTGTGAATGAGAAACAAGATGTGAACACAGTGCAAGAAGGCAAAACATCCCAGGGGGGCAATCTTTTCACTGCCTGCATTTGTAGAAAGCCTGTGAGCACTTTTTACCTACGGTCTTTGCATCAGTACTCAAAGGGAAACTACAGAACTTTCTCTTTGAAAACTCCTGAGAGTAGAAAGCAGTTGAAGATATTTCCATTTACTTTTCTGTGGAACCTTTTTCCATCGCAGGTTTGAAAAGGTAATCCATGTGTAGTATTCCCCCCACCCCCCTAGGGCCTCCCCCTAATGCAGCTGAAAGTATGCACATTGGGGAATCTCATAGACACTTTTATGTGCGTAAATTGTGGGACATTTTCAAACTTTCCTTTCCCTAGGTAACCCAGATTTGCACAGCCAAATGCCTTTACCCTTAGGATTTTCTATGGTATATAAGAATTACATAGAAATATTAGATATTTGGGCAATTAAGGTCCATTATGCCTATCTAGTAAGTTTAATTTCATTCCACATAGACTCCAGTTGAACTCTAACTGTCTCCGACCACCGGGTTCACTCTCCGCCCCAGGTTAAGAAGCTAGCATCAGACTGCTTATAGTGCACTGTAGCGGTACCACAAGTCCACACTAACAGGTAATATGCGCTAAAGTTTCTGTCTTGAAAAGACTAAGTTCTGCTAAGCAGGGACTATAGAAATGATAAGTAGTAGTAAGAACTGACTGCTAGCGCACATTAGTAACCGTGACTGTTCTCATGAAACTTCGGCCCAGCAGCAGAAACTGACAGCTGCTGGCCTGAAAGGTTCAATTGGGAGAGAAGAGAAACAGGCAGCATTACGAACAGTTTAAAGTTTGCTGGAGGGGGAGGGGCCGGCCCCCCAACAATTTCTAGCCCTCGGCAAATTGTGCTGGTGTTCTCATTAGAACTTACGAACATGCTAACGGTGAGCAAATGACCCTCTTAGCTCTTTAACTCATCCTTCCATAATGAATACACTTGTGATATTTTTACTGGCACTAAATAAGACCCTTGCCAGATTTATTCACAACAGCCACAGAGCACCACCTATTTAGCCAACAAGTCTTTATGCATAGTTATCTTGCAAAACTTGGGGGGGGGGAAGGGGGGCATATTCAAAAGAATAGAATTGCAAACTAGGTTGATCCTGCTGATCAGAACATTCAGAGGAACATCCCTTCCCGGGCCGGCCGAACTCTCCGCGCCACTTGACTGCCATTGGGGTGTTCTGGGGGCGGTGACATAGGTCAGCTAGTCCGTGGCGATGTCGAGCCACTAACCGGCTAGCCAAAATGGCTACAGCTGGGCCAGAAAGAAAGCTGTCCTGACTAACTGTTTTAGCTATCTGACCAACAGCTGAATATTGCCCCTGACTGGCAATCCAGCTGGTGCAGATGTTCAGTACCACTGGCTGGAGACGGCCTAGCACGGACTATCCAGGCACAAGTTAAAGCAGCGATTACCAGCTGCTTTAATAGAGTTAGCAACTCCCACTCAATAGTCTCCCCCTTTATGATTAGTTGTCTGATGTCTGTCATGACCTCCGAACCCCGCATTATCTGTATGAATCAGACACTTACAGGAAGTTTCCTTTTTCCCCTTGTTTTGAATCCACTATTAAGATTTTTGAACTTCTTGATGTGATCTGTTCTAGTTTCTATATAACCAGGGTGGCTTTGTCTAGTTTGCCTGCCTAGAGGGCATTGAAACAAGGTTTCACCTTTTCCAACGATCAGGTACAACAACATCTGTGAGGTTAAGAATCAAAAGTGAGACCCGTAATGCAAACTAGGCTGTTTGGTTTAGGTTACTCAGGCTGCTAAAGTTTACAAACAGCTAATTTAGCTACTTAACTCCCAACGTCCTTTAGATGGCCCGAGGGGGCGGAAGCAAACAGCCCCGCGGCACTAAGGTTTCACGGTAGATGCTGTGGGGCTGTTTGCAGCCGTGGCTACCGCTGCAGGTCCCAAGAGGGTTGGTGCACTAAGCAACTGCCTAGTTCGCCTAACGGTAGTGCTGGCCCTGGCGTTAGGCGCAATACCCCAGTGCCTGTCAGTTAATGGACCCCACAGAGTATGTCTGTATTTAACTTTGAATATTAGTGCAAAATGAATGGGGGGAAAAAACCCAAGGACTTTGTAGATATATAGAAAATATAAAGATTTCCCTCAGTATACTTATGTCTTGAAGACTTCCATCAATTGGTCTTCTTGGGGAAAACAGCAAAACGCTCTGTGGCATAAACCACATGTTTGTCTACTGCAAATGACATTTCTTGATGTTCTATATATAATTAGTATACTTACTACAAGTTATTCTGGAACAGCATTCCCCATCGGGAGTTTCTGACACAGGTTTACTGTCTTGGTCACATGTCTGTGTGATGTTTGGGCACAGTGTCATATCGCATACTGAAAAAAGGAAGTTACTATGTTAATATAGAATTAGCCCCTATTATCATTTTTTTCCATTGAAACAGTCCTATTAATTTCATTTAAGACTTAGAGGAATGTTTACTAAACCGTGGTAAAATCAGTGTTAAGGTGCCTGAAGCCATATAAGGCAGTGGGTGGGTAGGGGGCATACCAGCATTAGGGTGCCTTGGGCCCTTTAACATGAGCTAACAGGACCAAGTGTGGTAAGCTGACAAGACGTCCTAAGGAGAGACAAGGCATCCTAATATGTGTTAAGGTGCCCTAACTTGAGACAAGGCGTCCTAAAGAGAGACAAGGTGCCCTAATATGTGATAAGGTGCTCTAGCATGAGACAAGGTGTCCTAATATGTGATCAGGTGCCCTAACATGAGATAAGGTGCCCTAACATGAGACAAGGTGTCCTAATATGTGATAAGGTGCTCTAGCATGAGACAAGGTGTCCTAATATGTGATCAGGTGCCCTAACATGAGATAAGGTGCCCTAACGTGAGACAAGTTGCCCTAATATGTGATAATGTGCCCTAAAATGAGACAAGGCATCCTAAAGATCTAGTTTCTCTAGATCTTTCCTCTGCTTTCAACCTTGTAGACCATTGTACTCTTCTTTCTCGTCTATCAGACTTTGGTGTGGCTGGTACTCCCCTCAAATGGTTCCTTTCTTTTCTTGCTGCACGTTCCTTCTCCATTCTTTCTGGTACCTCAACTTTCACCACAGTCCCTCTGACTTATGGCGTCCCCCAGGGTTCAGTTCTGTCTCTCCTCTTATTCAATGCTTTCTTAGCCCCCCTCTGTCTCCTAATTCAACAGTTAGGCATCTCAGCCTATTATTATGCAGACAACATTCTCCTTTTGCACTGCACCCCTCCCTCAGCTCCAGATCTCTCCATGCTGAATTCATGCCTAGGTCAGATTCATTCCTGGCTGATGTCCAACTACCTGCATCTCAATCCCACAAAATCCTCAGTCACCTAGATAACCTTCGGTATCCCCCTCCCTCATTAGCCCCTACCCCTGCATCCACTGCTATCCCCCTGGTACCCTCTTTTTGGTATCTTGGGGTCATCTTGGCTTCCTCCATGACCTTCACTGAACATATCTCCTCTTTATCCTGCTTTTTCCACCTTCGGTAGATCTGGTCAGTCCATCCTTTCCTCTCTCCCAAGGCTCTGTCCATGCTCCTCTTGACTTTAGTTATTTCTCAGATTGATTACTGCAACATAGCCTTAGCTGGACTCCCAGAATGTCAGTTACACAGATTACAGCTATTGCAGAACACCGCAGCACGTATCCTTACACATTCATCTTGTTTTGACCATGTCTCCCCTCTCCTGGCTCGTCTACACTGGCTCCCCGTCCAATATTGAATCCAGTACAAAGTTGTCCTTATAGCTGATAAAGTTATCCACGCCTCCACCCCCCATTACCTAGCTGACCTCATTTATTTCCACCACACTCCCCGGCCTCTGCGCTCAGTTCACCCTCCATATTAACTGGTCCTCTGGGCTCGCTTATTTAGTTTGTCTATATGATTGTGATCATCTGGCCCTCCCCGGTCACTTCTCTCTGTTCTCTTTCTATCCTTTGTTATCTCTATCCTATACTTGAATGGTGTTCCTTTTCCTTTTCTTTCTTTGCAGCTATTTTATTGTAAACCACTTTATGCTTCGGCCCTAGCATTATATGAAGAGTGGACACAAATAAACAAATAAACAAGGTGCCTTAATATGTGATAAGGTGCCCTAACATGAGACAAGGCGTCCTAAGGAGAGACAAGGTGCCCTAAGGTGGAAAGCATGCACCTTAAGGGAGGAAAATGACTGTAACCCAAACACTGGATAGAGCACCAAGGAATGTCAATGTAAAGGTGATAGAAGGAAGGACAGGTGGGAGGGGATGGACCTGCCATATCGGGGACACCCTATGTGGCAGCCAGTAAAGCGGACGAGCATGTGGGAGGCAGCTGTACTGATGCACAGGGTGGTGCCAATGTAAAGTGCTGCAATGTCAGTGTGTGGAATAGGATGGGGAAGACATGTCCCCAACGGAGGAAGAAGCGGCAGGATGTTTGCAGTGACAGGAGGACAGAGTAGTAGTGGTGACGTGCAGATCAGGCACAGGAGAGTTGAGCATGAAGAGCCATAATGCGGAAGAGTAGTGTAGGTCATGGAGTAGCAGCCTGCACAAGACATGACTGTACATAGCCGACAGAGGAAGATAGATGGGCTGAAGGACGGATGCGGCTGAGGAGAGGGTGGTATGGGCTGGCAGCACCGATCTGTAGAGCCCTGACTGTTACAGGCATGAAAATGAGCTTAATAGCACAGTCAAAAAAGAACAAGAGGGAATCAAACCCCTGCAACCTTGCACGAACCAGTAGGCTACACCTCCACCTCTTTCTGTACAGCAATAACTGGATACAAAGAGACTGGAGGTCATCATCTAAAATGTGTGCTGTGTGCACCGGCATAGGGTAGCTCCCGCCAATACCCAAGTTGCAGTGCACATGCAGAACAATGGTCTACAGTTGATCACCAAATGGAGAACGCACTTATCCATCCCCTCAGCTCAGTAAGATGCACTGACAATATGTGATACAAACCGTGCTAAGCTGTTGCTGCGGTCACCCTGATGGTGAGGATGGGCACCCAGCACCAAGTCTCCAGTACCTGCAGTGCAAGAGATGGTCTCTGCTGCTCATGCTGCAAATCCCCATCACTGCTAGTGTGTGGTAGGTATTGTCTGCAGTGTGATTATGCTAAACCCCCTTGTGTCCTGCAGAATGCTGCAGTCACATCTGGCTCTGGCCCTGTCAGACAGGGACCCACCTAGAACAGTACATGTCAATATCCAGTGTTACAATGCTGATACCATTGTGGCCAACTGCTGAGGGGGGGGGGGGGGAGGAGACGATCAAGAATTGTACAGGGCTGTTACTAGGATCCTTCTAGCCCTACCAGTACCACTGGGTGTAGGCCTAGAACACCTTAAATCCCATCCGCTTAGGTTTACCATTCACCCACAGCATGCACAGTCAGACTGCACCTGCCGCCCACCACAGGGTTGTCCAGCCATGCACATACCAACTGCAGACAGTCTGCTGGTCAGTACATTTCGCATGTGCACCCAGGATTGGACTATACAGCATAGTTACCTAGCAGCTAGTTCAGTGATCAGAACAGTCCTAATTCTGTAACCCAAAGTTGTCAATTTGATCATGTAAAGTATGTACATAGTTAAAATGTAAATAGTTTTGTGCTGTTATATCCTGAATACTGTTTTATGTAAGAGGTTTTTTCTGTGTAAACAGCCCTTGATCTCTGGAAGGGGCGGTATAAAAAAGTGTAACAAATAAATAAATAAAAACCGACAGGATCGACTTCTATCCAACCTGGACAGCTGACTATATAGAAGTAACACTGCATCTGGCTATAAAACCAGGTGGAATTGCCACAACCTAGACTCTGACTTGTCTATCACTGCTTCTGAATTATCTCTGCAACACTAGATGTCATTAATAGTGTAACCTTTGCAGGCAAGCACGACCCTAGGATAGGAGCTGACGATGCTGACCGTTCATATGATTTCAGCAGTAGTAAACTTACCACACACTTTCTCACTGCAGCATGAATCTGATAAGGTTGGTATGCTTTTGATCACTTCCCCTAGTTTCGTACATTGAGGAACAGGCAAATCACATGGGGCGGGGGTAATGGTCAATATATGATTGCTGCAGTTATAGACAGAGCAGTTTGCTCCCCATGTAACTCCAGGCTGTGGAAATAAACATCATTGAATTCAAAGAATGATATAAAAGAATGGACAGACTCCTTATGAAAAGGAAAGCAAGTAGAAAAATGTTTCTTTCATCTAACATTAGGAAGTACTTCTACAGATGAAACTCATTTCTAAGGATTAATGATTATTCTCGATATGTAATTAAAAGTACATGGGTCAATATGTAAACCTGGTGGTCAATGTAGCTTTTAAAGGTTGGCTGCAGCATTTGAAACAATACTTATATTCAGCATTACTACCTGACTAGGTAGTGGTAGTGAATATGTATAGCATGCAGTGACTACTGCTGGCTATTTGCATAGTGCTGACATCCATTGTATGGATAGCCTGTGCGTTCGCTCTAGTTATATGGGTGGTTCTCCCAGGGCAAGCAGGATGAAGTCAGCCCCAAAGTGGGTGACGTCATCCGACGGAGCCAGAACGGAAGTACTCTCACTAGCCCAGAAGGCTTAGCCTTCTGGGCTGGACCGGTAGCCCCACCTTCCGTTCCGCCCCTAGCTGGCCAGATTTCCCCAGCTGAGGCTTCCCAGCGGCTAGGTGGCGGATGGAAAGGGTTACCCGCCGGGGAGGAGGGAGGGAAAGTGTGGCTGACTTATCCTGCTGTCCCTGGAGAACTCACGTTACAGGTAAGTAACTCGTATTTCTCCCAGGGCAAGCAGGATGAAGTCAGCCACAAGGTGTGGCTGACTTATCCTGCTGTCCCTGGAGAACTCACGTTACAGGTAAGTAACTCGTATTTTCTGTGTCCACCCTCGCTCTACCTTATCTCCGCCCAGGGACTGTACAGATAGTGCTGGAACAGTCAGAGCAATTATCAAAGTGGCACTATCTGCACAAAGGTCAGTAATATTAAGCCATTTTTGAGTGTATATGGCGGTGTGTAAGCAACCACTTATAAAATGACCATAGAGGTGAAAGTATACATGGTGGCAAGAATGTGTGTCCTTTCAAGACAGGCGTATTCAGGGGAAGAGTTTGGGCGGAACTCAGTAGGAGTCACAATGCGTGCATGGATTTTATCAAATCTCTGCATTTGCATGTACTTTACATGTGAATATTTACACCTGCCCCCGAGCAGGCATAAAATGCCCTCGGCTTGATTTTAGGCATGATTTCTGTAGGATTTGTGCTAGTATTTTATAAAGACCAAGGTGCTTTCTTGCCTTCTCAACCTAGACGACCTGTTATAAAACTACCATCAAGTTTCACTGAATATCACCTAGAGGAGTTCTATGTTTATTGGCTGCTAGTAACCCCATGGCAGGTCTCTCTTTTGAGATTGATTCTCTTCCTATTAAACTGTCAAGAGTCCTAAGCATATTTGAAGACTCCCTAGACTGTCTCCTTTATGTCACCACATGGTACTGCTGAAATAAGGCAGAAGTTGAGAACAATTGCTGGGCACCTACCACATATTCTTGTCCATCTGATACACATACATCCTTAGGTTCTGTGTGCAGAGAAAGACAGCAAGATTACAGAATAGAAATATTTATTGGAGAAATGTTTATTATTCATGTTGGTTTCCTAGCAATATATGATGCAAATGCTTCACCTACAGTAGATCAATCGCGTAATTGTTTCCAGTATAGAAAGACACTTTAGGGACTATGATATTAGGTGCATGAATTTTGCAGCATTTTTCAGTGTTGCCCTATTGAAAATGATTTCCACTTCATCAGTGGCAGACCACTTTTAAAAGTATCATTTACTTGATCACAGTTCACTTTTACATCAAGATTCCATGTAATCAGTTCATTTTAGCAAACAGCCCTGGATACTTGTTCAAAAGTGCTTAAGATGATCCATGTTAGGAAGCTCAAAACATCTTGATACCACATAAACAGCAGGGCATAGAAGGGATTCTCCTAGACAGACACAGCTGGATTCATAGAGGCAAACACTGAAAACACACATCAAATCACATTATTTTTCAAGAAGTATTTTTTAGAATTGTCTTGAAAGAATGTTGCCTTTTTATGAGATTCCAATTTTTCTTTCTTTTTCATAGCACCGATCTTGCAGGGCTGCCACTAGCATCCTGATGATAGGGGCATCGTTTTCGTTAGTACAAACGTAGGGGGCAGGAGCAGTCCTCTTCACTTGTATTAACACAAATAGCACCGGTCTGCTGGTGCTGCCCCCTTGCGCCAGGACGCTAGGGGGCAGCCCCACGAGATTGCTACCAGTTTACATAGAGATGAGGATGCAGAGCAGGAGGCCTACTAGACCACCAGGATTTTGGAGGTAAGGGCTAGGGGAGGGGGCCCCTTTGCTAACTGGCTAGCCAGGTTTTAGGTATTTTATGGGGGTGGGGGAGGTGATGGAGGGTGGTGCCAAATTTACTTAACTAAATCAGGAGGGGGTAGGAGGGCTAACTGGTTAACGGGGCACTTGTTTTTCAGAGGAATATCTGTCCCCCACCCCAGAACAGTTCCCAATGGGTTTGGCAGCTGTCCAGGGTTAGAAGCAGGAAAGGGGAACAGGCTTCTTTTTACTATAGCTGGTACCATGGAGGAAGGGACTAAGGAGGGCCTTGGAGAGGAGAGATCAGCAGTGATGGGGGGGGGGGGTCCTGTCCTCCCCTTGCACTTGCCACAGATCCCACAATCCCTGCATCAGCAGGCAGTCCCCTCACTACCTGCTAATGCAGGGACCACGAGTCTCCAAGGTACAGTAAGTGCAAAACCTTCACAGTATCTGCAGGGAAAAGGCTGGGAATGCCCCCTGCAGATACTACAGGTCTTTTGCAGCCATCGCTTCCCATTAGTTGCAAAAGGCTAACGCGCTTTAGTAGACAGACCCCTAAATGCACTGTAGTAGTAAAGGCTGGTTCGAGTAATGCTACATTTTTCCAAAGAAGTGAAAGGAAACAGGACTCACCACAGGTGAGGTCAGGACAGCACTTGCCCTCGGGTGTCGTCAGCTTTACTTGCATTCCCACCCCACAAGTTTTTTCTAAGACGCTGCACAATGATGTATTGCATTCTAAAAGAGACAACAATCACATAAGCACGGAGATGAGGCAGTTAGGATGCAAGAAGATCAGAGGATCATCAAATTTAACGTTCTTCTAATTCCCTAAGAGTAAGCTCTGTGTGATAATCCAGGGGAATTAAAAAAAAATCCATTGGGCATGTTTATTTATTTATTTAACATTTGTTATATACTGCCTTTCATGATATCAAGGCGGTTTACATTGAATAAACTGAAGTTACATTGAACATGGCATTATAACTTGGAGATAACTATTTTACATGGAACATGGGCAATGGAGGGTTAAGTGGCTTGCCCAAGACCACAAGGAGCACCTGTGGGGCTAGAAACCCCAGTCCTTCTGGCCCAAGGTTGCTGTCCTCTAGTGGGGTTTGACCTTTGGTACCTTGCCCCAACCACTAGGCCACTCTTATTGAATAACAGATGTCAGTTTTACTTTCACCTGATTGGATGTTGACCATAGATAGACGCTAAATATCTCTATATATTCCAGCAGCACGGGAGGCGGATAAGACAATTTATTTTTAGTGCTTATTAAAAGATTATGGTTCAATATTATAAGTCTCCAGTACATATTTTTTAAATGCTGGCTACAGTGTTTAAAGATTTTTTTTTTTGGGGGGGGAGGGTTATTTTAGAAGTTCTGCTCATGATTTACATGCGTATAATCTGGCATGCAATGCAAAAGTAGCCTCTAGGTTTCCTAGCAAGGTAACATTGTAACATAGTAAATGACGGCAGATAAAGACCAGTATGGTCCATCTAGTCTGCCCAGCTATATGGCAGGAGTAGGTGCACCCCTTTCCATGTCATTTAGGGAGTAGGTGTGACCAGAAGTAGATTGCCAGGCCTTACTTCATAGACATGTCTAAGTTGCATCCCCATCTAAATGGCCATTTCAGAAAGGGTGCAATTTACTCATGGATGGACTTAGCATATGGATGTTTCGAGGGGCATGCCAGGGACGTGGTTTGGGTGGGGTAGAAATCTATACCTCTATTCTCCATCTCATATAAGGGATATAGTGTAAACCCCAAATTCTCCAGGCCTGGATTTACACCTACTCCCTGGAACGCCTAGGCTTTTAGAAAGTGCGTTTCGGCCAGCCCCTTGTTTTTTTTCCTCTCCAAACTAAAATGAGTTGAAGGTAATGCCTCTCTAGTTAACTAGCAGCAGCTACACATCTAAAAAGGTAGTTACTAAAGTGTGTTATGGGAATCATGCACAATTTTTGCTACTTAGCATGTGTTAAGGAGAAAAACATGTTACATCACTGTAATGCTCCTTTATTTTACACTACCATGCATTGAATAACAAAGAGATGCAGAGCATATAAATACATGCAAAAGACTTCATCCATATTCAAAAAGAATGATGCAGCTTGTTTGATCTGCAGAAGCCATGCTGTGCTTGGGAAATAATGCTATATTTCTGGACTGCGAGCATTGGGGTGCTAATATGCGGCTTGATGTTCCCATGAACAGTCTTAATGGGGCTGATGCTGGCGTATCATTAGGGTGGCTTAGGAGTCCCCTCCCTCTGGCCCAAGCAAAGAGTCAGCATCGCACCTTGAGAACCTCCCACAGACATATACTCTGGCCCCTCCAAGTAATATTGGAAGGTCCCACCTCCCAGACCTCAAATCATACCCTCCAAAGGCCACTCGGGCCTAGCTTCAACAATTCCTGGTGGTCTAGGTTGAATCGACCAAGAGCGATCCCCACTAGTTCCTGTCTGGCCAGACAGTGATTTCAAAATGGCGTTCACGACCCCTTTCAGTAGTCTCACAGTGCTACCACTATGCGTCAACCATTAATGGCTCGAAGCTCCAGGGAGAACAAAGCAGCTTGTGAGGGTAATCGCAAATCGCATTATTCTTTTACCACAGGAGTTACGCTGATTAGAGACTCCCATGGGAAATTAGGCTGCAGAAAAATGCAATGTTTATTGCAGCATCCTAAGTAGCCTCCCAAGTTTGTAAAATGGTTCACATGCACATAGTGTTGCCATCTGGCTCCAGATACACCCAACAAGCTGGATCCAGTCCTGGGTTTACCCCACTACATGCAGGGACTTGTAGTTTTGCTTTTCTTATGGAGTGCAATAGAGAAATCAGAACTACATATCCCTGCATGCAATAGGGGTAAACCCAGGACTGGATCAAGCTTGTTTGGTGCATCTGGAGTAAGTTGGCAACCCTACATGCACATGTAAATATTAACATTTACACATGAAAGCTGTGAAATGCCGACATTTAGACGTGTATGTTGCCAGGTTTCCTTCACTGTTTTTTCCCACGTATAAATTTGTAAAATGGCGTCGCCCACTGCACGTGAAATCACTCTACCTGCTTTCCTGTACTATTTGCTTTACTTTTACTAGTTAGTGATTTCATGATGTGTCTCCTAGTCTTTGTATTTTTTGAAACAGTAAACAATTGTTTCACATTTACCTGTTCCACTCTACTCAGGATTTTATAGACCCCTATCTTATCTCACTTAGCTGTTTCTTCTCCAGGCTGAAGTTCCCTAACCTTTTTAACCTTTCCTCATAGAGGTATCATTCCATCCCCCTTCTCTGTACCATTTCTAATTCTGCTGTGTCTTTCTTGAGATGCGGAGACCAGAACTGCATGCAATTCTCAAGATGCGGAAGAGCCTTAGAGTGATGCACAGACATTATGATATTCTGTATTTTATTCTCCATCCATTTCCTAAGAATCCTGATATTTATTTATTTATTTATTTAACAGATTTTATATACCGCTTTATCCTTCAATCAAAGCGGTCAATGGAGGTATTTCCCAAGAAGTTAAATATTTTGTATTTGTGGGAAATATCTAGAACAAATTTCTTCATAACTGTAAACTGTGGCTATAAAAGTGAATTATGCTATAATACAACACAAACAATATAGTAAATTAAAAGCACAGAATTAAAAGATCCCTGGAGATGCTGCGCGTGTCATCGTACATTCACCATCATGCATGATGAAGATATAAAGGCAGCTTACCGCAGATGGTTTCAAAACAGCATGGCTTGCCTGCGACCTCAATGGTTTTGGACACCTGCCCTTCCTTCGTGCATGTGATAGGAGCTTGGGCTTCACACTGGGGACCTGTGATTGTCAGTGACTGATCTTCACATCTGTACGTCTGACAGTTCTCAGTCCATGTTTCTCCAGGCTGGGGAAATTGAAGCGAGTCAGAATAAGCAATTGAAGAAACTTAGCAGCTCTTGCCTTAGACCGAGTATTCCCTGAAACATATTTTGTAATGGGACTTAACGTCACAAGAGGTATCTGTTACTACTACTACTACTATTACTTATCATCGATATAGCACTATGAGATGTGTACAGCACTGTACAGAGAAATGTACTGTAAAAGACAGTCCACGCTCCTCAGAGCTTACAGTCTAGTCAAGACAGACAACACAACTGGGGATTAGGATATATCTAGGGGAATGGTAAGGAAACACAACAGTGGTGAACAGGAGACTAGGGGGTCTAGCAATCTCAAAGAAGAGAGTTTTTAGCCTGGATTTGAACAGGGCCAGAAATGGAGCCTGACACACTGACTCGGGTAGTTTGTTCCAGGTATAAGGAGCAGCAAGATAGAAAGACTGAAGTCTGGAGTTGTCAGTGGAAGAGAAGGGCACAGATAGAAGGGATCTGCCAGAAGACTGGAGTTCCCGAGGAGGAGTGTAGAGAGAAATAAGAGAGGAATGGTAGTGAGGAGTAGCTGATTAAAGGCACTTATAGGCCAGTCGTAGAAGTTTGAACTGCAGAAACAGATAAGAAGTCAATGAGGTGACTTCAGAAGAGGGGTGACATGAACATAGTGACACCTGCGGAAGATTAGCCGTGCAGCTGAGTTTTGAATAGATCGAAGTGGGGAGATGATTCAGAGGAAGACGAGTGGAGAGGAGGTTGCAGTTGTCTAGATGAGAGGTGACTAGAGAATGGATAAGGGTCTTAGTAGTGTGTTCAGAAAGGAAGGGACACATTTTGCCAATATTATAAAAAAATGGCAGGTTTTAATTATCTGTTGGATGTGTGTGCAGAAGGAGAGAGAGGAGTCAAAGATGACCCCAAGATCACACTTTCTATAATTCCACAGATTATTTCTCCTTGAAGTTTCCTCTTTTTCTGTGTATGCTCAACATAGTCATAATCAAAACCCATAATAGAAGCCAAGAAGTCAATATTCAACTGTTCTAATGAAACTGCAAATGTCAGCTTGAAGCAAACATATAGAGACCTTGTATGCCCCTCATGTTCCAACACAGGTCTCCTTGCCTCCTATCCCACTGACAGGAATATCCCCACTTACTGCAATTTCCACAAGGTATGTGCTGCTCAGGGCATATGTAGGTTTAGCGACTGAATATTGTTGCTTAGGGAGTAATTTTATAACAGGGCACGTAGGTTAAGCGAGCAGGATGGTGCCTCTTTGAGCGCTGTTTTGTAAAGCCATATAAGCACCTTTGTGACTTTAGCAAATACTAGCACAAATTCAGCAGTAATAGCACCTGCACTCAAGGCCTGGATATTATGCTCGCTTGACAGTAGGCGCAAATGTTAGCATGAGCTTTCTGTGCGCCCACTCATATTTTATAAAATATGCATGTAAATCATGGCTCAATTCATTCTCCACCCAAACTCTGCTGCTATACAGTACACGTCTTCTGTACAAGCATGTACCAGTTTGTACTGTACTTACTTTTAGATGTGACCTTACTTTATAAGAGGCCTTTTATGTGTGTAAATCACGTTTTACATGCAAATATGCTCTATGAGGCTGATATTCAGCGACAGTGGCTAGTGTGATTACAGCGACTAGCCATCACCACTGAACACTAAATCCAGATATTCAATGGTGGGGTCCATATTCGGCCATCGGTATCGAGTATCCGGGTTAGCCAGTGAAGCCGGAAGCTAACCAGGCCGTGGCTATATTCAGCAAACAGTTTAAATGCCTTTGAACATTGGACCCTATATATTTATTCTCTCACACGTCTAACTGGCAGTGCCCGAGAATGTCCCAAATTCCGTCCCCTTTTCGGATGGATAATATAGACCGTGTAATTATTTATTCGCATAAATGTGTCCATTCCAGTGGCCCAACTTAAAAAAGAAACAGCAATGTTTATGTTTATATTTATGCAATTTCTTGATATATCGCCCAGGAAAGAGGGCAACAGAGCGGTTTATAATCACTACAAGCAGGTATTGGATACAGTGCATCCAGACCACTGCCAAGCTTTAGAAGTGCTTTTGACTATCGACCTCAAAGAATCAAATTTTAATTTTGGACCAAATAGATATAGATCAGCCCACAAAGCAGTTTGTTGATACAACTGAAATAGCACACCTTTTGGTAAAAGTTTTAATTTCCTGCATTGTTAGGAAGAGAGAAACCCCCAGGACAAACCCCCCCCAAAACATTGGGAAATACCATTGGAAATGAAGCAAGGAGCGAGTTCTCTGGCTTTTAGAAAGAATGTAGACATGGCTTTTCCCCCAATTTAAGTGAGTGGGTTGGGGTGGGTGTTGTAGGAGGTGTGCCCGTGATGAAGGGAGTGGATATTCCAGGGTTGGTATTCTCCAATTCTATGTATTTTATGATTCCATTGTTGGATTTTATGACTATTTTATTTGCTGTATGCCACTTTGGACAAGTAGATTTGGCTTGGAAGAATGGTATATAAAAAGCTTGAAATAAATAATAAATGATAATAAGTCCATGAAAATAATCTACTCAGTTCGTCAAAAAGTTAAATTCACTATAAGATTCAAAACCAAAAAAATGTTTATGCCAAAACTACAAAGATTAAAAGTAGTTGCAGACAAACCTACCCACTCTCACCTTCAAGTCACATACAATGAAAAACTAGAGGTGAAGGAAATCCCCCAGAGCGTATGCGCCAGCATTCCAGCAACAGTAAATCTTCAAGACGCTTTTACTCTAAGGACAGCATTTTCAAAGGCATTTACATGGGTAACTGCCCGAGTTACCTGTGTAAATGCCTTATCTGGGATTTTCCAAAGGCACCTACATGGGTAGAAAATCCTGGATAAGTCCCTAATGCACCCAGATGCTATGAGTGTTGGGGGCGTTCCAGGGTGGAGCAGGGGCGGAGGAAAGAGCTAAGTGGGCAGCAGTGATTTTTGATGCTACCCGCTTTGCCCTCTGCGCATTAAAGATAGGCAAGATTTTTCCTCGCCTATCTTTCATGCGCAGGGGCTAAGTGGGTAGCATCGAAAAACGCTGCTACCCGCTTAGCTTCGGCAGCTGCCAGCGCATCCAGCCAAACCCGAATTTTCACCCTTTTCTATCCTGTCGGCTTCAATCC
Organism: Ichthyophis bannanicus; assembly: GCA_033557465.1. NCBI lineage: Eukaryota > Metazoa > Chordata > Amphibia > Gymnophiona > Ichthyophiidae > Ichthyophis > Ichthyophis bannanicus. Next base: position 111,201,174 of record CM066047.1, on the reverse strand, counting down.
TTTGGAAAAAGCATTTGTGCGAAACTTTGAGTGAGGTCGAGATTGGGGAGTCTCTCTGGGCTGACTTGCTGGCAATTTTTAAGATAAGTGATCATTTTTTTTTGTTTTTTGGGGGCGATGGTATTATTGTTCATTTTTGCAGCTACTTAACAATTTTAAAAATTAAAAAAAATGGAATATGGAGATGTGGATTGGCAGCGATGATGACATTAACATTGGAGCAGTTGCCCAGTTGTATTTGAAATGCTTTCCTCCTATACAAATATTTTTTCCTTCACCTCTAGTTTTTGATTGTATGTGGCTTGAAGGCGCAAGTGGGTAGGTTGTGTGCAACTATTTTCAATCTTTGTAGTTTTTGATATTGCTTTGAATATTATAGTGAATTAAATTTTTTGATGGATTGAGTAGATTATTTTTGCGGACGTTTTGTAATGTTTTGATGCATTTTCAGCTCTGGGTTATTTAGATTTTTTTCCTGCATATGTTACCGTTGAAATAAATAAATATTTTAAATTTGTGCAAAGGAAAGTGATTTTTAGGAATTTGTTTTATTTCCCTAGATCTTCCGTTTAGCCTAAAGCGTTCCTGTCTGAAGTAAGAGGAGTGAAAAAGAATTCAAGACTGAAGCTTCTCTGTACATACACTGTAGCTAAAGGTCTATGTAGAAGACTGCATCAGTAAGGAAATACATAACACGAATAATAAAACTACTATGAATAAGTCTGCCTTAATCTTCTTACCTGATGTGGTGTTCCACTGACCACACATTCATTCTTTGGTTCTGTGTAGTATGAGAAAGATAGTCAAGCATGTTAAATTTCTTAAATTCAGCCAAACTCTTGTGCTAATAATTGTATAGAAGTCGTAATTTTCTTTTGCTTTCTTTGGGCTCATTTACAAAGACCTGTGCTACTTTAGTGAACGAGGCCCTATAATAAAAGTTGATAAGAAGAAAATACTAGAATAATTCTAGTGGTTTATCCATTATATGACCTCCTCAGCAGATCCTCTACGCAATGCATTTCTGTGCCATGGAAACCCAGATTGGGACAAGTAAAGTTGGGAAATAGCCAAAGTTTTTCAGTGCATGCAGAACTATCAGTTTGCTATTCCGGCACACAAGATCCCTGCCTACAGTCCCTTATGGTCACCAGATGGATCTCAGAGAAATGATTGCATTTTTACAATTACTGTGGTACTCTTAGAGACCCTATTGCTAAAGCCCACTGAGTGGTTAATGCACATCTTAGCAGGCTGAGACAGCCCATAGTGACAGCTCGTGTGTGGGCATGACAGCAACTGGCCTTGAAACACACATTAATCATCTTTCGCGCTAAGGGGTGGGGAATGGGCAGATTTGATGGCATGGAGAGCACATTGCAGTTAGCTTGGGGATACATATCACATGCTAATTAGCAAGGTGGCAATTGGCACAGTTGAACATAATGATACCTCTATAGGTGGCTTTAGGCGCACCCATGTTAATTGCTTTGAGTGTTGGGGTATGTAGCCATGCTGGTGGTGCTCCCGATAGTTACTACAGAGGCTTTCCACTTAATACACATTAGTTTTCACGCTAAACGTATACTAAGTATAACACCCTAATAGGGTTTAGTAAAAGGGCCCCTCAGTCTTGAGGTGATATTCGATGGCTGTCTAATGGTATAGAAGAGGCAGTAAACAAATCCTTCAGAACAAAAGAGTGCTCAAAAATCAGCAAAAATTGAGGCTGATACAAGCAATAGGCAACTACCTTTGGGGAAAAAATCCATCCCCTTCTCAAGTGCAGATTGCTAAAAGACTAAAAAACGTTTAAGAGCGATCCGTGAGGGCCCATGAACAATTTAATCACTGTGGACAAAATCGCCTTGTTTGCTCACAGTTGCTCTTGGAGGAGATGATTTTATAAGACAGTCACGTGAATGGACACATGCAGGCTTATTCCATAAGCGCATGCGTTCTTTCAGTGTGAATGTGCATGGGGTGGAATCTGGGCCACGTGTGAATTTACACTCGTAAGTTATAAATTACTATCACGAACATTTGTTTCTGAAAACTCTAGATACGGGCATTTAAATCTGCCATAGAGTAGGCATAACTGCTGCAACTAGTTTGATACGTTCGTTCACTAATAATGCCTTTATTCTATAAGGTAAAGTATGTGTCTTCTTCACTTTCTGCCCAATTGCATCCCATACGTAGAGATCCCCTCTGTATGTCCAGTCTGAGCCGGATGTAAAGAGGGGATCATGATTCTGATCCCACAGTGCACGTCTAGCCCCGCAAGATCAGACTCGCGATCAGGCATGTATGTGCAGGCTGGAACTGTGATTCAGTCCGACCTGCACTTACATACACAGCTTGACTAACTCAGTCAGGGCTTTTAAATGGAGCCGCGGCGCCATGGCATCCTGTTGCCATGGCACCATGGCTCCATTTAAAAGTCGCGATGTTGGCTGCTTGCAACAAATGCTACTTCCCCACAACAGCCTGACCCCTAATCTGGCCTCAGGCTGCACTGAATGTTCCCTGGCCCCCCCTGCCCCATCCACACCCTGGCAGCCGCAAAGTGAAACATCCAGGGAAGTTATTCCACCTTGAAGGTGGAATAACTTCCCCAAACATGTCGTTGGCCCTGGACATACATGGCTGACATTAGAATCAGCCCTGACCTCCAAGGCTGGTGAACGCCCACTGCCCTCCTAGACTCTGCCCCCGGGCTGCCCATTCCCCGTCCCTGTCTAACTTTCCCACACAACTGGTGGAGAAGTTATTCGGGGGTAGGAGAAGACATGAATAACAGGGATACACGTCCCATTGGAATGTCCATCCCTGCTATTCGTGGCTGAGAATACTGTAACACTGTTTATAAATTACAGCCCAAATATGTGGGTGGCAATGAGTATTAACTCTGTGGTATTTTATGAAATTATCCTTGGATGCCCAATAAAGTCTTTACTGTATAGCTTAATTCTTGTGGCACACTGTAATCATTTTACATCAAGACAGTGGGGGGTTGAGTGCTTTCTTGAACTCTTGAGAGTTAAGTGACAGTCACAGTTTCCTCCTTCCTCTACCTTAAAGTTGACTGGCTTGCCTAATCTTGCCACTTCCACAATAACAACTAAGACAATTCTTTTCCTCTAGAATACAATCCAAATGGCTCCCTGATCATTTATTTATATTTATTTCTGGGTTTTAGATACAGCTTTATCCATGCAATCAAGGCGGTTTACAAGGAACTTAACTATCACCGCGCAGGGCAATTTACGAGGAACTCTGTGAATTAATACATTGGACATCTTCAAAATCAATATTTCAAACACTACATGCAGGCCTTTAAGTTAGGCGGAACTTTTTACAATTAACTATGTACATCGGACAGATCTGTGTTATGATACTTATAGTGCAATGAAGTGTATCATTATGGGTGATATGTTTGATATGTAGGTTATAACAGTGGGGGCAGGTATGTTAATGTGGCACATTTGGGACTTATATGTTTTGATAGTATTCAGTAAATAAATATATTTTGAGTCTTTTTCTGAATGCAGTCAGGTCATTTATTTCCCTTAGGTTGTCTGGGAGTGCGTTCCAGAGGATGGAGAGTAGTAGGTGAACGCTCTATTGGCTGTTGATTGATTTGTTTTCCTGAATTCCTTAGAGATTGTTAGTAAGTTTTGTGTACATTTCCTTATGGTTTATGGTTTATGGTTTATTTATTTGATAAAAACCGCCTTTCTGTAATAATCAAGGCGGTGTACAATAATAAAATTACATTAAAACTTGGCCGAGGCCGAGAAAAGGAAAAGAAATGTACAATTTATAAATAGGAAAGAAAGAGTAAAGAAGACAAGGACAAGACAGGACACAAAAGGCAAACTTATAGTACTAAGAGGGGGGGGGGGTCATACAAACGGAGAGGGGATGTTGAATGCCAGGGAAAATAGGTGGGTCTTGAGGTTGTGTTTAAAGGTGACATATTGTGATTCCAGGCGAAGGGAGGGAGGGAGAGAATTCCAGAGAACGGGACCAGCAAAGTAGAAGGCGGAAAGACGAGTGAGCTGTAAGCGGGCACGAGCAGGGGAAGGGAGGGCAAGGCGATTAAGATGAAAAGAACGGGGAGTGTACCTGGGAGAATGGAAGGATAGTAGATCAGCTAAGTAAGGAGGGGTACCAGTGTGAAAGACTTTGTGTAATAGGATTAACATCTTAAATTGGGAACAGAAAGGAACAGGCAGCCAGTGAAGATGGAGAAGTATAGGAGTGACATGATCGCGAAGAGAAGAGTGGGTGACAAGACGTGCAGCAGTGTTTTGTATACGTTGAAGCCGGGACAGCTGATATTGAGGAAGACCAAGGAATAGGGAATTAGAAAAGTCAATGCGAGACATTACCAAAGATAAGACCAGTGTGATCACAGCTGAGGAAGAAAGGAAGGGGCGAATTGAGCGAATTTGTCGAAGAAAGAAGAATGAGGTTTTAGTGATATGAGAAATGTGTGCAGAGAAGGAAAGATCCGAGTCAAAGTGAACACCCAAATACCGAAAGGTGGAAACTAATGGGACTGGGGAGTCAGAGAAAGAAGGGGCTAGTGAGGGGGAAGGGCCACCATGAGTGAACCATATGGCCAGAGTTTTCGTAAGATTCAAGTGGAGACAGTTAGAGGTGAGCCAGTTGGCGACGGAAGTGAGACAAGAGTTAAGGGGGGAGAGATCGGGGGAAGAGGGAGATGTGTGGTAAAGTAGAAGAATGTCATCAGCATAGAAGAAAGCCGAAATACCTGACTGTTGTATAAGGAGAGCAAGAGGGGCCAAGAAAAGATTGAAAAGGAGAGGAGCAAGGACAGAACCCTGAGGAACACCACAAGGGAGGTGCTGGGAATCAGAGGGGGGGAGAGTAGGTGAAGAGGAGAGAACTGCACAAGAACGAGACGAGAGAAAAGAGTGGAACCAGTGGTGAACTGTGCTGCAGAGACCAGCTTCCCGAAGACGGTGGAGGAGAAGGGAGTGATCTACTAGGTCGAAAGCCGCTGAGAGATCTAGAGCAACTGCCACTGAAATATCACCGTGATCATGGGCTACATGCAGTGCATTAGTGAAAGCAAGAAGAACTGTGTCAACACTGTGCCCCGCATGGAACCCAGATTGATGGGGGTGAAGAAAATTAGTAGAATCCAAGTGGTGAGAAAGTTGAGCGAAGACAAATTTTTCCAGAAGTTTAGATAAGAAAGGAAGATTAGACACAGGGCGATAGTTGGAAGGGAGAGAGGGATCCAGGGTAGGATTTTTCAGGATGGGACGTACCAGAGCGTGTTTCCAAAGGCTAGGGAAAGTTCCTGTGGATAAGCTGGAATTAAACATGGCTAGGATAGAGGAAAAAGCACCCAATGAAGGAGTGAGGAGCCAAGAAGAAGGAATGGGATCAAGTGGGCAGGAGGTTTTTTTGGAGGAAGAGAGGAGATGATGAAGTTCAGACGCAGAGATAGGGGAAAAAGTAGCCCAGAAGAGTTGAGAAACAGGTGGTGGGGAAGGAGCAGGGGGAGGGGAAGTGATAGGGGCAGGACACGAGGGGAGCTGGTCCCTCAATGAAGTGACCTTGGAGACAAAGAAAGAAGCCAGTTGAGATGGGGATGGAGAAGACTGGGAAGCAGGAGGGGCTGGCGAGGCATGTAAAGAGAGAAGAGAGCGAAAAGAAGAGTAGAGATGCCGAGTCTGGTTAGAAGCCTGTGAGATCATAGTAGAGTAATAATCACGTTTAGCAGAATGTAGCTGGGTACGATAGAAAGCATAGTGAGATTTAAAAGAAGATAAACGGGCAGGAGAGGGGGACTTGCGCCACAGTCGCTCGGCCCTCCGGAGGTGTGAACGGAGCAGCCGAAGTCCGCTGTGGTACCAGGGGTGAGAGAGGCGCCGATGAGGTGGGCGGGGATGCAGAGGGGCTAGAAGGTCGAGGGTAGTGGAAAGAGTAGTGGACCAGAGGGTAGCCTGGGAATTAGGTGAGAGGAGTGGAAAGTCGGCAGGTAAGAGCTCAGAAACAGGAGGAAACTTTTGTAAAGTGAAGGGGGTAAGAGCCCAAGACAATTTCAGTGAAGAGGATGGGGAGGTAGTGGAAGAAGCAGGAGGTAGGGAGCCGGAGAAGGAGCAGGATAGTGTAAGAAGAAAGTGATCTGTCCAGGGGAGAGGTGTAGTGGAAAGAGATGAGAGAGTGAGGGGGGAGGAAGCTGGAGTCAGAAATAGATCAAGAATGTGGCCAGCATGGTGAGTAGGAATAGTAACATGTTGGAGAAGTGATAGATCCTGGAGAAATGAGAGAAAGAGAAGTTCCCGAGACGAGGAGGGAGAATCCATGTGAAGATTGAAGTCACCAGCGATGATTAGGTGCGGAAAAGCGAGGGAGATGTCGGTGATGGTTAGCGTGAGGGCCTCCCAAAGGTGGGACCGGAGGGCTGGAGGGGAGTAAACAAGAAGGATGTGAATGGACGGGGAAGTATGAAGACGGAGTAATAGAGCTTCAGGATAGTGCAATGATGGGGAAGAGATCTGGGAGTAAGAAAGAGAGGGATGGAAAATAGCTGCCACGCCACCGCCAGACCGACCAAGACGGGGAACGGAGACAGCTGAAAAGCCAGGGGGAAGACAGCGTGCCAGAAGACCATCTTCCCCATCACGGAGCCAGGTCTCCGTGAGGAGAGTGACCCCAGGTGAGGATCTAAGAACTAAGTCCTGAATGAGGGGGGCTTTATTACGGAGAGACCGGCAATTTAGGAGACTAATAGAGAAAAGAGTAGATGGTGTAGCAGAGGGAGTGAGGGAGGAAGGGAGGAGGGAGGAGGAAAGAGGACAAGAATACAGATTGGCAGCGCACCGAGAGCACAGATAAAGAGGTTTACAAGGTCGCCTGCCCCAAATCACAGGGATTGAGGCCATAGGACAATGAGATGAGAAAGAAAACCTGGAAGAGCGAGGGGAAGAGTATGGGGGAAGGAACAGACCAAGGGAGGGATCGGATGGTAGTACAGGTAACACCAGCGAGAAGTTCGATCCACCAGGGGAAGAGATAAGAACAGAAAGGAGAAGTAAAACTAACCAGCGCAATAAGGAGGACGGACCTGCGGCACCGGAGCGGCCCCAAGGAGCGCACCTAAGGAGCACGTTGTGCTCCTTAGGTGCGCTCCTTCGGTGCACGCCCCCGTCGCGCGCCGGGGCGACAAGCGCCGCAGGCGCTGCTGTTAAATACTGTTTAGGCAGCGTACCGTCTGGAACGCGGCCGCGAACGCGCGGCCACGGGAGAACCGGAAGGGGAGGACCCCAAACAGCAACGGGAACTGTTGGCCCTAGATGGGAGGGCAGTGTCTAAAATAATAAATAACAACACAATAAAATAAACTCAAGGACTCATGCCAAAAGCACTCTTTGTCTTCTTTGTCTTGTTTCTGGTCATGTTTGTATTAATGAATTGAGGTATGTTGGAGCTATGTTCTTTACTGTTTTGAAGGTGGTCATTAGTGTCTTGTATTTGATTCTCTTTCTTACCGGCAGCTAATGTAGGTGATGTAGGATGGGTGTTAGGTGTTTTGGCCCAGCTACCTTCATTATGGTGCATGCAACTGTGTTCTGTGCCATCTGTAGGGTGCTCAAAGCTTGCTTGGGGAGGCCCTGAAGGATACTGCTGCCAAAGTTGAAGTGGGGAAGACCATTGCTTGTGAAATAGAGCGGAAGTCATCAGTAGATAGGAGAGGTCTTAAGTTTCATATCATTCTTGTTTAATTGTTAATTGTTTGCATTATTATGTTAATGTGTTTTATCTGGTTGAGGATCCACTAGGATTCCCAGGTATTTGACTTCCTTTTTCACCTCTAGTGAGGCACCGTTTTCCTGAAGTTGCTGAGGCGGTGAGAATACTTTTGTTTCTGGAGATCATAAGAACTTTGCTCTTTTTTCGATTTATTGTTAGGTTGACAGAGTTGAGCCAGTGTGAAACATTTTTGAAGCATTTGACTATTTGCTGGTAGTTTGGCTCTAATGTTTTGAATGTAAATAGTTTGTACATCTGTGTATAATTCTACTCCTCACTACCCCCCCCCTCTTTCACCCACATGTTGTAATGTACCATGAAAAGTTATATTGTGAACCACTTTGACTGAAGGATAAGGTGGTATATAAAACTGGTTAAATAAATAAATGTCATGAAAACCATTATGTCATCTGCATAAATTCTATAATCAATGTTGTATGTTCTGATTATGTTGCAGATGCACTGGACGTTGATGTTGAACAATAAGGTGGATAACAGTAAACCCTGGGGTACCCCTTATGTTGGTCGAATGGTCTTGAGAGAGTGTGACCAATTTTGACCTGTTGAGTGTGGGCAAAGAGGTAGGATATAAACCATTGAATTATGTGCCTCCCCTGCCAAGTTGTTGAAGTCGAGTGATTAGGATGTCGTGGCTGATGGAGTTGAATGCTGACGCTATGTCTTGAAAATAAGTACACAGGATTGTTTCATGTTTTCAGTTCCTTGAATTATTTTGTTGAATAGGGAAATGAGGAGTGTTTCCATATCATGGTACGGTCAGAATCCATATTGATGTGTATCAAGCGGAGCATATGTATCTAGATGATCTTAAAGCTGCCTCTGGACTGACATTTCTATTATTTTAGACATAAGCGGAATACTCAATATCGGTCTATAGGAGGCTGGCCAGAGCTTATCGAGTGAGCAATGTTTTAGGATTGGATGGATAGTTGCTTCTTAGAGTGCTTTTGACATGAGTCCTTGAGTTAGTGAGAGACTGATTCTTTGGATGTATGGTGTTATTTCTTCTCTAGTTATTTTAACCCATCTTACTGGGCAAAGGTCAAGGTGGGATATTATTGTATTGATGGATTTGATACATTGCTCAATCTGTTCAGGGTTGTTTAGAGTGAATGAGTTCCATAGAGTGGTATCAACTGGTTCGTTGATTGCTTCTTTCATTGGGATGGCTATTGTGCATTTCGACTTCTTCATGTAGTAATTGGCAAATTGTTGGGCGCCCATTTCATTGTTGTGGGGGGTCATCTTTGCTCGGGTTTCAAATTAAATCTTGTACAATGAAGAAGAGTTATCTGGGGTGATTTAATGAATTCATAAGCATTTTTGAGTAGTATTCATTCTTTAGGTTGTTAATGGTTTGACAATATAGCTTAAGGGTATCCATATATTGCTTCAGTTCAACCTCAGATTTTGTACTTCTCCATTTTTTTCTGTTTTCATTTAGGTTCTCTTTCTTGATCTCAGGTTCTAGGACTACCATGGCTGTGAGTTTCTGTGCTTCTTTGGAGTTTTTTTTGTTGGGGATGGAGGAGGCCTTATCTAGAGTGGTATTCTAATTCTTCATGAGGGCTTCAATGTTGTGAATGCTATTTGTCACTTTGGATAGAATGTCCTTTAGAAAGGTTTCTTTATCAAATTTTGTAAAACAGCAATGGGTTTGTTCTCTATGGTGCATTTTATATGTGTATGAGTTTAGTTTGATAATGAAGTGTATTAGGTAATGGTCTGTCCACAGAACTGGTCAAGTTCGCATTGATGTTACATGGATGTTATTTGGCCATTCTTTAGTTAAGAATATAAGATCCAATGTGTTACTCTTAGAGTGTGTAGTGGTATTAATGATCTGTTGATACCCTAGGTCTTCTATAACTTGGAGGAATGATGAGCTCTGTGCATTAATTACTGAGGAGAGCCTGCAATCACCTAGTATGATGTGGTCTCTACCAACTGGTTTGTCCGTGGCATGAAGAGTAGAATAGTGGCTAGTGCATTGGGGACAAATGATGGGGACCTGCATATTAGGCTGATTGCAAGCCGTTTAGCATATAAAGTCCATCAAGGCTTACAGCTGAAGTGTAATATGCCCCTAGTTCAGATTTGCATATTATAAGTACGCCTTGTCCTTTTTTATTTTGTCTTAGACAGTGGAAGATGCTATAGTCTGGTGTTTTAATTTAAAATCTTAATTACCATTACTACTCTTCTCACTAGCCTTCCTGAGGACGATATTCAATAACCTGACTAGATTCCCCCCCTCCCCCCTTCCCCCCCAGGAATATGCATCAATGTCATAACATGTATACTCCCAGACATTCCTGTATATAGGTCATGGGAGGAAAACAGTGAGCATAGATTTGATATGAAGAGTACACATGCTATTTCTTCCCCCCCCCCCCATAACCACACGGATAAGTGGAAAGTATGCTGAAGCTTTTAACACACATGTGTAGTTTTGATTTGATTACTGGGGCAAAGCCTGTGGGTGAAATTTTGTAGGGTTTTCACCAATTCAAGTACTTAGCCTGCTCTTAAAATGAAAGGGGTCGACATTTAGACACATGACCATTGCAGAAAGATGAACTGTCCATTTATCTTTATTGCTAATATTTAGCATCCCTATCAGTCTAAGTAGGTCCACTCAATAAGTGGTCCCAAATTTAAAAGGATAATTTATCTATTTAAGTTAGACCTACTATTTGTGTGTTCCTACTAAATGGATAGAGTTCTCCAGATACTACTAGTACACCAACCGCTAGCGGGACAGCAGCAGAGAAGGATCTGCCAGTGCTATTCTGTTGTTGGTAGGTGTACCTCATGGCTCTTTCTTGGGATCTCTCCTTTGTTCTCTCTCTCTTCTCATTCCCTTGGAACCCTGCTCTTCTCCTATGGTTTTCAAGACCATCTTTATGTGGATGACTCCCATAGGCAACTCTCTGCACCAGAAATATCTCCAGGAATCGAGGCCCACACCTCAACCTGCTTGTCTGATGTTGGTCAGACTAGGGCGGTGTCAAAGGTTGAGCAAGTGGCGTGACCACAGAAGGTGGAAGTACGGAAGGGACACCGATATCATCACAGGACTTTCAGGAAGCCCAACAAGAGCAAATTCTGGGGAGTTGCACAGGGTGCATTTCTAGTTTGGTATGACCCTGTATCAGACAGATAGGTGGCTGATTATCACCATTATCCTGATAAATTTTGATGACACCCCAGAATTCCTCCAGTTCCTCTTAATCATATACAAATGAATATTGGCTGGATGTTGAGTTGACAGACCAAAATTTATCCTGGAAATTTGAAATGAAAGGACTTGTGTGGTTAGCGGTTGCTGATAACCACGTAAGTCCTTTGAAATACCGACCTCAAAATGCTTTTATTGCCTAAGAATAATAATCATAAAACACACTCTATTGTGAAACCCTGCTCCTAAGTTAAGAATGTATACATAAATATTAGTGAATGAGATGGATAATATTACCTGCCTGCAATGAAGTGAAAGGAAAGAGGACTCACCACAAGTGAAAACAGGACAGCAATCACCCAGGGGGGTTATTTCCTTTGGCTGGAATCCTTTGTCACAAGTCTTTTCTAGGACTGGACACGTTGATACATCACATTCTAAAGAGGCAACAAATATATAAACATGGAGGTGAGGTAGGTAGTTAGGCTGAAAGAAGACCAGCAAATGTAATTATCTTCTAGTTTCCTGTGAGATATCTCTGCATGGTAATCAAGGGAAAGTTAAAAAAGAACATTCACTGTGCATTTCCACCAGGTAGTTCTAATATTTTATAGGTTTTGCTCTTCTGACAACAGGTGTGACCAACCTCTTATACCCCTTATGAGAAAAAAGTTGTGAGGTAGGTAGAATTACACTTTAATTATTTTGCTGCAGGACTCCCATTTGCATGTTAAAAGATAGGCAAGGGAGGGCATGGGAAACAGGGAACGAATTAAGAGTAATTTAATTACATGGTGCCTAGGCTGTGAGGGTACCTAGGCCCATATTTCACTTCCATTTAATAAAGGCAACATTTTGTGCTTACACATCTCTATAAATTGCTTCCATGAAATCTGCTGCATGAAGTTACATCTGCACTGAGGCAAAAGTAAGTTTGTGGGTGTATCTGCCAGATGGAATTGCTGCTTTGTGTGTCATAGAAGCAACGCACATCACTGCCAATCCCATCCCTGCTTTGCCCATTCTCTGTCCTTAGGAGCAGGTGCATGCAGACCACATAAAAATGGGCAGTATAATTTCCCTAGTGCAACACTTACCTTAGCAATTTTGTAAGTGTCTTTTTGAGAATGGAGAACTCTTGAGCTACACTCAATTAATTTATAAAACTGCTAGCTGGGTCAGGCCATATGTGTGAGCCTAGCATCCTGTTCCCAACAGTGAGCAATGCAGGTCACAGGTACCCAGCAGGGTTCCAAAGAGCAGCTCATTTCCTTGCTGTTCACACCTAGAGGTAAAATGGTGGCTGCCTCAAATCTACATGGCCAATGATGATTTATGGACCTTGCTTCTAGAACAGGAGCTCTCACTCCAATCCTTGGAACACACCTCGTCAGTCAGGTTTTCAGGATAGCCACAATGAATATGAATGAGAGATTTGCGTGCGCTGCCTCCACAGATCTCTCTCATGCATATCCATTGTAGTTATCCTGAAAATGTGACTGGCTAGGAGTGTCCAGAGGACTGGCTTGAGAACCCGCTCTCTATAACTGTGTTTCTCAATCATCTCCTGGAGGCACACCTAACCAGTTGGGCTTTTGGGATTGCCACAATGAAAATGGTTGAGATGCATTTGCACCTAGTAGAGACCCATTATATGCAAACACATCTCACATGTGTTCATGGAGTGGAGGAGCAGCCTAGTGGTTGATGCACTGGCTTAGGCACCAAGGGACCAGGGTTCAATTCCCACTAGTGCTTCTTGTGGCCCTGGGCAAGTCACTTAACCCTCCATGACCTCAGAAAAATCCAAGTTATCAGCACACCTGTTTAATGTATATTACCAAGTTTAAATTACAACATAAACCACTTTGACTGAAACAATAAAGGGGTGCATAAAACCCATTCAATAAATAAATTCATGTGGTAATCTTGAAAACCTAGTTGTGCCTCCAAGAGAGTGTTGAGAAACAATGATCTAGGAACTTGTCTAAACCATTTTCAAACCAACTGTTGTGAAAACATCCTAAGGAACAAATTAATAGAATGTTGAGTGAAAAAATACTTTCACTGATTTGTATTAAAAAATGCAAAGTGTGCCTTCAAGTCAGTCGTGACTCCTGGCGACCCAGAAGGTCCTGGGTTTTCTTGGCAGTGTCACTGGAAGTAGATTGCGAGGCCTTTCTTCTGAGGCAATGGAGGGTTATTTATTATTATTATTTATTTATTTAACATCTCTTATATACCGCGCTATTAAAATCAGCGCGGTGTACATCGAACAAAATATACTGCAATGTGTACAGGTAACATCGAGTTTACAGAGAACAGGGGAATATAAAACATGGAATAACAGGGATAACTATGTACAATAAACAATATACTATTTATATGCTTTAATTATGTACCATATTTAAACTCGAGTGAATATTGAACATGTATTCATGGGTAGGATGAGTCTATAGTAGTAAGGTAGATTTTCGTGGGGACTACCCGTTTTCTGGTTGGATTAAAGTGCTAGGGTGTTTGGTGTGAGTGGGAGGCCTGTTGGCTGTGTGGGTGTCCATGGACACTTCTGGGTAGTATTTTGTGAATAAGTGATGCTTTACGGCTTTGCGGAATTGTAATAGACTTTTGATGCCGCGGATTTCGTGGGGAAGTTTATTCCAATTCCTGGGTGCAAACAATGAAAAAGCTCTGTTTGATGTGGCTTTAGTACATGAAGTCATCATCTTAGGAACTATTAAAGTGTTCATAGTTGTAGTCCTTCTGTTTCTATTTTCAGGGGTGTTGTGGATTAGTTTTCTGATTGGTGTTGGTGGGTAGATATTCATGGCTTTGAAGGTCAAAACTAGTGACTTGCATGAGAGTCTGGCTTGTAGTGGTAGCCAGTGTAGGTCTTTCATGATAGGTGTTATATGAGCAGACCTTGGTGACCCAGAAAGGACTCTAGCAGCTGTATTCATAGCCAGACGTAGTGGGTTTAAGGTTGATTGAGGGAGCCCGTGAAGGATGATGTTTGCGAAATCTAGATGTGGCAGGACTAGTGCCTGGAAGGTTGACCGGTAATCAGTATAGTCTAGTAGTGGACGGAGGTGGCGTAGTGTTCTGATCTTATGGTATATGTTCTTTGTCACATTCTTCACGTGCATTGTCATGTCCAGGTGTTGATCTAATGTTATGCCGAGGTATCTGATCGTGGGTTTGGATGGGTTAAGTGACTTGCCCAAGGCCACAAGGAGTGCTAGTGGGAATTGAACCCTGGTTGCTTGGTTACCAAGCCAGTGCTCTAACCACTAGGCTACTCCTGCACTCCAATTTGTATTAAATGTGCTACTTATTAGGTTCATGGTGCATCCCCTTGTCTTAGTTCTACTTGACAGGCTAAATAATTCCTAATTTTCTCATTCAACGTAATGCACAATTGTATAGATTTCTATCAGATCTTCACTCAGTCATTTATTCTCCACGCTAAACAGCCCTAACGTCTTTAGACATTTTCTATAGGGGAGCTGTAAAATTGAGGCAACCCTGCAGGGTGCTGTGTGTAGAGCCAGTGCTACCATTAGGTGAACTAGGTGGTTGCCTAGAACACCAACAGTCGGAGGGTGGCCCCTCTCCAGGACAAGCAGCGGTGGTAATGCTTTTAAAATGCAACTGCAGCACTCATCATTACCTCTGGCACTACAGTGCATTTCTTGCTTCCACCCCCTATGATTCCAATTCCTGTTTGCATGCAATAGGAAGTGGATTTGGAGGGGTGGAAGCTGGAACAGTACTGCTGCGCTGGAGGTGATGGTAAGTGCTGTGGTGCCAGTTTAGAAGCATTGCCGCTGCTGTACGTCCCAGAGATGGGCAGCAGCAGCAGAAATGGAGGCAGGGCAGGGGCAGGAGGGCACTAGGAATGAAGCTTGCCAGGGTGCCTCATATCCTTGCGCCAGCCCGGCATCATCATGTTATAAAAGTTGCTTACCACACTCGTCCTTTGGGCAGCATGGATTATTTGGGTCTCTGTTACTTCTGAGCACCTGCCCTTCCTTTGTGCATGTGACAGGATCTTGGATTCCACACGAGTGAGGTGTCATTTTCAGAGAATTGTTTTCACAGGTGTAGTCTTTGCAGTTTTCGGTCCATGTTTCTCCAGCCTGGGGAAGTTAATGAGTTAGAATAAGCAACTGAAGAAGTTCTTGTCTACAGTGGCTCTTGTCATGTACCAAGTGTCCTCTGGCCATGGAAATAGCAGGCTGGGTATGCACATAGATGTAGGCCATTTCACATATGTGGACGTCACCAAATTGTATGGCCTCAAGATGAGGTCCTTGGATGGGCCAGCAGGGGTATTTCAGAAGAGGGGTGGCTCTGCTATAAGACTTGCATGTCCCGGTCTGCCATTTCTGATATTATACATTTGGTGGTGGGCCAGTAATATGTTTGGAGCATGCATTTATGTTCAGGTTTCTTCGGGCAGGAAATGATAACTGTGGTGATGTAAGCACATTATGCCCTTTCTCCTGGAAGAGTTACATCCATGAAATGAGCACTTTTTTTCACCTTATTCATGGTCAGGACCTGACATGCTTGTGCCATTCTGAACTCCCACTATGACGTGTATCTCCTTTGTTCCACCCAGGCCACACCTCCACCATGTCCCCATGCAACGTGAATATTCTTGCGCTGGGGACATATAGATACCTGGCTTCTAAAATAGACCCGAGGATGTCTCCATGCTTTGCACATTTAAGTGCCCGTTTTCAGATGTCCAACTCATACCCCCCATGTTAGTTATGCTGCCCTGTTAAACCTGTTTTTCTACGTCATAGCTGCTTATATATATATAGACTACGGGCCCAATATTCAGCAGAGGTGGCTAGTGCAATTACAGCACTTTCCCTCACTGAACACACAATCTGGATATTCAATGCTGGGACCATATCTAGCCACCAACATTGAACATCTGGGTCAGCGGGGAAGTCGGAAGCTAACCAGGCAGCGGCGATACTCGGCAGCCAAAGTTAGGTCAGCTTTTACTGTGACTAATCTTCGATGCTGAGGGATATCCAGACAGTGAATGAATATAACTGCTGACTGGTCATCCCTGGGTACCCCCCCCACCCAAATGCCCCTGGATTGGCCTGATGTTAACTGCCTGTGTTAGTGCCACTGACTAGCCCGCTTAGACGCATTTACACAGTCTACAGGTCTGTAAACCATATAAATGCCTTTGAATATTGGGCCCTACAGGTATAACAGCACCACCCCTGAAATACTCCAGACACGGCATCAGTCTGATATGTGTACTTAAAAAGCAACCGGCTAGAGTATGCGTGTAAAGGCCCACTAATGTGAATAAATGACTGAAAATATGGGATTTCTGTGCATTGATGGCAGATATCTTTAAGCAGCTCCTTATAAAATTACCTTCTATATGTAGAATGCTACTGGATTTAAATAAATGCTTAGACATTTGGTGCCAGCAGCAAACGTATAAGTTGTTTTGGATATTAGGCCCATATATCTATATCTATGCATCACATTTTATTAATAGAAACTCAGATACTTATGCTGTTTTCTATATATGTGGGCATGTATGTATATGTATATCTACATACACACAGACACATATGCTGAAAATTGCATCTATATAGTAAGAATAATACAATGGTGTAATTAATACACCGAATTGTTAATAATGCACAACAGAGAAATGTCAAATAGTGTTTGCCAATCACTAATCCTTTTACCTGATACTCTTTTCCATTGACCGCACATACGGGTGTCGGTTCTGTGTAGAATGAAAAAGAAAAGAGCTTAAAGAATATTGTACTAAAATGCACATATGTATTGCAGTCAGCCAATAGTCTTGCCAACAGATTTTTGTACATGATTTCAACCCTGAAGGTCTGGCATCACGTATACTGAATGAACTAATATAAAGAGCACAGTGACAAGGCCAGTAGCCTGGCTAGAAGGAAAACAGAACTGATGTGAAGAAGATGCTGTCCTTCAGGCATACACCCAGTGACAACTGTGACCTTTAGATATCAACAGTTCAGCTTTTGTTTTTTTTCTAAACAAATTTCCCCCCAAAATTCTCAAAAACAAAGGGGCATGTTTACTATTAGGCGGTAGTGGCTTCCGTGCGATATCGGACTCCGATATTGCATAGAAGCTGGTACCGCAGAATAGTAAACATACCCCAAAGTTTCAGTTTGAGTGTCTTTAGCTGCCAATACAATCTTAACCTAAGCATCAGAAATCTATTCCATCAACATCACTTCCTTTTAAGATATCTCTGCCTCACAAACCACAGTGGCAATTCTCAGTGGCAATCCACATTTCTAGAGGGTTGCAAGACACCTTGCTGGACCTTTATTTCTTTGGAAGGAGTGATCTGGGAGAAGAAGAGTCAGCTATCACAAAGCCACAAGCAATGGTAGGTCACCAGAATGTTCAAAGCTCCATTTAACTTATGGTGTCTAGGTTGGAAATGTAGGGGGGGGGGGGAGGGGATATTCAGTGGCAGCAACTAGTGCTTGTAAAGTGGCTAGCCGTCGCTGCTGAAGTTTAACCCCAGGTATTCAATGCCGGGGCCATATCCATTCACCGGCACTGAATATCTGGATTGGCCCCAGAATCTGGAAGATAACCAGGCAGAAGCGATATTGAGCCGCTGCTTGGTTAGCTTCCACGGCTAAAGTAAGGCCAGCCCACCACGTTTTGATGCTAAGCAGTTAGCACTGGGGTGTGTAGTGATGGCGCCTGTAGGTATTCAGTGGCATTTACATGGTTTGCAGATCGCAAATGAGCTCGAGCCCAAGGGATGAGCTCGATGATAGGCATCATCGAACATAGCAGCTGAAGAAAGTCCCAGACTCTGGGCGCTCATTGCCAATGGAATCCTGCCAGCTGAGAGAACAGATTGGCCTTTCTTCCATCAGAAATTCCTTTGCCTATGCGGGTGTGGAACAGGGCACAGAGATATTATAATGACTGCAAGGGTGTAAGGTGACTCAGAGTGATGGACTACCCAGTTGAGACTCTCCAGAAACTGAGCAACTTGAGACATCACTTTGGCCAACTCTGAGCATGATTTGGCCTGAATGAGATATCATCAAGGTAAAGATGAACACAAATGCCTTCAATGTGAAGTGCAGCGGCAGCAACCACCATGATCTTGGAGAAGATCTGGGAGCTGTGGTGAAGTCAAAGAGCAAGGCAGTGAGTGCCTTATATGGCAAAGTGCAGGAAGGGTTTCTGATCCTCCTGTATTAGAATATAGAAATAGGCCTTTGCCAGGTCCAGAGCTGAGAGAAATTCCCCGTCGAACCATCTGGATTATTGACCTGAAGGTCTCCATCCAGAACAAAGATAGTTTTAGGGGAGCATTGACTTCCTTCAGATGCAGGATTGGCCTAAAGGACCCACCCTTTTTGGGCATGGTAAATTAAATAAAATACCTTCCTGTACCCTTCTGGAGCAGGGGCACAGGCTTGATGGCCTGGAGTAATAGTAGCCTGTACAAGGTAGACCTGATAATGGCCTTTATGGCCTTTGAACATCAAGGAGAGACCACAAAGGCATTCAAATGTATTGCTTATACTCGGGCGTACTCATGTCAAACAATGTCCAACATCCAGTGATCCAAGGTGACCTGGGCCTACTCCTGATGAAAAAGGTAAAGACAATAACTGATAGGAATGGTCCCCTCTCTTGTCACTGAACTGTACAAGAGGCAGATGTCCTTGAAAAAAAAGAGCTATGGAGTCTGTATGCACCGCAAAAGGATTGAGACTTGTTCCAAGATTTAGAAAAGTGGACCAACTGCTTCTCTGGCTGATAACGCCGAGAGTTTTGATAGTGCAGATGAGTAGAGTGAGAGGAAGAGGAGTGCCTAAGACACTTTAAGCTGCTGAGGTTTCAACTCCTCCAAATCTTTCACAAGCTTCTCAGTCTTTATCGAAAAGGAGTTTACCATGAAAGGCAAGCTTAGATAGTCACATCTTGTAGGCTGCATATGCTGTCCAGTTGGCCACCTTCACAATCATTGCTACAGCTATGTCCCTTGATACTAATTGGATGAGATCATATAGGGCATCCACCCGGAAGGCCATCCCCAATTCTAGGTGCACTGAGGTGGAATCCTCTAGCAACAGCTGCATCCAATGGAGATGTACATGGGCCACGAAAACCCTGCAAATTGCCAGCTGGAGAAGAAGTGAGGAAGCCAAGAAGAAATTTTTTAAGAATGCTTCCACCATGTGATCCTGCTGATCCTTCAGCATTACACTGCCTTCCACCAGGATAGTAATATGATTGGTGACCATGGTAATCTATGCTTCGACTTTTGGAAAACAGAACCATTTGTCCACATCCTCCTGAGGAATCGCATAAAGTATGAACATAACTTTAAGGAGGAATCAGGCATACCCCACTCTGTAAACATTATGCTCCTAAGGGCCTGGAGATTTTGTGGACATCCTCTAAGATGGGTCTCCTTCCAGTTTCTCACTGCTAGCTCCTCATGCCTAAACAACTGAACCAACAAGGAATCCTCCTGTTCCTCCTCTAGAAAAGAGAACCCACCGTGCTCCAAAGGAGTCACTATTAGAGATGATGTTGGAAAAGTCATTGAGAATGAAGGGATGGCCCTGGTGACCCTGAGCCAAGGATCTTATAGCCGAAGTGGCAGGATCCACTGAGCCATCTGACCCCTGATCCTGGTATGAACACTTCTGTGCAGGCTACTGCTTGCAGTGGTCTCCTCCTTGACTAAGGGCAGTAGCCCCCATTTGAGCCTAGGTCCATACTGTTACCTGGGATGGTTATTTGGGGGGGGGGGCAGCAGGCTCTGCACTGTCACTCCAGAAAGACCAAGCCTGCTGGAAAATTTTAGAAAACTCAGGAGAAAAAGGCCCAAAATGAAGGAACATGGATTCATCAATTACCCTCCATATTGGCTGTCTGCTCTTCTTGTATCTCAAGGACTGTTTGAGGCAAGAACCATGGTGGAGACTGTCCAAGGCTGGCAAACGCATGGTACTCTAAAATGGTGGCTGTTCTGGCCTTTGTGATCACCCTTGCAGGCTACAGAGAAGTTTGCTGGGGAGATTGTATACCAGAGGAAACCATTAGGTCCTATTCCCCCAATGATCCACTGTGATTGACAGCACAGCAAGCACAGATGTTATCCATGGCAATCACCTTATGCTTGCTGTAAACAAAGCAACATCCGTTGTGGCCTTCCATTTGCACCAATGCCACCATGTGAGCTCCTGAGTGGATTGAAGCAACTGTGACAAAGGCAAACTCACGCAGCCACAGCAAAAGCAAAGCCATGGCAAAGGTAAAGTTCAGAGCAGCCGTGGCAAAGTCAGAGCACAGCAAGAGCCTGCCCTGGATCAGCCATGGCTAGGGCTTGAATGCTGCACTCTTCTGTCCACCAGGAAGCATGCACTTCCCTCCTCCTTCGAGGCGCTGGTTACTAGGCCCAAAGATACCATGGGCCAGTTGACTTGCAGTTGAAGCAGGCCCTCTTACACAAACTCACTGTCCCTGGACAGCTAGCTGTGCAGAGATACAAGCAACAGAAAGAGAAATCCTGAGGCCCCTCAGATCAGTTCTCTCTCTTTCTTTGCTTTTTTTCACATTGAATGCCCAGATATGCTCTTCAATCAGAAGCCAAAGACAGGGAACTGAACTTAGATTAAGCAAACTAAACTAAAATAAAGGAGGCTATGCTAGGAGAGCCCCTGGGCAGAAAGGGCACAAGGCAGGCCAAGAAACTCAACTAGTAACATTAGTGACGAGAAGCACAGGCCATACCTCCTTCATACAGGACACTCCAGTAGGGTATCTATAGATACTTTCTGGAGATGTCCACCCCTCAGCTCCACTGGAAAGGTGCTCTGCAGGAGGACTGCCCAGGAGCTATCCTAATCCAGATATTGAGCTGCAGCAATCCAGCAAACATCATCCTCTGGATATAGAGAAATGCTGATGGGTGACCCTAACTGCACCAGCACTCGTACCACTGATGAATCTTCTGTATTTCTCTGTCTTCATCATCTGCTGGCAGGAGGACACAATCCACTGGTCTGGATTGGCCTAGGAGAATAATTTTGAAATTGAAATTTTTTCAAAAGTGGGAATACACATATAATTTTCTTGGACTGCTAACATGCCCCCTTTGAATCTATGTGTCATGCTATATGTACACATGTAAATAGCAGCATTGTAAAATCATCAATTACATGTGTATGCTTTTTACACATATACTGTACATGCTGCTGTTTACACATATACATGCCACACAGCTGCCTTGAAATTACCTCTGGAAGGGACTAATATTGTAGGCTCCATTTGAAAACATCTCATTGAAAGTTTCTTTGAAGGATGCGCACATTTGAGCACATAGAAACAAGACACTGTACTTACCACAGGAGACCACAGAGCAACAGCTGCCATCTGGTGTCTCTTCCGTAGCTGTAAAGCCTGGGTCGCATGTCTTCGAGTTGGGCTTGCAGTTAGTTAGATTACACACTAAAAAGAGGACAAAGATGCAGACAATGAGTTTGATTCATCAGATTTTAATTTATATAAATCTCACGTTCTAATTGTCCCATGTACTACATTCAGTGCACATTTTAGAAAAGTTGTGGAGATCAGAAATGAGATGTTGACGTCATGACACTTACAATTGCAATGATATGTTAGAACAGGCTAAATATGAAGCTTTTGCTAAAATTTGAATAAGGAGATGCAGGAGTGTGTATGTATTTGCTGATGCAGGGAGTCCGAGGAGCCGTTGTGCAAATTTTCACTGTCCAACTACGGCAAACTTGGCAACTTCCACATTTAAGTGTACGATGGCCGCTTTGCAAGCCTCTATGTATAAAGGTTTCCGGTTAATGACAGAGACTACTATCTTTATGCAATTTTAATCTGGAGAGGGAAATAGCAGGGCATTAGGGAGGATACTCCTCTTAATCCCTCATATAAAGGGCTGGTCAAAATGAGCACTTTTTAAAAATCTAAACATGCTGGGGAGCAGGTGAGAATCCCAACATGGACGATTTTGGCTAGATGTGTGTATATACCCTAGCTGAAATGGGGAATGCATGCAGAGATTTTTGACCCATCCAGGATACCCCCTAACCACGCCCCTTGCAACTTCGAATTAGTAAGTACATTCATGTGTAAATTCAAACCTTTCTGAAATGACAGATTTTACACAGCTTCTAGAATAAATCCCTTGGTAAGCCAAAATATCAGGCTATGCAGGTTGATTGCCAAATAGTTAGCACTGAACAGCCAGTGTTAGGCTCAGTGCAATTTTCTGCTTCATAGATTCATTAATGTACTTTGGTTGTCCCAAGATGCTTCTTTGCAGATTTTCTTCACACTATGACAGGTGTTATTTATATTACTCAATTCGGTAGACAGTGCTGTACATGAAATTTCACATGGTTGTAGTACCCTGTCTTAAAGAGCATGCAGTCTATTACCCTGGATGAGAAAATTTCCAGAGGAGTAACTGTGTCAATCAGTGTCCGATTAATAGATTTATTGAGTGTTAGCTTTTGAAAGCAAGAGCCTACTTCAGAAAGAGTCTGATGAAATTGATTTTAGCTCTTGAAAACACAATAAGGAGTTAGTTTAGAAGCCTTAGTTAGAGTTTCCATGTGGAAAATTCAATATCCAGGGCTAAATTTGCACGTGGAAGTCCATATGTAGAAACTGTAAGGGGGCGTGTCAGGTCACGTGTATTCTCCATTTCTTATAGATGTGGAGGTGGAGCCTAATGGTTAGAGCACCAGCTTGAGAACCAAAAGACCAGGGCTTGATTCCCACTAGCACTCCTTGTGGCCTTGGACAAGTCATTTAACCCTCCATTGCCTTGATAAAATCCAAGTTACCAATGTCCCTATTTAATGTACAGTTTACAATATAAACTGCTTTGACTAAATGATAAAGCAGTATAAAAAAATCAGAATAAATATAAAGAATGTATCTGCATAATTGCCAACATTGAAAATTACAGCTCCTCCCTGGCATCTAAAGGTTTTCAAAAAGTGCTCACTTTAGGCAGCCTTTTACAGGACTGGTTACAGTTTATTTTACCCTCCAACTTGAAATGAATTGAAGATAACGGCCTCTGTAGTAAACTGCAGGCATTTATATGTACAGGTTTGTGTGTATGTTACACGTGTAAGTTGCCTTTTGTTGATTTTTTCCATGTGTAGTACAGAAAGCATACCAAACAAATAAATTTCTGTACAGGATGCTGCTGGGTGTTGAAGCATTTTTGTTCACTAGTTCTGGGAACAAACATAGTTTCTAAAAATATTTTGCAAGTTCAAAAGTGCTTTGAAATATCCAAAATATTTTCTGAAGCAGTGAGAGATTTACAAAAAGAAAGATCTAGATATATCGTGGAGTCATTTTATAAGAGGTTATCAAATTTGCAGATGACACAAAACTATTTAAAGTTGTTAAAACCCATGAGGTTTGTGGAAAATTGCAAGAGGATCTTGATAAATTGGAAGACTGGGCATCCAAATGGCAGATGAAATTTAATGTGGACAAGTGCAAAGTTATGCACCTAGGAAAGAACAACCCAAACTATGGTTACACGATGCAAAGTTCCACATTGGGAACCACCATCAAGGAAAAAGATTTAGGCATCATTGTGGATAACATGTTAAAACCCTCTGCCCAGTGTGCAGCGGTGGCCAAGAGAGCAAATAGAATGCTAGGTATCATAAGGAAAAGAATGGAGAATAAAACAAAGGATATTATAATGCCTCTGTATTGCTCCATGGTGTGACCGCACCTTGAATATTGTGTGCAATTCTGGTTGCCGTATCTTAAAAAGGATATAGCATTATTAAAGAAGAGCCACCAAAATGGTAAAGGGGATGGAAGGATACTCCTATGAAGAGAGGCTGAAAAGGTTAGGGCTCTTCAACCTGGAAACGAGACAACTGAGGGGAGATATGGTAGAGGTCTATAAATTAATGAATGGAGTGGAATGGGTAAACGTAGATCAATTGTTTACGTCATCAGAATATAGAAAGACTAGGGGACATGCAATGCACCTATTTAAGATTAATAAGAGAAAATATTTTTTCACTCATTGTGTAATCAAACTCTGGAATTTGTTACCGGAGGATGTAGTAAAAGCTGTTAGTGTAACTGGGTTTAATAAAGGCTTGGACAAGTTCCTGGAGAAAAGGTCCATAAATCATTATTGAAAGGGACCTGGGATATCATTGTTTGACCCAATACAAGCATTGAGGAACCTGTGTCTTTTGGGGAAACTGCTAGGTACCTAGATTGGCCACTGTTGGAAACAGGATACTGGGCTTGATAGACCTTGGTCTGACCCAGTATGGCATATCTTATATTCTTATGCCTTGTTAAAGCATGTTTTAAGGCGCCTATGTCAAACCTATTTTAGTTTCAATTGGGGGGATATTCAAAGGCAGTGATTGCAGACAGTAGGAGAGAGTATGATTTGCAGACAGTAGGAGAGAGACTCTGGATACAAGGCAACCAAATATCCACAAACCTGTCCAGTGCAGAGCCCTGTTCCATCTCCAATTTCTGCACCCACCCAAACGCCCAAGAGGAGATTAATAGACAATCCAGCTGAGACTATGCAACATGGGCTTGGGATAATGAGTATAATATCTCTCCAGGATGTAACATATACCAAATAGCCACTTAACCCCCCTACTTGACAAAGATTAAAGGGGCCTTTAGTCACATATTCCCCCCCCACCCCCTCCGGCCTCCTGAAGATTTGTCCTACTCTGGATCATGGGGACAGTTGAAATCACCCACTGGCAAGACTGGTACTTGCTCCTCTTGTTACTCAAGGTGGAATATGGTTTTAAAAAAAGAACAGTTATAGACATTTGGGGCATGAATGTTACCTAAAACCAACGTATCATTAAAAGCTTTAGCTTAGAGTAAAAGGTACTGACAATTAGGATGAGAAATCATCTGGAGAAACTGAAAAGGTAAATCTTTATGTACTTTGGGGAAACTGCTAGGTACGTATGACCTAGATTGGCCACTGTTGGAAACAGGATACTGGGCTTGATGGACCTTGGTCTGACCCAGTATGGCATGTCTTATGTTCTTAAAATGGCTGCCCTGCCTTTCCACTGCCAGAAGATGCAAAGGGAGCTGCTGCCACCCGATCTCTCCGGAGCTTGGCATTCTCCACATCATTGAGATGAGGCTCCTGCAACATTGCTAGCTGAGCGCCCCTTCTCTGCAGAGGCCAGCCCCACCGCATTTCAAAATCCTATCTGAAGCCTGCATGACAGCTCCCCAGGCACCCAATAGAACCACAATAAGACTCATGTTCCTAATTCAAATGGGCTGCCCAGTCTCAAACCCCTATCTCCACTCCAACCTCTTGAGCAATGGCCACCCAATTATCTCCCACAACCAACTGTGCTCTTCTTCCCCTATCTCTCCCAGTGTTCCCGATTTTCCCACCTGCAAACCACCACAGCCCTCATTGCACACATCCACCCTCTACCCACACAGTCTATTTACTATCCCACCTCACTCCATCCATAAAGAAATCACCTTACTGTTACATCCATTACCCCACATGTGGTCAGCCATGCATCCTGATGCATGGTACAGTAGCTGCCTCAGACTAGCATTATTCAAAGTTGTTAAAACACAAGAGGATTGCAAAAATTTGCAAGAGGACCTTGAAAAATTGACAGACTGGATCTCCAAATGGCAGATGAAATCTAAAGTGGACAAGTGCACAGTTGTACACTTAGGGAAGAACAACCCAAAGTACAGTTACACAATGCAAGATTCCATATTAGGAATCACCGGTCAGGGAAAGGATCTGGGTGTTTTTGTGGACAATACATTGAAACCCTCCACCCAGTGTGCAGCGGCAACCAAAAAAGCAAATAGATTGCTAGGAATCATAAGGAAAGGAATATAAAATAAAACAAAGGATATTATAATGCTTCTGTATTGCTCCATGGTGCGATCAGACCTAAAATATTGTGTGCAATTCTGGTCGCCATATTTTAAAAAGTATATAGTAGAATTAGAAAAGGTACAGAGAAGTGCCACCAAAATAGTAAAGGGGATGGAAAGATATCCCTATGAGGAAAAGCTTAAAAGGTAAGTGCTCTTCAACTTGGAAAAGAGACAGCTAAGGCGAGATATGATAAAGGTCTATAAAATAATGAGTGGGGTGGAATGGGTAAATGTAGAATGGTTCTTTACTCTTTCAAAAAGTAGAAATACTAGGTGACATGCAATGAAGCTACAATGTGGCACATTTAATACAAATGGGAGAAAATAGTTTTTCACAGCGTGTAATCAAACTCTAGAATTCATTATCGGAGGATGCATTAAAAGCTCTTAGGGGTATGTTTACTAAACTGCGTTAGTGCAATTCGCGTTAGGAGCCGCGTTAGTGGAAGGAAAGCCAAAAAAGGACATGGGCGGGACATCGTATCTGATAATGCGCAGTTGCGCGCAGTATTACATGCGGCGCAGCAACGATCGTTACAGCGCGCGTAAGCGTAAGACAGCGCGCAGACACCTAAAATCAGAAACAAAGCTGTAGCACAATGGTTACTACAAAGACTGATGGTACAAGAGTCATGGGTTCGAATCCCCAATGTGCCTAATGAGCAAGGCTGGCTGAGGCATCCTGTGTAACCCTTTGAAAGTCGACTATAATATTTTAATCCGCAGGCGGGTTACAGTTTGCATATGTCAGGAAAAGTGTACCCTTCCTATGAAATATGTGCCAACAGTGACGTTCGCTCTGACATGGTACTATATATTATGTAGTATATTATATATTATATACCTGTCGACAGGAATATGTAGGCGCTCCCTATAAGGCGAAGTGTAAGGCTCGCCCTATAGAGAGCGCCTAAATATTCCTTTCAAATGGCATATAATGCATATAATATAGGGCGAAGTGTAATGTTCGCCCTATAGGGCGCCGCGTAAGGCGTGCCCTATTGGGCGCTGCGTAAATCGCACCCTATAGGGCGCCCCATAAGGCGGCCCTTGAGCTACCCTAAGGTGACAGTACCCTGAGGGTGGTTCTGCTGGCAGCACTAATATACAGTAAACATAGACAATGCCTAAGACAGCCCTATCAATGAACCCCACCATGGGTTGTGAACCTATGACCACTGGCTCCGTGGGCAGTGAAGTAATCAGTGGGCCAGAGCTGCTAATAAACACATGGCTGGCTACAGGAGAACTGCACGGCCCCACACCCACATTCAGCTGTGGTTACCAGGGAGATTACATACCACCACCCAACACACCCTCTAGGGCTCAGGGTGGGGGACAGGATCTCCCACCCACAGATCCACCTTCAACCCCCTGCAATGGTGGCAGTAGAGAGGACCATCACCCCAGTCCCACTCGGGATCAAACACCCTACCGGGCAGGCAATGCAGAGCAGTACACACCCGTACAGCATGAGCAGACAGACGGCAGGTCTGGAAATGCTCAGCTGCCCCCCCCCATTATCTGACATTCTCCAGCAGCAAGCCTCCAGCCGCTGCACCCTGTACGGTGTTCCAGCAAGACACATACCAGCTGCAGACAGTCCGCCAGCTAGTCCATAGTGCATGGTCCTGGAGGAGATGCATGTACCCAGAACGGGGATATCAGCATACACACCAAGCAGATAAATCAGTGAGTGGGCCCCAAAAGGAAATCCATAGATATCACATAAGAGACATGCTATATAGCACTATGGTGGAACCTAGCCATACCATGGTCACTGCTTAGTCAAGGTGAGAGTGACCTCCCAGCAGGACATGCTATGGCCACCCTGTCCGTGCAGGTGGTACCAGGCACTACAATGTCCGGCCATTGCCCTATGCCCTGTGCAGATGCGGATGGGCCAGGCCACCCTATCCACGCTATTCCCACGGTACCTTGCTCCTCATTATGCACATCGGCAGGCCAATACTGGCAACAGTGCTAGCAGTGTGGGCTGTGGAGGGTGTTGGAAGCCACCACACACTGGATAGACAGACACGCACTCCCCACAGCTATGCAAGCACTGTGCAACTATAGAGGTGTTGGGCAGCCCAGGCCACCACACCAGTCCTGGGTACAGTGCAGGCATGGCTATAGTACGCCATACTGTAGGAGGCACTCCCCAGGTTGGTAAACACTGTTAGACACAGGACCTGTAGCACACCCCACAGACATCAGAAAGGTTGCTATGATGCAGCTCACTCAGGACATTGTACCTAACCTAGGCATTGCTATCTGCCAGTGCTCATAGCAGCCTTCTGATAGCTGTGTAACATATTCCCAGGTTTAGGGTGGCATTACTACGGTATGCATGTGCTAGTATTGGGAGATGCACGCAGAGCCCAAAGTCCTGCCTCTCCAGGAGGCCTTGGATAATGGGGCCTGTGGGTGCGGGTGTGTCTGCCCCTGTTGGCTGCTGCTGTACGGCAGAGGTTCCCGACTCCAGTCCTGCGGTGCAAAACACTGTTCGGGTTTTCATGCTGTCCCTCATGAATATGAATCAGCTACATCTGCATAACATAGGGGTGGCACTTAGAAATGCAGCATAGGCATCTTTATCAGAGGCAGCATGGAACCGGGATGGTGTTTGGCCCTCCAGGACTGCATTTGGGCGGCTCTGCTCTTGGTAATGTGCATATTTATGGCGTCTGTGCTCTGTAGGGTAAAATGTGGGTGTGTTGGGCATGTTTACGTCATCTGCAAGACCGGTTCTGTCTGTATTAGCCCGTTATAGTAGTGGGTAAAATATAAGAACTGGTTTGGCAAACACCACAGCTGGGACTTGAACCTGTGACCCTCTGCTTCTGAATACACTGGTTCTGTGCACTGCACCACCATGTTCTCACAGAGATGGTGCGTTCCCTGGTGGTACCATGACTGTTGGTCAGCCAGGGCCTGTCTGTTGGAGCGCACTGCACCCATGTGAGGGGGGCTAGGCCACGGTCTGCTCTGGGCAGCTGCCACTGCCCCCTCCACCACCAGTATCCCTCAGCCACCATGCTGACATGCCCTTCTTCTGGTGGAGCTGGTGGTGCGCAGTCTCAGGCCATCCAGTGTGCAGGTAGGCGGCTGCCTATGGTGCATGTTTTGGGGTGGGGGTGCCCACATAGCTGCCCACGCTTTCCCCCAGCACCGCCTGCCACTGTTCCGTGCCATTGGGGGTACCTGCTGGGTACTATTCCCTGTGACACTGTGGGAAGCACACCTTGCACATGTTGGGCCCTCAGCAGTTGCTGTCTGGCTGCTCTACTGTTTCGGCATTCCTATGGGCCAGCTAGGCATCACCCTAGTCCCCACTGTGGCCCAGGTGCAGCCCTCTGTATCCCCTTCTCCAGTATCTGATCGGTTGCTCGTTCCGACATGCCCGCCCTGATGTTGCGGGACATGTGCACGCCATAGGAACTTTGTCCAATGGTGGGGAGGTCCCTGGGCAGTGCTATTTCACTGTGGGCGCATGCACCTTGTATGGGGACGGGGTATGGACCCTTCCGCGGTTTATACATACATAACTAAAATAGGGGAATACATAAATATCTGTTCAATGGAGTTTACTCGGGTGGGGGGGGGGGGGGTTGATGTTTCTCATTGATACCACTATTGGCCAGCTTGGTTGCTGTTTTTTTCCAGTTTGTTGGGGTCATTTTCAGTGTTTCTGTGCCCTTTTGTTCTGTGAACATGTATCACACATCACCTTTTTTTGGTTTCCCTGCATAGGCTGTACATTGCTGACATTTAAATGGTTTCTCTCCCCTTTAATATGCCTTTAACGGCAGGTTTTCATTTGCGTTGGAATTCAGCTCTGAAAATCAGCGCGTTAGCCTCTCCCCGCCCACTCTCCGCCCATTGACCCCTTCTCTCCGCCCTCTCTCCGCCTTCTGCGTTGTTTTACCACGCCGCGGAGCATCAAGCACGTTAGTGCGTGATACCGTGTGCTGTAGCGCGTTTTAATGCGCTACAGTGCGCGGTATCACGCGCTAACGATCGTTAACGTCGTACAACACGCGTTATTCACGTTTACCGCGGTTTAGTAAACATACCCCTTAGTGTAGCTGGGTTCAAAACAGGTTTGGATGAGTTCCTGGAGGAACATAAGAACATAAGATATGCCATACTGGGTCAGACCAAGGTCCATCAAGCCCCGTATTCTGTTTCCAACAGTGGCCAATCTAAGTCATATGTACCTAGCAGTTTCCCCAAGGGACACAGGTTCCACAATGCTTGTATTGGTTCAAGCATTGATATCCATAAACCATTATTAGTCCATAAACTATTATTTAAGAGGACTGGGGAAATCCACTGCTTCCCCCTGGGACAAGCAGCATGGAATGTGTATACCTTTGGGAACATGACAGTTACCTGAGACCTGGAATGGGAATTGGACTTGACGAACCCTTGGTCTGACTTATGTTCTTATACCCTCTGAGCCTATATCCCTCCTAATATCTTAAATTATATAATAAAAGTCAACCAACAATAGACCCTCTGATATATAAAACAAACTGTTCATCTATGAAAATCCAGACTCAGGATACTAATGGCTCCAAACCTTGTGGGGGGGTGGAGGGATGCTGGTGACTATCTTGGCTTCTTTACCAGCCTTGTCTTCATCTTTTTAGTGGCTTTCATGATGAGTTTGCAGAAGACAGCAGACCCTCATTTCTAGACCACTGTCTGAATCTTACTAGACTATAGGTGAGTATTTTCGGGGATACCACATGATTAAATTGCCCATTTTGCCAAGGCAGCTCTGGAGCAGGCAAAGGTTCATGCTGTCACATCAAGCCTATAAAGTAGGTGCTCACTCAAGTATCTAAAATTCTAGCCTAAGTGGCAGAGATTATGCCTTAAATTGAGGTGCAGATATTTCTACCTGTTTTATAGCAGGTGTAAACAAATGCATGTAAAGTATGAAAGTACATATGTAAGTTAAGGTATGCTATAATTAATCCACATACTTGCTACCTTTGCCTATATTCCACCCAGACTATGTCTCCAGCTATGCCTACTAGCAAAATATGCACCTTTATGTCAAAGCATGCATTTTTATACCTGTCAGAATTTTATAAGAAAAATTAAAAGAATGAAAAGATGATGTGACCACAAAGTCCAAAATAATCTTATTTATTAAACTACAATTAGAAGAATGAGGCAAGACCCACAATCAGGAATATACCATAAGACTCTACTTGGCCATGTTTCGGCAAACAATGCTTTCCTCAGGGTCATATAAAGAGGATCTCATTTGAGAATCACAATACCAGTTTTGATTCAAGCCTGATCTTACTTGTGTTCACTCTTATTAAGTTGACCAATTGTGTATAATAAACTAGTTCATTTTTAGCAGGAAATCATGAATTGCCACCGATAGCATCACTCTACGGCTCTTCACTTTTATGTCAAAGTCATGATTTTATAAGAGGCCATTAATGCACATAAACTGTAATGCCCATGCATTGATGCCTTTATAAAATTACCTCCATAGAGTGTAACATGACTTGAAGTTCTCCCAGCACCAAATTAAAATGTTTTGGAATATTACAGCCCAGCAAATTTGAATAGGCCGACATATAGTACTGCACTCAAACCTTTTTGCCTGGAAAAAGAACACTTACCACAGCTTGCAATAGGACAGCAGCTACCTTCGGGAACAGTGTCCACTCTGATGTAGTCGATGCCACATGCTATTTCTTGGAAGCTACAAGTTCTTAAATCACATTCTGGAAAGAGAGAAAGATCGAGTTAGCTAGACCCTGTTCTTCTATCGGGACTGTCAGGAGGTTCTTTGATATGCTAAGGGCACTATTCTAATGGACCCATTGCTTGATGTTCTTGAAATAAGCTTACATTCATATGTTAGGCAATAGACCTCAATCATAGGGAAATCAGCAGTTATAGGTTTCCCACATTCCTGCATCTGACAAAAGTGTGTTGTTTTTTTAATATGGTAGAAAAGTGGTGCGGGAATTCAATAAGAGAAAAGACAAGAATGAGGACTATCAGTGGCAAAAAGGAAGACATGGATGCCCACTAGAAAGGCCGGGACTTCTTGATCCCCAGCCACATTCTGTGTCTCACAGAGATCCGCTGTCATACTGAAGGGTCTTCTGTGAATATCAGTTGGGCAACTCACAGTAATCTACAGTATAAATAGCAGATGATTAAATGATTCATTCCTTATAGCATCTCTCTCGGATGTTTTTAGACTGTGGTTAGGAAAATCGCTTTACTTAAAGGTTCTCATGTAAACCGGGAAACTGTGATTAGGCTGTTGCTGCATCTTTTCTATTAGTCGGCATTAGCAGAGACAGAACCTCTAATGTTGGCTCCCAATCCACAGCACTGGTGTGGCTCTGCTATTACAAAAACTGGCAGGACACCATACTGCATTAATCTATGATAAGTGCTGGATAGGGGCAGACTGTGGAGACTACATCCCCAGGCTCAGGGACAGAGATGACAGTGCTGTGTTAGGGCAGATTGAGGGCGTACGCCACCACGCTCGGGGCCAAAGAAACCAGTGTTATGCCACATTGAGGCAGGCCATGATTAGTATGTTGCCCAGTCTCTGGGGCACAAATGTCTGTGTTGTGCTAGGTCATCATGCCTCAGGTTCAGACTCGCTTGACCTTGTGGTGCATCAGAATTACAGTGAATGTATAACAGAAGCAGTGCAAAGGAGAAATAGAAATGCAGGTATATTGTGTGGAAAACTGTCACATTGTTCCTTCAGCTTCATGCGTGCTATTGTTGCTATTTCTAGGGACACTTTGCAACTTCAACTTACCGCACTTAGACTCTTTACAGCATGGATCGTCTGCGAGGGCCTGGAATTTGGGAACCTCTCCCTCTACAGTACATGTGACTGGAACAGATTCTGGACAATCATGACGTTTGGAAGTGATTTCCAGTGAGTCTTCATCGCAGGTGTACTGAAGACAGTCCTGCTCCCATGTTTCTCCAGGCTGTGGGAATTGATAACATGGATCACTTGAGCAAAATCGGATAATGGATGGCACACTTGTGAATCATGACAGAATCAGAGGGAAGAAAGAAAGCTTTCTACAAAGATCCACACTGAGGCTCTTAGACAGGGCAGAATGAGGAGGGAAAGGAATAATCTGACAGTAAAAGTGCCCATGGGTCCGTCAGCTACTACAAGTCACAGGAAACTGCCCTCTTAGGAGGCTTTTCCATGGTAAGCCCTGTTTTACTTATGGAAAGGGTTTTTAATATGTACATAAAAGTACACATAGTGATAAGAAAGCTCCGATGGATTCGTGAAGTTTGTGAAGTTTGTGAGGACTTTATAAAATATACACCTATGTGTGTAATTCACCTGCACGCATTTAAACTTATCCCCGATCTAGAGTCCTATAAAGCAGTCCCAAAGTCAATGCCTATTTGGACTTCCAACCTAGGTGCCCTCTTTATTTATTTTTTTATACCTCTTTATCATTTTAGTTAAAGCATTTTACATTGTAACTAAAACTTGGTGATGTGCATTAAACAGGGACAGATTGGCTTTTTCAGAGGCAATGGAGGGTTAAGTGACTTACCCAAGGTCACAAGGAGTACTGGTGGGAATTGAACCCCAGTTACTGTGTCCTCAAGCCAGTGCTCTGACCATTAGGCTACCCCTCCACACTGCTGTTTGTGCCTCCTCCACTTTATTAGAAAATTAGCCTCCATATGGGCAGTAATGGGTCAGCTTGGAAATTCATGGATATTTTGTTCTCATGATTCTGCAAGGGTGACTTAGGGTTGCCAACTGGCTTCAGATGCGCCTAACAGGCTTGCTCCAGTCCTGGGTTTACCCCATTTCATGCAGTTACTTGTAGTTTTCCTTTTCTTATGGAGTGCAATGGAGAAATCAGAACTACATATCCCTGTGGTGTTTCTCTTTGAAAACACAGGGGTCTGCTACAAAGCCTGTGACTTCAACCCCAGGTGGGGATTTCAACTCCCCTCACCCCCGCAGCTGCTCCCTTTCATTGTAGGTAAATGTACTCATACTTTAAACAGAACAAGCATATAACCCACAAAAGGGAAGGGCAAATATTCAGCAGGGCTTTTCATGTGTGTAAACAGCTCGTTGACAGTGTAAAAAACCTTGAACATTGCTCTCTAGAAAAGCAGCAAGTTTTAGGGTGAGGTTCATGACATTTGATATCCCGCAAGTTTTAGACATCTAAGTGGGCCACAGTAAAATTAACAATAAATAGGTAAAGGCCTGTTTTCACAAAAGTTCCTTCAGTGACCGAGACAGGGAGAGACTTTTCTGAAACCAAAGCTTACTAAGAAGCAGGACTGGAGTCTACAAGGTCCAGTTCAGCAATGCAGCAGGTTCTCTGGTGCCCATGTTCTAATCTACAACTATAATTTATGTATCTGTAGGTGACCAGAAACCCTGACAATATTAATCTCATACACCCAAATAAGCAAAGCAACAAGCAGTCAAGAAATCTGACGATGCATTGCTCTTGGCAGAATGGCTATGAAGGACCTAGGCAAGATTCTCAAGAGCAGAGATGTCTCTCCCCATACAAAGATTTGACTTGTTCAAGCCATGGTATTTTCAATAACATCATATGGATGTGAAAGCTGGACAGTGAAAAAGATAGACAGGAAGAAAATTGATGCTTTTGAATTATGGTGCTGGCGGCGAATAATGTGTATACTATGGACTGCCCGAAGAACGAACCAGTCAGTACTAGAGGAGATCAAACCTAAGCTTTCTTTAGAAGCTCAGATGACAAGACTTTGACTTTCATACTTTGGACACATCATGCAAAGAGAGAGATCACTGGAGAAAGGCATAATGCTTGGCAAGATAGAAGGTCACCATAAAAGAGGAAGGCTGGCAATAACAGCAGCTATTGATACCACTCTATCAACAATGAGCCGCTTGGCTGATGACCGAACAAAGTATAGGTCAACCATCCAGAGGGTTGCCAGGAGTCGACACCGACTCGACGGCACTTAACAACAACAACACATCCAAATTAGCAAAGAAAGCCAAGCTTTTTTCTTTGAAAGAAATGATAGCTAACATACATAGCAGTATACACACTAGGGGTCATTCTAGAAAATGAATAAGCCCTTTTGACATGTAATGTAGATGTTTTCCTAGTGAAAACATCTATGATCATATTCTGAAGCCCCCACGGCCCTGCACATACATGACACTAGCATGGGGATCTTATAATGTGTACGGGAGGGTGTGGAATGGAGGCGTGGGCAGCAATTGAGATATACAATGCGCATTCAAGAAAGGCCCGTTTACGTTCTGTGTGTTTCCTGTGAACGTCCATGTTATACCAGCAGAAATGTGGAATAAGGCCAGGTCTTAGAAACTTTTCTGCTCCGCTCTACCATGCGTCTCTTATAGGTGAATGGCTGTGACAAAGATGTCTTGAACTGGCCTATCTGCAGTCTGGAAGATCACAAGATACAGTTGTAAAGAACAGAATGCAGAGGTGACGGAAGGTTATATGGTAAATAAACACCCCTACAGAAATACTCAGAGATGCAATGGTGCTTATTTCAGTTATGCTGACAATCACTGTGTGAGCTAGAGGAGATAATCTAGGGCGCCCTAACAATTCCTGTCTTCCGAGAAGTGGGACTGTTGCTGTAGGGACTGTATATGGGTGAGACCCTGGGTTGGACATTGCTAACCCATGAGGCCAGCCCTCTCAGCACTTGCGATGGCATATTACTCCATCCACCCTTCCTCAGACACGCTATTTCCTTCTGATTTTGCCATTCAGTCACCCAGCTCTCAGGTCCACATTTGGAATACTGTACTCACTGCAGCCCTAGACCAATTAGTGCCCCTTCGAATGTCGTCAGCTCAAACTAGATGTAGTCACTCCCTGTGGTACCATTCCACCCTCTGCCTGCTCCACTCGCAGCTCCAGCTTGCTGAGCATTTGTGGCACAAATATCCTTCACCTGGTACTCTTTCACACTTCTGCCAACTTCATGGCCATTACCGTTCGGCTATGTTCTCTGCCAAACAGTCTTTCTATGCTACTCTTATCTCCTCATCCTCTAACTCCACTGGACAGTTTTATTCTATCCTTCATTCTCTATCAGCAACCTCCACTTGTCCTCTGTATCTTGATGGCTCACCAGATCCTACGCAGCTTGCCTCTTTTTTTCAGGGGCAAGATAGACCAGCTGCATTCCACCTTTATGCTTCCTCCACCCCTCCATTGTCTCCTTCCTTCCTCCCGTCGCCAAGAGCTTCCACATTCTCCTCGGTCCCTCAACCTGTTGACTGCACCCCAGTCTCTCCATCCAATCTAGCCCTGGCCCACATTTGGTTTTCCTTTATCCTATTTCAGTAATGGAGCTACATAAGACTCTTTCTACATCCTGGAAAACAACCTGCCTGTTAGACCCCCTACCTTCCCACTGGCTATCTGAGTCCTCTACCACTTATCCTAACCATCTATAATTCCAGTTTATCCTCTGGTATCTTCCCCGATCCTTTGAAGTCAGCTGTTGTTCGTCCACTCCTTAAGAAGCCATCCCTTTACCCAGCTATATCCGTGCATTGGCGCCCAGTTTCAAATCTCTCCTTCCTGGCGAAAGTTCTGGAAAAAGCTGGTTTTCAGTCAATTACATGTTGAGTCCACCAATGTTCTTCACCTCAGTCAATCCAGATTTTGTACCAGCTACAGTACTGAAACGATTCTCTTCTCTTTGCTAAACAAGTTGCACATTGCACATGATCGTGGTGACATCACTCTGGCTGTTTCATTAGATCTTTCTTCTGCGTTCGATTTATTCGATCACCATGTCCTCCTCGTTCGTCTTTATGATTCTGGGGTTAGGGGCACTGTGCTGTGCTGGTTTCATTCTTTTCTCACTGCCCATTCCTTCTCTGTGCATCTCAATTCCATCTCCTCAGCTGCTGTATCACTGGTTTATGGACTCCCACAGGGCTCGGTGCTCTCTCTGTTGCTCTTTAATATCTTCCTAGCCCTTCTGCTGCTCGTCATACAACAATACCCAGTGTTAGCATATTTTTATGCAGATGACATAATCCTTCTCTACCAGAACACCCCTGTTGCAATTGATATGTTGCCACTCAATGATTGCCTTTCCCACATTGCCACATGGATTTCAACTAATTACTTGCATCTTAATCCTTTTAAATCAACAGCCATGTAGTTCTCCTTCAGCATTCCCTGCCCTACCATTGCCCCTCTTCCTTGCCTATCCCTTTGGTATCCTCTCATTACCTGGGCATCACCTTAGATTTAGCGCTTTCATTTCAGGAGCATCTGCGGTCTCGCAAATGTGCATATTTGTATAGACAGATGCTGGTGCCCTTGGGCTCTAGTGGTGCTGTTTGCACTGGGGCATGCACTCAATCTGAGGGTCCCTATTTAATGTCAGGGATTTGCTCCAACATTTAACTGTAAAGGACCATTTCTGATTTCTTCTGGTCCATACATAGCATTGTTCAGACTGTTGTCAGAGATGACCAATGGAAGGACAACTGAAATGTTCTCCTATTACCATGTATGCTTTGCTGCAAGGTATGTCAGGACAATCATATCACTCTCTACTTGCTGTTGTAACATCTCTGAGTACACAGAGATCACTTTGCAGTGATCTGGTCATACCCAGGACTAGTTTATATGGACTGTTTTGCATTAGTACATCTGTGTCATCCGTTTTCATGGATAGTTTGTATGAGCACCACGCCGTCAGTGCAAGGAGCAGCTTCGCGGATGCACGTTTTAACTGAGGAGGCATGGCTGCATGGAGACAGGCAGCAGTGGAGCTGTGCATCTTTTTGGAATTCACCAAGGGCAGGGACATCCAGGCCGCTTGCTGCGTATACCTGTGTCCTGGGGTTTGAGCGTGCCACGCCTGATACATCTTTGTCCCTAATTCCAGACCCGCAGGCACGTCCAAATCCATGCATGTGGAATTAGGGTCAAACGGGGCAAATTTTTAATTCAGACGTGTCTGCAAGTCAGACGTGCACATTATGGAATCCTGCTCAATGGGGGTTATTTTAAACTTCTTAGTCTGAAGACATGCATGTGGACATCCAAATCATAGAGAAGTCCCAGAGCCATTTTACAAATGACTTTTAAATATGTCACTGGTGCAGGGACATCCAAGTAGGCAGGGTGTGTGGCAGAGGCATGTCTGGGGAGGTACAATGGAATTAGATATCTCTCTTCCATTTCAGAAGCATTGGGGATGTCTACAGGCATGTCCACATTTAGACCGGGTCCAGGTAGGAACAGGCATATAAGCGGGCCAAATATAATCATAGAGAATGGCTACTATATCCGAGATCTGATGACTTGTGTCAATCAACTCAGTCTTCAATCCTCACATGTGTTTTACCTTTTTCCAGCGTCTCTAGCTGAATGGCGGCTTCTATTCATAAGAACTGGAAAATTTTTGCAGCACATCCGGTTCTGTCTCAGTATCAAGTTCATATGGCGTATCAAAGAGGTCGTAATTTGCGAGATCAGCTATGCTCAGCAGTACCTCGTCAAATAGTTAGTTGCTCTTCTATACATCAGCAGTGTGGACGATGTATATACTGCCCTTTAATGGAAAATCAATTGCACTCCAATTTTCAATGTAAATATCAATTGAAACAATCTACTGACTGTAATTCCTCATATGTCATCTACGCGCTGTGGTGCCCCTGCCTAATGTTGTTTATTGGAAAGACTACTCGCCCACTACGCACTAGGTTGGCAGAGCATAAATATAGCATTGGGAAAGCTCGTTTAGAAACTCCACTTATTCAACATTGTAATGTTATGAATCATGTTTTTCAAGAATTTCGCTGTACTGTTATTGAACAATTACTCCCTGATATACGAAGAGGGGATGGGGACGTATTCTTCTCCAGAAAGAACAACAATGGATCTATAAGATGCATACCCTTACTCCACAAGGACTAAATGATAAAATTGAATGGGCTCTTTTTTTCTAATATTCAGCCAGCTGCTCTGTGAGGCCCGATCTGTTTTCTGGTATATTACCTTTTTGAAACGTGGAACTTGCTCATTGTCTAGGTTTTTTACTGTATGGAATTTTTCTGTGTTTTTCTGTATTTAATGTTGGTTAGTTGTTTTTTGTTTTTCATGTTATGCGAAATTGAGAGCAATAAAAATTGGTGGAGTCGTTGACGTCACGAACTCCGTACCAATCACCGTTCCTGGATACCTGTTTAAAGAGATTGACGTCAGACGCTATCTGGTAAATCTGTGAAGCGAAATGGTGGCTCAAGTTTAAATGCTTATTACTCTGTCCCGGATAAAATGCTGGATCCCTGATGAAGCCCGAAGGGGTGAAACAAAAGCTTTTGTAGGATTTTCAGTGGTTGGATCTCTAATGTAGAAAAATCCGGTGTTTTGCTCTAAACCCTTGGAAACCAAAGAATATGGTGCAGGGTCTTTGAAGCAGCATTTGAAGCAGTATCTTTTGCAGTGACAACGATAGCGCCAAAGATAAGTAACGGATTACTACTGTTTAGTCGTGTGACCGATCGTGTACTACCAAAAATATCTTTATCTTTTTCAGATACTCATATATCCGGCTCTGGTGCAAGTCGTTGAATTTTGGGAAACCCATATTTCTATAGATATTATGAATACTATGAAAATTATACGATATAAAAAAATTTAAAAAAATTATTTTTGGATAATTTAAAAATTCTATTAAGGTCTTATTGTAGAATAAATGAGTTTGATATAAAAATTTTAATTGATATATTGAATCCTAAAAAAGTACTTTTTTAGAAATAATGTAATACATTGGATTAAATTATAAAGGGAAGGCCTATGATGTACGCAAAAACTTGAAGCTCTATCCTATGGTGACACCGTTCGCCAAATGAATGGTGTGAGCATTTACTGAGGCCTGTAAACATTTACCCTAGAGATAATTTTTGAATCATACTGTTTATATTCTGATTGGATTTCGTTAAGTAAGGGTGGTGAAAGGAAGTGGTTTTGGTTTTTTCCATTCCTATCTCACCAACCAAAATCAACATATAAGGATTCAAGCGCACACCTCAACTCCTTTCACCCTTAACCTGGGTATACCGCAGGGATTATCCCTCTCCTCACTATATTTAACATATATATTTGACCTCTTTGTGATATCCTCCAATAACTCCCAGTCCAGTTTCTGATATATGCTGACAATATAATGTTTTCACACCATTCTCCACTTCCACTCCAGATTACTCCACACTCTCAAATTGCCTAACTGAAACCATCAACTGGCTCCACCATCACAATCTATCCATCAATCTCAGTAAAACAGAATTACTACACATAACAAAGGACCCCCAACCACCCCTCCCACCCCTGCCTTTGTCAAGATCCAAGTCAGCTCCCATATAAAGTATCTCAGAGTCATACTCGATCAACAACTGACCTTCAAGGAACAAATTCACAGCATCACCAAAGAAGTATATTACAAGCTAAAAACTATCTGAAACCTACGCTACCTCTTATCCTTCGAAACTTTCCGTACAATCTGCCAGGCCACCATCACTCCACTATTTGATTACTGTAATTCCATTTATCAAGTGCTACCCAAGTACACAATCCATTCATTGCAGCTCACCCAAAACACTGTTGCAAGAACCATCTTCTAAGCTTCATGAAAAATCCACATCACTCCCATCCTCAAACACCTCCATTTGCTCCCCATCAACTCAAGAATACAATACAAGGTTCTAACCCTCATCCACAAAACTCTGGACAGGATATCAGCAGAACAACTACATGCCTTAATTCACAATTTGAACTCTCATAGACCAAGGAGAAAGAGCATACAGAACCTCCTCAGTATCCCATCACATATTTGCAATTGCAAGCAGGCTACAAGAGCAAGAACATTCTCATTATGCACTCCCACCCTCAGGAATGCATTACCCCCAGAAATTCAAACCATCAAGTCTTTCACGGACTTTTGTAAACAACTCAAGACACACCTCTTCCAGAAACATTTTGGCAATGAGCAACCAACAAAGTAGATTCAGCAGAAACCCATGGCCACAAGCACATCCTCTCCCTTGTCTCACCCTCATGAAACCTTACTCCCCTCACCCCCATGAAACCTCAATGACCCCAACACCCCCTTCACCTACCAACCCTTCATCCCTTTGTATATAGTTTCATTTTTTCTCAGCTTCACAAAATGTTCATTGTTATGAGTTCACTGAATTACTCTCCATATTCATTATAAAAGTTCTAGTGTTGTTCATTGTAAAAATTTAGTTCTTTGTAAACTGCTTTGACTTTTAGAAAAGTGGTATATCAAAATTTGTTAAATAAATAAATAAAATACTCTGGATTCTAGGGCTGTGCAGTCATTTGAAATGACATAGGGAATGTCCAACATTTCAAATATTGTTTCATGTCCTTGGCAAGTGAAAATGAAAGTACAAATGACAACATTTTATCACTTCTCATCTATTGGCAATAGCGTGTGCACACTTGAGTAGTATGTGTTCTTGTTCATTGCTCAGTGGTACACACTATTTGCCCATAATATGCATTATTGAGTTATAGGGGTAAGTTTACTAAACTGTCTTAATGTTACCAGCGCTAGTTGCAGTGTTAATGTGAAGAATGCCATATAAGGTAGTGGGCGTTCCGGAGGGAAGGTTGTAAGGAATCGGTATCGCGCGATAGTGGGCGCTGTGGCACATTAACGTGCGTTAACCCTAAGTTCATGCCAGCGCAGTGTTAGGAGCTATAAAGATGTAGCCCACTGGTTACTGCAATGACTGTGGAGACAGATGTCATGGGTTTGATTCTGCAGTGGTGTTATATAAGAAGGCTGTCTGAGGCATTTCATTTTAATTTAAATCAGTGCTGCCAGCAAAAACACCCAGAATAGTGCATATCCTGTGTGGTTGCCATGGTCACATGTTATAAGAGAAGGATGGTGTTTGGGCCCAAAAGCAAATTATGTAGCACCACCCAACCTGCCCTCTGTGGATCAGGGTGGGGGACAGGATCTCCCACCAACAGAGTCACGTTATACATCTCTGCAATGGTGACAGTAGAGGGGACCATCAACCCAAGTCCTGCTGGGGAATAGGCAGTCAATGCAGATATGTACGCATCACATAGGGCACTGGCAGACAGGCAGTAGGCCTGGAAATGCTCAGCTGACCCCCACCACTATCTGACATTCACCAGCAGATGGCACAGTCAGTCTCCACCCACTGCACCCTACAAGGTGTTCCAGCCATACACATGCTAACTGCAGACAGTCTGCTAGCTAATACATAGTGCATGTTCCTAGAGGAACTGTGTGCGCCCAAAAATGGGATATGAGCACACACCAAGCAAGTATGTCAGTGATTGGGCCCCAGAAAAGGGACACCATAGATATCACTTGAGAAAAATACTGTATAGCACTATGGGGGAACCTAGCCATTCCATGGTCACTCCTCAGTTAGGATGAGAGTGACCTCCCAGCATGACATGCTGTGGCTGCCCTGTCCGTGCAGGTGGTGGTCGGGCACTACAATGTCCCAGCCATTGCCCTATGCCCTGTGCAGATGCATCCTGCCCAGACTGCTGTGTCTGGGCCATACCCACAATACCTTGCTCCTCATTATGCACATTGGCAGGCTAACACTGGAGACAGTGCAAGCATTGGAGTGGAGGAGTAGCCTAGTGGTTGGGGCAAGGTACTTCAGGCCGGAAGGTCGGTGGTTCAAATCCCACTAGAGGACAGCAACCTTGGGCCGGAAGGACTGGGGTTTCTAGTCCCACAGGTGCTCCTTGTGGTCTTGGGCAAGCCACTTAACCCTCCATAGCCCATGTTCCCTGTAAAATAGTTATCTCCAAGTTATAATACCCTGTTCAATGTAATTTCAGTTTGTTCAATGTAAACCGCACTGATGCAGAATAGCGCGGTATATAAGAGAATGTAAATAAATTGGGGGCTCAGTAAGGTGTAGGCAGCCAGAAAACACTGGGTAGACATATACACACTCCCACACCTATTTCAGCATTGTGCAAAGATACAGGTGGTTGGCAGCCCTGGCCACCACACCAGTCCTGGGCACAGTGCAGACATTGCTAAGGTATGCAGGTGCTAGTATTGGTAGCTGCTGCTCCGCACAGGGCCCAACAGCCTGACTGCATGAGGCTTTGGATAGTGGAGCCTGTGGGTGTGGGTGTTTGTGCCCCTGTTGGCCAATGCTCTAGGGCAGAAGTTCCCAACTCCGGTCCTGGTGGGCCAAGCATGATTCAGGTTTTCAGGCTGTTCCTAATGAATATGCATGAGATACATTTGCATACAATGGGGGCACTGCATACCAATGCATCTCATGCATATTTATTAGGGACTGCATGAAATCCTGAAGGGTGTTTGGCCCTCCAGGACTGCAGTTGGGAACCTCTGCTCTAGGGAGTGCACATGTCTATGGTGCATGTGCTCTGT
The DNA here is from genome assembly GCA_033557465.1 of Ichthyophis bannanicus. Classification (NCBI taxonomy): domain Eukaryota; kingdom Metazoa; phylum Chordata; class Amphibia; order Gymnophiona; family Ichthyophiidae; genus Ichthyophis; species Ichthyophis bannanicus. The sequence continues at coordinate 111,157,649 of CM066047.1, read as the reverse complement.
AGGGTAAAATATAGGGACATGGTCTGCAGGAGCCACAGCTGGGACTTGAACCTGTGACTTTCTGCCCCTGAACACACTGGCTGTATGTACTGCACCAGACTGTTGCCACAAAGGCAGGTCATTCCCTGGGGATACCATTACTGTTCAGCCCTTGTCTGTTGTACTGCTCGCCACCCACCTGAACAGGGCTTGGCCTTGGTGTGCTGTGGGCAGATGCCACTGCCCCCTCCACCACCCTCTGCCACCATGCTGACATGCCTTTATGCCGGTGGTGCTGGTGGAGCGCAGTCCCAGGCCATCCAGTGTGCTGGTAGGCGGCTGCCTATGGTGTGTGATCTGGGGTAGGAGTGCCTACATAGACATCCGCGCTTCCCCCCGGCACTGCCTGTCACTGTTATGTGCCCTTTGGGGTACCTGCTGGGTGATGTCCCCTGAGACACTATGGGACACACAGTCTTGGGCATGTTTGACCTAGGTCAGTTGCTGTCTTGCTGATTTGCAGTTTCTGAGTTCCTATGTGCCACCTAGGCATCTGCCTAGTTCAGCCTGTGCCCCAGCTGCCCCACTGCATATCCCGCCTTCAGCCCACTGTACCCCATTTGCAGCCTCACCGTCGTGCCCTTTCGTACTTGGGCACTATGCTGTTGCTGCACATGTATCACTACTATCACCTTTCTTGGTTTCCCTGCCTTTGCTGTACATTGCTGACTGAATGGTTTCTCTCTCCTGCAAATGTGCCTCTAACACAAGGTTTTAACTGGCGTTCATTTTCAGACCCTGATTTCACAGCATTAGTGTGCCTGGAGCCTCTCCCCGCCCACTCTCCGCCCATTGACCCCTTCTCTCCGCCCTCTGGAGAGACTTACTCCACCCTCTGTGTGCCTTAACGCTGCCGGAGATGTTATCGCGTGATAAGTAATGTTATTACACGGTTTATTGCATGATAACGTTACTTATCACGCAATAACATCACCGCTGTGACGTTAGCGCTGTTTAGTAAACATACCACATAGTGTGGGCTATTAATGACCTTTCCCCAAAAAAACAAAATGAAAAAGAAAAAAGAAGAAAAATCCCACAAACAACATGGGAAACTAAACAAAATGAAATTTTTTTGGCTTGCAAACTCCCACTGGATTTCTTTCCTGTCAACTAGAGTGGTCCCTTCTATTTCTCTCATGCATATTCATTGCGATAATGTTAACAAGCACTGAACTAGGGGAAAACAGGCATCTGCCATTTTGTATGGTCCTAAGATTAGGATGCTGTTGGTAGCATGATCATGGTTGAAAACCTTTGCACCAGAGTAAAATTACACATGAAGAGGACAACAGTGTAAAGTGAGTGTTATTCAATCAAAGTCAACTACAGCATCTGTCAAATGGTCAACTCCATACTAAACGTGAGCTACTTTAACTTTCACAATCCCATAGTATTACAGTATGCAACACAGAAACAGCTGGTTAAGAAAAGCAAAAGCAATATTGATCAGGTACAGGTTTGTTATCCTACCTGGTATGCTACTCCATTGTACTCACACATGTTTGGTCCTATAAGAGATGACATAGAAATAAAGTCATAAAAAGGGAGAAGAGGCTGGGAAAATGCATTATTAGACGGTAATGACACTGTGCAGACCCCAGAGCTATTATTTCATGATAGCACAAGCAGATGGTGCCAAGCAGATGGTGCCATATCATCTACAGTAAACTAACCCATTGCATCTATGAACCTCTAGCCCTAGTTTCATACAAACACAGGAACTACAAAGCTATACAATAACCAGGTTTAGCCCTGCTTGTTCGTGATGAGCTGGAACTATATGGACAGATAGGGTTTACATAAATTACACATCACTCTAGGCGGAGTTAAACCAGTTGCAAACACTACAATGCCTTCAAATTCCCCTTACAGATTTGATAATAAAATATACTTTTTAATGTGTTTCAGATAAAAATATATTGAATGTCCAGATAAAATGTTCTGAAACAGAAATATCCACTTGGAAGGTGCCTTAATGTTCTTCTGTCCTGAGAAAATGTAAATCAAATTGAAAAGATACTTGAGATAAATAGTTAGGAAAAGAGTTTTGGAATTCACTCCATAGTGCAGAGGAGTTCATTCAATCCATTAGTCCTTATTTAATACCGTTCCCATTTGTAGACTACTTTAATGCTTGGAGACAACTGTAAGTTTCCCTGTCCACTTTCTGAATCAGGGCCTTAGTGCTGTGACATGGAGGGTCTTATTACATATGTATGTTTACTAAGCAGTCTTAACGTGCAGCCAGCGTTAGTGTGCGGGATGCCATATAAGGTAGTGGGCGTTCTGGTCTTAACGTAGCATTTTGGGTTATCCTGCGATAAGGTACCTTTTTGTGCGATAGAGGGAGCCGTGGTACGTTAACGCGCGTTAATCTTAAGAAGGCGCGCTGACCTACAAGCACAGCAGCAGAGCTGTAGCACAATGGTTAATTCACTGATTGATGGTGCAGGAGTCATGACTTCAATCCCCCCAGTGGGCTTGATGAGTAAGGCTGTGGCTGAGGCATTACCCTTTACTTTAAATCAGTGCTGTCTGAGGCATTTTGTTTTTTAATTTAAATTAGTGCTGCCTGCAAACACACCCTCACAGGGCCGTAACCTAAGGTGCTGCATAAGGTGCCCTATAAGGCACTCCAGAGGGCACATTATAAAGTGCACTGTCCGTCAAGGCACCCTATAATGTTCCCTATGGGGCGCCTTATAAGGCACCTTAAGGTTACAGCACTGTGAGGGTGTCTTTGCTGGCAGCACCAATTTAAATTTAAAAAAAAAAAACCTCAGACAGCCCTATCAAATAACCCCACTGTGGGATCAAACCCCTGACCTCTGGCTCCACAGGCAGTGAAGTAACCAGTGGGCTACAGCTACTAACAATCCCCTGGCTGGCTACAGAAGGACTGCAGGTCACCACACAAACTGTCTGCTGTGGTTACCAGGATAGGGTTAACCCACCTATACCCATGATGCACTGCACATGCAGATCAGCAATCTACAGATGATCACAAGATGGGGTATGCACCCCCACAGCACCTTGACATGATAGGGGGAACTGACCGTGTGCCATGTGGTCTTTTTCTGTCATCATATTTCTATGTTTCTATGTTGTTGTTATGGAAGGACAGACTAGATAGGCCATTTGGTCTTTTTCTGTCATCATATTTCTATGTGTGTGTTACTGGCAAATTGTGCGGGTACTGTGCTCACCCTGAGGGTGAGGTGGGGCACCCAGCACCATGTCCACAGCACCTGATTTAGCTGAGACAGGCTATACTGCAGGTCCCCATCAGCGCCAGTGTGTGATAGCTAGTCCTTGCAGATACACCTGTGTCCATCTGTATTTACCAGTCAGGTCAAGCCCTTGTGGACTATGATGCACGCAGAATAGTGCATATTCTGTGTGGGTGCCATGGTCACATGATTTAAGTCACACGGGGGGGGGGGTGTTTGGACCCATGGGTGGATTATGTAGTACCACCCAAGCTGCTCTCTGGGGCTCAGGGTGGGGGACAGGATCTCCCACCTACAGATCCACATTCTACATCCCTGCAATGGTGGCAGTAGAGGGGACCATCAACCTCAGTCCTGCTGGGGAACAGACACCCTACAGGGCAGTCAATGCGCAGATCTGAACACATCCATAAGGCAATAGCAGACAGACAGTAGGCCTGGAAATGCTCAGCTGCCCCCCACCACTATCTGACATTCCCTAGCAGCAAGCACCATGAGTCTCCAGCCGCTGCACCCTACAAGGTGCTCCAGCCATACACATACTAACCGCAGACAGTCTGCTAGCTAATCCATAGTGCATGCTACTGGATGAGATGTGTGCACCCAAAACTGGGACTTGAGCACACCCACCAAGCAGATAAGTCAGTGATTGGGCCACAAAAAAACAGAACCAATATACATCACTTGAGAGAAATACTATATAGCACTATGGGGGAACCTAGCCATGCCGTGGTCACTGCTCAGTCAGGGTGAGAGTGACCTCCCAGCAGGACATGCTGTGGCCACCCTGTCTGTGCAGGTGGTGGCCGGGCACTACAATGTCCCAGCCATTGCCCTATGCCCTGTGCAGATGCATCCTGCCCAGGCCGCCCTGTCCGGGCTATACCCACAGTACCTTGCTCCTCATTATGCACATTGGCAGGCCAATACTGGCAACAGTCCTAGCAGTGTGGGCTGAGGAGGGTGTTGGCAGCCACCACACACTGGATAGACAGACACACACTCCCCACACCTATGCCAGCATTGTGCAACTATAGAGGTGTTTGGCAGCCCTGGCCACCGCACTAGTCCTGGGCACAGTGCAGGCATGGCTATGGTACGCAATACTGTAGGAGTCACTCCCAAGGGTGGTAAACACTGTCAGACACAAGACCTGTAGCACACTCCACAGCCATCAGAAAGGTTGCTATGATGCAGCTCAATCAGCAAATCGTGCTTAACTTAGGAATTGCTATCTGGCAGTAATCATAGCAACCTTTTGACAGATGTGTACCGTATTTCCAGGTTTAGAGTGGCATTGCTAAGGTATGCAAGTGCTAGTATTGGGAGATGCACACAGGGCCCAAAATCCTGCCTCTCCAGGTGGCTTTGGATAATGGAGCCTGTGGGTGCGGGTGTGTCTGCCCCTGTTGGCCGCTGCTCTAGGGCAGAGATTCCCAAATCTGGTCCTGGTGGGCCAAACACTGTTTGGGTTTTCATGTTGTCCCTAATGAATATGCATGAGATACATCTGCATACCATGGGGGCGGTGCATAGAAATGCAGCACAGCCATATTTATTGGAGACAGCATGGGACCTGAATGGTGTTTGGCCCTTCAGGACTGCTTTTGGGAGACTCTGCTCTAGGTAATGCACATGTTTATGGTGTCTGTGCTCTGTAGGGTAAAATGTAGGTGTTTTGGGCATTTTTACGTTATTTGCACTAAAGGTTCTGTTTGTATTACCACATTTTAGTAGTGGGTAAAATATGGGGACTGAGTTGGTGGGAACCACAGCTGGGACTTGAACCTATGACCTTCTGTTCCTGAACACACTGGCTGTGTCCTGCACCACCATGTTGCCACAGACAGTGCATTCCCTGGAGATATCAAGACTGTTTGTCAGACAGAGCCTGTCTGTTGCAGTGCACGGCACCCACCTAAACAGGGCTGGGCTATGGTCTGCGGTGAGCAGCAGCCACTGCCACCTCCACCACCAGTACCCCTCTGCCACCATGCTGACATGCCCTTCTACTTGTGGTGCTGGTGGTGTGCAGTCTTGGGCCATCTAGTGTGTGGGTAGGCAGCTGCCTATGGTTCAGGTTCTGGGGTAGGTGTGCCTGCATAGATGTCCACGCTTCCCCCCAGCACCGCCTGCCAATGTTCTGTACCCTTGGGGGTACCTGCTGGGTACTATCCCCTGTGACACTGTGGGAAACACACTCATGCCCATGATTGGCCCTCATCAGTTGCTGTCTGGCTGCTCTACTGTTTCAGCATTCATATGGGCCACCTAGGCATCACCCTAATCCGCACTGTGGCCCAGCTGCACCACAGCATGTGCCGCCTGCAGCCCTCTGTGTCCCCTTTTCTAGCATCTGTCCCGTTGCCCATTCCGACATGACCGCCCTGCTGTTGTGGCACATGTGCATGCCATAGGAAGCCTGTCCAATGGAAAGGGAAAACCCTGATCAGCGCTATTTCACTGTGGGATCATTCATCTTGTATGGGGACAGAGCATAGCCCCTTCCAAAATTAATATTATTTTTTTGGAGCTTTCCTTTTAGTGTTTTTTGATGTTTCCCATTAATATCACTATTGCCCAGCTTGGTTATGTTTTTTTCACATTTTGTTGGGGTCATTTTCAATGTTTATTTGCCCTTGTGTTCCGTGCACATGTATCACACTTATCACCTTTTGTAGGTTTCCCTGGCTTTGCTGTACATTGCTGACGTAAATGGTTTCTCTTCACTTTAAATCTACTCTAACGCCAGGGTTTCACTGGTGTTAGTTTTCATCCCCAGAATCCACAGCGTTAGTGTGCAGGGAGCCTCTCCCCTCCCACTCTCCACCCATTGACCCCTTCTCTCTGCTCCTGGGGAGCCTTCCTCCGCCCTCAGGGAGCCTTTCTCCGCCTTCAGCGCTCGTTTGCGATGCTGCGTGCGTTAATGCGCGATAAGGCATCTTATCGCCCGATAAAGCACCATTATCGCGCGATAAGGTGCCTTATCGCATGATAACATGACAGCAGCGCTAATAGCACCCTTTAGTAAACATACCCCTAGGAGTCTCTTCATTGTCTCTTCAGCATTATAATTGGTTCTCTGTATTGCATATCTCCCTTCTCTGCACAACATGCAACTCTTGTCACTTCTGTCTCGTGCACACTGGAAGACTGAAGATTCCAGCATTAGGAACTAGATGATCGCCTAGGGCAGTGGCTTTGAGGGGAGGAAGGCAGGAAAGAGCAGCTATGGTCAAAGGTATGGGTCCTGCAGGAAGAATGGACAATATGCCAATGACTCCTTTACCCCTCTAAATAGCTTTTTGAAATCTCCCTCATTATGTATTTACAAGTGTGAGGCCCAAATATCTGTTTTTATAGGATTATTCTGCGAGGGATGTCTTTAGATGATTATAGTTGGTTGTGGGAATCAAAGTCTTGGGAGGGGAGGGGGCACTTGGTTTTCTGAAGTTTTGAACATAAGAACATAAGATATGCCTTACTGGGTCAGACCAAGGTCCATCAAGCCCAGTATCCTGTTTCCAACAGTGGCCAATCCAGGTCACAAAAAACCTAGCAGTTTCCCCAAAAGACACAGGTTCCGCAATGCTTGTACTGGGTCAAGCATTGATATCCTGGGTCCCTTCTTAATAATGTTTTATGGACCTTTCCTCCAGGAACTTGTCCAAACCTTTTTTAAACCCAGCTACACTAACAGCCTTTACTACATACTCCAGTAACAAATTCCAGAGTTTGATTACACGTTGAGTGAAAAAATATTTTCTTTTATTAGTGTTAAATAGTTTACCCTGTAGCTTTATTGCATGTCCCCTAGTCTTTCTATATTCTGATAAGGTAAACAATTGATCTACGTTTACCCGTTCCACTCCGTTCATTAATTTATAGACTTCTATCATATCTCCCCTCAGCCGTCTCTTTTCCAGGTTAAAGAGCCCTAACCTTTTTAGCCTTTCTTCATAGGAGTATCCTTCCATCCCCTTTACCATTTTGGTGGCTCTTCTCTGAACCTTTTCTAAAATCGCTATATCCTTTTTAAGATACGGTGACCAGAATTTGCCTAATATGCTTGCAATGGCCCTGTCTATATGGTGGGTGAAAGTATTCCCATATTTTTATCTGCAGTAGAGGGGGGAGGGACATTCCTGTGGGTGGGATTTGGAAATGCACATGTATATATGCTCACAGTAGGGTGTGGGCATTCCTGGGAGTGGTGTCGGGGCAGGTTTTAGAAATGTATGCACACTTTTGAATTTCCAAAGTATACAGCATTTTCTTTACAAAAAGCTATCTGCACAAACTAGCAGGTGCAGCTTAGGACATGCTTTTTCCTTAATCTCTTTCCGAAGGGAAAGTACACACATATTTAATTTTGAAAATTGGTCCAATGTGTATAGGTAAGAAGCACCAACAGCCTTTGCACTTCTCTGGGCAATTTGAAAATTTCCATTTTTGTGTCTCAGCACAGCCCTTTGTACATCTGGTATGCTCTATACCAGGTGTTCTCAACCCAGTCCTCGGAACACATCTGGCCAGTCAGGTTTTGAGAATAACCACAATGAATATGCTTAATAGAGATTTGCGTACAATGGAGGCAGTTCACGCAGATCTCTCTCATGCATTTTCAGGGTAGTTATCCTGAAAACCTGGCTGACTAGGCGTGTCCCAAGGACTGGGCTGAAGACCCCTGCTCTGTACAAATCTTGATGATAATTATTCCAGTTTCTAATAAAAAGTGCAAGGATCCTCCCATATCCTTCTTCCCATTAACCAGATTCCACAGCATCACAGTTTTTGTGGCTACCCTTGGGTTAGGAGGAGGTTATGGATTTTAAAACATTTTTCTTTGCACAGCTGTGAAAAGAATAAACACTCTGTACAAACAGGGTTCACTGTCTGTACGGTTTTGGTGTTCCCACCGCCATCCTCAGGTTGTTGGCTTCATTAGGACTGACATGGTATTTCTTCCTGGTCAGCCACCAAGGAAAAATCTTTCTGACTCTAAATACGAGTGGGCTGAGAGCAGCAGTCACTGACCTGAGGGGGTGGTGGGCGTTGTAGAACCTGTAAAAGAGAAATTGAAGCCACTGTTATAATTAAAATTGAATCACTCAGAATACATTTGGTAAACAGACGTTCAGTTAATATGTGGAAGTCAAAAGTTCCAGCTATTTAATTTTGGAAATCAAAATCAAAATAAGACCAACGTTTTTTAAACACAAAACAAGTTTTTGGAGCTCTCAGGCATAGCAATGTAGAAAGTGATAGCAGAAGTGATCATTTTGACTAATTAGATCATTTGTTGACAACTGGATGCCTCATCAGAGTGGAGGAGTAGCCTAGTGGTTAGAACACTGACTTGGTAACCAAACAAACAGGGGTTTGATTCCCACTAGTACTCCTTGTGGCCTTGGGTAAGCTACTTAACCCTCCATTACCTCAGAAGAAAGACCTCACAATCTTCTTCCAGTGACACTGCCAAGAAAACCCAGGAGTCAGGACTAACTCAAAGGCACACATTGCATTTTTGGATGTCTCATCATAAATTAGTTTTGAATGTTGCTAACACTCAGATTTTATAATTAGGGCACTCTATTGCATTGGATCTTCATCTCTTTTGAGACTGTATGACTGCAAGCTTCCTGTCCTTAGGCAGTTAAAAATTCTTGGGGGTATGTTACTAAATGGCAGTAAAGGAGCAAGTGTGCTGTTAGCATGTGCCAACTGTGCATGTGCACACTTAGTGCATATAAAAAGGCACTTTAGCGGGTGCTAACGGCGCCAGCAGTGTAAAGTGCCCTGTGGGTGGAGAGAGAGCATGCGCAGGGCGGAGGGTGGGGGTCAATGGGTGGGGAGTGGGCCAGAACACGGCCTGCTCCCTTAATGGCAGGAATCCTAACACAATTCAAAACCTGGCGGAAAGGGTGTTTTTGTGAGGACAGAGCGCCTATTTTAACAGCTGCAATGTGATGCACAGAGGGGGGAGCCCAAAAAGTGACAGTAGTGCTCCACTAGCAGCAACAGCATAATGCCCAAGTATGAAAGGGCACTATGTTTATAGTGCAAATGGGGGCAAAGGAGTTGGCACATGGGTCATGCAGTGGGAGCTGCTGGTGCACGGGGGGGGGGGGGGGGGAGAAGGGAGAAGCAGGCAGTTGCCTAGATGGCACATAGGAACATAAGACTACAAAATATGCCAAACTGTGTCAGACCAAGGTCCATCACGCCTAGTATCCTGTGTCCAACAGTGCACAATCTAGGTCACATGTACCTAGCAGTTTCCCCAAAAGTCACACAGGATTCCCAATAACTGTAATGGGGCAAGCAGTGCATAGCTCGGATCCTGTTTAGCAGTGGATTATGGACCATTACCCAAGAACCTGTTCAAACCTTTTTAAACCCAGCTACACTGACAGTGTTTAGCACATCCTTCGGTAATGGATTGCAGGGTTTGATTATGCATTGACTGAAAAAATATTTTCATCTAAAAGACCCAAATGGGTTACACTGTAGCTACATTGCTAGTCCCCTAGTCTGTCCACAGTCTGATGGCATAACAAAGTGACCTACGTTTATCTGTTCCACTCCAGTCAATAAACTCTATCATATCTCCCCTCAGCCATCTCTTTCCCAGGTTGATGAGCCCCAACCTATTTAGCCTCTCCACAAAGGGGTATTCTGCCATCCACAGAACCATCTGTGATGCTTGTCATGATCCCACTGTGACAGTGGCAACACACAGTCCTGCTACTGCTGCAGAAAGGCAATGTGTCACATGGGGTGGTCCAATGGTCCTGGCACCCCAGGCAGAGATCCAGGCTGCCTCCTGCTCCCACTGCCGCAGAACACAGCTGTGGGGGAAGAGGCCGATAGTGCCAGACTCTAGTCCTACAGATAGCTGGAAAATGCAGGTGCCCGGGGAAATTCTACAGCAGTGGCTGCCATCCTCCCCCCAAGACATATTGGTGGCAGGTGGTGATGGGACCCCTGCATGGGCAGCTGGTGGGGGGGGGGGGGCTGCATGGCCGCCATGTGTGCCCAAGGCACCTGCCAAACCTGCATGTTTAACATGCTGGGACTGCGACCACCACCACTGACAGTGCATAGGCGTGCCTGCATGGTGGGGTGTTGGTGGTAGCGTGGGAAGTGGCACCCGTCTGCAGCAGCCTTGTCCTGGTCATGTGCACCATGTGCATTGCAGCATGTGCCAAAGGATATCAATCTGTAGTGAGGGCAAGGCACGATAATATAGCACATACAAATAGAGCACACATTATCAGTCCTTGAGCTGACATTGAGACAGGAGTGTCAAGCAAGAAAGCCAGCCATCTCCACTTTTTCTCAGTGAACCAATGAGAGTGTATGCATATGTGTGTGTGTGTGTATGTGTGTGTATGCATGGCTCCCCTTTGTTCTGTGGCTTTCTGCCCTGCACTTTGGCTCACATTGAGTTTTTCCCAGCCTTTTTGGAAAAAGTGAATAAGGTGAGGCAAAGAATTGTGGATATCTCCTGAAACAGCACAGATTGGCCTAGATGTGTCTGCCACAATAGTAGGGTCACTGGATGAGATGCCATTGTGCCCATCTGCCGCATGCATTGCCTGGGTGGCACTGTATGCCATGCTGAGTTAGAACTCTCACTATGACCAAAAAGTGACCATGGCATGGTTGTGTATCCACATAGAGCCATTATAATGTCTGGCACCAGTGAAGTGGATGCATTCTCTGTCTCAGTATGCTAATCACTGAGTATGTGGCTGGTTATCAATGCTGGTATCCCATGGCAGAGTGCACATGGTCACACTATGTGCATGCTGGCCAGCAGACCTACCATAGTTGGTTTGTGCTTGGCTGATACAGCCCAGTGAATGGCAGCCTTTCTGCCCATGCTGTAGTCAATTGTTAGTCCTCAATGGTTGGGGCAGTATTCATTCATGGCTTACTCACTGGGGTCCTGACAGGACTGTAGCAGTAGCCCCACACCAGCCTACACACCCCTACTTTAGTGGCCACTAACCTGCATTATTATTGGAGGATTGGTGCCTAATATGCAGAATACAGTGTTAAACTGTTGCTACCACTGTCACCTCTCAGCATGCAGGAAACGGTGCGGGGGGGGGGGGGGACAGGGAAGCACAACACACTGCAGACAGCACCTGCCAAACACTAGCAGTAATATGGACCTACAGCATAGCCAGCAGCAATCATCTCTAACAGTGCAGGTTCAGTGGACCAGATGCTGGGCATCCCTCCTCACCCTCAGTGTGACAGCAGAAACTGCTCTGCAGCACAGCTTGCTGTTGTTATGTGCATATAGCACACGCAGCCAGTGCATCTTACTGAGCTGATATGTTGGATCAGTGCATTCTCCATTGGTTCTTCAGCTGCAGACCGCTGTTTTGCATGTGCAGTGCCTCATGGGTAGTGGAGGGTCCAACTTATGCTGGCAGAGAGCAAACAGTTTGATCAGAGATCTACAGGCTGAGCTGCGTGGAGTTGTAGCCTACTGGTTGGTGCAATGTCAGAGGTCCATAGTTTGATTCCAACTTGTTCATGTTGTGCATGGGTGCGCGTGCACAATCATGGCACTGCTGTGACCTGCAGACAATCATTCTGGCACAGCCCTGTGCTCACCATTCGACCATCAGGGAAGCAAGCTGTCCCACCATGGCCCTCAGGGGTCATTTTCAGCAGTTAGCCATATCATGCAGACCTTTCTTGTGGCTGCTCCATATTCACACTCATGGACAATCCTCCCTTTGCTGCCCACATCAGGCACATGCTGCCTCCACCCAGACACTAGAATGTAGCTTAGGGCACTGTGCATGCTTTCAGGTGCATCTAGGACTGCATGCCTGTCACAGCACGCCCCCTTCCCATCTGCTGCTGCAGTCCCTCTACTAACTCCACCATCCACCCATGACACAGCCAACATCTACACTGACCTTCATCACTAGGAGCCGCCTATCTCACCAAGTCAATAGCACAGGCCTGCCGTACTGTCAAACATGCTTATCACACATGCTGCCACATTGTCAGGCATCAGGTGAATCAACTCCATCAGCTACCAATCGTGCTTGCATCCATATCTTTTCCAATGGCTTCCCTGCCCCCCTTTCAGTGTTTCAATGGCTTTTCTGCATTAAGGTGCATGCCAGACACCTTCCTGCAGCATATGCTATTACCACACCGTAAGTATCCAATACCACCCCTTAATGTCCTATTACCTCTCACTGTGTCCACTAGCACCCCTTAATGGCAGAACACCTCTAACACGGCCAGAACACTTACCGCACAGTAACAGCTTATCGCCGTCATTAACGCACAGAAGAGACTGTTCCTTTACAGCCATTTAGTAAACATACACCTTGGTATTATTCTTGACTTGCATCTTACTATTTAGGATCAAATTAGTGCTATTATATTTTTTTTCCTGCAGTCAAGTCAACGCTAATGCAGCTGCCTCTGTGTTTTCTTGGCAAGGTATCACCAGAAGTAGATTGCCAGGCCTTTTCTTCTGAGGCAATGGAGGGTAAAGTAACTTGCCCAAGGTCACAGGGAGTGCCAGTGGGAATCAAAGCCTTGATCTTCTGGGTACAAGGTGGTTGCTCTAACCACTAGGCTACTCTTCCACTGAGTGCTAGCATAAGGAAAACTTTTTTTCAAAAATTGTCAGAGCTTAACAAATATTTAAGTCAACTCAACAATCGTAACTTAAAAAAGATCTATTATAAGACACTGCCAAGAAAACCCAGGAGCTTCTGGGTTGCCAGGAGTTAGGACTGACTCGAAGGCACACATTGCATTTGCATTATAAGGAAAACCTTTTTAAGCTACGATTGTTGAGTTGACTTAAATATTTGCTAAGCTCTGACAATTTTTGAATAATCTTGCAACTAGTTGTTATTTCACAATTTGGACTATTGCAATGTCTTGTATTTAGGTCTTCCTAAGGTCTCTATAAAGCCTTTGCATTTGGTCCAAAATGCAATGGCGTGACTTTTGAGTAGGGCCAGCAAATATGAGCATGTAAAATCTATACTGTCCATCTTGCATTGGCTGCCAATTTTTTGTGTGTTAAATCTGAAGTTTTAACTCTTATATTTAAGGTGCTTTCTAGTAAGGCCTCTCTCGGTATAAGTACTGATTTAAAGATCTGTTGTCCTCCTAGGTCCTTGCAGCCAGAAGGATCTTATTTGCTGGATGTTCTTGTAGTAAGCCAGTGCCAAATGATTGCACATGTGTACGAGACTTCTTGAATACCTTACCAGTAAGTCTTACAGTTCAGGTTGGTTATTTATCTTCTTGGAAGGATTTGAAAATATATCTGCTTCAGTTGACTTTTGAGGGATTGCAATTTTTAAGTAGCTACTGAATTTTAATTGGCAGATGGTTTGTTTTATGTTGTTTTAATTTTGTCATTATGTACTTTTATTTATGTTTGTGTTATTTATTTTCTTTTTTGGATATTATATATGTTTTTTGTAATCTGCCAAGATTTTAGATTGTTGTGGAATCTAAATGATATAAATAAATACATTTGGCCCAGTCCATCTGTTCAGTAATTTCTTATTAAAAGAAAAGTCCAGTGGAGGAAAACTGAAGTTCTGGTGCTAAGGTATGCTGAGAAATTACATACATGAACTTTATGGGAATAAGGGTCTTAATGTTAGGATAGATGTATGTTCAGCACCCATCCTGGAAGACTCACATCAGAGGAGAGGAGGGACAGGGGAGATATGATTCAGACCTTTAAATACTTAAAAAGTATTAATGAACAAACAAACCTCTTCCAAAGATGGGTTAGCTGTAAAACTAGAGGGCATAACATGAAGCTGCAAGGGGGTAAACTGAAAGGCAATATCAGGAAATACTTTTTCACTGAAACAGTGGTGGATGCTTGGAATGCCCTCCTAATGGAAGTGCTGGGGACAAATATAGTGACAGAATTCAAAAGGGCATGGGACAGACATAGTGGATCCCTTTATAGAAGCATATAACCCATGTTCCCTGTAAAATAGTTATCTCCAAGTTATAATGCCCTGTTCAATGTAATTTCAGTTTGTTCAATGTAAACCGCACTGATGCAGAATAGCGCGGTATATAAGAGAATGTAAATAAATAAATAAATAAGATAAAATCAAAATAAACTTAACTGACTCCGATATCTCAACAAATAGGGGTGACCTGCACGGAGCGGTGGGTACACCCCTAAACAAAGGCATGGGGAGGTGTGACCTGCATGGAGCGGCAGGTGCACCTACTCTTGCCACCTTGCTGGGCAGACTAGATGGGCTATACTGGTCTTTATCTGCCATCATATACAATGAACTAGATATTCAACTGGGGAGGGCTAAGCGCTGTAGCTGCTTAGCCCTGCCCACCCACCCCCAAACCCCAGATATTCACTTCCATGGCAATGGAAGTGAATATCCGGTTCTGGCCTTGGTGCCTGGAAGCCACTGAGGCTAAGTGTGCTGCATTGATATTGGATAAAGCACGATTAGCTTGGCGCCTATAAGATTGGTGAGGTTTTTCCTCACCTATCTTATAGGCACAGAGCTCTAACTTTGCAGCTTCCAATATCTGTGCTGCCCGGTTAGTGCTGGTCCCCACCTCTGATCCAGCCTTGGAATGCCCCTGGTACGCCTTCATGCTAGCCAGCTAGCATCGGGGCATGTAGGGGACTTAGTGGCAGATATTCGACTGCACTACTGCGGCACTCCTGCCCGGCTTTGGGCTAAAGACTGGAGCGGGGCCTAATGCTTCGTGAGGAAGGAGAGTTAAACTTGTATCCCTGGAATGCTGGGTATTGTAGTTTCCTGCTCCTTTCGCTCCGAAATAAAGAGTTGTAGTTGTGGGGTTTCTTAATAGCAAGTATATTTATTATAGTAAAGGATATTCTTCCATCGCATGACAAAATAAATGTGAACAAAATAGGTGCTTCAAATGCAAACAGAATGAACTCAGAATAAAGTCAACTTAAAGTAGAACTGCTGCTTTTCACTTCTAAGCAAGTTACTCACTTTGCCCCAAGAGGTCACTCACTTTAACTGCAGCCTCTTTCAGCCACTGTTACGTTCACAGTGCTGGGGATTACAGGTGCATGTAATTAGAGCTTTCCTAGCCAGGCAGCACAACAGCTCCGTAGTATTCAATTCATATACGGTAAAACCAGTTTCTTTCAGCTTGGCATCTCCACACAACAGACCGTACAGTCCATGCTCTCACAATCAGGTAAGTCAGAACTATCTTGTGCTAATTCTTCAAGCTGTATGGAATTATTGGCTTCTTGTAACACTGGCTGTCTTTTAGCTTGTAGCTCTAAAAACTCTTTAAAACCCTGTAGGAGCAATTCAGCCTGTTGTTTGTGAGATAGGGAATTGCTATCAGCTATAAAACTTCCCTCTGGCTTAAGGCTGTTTCTCTTCTCCTCTCTTAGGTTAATTGTGTCAGAGTAACTCTTAGGCTCTTTTGCTAATGTTTCAAAAACAGGAGAGTTAGCTTTACCTTCAGTCTGGAAACTCTGTGGCAAATCACTTATTTGTTGCCAAGCCCCTCTTACTTCAGATGGCTCCAATGTTCTCCAGCTGTGAGAATGTCCGTGCCTCTCTGGCCCAAACGGTAATTCCCAGAATGATTGTTTTCTCTCTCGTACCTGCCTTGAAGGCTTCCTCTCCCAGGGCTGTGCCTTCCAGCGGTTGTCTATTCCAGGGCTAGGTCCACTTTCCTTGGGACTTCTACTCACTGCCTCTGAATAGATCTTTGCAGGTCTCTTTCTAGTGCCAGGCTTCCAAGTATCACCATACTGTCTTCTGGACTTCCAATCATTCTCATTCTTCTTCTCTATCCGTCTCTCCTTAATCTTCCTCTCCTTCTCCTTCTGACTAGCAAAGCCATACTCTGGTTTAAAACCACGTTCTCTTCTGGACACGCCCCTTCCCAGGACAGGGTGTGCCCAATCAGGACTGCAGGACTCCTCCCCTGGGCTGGTCTCCATGCTCAGCTCCGTGGAATAGAGTCTCTCTTTCTTTCTAGCTTTATCAAATTGGCATAAATCCTGCTGAACCTCAGGATTTTCATCCGTCTCCATAGCCTCAGGAGGGCGCTGTTCACCACACTACCCATGTATGTGCTGTTGACTATCCAGTTTGCAGTCATTAACGTGGTTAACTGGCTGTTTACTGTGTAAATGCCTTTTGAATATCAGGCCCTATGTTACTATAAATCAACTTAAAAAGTTTAAAAGGCTTAAAAAATTACAAATAGTTAGGAAACATTTGTTTACTAGCCCCTTGAAGGAAACAGAGCAGATATTATAGTATACTTTGGAGAATCGACTTCTGGGATGTAACAGATGCAGAGAACTCTGCTATGAGAGTATACGATGAGATCAGGGGTGCAGTGTGCCCAGAACCCTGTCACCACAGTAAGTGGTGTGACGTGATTGGGAGTGCTGTGTGCCTAGAGCTCTGCCACTAAAATGTGTAATGTGATTTGGGTGCTGAATGCCCGGGAGTCTGCCCTGTTATGTGTCCTGACTGAAGAACTTGTTCCCTCATATACTAGTCCCTTATGAGACTTTAGTACCTATGACTGTGTAATGTAGAACATCCTCTCATTAAGGAACATTCAAAGGTACAGTACAAAATACTTTGACCACTCTGAATGTAAAAGAGCTGGGACAAAGGCTCTTTGAGAACTGGTCTCCTGCAATCTGGCTAAAAGCATTTGGCTTTTCACAACAACGCTTACCTTCAGCTGCATAAAAAGATGGAGAAGTGACCCAATGGTTACAGCAGCAGGCTGAAAGCCAGGGAAGCCAGAGTCTCAGCCCCGCTCCCCTGCCCCATGAACTTTGGGAAAGTCACTCTGTTCTCCATTACCCTGGGTACCGACTTCAATTGTAAGTCTTCTCTGGAACAGGTATCTACCTGAACTGTAACCTGCTTTGAGTATGGTTTGGACAGGTAAGTAATTAAATCCATACTCAAGAGGGGCTCTGAAGTCGAAGTGTAGTTCACCTGCTGTCTCACAGCCAGAATTCACCCACAGAAAAAAATGGTGCAAATCATGCAGCCACATTCAGCACTCTGATTTTCAAAGAGGGAGATTTCTTCTTGAAAATTCATGTAAAGTATGTATGCTAAAAGCAGCCATGTACTATATATAAGATTGTTTGTTTGAAGATGTTCCTTTTAGGGCACTATGCACATTTAAGTTTAGAATAGGCTGACTCCTGTATATATGTAAATAGAAAGTTGACACACAAGTTTGTTTGTACAATATGTTCCCTATAAATAGTTAATACCACTGTTCCATGTAAAAGTTGTTCAATTGTTAACTGTAAACCGCCCTTGATCTCTGGAAGGGACGGTATAGAAGAAATATATAAATAAATAAAATAAATAAATAAATTTAGCAGTGGAAGAGGGATTAAAATCCCTAAAAGTGTATCATGCAAACCCAGAGTTCAAAAGGAGTTGTTAGCTCACTTGGGCTTCAGATGTAGCAGTGTGTGTGACAATATTTCTCCTCTTCCTCTTCTATGCTTTTCATATTTTATTGTGTAAACAGCTCTAATTCACAGTCTGTTTTCCTTACAGGAATAGGATGGGAAAATCTTATTGAGCCAAAGACTGTGATTCATTTTCACTATTCCTCAAAACTCTGCAGGCAGGCAGGCAGGTGATGTAATGGACTATCTTCACCTATGCTGTCATCTCAAATTCTATAGATCAACAACTATCATACAGGATCCTGACTAGGGATGGCGAAGCTTATGGGCTGCCTAGAGATACTGCAGTTGGAGAAGTGGACTATGTCTTCTTAAGTTCTCCCTTCTGTTGAAATATATTAGAAACATAGATAAAGACCATACAGTCTATTCAGTCTTTCCATCCACATCAACTACGAAGCTCTGAAATCCCTTCCCCTTACTTAGAGATCCTCTGTACTTGTCCCATACGCGCTTGAATTCAGATATTATCCTGTTCTCCAGCACCTCCGCTGGGAAGCTATTCCATACATCTCTTTCCATAAAGACATTTTCATTAGATTATTTGTGAGTCTACCTCCTTTCTTCCTCATCTCATGATCCCTTGTTACAGAGCTTTCTTTGGATTGGAAGAGGCTCCTCCTCTGCATTTCTACCATGGAGGACTTTAAACATCTCTGTCATACTTCCCTTTCCCGCCTTTCAACCATAGTCTTTGGATTATAAAGTCTGGCCCAATGTGATTTATAACAAATACTATTAACCATTTTAGGAGCCGCCCTCTGACACCTCCATCCTGTTTATATCCTTTTGAAGATGTGATCTCCAGAATTGCACACAATACTCCAAATGAGGCTGCACCAGAGACTTATACAGAGGCACTATCTCCTTTTTCCTGCGGGCCATTCCTCTCCCTATCCATTCAAGCATCCTTCTGTCTTTTGCTGTCACCTTATCAACCTGTTTGACCACCTTAATATCATTAAATATGATCACCCCCAGATTCCACTTGTCTTTCATGCGTGAGATGCACAATGCGGACCATCTTTATTATTATTATTATTGTTACTATTGTTGGTACAGCATTGCAAGATATATGCAGCATTCCATAGAGACATATAATAGACAGTCCCTGCTCCTTGGAGTTTAAGAGCTAGTCAAGACAGACCTAAAAGGCATAAAGATATAGAACATACAAAAGGATTAGAGTTATAAAAGGGAAACTGGGAAGAACTAAAGCGGGTGGGATTAAGCAAGGTAGGGCATTGATTGAAACTGCAAGGAACGAGAGCTCTTAGGTTGCTACAAAAAGTGCCTATGGGATAGGTGGGAATCTAGAAAAAAATGATTAGGTGGGGTTCACTTGAAGACAAGAAAGACTTAGTGAAATCAGGACTTTGCCCCTCAGTGAATCCATATGAGAACTCGAGACAGAGGTGGGTGGGTGAAGGGTAGGGTGGCAGGGGCATTAAATCAGTACCTTCATTTACACAAGAGAGTGGCTTCTTGCACCCAGCAGAGAGACGAAGCCCCCCAACAGCACCTTCACATTGACAATCTGGGGCTGACTTTATTACATTACCTACCCAACAACAATCTCCATCAATAACACAACTATACCTGTTAAAAAAGAGGTAAAATACCTAGGTGTTATAATCGATCACACACTCACCATGCTACCACACATAAAGCAGACGGTAAAAACCATATTCTACAAACTCAAAACTATTCAACACTTAAGGCCCCTTCTTGACACGCATGACTTTAGATCAGTTGTCAGTTCACTCATAACCCCTCACTTTGACTATTGTAACAGTCTCCTAATTGGCCTCCCACAAAAGAATATCTACTTATTACAAAGAGCACAGAACATTTGTGCAAAAGTAGTCACTAAAGCCCGCCTAGCGGACCATGTAACCCCTATACTGCTAGAACTACACTGGCTCCCTATAAATAACCGAATCAAATACAAAACACTACTAACAACATTCAAACTACTAAACGATATTGCCCCCTCCCATCTATCCACACTCCTTCACGCACCAAATGATTCAAGAGCCCGCAGACTAAATGCAACCCTCTCACTGGAGTTACCAAAAACATTCACGAGGACTAAAAAATCCACCAGTGCCAGAGCCTTCACATTCACCGCTCCCACACTCTGGAATGACCTCCCAATAGACATCCGAATCATAAAGGACCTCTCTCAATTCAGGAAAGAACTCAAGACATACCTATTCTCCGAACACTTCGGAATCCCCTACCCTCCAAGCCCAGCCACACAGCGTCCACAGACACACAAACAAAAAAACCTGCAAAAACACAATTAACTGAACATACACAGCCCCCCTCAAACAGTTCTCCCAAAGACACACAAAAAACCCACGAAAAATGGAAATAAATTCCATCACACACACACGCACACACACACACACACACACACACACACTTGAATAGTGAATTCACTACACTGTATCCTAACCTTTTTGTAAATAACACCTGTAAATAGAAATGTCAGCTCGCTGCCTATTCCCTGTAAAAAGTTAGAAACTTCTGATCAAGATATACACCTTGTAAATAGTTTTAATAATTTACTGTTCTGTTATATGTAAAAAGTTAAAAAGTTCTTGTTCAATGTACTGTTATACGAACGTATACAAAACTGTTAAATTGTTCCATGTAAACCGCCCCTGATCTCTGGAAGGGGCGGTATAGAAGAAATAGATAAATAAAAAAAAAATAAAAAAAATAAATAAATTACATTATATGGAGTTGCCTGTCTGATTCCCACACAGACCTGAAGTGTCAACAGTAGTTTTCAGAGTGGAAAACAATTTTAAAACTAATAGGAGGGATTTTTGCTTGACACTAGTAACCCCAAGAAAGAAATGCCTCAGAACAAAACTTCACTGCAGTCCTCATACGTGATGAACAGACTTTTCAAGGGAACCTTGGCATGGTTCAATGACTCTTATTCAGCTGAAAGCCAATACAAGCAGCTGACAATGTAATGTCTTCGATACCACGCCCCACTGCAGTGATTTCCAGTTCTGACATCTCGCTGTTGTTCATAACTGGTAGTCAAGAACAACTAAGAATGGAAGCATAGCTCTAAGAAATGATTTGTACTGCTCAGGGATTATTCACTAAAGCACGAGACGTCTTTGCCTCAACAGCACTTCGGTTTAGCCAACTCTAAGGGGTGTGTTTACTAAACCAAGGTAAAGCAGCCACTGTGCTGTTAGCGTGCCTTAAAAGCCACTTTAGCACACGCTAACAGTACCAGCAATGTAAAGCGCTCTGTGTGCGGAGAGAAGGCATGCGTGGGGCGG
The DNA here is from genome assembly GCA_033557465.1 of Ichthyophis bannanicus. Classification (NCBI taxonomy): domain Eukaryota; kingdom Metazoa; phylum Chordata; class Amphibia; order Gymnophiona; family Ichthyophiidae; genus Ichthyophis; species Ichthyophis bannanicus. Next base: position 111,136,548 of record CM066047.1, on the reverse strand, counting down.
AGACTGGGGGTCAATAGGCGGGGAGTGGGCCAGAACAAGGCTTGCTCCCTTAACGCGGGCACCTTAACGGCAGGAACCCTAACGCAACTCAAAACCTCGCGGAAAAGGTGTTTTTTTGAGGAGAGAGAGCCTATTTAACATCTGCAGTGTGATGCACAGACAGGGGAGCCCAAGAGAATGCTAGTAGTGCTCTATTAGCAGCAACAGCATAGTGCCCAAGTATAAAAGGTCACTATGTTGATGGTGCAAACGGGGGTAAAGGAGGTGGCACATGGGTCATGTAGTGGGGGCAGCTGCCTACATGGCACATAGGAACATGAAACTACAAAATAAGCCAAATTGTGTCAGACCAAGGTCTATCATGACCTTAGTAATAACCCAGTGCAGGTCTAGACCCCACCCTAAAGATAGTCAGCCACCATGGCATCAGCATTGTAACACTGGGTATTGACACACACTCTTCTCAGTAGGTCCCTAGCTGAGAGGACCAGAGCCAGATGTGACAGGCACATACTGCAGGACACAAAGTGACAAGCATATCATACTGCAGCCAATAACTGCCACACACTGGTGGTGCTGGATATCACAGCAGAGACCATCTTTTGCACTGCAGGTAATGGGGACCTGGTGCTAGGCGCCCATCGTTATCCTCAGGGTGACCACAGGAACTGCTCAGTAGCAGGGTTTGTAGCTGCTCTGTGCTTCTATCACACACTGTCAGTGCATCTTACTGAACTGAGGTGATGGATAAGTACATTCTCCATTCGGTGATGAGCTGTAGACCTCTGTTCTCCATGAGCACAGCAGACATTTCAGGTGGTGACCTGCAGTCTCTTTGTATCCAGCCATTGCTATGCTTAAAGGGGTGGAGGTATAGCCTAGTGGTTAGAGCAAGGCATCCTGGGCAGGGGTTCAATTCCTAATTGTTCTTTTTGCGACTGTGCTACTCAGATCATTTTCATGCCTGTAACAGTCAGGGCTCTGCACATCAGTGCTGGCAGTCCATAACACCCTCTCCTCAGCCACCATCCATCCTTTCCATCCTTCAGCCCATCTGTCTGCCTCTGTCGGCTGTTTACAAGTTATGTCTTCTTGTGCAGGCTGCTACTCCATGACCTACACTGGCACTCTTTTCCGCATTTCGGTTCTTCACGCTCACCTCCCCTGTGTCTGATCTGCACGTCACCACTACTACTCTGTGCTCCTGTGGCTGCAAACATCCTGCCACTTCTGGTTCGGCTGAGGGACATGTCTTCCCTATCCTATTCCACACACTGACATTGCAGCACTTTACATTTGCACCACCCTGTGCATCAGTATGGCTGTCTCCCACATGCTCGTCCACTTTACTGGCTGCCACATAGGGTGCCCAGTGATATGGCAGGTCCATCCGCCCCTACCTCTCCTTCCTTCCATCACGTTTACATTGACTTTCCGTGGTGCTTTATCCAGCATTAGGGTTACAGCTGCTTGCATACTTTTAGGTGCATGTGTGTCAACTTATAGCACCTTGAACCCCTTCGGACACCTTAAGTTCAAGTGCCTTAAACCCCTTAGGCCACCTTACATTAAAGCACCTTAAACCCCTTAGGGCACCTTCAGGTGCCTTAAACCCCTTAGTGCACTTTATGTTAGAGCGGCTTAAAAACCTTAGAGCACCTTAACGCTTGTCACCTTAACATGAGATGTCCCGTTAATGCGAGTTAAATGGCCAGGGAGCCCTGTTTCTTGCATCACACGGCCCATTGCTCCCTTTATGCCAGACCACCCCTTACCCACCCAATATCTTATATGGCTTCAGGCACCTTACTGCCAGTGGCTTTACCGCGGTTTACTAAACATATCCCTAAATGTAACTCTGATGGAATGTCATTCACTTTCATACTGCCATATACCTCCATAAGAAACAAAAGCCGCTTAAAGAAAAGTTATTTCCTGGTCTGTGCCTGGTGATGTGTGCCGCAGAAACTCTAATTCCCTCCTACCTTAGTTGAGCCCTCTGTGGGAGGCTTTTTTTAAAACTATTTTCTAAGAAGGCTTCAAAGGAGTTAACAGAATAAGCTGAAAAGATGGCAACTTACAGACATGTTCTGCCTATATCAAAACACAATGGAGGAAGCTGAAGTTCTTCAGAGCTGAAGCAAGAAGGAACAGACAAAAGGTAGATGGATCTGAGGGACCAGACAAAAGAACGAGGTAGAGAAATTGGCATAGCACAGAAGAACATAGAAGCAGAGCAGGGGCAGATGGTGGAAGGAAGAGGTAGAGAGACAGCCAGCATACAGCCGTTACAAAAACCAAAAAGAAATATTATGATGGCAATTATACATTTGGGAGATCATTTAAAAAGTAATTCCCACACCTCAGTGGCATTATGGGCGACATTTAGCAAAAGCCTGTCTGTGTTCAGGAATGCCCTATTATGGTACACGTGGCTCAGCTATATTCTCCCACTCAGGAGTTCTGTGGCCATCACAGGCTTTTGGAGATGAATATGATTAATGCAATGATATGATTAATGATGGAGTGGAGGAGTAGCATAGTGGTTAGAGCACTGGCATGGTAACCAAGCAACCAGGGTTCAATTCCTGCTAGTACTCCAGAAAAAAGGCCTGGCAATCTACTTCCAGTGACACTGCCAAGAAAACGCAGGAGCTTCTGGGTCACCAGGAGTCAGGACTGACTCCAAGGCACATTTTGCATGATTAATGATCAACGATATCACATGCAAGCTTTGCTTTGAGAGAGTGGTTCAGATCCTCGGGGAGTAGGGTGGGCATTGGTGTGGCAGGGCACAGACAGACATTGTGCCATGGAAAGTGGTTCTGCTGCTAGTAGCATAGCTGAACTTATCGTCATTTCTTGAGGTGGCATTAAGGGTAACCGTGCTATCGGCAGTCATGACAGCTAATGAACACCAATAACTGGTGTGCGGCAATATCTGGTGTGCTAGCTGTAGCTGGCCAACACAGGCAACCCTTGCCCTAATCCCCCTCCCCATGGCATGATAAGTTGAAAATATGGAAAATGCCCCATGCTGTTTTTTTCGTGACAGTGCATGCTGGCTAGCTCACAGCGCTGGTTAGTCAACATGCCTCTTAATCACCAAAAAGTCCACTTGGTTTGCAAGGCACTAAGAATTATTTCACTCTTTTGAATTCTGGATTTATTCTAAATTTCCAGCAGATTGTCAAAAGTGGCAACTGAAAGTGATGCCAGGGCTGCAACCACACATAGGCCTATAGAAGCACCACTGGGGTGAGCAACTTGGGGCAGCTCGGGCAACCTTTCTGTTGCTGCTTAACTATCACCTTGATTCTATCTTTGCTGCCCTCCCTTCTCTCATTGTAGTGGCTCATTGATTTTCTGCCTGCAGGTATTTATCTTGTTTATGCTGTCTTCCATCCCTGTGCTCTGGGGTTGGCTTCCCCCTGCTCCAGCCAGAGCACCCACCTATCGCAATGTGAGTGTCATGATTCTCTGAGGCACCTCTTTCACTGCTTTTGACCTGCTGCCTCCTATCCTCTCCATGCTTCTCTTTCATTATGTCTTGGTCAAATCTACGTCACTTCATTCTAAGTCGTCCCTCATTTCCCACCTTATCTGTCAGCACTCCCCAAACTTTCTGTTCCTCTCTGAAACTTGCCTCAGTGAGGGTGAGGAACATTTCTATATTGCTGTCTTCCTCTCAATTATAATGCCTTCTCCATCTAATGTTCTTCTAGAGGAGGAGGTATTGCCCTACTCATTAGAAGCACATTGAATCCCACAAATTGACTTCATCAACTCTACATTACCTTGAATCTTTACTTGTTTGGCTCTTGTCCTCCCCTGCCACTCATATTCTACTACTGTGTGCTTCCCCCTCCCTCAGCACCTTGCTCTGGGATTCTTTTCTACTCACTATATCACAAACAGTCATATCTTTCTCCAATGTACTCCCTTAGGGGACTTCAATGTCCTTCTCAACGCCCTTCATAAGCTTTGTGCAAATTCTTCCTTTCCCTCATCTCCGATTTATTACTTGTTCAACATGTCCATCCTTCTACTCATGCCACTGGACACACTTTAGATCTCATTAGGATGCTGGCTACATTCCTGCTCTTACTGTCTTCCCTTTTTACCTTCCCCTTTCCTTGAACAGACCACTTCAGTATCTTTTTCCTCTTTTCCCATCCACCCTTGAGACCAGTATTACCACTGTTCAACTACCAGTCAGACCTTCCTCCTTGTGGCATCCTATTACTCATGGCACACTCCTTGCCTTTCCCTTCTCAGATACCTCTTTTTGATATAATTTTGATTCTCTCTCTGTCAACTCCCAGGCTGAGACTTGGAACATCGTACTTCACATAGCACTTGATTCACTTGCCCACCTTACTTCTAGAATGCCTCCATGGAAAATCTAGGTAGTAGATCCCTGGTACTATCATGGTCTTTTCCTTACCCGACAACACCTTCGAAAGGCCAAATGGACCTAGCATAAACTGCACACACCTGAAACACTGTTTGCTTTCATGGACCTTCACACCTATTACAGAAAGGCTGTGATGACTGCAAAAAAAAAACTACTTCGCCAGAGTTATCTCCAACTCTGCCAATCATCCTAAGAAATTTTATTCAATGATCTCCCACATACTACACTTCACCTCCTCAATCCCCCACTTTGATATTCCCACTGCAGAAAAATTAGCCCACTCCTTTCAGAAGAAAACCCTTGACCTTCTACAGGATCCAACTTTAACTGTGCTTAATGAAAGCCCATCTCCAATCTTGGATACCATAGTTTCCTCTCGTTGTTCCCTCACTCATGTCTGGTCCTCTTTCAACCCTATCTGTCTGGAATCTTTTTCAAAGGCTGTTGCCTTCTCACAAAACCATTTGTGCCTTGGATCTTATTCCCTCCTTTTGGACCCCCATTGATTCCTTGGCCCTTCTACCCTGAGTCTTAGATATTTTCAACAATAGTTTGGACACGGGCATCTTTCCACAATGTTGGAAAACTGCTCTGGTTCAGCCCATCCTGAAGAATCCCTCCCTGGACACTTCCACTCCTACACATTACTGTCCAGTTTCCAATCTCCCTTTTCTATCTAAGGTTCTAGAAAAAACTGATTTTTTGCACAACTCATTGACCATCTCGAGAGAACCAACTTCCTCTACCCGTGTCAATCTGGATTCCGTGCTTGACACAGCACTGAAACCATCCTACTCTCTATCCTAAGTGAAACGCATGAATCCCTTGATAAGAGTAATATATCTTTAGCCATCTCTCTTGACCTCTCCTCAGCCTTTGACCTGTTTAATCACTCCATTCTTCTCTCCTATCTGCAAGATGGTGACTTTCATGGCACTGTCTTACAGTGGCTCTGCTCTCTTCTTTCCAATTGTTCTTATTCCATACACTTTGGGTCCTCTACTTTCACTCAGTTCCCCCTTGGCTGTGTTGTCCCTCAGGGATCAGTTCTGACCCTCCTCTAATTAAACATCTTTCCTGACCTGCTGGCCATCTTTATTCAACAACTTGGTGTCTCTACATATTACTTTACAGATGACATAGCACTTCTGTTCCACATATCCCCAACACCTCACGATCTCAATTTTGTGAATTCTTGTCTTTCCCAAGTTGCCCTTTGGCTGAGAACCAGTCCTTGAAGCTAAACCCCTCCAAAACCTCAGTGATCTGGCTCACCAGATCCTCAGCAGTTTCTTGTCTGGCCCCTACCCTTGACAGCACCCATTATCCTCTTATCTCTCATCAGGTATTATTCTCCACATGCTGTCACATCTTCTACTTTATTTATTTAGTATACATTTGTATACCGCTACTTCCAGTGATCAGCAATGGTTTTGATTACAGATTGGAAATTGTCAAATCATGACAGGAAATTTTTGAGGTATAAACACATTGATTAGACAGGAAAGCACAGCACACAGAGAACTATTTTACAGGGAACATGGGCTATGGAGGGTTAAGTGGCTTGCCCAAGGCCACAAGGAGCACCTGTGGGACTAGAAACCCCAGTCCTTCCGGCCCAAGGTTGCTGTCCTCTAGTGGGATTTGAACCCCCAACCTTCCAGCCTGAAGTACCTTGCCCCAACCACTAGGCCACTCCTCCACTCCTCCACATTCATACTAATCACCTTTATCTTCCCTCTCCCTCCTGTGCCGGTTATGAATCAACCCATCACTCAGCTTTCTGCTTTCTTGGTCCTAGTCTGTGGAATGCCTTACTTTCTGACCTTCAACTAGAATTGTCCTACATGAAATTCAAATCACGTCTTAACACCCACCTGTTTCTGTTGGCTTTCAACCTAACATCCTCAGCTGCTTCCCTCTCCTCCCACCCCTGATTCCCATCTCTTACACCATCCCCCCTTGCCCTCTCTGTAGCCTATATTTTATTGGCGTTCCTTTCCTCCTTTGAATGTTTTTATGTATCCCGCTCTGTTGATACGAAGGGTGTTATATCATATTCTAATAAATCATAAACCACATATGGGTCCATCCCTAGGGCGCTCAATTTATTTATATGCAGCACTGTAGAGACATATAAGAGACTGTTCCTGCTCATAACAGCTTACAGTCTAGTCAAGCCAGATAACACTAAAACTGGAGTCTAGGATATGTCTACAGAAATGGTAAGGAAACACATAGGAGGTGAACAGGAGACTAGGGGTATCAGGATCCAAAAGCAGTATCAAAATTGTGAGCTTTAAGCCTGGATTTGATAGGGCTACAAATGGAGTTTGGCGTACCGACTCAAGTAGTTTGTTCAAGACATAAGAAGCAGCAAGGTGGAAAGATCGAAGTCTGGAGTTGGCAGTGGAAGAGAAGAGGACAGATTATATAAGCCTCCTTGTCTTTCTCTGATTTTGTTTTCACCATATTTGTGTAATAGCTGTGAGAGAAGCTGCACAACAGACAGAGCAGATGGGATTGTGCAGGTAATTTTAAAACGAGCAGGCAGTGGCACTAATATATACAGTGCTGGTTATAGTTGTTTTCAGCACTCCTCATCAGGGACATATCCTCTTATGTCAATATTATCAACAATGGCTAATACTAGAAATACTAACTCCTATGACATTACACTACTGGAAGTTGCCATCATAAGAACCTAAGTAGCCAGGAGGTGCCAGTAGCACAATAACAAGTAGCACATAAACAGCAAACAGGACATTTTAATTTTGTTTTTAAGAGCTTCTAGTTAAGAGGCATTACGTGCACAGCAGAAGCAGCAGTGATGGCATGGATGGACTAATCTCATTCATGTTACAGTTGTTGATGAGGAAATACCACTCTCCTAGTTCGAGGTCTACTTTTTGTCTTAAGAATGCTCCACTTGCTGCCACTTACTTCTTACCTGTGATGTTATATGTGTGGGTCTGATTTTGATGGAGAATGGAAGCCAAGAGTTAAGCAACACTGACACCAGTTTTTTTCTGACTTGATGGAATTCATCATTTTCAAAATGCTTGATTTTAAGAGGCGTTAACTATTAAGATAGGCAAAAGAACTCTTAAAAATATGATCAGCAAATTGCTATCTGAGTCATGAATCACGGGACGGATTCAAAAATCCAAAATGAATCACAGACCAGTAGGTACATATCATGCACTCAGGGGCAATGCTAATATTGATCAGGTGAAATGAGTAAAGGAGTGGCGGACACCATTAATGGGGAAACAAATACTTTGGTACAATTAAGATTTCTATTGAATAATTTGACGATCTCCTCTTGGCCCCTTTTGGGCTTCCAGCTCAATTGTATCGAGCCTTTCTGCCATGAAGCCTAACTCACAACTACCGTTTCGCCTCATTTTATATGTCCTCCCAACTCAGTCCATCCATTGCAGTGACAGTCTTCAGCAAAGAGTCAGAAATCACAGCTCCCTTTGGAGCTTAGGTAATGTGGAGTCTGAATCTGGTCAATAGATTTTGCCATTTAGTAATGGCTCAGAGACCCCCTTCCTTAGGAAATATGAATGCTCCTTCTCCCACATCCCCAATCCAACCCATCCTGAGGAGTACAAGCCGGGTCTTGCTTCATATAAGTGATATTTAACTCTGAAGCTGCCTTAGACATTGGGAGAGTGGGCTGCCTCCTTCACCAAACCTGACTGGCCAAGGGTGGATCCCATACAAAATCTTATGTTGCAGTGGGGCTGCAGGTCTGCCAATTTAGTCGACCCAGACAGATGTCATAAAAGAATAATGGGGTTGCCCAAGGTTTTCACTTACAGTACCAGGAAGAACATTCAATTGTAGGCTAGCTGCACCCTAGATGTGAATGCCTCTAGGAAGTTGTCAACTCTTGGGAAATCCATCCCTACTGATAGAGAAGAAGAAGAAAATTTCATCCTGGGTCAGACCAAAGGTCCGTCAAGCTTCCAACAGTGGCCAATCCAGGTCAGAAGTAGTTGTTAGAAAGAAACATAGAAAAAACATAGAAACATGACAGAAGAAGGAGACCACATGGCCTATCCAGTCTGCCCTTCCATATCAGCCACTACAGTCTGTTTTTCCCTTTATGTGTTTGTCCCATGCTTTCTTGAATTCAGATACTGTCCTTGTTTCTATTACCTCCACTGGGAGACTTTTCCACGCAGCTACCACTCTTTTAGTAAAAAAATATTTCCACATAAAACTCCTGATTCTATCCCCTTTCACCTTATCCTATTTCCTTTGATGCAGATCTTGCTTTCAATCAAAAGAGGCTCTCCTCTCTTGCATTTATGCCACGGAGGTATTTAAACATCTCTATCATATCTCCTTTATCCTGTCTTTCCTCTAACGTATACATATTAAGATCCTTAAGTCTGTCCCCATATGGTTTATAATGAAGACCACTAGCCATTTTAATAGGCACCCTCTGTATGAGCTCCATCCTGTTTATATCCTTTTGAAGATGCAGTGTCCAGAATTGCACACAGTATTCCAAATGAGGTCCCACCAGAGACTTATACAGAGGCACTATCACCTCCGTTTTTTGCTGGCCATTCCTCTCCCTAGGTACCTAAGCATCCTTCTGGCTTTCACCGTTGCCTTTTGTACTTGTTTAGCCACTTTAAGATCATCAGAAACAATCATGCTCAGGTCCCGCTCTTCTTTCGTGGACTTCGTCCACTACACTGTACCACTCTTACCCTGCATTTTTTAGCATTAAATCTCAGCTGCCAAATTCTTGACCATTCTTCAAGCTTAGCTAGAAACCTCCTCATGTTATCTACTCCTTCCTGGGTGTCTACTCTATTGCAGATTTTGGTATTATCTGCAAAGAGGCAAACCTTACCTGACAGCCCTTCGGCTATATCACTAACAAAGATGTTAAAAAGAATTGGACCAAGGACAAATCCCTGCAGCCGACACCATTGGTAACATCCTCCTCCTCAGAGTGAGCTCCATTTACCTGTGCACTTTGTCACCTTCCACTCAACCAATTTCTAATCTGGTCAGTTTCTTTAGGGTCCATCTCTAGGGTGTTCAAAAGACAGACAGATTCCATGCTTCTTATCCTAGGGGTAAGCAGTGGATTTCCCCAGTCCACTTTAATAATGGTTTATAGATGTTTCCTCCAGAAACCTGTCCAAACATCTTTTAAAACCAGCTATAGTAACAACTTTTACCACACCCTCTGGCAAGGAATTCCAGAGTTTGATTACACGTTGAGTGAAAAAATATTTTCTCAGGTTAGTTTTAAATGTGCTATATTGTAGCTTTATTGTGTGTTCCCTGGCTTTCTACTTTTTGAAGGAGTAAACTACTGATTACATTTACCATTATTTTATAGATCTCTATCATATCTATCATCCATCTCTTTTCCAAGGTGAAGAGCCCTAAACATTAAGGGTCCGATTCCATCTTGTATGTTCTGGCCCTGTGTGTGGCCGCTGGAACTGGACGCACAGAGGGAGTCACGATTTTGATCCCACGTGGCACGTTTAGCCCTGTGGGATCAGAATCGTGAACAGGCCTGTACTGCAGGCCGGGATTCCATTCCGTCCGGCCTGTACAGGCCTTGCCCGGCTGGCTCAGTCAGGGATGTTCAATGGAGCCATGGCGCTATGGTGTCCAGTTGCCATGACACCGTGGCTCCATTGGAAAGCTGTGATCTCTGGCTGCCAGCACAAAAGCTGCTTTCCCCAAAGCCAGACCCCTGATCTTGCTGCCTAAGGCCAGAATCAGGCTGCGGGGAATGTCCTCAGGCCTGCCTCTTCCACACCCTGGGCTTACTGTCCCCTGCTGACTAGGGGAACTTATTCCATCTCGGAGGTGGAATAAGTTCCCCATGCAAGTTGCCAGCCCCGGACGTACAGGGCTGACATTGGAATTGGCCCTGTACATCCGGGGCTTACAACCGCCCACTGCTCGCCCTAACATCACCCCTGAAGCGCCTCTTTCCCATCCCCACCTGTCTTCCCCATACAACACACGGGAAAGGTACAAGGGACCGGGAAAGGGCATGAATAGCGGGGATGGATATCCCAACGCTATTCGTGCCTCAGAAAGACTCCCTAAGCCTTTCCTGAATGGGCTGGCCTCCATCCCCTTTATCATTGTGACCACTCTTCTCTGTACCTTTTCTAATTCTGCTATATCCTATGGCAACCAGAATCGCACGCAATATTCAAGGTGCAGTCACACCATGGATTGATACAGAGCTATTATAATATCCTTGGTGCTATTCTCTTTTCTGGTCCAAAGGGTTTCAATGTATTAACCATGATGACACCTAAATACTTGTTCTGGGTGGTGATTCCTAATATGGAACCTTGCATCATGCAATTGTAATTTGGATTGTTCTGTCCTGAGCGCATAATTTTGCAGCTGTGCACCTTAAATTTCATCTGCCATTTGGACGCCCAGTCTCCCAGTTTCTTAAGGTCCTCTTGCAATTTTTTGCAATCCTCTTGTGATTTAACAACTTTGAATAATTTAGTTTCATCTGCAAATTTCATCCCTTCATTCATTGTTCCCATTTCCATGTCATTTATGAATATGTTAAGAAGCAGTGGGCCCAGCACAGATCCACTATTCACCTTTCTTCTTTGAGAAAATTGGCCATTCAGAGCTACTTTCTGTTTTTCTGTCTTTTAATCAGTTTCCAGTCCACAATAATACACTGCCTCCTGTCCAATGGACTTTTTAATTTCATCAAGAGTCTTTCATGAGGGACCTTGTCAAAGGCTTTTTGAAAATCCAGATACACTATCTACGGGCTCACTTTTATCTACCTTCTTATTCACACCTTCAAAAATATATAGCAGGTTAACGAGACCAGACTTTTCTTGGACAAATCCATGTTGACTTTCTGCCATCAAACTATGATTATCTATATATTCAGTAATTTCTTCTTTATAATGGTTTCTAACATTTGGCCCAGAACGGACATCAAGTTCTCTGGTCTGTAGTTTCCTGATGGCTTTTCAGAACGTGGAATGGGAATAGAGTAACTATATTTGAAGGAATTAGAAATGCCTTGAAAATCAAATGTTTTCAGAGCGATTATTTTTGGAGACTTTGAGCCTAATTCAAAAACCTTTTTCCCAAAGTTAAAAAATGGGAGAAAAACTCAACCCTTTGCAGATAGTTTTCAATGAAATTGAATACCATGGGGCATGTTTACTAAAGGTTAATGTGCATTAAGTAAAGTTAATGTGTGTTAAGGCCCATAGAAATGAATGCGCAGTGGCAGTACGTAACACATGTTAATCTTTAGCAAACAAACTTCAAGGATACAATGATTGCCTACAATACACATTGATAATTTTTTGCTGGTGCACAAGGAATATGACAACCACATTTGTGTGACAAAACCAAGTGTCTGTAGTGATCATAAATATAGGACTCATATGTGATAATTGACAGTATCTCATGGTAATAAGATGTCTATAGATGTTGGGAAGGTCCTGGAACTGGAAGGATATCAAGCAGAGTAAAGTGCTGCTAAATATCTCAACAGACTGCCTTGTCATTGTCCCGTTAATGTAGGAGCAATCTGTGGGTGGTGATATTCATTGGCCCTGGCCAAATAACTTAGGCTGCATGAAAAGCTGGCCTAAGTTGCTCTCTGGACAAGGGTCAGTTGCATATCATGCTAACCAAGGAAGTGTACTGGTTAGCACTGCTGTGCCTGAATATTTAGTGGTAGTTCCTAATCAGATGCTGCTGTTGAATGTCCAGCTGATATTTAAGTGCCATGACTGACCACCATAGCATTTAAATATTGCCTTGTCTGAATATCGGCCCCGAAATTTATAGATACACATAGGTTTCTCAAATGGTCTGAATTGGTTCCAGTGGGGACAAATATGTCTATGTAGGACCCAGAGTAGATATGATTCCTGGGGAGGGGAGGTCTTACTTTAAAATGCAGTGTCCTGCCTAGGAATCCTATAGAATTTAGGATTTCAACTCTGTCCTTGTGTAGGGCCTCTCTGCCCGCCTAAGTATCTTATTAAGCCTACCCTAAGGCTAGCCATCAATCTCAGAATGAGCTGGTACATTTGTATGCATTTCTTTCTATTAACCTAGTCTTCTAGCACTATTAGCAACATCAGTCTGACCTCTCTGAACTCAGTGGTTGTGACCATTCCTCTAGAAAGACATAGCTGAAAAGGTTACACAAACCTGTTGATGCTGAGGCCTCTGATACTGGAAGAGGCAAGACTTAGAGGGCTGAGATTACTATCTAATAATAAATGGCTGGCACTTTTGCAAGATCCTTAAATTTTGCCCATTAATGTGAAACGTTTTCGGCCAAGTGTTTTTTTGCAGATCTTTTTCTGTACAATTTTTCCCCTTCCAGAATATAAAACCTTGGGCAAAAGGGTACTATTTCAAAAGCAGACAAGCAAGCTTATTGACAGACTTTTTTCACTTCTCCTCCTTCTCCTCCCCTCCCTCCCCCCCCCACAATATTGGCAGTTTTTAATTAAGTCCCCTTATTTTAAGAATGGGAAGTAGGACCTATGGACAAATAGTTTCTAGAAACAAAAGGTATAAAACTGTATAGAAACCAAGCTTACTTGTAGGCGTTGAAGTGGGAACACAGTATGAACGATCCCATGTGATCATGCCTCCAAAGTCACATGCCCCAGTTGCGCAATCATCTGTTATTGTTTCACCGAACTTGTATGTCTTCCCAGCAAAGCAACAGAGACAATCTGTGGGAATACAGATGACACATCAAATTCAAATAATGTTTAAATATCTTTACCTGTGGCCTGTGGTCTCATCCCAGCTCCTAGGATGGATTGCAATTCTGTTTTGTTCAGATCACAACTATTCTGAAAAATTTTAAAGTGAATTTCTGAGGATCAGTGCTGAATATTCTCAGGAAGGCCAAATATCAGATTTTTTTTGTTACAATAATGGATGAAATGCTGCAGATCTAAGATCTTCAGATATTCTGTCATTTGCACGGTTTAGGAATTTCATGATACTGATTTCAGGTTCAGGTGAACCAAACACATTTTTTTAACAATTAGTGATATAAGAAATCTCAAATAAATAAATACTATAAATATTCAACGCTACATGAGGGTCCAACAACTTAATTTGGTGTCAAAATGAAATCTAGCTTGCCGCACCCCTTGATCTTCTAAACTCTGCTCAGGACCAGGTTATGATTGTCAAGTAATCAGTAAAGGAAATGTTGAGTATTTCTGGAAATAGGGATGATCGTCCAACTTGGCATGCGACAAGAATCTGTCTTAGTCTTCTAACTATAGCAGTGGTAGCTTCAATTTCTGGATCAGAACTTTGAACGGCTTGTGGATAGATTACCTGAATTATCTTCTGTGCAGAACATAACATCAGAGGAACTAAAGATACAAAGAAAGCAAACATGATGAAAGAGTTCAGTACCCGTTACTCCTATAGTACAGTAGGTACATTTATTCTGTCCAAAATTCATAGTTTTCGGCAGCATCTGAAGGGCGGATTCTATGGTGATTCATGACACATTTACTAGATTTGCATGTCGAACATTTGTCATTTGTATTTTAGTTTAGCAAAATAAAGTTGTTTTCTGATATTTCTTCTGTGTTGGATTGTTTTTTTTTAAGGGATGTCAGTGATTGATATTGGGAAAGGAGGCGGGTATAGAATATAGGGCAAGGGGAGGAGAAGGAATCTAAGGGGGTAGAGAGAAAGGATATCACGGACAAGGGGAGAAAGTCTCAGGGGAGGGACAGAGAGATGGGAGATGAAGGAGCTTCATCTAGAAACAAAGATACTGCTAGTCAGATGCAGATCTGTTCTCGGAGGCTAGGGGATTAAGGACTGCATTTTCGGGGGCCCTCTACCTCTGCAGTAGCTCCACGATTGCAAGTGGCTGCAGAACCCAATCCCAGCATCATCCTCCATTCAGCCATAAGAGGCCTATCAGAGCAGTGATCTTATCTGCTGGGCCCTCCCCTGCTGCCAAAAGCATCACTGGGGGCAGAATGAGAGAGAGAACAAGGAAAAGAAAATAATTGGGCTGGCAGAGAAGAAAAAGCACTAGTATGGAGGCAGAAGAAGAAGTCCAGCGGGTGAGGGAAAGTGGCTGCTGCTTATCCGTCTCTTGGCTCTGGCCCTACTGGTGATTTTGATTCTCTCCCCCTCTGATCCTTCTTTTCTCTATTTTTCCCCTCTCCCCCACTCTGGTGCGTCTCTTTTTCTCTCTCCTTGCATCACCTCCACAAGCATTCAATCCCTTACCACCTTCCATAAAGCTCATCCCCTTTCAGCCTTCGCTTCCTCCTCCTTTCCCCTCTCCATCTGTTGGCAGCTGAGTCCTGAGCTGTGGGTCTGCTGCTGTTTCACTCACCTCTTGTGACCAGGCAAAAGGCGACCTAAGATGGGAAGGGGCTGGATCGCTAAGCCAGATTCAGGGCACTGGCTAATAGCATTAGGGCTAAAGAGTTCACATAACAGGTTTAGGAACCTGTGGCTTATGGGCTGGGGAGAATTTGCAAGGACTATAAAGAAAAGAAATAAGGAGCAGGGAGAAGCTTTAGGGAGTGAGACATAGGCATCAAGAATGCATGTCATTGAGTTTGTTTTAGCATGATGGCATCACTACTGAAGCAATTTGTTTATACACATACAGTAGAACCATCATTTAATGACCCAACATACCATGATGTGCATTCCATCACTGGAACACACTCTGCTAGCAGTTCATCAAAGAATGGCTTATCTTCCGGGCAATGTGGGTAGCAGCCTGGAAGGATGACAGGAATAAAAATGAAATTGTTCCCAGTAATCCATATAGAAAAGCCCAGACTGACGGAGAATTCATGTAATCTCATCAGAGAAAAATCCATACGTTTCACGTACAACTTCTCCTTTTCTTAAGTCATGTCATCCCCGCTCTTCGTGCCAGCTTTCCCCTTCTGTCTAACTTCCCCGTTAGTTCTGCGGGGAAGTTAGATGGGGGTGGGGAAGAGGCGGTCTGCGGGCAGAGTCTGGGCGGACAGTGGGCGGTCGCTGGCACTGGACATACAGGGCCGATTCTAATGTCAGCCCTTTATATCCAGGGCCAGTGAAATGGCTGGGGAAGTTATTCCACCTCTGAGGTTGAATAACTTCCCTGGACGTTGCTTTTTGCTGAGATCGGGGTGCAAATGGGGCTGGGGGGGCAGAGTCAGAGTTAATTCCCTGCAGCTTAACCCTGGCCTTAGGAGGCTGGATCGGGGGTCGGTCTGCGGGGAATTAACTTTTTGTAGCAGTGGCCAACATTGCGACTTTTAAATGGAGCCGCGGTGCCATGGCAACAGGATATCTTGGCGCCGCGATTCCATTTAAAAGCCCTGACTTAGCTGGGCTATGGCTATACGTGCAGGCCGGCACTGAATAGCAGTTTCGACCTGTTCGTGATTCTGATCCTGTGGGGCTAGACATGCCCTGTGGGATCAGAATTGTGATCTTTGTACATCCAGGTCAGCCCGGACTTACAAAGGAGATGTATGTTAGGATCAGAATCGGGTCCTGTGTGTAAGCGCTGAAGTAAAAAGAGACCCGAATCCTTAACTCCTTCTGCTACTGTGACTGAGTGTTACATCTGACATACATCCCCGTCTTCCACACTTACCCTGTGGTACGCTGCATTAAAACGTAAACCTAAATAGACTGGAAATGGTTTGGGGGAAGAGACCTGTCTTACCTGGATGTAGTTTGTTATAAGACACCCAAGTTTAGGGTGCTAAATGATTATTACTGAATTAATATACTGCATTCACATCTGTCGCCATATTGCAGAAACAAACACTGTTCATATGTTTTTGTTTTTATCTGGAAATGAAGCTACCTTCGAAAGCGAGCGCAGGGTCCTGGCATTCTTCACTGGGATTCCTGCAGGTCTTCAGACAGGGGTCTCCACAAGGCTTGAAGTGCCACTCACATTCTCCAGATGGATTGTAGAAATCGCAGAAGACAGCTAGAATGCAAGAAATGTTTCTTAGCCACAGATAATATTCAGATTCTGAAGCAAGCAAAAACGTTTGTCGGCGGAGAAAATGGATGCTGAGAGCAAGCCCTTGTAGATCTATATGCAGCATCCCTTTGACTTCACATGGCTTCTTGCAGATGCTTGCAGGATTTTGTGATTTGTGGAGTACAAAACTTGGCACACAACTGGGAGGAGTTTTTCAACCAGCAACTATGAAGAGGTGCTTTGTTTCAGTGTGAAAAAATGTATTTCTTTTTTGTCTTTCCCAAGGGTGGTGACTGGGTGTTAGCTTGTATATTGGTTTTGTGGGAAATTACTACTACTACTACTACTACTACTCTGAGCATTTGCATAATGCTACAAGACGTACGAAGCGTTGCACAGACACATGTAAAAGACGGTCCCTGCTCATCAGAGCTTAAAAACTAGTCAAGACAGACAACACAGTAGCTGCAGACATGGGATACATCTAAGGGGGAATGGTAAGGAACACAAGGGAGATCAGGCGAGTCAAGATCCGAAAGCGGCAGCGGAGAGATACGTTTTCAGCCTGGATTTGAAAAGGGTCAGAGAAGGCGCCTGACGTACAGACTCAGGTAGTTTGTTCCAGGCATAAGGAGCAGCGAGGTGAACAGAGTGAAGTCTGGAGTTAGCAATAGAAGAGAAGGGCACAGATAGAAGCGATTTGCCAGGAGAGCGGATTCCTGAGGAGGGGTGTAGGGAGAGGTAAGAGAGGAAAGAAAGTTAAAAATAGGCCACTGAAAATTGTCCTCAAAACATTTCCTCTGTATATCCCTTCTAATAACTGAACTTATGAACCAAAGCTGAAAATCAACCACAGAAAAGCTTCTCCTGCGAGTACTTACGGCACACGTCTGGAGATCTCCAGGCAATGCAGACACCAGCGGCGTTACAGGCCTGAGCATAGGCAGCCACTGCAGTGCAGAAGCATTCACAATCCCCTCCGCTGTCACACGAACAGGAGTCTGACACACAAGCATCATAGTACTGCATTGGATTAACCTAGAAAAGAAAATACAGCCCATTGATTTAGTCTTTGCTGCATTAGCAAATCAGTTTCTTTGAACCTTGCAGTATTAAACTCCTGCCCAGACATACGAAGCAGCATTTTAGAAAGGACAGCCAATGTAATCGGGGACATTCAGAGTGAAACATGCAGAAAAACGCCAGGGATTATGTCTCTGGCTGATTTAAACAACATAGATGTCCCTGATGTGGATGTGCACGCTGCTGGCCACATTGACGTCCCCCTTAAGACAGCGTGGGGCTGGGATATCTATCTTATGCAAGCTAGGATAAGAGGACGTCTAACAGCATAGCAAAATGAACATATGGGCCTCATTCCCTTCAGTGTTGATGAGGGGGTATGAGTGTAACTCCTTCGCCACACCCTCCAGACATTTGCCTGACAAAACGATCACTTATCAGATGCTTGCTCATGTCTACAGCAGGTGTAACCTTAGATGCAACTCCAGATGTCGAGGACATTGCTGGGGTCAGGTGGGAGTGTCCAAGTTCTTGGGACTGCCCCATCCAGACCTCCACCGTGCCCTGTTTACTGCTCGGACATCCTCATGCAGAGGATACCTCAGCAGCCAGTTTCTAAAATGTCTCTGGAGATGTCCCATGATTCGGATGTCTGCGTTCCTGTTTGCATACATCCAAAGCATGATTGCACTTAGCCGTCTGATGTGACATAAAGAAAAATAATTATCCGCCATCAAACCTGACAATAGCCAGTAAAATGGCAAATTTGCTGATCAGGGCTCTAGATACTTAAGCAGTCTTACTGCTGATGTCTATCAATTCTAAAATAAGTCCTTCACAGGATAATTTTATAAGGGGTTGCCTAGGTAAAAAGTCCAAATAGGCATTTATTTTGCGACTGGTTTATAGAAACAATGGAGGTGTCTACTGTATGTGCTTTTATAAAAGAGCCTCACAAAACCGGCAGCAATTGTGGGAAAATGCACCCATGTACGTTTACACCTGCTTGGAAGTTTCTGTAAATGGGTGCGCAGTATGTACGTACTGTCTGAGCTGCGTGCAGTATTACCTTGGAGTGGCAGGGCGCAAAGACGTCATTCTTTATGATGCCGCAGTGCTTCTGTGCCCACATATGTCGGTAGGGGTTGCCAGAGCACGGATCATTCACATCCTCATTCGGACAGTTCAGGGTGTTCCAGCTGTTGCCAAAAATCTGTACATTTGTCTCCACGGCTCCCCCAATGGTTGTGAAGTCATTGCTTTTGCTGTAATCATAGTTTCCACAAAGACCACATACGAGGCCCTGAGAAAGAAGAACAAAGAGTCAGAGTTTCATGTTGAGTTTATGTAAAAAATACAAGTGTTCAACTCTTCCACTGCAGACGTCCACGCACTGTTTCCTCGTCTGATCACATGACGTTATGGCAGATGGAGAACTAAGAAGACATTTTTACACATGCAGTACACAGCAGTCTGGCATGAAACTCAACTCCATATCCTTTCAGCTGCATTTCCTCACCAACGACAAAGCCCTGTTTATTCTGATATAGGGTAGGGGGAGTGCTATAAATTTTTTGAGAAATCCAGATCACATTAATCCAGTGTTCCAGGTGAAGGAAAGTGGATAATTGAGCATATCATGCCCTTCTATATTAAACAGCAGGATTTATGCAACGCTAACGGATACAGGGTCGATATTCAGCGGCGCAATACAGATCCTTACAGAGTGTCTCAACATTATCTGAATAGTGCCAGGGTGTCCCATGGGCAAAGCTGTGGCATAGCCAATGATTATTTGTATAACAGCGATATTCAGCACTGCTATATGGGGAGCCTATCTGAATGATGTTAGGATAGCTCTTTGCTGCCCTAAGGCTATATGGATAGAACTGGTGCTGGCTTCAGAGGCCAGATATTCAGTACCAGTCACTATCTGGTTATTGGCATCAAATATCCAGAAATATTTTAGCCATAGCAGGAAACCTTTAGTAACAATGCTGATTTCTAGCATCCATTAATGACCCAAGTATTTTACCAAAGCAGTGTTGTATTTTTTCGTGAACCATAAAATAATGGATATTAGGCTTAGCTCAGCCTCCTCTCCAGGGCCTTCTTCAACATCAGTCCTAGCAACAAGGACTTATACGGGTAATAACACCTATGCATTAGGCCTCTTTGTCTTATTAATGCTAAACCATCTCAAAAAAGGGAGGGGTTTATATTTTCATCACTCCCCCATGGAATGTTGGGAAGTGATTTACAAACATAAGGGGACAAACACAGAGTTTGAGGGTTGATTTCAGAGAGAAATGTCCCCTAGGTAATGAAAGGAGAGGCACATATCTAGAGGGGATGGAGTTGTAAATATTAGGCTGCAAATGGAATTCAGCCACAACCTGAATTGTTAACACAGGACCAATGAGCAAGTTCCATGTGAAAAGGTATGTCCCAGGTGATCCACTTTGAGTGCTCATATAGAAAAGAAGTGAAATTCCCAGAGTTTTTCAGTGGTTTTTGAAGGATGTTATGTCAATAGTAGACCTGGATTTATGCATAAGCGCACTAAGCTCAATGGGTGGGGGAGGAAATGTATAACCTCAGGGTTTAAGAACATAAGAACCACTTGGATCAGACCAAGTATCCTCAAGCCCAGTATCCTGTTTCCAACAGCGGCCAATTCAGGTCACAAATTCCTGTCAGGTTTCCAGCTAATTTCAAAGGCTAGCTGTGAATATAAATCCTTTCCTTTCATGACTCTTTCCTAGCCTTGAGATAGAAATCCGATTTTCTCTTTGCTGTTTGATACTTACGGAATAGGAAGCTCCTAGTTTAACCATTGTCATCGACCTCTGGTCCCAAATGACTGTTAGGGGAAGGGATGTCTTCATTTCAATATACATCCCTTTGATGTATATATTATAAGACACCTTGGAATCTGGATCTTGGCTTATTAGTTGAATTTGACCTTCCATCAGTCTGAATTCAGTGCCCTAAAACAAAAATGAGTAATGCAACGGTTTCAGCATGTGTCAGAATCAGAGAAGAAAAAGGCTAAAACACTAGTACATAATAAATTACAAATGAGTAGGTTACGTAAATTGAGCTTTAAGACAAAACTCAGTATATACATTTTAAAAGAACAGTAGGTTATAGATACCAACCCCGAACTTCATTCTGATGTTCCTTGAGCAGATGGCCGCATTGTTTCCACATGCAATGTTTTCAATAATAACTTGGAAAGTGCCCTCATTTGGATTGTTCGGGCAAAAGTCCTACAAGTTAAGATACAAGCTTTTATTAAATACACAGTCTCTCTGACAAGGAAGCATGTGGAGGGTAATTATACAACAGGTGCATTTTAATGTGCCTAAATTACATTCATTTTATAAAGACGAGGATGTGCCTACTAGTCTTTATAAAATACCAGCATTTGTAGCAGAATATGAACCTTTGCAAGTACACACATAAATTATCGTATTTCATAATCAACACATGTACTTTCTTGCCACGCCCAGGCTCTGCCCAAACTCTGCTCATGTGCATTCCTACAGTAAAAGTACACGCCACACAAACAATGAGGCCTATTCTAATTTGGATGTCCCAGCCCGCTGTGCGTCTGGTCGGAACTGGACGCACAGAGGTAGATGGGATTCTGATGTCAGGAAATACTTTTTCACTGAAAGGGTGGTGGATGCTTGGAATGCCCTCCCAATGGAAGTGATGGGGGCAAACACAGTGACGGAATTCAAAATGGCATGGAATAGACACAGTGGATCCCTTTACAGCAACAGGATAAAATCAAAATAAACGGAACCATCTAATTTCTCAACAAATAGGGGTGTCCTACATGGAGCGGTGGGTTCACCCCTAAACAAAGACATGGGGAGGGGTGGTCTGCACAGAGTGGCAGGTGCACCTACTCCTGCCACCTTACTGGGCAGACTAGATGGACCATAATGGTCTTTATCTGCCGTCATTTACTATGTTACTATGATCCCGCAGGGCATGTTTATCCCCCCCGCGGGATCAGAATCCCATCTAGGCCTGTACATGCAGACCGGGCCCTGATTCTGGTCAGCCTGCACATACAGTCTCTACCTGGATAACTCAGTCAAGGCTCCTGAATGGAGCCACGGCGCCATGGCATCCAGTTGATTCTGTAGCCCTCCTTTATCATGTTTAGAACCCAGTGATCTATGGTTATGGAAGACCACGCCTTCCTGAAATGATAGATACTGCCACCTATGTGCAGGCAGTCAAAAACTGGGATTCTGCTTGGGGGGCAGAAGTGGGGGCCAAGGGTTTCTGCTTCTGCTCACATGGTTGAGAGTGCTGGCTGTAGGCTGATCAGGCCATGCATTGTGCATGTGGTCTGGCTTAGGGCCAGTATCTATGACATGGATTGAACTTCTGGAAATATTGGCAGTGGTATATTCTCTTGAAATGAGAAAACTGAGGTTGCCTAGATTGGGGAGCTGATTCTATGGGTTGAGCCGATAATTCTTTGGCCATGGAAAAATGGTCCTTGACCTTTGACACAGCCTCTTGCATCTTTGAGCCAAACAGGCTGTCACCTAAACAGGAAGCATCAGTAAGATGGTGATGCAGGTGCTCCCAAAGGCCGGGCATGCAGAGCCAGGCAGTTCTTCTGGCTGAAATGGCCATAGCCACAAAGCGAGATACTAGGTTGTATGCATCATAGATAGCTCAAATGACATGGTATAAGGATTCTTGGAGGTTCACACACAGCTGGTCTTGGCCCTCTGCAGACAGTGAGAAAGGGTTCTCCTGTTGCAGAAGAAGATCATAGTGATCTGGAGCTGGTGCGCTAGGATTATTATGGCTAAGATGTTGCTTTGGTATGATTTCTTGCCTAAAACACATGATGCCCCTGGCTCTTTGCCCAGCGGAGTGTGAATCTGACTTTTGGATATTTTGGCCATCTTGAATGCTGCCTCAGAAACCACAGACTAATATGGCAGCTGTTGGTAACTGAATCCTGGAGCCAGAAGGACTTTGCATTTGATGTTGAGCTGCTGAGAAATAGCATGTAGCAATGCTGGGGTCTTCCAAATAGAGGCCTGGAGGTCTTGCAATATTTGATGCATGGGGAGGGCTATAATCTCCCTGGGGGTACTGCAAGCTTTTAGGGTGGATTGAAATTTATGGTTGCTAGAATCTGGAAATCGCTTAGGGTGAGCACGTGGAATATCTTCTGCAAGAACTTGGGGTAGGAATAGTCTTCCATGGTGTCCTCTGTGTGCAGTTGTTTGGGATGAGATGGAAAATGGGTTCTCCCCAGATAAAATGGAAGCCTCTTCCCAGTGGAGGGCCTGGAATTTGCTGGGCAGGGAACAGGGCTCATCCTCCAGAGGCAGGAGGGCTCAGTAGTCCATGAGGGGAGGAGAATCCCTTAAATTGTGCATGAGTCCAGGGAGAGGTTGAGTCACAGGATTGGATGGTGAGCACTGTCTGGGGAAAATGTTTGTAGGAGATGGCACTCCTCAGTAGGGAGATAAGGGAGGTCTTGGGACTTAGAGGTGCTGCAGCTGGTTGTTGGGGGGACAACTCTGGCATGGCAGTATTCTAATGTTGGATGCAGTGCTGGGAGGGCCCTACCCAATGCTAGGGATTCCAGTGTTGTGCTATTTGAGTCCATTGTTGTGACCGGATTGCAATTAGAGCAAGCCAGTGTTTCTGTCTCCTTGAGCAGCCTTTGCTCTAGAAAGCTTTATGGAGGATTTATGTTTAGTTTTGGGTTCTGCCTTACCTCAGCCTTGGGCTCAGGATCCTGTCCAAGTAACTGATGTTGAGAGAGATGGTCTGGGGGAAGAGGTATAGTGGAGGCAATGGCCTGAGTCTGCAGATTCTGTACAGCTTGTAAGTTAACTGGCACCGGAAGGGGTCTGCCTCTGGCTGTGCAGCTGCCCCGAGTGTCTAGGGAACGCACTGTGTCATGGCCATGGAGCATGCTGACTGTCTCTGTGTTTCTTTATCTTTTCTTTTACAGGCCCAATGACGGTACGGTGCGTGGTTTCACTTTTGTTGTTAAATTAAAGGAGTAATGAGAAAACACCTGACAATGCAGGAGGAGAGGAAAGCCATGCCTGACAAGCCCATGGTCTGAAAAGACTGAAGAGGTGGTAGCGTGGGCTGGCTCGACAGGAGTAAGCACAGGGCAGAGTTGAGTACCAGGAATGTGCCTGCATCATCCAGAGAAAGCATGTTCCTGGCAGATACCATGGTGCACGCATAATAGCGAGGGTGCACTCAACGCCACTTCTGCAAGTGGTGGTGGGTATACCCATACTAGTTAACAATTGTGCAGGTAGCTGGGGTGAGCTACTTGTGTGGCACTCACTCCACCAACCCTCTAACCCTCCAACTTGCAACTCTAATGTGCCATGGGCAGTTAGTGCCAAAATCTGGCAGAGCTATCAAGGCTCCATGATAGTTGTCAATGCATGCCTTCAATATGCTCCCAGACCTGCAATGAAAGCTAGTGCCCTGATACCATTGAATCCTATGATGCTAAATCCCAGGGATTTAGGATTTGGGTTTTATTTATGGGCCTAGCTGAGGCCTTTTCAGTAGCACTTCAAGGTGAATTTCATTTGGGTACAGTAGGTATTTTTATTTACCCCATAGCCATTCCCTCCATTTCTGGATCATTTTGGCTGATTTCAGCCTAGTCAATAACTGCAAAGATGACAGAAAATAAAGATTGGTGCCACTCTAACAAGGTAATGTAAATATTAAAAAGATGAAAGTTTCCCACCTGGGAGAGAATATAATCACAGTCTCCTAGGAAGTCAAACTGAGCTCCATCAAAGCTCATGTAGTGGCCATTCCCGTACACGCTGCAGGTTCTGTCACAGGGCTCATCTGAGCAGTCCCACTGTCTGTTCTGGCAGGTGCTGCAAAATGTGCATAGACAGGATAAAGATGTAACACATGTTAGGAAAGTACCATGGTGACCAAACAATGGAAATGTGGCTATGACAAATGATAATAAATCACAGCATTTAGTCATAGAACCTTCACCAAGAAAAATGATTGTGGTATCTGGTTTTGTGGCTAGAAAGCATCACTTAGACTAGATCCTGCAGAATACGGTACCATGTGTTGCACTGGTATGGGATGGTTTCTCCAGGCTGATATGAGTTTTTCCCATACATACATGGGCACTCATCTTCTGAGATGCAGTTGCCATGACCGTCGGACACAAGCCCATTAGGGCAGACGCAGCCAGAGATGCAACCAGTGCTGTACTGTAGAGAGAAAAAAATATCGGATGAATTGGATTTCGGAAAAGAGATAGACATGCAATATTAGTAATCTGCTGCGTAAAGACGTAAAGATCATTATTCATTATAAATAAAAGGCAGTGAATGTATTGGCAGAATCAACAGATCTTTCCCAGGGAAAGAAAGGAAAGATATCTATCCAGGGAGAAGGGTAGGATGGGAGCACAGATTACCAACCGATTTTCTTGCTATACCTGAAATTGAGAGACCAGACTGAACCTGAAAGGGCAATTGTAGACTACACCGTCCTTAGCGAAATCCATTCTATTTTTGACCGTGGGCGAATTATTCTAATCATCTCACTAGATCTTATAGCTGCTTTTGATCTTGTTAATCATAATATTTTCCTATCTTATTGATCACCGGGGGAATGTATTGGCTTGGTTCATGTCTTTTTATCTGACTGTCGATTCACAGTCACTAATGGCTTTATTACCTCAGGTTCCTGCACGCTATCACACGGAGTCTCCCTTGATTTTTAATGTTCATTAATGTTTACCTAAGCCCTCTGACAACACTCATTCAGTCCTTGGGCATCTCCTTTTGTATATATGCCGACGACATTCTTTTTATTGCTTACATAGACTCTCTTCACCCTGATCTTTCCCAAATAAACAGCTGTCTTGAAATGGTTGCCTCCTGGCTATTTTCTAATTCCTTTAAACTCAATCCCAAAAAATAATGGTTACCTGGATCACAGGTAACCCTGATGTACCTTCCATGGCCCTCCCCCTCCCCCCCCCCCACACTGCTCCAATTGTCCTTTAGATCCTTGGGCATTCTTAGGACTCAAAACTTTCATTTTCTCTCCAGATTAGCCAGGTTACTAAATCTTCTTTTATAGCACTTTGCTGCCAGGGTTGGCCCACCCATGAGGCAAACTAGGTGGTCCTCTAGGGCGGCAGCCTTTAGGAGGCAGTAAAAAGCATGGCAACCAAAGCTTAACAACAGATTCTGACAGGGGATGTGTGTGGAAATTAAGATCAGGGCAGTTACTGTGGTAGAATATTAATATGGGGGGGTCACTGGGGAGAGATAAAGGTTAGGGAGATACTAAGAAGTAGATCAAGATCGGGGAGGGGAGGGGGAGAACTAGTAGTGCTGCAACAAATGTCTGCCTACAGCAGGAATAATGATTTTATGAAGCTATGTATATATTGGGGGGTACTTTACATTTTCCCCCCATATGCAACTTCTTAAAATCGCTGCTCTCATTGGACCTGGAGAGCAATACCCGTGCAGGGCTGTACCTGTTTTATAATAGGCTTTGTGTAGAGCCTCTTGTAAAATACTATGGGAATTCTCCACATGCTGACCTGGACGTGTGACTTCCCCTCTCCATGTCTTATGTAAAACCTGCCTTCACCCGTGGGAAACTCCTATCCTACTAGAAATCCCTGCAAGTAAACCCCTAGAACTAAATGGAAGCGCTGACCTATCTGCTAAACATACTGTGATATTCGCTATTGAAGACGTTTATTTTCAGTTTTCTTTGGAGTAATGTCTCCAGTGTATGACCGAGTGCTGGTTCCTGATAGCCAAACGCTAGTGGGGCCAGACATTTCTCTATCTTCCCCCCTTCTCATGTGAAGAACTCCACAGCCACCCCTTTTAGGTGGGTACCACAGAAGAGGAGCTGAATGTTATTATGTTAAGCATCCGAAAATGTCCTAGAACCATTTCAATCAAGCTGATTCAATTTGGAGAAACTGAAAGAAACAGAGTCAAAGAGTGAACAGCATATTAAGTCTTGGAGTTTATGATTATGTCTTCAGAGACAGCCACAATATCTCTACACTTCCTGTATTTCTAGTTAGGTTGGGAAACTCTAGCTAAAACTCTCCTGTGAGAGTTACCCATAGCTTGAACTCTACTAATGCAGCAAGCACAGAACCGGTGATAACAATTGCATTCACTTACACATTCTGAATCCTGGGTTGTACAGCTCTTTTGACATTCAGCTCCAGGAGTATTAGGGGGTGCGAAGTTGCAGTCCAGGTATGTCATGGGTTCAACACAAACTATAATAGAAACATACATTTTCATCCCTTGGCCTTTAATATACATTTTGCAGACTAATAAAAGGTGTAGCACAGTTACTCACAGGGACATTTGCAGCTAATAATAAAGGGCCCGATTTCCATCTGGGCGGTGCTATGCTCTGCGTTGGCGCATGGCCCGCCCCTCTTCCGCCTAATCCAGATTTTCAATACCGGGGTCATATGTGGCCCTGGCATTGAAAATCCAGGTTTCACTGCTCAACCTGGAAGCCATACGAGCTAGCCGGGTAGCACTGATTTTCGATGCGACCCACTTAGCTCTTGTGCCTGAAAGATAGACAAGGAAAAACCTTGCCTATCTTTAAGGCGCAGAAGAATAAGTGGGTAGCATTAAAAATCTGTGATACCTGATTAGCCCTTTCCTCCACCCCGCTCCACCCCAGAACGCCCCAACACACCCCGACGCTAACTGCATAACATCTGGGCGCATTAGGGACTTAGCCGGGATTTTCAAAGGTCACTACCCATGTAAATGCCTTCGAAAATGCAGCCCAAAATGTTTACATAATATACTTTTTTGAAATTAGTATAAACTTTTCTTAGAGTTTTAGAGTAGTCTAATGATTAGAGCACTGGCTTAGTAGCCAAGCAACCAGGGTTTGACTCCCTGGAAATCTACTTCTGGTTACACTACCAAGAAAACCCAGGGGCTGCTGCGTCAGCAGTGACTCAAAGGTACACGTTGCATTTTGTAAAACCCAGACTGAGTGGAGGAATAGCCTAGTGGTAAGGGCAGTGGCCTCGGACCAGAAAGACCAGGATTCCAAAACAAAACAAAATCCCACTGGTACTCCTTGTGGCCTTGGGTGAGTCACTTAACCCTCCAGTACAAGCTTAGATTACAAGTCCTCTGGGGACTGGGAAATGCCAACTGTACCTGAAAGTAACTCACCTTGAACTAGTATTGGAAAGGTTTGAGCTAAATGCTACTAATAAATACATAAAATTATCAGCACTATATGCATAGACAGTACATATTGTATTTAACTGCCATGGCCGCATTAAAAAACTGCTAACCGCGATGGCTGAATATTGACTCTTATAGAGTCCACCTACTTAAAGAATGTATCTCTGCTGTTATTAAAAATCTGAGAATCTGCTAAAAGAGAAACTACAGAAGATTCTTAACATGAAGACAAATTTAGCATATTGGTCTTGGCCAAGGCCAGACCTCATTGCAAAATCCTTACCTATGGGAGAGGGTTGTTTCAAGCAGTCTAACTGCCCCTGAATGCATTTGCTGAAAGTTAAGAAAAGAAAGTAACATGTTAGGATTAACAAAACATGAGACATTTATGGTGGTAGTTACTACACTGCAATATGATCATGTATTATACTGAAGCTTAGTTTATCGCAGGAGTCAGTAACCTACGGTAACTCTGCACAGCACATTAGTGACTCTCATCATAAAAGAATAATGCAGCTTCCTATCTCCCACCCTCTTTAAAGGTATGAACCATGATCCATCCCTGCTTTGCTGACCTCCCTACCTCAATCCAAATCCCCACCCTCCTAAAGACCTCCTGGGCTAAACTGAAAGCAAGTTTGGTGGCCTAGTGGGGCCCGTTACAGGAGCAATTCCATGTTACATCCTAGTGGTAGTAATATGAGACTACCACTAGGGAATCATGGGTGCCATTTTCAACCTGGAAAGTAGTAAGTGGAGGTTGCTCCCATCTGAGCTCCACTAGACCACAAGGCTTTCTTTCATGTAAGACTGGAGGGAGCTTAGGAAAGTGTGGAATTTGGATCATGGCTGGGGGTTACAGGGGTTCAGCAAGACAGGGGTGGTTCATGGCTAATACCTTTGAAGTAGGTGAGGCATCAGAGGTATGTGGGGAGGGAGATAAATTGAGGGGGCAGCCCTGGCTCCTTGGTAGTACTGGAGGGATGGGACTCCTTGACCACCAGGTGGATTGCCCATGCATCCCCTTAAAGATGGCAGTCCAATAATCCCAGTGGAAGAATAACGCCAACTTTGAGATGGCATCATTTTTGTAAGAATAATGCAACTGGAGGTGATTTACGACAAGCGCGGTATTCATTTGAATAATAATGAAGTATTTTGAAGGCATTATTAATCAATGAGCAGAGTGGTGGCCAACTGTGTATTGTAGTCAACTAATGCAGTTTAGTAAGCACCCATGTGTATCAGCTGTCTACAAAATGTTCACTCTTCTGGTGAATAAGAATATGTGGTTGTTCCAGAACTTGGAGTACTTTTATGCACAATCAACACAAGTGTTTTTGGTGGGGGGGAGGGGGGGAAGGGGAATAAAGGGAAACTACAATAAACCTAACATCCACAGAAAAAGTAGGTGCACATCTCTGCATGGAATTTGTTTTCTGGGCAACTTTCAGAGATAAAGTGGGTGTGTTCTTTTTATTTAAGAACAGGGTCCACAGATATATGCACTCGCAGACACTGCAGCCTCGCATAACAGTTTCAAAATTGACCCAAATATGTCTAACGGAACCAACATTAGTGGGGCTGATATTCAGAACCCTAAGCTGGAGTGGATAAGCAGTGCTAACCAGTTAGTGGTCCATGGGAGGAGTGAGAACGGGGACTGCATTATTTGGATAAGTGTCGGCACTTACCAGATAGCACAAGTTTCAGCGGCATTTATCTGGATAACTTGGAATGCATGGAAGACTGTCCTAAGTTGCTATCTGGGTAAATGCTGGCTAACAATTGTGCTGTCTGAGAAAGCACTAGCACTTATCCACATAGTGTCGCTCAATCCAGATGGTCGGTGTCCTAACATTGATTATCCCACCTTATATGGCCCATCACTGAATTTTCAGTCATAAATTAAAATGGTGAATTTTGCTATCCAGTCAGAGGCAATATTAAGCCTTTTACCTGCCCTTAACATTTGGCATATCTCCAGGAACAAGCAGGAATGTAGTCTTAACATATGGGTATCGTCGGTACCGACAGAGCCTGCGCGGGAATGCTCCCCAGCATTTAAATATCGTACCCTTTAAAAATCGGGCTCAGTGTTCCAAATTATTTCAGAATAAAAATAAGGAGGCCGTTATTCAGCATTTCAACGACCGTATAAGCTATCCATTTAAAATGATATGTAGATCCAGTGACAGTGAATGGATAAGTGCGGCCACTGAATATAAACAGATTACTTTGAATGGATAGCTTATCCATTTACACTGATAGGGCCCGATTTTAATCTGGGCGGTGCTATGTGTCGCATTGGTGCACAGCCTGCCCGCCACCCGTCTAACCTGGATTTTCAATGCTGGGGTCATATGCGGCCCCAGCACTGAAAATTTGGGTCTCGCCGCACAACCTGGAAGCCTCAGGAGGTAGCCGGGTAGCACCGATTTTTAAGACAGAGTGGGTGTGGAGAAAAGGGTTAAACAGTAGCACCGATTTTCGATGCTACCTGCTTAGCCCCTGCGCCTAAGAGATAGGCGAGGAACAACCTTGCCTATCTTTAAGGTGCAGAGGGCTGAGCAGGTGACATTGAAAATCGGTGCTACCTATTTAGCCCTTCTCTCCGCACCCGCTCTGTCCCGGAATGCCCCTAACACGTCCCGAGGCTAAGCACATAGCATCAGGGCACGGTAGGGACTTATCTGGGATTTGCGAAAGGCACTAAGTAGGGCACTTACCCGTGTAAATGCCTTTGAAGATCGGACCCTGTAAACCGTATAACTGTGGCTGAACGGGATAGTCATCCGCACTAACATAGTTTGTGCCGCTGAATATCCCCTCTTTTCTTCCTTACGTACCCCGATGCAATCGTTTAGTATAGGGGCATGTTGGGGGCATTCTGGGGAGGAGTGGAAGTGGCGATAGTCCCTAACCGGGTTGCAGCAATATTGCTTGCTCTCTAGTTAGCATCCTGTGCCTAAACGATAGGCTTCTCTTTAAGCCGCAGGAGCTAACCGGAGAGCATGCAATATTGCTGCAGCCCGGTTCCGAGCAGGTGCGGCAATAGTCAATGCTGGGGTTGCATATGACCCCAGCATTGAATATCCAAGGTTAAGGGTCAGCGGGTATGGCTATGTGCCATAGCGGAGCATAGCCTGCTCATGGCTACTGCTAAACTGATAAGTTACATGATGACTGGTGACGTTTGCTGCTCTCCATATAACTCCCCAATTCTAAATGGAGAACTGTGACCATTTAATTAGAGAGTGGCTAGGTGGAACGTCTAAAAAGATGCCTATTTTAAACCTATCTTATAAAGACAATACAGACACCTATGTGCTTTTATAAAATAGGCACATAGAACCTGTCTGAATGGAGCATACATTTGCATCTGCTCTGAAAACGATGTAACTGCGCACACTGATAGGTGACTTCAATATGCCAGATGTTGATTGGCACATTCTTGCTGTGGTGTCATCTAGAAGTAAGGAGATCCTGGATTCTCTACAGAGAGAACTATTCAGGCAACTGGTAACAGACCCCACACGTGAAGGGACCATACTGGACTTGGTGCTTACTAGTGGGAGATCATCTCACATCCAATGATCACCAGATGGTGTGTTTTAGAATTAGGACTACGGCTGATAAAATCCATACAAAAACGAGGGTCTTAGACTTTAGGAAAACTAACTTTGCCAAGATGGGACAATACCTCCAGGAGTCGTTAGTTGGATGGGAACAGCTGGGGGATGTAGAAAAACAGTGGGCAAAACTGAAAAGGGATATTTTAAGGGCAACCAACCTTTTTGTTAGACAGGTAAAGAAATGTAAAAGGAAAAGGAAGCCACTATGGTTCTCAAAAGAATTAGCTGAAATGGTGAAGGAAAAGAGGGAGGCCTTCATAAAATACAAGAGATCACAAAGAGAGGAAGACAGGCATCTATACTTGGAAAAACTTAAAAAGCTAGCAAGGTAGTCAGGGAAGCAAAGATACAAAAAGAAGAAGAAATAGCCAATGCAATAAAATGAGGGGATAAGACATTTTTCAGATATGTTAGTGAGAAGAGGGACGACCAAATTGGTATTGCCAGACTCAAGGATGAAGGTGAGGAATATGTAGAAGCTGATGAGGATAAAGCAGAATTGCTTAACAATATTTCTGTTCTGTGTGCATAGATGAAGGGCCAGGAGTAGGACCTCAAAAAACATCCACAAAAAGGACCAGAAGTGATGGGGATCTTGAACGATTTTTAGAAGACTGTGTTAATGAGGAACAATGTAAACTAAATGTAGACAAAGTGATGGGACTGGATGGGATTCATTCAAGAATACTGAAGGAACTTGGGGATGTTCTAGTGGCTCCACTATCTGACCTTTTCAATGCTTCTTTGGAGTTGGGAGTGGTCCCAGAGGACTGGAGAAAGGCACATATGGTCCCTTTACACAAAAGCAGAAGTAAGGATGAGGTTGAAAACTACAGGCCAGTTAGTCTAACATCTGTAGTGAGTAAATTATTGGAAATGCTACTAAAAGAGAGAATAGTGAGATTTCTGGAGTCCAATGGATTGCAGGATCCGAGGCAGCATGGATTTACCAGAGGCAGGTCTTGTCAGGCAAATCTGATTGATTTCTTTGACTGAGTGACCAGGGAATTGGACTGAAGGAGAGCCCTAGATGCGGTGTACTTAGATTTCAGTAAAGCCTTTGACACTGTTCCACAAGGCGACTTATTAATAAACTGAACACCATAGGGATAGAACATAAAGTGACTGACTGGGTTAGAAATTGGTTGAGTGAGAGGTGACAAAGTATACAGATAAGTGGAGCTCACGCTGAGGAAAAGAAAGTTACCAGTGGTGTGCTACTGGGATCTGTCCGTGGTCCAATTCTTTTTAACATCTTTTCTAGTGATAATGTGGAAAGGCTGTTGAGTAAGGTTTGCCTGATAGCGGATGATACCAAAATCTGCAATAGAGTCGACACCCAGGAAGGAGTAGATAAACATGAGGAGGGATCTAGCTAAGCTTGAGGAATGGTCAAGAATTTGGCAGCTGAGATTTAATACTAAAAAAATGCAGGGTCATGTACCTGGGCTGCAAAGATCCAAGATAGTGGTACAGTGTAAGGGGTGAAGTACTTCTGTCCATGAAATAAGAGGGGGACCTGGGCATGATTATTTCTAATGGTCTTAAAGAGGCTAAACAGGTAGAGCAGGTGATGATGAAAGCCAGAAGGATGCTTGGATGCATAGGGAGAAGAATGACCAGCAGAAAAAAAGAGGTAGTTGTGCCTCTGTATAAGTTTCTGGTGCGACCTCATTGGGAGTATGGTGTGTAATTCTGGAGACCGCACCTTCCAAAGGATATAAACAGGATGGAGTCGGTGCAGAGGGTGGCTACTTAAATGATTAGTGGTCTTTGTTAAAAAGCATATGAGGACAGACTTAAGGATCGTAATATGTACACTTTAGAGGAAAGGCTGGATAGAGAAGATATGACAGAGACGTTTAATTACCTCCGTGACATAAATGCACAAGGGGGGAGCCTCTTTTGACTGAAAGGAAGCTCTGTTACTAGGAGACATTACTACTAAGAATACCACTACTGCACATTTGTATAGCGCTACAAGACATACACAGCACCGCACAGACACATGTAAAAGACGGTCCCTGCTCTTCAGAGCATACAGTCTAGTCAAGACAGACAACACAGTAGCTGTAGACATGGGATACAACAAGGGGGAATGGTAAGGAAACACAAAGGAGACTAATGAGTCAAGATCCGAAAGCGGCAGCAAAGAGGTGAGTTTTCAGCCTGGATTTGGAAAGGGTCAGAGAAGGTGCCTGATGTACAGACTCAGGTGGTTTGTTTCAGGCATAAGGAGCAGTGAGGTGAACGAAGCGAAGTCTGGAGTTAGCAATAGAAGAGAAGGGCACATATAGAAGCAATTTGCCAGAAGAGCGGAGTTCCCGAGGAGGGGTGTAGGGAGAGATAAGAGAGAAAACAGGGTGAGGGTGAAATGAGATAGACTCAGGAGTAATCTGTGGAAATATTTCTTTACGGAAAAATTGGTAGATGCATGGAATAGTCTCCCAGTGGAGGTAGTAGAGACGAGAACAATATCTGAATTCAAAAAACATGGGACAAACACAAGATCTGTAAAGGAAATTAAGGGACTACTGTAGTTGAAATAGGGGAGGGCAGACTAGATAGGCCATATGGTCTTTTTCTGCCATGTTTCTATGTGTCTATTAATACAGCTTCTTTGGATCTCTTCACGCTAAATTTATCACTTCACATTTCTTTGTATTAAAACTTAATAACCCCCAGTCTGCCAATTTTTAGACCCCTTCTCATGTTGTCTAGTCCCTCCAGCATGTCCACTCTTGCATATGTATTATCCTGGCCTGTGGATCCTCACTGAGTGCTGCATTCTCTGGGCATGTCCCCAAGAGATAAAATGCTACTTCTGCAGCTGCAGCGGTGCTTTTACAACTAACACCCTACCACGCTTTAGGAGACACACCCCTTTGTGTTATCCACATCTCCGATTATCTCAATCATCACTCCTATCTCCAGATCATTTATGAATATTATAACCACCATAGCTCCCTGCACAAATCCTTGGGACACCCCAGTACTGACCTTTTTTAATTTGGATAACTGACAGGTTTAGTTCTACTCTCTGTTTCCTATCTTTAAATCAGTTTTCAATGCACAACAGAGTACAACCTCCTATCCCATGACTCTTTAATTTCCTACAGAGCCTCTCATGGGGGATTTTCACAAATATCTTCTGAATATCTAAATATACTAGATCAAGCAGATCACCGTTATCCACTTGTTTGTTTAGACATTCAAAATAATCTAAGACAATGGTAAAACAAGGCTTCCTTTTACTGAACCCACGCTGATTCATTTCCATTAAGCTGTGACTATATGGTCAGCAAATTTGTTTCAGGTATAACATTGCTCATTTTTCCTGACACCTACATCTTGCTCATTGGTCTATAGTTTCTTGGATCACCCCTGGGGCCACTTTTTAAAATTGGTATTGCATTGGCCACCTTCCAATCCATAGGTATTATGGTCATTTTGAATGATAGGTTACACATTACTAGTAACAGGCCAACAATTTCCGTTTGGAGTTCTTTCAGAACTCTGGGGTCAATATCATCCGGTCCTAGGTTGAGATTTAGGCATAGGCAACTGCTTCTTGCCCCAACTTCAGACAAATGCCAGAACATTGCCATTACTGCAGTGCTTCAGTCTGGATAAGCGGCAGAGCAGAAGTAGCAGCCGCACTGGCAAATATATGCTAAAGATGTGGGGGGGAGTGGAGCATCCTAGGGCCTGTCAAGAGTATGAGGTCTTGAATGCCCCTATCCACACTGAAGCTTTAAAATGCATTTGCTGTTGCTGCTGCTCCAGAAGCAATGAAGGTGAAAGAGCAGGCTTGGGGGAGAAGAGAATCTTCCCCCTCACTCATCAAGTAAATCTGAGCCTGTCCAGTCCTGATATTTCTTACACTTGTCTGTCAGTTTGCTTGATTACATTTTCTAGTCTTATAGCAATGTGCTGTGGTTGCTTCAAATTATTACCTTAAAAGAAGCTTTCAGGTGTGTCTGTAACCCTAACATCTTCTTCGGTGAAGACCCAAATTTTCCCTCTCTAGCAGTGGAAGCTCATTAGGTAAGAGCCATGACGACATTGATCTATGCTGAATTTCTAATGAAGAGATCTGCAGAGCTGCAACATGGTCATCCATTCACACCTTTACATTGCACTATTGTCTGGTCAATATGTATCAAAGAGACAGTGAATTTAGGTAACAGTCAACTCCCCATGGTCCTATCCAGATTGCTTTAAGAAGTGAACCTAGAGCAACTAGGCTTCCCTGTAGACAACAGGACAAATCAGGACATAGACCCATTCATCATCCAGAGATGTTGACTCCTAAACGCTGCAATATTCAGCAGGCTAGGTGTCTACCTAGGGTTGAACACTTCAAGGGGTTGCAGCACAACCTCAGCCGAGCCAACAAGGGCAGACTGTGCAGTGCAGCGATGATCATATCAGCATCCAACACATGGACATTGAAGGCTTGTGCATCCCATGCCCTCTGACATTCTTCTCAGAAGGGGTAGGAAGTCCAGACTTTAAGCACGGTTGCTCAAAGACCTGCTACCATGCTGTGCTGTTTTACTATACAGGCTCAGTTCAGACTTTGATGGCATTAGTAGCAGCAGTAGTAGTGAGGAAAGGAAAGAGGTAGAGATGCTGGACACTTGTGAGGGTGGAAAGGGAATGCTGGATACCCGGGGAAGGGAGAGAGTAGGAGGGAAAGGAAGATGCTGCAACCTTGGGGCTGTAGCAAAGGAGAGAAATGCTGGATGTTTTGAGGTGGGATAGGGAAGGAAAGAGATGCTGGACACCAGGAGGAAGAAAGGAAAAGGGCTGGACACCTCAGAGTGAGTAGAAAAGGGAAGAAGTGATGCTGGCTACTGATAGAAAGGAAGGTAGGGGAGATAATGAATTACTAGGGGACGGGGAGATTGACTGAAGATTTGCCTAGGGGATCACATACTTTTGACCTTGTGCTAATAGATTCAGGGGACTCATGAAGCAATAGTCCTAAATATGCTCAGAAAACCTTCTAGCTTTTCATGAACTATAACAGAGCTAGTCCATGTTGGTGCAATTGGATGACATCACTCACTTGTGTCTGATCTATCCTGGTTTCTAAAGAAAACCTCTGCCAAAGGTAAGTTACATTTCAGTCAGGCCATTTTACAGTATAAATCTTATTTAACGGAGTAAATGATTCTGAAAATTACCCTCCCCATGTTCTATCATGATTTATTTCCAGGATCTATTATGGCACTTACCATGAGGTTTGGTCTATATAGTAAGTGCTTCCTGCTGGGATTACATTATCATTATGGAAACATGGGCAATTGTCTGGAGTCACACACTGGCCATTGTTATCCAGGTAAGTCCCCTCAGGGCAGCCACAACCCTCTGATAATGGAATTTGGATATCAGACGGTGCATCAGGTACACTCAGGGATTTACATGTTGCATTGGAGTATACTACAGCATAACTGAACACGGTCGTTGCTGGGCAGCTTCTAGAAGGATCTATGTAAAAACAAAAAAACAAAAGAAATAATCTAAATGTATTAAAATTTCAGACATTTGGGTCCAAGAAAGGTCGACTTAGTTTGTTATGTCTAGTAACGTCATTTAAACGTTTAGGAACCATCTTTCTGAGAACCACTGAGTGGTTTTAGAATAATGTTCTGGCTCATTTCAGCTAGCTATATGATGGCTGAAAATTACCATAAAGATTACTTAGCCAGCTAAAATATATCCATAAAGCATATCTTTGAGAATGTACTCTGATGGGGCAAGCTCTCCCCCTGATTGCTGATTCTCTCATATTTGAATTTGAACCCCCTCCCCTCCCCTCCCCCCACCAGTGAAGCTCAGTTCTCTTGTGGGGGTCTCAATCCTTCCTTACAATGTCCAGATGAAGAAGTTCCTCTGAACAGTGGCCCAATCTGCCTTCTTTCTCTCCTATTGTCATACCGAGAAAGCTTACCTCTACAGCCCCCTACCCCTCCCCCTCCAAGGCCCCAAAGTGAGAAGCATGCCTCTCTGGCCTCCATCCTGATTCTGGTCCCCCTGGGTCTCCCTCTTAACCTTTGACATATCCATCTGGTCTAGCAGATTGTCTTGGCTTAAGCACAAGTCAGCACAGAAAAGCATTCTTAGAATGAACAACTACAGTATAATAGCAATTTAACATTTTCCAAGAACTGAAATCCACATTACAGTCTGAAAAAGGCGACAATACCTGTATTTGTTTTTAATGCCAATAAAATGTTTGGAGTAGTTTTTTAATATCATGGCTAAGCTATAGACATGCAGCCTATCTGTGATCCCAACCAGATTTTTTGCCATGATAGTGTGCCGCAACACAACTGCTGACATTTAAAGAATGCAATGTAGTGCAGAGAAAACAGAGACAGGCAGGAAAAGGAGATTGACCCTGATGCAGTAGAAAATGTGCCTGGTGTCAAGAGGCGGAGATTTTCTTCAGTGAAACTGAGGAAACACCTCCTTCAGGTCTGTGAAACTGATTCTGCAAGATATCTGAAAAATATAAGGGGCGATATTCAGTGGCAGGGGTCAGACTGCAGCCGCTTTAATTAAATCCGGATAGCTGTCAGGACCACCCAGCGCTGCCCACAGACCAGCCCAGAATTAACTGAGTAACTTTACAGTAGTTTGTGGGAATATTCAGTGGCATAATCCGGAGAGTAGTGCTGAGGATGGGGATTGCTGAATATCGACTCCATAGTCTTTAGACAATATAGAAAAATAGGTGAATTCTGACAATTCTTCAGGTGGTATTGACAAATTGACTGTCTTCTTTATGGCTACTGACGTTAACAGAGGTCGCTGACATTATAACCTTGAATTAAAATTTCTATATTTTACCTATCAGTTGTTACCTATCAGGAAAGTTCAAGACAAGTTAGCGAGGTATCCGGAGGGAGAGGAAGGGATTGTAGAGAACTTAAGAAATACCTTTCAGGGTCACACCAAAGGTCCATCAAGCCCAGTAGCCTGTTTCCAACACTGGCCAGTCAAGGTCAGAAGTATCTGTTAGGTTCCACGCTGCTTATCCCAGCAGATTTCCCGAGTCCTCTTTAATAATGGTTTATGGACTTTTCCTCCAGGAACCTGTCCAAACCTCTTTTAAACCCACCTACACTAACAGCTTTACTAATCCTCTGGTAGCAAATTCCAGAGTTTGATTACATATTGGGTGAAAAAATATTTTCTCTGATTAGTCTTAAATATGCTACATTGTACCTTCATTGCATATCCCTTAGTCTTCGTAGTCTTTGAAGGAGTAAAGAATTGATCTACATTTACTTGTTCCACTCCAGCTGTTATTTATAGACCTCTATCATCTCTCCTGTCAGCTGCCTCTTCCAAGCTGAAGAGCCCTTAATAGTGCATGTGGATAGGCAGACTGCACTGGCTGTATGTATTTTTTCTGACATCACTTTCTCTGTTTCTATTGTATATGCTGTCTAAGAAACGGGATCCAGCACATATGACTATGTGTTCATCAGTTATATGCAACATACCGCAGGTGGTGTTCCTCCATTCTGGTACCACGCCTCCTGCATCGCTGCATTTTTGAGCATAAAAGGACAGAACAGCACAGAGGGCATCGTCGCTGGCTTCAGCATTACAGGTGTCGTACAGACATTGCTAAATTGCAAAACAAGCAAGGTAGAGGCTTTGAAAACAGCCAACAAACAAAAATCAACAAACTCCGCACTTACAGAACTTTGCTCATACTTAAAAAAAAAAAAACTTTATTCATTTAAAGATTGACATTGGCCACCAGGACCTTTTTCTTTCCTTCAGACCCTAGAAATACTTCTTTAATCCTTTACAATTTAACTTAAAGGCTTTGTGCAGTGAATTACGTCACACATTTGCTTCCAGGTGTTTTTGCATCTTGAGACTTGAAGCGTGTCTGAAGGAAGTAAAGCTGGACCTGCCTTGCTGAATTCAGGGGCTCCAAGAAATAAATGGACCCTCCGAGATCACTGTTCCACTCAGGTCTCTGAAACAATGACTCCCGAAACAATGGGGAACATTTTCAAAGGCTTTAGTCAATTAACCTTGGTTGAAAATGTTCCCCAAAATGAACTATGTGGCTAAGGAAGCGCACAGGGCAAATGATTTTGTTTCTTTTTCTGTTCGTTTTTCCCAATTTTTTGGCCTTTTTTCAGCTTCTTCTGCAAACTTGTTTTAATAATTTCTTTAGAAAGTTTTAATAAGCGCAAATGGCAAGAACACACCTTAATTTGCATGTTAATGCTCATTAGATTGGTTTTTGCAATAAAAACCACCATAGAAATAAACCCACCAAAAAATGTAAATTTTGTTTTGTCGAAGCCCACCGAGGGGAGGCTAGAACTA
Source organism: Ichthyophis bannanicus (assembly GCA_033557465.1). NCBI lineage: Eukaryota > Metazoa > Chordata > Amphibia > Gymnophiona > Ichthyophiidae > Ichthyophis > Ichthyophis bannanicus. Next base: position 111,096,822 of record CM066047.1, on the reverse strand, counting down.
TTCCCCTAGCCCCCTCCAGACGGTAGACTGCTTTTATTTTATCAATAATTCACCATAGTGTTATTAAAACAAGTACTTATCTTCTGAATCATAAGATTCCTCATTCATTTTCAACCACGTTGCTAATCGTTGAGGTGCAGCAGACGTGCACGTTTCGGGTGTGCGCCCTGCTTCAAATGCTCTCAAACCATTCAAAAATGCAACATAAAAACGCCGTCATTGCAGCCGTGGGTAATCAATTGTCAATGGCCCTGACAAAATCGTAACTTTATATGGAAGAAGGCCAACCGGAAACGGGGAAAGCCTCACTGTCAGAGGTATCCCCGCTGCCCATTGGCACATGGTAATTATACATGTTGCAGTTATCAAGGGTGCACCACGGCCACCTCAGTGGGTGGCATTAACTGCACCTACATTAAGTACAGTTTCCAGTTTAGCATGGCAGTCCTTTAACTCGCGCTAACTGCATGGAGACATGCTGGGAATACCAGCTAGCATGGGTACACCACACCCCCATGTCCTAATTTTTGGCACTTAGCGCACACCAAGCTACTGAAAATGAGGGCACTTTAATAAACAGGTCTCTTAATGTATAGCAATCAAAGCATATCTCTAAAAACAACAAAATGTAGCCAGCAAAATAACAGGTGCCTACAGTCTTACAGCGTTTAAACAAAATCAGCAAAAGAAATTTGAAATATACTGCATGTCCTTTGCTTCAAACAGCCCCACCTTTCTCCTCCCCAACAGAAGCAGTTGGGCTGATCACTCTTCAAACAGATGACCAAATTCTTTGAAAAATGGCTAGAGGATAAGTACTGTAATTGCCCAAAGGTAGACCTAACATGTCCATCAGCATCTTTCAAATATTGTCTTCCTTTGTCTCAATTTATCTGAATTAGGAATGTTGTTTTTTGCCTTGCCCCTCCTACTGTTCCCGAGATTGAAAGTGCAGAGCACTCACACTACACTGCATAACATTAAGAACATAAGACGTGCCAAACTGCGGCAGACCCCTAGCATTCTGTCTCATACAGTGACCAGTTTGTTTCATAGGATGCCAAGCAGGAAAGCCCATTTCTTGCTGCTTAATTCCAGAAACAAGAGATAGAGGCATCTACGACTACCTGGCTAAATAATGGTTAATGGACCTGCCCTCTAGAAACTTAATCAAACACTTTTTAAACTCATGTAAATCACTACACTTCAGTCTATTCTCTAGATGTCAAAACCATAAGTTTAATAAAATGTTCATGGAAAGAATGCTTTCAAGAATTTGTTTTAGCCCTATTAGTTTCCCCTAGTCTTAGCATAATTTGCAGAGTAATCCCTCTCAGTTTACTCCACACTACTCATAACTTTATAAACCTCTTTCGTGTTTTCTCTAACCCGCGAAGCTACAAAGCCTTTCTTCATAAGGGTGCCGTTACCACCCCCTAACAAATTTTGTTGCCCTTCTCTGCACCTTTCCTTTTTTGGCAATATTTTTACTAGAATTGTACACATAAAAGGTAATTTTATAACAAGTTGCCTAGGGTGGGGGGGCAAGTAGGTGTCTATTTGAAGCATATTTTATAGAGACACTTAGGGGTATGTTTACTAAACTGCGTTAGTGTGATTCGCAATAGGAGCCGTGGTAGAGACAGAAATCCCAAATAAGGACATGGGCGGTACATCGTTACCGATAACGCGCGTTACAAGGCGCCATAAATGAATGAGCCCTACAGGGCACGTTACCGCGTGTTAATCTTAAGAAGGCACACAGGCATACAAGCACAGCAACAGAGCTGTAGCACAATGGTTACAACACTGACTGATGGTACAGGGGTCATGGGTTCGATTCCCCAGTGGGCCTCATGTATAAGGCTGGCTGAGGCAGCATCCTTTACATTTAAGTAGTGATTGTTGAGGCATTTGACTTGTATTTTAATTAGTGCTGCCAGCAAACACACCCTCACGGTGGCATAGCCTAAGGTGCCGCATAAGGCACCCCATAACGTACTCCATAGGGCACATTATAAAGTGTACTGTCCGCCAAGGCACCCTATAATGTCCCCTATAGGACACCTTATAAGGCTGTGAACAAAGCCCTGGCTGGCTGCAGAAGGACTGCATGTCACCACACAAACTGTCTGCTGTGGTTACCAGGATAGGGTTAACCCACCCGTACCCATTATGCACTGCACATGCAAATCAGCAGTTGAGAGATGGGCACAAGATTGGGTATGCACCCCCACAGCATCTTGGCCTGGTAGGGGCAACAGACCATGTGTGGCACTGCCACAGAGTAGCCACAGACAGTCACATTGTGCGGGTACTGTGCCCACCCTGAGGATGAGGTGGGGCACCCAGCACCAAGTCCACAGCACCTTTCATAGCTGAAATACGCCATGCTGCAGGTCCCCATCAGTGTGTGATAGGTAGTTCCGTTAGACACACCTAGGATACATCTGTGTCCTTCTGTATTTCTCAGTCATGTCTAGCCCTTATGGGCGATGATGCACCCAGAATAGTGCATATCCTGTGTTGGTGCCATGGTTACCTGCTGTAGGTGAAGGGGGGGGGTGTATTGACCCATAGGCAGATTATGTACCACCACACAACCCACCCTCTGGGGCCCAGGGTGGGAAACAGGATCACCCACCAATAGATCCACAGTCTACCTCCCTGCAATGGTAGCAGTAGAGGGGACCATCAACCCCAGTTCTGCTGGAGAACAGACAGAGCGGTACACATCCATGACGCAATAGCAGACAGACAGCAGGCCTGGAAATGCTCAGCTGCCCCCCAACCATTATCTGACATTCTCCAGCAGCAAGCCTCCAGCCACTGCACCCTGCAAGGTGTTCCAGCAAGACACATACTAGCTGCAGACTGTCCGCCAGCGAGTCCATAGTGCATGGTCCTGGAGGAGATGCATGTACCCAGAACGGGGATGTCAGCATACACATCAAGCAGATAAGTCAGTGATGGGGTCCCAAAAGAAAACCCATAAATATCACATGAGAGAAATGCTATATAGCACTATGGGGGGACCTAGCCATGCCATGGTCACTGCTCAGTCAGGGTGAGAGTGACCTCCCAGCAGGACATGCTATGGCCACCCTGTCCGTGCAGGTGGTACCGGGCACTACAATGTCCGAGCCATTGCCCTATGCCCTATGCAGATGTGGCCAGGCCAGGCCACCCTATCCAGGCTATTCCCACGGTACCTTGCTCCTCATTATGCACATTGGCAGGCCAATACTGGCAACAGTGCTAGCAGTGTTGGCTGTGGAGGGTGTTGGCAGCCACCACACACTGGATAGACAGACACACACTCCCCACACCTATGCCAGCATTGTGCAACTATAGAGGTGTTGAGCAGCCCAGGCCACCACACCAATCCTGGGCACAGTGCAGGCATGGATATGGTACGCAATACTGTAGTAGTCACTCCCCAGGTTGGTAAACATTGTCAGACACAAGACCTGTAGCACACTCCACAGACATCAGAAAGGTTGCTATGATGCAGCTCACTCAGAAAATTGTACTTAACCTAGGAATTGCTATCTGCCAGTAATCATAGCAACCTTTTGATAGATGTGTACCATATTCCCAGGTTTAGAGTGGCATTACTAAGGTATGCAAGTGCTAGTATTGGGAGATGCACGTAGAGCCCAAAGTCCTGCCTCTCCAGGAGGCTTTGGATAATGGGGCCTGTGGGTGCGGGTGTGTTTGCCCCTGTTGGCTGCTGCTTTACGGCAGAGGTTCCCAACTCCAGTCCTGCGGTGCCAAACACTGTTCGGGTTTTCATGCTGTCCCTCATGAATATGCATGAGATACATCTGCATACCATGGGGGTGGCGCATAGAAATGCAGCAGAGGCAGCATGGAACCGGAATGGTGTTTGGCCCTCCAGGACTGCATTTGGGAGACTCTGCTCTAGGTAATGTGCATGTTTATGGTGTCCATGCTCTGTAGGGTAAAATGCAGGTGTCTTGGGCATGTTTACGTCATCTGCAAGAAAGGTGTTGTCTGTATTAGCACGTTGTAGTAGTGGGTAAAATATGGGGACTGGGTTGGCAGGAACCACAGCTGTGACCTGAACCTGTGACCCTCTGCTTCTGAATACACTGGTTTTGTGCACTGCACCACCTTGTTGTCACAGAGTCAGTACATTCCTTGGTGATACCATGACTGTTCATCAGACAGGGCCCATCTGTTGCAGTACACGGCACCCACCTACACAGGGCTAGGCAACGGTCTGCTTTGGGTAGCTGCCACTGCCTCCTCCACCACCAGTATCCCTCAGCCACCATGCTGACATGCCCTTCTGCTGGTGGTGCTGGTGGTGTGCAGTCTCAGGCCATCCAGTGTGCAGGTAGGCGGCTGCCTATGGTGCGGGTTCTGGGGTAGGGGTGCCTGCATAGACGTCCACGCTCCCCCCAGCCCCGCCTGCCAATGTGCCGTGCCCTTGGGGGTAGCTGTTGGGTACTATCCCCTGTGACACTGTGGGAAACATACTCGTGCCCATGTTGGGCCTTCAGCAGTTGTTGTCTGGCTGCTCTGCTGTTTCAGCATTCGTATGGGCCACCTAGGCATCACCCTAGTCCGCACTGTGGCCCAGCTCCACCACAGCATGTGCCGCCTGCGGCCCTCTGTATCCCCTTCTCCGGCATCTGTCCAGTTGCCGTTCCAACATGCCCGCCCTGATGTTGCGGGACATGTGCACGCCATAGGAACCCTGTCCGATGGTGGGGAAAACCTTGAGCAGCGCTATTTCACTGTGGGCTCATTCACCTTGTATGGGGACGGAGTATAGACCCTTCCACGATTTATATCTGTTCTATGGAGCTTACTCGGGGGGGTAGGGGTTGAAGTTTCTCATTGATACCACTATTGGCCAGCTTGGTTATGGTTTTTTTCCAGTTTGTTGGGGTCATTTTCAGTGTTTATGTGCCTTTTTGTTCTTTGCACATGTATCACACTTATCACTTTTTTTTTGTTTCCCTGCCTGGGCTGTACATTGCTGACACTGAAATGGTTTCTCTCCCCTGTAATGTGCATTAAACGGCAGGTTTTCAATCGCGTTTGGATTCAGCTCTTCAGATCAGCGCGTTAGTGTGCAGGGAGCTAGTAAACATACTCCTTAGATGACTATGTGCCTTTCTAAACACCAGTGCAAAACCTGCCAAAATCGCAGCTACAATGCAGCCACAAATATTTTACCTGATCAAGAGCTGGTGCAAATGGACGCGGCTGAAGCAGGTGTGCAAGTGTATTCTTCATAATCTGTGCATGTATTTTATGGCTCTGCCCATTCTCTGCCTAAACTCCTTCCCAAACACACCTACACCCGAGGAGCATACAAGCATGTGCCTTTTTGCCATAGCGCACCTTAAAACTGCAGATTAAGTTTATAAAAGCCCTTTTTTGAAGTATAAAGACATATATGCTTGACAAAACCTTCATAGAATCACCTTAGATAAACCAGGCGTAGTCATGTCATGGATTAATACAAGGACATTGTTATATTGGCTGTTTTGGTCCCTAGTCTTTCTTGAATAAATTCTAGCATTCTATTTACCTTTCAAATCATTTCCAAATGTTGCCCTAAGGAATTCAAAGACCCATTTACATTTGTATAATCATAAGAACATTGGAAATGCCATACTGGGTCAGACCAAGGTCCATCAAGGCCAGTATCCTGTTTCCAACAGTGGTCAATCCAGGTCACAAGTTCCTGGTAGGTTCCCAAAAAGTCACACAGGTTCCACAATGCTTGTCCCGGGTAAGCAGTGGATTTCTCTGATCCTTTTGAATAATGATTTAGGAACTTTTCCTCTAGGAACATGTCCAAACCTTTTTAAAACCAGCTACACTAACAGCTTTTACTGCATCCTCTGATAATGAATTCTGAGTTTGATTACGCATTGAGTGAAAAAGTGTTTTCTCGTATTAATCTTAAATGAGTTACATTGTAGCTTCATTGTAGCTAGTCCCTTTCGCAATACTCTCTTTCCCCTGAAGGCTTGCCCAACAGCTTCCTCATTCTCTTGCATCCCATCCTCCCCTCCATGGGCAACGGAAAGGAGGGCCACTGAGGCCATGACCCCACCAATATTATTATAGACAATACAGCATCAGCATGGGGCAGGGTTGGAGATTTGTTTGTTTGGCCCCTCCAACCAAAAAGGTGTTTAGCTGCCCTCTACTCTCTGCCTCTTCCCCCTGCCCCTTGAACTCTCCTCTCTATGCCCATCCACTCACCCCTTACCCTGCTCTACACCTCTCACCATGGAAGGGGATCAGCGACAGAGAGGAGAGAGTGCAAGGTGAAGCAGTTGGAGCCCAACATAGGGTGAAAGCATGTCCCATAATCCCTTTTCAGTTCTCCAACCTACTCCTCATAAGAACATATGAAATCAGGCACATACATGTGCAAATTTCAGTCATGTAGAAATGGGCATTTTAGAAAGGGTCCAATTTGCACATGGTTGTCCATATTATGTTGAAAATACACTGGGGCATGTTAGGGGTGTGGCCTGTGAGGGACAAAGATCTATACGTGTATTCCCCAGGTTCATACTCAACATGTAGATAGTCATGGTTTAATGGGAGACAGCCAACATGGCTTTAGCCAAGGAAGATCTTGTCTTACTAATCTGTTATGTTTTTTTGAAGTTGTAAATGAACAGGTAGACAAAGGTGAGTAGGTTGATATGGTGTATCTGGATTTTCAGAAAGTCTTTGACAAGGTTCCTCATGAGAGACTCTTGGCTAAATTAAAAAGTCATGGGATAGGAGGTAATGTACTATTGTGGATCAGGAACTGATTAAAAGATAGAAAGCAGAGGGTTGGGCTAAATGGCCAATTTTCCCAATGGAGAAAGGTGAATAGTGGAGTACCCCAGGAATCTGTGCTGGGTCTGCTGCTTTTTAACATATTTGTAAATGACCTGGAAATGGGAATAACGAGTGAGGTAATCAAATTGCAGACGACACAAAATTATTCAAAGTTGTGGATACATGAGGATTGTGAAAAATTGCAAGAGAACCTTCATAAATTGGAAGACTGGGCATCCAAATAGTAGATGAAATTTAATGTGGACAAGTGCAAAGTTATTCACCTAGGAAAGAACAACCCAAACTGTGGTTACACGATGCAAGGTTTCACATTAGGAACAACCACCCAGAAAGAAGATTTAGGCGTCATCGTAGATAACATGTTTAAACCCTCAGCCCAATGTGCAGCGGTGGCCAAGAAAGCAAACAGAATGCTAGGTATCATAAGGAAAGAATGGAGAATAAAGAAAGGATATTATAATGCCTCTGTATCGTTCCATGGTGCGACAGCACATTGAATATTTTGTGCAATTCTGGGTGCTGTATCTTGAAAAGAATATAGTGTTATTAGAAAAGGTGCAGAGAAGAGCCACCAAAATGGTAAAGGGGATGGAAGTATACTCCTATGAAGAGAGGCTAAAAAGGTTAGGGCTCTTTAACCTGGAAAAGAAACAGCTGAGGGGAGATATGATAGAGGTCTATAAATTAATGAATGGAGTGGAATGGGTAAGCATAGGTCAATTGATTTCACCATCAAAATATAGAAAAGCTAGGGGACATGCAATGAAGCTACAGTGTAACTACAGTGTAACCTATTTTAGACTAATAAGAGAAAATATTTTTTCACTCAATGTGTATTCAAATTCTGGAATTCGTTATCGGAGGATGTAGTAAAAACTGTTCATGTAGCCGGGTTTAAAAAAGGTTTGGACAAGTTCCTGGAGGAAAGGTCCATAAACCATTATTAAAGGGGACCCAGGAAATCCACTGCTTACCTATATACAAACATTGTGGTTAGTGTAGCTGGGTTTAAAAAAAGTTTGGACAAGTTTGGAGGAAAGTCCATAAATCATTATGTAAAAGTTTGGTTTTGGTGATATGTTTTCTGCAAACTGCTCTGAATTAATGATAGGGTGGTATAAAACAAAACCCCTGTTGAATAAATAAATAAAGAAAGAAAGAAAGAAAGAAAGAAAGAAATTATTAAAGGGATCCCAGGAAACCCACTGCTTGCCATAAAACAAGCCTTGTGGAACCTTTGAGGAAACTGCCAGGTTGTTGAAAGAAGATACTGGGTTTGATAGACCTTGGTCTGACCGAGAATGGCATATCTTAATGCATCTGGCCCCTTCACTTGACAGCGCTTCTGTCCCATTGGTACCTTCATTCAAAGACCTGAGCGTTATCCTTGACAACACTCTCGCTTCCCATGAACAAATTAGCATCGTGGTGAAACGCTCCTTCTTTGCTCTCCATGAAATTTATTCTATTCGTTCATTTCTTTCTGAGTCCACAGTAACTACCTTGCTCTTGTCTCTGGCTACATATTTCCTAGATTACTGCAATGTTGTATATGGCAGTCTTCCTAACTATCTACTGAAAGATCTTCAAAACATTCGTAACACAGCTATAAGAATACTGCTTCACGCTTTCATATTTGCTCATTGATTCCCACTGGCTACCTCTCCAGTATCGGATCTAATATAAACTCCTTGCCATAGTTCATAAAACCCTACACACTGGTGGACCCTCCTATCTGTTATCACATACACACACACACCCTCACGTCTTGTAAGGTCCATTCATGCAAACTGCCTCTATCTTCCCTGCTCCTTCTGTGCATGTTATAAATCAACCCTCCACTCAGCTTTCTATTTTCTCAGACCCAACCTATGGAATGCACTATCCTCTGACCTTCATTTGGAAATGTCCTTCACAAAATTTAAATCTCATCTTAAGACCCATCTATTTCAGCTAGCTTTTGACCTGATGCCCTCAGCTACACAGGACTCTGCTTCCCATCCCTCTTGCCCCTGACATCCACCTTTTAAACCACCCCCCCACCTTTCCCTGTACCAAGTTTAATAATACTCCTTCCTCTTTCCTATATTTTACTGGCAATCTTTTCTTCCTTTGAAAGTTGTTATGTCACCACTCTTGATACGAAGGGCGGTATATCAAACTTTAATAAACCATAAGGTCAAAACTGCTCACGTCCAAATTTAAACCTGCTCCTTGCCACAAATAGGGATATAAAACTTGCTTGTTTCAGTCAGCCTTTATATGGGGGATTAGGAGGATGATCAAGGGGGACATCCCCTTTAATCCCCCAGTGTTTATTTCTTCCCTGAAAGCAGAAGTAATTTCAAAATAAAGGTCTCTATAAGTGATTGAACGAGGTTGTAGGACTATATTTGCAAATTGGCAGAGATAGATGTGTAAATACTGACATTTCCATATGCTCTTTGGCCCAATATTCTAAGGCATTTACATGATTGACAGAGCTGTCAACCATGCAAATGCCGCTGAACAGGACATTCAATGGTACTGGTGCCGCTATACGCTCTTGTGCTGACCACTTAGCATCAGAGTGTGTCATGGGCATTCCGGCGTGTGTCATGGACGGCAACGGTCTCTAACCGGGTAGCAGCGATATAGCGACCTGTGGGTAAAACTAAGTGCAACCAAAGCTAGCCTCGTTTTATCCGTGGAAGCTTGTACGGATCTGAAACATCTGTAGCGACCCCAGATATTCAATGCCGGGGCTGCATATGACTCCGGCATTGACTCTCCGGGATTTGAAATCGGTGGTGACGGCTACGCACTGTAGCAGCACATAGTCGTCTCAGTACAATATTTGGCCCTTTGTGAATTGCCAGCACTTAGACGTGTAAGTTGCTGGGTTTGCTCTGTTGATTTTTCCCACATGTATATTTATAAAATCACTCCTCCCGCTGCAGGTGGATATTCATTCCCGTGCACCCCTGCACCTCCTTATTTGTATTTTAGAAACAGCTTCACCTATAGCAGAGCTATTTCTAAAATATCAACACAATTGTAAACATAGTGACCTCTACATCTCTACTGTAATCTTCATGTGCTATCTAGAATGTGCCTTTCTAAGAGCTGGCTCACTGTTACCCTCATCCACCTTCATCTTAGCAGTACAAATAAATACAAAAAGCAGAATTACCTTAAAATATATGTTAGGGTTTACATATGAATGGCATGAAGCAAACATATCTCCAGTCAACAGGGGGCACCAGTGCTCAGCAAATGACTCTGAAAAAGGAATTAGTCTGTTATGACATCTAAATGGCAACAATTTCTCCTTCAGGTTACAAAAATATAGTTTGCTTCAGAGCCAAGATGGATGGCAAGCAACTATACTGGCTCTGGAAGATATGAAGGGTTACCTTGGTAGCATGAAAAAGATGGTTAAGATTGAAGACATTTTATTGGTATGAATATGTATACATGCACTGACAAAGTAAATAAATAAAAGCCCGTATTCACTAAGGCCAGAGTTGAAGCCAGAAACTTTAGGGCTCAGTAAATATTAGTCATCAGAGCCCCATCAAATCCCAGGTCATCCTCTTCCCCTGACTCCATTCCCAGTTCCTCTCTTTCTCTCTCCATCCTGGGTCCTTTCCTACCTGCCTACTGTGCTCCTATTAACATCCTCCTAGTCCTTGACTTGCTCAGTCCTGGGCTTTCTAATTCTTCCACTTGACCCCCATCCTAAAAATATGACTCATTCGCTAGGATTCAGAATAGAATTTACAACAAAGAAATGAAATACACATCCGAATCACTAAGAGCCTGTCCAACAGGGAAAGGGGCGTGACAGATATGGAGGGGTGCTAGCATGAGGAGAATACCTTATGAAATTATGGAATTACTTCCACCCTAATTTGTGTGCATGTATAGTTCTTATGTGTTTGAGTCTATATTTTGTATCCATGTGGGCATGTATGTGTGCTTGCATATGTGCGCATTCGTTTGCATGCATCTGTGTGGCTCTGATTAGGCATGGAGAGGAGAAGGGAGGGGGAGTTTATTTCTGCATTGCCATCACAGTACTCTGTTTTAATTGAAAGATTAGCAATTATATTGCAATGTAACTGAGCCTTCACTGGAACCTGAATCAATCTTCCCAGGAGCCCAAACGGCTGCTGAATTCTTAATCTTAAGACCAAAAAATGGTTCAGGGACCCCAGTATTAAAGACGTCCTCCAGTTTCCTGATTCATATTCAGATCAGGCCAATATAGCTATCCAAATAAAACAACTTTCCCAAATTTAGCCATTTCAATGTGTCAGTGAAATGATATAAGGACAACAGTCAGGAAAGTTGTGGTTTCTCCCATGTCCATACAGTTATAGAGGAGATAGTGGATGAAATCTGGGATGAAATTTCAGATGTTCTTAATCATTGGCTGTATCCATATGAACACTGATTTCTCTGTAAGCGATAATAGATAAAGATTTTGCTGCCTTGCTGGGCAGACTAGATGGACCATACTGGTCTTTATCCTCCATCTTATACTATGTTACTATGATATTTTTAAATTATGGTGTTTCAGAACTGTTTTCACTTCCTTCCCCCCCCCCCCCCTATAAATATTACCATTACTGAGCACTAAAGCTTGTAAAATGTCTGGCAATAGACTTTCAGCAATATTGTACCTACTTTTATCAATATTAGTAACACATGGATCATCAAAAATGTCTGTGACATCAGAGCAACTGTCCATAGTCTTCCAGGAATTGGCAAATATTGCAGCTGAATTTTCCACCATTCCGGTGGCTGTTGTGAAGTCATCAGCCTGGTTACCGTTGAAGTTTCCACAAAGACCTTAAAGAAGTTAAATATTTCTAAGAAATGGATTGTGGTAAATGTACAAATATTTTCATGATCATTAGTGGCTATAAGGCACAAATAAATATATTTGACAGAATTAAACTGTAATATGAACATTGCACATTTATTATTTAAGGATAGATATTCAGCAGGACGGGCAACACATAACTTTGAACAGATATGCTATCGATTCCTTTAACTACATGGAGTGGAGAAACAGTCTAATGGTTAGAGAAGCCCATCTTGAATTCCACAGCTGCTCCATATGATCTTGGGCACACCACTTAACCCTCGATTGCTTCAGGTACAAATTTGGAATGTAAACTCTCTCGAGATAGGAAGAATGCCTACTCTATTTGAATGTAACTTCCCTTGAGCAACTCCTCAAAAGGGGTGTCAGCTAAATTCAAAATCCTTTCCCCTATATATAGAACAGTGGTAAGACAAGTTGGCATATGTCTATCACTCTTCCCTCTGAGTATCCAAGAGAAGATCCTTGGTACCTGCTGCTAAAAGGTTCTGCTCCCCTGTGAGAAGGAAAGCAGCATGTCTGGACATCATGCAAGCCTGGCAGAGTTACAGGGAAAAGAGGCAGAAGAGAGTCAAGGCAGGATCCTAGATGACTGGCAGAGGAGACCCATAGCCTCAAAGATAGAAGGGGTCACCTGGGTCAAATTGGGGCACTTGTGTAAGGAGAACAAGGGGGAAAGGAAAAATTGTGCCTACTCCAAGTTGGGGTGGTATATGGAAGACAGTATGCTTAGGTTGGCTTAGGGGAAGGGGAGAATGCCTGGGTTGATTTTAGGAAGGAGGGAGGTGAATGCTGGGGTTGGTTCGGTTTAGGTTAAGAACATAAGATATGCCAAACTGAGTCAGACCAAGGTCCATCGAGTCCAGTATCTTTTTTCCAGTAGTGGCCACTCCAGGTCAGAAGTACTTGTCAGGTTCCCAATAATGTACACAGATTTCATATTGCTTATTCTAGGGTAAGCAGTGGATTTCACTGGTTGAGGAATGGGAGCAGGAAGAGTGCACCTGAGTCTTAGAGGAGGCAAAGAAAGAGTGTTGGGCTTTGTCTGGGGAGAAAAAGGATTTAAGGGGAAAGGGGGAAAAGGGGAAAAGAGAGTATTTGGGCTGGAAAGAGGATAGAGAAGTGGGGCTTGGGCACTGAACTTGAATGGAGAAAGAATTGGGAGGGGAGAGATATAAAAAAGACCAAATGGGGGGGTTGAGCTAGGAGATGGAAAAAAAACCAAGAAAGACAGTGAGTACTTTGAAATAGCAGAAGCTGGTGCACCTAGGCTGATGTGAGGTGATGGGTTAGTGAGAGGAGGGGGAGGAATTCAGAACCCTTTGGTGAATTCCCCTGGAAATGAATGTTTGCAATTATATCTGAAGACCATTAAAGTTAGACCTGTAGGAAGCTCTTGCCGAGACCCTCTGTGCTAGACTGGATATGCCATTTAGTCTTGAGGGTACGTTTACTAAATGGCGATAAGGGAACATGTCTTTCCGAGCAGTAAGGGCAGTGATAAGGGGTTACTGTTCAGTAAGTGTGCTGGGCGTGTTAGAGGCGTTCCGGCGTTAAGGGGTGGTAGTGGACACTTAACGGGTGGTAACAGGACATGCTGCATTAAGGGTTGGTGGTGGCCCTTAATGTGCAGTAACAGGACATGCTGCGTTAAGGTGTCTTGCATGCACTTTAATGCAGGAAAGCCTCTGAAACACTGAAACGGGGACAGGGAAGCAATTGGAGAAGGTATGGATGCAAGCACAGTTGATAGCTAAAGGAGTTGATTCACCTGATGCCTAGCTATGTCAGTATGTGTGATGAGCATGTTGACCATACAGCAGGCCTGTGCTGTCGACTAGGTAAGATAGATGGCTACCTAGTGATGCTGGTCAGTGTGGGTGGTGGTGGCAGCGGAGTCAGCGGAGAGGTTGCAGCACTGGGGTGGGGGGGGGGCGCTGTGATAGGCGTGCAGTACTAGATGCTCCTGAAAGCATACATTGTGCTGTAAGCTATATTATAGTGTCTGTGAGGTGTGAACATGCATCCAGATGTATTGTCAGAGTGTGGCACACCATAGGCCAGGACAGTGTCTGGGTGGAGGCAGCATATTCCTGATGTAGGCAGCAAAGTGAGGATTGTCCATGAGTGCTCATGTGGGGCAGTCACTGGAGATGTGTGCATGATATGGCTAACTGCTGCCAAAAACCCTTGATGGCCATGGTGAGGCAGTTTACTGGTATATACATGAATCCCCTTGATGGCCAAATGGTGGGTGCAGGGCTGTGCCATGGATTTTCCAAGCAGAGAGTTTGCAATGCATGTGGTGGGTGGATGTATGGGATCTTACTGGCCAAAAGCATTTGGTGTGTGTGATTCAAGAGTAGCAGTGCCATGGGGTACATGAAACAGCATTTGTGTGGGTGGGACTGGTGCCTCAGCCTGCGCATCTGCAAGACAATACACCCGACAGAGTGACATGATAGAAAGGGACAAGTTGAACCCATTTGCCCCATGTGGAGCAAGTAATGATAGCAGGACAATGTAGAGGATGGCTATTCAATGAGTATTATGTGTCTGAATGTATGAGATATAGCCTCCTTATGTAAAGCTGAGAGGTCACAATGATGGCACAATAGAAAATGCATCCATAACAGTTGTCCCAGTCATCTGCTGCGTATGCATCACTAACCCGCTGCAATGGGCCACGTCAGCCACTAAAGCCATGCTCTCAGATATCCATGATGAGGAATGCCATGTTGGTCTACCCAACATGTGGCTATAATGCACAGAAACATAGAAGGATGATTGTCTGTAGGTCATAGCAGAATCAGGACTGTGAAAGGTAGGAAAGTGACTGAATAGCACCCAGGCACAAAATGAACAAGTGGGAATCAAACCCTGGACCTTTTACTATGGAGGCTTTATACTAACCAGTAGGCTACAGCTCCACACAGATGCCTAGTGTCTGCAGATCTCTGATCAACCTGTTTGCTGGTATAGATTTAACCCTCCACTATCCATGATGCACTGCACATATAAAATAGCAGTCTTCAGCTGAAGAACCAATGGAGAATGCACTGATCCAGCACATCAGCTCAGGAGGATGCACTGATTGCATGTACTACATGCACATAACAACTGCAAGCCGTGCTGCAGAGCAATTTCAGCTGTCACCCTGAGGGTTAGGATGGGTGCCCAGCACCTGGTATACTGAACTTGCACTGTTAGAGCTGGTCTTGGCTGACTGTGCTGTAGGTTCACATCACTGCTTGTGTGTTATACTTTTTCTCCTTGTTTCCTGCATGCTGTAAGTGGTGGTGAAAGGTTTGTCCTGTGTTCTGCCCATGTTGGACAATAACTCTTTTAATAACAGTGTAGGTCAGTGCCCAGTATCAAAATGCTGTAGCAATAGTCACTGTAGTAGGGTTATGTAGACTGGCATGGGGCTACTGTCCTGCTATGACCCCAGTGAGTAGGCAACGAACCACTGCTGCCCCAACCATTGAGAACCAACAATCAACCACAGCAAGTGCCCCTGCTTCTTTTCACAAACCAATTGCAGTTGGTCCAGTGGTCAGCATGCATGACATGTGCTTAGAATTACCACGAGCACCCTGCCTTAGGATACCCAGCATTTTGCTCAGTGATTAGCATGCCAGACATTATGATAGCTGTATGTGGATATACAGCCATGCCATGGTCACTTTTTGGTCATGTTGTGGCCACCCAGGCAATGCATGTGGCAGACTGGCACAATGACTTCTCAGCCATTGACCCAACCATTGAGGCAGACAAATCCAGGCCAATCTGCACTGTTTCAGGTGATACCCACAATCCTCTGCCTTGCGTTATTCACATTTTAAAACAAAGGCTGGGAACTATTTGGACAGTGTGAGCCAAAATGAAGCCACAGGACAAAAGGGAGCCATACTCACACACACACTTTCATTGACACACTGTGCAAAAGCGGGGGTGGTTGGCATTCCTGCTTGCCACTCTTGTCTCAATGTCAGCTCAAGGATTGATAACATGTGCTCTGTGTGCAGGCGTTATTGGCCTCACAACACATTGTTACCACCTGGTCAGTGTGCTAGTAGCCTCCAACCAGCTGTGGATAGTGGAGCCTGTCAGTGCTGCTGATGGGTGTTTCCACCCTTGCTGGCTGCTTCCATGGGGGTTGCACATGCTGGAGCTGTACTTGCACTGTTGGCTAAACCTTGTCCACAGGAAAATGCAATACAGAAACCCCCAGCAAGAATCTGAACCTTGACCCACTACACATATACACACCAACTGTGTATGTTGCACCACAGTGCTGCCATATGGTAGTAACAGCCCCTGTTACTGACAAGCTCACCTTTGGCTGGCCTTTGGCACATGCTGCAATGTGCATGGTGCACAGGACTAGAACAAGGCTTCTATTTGCTGCAGGCTGGTGCTGCTGCCCATGCCACCACCACCACCATAACATGCAGACATGCCCGTGTGCTGTCAGTGATGGTGGTATGCATTCCCAGCATGTTAAACATGTGGGTTAGGTGGGTGGCTTGGGTGCAAGGTCCGGATCGGGGGGAGGGGGGTCAGAGGCACACATGGATGGCCATGCAGCCACCCCTACCAGCTGACTATGCAGGGGCCCCATCACTGCCTGTCACTGATATGTCTCAGGGGGAGGATGGCATCTACTGCTTTGGTATTTCCCTTGGCACCTGCATTTTCAAGCTACCTGGATGGTTACAGTTGCAAGCGCTATCAGCCTCTTTCTCTACAGGTGGGTTCAGCAGTTGGTGGGGGAGGGGCCCGCTGGGATCTCTGCCTAGGGTGCCATGTCCCTTGGACCACCCCATGTGGCAGATCTCCTTTCCACAGCTGCCATATGTCTGTGTTTTGCCAAAGGCACTGTGTGATCATGATGGACATCATAGATGGTGCAGATGGGGGGATGCCCCTATGTGCAGAGGTTACAACAGTTAGGCCCTGTTAACCTGGAGGACAGATGGCCAAAGGGAGATATGCTGGGGGTCTATGCATTACTGAATGGTGTGGAATGGGTAAATGTTGATTGATTGTTTGCCCCATCAAAATGTGGGTGGACAAGGGGACAGACAATGCTGCTACAGTGTAATGCATTCCGGACTGATAGGGGCATATAGTTTGTCAGGCAACTCATAGGCAATCTCTGGTACTCTAATCATGAAGATGTTGTGAAGGCTCCTCGTGTAATTGTGCTTAGTGAAGGTTTGGTTGGACTCCATTGCACCATTATGCAGGGGGCAGTGTGGATCCACAGCTTGCCCCACTACAGGCATCGTTGAACATCGGTACATTTTAAGAATCCAGCTAGGTACTTGTGAGTGTGATTGGCCACTGTGGGACAGAGGATATGGGGCTTGATGGACCATGGTCTAACTCAGTATGGCATATCTGCAGATCCTCTGTTCTTATGCCACTATGTGCCACCTGGGCAGCTTCCTGGTACACAATGTCCACTTGCACCTACCACTGCATGACCAACGTGCTACCCCCTTTGCTCCATTGGCAGCATCAACATGGTGTCCTTTCCTACTTGTGCACCGTGTTGTTGCTGCTAATGGAGTACTACTCTCACTGACTTGGGCTTCCTTGTCATTTCGTCACACTGCTCACATTAAAATAGGCTCTCTCCCCTCTGCAGACACCCTTTCCATGAGGTTTTACTTTGCGGTAAGGTTACAGGCATTAAGGGGCTCTTAAGGGTGTTAACGCAAGAGGTGTTAAAGTAACACACAGTGTTACTGTCCCTTCTCTGCCTACTTTCTGCCCCTTCACGCCCGCTCTCCGCTTCTTGTTCCCTTTACGCTTGCAAGAGCTTTTACTCATGGAAACTCAGCATTTCTGCAGCATTAAGGGGACATGTGTGTCATTACCACACATAAATGGCACGCTTGCTCCCTTACCACCGTTTAGCAAACATACCCCTTTATCTGCCATCATGTGCTTATGTTCTCTGTTACTATGGCTGAATATCAAGCTACTTCTCAGAACTGTAGTTCTAGGATTAAATATTTGCACTATTTCGTCCTATTGAAAAAAGTAGTTTCTATGCTGTTTGTCTGTTATTCATGTCAAAGACGAGTCAAAAAAGAAAAGAAGGGGATGTCTTTAATAGATAAGTCTAAGAGGCAAACTGAAGGACCACAGTCACAGAAAAATGTATCTATTACACAGATCCCACTCACTTCTCTGATATGAATGACAGTTTTTAGGGTACAGTCTGTCTTCCATTACTGGAATTCCAGGGACAGCACCAGAAATCTCAATATATTCCTTACTTTATTATTCATTAGCTTTTAGCTTACACCTTTCCCATAATAGCTCAAGGTCAGTTAAAGGCAGGTACAGTAGGCATTTCCCTGCCCTCAGAGGGCTTACAGTCTAAGCTTGCAGCTGAGGAAGGGGAGGGTTAAGTGACTTGCCTACGGCTACCAGGAGGATTTGAGCCCTGGTCTTTTTGGTTCCAGGCTGCTCCCCTAATCACTAGGGTACTCCTTCACTTGGTGTTTAAACTAGAGCCATTAGTTTTTAATATATATTAGTTAACCTGTTTATTGACCGTGGGCACAGTATTCGTTAACATATAACCCTGGGCTAGGCTAGAAGGAGCATAACATACCTGCAACCTTTGATTTGTAGTTTGAATTCACCGTTATGGAGAGCTGCATGATGGGGTAAATCTGAATTTTAACCTCTACCCCAAAAGTGGTGCGTACTAAGATGAAGTATGAAGAGAGACTGACGATTTCAAAATCATCTAAAATAAAACAGAAAGATCAGTTTAGAAACTGGCTCAACAAATATGAGGACATACAGGATTTGGCAGAACACGCATCACAAATCATGTGATGAAATGTACAACTTTTTAAGCCACTTAAAGGGCTTGCTTAACTACAGACAGCACTTAGGTGTGAACATAACATCTACAAATAGTTATGATTTGTGTTTGGTTCATTTAAGGGCCTAAATCAAAACATGCATCCAAAATCAATTTAACGTATATTAATCTAGCAAAATATTATGTGAACCCTAACATGCATTCAAAATGTTTATTGACAAAAATGTGTGAAACAATGCTGAAAAAATGACCAAAAATGAGGGAAAAGTCCAAAAATGAACCCAAGATGAAATTTCTCTGAGCACAAAGAATCATAGATCCATTTTCTCCAAATAAGATCCAGTGAAATAAATGCCACACCGATCTAACCAAGCCCATTTGTTGTATGGTTTATCCCACTATGGGGGTCAATTTATTAGAAGTCACCTAAAGTTACGCACCAGCAACGTGTGTAAATCACAACATTTCAGTGACTGGCACACATACACTAAGCATGAAGGGCCAATGGCATGTACTTTCATTCTGGGCTTATGTACAGGAAGAGTTTGGGGAGAGCACAGGCAGACTGCACAAGCACCCTGGTGAATTACTTAACACTATAATTTATGTGCCTTCTTGAACAAATCAAGGCATGAGCGTTGTGTTTAGATTTAATACTCATGCTAGACCATTTACATCCCTATTTTATCTTGCATATTCTGCACAATAAATATATTGGGTTTGTGCCACCAAGTGTACTTTTATGCCCGGAGCAATTTTACAAGAGCCATTTAAATGTGGATAAAATTACCCCCAAGGGAGTACGTTTATAAGGTATTTATTTGTTTATTTGCATTTTGGTATGAGGGTGAAAGGGGATTGATTCAGAAGTAATATGCGGAAATATTTCTTTATGGAAAGAGTGGTAGATGCGTGGAATGGTCTCCCAGTGGAGGTGGTAGAGATGAGGACAGTGTCTGAATTCGAAAAAGCATGGGACCAACACAGAGGATCTCTAAAGGAAAAGAGGGACTGTTGTAATGATTGATATGAAGGGACAGACTAGATAGGCCATGTGGTCTTTTTCTGCCATCATGTTTCTATGCTTCTATGCACCCACGCATCATTCTGGCTTTCGCCGTTGCCTTTTCTACTGTTTAGCCACTTTAAGATTATCAGAAACAATCATGCCCAAGTTCCACTCTTCTTTCATAGACAGAAGTATTTCACCCCTTATATTGTATGTGCAGAGTTCTGCTACAGATGTACATTCTCAGGGCTGAAAACAACGCATGCAGTTTTGATTTTTCAAAATTACAAACATTGTTTTAATCAGAAAAAGTGCACACATTAAAAGTAGGTCCATATCTCTGCAGGTTTCTGTTCATTCAGTGATTTTTTAAAAATGAAAGTAGCAAGGTGCCCTTGTAATCTCAATCTCTTCCTCAGTCCCACCGCTGCATGAACTGTAGGATGGGCAAGTTCCAGAAAGGAAATTAAAATGGCTATAACTCGTAACTTGTTGCAATCACTTTTCAAATTGTCCTGGACCCATTCACTATATTTCATTGGAAAAAATCCTGAAAATGAATTATTGATATTAATGTGACCTCCTTTGAAATATATTGACATATTAAACATGGCATTTCCTTCTAAAGTTCAGTGGGTCACTTTAAAACAAGGGTTTTGAATAGGGATATGCTTTTGTTTTGGAATGAAAGCTGCAATCCTGCACCCTATATGCACATCCGTGAGCAGCGCACGCTATTGCACAATAGGGCACACTTTAAAAAAACGATACAAAACAAAAAAAACCTCCAGAAAACCCCTAACGAAATGAAGTGAAATTTTTTTCCGTGCACACCCCTAGTTCTCAACCCAGTGCTTGGGTCACACCTAGCCAGTCAAGTTTTCAGAATAACCACAATGAATATGCATGAGAGAGATTTGTATGCACTGCCTCCATTGTATGCAAATCTATCTCAATCATATTCGCTGTAGTTATCCAGAAAATCTAAATGTCTAGGTGTTTCCGAGGACTGAGTTGGGAACCTCTGGTGTAGAAGGACTTGTTAACTAAAGGGAAAGCATCAGGAAAGATTCAATCAACACTGACCTTGGATGAATGGTAGCTGGGTCTGGATCTCATTGACGTATACAGCTCCATATTGGTTCACGTTAATTGTCTGAAGAGGAATGAAGATTGAACACAAACATGAGAAAAATGACTTGCATGCTACATCAGTCTGTCTCTGAGTTACTGAGGCTACAGAGTGGATTTTCATAGACTTAAGCACTCTTTGAAGAGATAAAAATAAAGCTAACCTACCTAAGATAGACATATGGGTAAGAGGTTTTTTTAACTTCTTAAAGTACATGAATACTTTAAACACAGAGAAGAGGCGCCGTGGGAGTGTTTTAGAGGCATCGTGAGTATAGGCAGGGCCGGTTTAAGATTTTGGTGTCAGAGGCAAAAGCAGACAGCAGGCTCCAGAGAGTGAGGGGACTGGTATCAGAGATCCCAATTATTAGGGAGACAGAAGAGATGTAAAAGTGTAGAGGAAGGCAACACTTTGAAGCTACACATGCTTATGGCCCTAAAGTAAGCAGAGGAGTCTCCTTTTCAACCTGGGTATTTGGTGCCTCAAAATTTGGCATCCTAGAAAGAAACCTATATTAACTACACCTAAATCTGGGCCTGTGCAAATCTGGGACATCTACTGTAAGCCAGATCATCTGAATTCCCCTCCCCCCCAGGTACATCCAGATGCAGACATGATTTCACAAATGTGGACGTGCTCGATATGGACGTCTGCAGGAGTGTCTACATAGATGTTCCCAGAATAGTATTTCAGAACCTGGATGTTAGGACTAGCCTAATGGTTAGAGTAGTGGGCTAGGAACAGGAAGCCAGAGCTCAAAGCTCACTGCTGCTGTCATTGTGATTGTGCTGAGTACTGGGGATGGTGGAGTGCTTTCTTCTCTCTACATCCATTGGGAGCTTTTCAACCAAAACAAGCACTTTCCAGATGCTTATTAAAGCCTGGAGCAGGTCTAAACTTACATGCGACTCTGGACATTTCTGAGATCAGATAGTGATGTCCACGTTCCTGGGAAGGCTCCAGCTACACTTCCATTCAGATTGGGACATCCACATACCTAGCTTCTAAAATAGCTCTGGAGATGTCTCTATGTGCATTTTCAGACATCCAAAGCATGAATAGGGCTTCCAAAATAACCCCCTATGGGCCTGATTCTATAGTGGGGCTGGACCTCCCGGCATTCAGTCCTAGCTAGGAGTTGCCACTGAGTAAAATATGGGCTAAAAGTTAAAGTCTGAAATGGACATTTAAGAGCAATTATGGAAACTTTCCAGATTCCTGATTAGATCATCATGTCAAGCAATGGAGCTTCCTGTAATTTCAGGATTGCCCACCGAGATCACAAATGTGTTAGTGATAGCACAAAACATTAAAAGCAACATAAGTTGTTTCCTTTTGTGTAAAAACCTGTTAAAGGTTGGAACAAAGATAATTCAATTCTTAAAAATATAATTTCATAAAGCACCTCTTAACTATTATAGAACGTATTCTTTGGTGTTGGGCACGAGTCTGTATTTTGATATGTAACAGTAAGAATTAAGGTTAAGTGTCATTTGCCTTCAAGAGCAGGGCCAGCCACAGAGTTGGTTCAAAGTGTTGGTGCCCTAGGAAAACCTTAAGCCTTATTACCCCCCTGGCTATCAGCATCTATTCTTCAGTTTTTTGCCACCCCTCAGATGCTGCCGCCCTAGGTGACTGCCTAGTTTGTCTGATTGTTGGGCCAGCCTTGTTTGAGTGTTAATGTTATACAAGCTTCTATATACAATGTTACGTAAAAATCTACACTGCATTCCATAGTAAAAAAGCAAGAAAAGGCTAAAAATTCATTCACCAGAAGCTTCGAGTGAGTTCCTTGGAATTCTGACTCCTTTTCTTCCTGAGTAGTGCCCATTTCCTTTTTGCTTATTTTGTCTTAAGAGACGCCAAGTACTTACCTTTTTATTGACTATTATGAAAACACTTTTCAGGCAGGTTACGGTTGTTTTTACTCCACACTGAACAATCTCGCCAAGAACCACAAAGGTGCCGTCAACAAAATCCTGCAGTCAAAGAAACCACAAATAAGACAATATCTTAGCATCTGCCGTGCAGTCTGCTGTGCAGAGGCACACAAACATTTTGGAAAGAGGTTTACAAAACCTCTTCAAGCAACTTCCTCAAAAGAGCGAGACGGCCTGGGTGTGGGCTGCCTGATCTATTTTTTTAATAGGTTCATGAGAATATGTACGCTTATGACAACGTTGACTGGGATTACTACTGTTGCTGTTGTTACTTTGAACTCTCTGCCAATAAATAATAATAATAAAAAAAGATCATTACTTATTTATTTATGTATCTTTTTTTTTATTTAACAATTCTTTTATGCTGCTTTATCTGAAAGTCAAAACAGTGTACATAAACTGAGCTTGGAGTGGAAGAGTAGCCTAGTGGTTAGGGCAGCAGCTTGGTACCAGAAAGGCCAGTGTTCAAATCCAACTGATGCTCTTTGTGGCCTTGGGTAAGCCACTTCATCCTCTGTTGCCTTAGGTAGATTGCAAACCCTCTGGGACCTTAAATGACCACCGGAAAGGTGTGAGCTAAATATTAATAAAGAAAATGCAAAAGAAACTCAACTTACTTGTACATGGAACTTAGATTTGATATTCAATTAACTTATACTTGGTATTTAGGTTAGATATGCAACAGTCACTTAACTCAGTTTGCAATAAATACATGGTCACATCTTCTTGGTAGACATGTGGATTGCTTTGTCTTCAGGCATCATGCCTTCCACTTGGACAAACCATCCTTACCATTCCCCCTAGCTGTATCCCATGTCTACAGCTGTTGTCTGTCTCTAGGAGACTGTCAGCTCCAATGAGTAGGGACTGTCTTTCACATGAGTCCGTGCAGCGCTGCATACACCTTGTAGCACTATAGAAATGTTCAGTAGTAGCAGTACTTAGATGTCTTTCCTACTAACCCCTAAGTGTTCACTCCCACTCCCTTCATTGATCCGGGGCCTCCCTGTTATGTCTTCCCCCTCATTCTTACGTTCACTTGGACATCTCCCTTTCTCTTAGCTTGGTCCTGTCTTTGGAATACTCTTCCTCTCTGTATTCACCGTGAGAACTCCTTCCCTACGTTCAAGAAGGTCATGAAGACCTGGCTTTTTGGCCTTGTTTTAGATGACCTCTCCCTTTCCTTTCCCCACTCCACTTTTTTTCTGCCTAGTTAATTTTGGATTTTCATTGTAAACCCCCTGATGCTTTATCTTCCTCTCTTCTCACGCTATACACATGAAGGCACATTTTACAAAGAGCCATTTGGGATATCAAGCGCATCCAAGTTTGGGTACAATTTCACAAACATGGACATACCCAATATGGATGGCTGCAGACCCATCCACAAAGACATCTCCAGTATAGATTTAATACTAGGGGACATCTAAGAGACATGCAGCAATGGTGCAAACATAAAACAAGGGTCCCAAAAACACAAAATGTATCATTGTGAGTATGGAGAATACTTGAGATAGTGAAGTGACAAATTCTCTACACCTTCCAGAGGTTTCACCTTCTTGCTGCTTATTTGTTCCTGGAGCAGCTCTAAATTTGTATGCAGACGCAGACATCCCTGAGGATTCTGAGATTGATTGGGGACGTCTAAATTCATAACTCCACCACAGACATACTCTGCCACACCTCCTGCCTATTTGGACATCCCCACAGCGGAGACATCTAAAATATCGATTTATAAAATGACTCCAAGGACATCTCTGTGATTTGGATATCTGCATCCATGTTTTCGAACGTCCAAATCATGTCTAAGTGATTTAAATGACCCTCTGTCACCAGTTAGTTGGTTTTGATTGTAAATCCCTCTGATGGTCCTTACATTTGAAGGGCAGTAGTAAATGTGTATAAATAAATAAAATAGCTGGATTTTGGCATTTAGAGCTGCTCCGTGACAGGCGTAAATGTAAAGTATGTGCACATTTTACATAACTTCCTAAACTATACTTGGACGTGCAGTTTTGTAAAATATGCCACTTGTAATTGCCAATATCTAGAGATGTAAGTGGGGAAAATCGACACCTATAAGTGTTAAGTGTTACCACTCAGGAGCAGCGGAACGCCTCGGTGATTGGTGGGGCCAAGCTCCGTCCTCAAGCTCCGCTCATAAGCTCCACCCCCAAGCTCATGCAGCTGATTTTGATATTATTCATTATTCCATACATTCCTCATAACACACAATGCTAATCATAAAATTAAAGTACCAAAAAAAGAAATTATATTGTATGTAGAGTAACTTTAACAGTCATTTATATTGAACTTTACTCAAGGAGGTCCAGGCTTTAGATATGCAAAGTACACATTACTAATTTACTAAATAATGTATGCTTAAAAACAACACCTTTGACAAATCTTCACCAAATTCATACAGACCTATTTCAAGCATACCATTCATGGCAAAACTAATTGAAAAGACGGTTCAAATTCAAACGCAGGAATATATAGACAACTCAGCACCCCTTGATGATCAACAATATGGTTTCTGCCCTCGCCATGGAGTAGAGACACTTTTAACTGTCCTAATTGACACACTCGTAAGAGGGATAGATAACCCAAAGCAAGCGTTCTTATTCCTATTCATAGACATATCTGCGGCTTTTGATAGTGTCCACCATACCATAATGCTCAATAATCTTAAACAAATAGGGATAAAATCAACAGTGCTAAACTGGTTTACCTCATATCTAGGCAATAGAACTCAAACTGTCAGAATAGGAAACAACACATCTAACACATACAATCAGGAAATTGGCCTACCCCAAGGTTCTGCTCTATCAGCCCTCCTATTTAATATTTATATAAAACAGGTCTGTAACATTTTCAAAAAATTCAAGGTATACTATCATTTGTACGCAGACGATCCCCAATCTACCACTTAAATTACTCACTGAATGTTTCAACGAAATTACCACCTGGCTAAATAACAATAACCTCGCCATCAATCACTCCAAAACCGAAGCACTAATTGTAACCAAAAACCAATCATACTCTCCCCCACCACATATTATACTTCAGGACCACGAAATCAAAATAAAGAATGAAGTGCGATATTTAGGCGTCATACTGGATGCACATCTCAATATGAATATGCACATAAGAAACACAACAAAGAAAATTTACTTCAAGCTCAGAATCTTAAAACAACTACGTCCTCTAATACATTTACAAGAATTCACGAAAATAATACATGCAATAACCACCCCTCACTTCGACTTCGCCAACCTAACTCTATTAGGGGTAAAGAAACAAAACATCAAAAGACTCCAACTTGCTCAAAACGCAGCGGCCAGAACCATCATGAATGTCCCACCATTTCATCACATAACACCTATACTGGCAAATCTTCATTGGCTACCAATACAAAGCAGAATCCTATACAAAACACTAACAACAACCTTCAAGGCTCTAAACAATATGGTCCCACGACCCTAAAAAATCTCATATCTAAAGAATCAACCAATAATCTACATAGAAGAGACCAAACAAACAAATTAAGGACCCCAAAAGAATACATAAAAGCTAAAAAGACAACTAACAAAAAAGCATTTTCCCATGAGGCCCCCATTATCTGGAATGACCTCCCAGAGGAAATCAGATCAATAATCGAGATCAAAGAGATCCGTAAGAATCTAAAAACACATCTGTTTAAGGCACACTACGGCTATCAACAAACTCCCTCTCCCAACAAGAAAACGGATAACAACACTGTTTGACTGAGTGACACAAAATTGACATGATCCAACACCTTCCACCCCTAAGATTTTACACTAGTTTAGAAATTTATAATATCTTTTTACGTCTTATGTAATGCACTCATACCCCAATTGTATATAGTTACCAAAATGTTATTTGTTTTTGCACAATTTTCCTTTGTTTTAAGATGTTCCTTGTAAATGATTACTGACTGTTTTGTTGTATAATAGTTACACTGTTTCAGACGTTCATTGTAAAACAGACATCAGCCTGTTATATTGTTGTTAAATGTAAACCGCACCTGATCTCTGGAAGGTGCGGTATATAAGCGACTGTTAATTTAATTAAATTAAATTACACAAACTGAAAAACAAATAAGGTCATAATGCACCATACTGAAAACTGCTTGCTTGCAAATACGAAGACAAATACTTAGTGAGAGACAGCACATCATCCATTTTTATTTATTTACTATGCTTTCTTGCTGTTTTGAACACTCTATACACTGTGATGCATAGACCAGGAGATGAGAAATAAAAGTATTTCACGCATACAAAATTGTGCGAGGGACACAAGCAATTATTTGGCTTCTGTGATAGCTATAGTGCACACCATAGTGCAAATGGACATGTTTTAAGAACCACAGCACAAAAAGGATGAAACTATCTAGAACCCAAGAGCAACACAAGCAACTTAACTATTAGGCTTTGTATGGTAGCTTCTGGTCATGCGCTGCCCAAGGGCGATGCGGAGTTATGTGCGGAGACTAATTGCGGGGCTGCATTTGCATAGCCACTGGACCTTATTTGCATACATTTATTTTATTTTAAAAGGTATATGTTGCCCATCTAAAATTTTAGGCGACTTTCAAAGGAGCCCTTCATTAATCTCTGTTGTCCTGGCAATGACTTAGGGACATGTTTTTACTAAATATTAATGTGCGTTAAGTGCCACTGGGCCAAAAGAAATATATGGGTGTTCCTGCACTTAACGCACATGAACATTTGTGAATGCGCATTAACTTTTAGTAAACATGCCTCTTAATGAGTGTCTGAATACCATTTGCATGGGCAGTGAGGATAAAGAGACTATCAGTTTTCTACATTTCTGTACTCCAAGAAGTACTATAAACCCATTTAGCCCCCATGCCGTATCATAACAGCACTACCAGGACTCACAAAGCACCATACTCTACCTATCAAAAGGCATCACTACAAATATTAAACCAATACATCTCAGAGAATACCAATACATCTCACTGGAGGGAAGAGAACAAGTGGGACTGTCAAATAGAAACTACATGAACAAAATACATCGGGTTGGTTACACATGTAGCAGATAGACCGTCACCGAACATGGAACAAGGGATCACAATTTAGAACTAGGAAGACAATAATTAAACTAAGAATCCCAAAAGCCAAACTTGGAATGTACGACACTGGAAAAATAAAACTATAAATTAATTTCCTCTGTACAAAACAAAATGCAAAGATGTTAGTGATGCACATTTCCCAGAGCTGACATATTCCAGTTAATAAATTCAAAATAAAAAAAGTATTTTTCTACCTTTTGTTGTTTGAGCATTTTATTTTTCAGTTGCAATTGCTCCAGTCACTTTCTTCTGGTTTCTTCATGTCTTTTGCTAACTCTCTATTGTCTGCTGTCCATTTGTCCTTTTTTCTCTCTTCTAGTTTTTTCCATTCTCTCTACATCTGCCTCTAATATACTGATCTTTCCCCTTTTGCTCTTTTCTCCATTTCTTTCTTTATTCCTTTTTCATCCACTCAAATTTCACCCTTCCATCCTCAATCCCCACTTACTCTCCAATACTCAGCCAATCAGAGATTTTTCTTCCCTCTCACACAAAATATCTGCTCACCATCCTCACTCCACCAGCTTCTTTTTTTCTCCCTCCAGTTCCAGCCCCACCCCCTTCTGGTCATCCCCCAGCATTAGCTTCCTTCTTGCTCTAGCCCCTCCCATCATCCACTCCCTTCCAGTCTCATTTGCCCATCCCCCCCACTACAGCCTATTTCCAGTCCTAGTCCCCCAGTATCAGTCCTCCTCCATTCTCTCCCAGCATCTGCACCCTTCCAGTCGCAGTCCCCCATCCACCAGCATCAGCCCATTTCCAGTCCTAACCCCCAGAATCAGTCCTCCTCCAGTCCCTCCCAGCATCAGTTCTCTTCCAGTCCCAGTCCCCCATCCCCAGACCTAACCCCCACTATCAGTCCTCCTTCAGTCCCTCCCTGCATTAGCTCCCTTCTAATTCCACAGCACCAGCCCATTTCCAGTCCTAACCCAAGTATCAGTCCTCCTCTAGTCCCTCCCAGCATCGGCTCCCTTCCAGTCCCATAGCATCAGCCCATTTCCAGTCCTAACCCCCAAGTATCACTTCCCTTCCAGTCCCAGTCCCCCATCTCCAGGCCATTTCCAGTCCTAACCCCCTAGTATCAGTCCTCCTCTAGTCCCTCCCAACATCAGCTCCCTTTTAATCCCAGTCGCCCATCCCCTGCCCATTTCCAGTCCTAACCCCCCCAGTATCAGTTCTTTTCCAGTCCTTCCCAGCATCCACTCCCTTCCAGTCCCAGTCCGCCACCACCCAACATTAGCCCATTTCCAGTCCTGGCCCCCAATTCCCATTCCATTCTAGCCCCCAGTCCTCTCCCCCCAGCCAGACACCAAAAGGGGCCCCACCCTGACCTGCTTCAGAAGGAGCCAGGGAGGCCTGAAGCCCCAGCTCACCTCTGAAAAACTGCGGGAGTAAAGAGCAGCATTTGCCTTCTCTCCCGCTGCTGTGATATAAAGGAACCCGCCGGTGCGCTGAGTGCTGGGAGGTTAAATGGGGACAAATTGGACATTTTTCTTTTCTATAACAGTAATATCAGGCGTATTGTGTTCTAAATGTCAGCCTGTCTGTATTCGGAAGTCCAACAGGATCTTGACCAGCTCATTTTCTACAACGTTTTCTGCAACATGTTCCTAGAAGTCTTTTTCATCAGAAATACCATATTTATTTTACCAGATTCCAGTAGAGGATCTTTGCCACTCTATTGTACCTTTGTTTGTAGTCAGTCTGTGCAATTTTTCTACAGCTACTAATTATATAATCCACAGGTTCATCCTTGCATTTGCACAATCAACACTGGCTGTCATTCAAAATATTTTGATGTTTAGTTTTGATGGCATTAGTTTGCAAAGCCTCTTCATGGGTTGCCATTATCAATCCTTCTGTTTCTTTTTCAGTGCTCTGACGTTAACCAATCCCAGGTTAGGCTCTCATTCACCTTTCCTTCAATATTTCTAATAATTGATCATGCAACAGCTTCTCTTTCTAAGTTTCCATTCTATTCTGAATTATTTCTTTTATGTATTTTAGCAGTGTTTTAGTTCTTTTAAGGAACTGCAAATTTCCACAAGCAGTGCTACTTTACTTTTTGCAACAAAATAGAAACATAGAAACATGATTTATTTTATTTATTTATTTTATTTAGCTGTACTTATATCCTGCTTTTCACCGGGTCAAAGGGGGGGGGGGGTGTCCAACAGCAGGGAGGCCAACATTAAGGATCAAGACAGAATGTAACAGTACTAGACTTTAAACACGAGTCTATCAGTTGGTAGGGCAGGTCAGATTCAGCTTGAAATGGGGGATTGTCTGAGAGCAGGTAGTCAGTGCGAGATGTCCATACCAGGTCCAAGGTATTCATGAAACAGGAGGGTTTTAGCTGTTTCCTGAATGTGGGGAGATCTCTGTTGTTTCAGATCTGGTTGGGGAGTGAGTTCCAGAGGGAGGGCGCATACAGTTCAAATGCTCTGTTGCAGGCTTGTTGATTGAACTTTGTTCATTCTTGGGGGATAGTGAGGGTATTATTGGTGGCCTGGTGGGTTGGTCTGTTGTGAGTAGGTTGAGGGTGTAGAGTCCGGAGCTGGGAGGTCTGTACTTGATTGAGGGTTCTGTGGATAAGTAACAGAGATTTGTATTTAATCCTTGCTTCCAGAGGCAGAATGTGGAGCTCTTTCAAGGCTGGGGTGATGTGATCGTGTTTCTTGATCCTTTGGATGATTCTTACTGTGGTGTTGAGGGCAGTTAGTAGAGGGTTTTTGTGGGTGGCCAGGAGTCCATGATAGATTGCATTGCAGTAGTCCAGGTAGGGGAGCGTCATGGCCTGCATGACTGTTCTGAAGTCTTGTGGGTCAATGAGTGGTCTTAGTCGTTGTACCATCTTTGCTTTGAAGTATATCGTTCTAGCTGTTTTTTCAATCTGTTTTAAATGTCAGCGCTTGGTCAATGATGATTCCCAAGTATTTTATGGGGGGTTGAACTTGTATTTGGGTGGTACCCAAGGTGAGGTGCAGTGGTGGAAGGAAGGTTTGGTCTTTGGTCTTTTTAAGGTTGATTGATAGGTTGTTCTGTTGGAGCCAGTTGGTGACATCACTGAAGCAGTTGAATAGATGATTGTTTGTTGGGTTTGTGGTCATAATGCGTCCATAAAGCATAATGTGTAGATATGATAGTTGATGTTGTGAGAGTGTATTTATTTATTTTACATTTCTTATTTATCAAGGTGGTTTACATTGAACAAACTGAAATTCATAACTCCACCACAGACATGGCATTATAACTTGGAGATAACTATTTTACAGGGAACATGGGCAATGGAGGGTTAAGTGGCTTGCCTAAGTTGACAAGGAACACCTGTAGGACTAGAAACCCCAGTCCTTCTGGCCCAAGGATGCCGTTCTCTAGTGGGATTTGAACCCCTGACCTTCTGGCCTGAGGTAACTTGCCCCAACCACTAGGCCAATCCTCCCTCACATTATCATGCAGAGGGGCTGAAGGTAGATGTTGAAGAGCATGGCGGAGAGTGTAGATCCTTGGGGTACTCCTTGATGTTGTCAGAAGGGAGGGGAGGTTGCAATACTGGTGCGGATCAGTTGTTGTCTGTTGGTCAGGTAGGAGTGGAACCACTGTAATACTATGTGCTTGATGCCAATCTCTTGTAGTCTGCGTAGGAGGATGCTGTGGGAGATGGTGTCAAAAGCTGTGGATATATCCAGAAAGACCATAGCATATCCAACATAGAAACATGATGGCAGAAAAAGACCACATGGCCTATCTAATCTGCCCTTTCATATCAACTACTACAACAGTCTCCCTTTTTTCCTTTAGAGATTCTCTGTGTTTGTCCCATGCTTCTTTGAATTCAGATACTGTCCTCATCTCTACTACCTCCATTGAGAGACTACTCCACGGATCCACCACTCTTTCCGTAAAGAAATATTTCCGCATATCATTCCTGAGTCTACCCCCTTTTACCCTCATCCCATGTCCCCTCATAGAAGAGCTTGCTTTCAATTGACAGAGGTTCTCTCCCTGTGCATTTATACCATGGAGGAATTTAAATGCCTCAATCATATCACCTTTATCCCGCCTTTCTTCTAAGGTGTATATATTAAGATCCTTAAGTCTGTCCTCATATGCTTTATAATGAAGACCATAACCATTTTAGTAGCCACCCTCCAGACTCCATCCTGTTTATATCCTTTTGAAGGTGCAGCCTCCAGAATTGCACACAATACTCCAAATGAGGTCGCACCAAAGACTTATACACAAGCACTATCAGCTCCTTTCTTCTGCTGGTCATTCTTCTCCATATGCACCCAAGCATCCTTCTAGCTTTTGCCGTTGCCTTTTCTACCTGTTTAGCTACTTTAAGATCATCAGACACAATCACGCCTAGGTCTCTCTCTTCTTTAGTGGACAAAAGTATTTCACCTCCCTTTACGATATTGCTCCCTTGGATTGCTGTAGCCCAAATGCATGACCTTGCATTTTTTAACATTAAATCTCAGCTGCCAAATTCTAGACCATTCTTCAAACTTAGCTAGATCCCTCCTCATGTTATCTACTACTTCCTGGGTGTCAACTCTATTGCAGATTTTGGTATCATCCACAAAGAGGCAAACCTCACCGACAGCCCTTCCACTATATCACTAACAAAGATATTTAAAAGAATTGGACCAAGGACAGATCCCTGGGGCACACCACTGGTAACCTCCTTCTCCTCAAGGTGAGCTCCATTTACCTGTACTCTTTGTCGCCTCCCACCAACCAATTTCCAACCCAAGAAGTAACTTTAGGGTCCATTTCTAGGGTGCTCAGTTTGTTTATGTCGCCTGTGAGAAACGGTGCCAAAGGCTTTACTGAACTCTAAATACACCACATCTAGGGCTCTCCTTCGGTCCAACTCCTTGGTCACCCAGTCAAAGAAATCAATCAGATTTGTCTGCCTCTGGTGAATCCATGCTTCCTCGGATTCTATAATCTGCTGGACTCCAGAAACCTCACTATTTTCTCTTTCAGCAGCACTTCCAATAATTTACTCACCACTGAAGTTAAACTAACCAGCCTGTAGTTGTCGACCACATCCTTACTTCCGCTTTTGTATAAAGGGACCGCATTTAGAACACAATTTTCTTCCTCAACAGTTTGCTTAATTTGTAAAAGCTGTGCTGCCTTTCCTGCCTTGCATTGTATGATCTAGGATGCAGTGCATGGTGCATTGTCTTCAGTTTTCTTGTTTGCCAATCAAGGTTAACCGATTTGCTTGGGTCTAGTCAATTACTCCTGCAGTAAATCTAACTACAGGTACTGCCCAGGTGTTTATTGCCTTGATAACGTTTCCATCATCAAGTTTTGATTTTAGAATTTTCCAAACTATTTTTATGTAGTTCTGCCTGATTTGATGATGATTATTATGATTCTTCATTTTATCAGTAAGAACTTGGGAGTTGTTTCTGATAAAACTTCCTTTACTGCTTTCTCAACAGCTTCAGGTCTGAGACAGTCAAGGGTGTGCAAAAGAGTAAATCTTTGCAGAACAGGAGCAAACAAACCTGATTTTTAAACATCAGAAAAAAGACTAAAGATTAATTATAGCCAGATATCTGGGCACTTTCGTGACTCAGGAAATTTACAGAACTGATGCTGTTGAGAAAACCTTTCAAGAAAAATTCTTTGTCCCTTTACACATCCAGAGGCAGGCATTTGCTCCACTGTAGGTAGGAGCAGCGTTGCATTGGCGTTGGGAGGACCTTGTGATTATTTGGCTGCTGGGTTTACCGTACCACAAATAAAAAATCTGAAAGCAGGAAGCTGAGTTTTAAATGCATTTTACAAAAATATCTAGAAGCAGATTGAAACAGGCAACAGACACCCTTATTTCAGAAGGATCTATACATGTAAATTGCAACATTTACACGTGGAGGTCATTTACATGTGGGAATAGTTATTTTAGAACGCTGTTATTTGTGTGTGTGGATCCCAGGACACATAACTTTCTAGGGGGCATTGGGGGGATGTGGTTTCGGCAGCCCCCAAAAATAGATTTGTATTTCCCATTTTATAATAGGAAAACACATCTATTTGAAAATATTTGCACCTGCCTCTTGCATCGATCCTTCAACCTCCCAATTCCCTCTCCCAGACAACACAAAACTACTATCTGACAATACCCCCTCCAACCTCATTGATGTCCCATTCTCCTGAAGTCCCTCCTACAGAGCACAGAAATGCCAACACCACCCTTAAACCTCCTTGAGAGTACACAGACCACCAACCCACTCCCAAACCTCTCCCAAGAGCACAAAAACCCACCTTACCCCCTCAAACCCTCCTGAGAGAGCAGAAACCCACAGCATCCCCCGAACTCCCCCGAAGAGTAATTTCCACTCCCCAGGCCCCCCCCCCCCATCCCAATCCAGTATCTAACAGAGGTTTCTATGGTAGGTACTGCTGGGGGCAGGAGTGATCCCCCAGACACTCTTGGCTCATGGATACTAGGGTTCAAAAGGCTCCAGTTGACCCCTTGCAGTAGTCAAGTGGTACTGCTGCTAGGGGTAGGCTGTTGCTATTTTTAATGGCAGAACCCATGGAGCAGGAGAATCTGTGGATCATTCCTGCCTCCACCACTACCCACAAGAAAACATCTGATAAATGCCAGGGATGGCATGGGCTTGGGCTGGGAAGTGTACCTTGCTTTCTGGGAAGTGTTCATGGGTGAGCTGGAGTTTCTATGCTCTCAGGGGAGGGGGTTTCTTTTGGGGCAATTTTTCCAAATGGATGAGTTTTGCGCATACCATGACAGTCATGAACCTCACCAAGAACAGTCCACCTCCCTGTACTCCAGGAACACTGGGCATCTCTACTCCCTTTCCTCTTACTGCCCCCTCTCTATATTTCGGTCACACCCTGTCCTATTTTAAACTGGTGTTCTTTTCCTCTTCTATAGCTTTTATTTTGTTTTATTGTGAAGCGCCCCGATGCATTGTTGAAGCGCGGTATATCAAGCTTTTTAATAAACCCCCACAGGCTTTTCTGCTGCCTTTGCTTTTCTATGCTTGGATTTCACTTTTCTCTGCCAAATGCAATGTTGAGAACTTTCACTTCCTGTAGATACGGCAGGACTTAGAGGATGAGAATATGGATGTTTAAATAAAGTCAGAATGTCGATGTTTTCTTCTCATTCTTGTAAAGGCCTTTTGTGTTCTGTTAGCGTTGGGTTTTACTATGGGTTGTAAATTTATAGAGAAATGTATCTCACAAAGTTTCCATTTCTTATAAATGACCTTAGATTGCTAAAAACCCATCCCAGCCAATTACTAATTGGCACCCAGCCGTCGCCCCACTGCTGACCTTATCTAACTATATTCTGCAAGGTTGGTTGTGTTCCAGAAGGAATCCCAGTCTTTTTGCTATTGCAATGATCACTTTTGTTATCTGCTAGTCTTTCTCTTTTTCTTTCTCCGGTTTCTTTGTATCTCCAGGACTGTTTTTACAAAACTGTAGCTAGTATCATGTTCGCATAAAATGTTTCTTGCAGTCGACAATGAACTTTACTAGACATTCAAGGCAAGTGTATAAATGGGCAATATTCCATGTGTGCACGTCTCTGTTCGCTACCAATCTACCTCTTCTTGCTGGTTCTGCAGAGATATTGCCTGTCGTGCTATATTGGGATAACATCTCATTTTACCAGCAACATGTCAGTTTTACTGTACATAACGCATCGTATGGAAAAAGCCCCAAACACTTGTCTTACCTTAGAAATGACATAGAAGCGGCAGTTGCCATGAAATATGTAATCCTTCTCATCGTATGTACTGATGTGGGAGCCTCCGGCTATGGAACAGTGTCGAGAACAGGGAAGCTCTGTATAGTCCCACTGACCATTCGAACAGTTCCTAAAAGTAAAGGAAACCAAATGTGCTGCTTTTATTTCTATTTGAAAAAAACAAATAAACCCCTACTAGTAGATTGTCAACGAGATTCACATTTAAGGTGCTGGTGCCCACAAGCAGATCTAGAGAGCAGTGGGGAGGGGGTGTTTCTTCCCCAAAGATCATAAAACATGATCCTAAAGCAAGTGGACTCAGGCTTTTGTAGAGTCCAGATATTTGGCACCTTTGGAATGCGCTGGTCTAGGCAGTTGCCTGTGCCGCCTATGCCTAAATCTGGAGGTCTGTTGCCATGCAGTGATTGCTCTGAACCTGTCTGATCATTTGGGCTAAACATTTTGAAATTATACGGCTTGAAATGAAGAGTAGATTAGTGGTTAGAGCAGCATGTTGGAAGCTTCTCGCACTGATTCTCCATGTGGTCTTGGGCAACTCACTTCACTCTCATTTGCTTCAGGTGCCATTTAGATTATAAGTCCGCTTATGTACGTGAACTTGTAGCTTGCCTTGAATTTGGGTTTATAAAGGTGAGTATTCAAATCCATCTGAGACATGGTCAGGGAGGTGGTGTAATAATACTTTAGAGCATGGGGCCAGGGCTGTGTATATCTTCTGCTTTTGCCTCTGTAGCAAACTTCGTGCATGATCTCATCATTAAGAGGGTCATTTTATAAGATGTGCCCAAGGAACCAGCCAAATCACAGTATTTTGGTGGTTTGCACACATTAAATGGTCACTTATACCACTATTCTGAAAGTACGTGCATCATATCGATGGTGTGTACTTTCAGGGTGGACATGAACAAGGACAGAGGTTGGGCAGAGAATGGGCAAAGTGCAAGTTATAAAATACTATAACTTACATGCAGTCTTGGAAACAATCTAGGTGCACTAGGGCTGGCATAAATGCTCGCACATAGACGTGCACTTTCCACCACAGACACCCCTTTGATGGACTACAAAGTTGTATGCATATGTGATACTGAAACAGAGGGATGTCAAACTGAAATCCTGGAGGGCCGCAAACCAATTTGGTTTTCTGGATAGCAGCCCGATTCCATCTCGGACGTACATGCCCTCTGTACGCCCGGTCTGAATCACACATACAGAGAGCATTGAGATTCTGATCCTGCGGGGCATGTCTAGCCCCGCAGGATCAGAATCGCGATCAGGCCTGTACATGCAGGCTGGGACTGCGATTCACCTTGGCCTGCATGAACAGGCCTTGTCCAACTAACTCAGTCAGGGCTTTTATATGGCGTTGCGGCACCATGGCATCTGGTTGCCCTGGCAACGCAGCTCCATTTAAAAGCCGTTATCCCCGACTGCCGGCTCCTGCAGCTAATTCCCTGCAGCCCAACCCCCGATCTGGCCTACTAGGGTCAGGGTCGGGCTGCGGGGAATACCCTCTGCTCCCTGCCACCTCTTCCCAGCCCCGGGCCCGCTGATCCTGCAGAATTGGGGAAATTATTCTACCTCAGAGGTGGAATAACTTCCCCGTACAAATTACCAGTCCCTAGCATACAGGGCAGACATTAGAATCGGCCCTGTACATCCAGGACTGGTGACCGCCCACTGCCCCCTAACTCCGCCCCGATCCACCCCTTCCCCACCCCGTCTTACTTCCCCATACAGCCAGCGTGGAACCAGTGGGGAGGGCCATGAATAGCGGGTATGGATATCCCATTGGGACATCCATCTCCGCTATTCGTGGGACAGAATACCCCTAATGTATATTCATGAGATATATTTACATATAATGGAGGCACTGCATGTTAATATATTTCATGGATATTCATTAGGGATATCCTGGCTGATTTGCTGCCCTCCAGGATTGCAGTTTGTTGTTTTTTTTAAATTTTATTTTTATTGAATTTTAACAAACAAATCAAGAATACATCTTGAAACGGAAATAAAGATGGATACCACAAAAAAACACAATATACAAAAAAAAAGGAAACAATATGTATAACAAAGCACACATTTGTCCTCATAAGGAAATTATACATGGTCCCCCTTACTCTAGCTCTCAAAAAAGGGGGAAACAATGAATCGATAATATAACTTTATCAATATACAAAAAGGAAATAGGATGAGCTAAACAGTGGCATAAAAATTTACTCAACAGGAACCGGCAGAGCATCTACCCCCCTTCAGAGACCCTAGCATTAATGAAACAAATCAATTGGGAGGGTTCATAAAATATATAGGAATTAGAATGATATTTAATCAAACATTTACACGGAAACTTAAGGAAAAATAGCCCCCCCCCCAACTGCAATATCCCAGAATGCAACAAAAGAAATTCATGTCTCCTCTTCTGGGTCTCCCTAGATAAATCCAGAAACAAACGAACCGCCAAACCCTTGAACAAAGTATTACGTTTTTTAAAGAATAATTTCATAAGCCATTCCTTATCAGATATTAATGCTAAGGAAATCAAAAAGTAGATGTAGTAACCTTTTCCTCTATAGAAGTCTCCAATATGTCAGTAACATTTAAAACATCCATCTGAGATACACCAGTAGCACTAACATCCCCCACTTCTTTTTTACCAAAGGGCAGATAATAAACTTTTACTAATGGGAGATGAGATTCAAGAGGAATATCTAAAATTTCAGTTAAATAATTACAAACATATCTCTTGCTGATATTAATGGTACTCTAGGAAAATTAACTAAGCGAATATTCGGCACATGTATTGCATTTTCTAACATTTCCAATTTTGACAAAACAGATGAAGAAACTTTCTTTAAAGAGTCAACTTCATTCTCAAGAGCCAAAACTTTCATCTGATTTTGAGATACGCCATTCTGTAATGCAGCAACTGTAGTCATAGTTTCTTTCAAACCCTGAGAGTTAATAGCAACCTGTACATCCAAAGCAGCCATCCGTGGAACCAGCTCCTCTCACAATTTCATAATAGTGGCCGAGATCACCTCCAATGTCACCACCTCCGGGGCATCCATAGAAGGAGGCAAAGGGACTTCCACCAAAGGAGAAGAAGCACCAACGCCCGGGATCAAAGTAGATGGGGCATGCAAGCTAGGCGCCAAAAACGCGCCTGCCTCTGCCATTCCAATCAGAGCCTCAGCCCTCAGTTGCTCTTCACCAGTAGCCACGGAGCCCAAGTCACACTCCGCTCCCAGGCTACATCCGCTAGTGGAGCCCACCGACTCCACACCCTCGCGCTGATTTCCTGGTCCGCTGCTGAATTGTCGAGACACCTTTGAGGCTCGAGCCGAGGGATAGAAGATCACTCCCAGAGGTGGAGGATGAGGATACCTCCTCCAAACACTGCCTAGCCTGGTCACTCTCCCCCGAAGCCAACTGCCGAGGCACCGGCGAAAAATAGGAATCAAGAGACCCAGCTTTTAAACTAGATAATAGGGGAAAGCCGACAGTCGCCCAAGAGTGGATGGTTTGGAAGAATGTATCCTTGAAGGATACAACCAAAAGCAGAGAGGTTCCAAAAAAGAGTAAAGTAGCCCAAATGCCCTCGAGTATGGAGCAGACAGAGCTTAAAGATCCCAAATTACCCATGTCTACCAATAGCCAAATTAATATGAATAAAATACAGTCTCTAAAATGCTTGTATGCAAATGCTAGAAGTCTAAAAAATAAGATGGGAGAGTTAGAATATATAGCACTAAATGAGAGGTTAGATATGATTGGAATACCAGAGACATGGTGGAAGGAGGACAACCAGTGGGACAGTGTGATACCTGGGTACAAACTATATTGTAATGATAGAGCTGATCAAATTGGTGGAGGGGTTGCACTCTCTGTTAGAGAGGGCATTGAGTCAGAAAGGATTAAAGTTTTGCAGGAAACAAAATTTTCTGTAGAATCTCTATGGATTGAAATTCCATGTAAAAAGGGGAAGGCGATGGCAGTGGAGGTGTACTATCGACCGCCTGGCCAGAATGAACAAATGGATGATGAAATTTATTTTATTTATTTATTTATTTATTTATTTAGATCAAAGAAATCAAGGAAGCTAACAGAAGTTACAGCGCGGTAATAATAATGGGTGATTTCAATTACCCCGGTATCAACTGGGTCAGTGTCATGGCAGGACATGCTAGGGAGATAAAGTTCCTAGATGACATAAATGACTGCTTCTTAGAGCAGCTGGTTCATGAACCGACCAGAGGGGAAGCCATATTAGACCTAGACCTTAGTGGAACACCAGATCTAGTGCAAGAGATAAGGGTGTTGGGGCCACTTGGCAATAGTGATCATAGCATGATCGCCTTTGATTTAATTAGTGGAG
The DNA here is from genome assembly GCA_033557465.1 of Ichthyophis bannanicus. NCBI lineage: Eukaryota > Metazoa > Chordata > Amphibia > Gymnophiona > Ichthyophiidae > Ichthyophis > Ichthyophis bannanicus. Next base: position 111,056,904 of record CM066047.1, on the reverse strand, counting down.
GAGGGATAGTAAGGAAATCCACAGTACTACCTTTTAACTTTCGAAAGGGAGACTATGATAAAATGAGGAAAATAGTTAAGAAAAAACTAAAAGGAGCAGTTACAAAGGTTAAAGACTTACATCAAGCTTGGGTGTTGTTGAAAAATACTATCTTGGAAGCCCTGACCAGCTGTATTCCATGCTTTAAGAAAAGTGGAAGGAAGTCCAAAAAGCTGCCAGCATGGTTTAAAGGTGAGGTCAGAGAGGCTGTTGTTGCCAAAAAAGCATCTTTCAGGAAATGGAAAAAAGAGCCAAATGACGAAACCTGGAAACAGCACAAGCACTGGCAGATCAAATGCAAGGCATTGATAAAGCAGGCAAAGGGAGAATTTGAGAAGAAGCTTGCTGCGGAAGCAAAAACGTGAAATAAAGATTTTTTCAAGTACATTCGTAGCAAAAAACCTGTGAGAGAGTCAGTTGGTCCATTAGATGATAGAGGAGTTAAAGGGGCACTAAGAGGCCACAAGGCGATTGCGGAGAGACTGAATGAATTCTTTGCTTCGGTCTTTACTGAGGAAGATGTAGGGATGTTACCCATGACTGAAGTGGTATTTAAAGGTGCGGAAGAATTGAAGGAAATATCGATACATCGGGAAGATGTATTACAACTATTAGATAAACAGAAGAGTATCAAATCACCTGGGCCGGATGGTATACATTCGAGGGTGTTCAAAGAACTGAAATATGAGATTGCAGACCTGCTATTAGTAATCTGTGAACTATCATTAAAATCATCTCTAATACCTGAAGACTGGAGGATCGCCAATGTAACACCAGTTTTTAAAAAGGGTTCCAGGGGTGATCCGGGAAACTACAGACCGGTGAGCCTCACGTCAGTACTGGGAAAAATGGTAGAAACCATCATAATGAATAAAATTACTCAGCATGTAGATAGTCATGGCTTAATGGCAGACAGCCAACATGGCTTTAGACAAGGAAGATCTTGTCTTACTAATCTGTTATGTTTTTTTGAAAGTGTGAATAAACAGGTGGACAAAGGTGAGTCGGTTGATATAGTGTATCTGGACTTTCAGAAAGCCTTTGACAAGGTCCCTCATCAGAGACTTTTGGCAAAACTAAAGAGTCATGGGATAGGAGGCAGTGTACTACTGTGGATCAGGAACTGGTTAAAAGATAGAAAGCAGAGGGTTGGGCTAAATGGCCAATTTTCCCAATGGAGAAAGGTGAATAGTGGGGTACCCCAGGGATCTGTGCTGGGTCCGCTGCTTTTTGACATATTCATAAATGACCTGGAAAGTGGAATAACGAGTGAGGTTATCAAATTTGCAGATGACACAAAACTATTTAAAGTTGTTAAAACCCAAGAGGATTGTGGAAAATTGCAAGAGGATCTTGATAAATTGGAAGACTGGGCATCAAAATGGCAGATGAAATTTAATGTGGACAAGTGCAAAGTTATGCACCTAGGGAAGAACAACCCAAACTATGGTTACACGATGCAAGGTTCCACATTAGGAACCACCAACCAGGAAAAAGATTTAGGTGTCATTGTGGATAACATGTTAAAACCCTCGGCCCAGTGTGCAGCGGCAGCCAAGAGAGCAAATAGAATGCTAGGTATCATAAGGAAAGGAATGGAAAATAAAATAAAAGATATTATAATGCCTCTATACCGTTCCATGGTGAGACCGCACCTTGAATATTGTGTGCAATTCTGGTCGCCGTATCTTAAAAAGGATATAGCGTTATTAGAAAAGGTTCAGAGAAGAGCCACCAAAATGGTAAAGGGGATGGAAGGATACTCCTATGAAGAAAGGCTAAAAAGGTTAGGGCTCTTTAACCTGGAAAAGAGACAGCTGAGGGGAGATATGATAGAAGTCTATAAATTAATGAACGGAGTGGAACGGGTAAACGTAGATTGATTGTTTACGTTATCAGAATATAGAAAGACTAGGGGACATGCAATGAAGCTACAGGGTAAACTATTTAAGACTAATAAAAGAAAATATTTTTTCACGCAACTTGTAATCAAACTCTGGAATTTGTCACCAGAGGATGTAGTAAAGGCTGTTAGTGTAGGTGGGTTTAAAAAAGGTTTGGACAAGTTCCTGGAGGAAAGGTCCATAAACCATTATTAAGAAGGGACCCAGGATATCAATGCTTGACCCAGTATAAGCAATGCGGAACCTGTGTCTTTTGGGGAAACTGCTAGGTACGTATGACCTAGATTGGCCACTCTTGGAAACAGGATACTGGGCTTGATGGACCTTGGTCTGACCCAGTATGGCATATCTTATGTTCTTATGTTCAACAACCTCCAAAAATAAAGGCGTTGAAGCTAGCGGGGCAGTAGGCTGTTTCGCCCCCCTAGCTTTCCGCTTCCTGCCCATAAGCAGAGAAAAAACGCCATGCCGATCAGCTCAACGCAACCGCCGCCATCTTTGTTCCCCCCCTAGGATTGCAGTTTTATACCCTTTCTTTTCAATAAGTAGCAATTGCTGGATTAGCAGTTTTATAAGTTATCTTAAATAAATACAATAAATACAGATATATACAACATGTGTGTAGTGTTCAGGTGCCCAGGCGGCAACAGTGCTAGCTGACCAGAAATACAGCAGCCAGACAGGCACGTGGGAGGTAATTCTGTAAGCAGCGCCTAGATTTGCACGAGCATGAAAATTCGTTAGTAGTGCCTGTTCTATAAAGTCATCTCCACACGCATTTTACTTTATAGAACACTATCGTAAGTGGCTGTGGACATGCTTAAATACTATCATGAATACTTAGACCGGTTCCAGAGCAGGTGTGAGTGACCATACCTATCTTATGCGCACTAGGGTCTATTCTGTAAAGTACGTGTGCAAATATGCGCTTTGCCTATGCTTCACCCAAATTGCACCCCTGCGCATGCCCAAAGTGAAAGTACGCGCCATCGGTCCGTGGCATACGCTTTCAGAATAGCGCCTGACTAAATTCCATGCCTAAACGGTCATTCGCACATGTAAATCACTAGAATATCTTGCTTTCTATGCATAAACGCACGCAGAAATCTAGCCATCTCGTACCTACTTACCCTCATGGAGTATAATTTTACACCGGATCACCTAGACTGAGAGGGCAAGAAGGTGCCTAATTTTGGTTTATTCTATAAAGATACATAGATGCCTGTCTGTCTTTATAAAATACAAAGAGTAAACTGGCAGTAACTGCAGTTAGCTTGAAGATGGGGGCAGGCGTAAATATTAGCATGTAAAGAAGGTGTGCCTATGTGTATATTTTATAAAAGGCACATGAAAAGCACAACTCCACCCATACTGCACCCAAACTCTCTCCTGGAACATGCCTATACATTGGTCACATAAAAATAGGCACCTGCTTGTCACCCCTTGCTTTTTGTTTACGTACAGAACACCTGGAATCATTTTATAAAAGCCATTAGGTGAGTATAAAACAGGGTCTTCCATGCAAATAAAAGTGCCTGGCTGAATCGTCTTGGAAGAGAGGCATGTCTCAGTGCAAACCAGATCAAGCTGGTTTATGCAAGAACACCATGGAAGATGAAACAGCGTAGGGGGACTAGAACCATATGGCTGTTTTGACATCTTAGCTCCAGCCTGGTAAAGTAGTACTATTAGTAAGGATTGTTTTAGAATTGTAATTGTTTTATGCTACTGTTGGAACCTCCTTGAGCTATTAAGATGGGGGAGAATATAAATGTGAGTTATAAATAACATTGATATTTATCCTCAGATGTGATGGGAGGATATCAGAATAGTAGTAACAGCAGTTTTGGTTATGGCTCCTTAATGTTTTTCAAGGCAAAGGGCTCCAGGATTCAGTGTTAGCTCCTATACGCTTTTCCAATGATTTGCAATAAATTCATTTTGATAAGATGAACAGATCCAGCTACGAAGAGAATTTCTAAGCTGCTTAGAAGTGGAAGCAATCCAATATATTGCTTAGCCACCAGCTAAACCTTATAAAATATAATTATAAAAAAAATATGTTTTAATAACGCAGAAACATGAGATTTTTAAATAAAAATGATGGTCTAATTCTGAATTTGCCTATGAACAGGAACCTGGGTTCAGTTCCCAGCTCAGATCTTCCCCTTTCTAGAGGGTCCTGGAGTTGTAGCATTCACAGCTCTGGGGCAGGGGGGACAGGGAGTGGAAGGAGTCGTAATCATCATACTGTAAAACGACAAAATGTAGTAGTTAGAAGGAGCCTTAGCACCTAGCCCCAGCTGAGGACCATCATTGGGGAAAAGTCAGAGGTTAGCTGGGAATGAGCTGCCAGCCTTGGTTCCATCTCATCTAGAAATCCTACAGACCAGTAGAAACCTCCTGAGTCAAAAAAATGTTAATTTTCTTTGTCTTGTAATGACAGAGATTATAACAAAGGAATAGTAAAAAGGTTGAGTTAAATATTTAGCAGCTGGTAGACCTTATAACTGTAAAAGTTTTATCCTGAAATTTCTCAATATTTCTGTCACACTCGACTCCATAAACAACCATACTCTCATAACTAGACTACAGGAAGTGGGAATCCACAACACTGCACTGGATTGCTTTAAGTCCTATCTAAAAGATTGCCAGCAGCAGGTCAAAGCTGGAATACTCAAATCAAATCCTGTCAAGCAACATCAAGGTGCACCCCAGGGATCTGCACTATCTAACCTCCTTTTCAACATTTACATCCACCCACTATGCACAATAATAAAAAACACCACGTCCAATACCACGTCTATATAACTAACATTATGATCTGTAACCCAATCTCCACCAAGAGCCCTGTCTACAAAACCTTTGTATCATATTTCAGTGCAATCACGCAATGGCTTGCAAACCCGAACCTCTCGGTAAATTATAATCTGAAGTGATCCATGTAACAACAGACCCAAATGTCACCCCCACCAGCTACACTAAAAATTAACGACATAGAGCTGGATTTCAAATCAGAAGTCAAACATCTGGGTATAATGCTAGATCAGAAACAAAACTTGCTATCACATATCAGAAGAACCACTAATTCAGAAGATGCAACAAAATCTATGTCCGCTATTTGATACTAATAATTTTAGATCAGTCTGCCAAGCAATAATAACAGTAGATTAATGTAATATCTTATATCATGGCTTCCCAAAACAAGTGCTAGACCAGTTACAGATGGTCCAAAATACTGCTGCCAGAATAATAACTGGTGCTTCCCATTGCGATTGCATTACACCTATATTAAAGGACCTTCTCTGGCTTCCAGTATCAGTAAGAATAAAATACAAAACCATTATAACCGTTTTCAAAACCCTCCGTAATCAATCAGCAGTCACCCTGCAAGCACTAGTAAATAAAACCTCAGACACCAGATCAAGAAGATGCACTAATCAGAAGCTGCTCTCCATCCCACTACTAAAGACAAAAAGCAAAAGATTTGCAAGAGAACCTTTACCTTGTCTGCGCTCACTATCGAGAACTTACTCCCAGAAGAACTAAGATCCATTGAAACAGCACTGGAACTACACAAAAGGCTCAAAACATAGCTACTTGTAGAATACTTTGGGCAGACAGTAATAAATAGTATGTATTTTATCAAATGGCATGGTAGCTGTACAAAATTAAGCTGTGTATATTAGCACTAGCTTGTTTTAAACCATTTAATTATACCCCACCCTAATTCCATGTAAGAATTATACTTCAGCTTTCATAGTCATTGTTAACCGCATTCAGAGGCAGCCCAGGAAGGAGTTTGGGTGCAGTATGAGTGGAGTTGCAACGTATACGCCTAGTTTATCAAATGTAGGCATACTTTTCAGCCGCACTCCCTTACCCCAGTTCCTGACCGGCTATAAGATATACACGGCTGCATTCTTAGCCACAATTTTGATTTCTTTTGCCCTGGTATTTTCTAAAGACACATAGGCGCTGTGTCTCTTTATAAAATAGGCACCTACTTGACCTCCTGAGCTAGGCAATCTCTTACTAAATTATTTTCCACATGCAGTAGCATACATTATTATGAAAGAACGTGAAATGAGAGAAAAATGCGCATCCTTGCTATAAAGGACATATGCTGCAGTGTTAGGATGCAGTCTTGGCAGAAGGTTTCAATTCGTACCCGATTTTGCAAGGAGTGGAAAAGCTTTCTCCGGAAGTGAAGATCTTTTGATTCAGAGTGCAGGGGCAGCTGTTGCTGGGAATGCAACTTTCTTGGCTAATGTCATCAAATATAGTTCCTGTAGAAACAGAGTGAGTGATTGATTAATTAACTTTTCTTAATATGAAACAAAGGAAAAATTGCACTAATATTAATGAGTTCTAAACCACACTTTTTTGCAGACAGGACATTTGAAACTATGACATAATATTTTGAAAGAATTCATATATATTTAAAAAGGAAAATAAAAAAAAATATGAATTCCAAGGGGTATGTTTACTAAACTGCAGTAACGTAGCAGCGGCTATGTTAATGTGCGCTATGTAACATTTATTTATTTATTTATTTAACAGCTTTTATATACCACACTCTTCGTCATCAGCGCAGTTTACATTTTAACAAATTGTACTTAAGCATGAACATATGTTAAGTTTACAGATAGCAGGGAATGAACATGGATAACTGGGGTTAAATAGATAACAAGAATTCAAACTATTTACAGCAAGACTATTTACGCACATTAACGTTACCAAACGAGCGTTAGCATTCCCGGCCACGGTAAACACCGCAGAGGGTGGAGAGAGGGTGGAGAGAAGGTGTCAATGGATGGGGAGTGGGTGGGGAGAGGCTGAAAAGTACCACGAATGAAAACCTGTCGTTAGATGCACATTTGCAGGAGAGAGAAACCATTTCAGTGTCAGCAATGTACAGCATAGGCAGGGAGCCCAAGAAAAGTGATAATAGTGCTCCATTTGCCGCAACAGCATAATGCCCAAGTATGAAAGGCCACTATGGCAATGGTGCAAATGGGGCATAGGGGGCTGCAGGTGGGACATGTAGCGGGGGCAGCTGGGGTACAGGGTGGACTAGGCAGGTGCCTAGGTGGCACATAGGAACATAGAAACTGGAAATCAGCAAAACAGCAGCTGACAAAGGCCAAACACAATCCACCTACATCTACCTGGTCCACCCGAGCTAACAGTCGCCAGGGCACTGACCTAACATCCCCCCAGCCAACCCTCCCCCAAGCGGAAGGGACATACTATTGGTAGGCGGTGATAGGGGGGATGTGAGGATGCTCATGTATTCCCCCTGCCCCAGACCCTGCTCCCTAGGCGGCCGCCTACCCACACAGTGGATGGCCTGGGACTGCGCACTACCAGCACCGACAGCATATGGTCATGTCAGCATGGCAGAGGTGTGTGTGCCCGTGCTGGAGGGGGCAGTGGCACCTGCCTGCAGTGGACCTAGGCCATGCCCTGTACCAGTACATGGTGTGTAGTGCAACATAAAAGGTCTGGCTGAGGAAAAGTACAAGTAGCTCCAGGGACTCCCTTGCATGTGTGGTGCAGTACACCCAGCCAGTGTGTCCAGAACAAAGGGTCACAGGTTCAAGTCCCAGCTGTGGTTCCTGCAGAGCATGTCCCTATATTTTACCCTACAATGCAGATACAACAGCAGCATGTGCAAAGCCCAAAGCAGCGGCGAATAGGGGTACAAACACCCACTCACACAGGCTCCACAATCCAAAGCTGCATGTAGAGTCAGGCTGTTAGTCCCAGCTCTGAGCTGCAGTTATCACCAGAGCACTACTAATACCTCCTGCATAGTTTATCAATGTCAGCACTGTGATCAGGACCAATGTGGCGGGCAGGGTTGCCAATCACCCCTATCTTTGCACAATGCTGCAATAGAAGTGTGTGTGTGTATGTATGTCTATCCATTGTTCTGTGTGTGCCCACACCTCCCTGGGCCCACAATGTCCACTGTTCCCCGCGGTAGCCTGAATATGTGCATAATGAGGAGGAAGGTATTGTGGGTATGGCCCGGACAGGGCGGATTGGCCAGGATGCATCTTCACAGGGTGTGGGACAATGGCTGGGACACTGTAGTGCCTGACCACCGCCTGCATGGACAGGGTGGCTACAGCATGGCATGCTGGAAGGGCACTCACTCTGACCGAGCAGTGACCATGGCATGTCTAGGTTCCCACATAGTGCACTACATTATCTGCCTCCAGTGATACTTTTGTATTCTTAGTACTGTGGTCCCTATTCACTGAGCTACCTGCTTGGTGCACAAAGTTCCTCTGTGAGCATGCACTATGGACTGGCTAGTGGACTGTCTGCAGTTAGAGTGTGCATGGTTGGAACATCTATAAGGTGCTGCAGGTGCAATCTGACTGTGCTGTCTGCTGGTGACTGACAGACAGTGGTGTGAGGCAGTTGGGGTTTTCCAACCCTAACCCCAGCATTACTGTTGGTCTGCCACTGCCCAAGTCACAGGTATGGCTCTGGCCCACCAATCCTGGAGGGCTGTCTTATATCAGCAGGATAGAGGTTACTTCACCGGGACAGTCACCTGTCCCGTACCTATAAAAAGGGTGATTGTGGGCTCTTTGGGGTATGTAGGGTATACCACTTTGACCTATAAAGGCACTGCTACACAAACCTCATGCAAGTCTAGAAACTCCTCTGCCCTGATAACAGGTGCCCATGTCAGCCAGACCCTAACTCAGGGTACACACTAATCTGGGTGGTGTCTGGTCTCAGAGGACCACATGTGACTATAGAATACAGATGTACACCAAATTACCTTCAAATGCACTGCAAAGAACACCTGTCACACATTGGTAGTGATGGGGATGTACAGCAGAACCTATCTCTAGCACCACATGTACTGCGGACCTAGTGCTGGGCACCCATCCTATTCCTCAGGGTGAACACAGAACCTGCACACTGGCATGTCTGTAGCTACTCTGTGCCAATATCACGCACTGTCAGTTCGTCTTTCCAAGCTGAGGTACCGGAGAGGTGCAGACCCCATTTGGTGATCAGCTGTAGACAGCTATTCAGCATGTGCATTGCATCATGGGTAATGGTGGGGTTACCCTATCCTGGCACTCAGAGCAGACAGTTTGTGCGGTGACCTGCAGTCCTTCTGTACCCAGCCATTGCTGTAAAATACACCACAGAGGTATAGCCTACTGGTTAGTACAATGCCATTCTTGGCAGTGTTCATGGGTTCAATTCCTCATTGTTCCTCTCTTCCATGCCTGTCCTACTCAAATAGTTTGCATACCTGTAACAGTCATATTTTTGCAGATCTGTGCTGCCAGCCCATAATACCCTCGCCACAATTGCCAACATTCCTTCGGTCTGTCTATCTGCATCTGTCAGCTGTGTAGAGTCCTGTCTGCCTGTGCAGGCTGCCACCTCATGTCCTGCACTGCTACCCTTTCCTGCACTGCGCCTCATCGTGCTTGCCTCGCCTGTGCCTGATCTGCATGGCACCACCATTCCTCTGTCCACCCATCACTGTAACTATCCTGCCACCTCTGCCTCCACTGGGGGACACGTATTCCCACTGTCTGCCACCAACTGTCTTTCCATACTTTTCATTGCCAACACCCTGTGCTGTGGTACAGTTGCCCCCGCCATATTTGTCAACAGAACTGGCAGCCACATGGGATGCCTGCAGATATGGCAGGTCCAGCAGCTCCCAGCTCTCCCTCCTTCACTCACCTGTTCATTGCCTTTCCTCAGTGCTCTATCTAGTGTTAGGGCTACATCTGTCTCTGTGTCTCACAGGTCATGCATGTCATCCTGAAGCATCTTGCAGCCTTTAGGGCACACTAACCTAGGGCACCGTAACCTTGTTAGGCCACCATAACCTATGGTTCCATAGCCCAAGGTGCCTTCTACGGTGCCTTGTCCAGGGGTGCCTAATACGGCGCTTAGCCTAAGGAGCACCTTACGAGGGCTCCTTACTTATAAGGCACTTTACAAGGTGCCTTATAAGGTGCCTTGTAAGGTGCCTTATAAGGCGCCTTGTAACGTGCGTTAGCTGATACAGCTTGCTGTAACGATGCACCGCCCATGCCTTTATATGGGCATCTGTACCTTTACCGCAGAACCTAACGCAGGTGACATTACCGCAGTTTAGTAAACATACCCCCAAGTTAATACAGGGTGATCTACACGGAGCGGTGGGTAGACGCTTAAACAAAGGCATGGGGAGGGGTGACCTGCTGGGCAGACTAGATGGACCGTACTGGTCTTTATCTGCCATCATATGCTATGTTACTATGATGCTGGAGAGAGGCAGCCACAAAGGACGCAAATTTCGTTTTGGAACTGCCTACTCCGTCTTTCCTTTTTCAGAGGTTGCTCTTTCAAGAAGTAGATCCTTTCTATGCTGAACCGGTATGCCAAAGATTCCCTAGTACTCTATATGCAAAGGAAGTAAAGCTGTGACCCATTTTGTTTCAGGACTAAAATGCTGAAATCAGCAACATCATTGTGGTGCGCCATACTGAAACTGAACATTGACTTTGACGACTCTTTAAGAGTCTAGCATTAGGTTGCTAAGGGGCTCCAGAGTTTCAGGACACATTGATCCAATGCTGAGGTTATTGCACTGTGAGGAATGTAGCTTGCTGATAGTAAGCGTGGGGTTTACCAGGTGCTAAGCGCTCTGCAGTAACCATTACTGTATGCTAAAAATATGGCTGTGGTAAAACTCCCATGCTAATTCCTTAACACGGGTTCGAGCAGAGACTGGGTGGCTCAGGGGCAGAGTGTGCACACTGGGTACCTTTGGTGCAAGCTAACCAGTAATGGTGCAGTTAGCATGGGTGCAGCGCTCAATGAGTGGTGGTATGTGACCTGCATTAATTGTGGCAAATAGCTTGGCACGGGGCAGAGCTGGACTCATGCTAAGTATATGGGAGACATGACAGGCACACCGCCATCAGCTAGCCGTGAGTCCGGCTCCTCCCCCATGCTCAAATATGGGCCTCAAAGCATGCTAACTTAGTACATTTTAGTAAACACGCCCCCAGTGCATAAACTGGAAGTCTTGGTTTACTCAAGGAATGCAGCAAATTCTGCAGACAGTAGACAGGAGTGGATTCTCCTGAGGATCTGGAGCCACTTAGCAGCTCTATTCCAGCAATGGAGACACCAGAATTTGCAGTCCAGGGAAACGATTTTTATTTTTCTGCCCGTTCAGGCTATACTTTCCCTTCATAAGGGACACATATGATAGCAACAATACTAATATAGTCATATTTATAGACTTCCTTTCCAATTTTGCCTCAATCTGGTTTTCTAGTACACATGCCAAGAGGTGAGCTAAAAGCCAACCAGATTGCTTTGTAAACTTCTGTTTTCAACCATGTAAATGATAAATGGTAAAAATGATACTATGCTCTATAATACAACAGAATTGTGTTTGACCCTAGTAAAAATAAACGTCTGCCTAAGAGACACAGAAAGTATGTAAGTAAAGAAGTGAGGCAACTAAAGGCTGGCAGCCACATATTTACCATTGAACCATCTAAAGTCAAATTATCGGGTACCGAGAGCAAAATACTTTACCAGGTGGGCAAAAGCAGTCATCTCTGCAGTCACTATTGCAAAGTTTGCTTCTTTCAGGGTTGGAGCAGGTGTCAGCACAGGGACTTCCACAATCCATGAATACCTTGTTGTCTGGGCACTCCTTAACTACAAATTTAGATCAGACACGTGAAGGCAAATGTTAGATAATACTTGGAGATCAGAAATGGTTGCAATGCACACAGTTCTGGCAGTATTCTAGAAAAAGCTCTGTTAGATGTGGAGCCTTTTCTAAAATAGCGCAGGAGTGCACCTGTTTTTGCTGTTACATAGAGTCGGAACAACCATTTTGCAAACCTACGTGGAAAAAATCAACAGTGGAAATTCAGCGACTTACACCTGTAAATGCTGCATTTACACAAGGGAGCTGATATTTCACAGCTTACATGCCCAAGTGCCCATACTTGCACCATTTTGCAAACGTGTATCTAACAAATACTGCCAATTAAGTATAGATGTTGCTTTCTTTATTTCATTTCAATTTGGAGGGAAAAATAAATAACAGTCCTGTAAAGCACTGGCTGAGATGAGCACTTCTTAAAAACTTATACATGGCAAGAACCAGCCGTGAATGGCAATGTGGGCAATTTTGGACAAGCGTATGCATTCCCTCTTTTCAGGGTTGTCAAAGTCCAGTCCTGGAGGGTCAAAAACCAATGCATCCAATGGGGGCAGTGCATGTAAATATACTTCATGCATATTTATTAGGAATATCCTGAAAACCTGATTAGTTTGTGGCCCTCATGCCCTATATGAAATGTGGAATACACGTGTAGATTTTTGACCACCCTAACCACTCCTCCGACGCACCTTTTCTAAAATCACCATTTATACACGGATGCTGTTTACATGTGTAACTGCCAGATTTTCCACGAAGTAAAAGCTTCTACCCCCCCCCCCAAATATACTAACATACTGAACCGAAATATTGCAATTTGTCAACAAAAGAATGTTTGTCAAAGATAATACCTAGCTCTGCATTTGCCCATCTGAAGCTGTTATCCCCTTTAAAATAACATCGGTGATATGTGACATACTTACAGCAAAGTTCGGGTGTTCTCCATGTGCCAGGTTTGCCACCAGCATCTCTACATGCTTTTGCGTACAGGTTGAGGGTACTGCACATACATGTGGAAGTAAGAGCTTCACTCTCTGCACAGTTGCACAGATCGTTTGTGCAGAAATCCAGATAGTCATCAATAGAAACCCAGTTAACGCAGTCCCCAATAGAAGACAAGGTCTCCGTGCACATCGACATCTGCAAAGGAAACGAATCAATTGCTCACGTGCTTTCCTGCACAGTCTGCTTTAAGAAAACCTCAAATATGAGTTACAATGGACGCACGTCTCAACATCTTTTCCTTCCAGTACTTAAGAAGAACATTTCCCATAGGTTCATGCTATAGAAGAGTGTGTAAGCAATACCACTGGTTCATCTCATTCTTAAAGATCTTTTTCATTTCGGTTTAGTCACATATCATGGAGAAAGGGAACGACCGAAAATAAAGTCATAAGTATGAGAAAACAGAATTTATCAATAATTGAAAACTCTAGTCCCTCTCTTAAACTTTCCTCCAAGCCTTGACCTCTTTTGTTACAAAATACTCTCCTGGTGCATCAAGCTTCAAATTTTGCAAGGAGTACTAACATAACAAAAAATATGGGGACTAGCTTGTGATTTAAACCTTAGCGAGTCAAAGTCAGATCTGACTCAGATATAAACTGCACCAGACTTTCTATTTTTGAATCTAATCTTAAAGAACGTGTCCAGCCTTAGTTTACATGTTAACTGCACATTTCCTCAAAAGACTATTGAATCTATATTTCACTTTTAATAAATAATAACATTTTGAAATCCTTTATTAACTTTTCTTGCACAACTTTGCACTCCCTACCATCTTTATTAGGGTTTGTAAATTTCACAACAGGGCTCTTGCTAGTACAAAAGAACCCTATGAGGATTGACACATCTAACATTTAGCCGGTTGGAGATTGTTCAAATTGCACAAGATTGTTTGGTTTCTCTTGAGTCCGTAAAGTGTTATATATAATTATTCAATAACCTGCCAGTTCTCAAAAGCAAACCTTCTGTACTCTGGAGCTTCTGCCAAGATTTGAGATGGTTTCTGGAGCAGCAAGGTAACTTTGTGACTTTTAACAAATGTTCTTTGGTTGAAAGTTCCTTAGAAAAGGGGAGTTATGTTTGCTATACAACATTGTTATATATCGCTGCTTAAGTTACTGGTCTATATTTTCGTAGTTGTTCACAAAAGGGATTTTTCTCTTTTAGGAAAGCTTTTTTTGTCGTTTTTTTTCTTTCCTCTGGCCTGTAATCTTCAGAAGCTCAGAGAGGAGGGAAAACACTGTACAAATATATGTAGATTGTGAGATCTCCGGGGACGAGGGAAGATATGTACCTGACTGTATAGAACTGTTAACCACTTAGACATGGGGCATAATAGGCGGTATATCAAATAAAAGTAACTATAACTATAACTTCTGCTAAGGTTTTAGATTCTTCCTTCCCAGACCAGCTCCCATCCACCCTAATGTTGAATCCTCCTATATAGACTGAATCGCTCAATTAAGAGGTTGGATTAGATAGTTTTATTTTTGGCTAGACAAATTAGGGAGTTAAGGAAATAGACCAAATTCAGGTTCTCTGTGGAAATAACCTAAAGTACTGTATATTCCAGGGGTATTCAATTAATATCTTAATAAATCCTTAATGTAATTCTACAAAGGGAACCTACTATATAATCATTACATCCCAGATATTCACTTGGGCAGCCTATGTGCCGCTATGGCTCATAGCCATGCCCGCCGACCCTTAACCCCAGATAGTCAATGCTGGTCATGTGCGGCCCTGGCATTGAATATCCAGGGATCGCCGCACACGCCAGAAGCCACAGTAGCTAACCGGGCAGCAGCAATATTGTATGCTGCCTGGTTAGCTGCTGTGCCTAAATGCTAACCAGGCAGCACGCATTATCGCTTCTGCCTGGTTATTGATCATCTTCACCTCCGTTCCTCCCAGGAATGCCCCCCGACACACCCTAATGCTAAGTGGTTAGCATCAGGTGCATAAGGGCTATAATCGGGCATATTCAGGGGATATCCCTCTCAGTGCCAGTTGCACGGTTTACAGGGTTCTAAACCATGTAACTGCCCTTTGAATATAGGGCCCCTCAAGGCTGCTGCTGCTCATCCATGTTGGCACAGATGATAGTGCTAGATTCCCATCTGAACATATCAAACATGACTTTGGCTCTGGAAGAGAAGATGAAGCAGTTAGGCACAAATGATGCTCTCCTTAAGCCTCCCTGTGGTGCGTCAGGGCCAAGGCTAAGAGGCTGATGTCCTGGAGTTGAATGCCTGGCTGCCTGGATGGTGTCAGAAAGAGCATTCTGGCTTCCTGGACCAGTTTTTCCAAGATCTGCAGAGCAGAGATGGCTCCACCTAAGAGTTTTCCACAAAAGACTGGCTAATCTACCAAGAAGGGCTTTAAACTAGGATCATGGGGTTGGGTGTACAAAGCCCCATATGAAGGACTGAGAATGGGACTTCAGAAAACAAACACAAATAGGAATATAAACATAGAAACATAGAAATATGACGACAGAAAAAGACCACATGGCCTATCTAGTCTGTCCTTCCATATCAACAACTACAACAGTCCCCTTTTTTCCTTTAGAGATCCTCTGTGCTTGTCCCATGCTTTTTTGAATTCAGTTACTGTCATCTCTACCACCTCCACTGGGAGACTATTCCATGGATCCACCACTCTTTCCATAAAGAAATATTTCCGCAAATCACTCCTGAATCTATCCCCCTTCACCCTCATCCCATGTCCCCTCGTAGCAGAACTTGCTTTCAATTGAAAGAGGCTCTCTCCCTGAACATTTATGCCACGGAGGTATTTAAACATCTAAATCATATCACCTCTATCCCGCCTTTCCTCTAAGGTGTACATATTAAGATCTTTAAGTCTGTCCTCATATGCTTTATAATGAAAACCACTAACCATTTTAGTAGCCACCCTCTGCACTGACTCAATCCTGTTCACATCCTTTTGAAGGTGTGGTCTCCAGAATTGCACACTATACTCCAAATGAGGTCGCACCAAAGACTTATACAGAGGCATTATCACCTCCTTTTTTCTGCTAGCCATTCCTCTCCGTATGCACCCAAGCATCCTTCTAGCTTTTGCCGTCGCCTTTTCTACCTGTTTAGCCACTTTAAGATCATCAGACACAACCATGCCCAGGTCCCGCACTTCTTTAGTGGACAAAAGTACTTCACCCCTTATACTATATTGCTCCCTTGGATTGCTGCAGCCAAATGCATGACCTTACATTTATTAACATTAAATCCCAGCTGCCAGATTCTAGACCATTCTTCAAGCTTAGCTAGATCCTTTATCATGTTATTTACACCTTCCCCAGTGTCTACTCTATTGCACATTTTGGTATAATCTGCAAAAAGGCAAACCTTACCCGACAGCCCTTCTGCTATATCACTATATCACTAACAAAGATGTGATATAGCGGAAGGGCTGTCGGGTAAGTGAGGAGGACTTAAAATGATTTTCAGAAAACTGTGCTTGTCTGGAGCTGTTGTTGTTAAGTGCCGTCGAGTCGGAGTCGACTCATGGCGACCCTCTGGATAGCTATCCTAAATTGTGTTCGATCTTCAGTCAGGCGGCTCATTGTTGACAGACTGGTACCCGTAGCTGCTGTTATTGTATCGATCCATCTCATTGCTGGCCTTCCTCTTTTGCATTGACCTTCTATCTTGCCAAGCATGATGTCTTTCTCTAATGATCTCTCTCTCCGCATGATGTGTCCAAAGTATGAAAGTCGAAGTCTTGTCATCTGAGCTTCTAAAGAAAGCTTAGGTTTGATCTCCTCTAGTACAGACTGGTTTGTTCTTCGGGCAGTCCATGGCATACACAGTATTCGCCGCCAGCACCATAATTCAAAGGCATCAATTTTCTTCCTGTCTATCTTTTTCACTGTCCAGCTTTCACATCCATATGATGTTATTGAAAATACCATGGCTTGAACAAGTTGAATCTTTGTATGGAGAGAGACATCTCTGTTCTTGAGAATCTTATCTAGGTCTTTCATAGCCATTCTGCCAAGTGCAATGCGTCGTCTGATTTCTTGACTGCTTGTTGCTTCTTTATTGATAGTTGATCCAAGTAGGTTAAAGTTATTCACGATTTCAATTTCTTCTCCTTCGACGATGAACCTGTTGATTATGCCAGTTGTCATGATCTTTGTCTTCTTTACATTAAGGTGCAGGCCCATTTTGAGACTATGTTCTTTGATTGTGAGAAGCAAATGTTTCAGATCATCTTCACTTTCCGCCAGTAATGTGGTATCATCAGCATAGCGAAGGTTGTTGATGAGTCTTCCACCAATCTTCACACCTCTGTTGTCTTCATACAATCCTGCTTCTCTGATGATTTGTTCTGCATATAAATTAAACAGGTAGGGGGAAAGTATGCAGCCTTGTCTTACACCTTTGCTTATTTTAAACCATTCTGTTTCTCCTTGTTCCGTTCAAACTGTTGCTTCTTGATCAATGTACAGATTGTGCAAGAGAATGATCAAGTGTTCTGGTATACCCATGCTTCTTAATATGGCCCAGAGTTTCTCATGGTTTACACAGTCAAAAGCTTTCCTATAGTCGATAAAGCACAAATAGATATCCTTTTGGTATTCTTTAGTCTTTTCAAGGATCCATCTCACATCCGCAATGATGTCTCTCGTTCCTCGCCCTTTTCTGAACCCTGCTTGCACTTCAGGTAGTTCTTGTTCCAGGTATGATTGTAGTCTCTTTTGAATAATCTTCAGTAGAATTTTGCTGGCATGTGGGATCAGAGCGATTGTGCAATAATTTCCACAGTCAGTTGGATCACCTTTCTTTAGTACTGGTATAAACACAGATCTTTTCCAGTCAGTTGGCCATGATGCTGTCTTCCATATTTCTTGGCAGAGCCTTGTAAGTACGGTAACAGCTGCATCAGATTGCTGTAATACTTCTATGGGAATGCAATCAATGCCTGGTGCTTTGTTCTTTGATAAGGCTTTCAATGCTGCTTCAACTTCTTCTTTCATCACCAATGGTTCCAGATCATAAGGTACAGGTTGAAACGGCTGTTGGTCCACTTGATCTTTATTATATAAAAACTCTGTATATTCCTTCCATCTTTTCTTGATCTTCTCAGCATCATTCAACATAAAACCTTGAGCATCTTGTAACATTCCAATTCGAGGCTGGAACTTTTTCTTTAACTCTCGTAGCTTTAGGAAAGCTGATCTTGTTCTTCCTCTAATAGTTTCTGCTTCTATTTCCTTGCATGCGTCATTGTAGTACTTTCCATGTCCTGTCTTGCTGCACGTTGGAAATCTCTGTTGAGTTCTGTGATTGTCTTTCTTTCTCCTCTGGCTTTAGCTTCTCTGCGTTTCTGGGCAATTTTCAGAGTTTCTTCCGTCATCCATTTTGGCTGTTTTTTTCTTTTTTACCTTTTGTAGAGACTTCTCGCTTTCTTCCAACACAACCTTCTTGATGTCATTCCATAACTCTTCTGGAACTCTATCATTTGTATCTAAAGCAGCAAATCGATTTTGCAGGCAGTCTTTAAATTCCAGTGGTATATTCTCAAGGTCATATTTTGCTGCATTCATGAGTGGTTTGCTCTTTTCAGCTTTAGCTTGAGTTTGCATACTAGTAGTTGATGATCTGTACCACAGTCAGCTCCAGGTTTTGTCTTTGTTGATGTTATAGAGCTTTTCCATCGTTGACTTCCACAGATGTAGTCAATTTGATTTTTATACAATCCATTGGGTGAAGTCCATGTGTACAGTCGCCGCTTGTGTTGCTGGAACAAGGTGTTCGAGATGAATAGATCGTTGGTCTTGCAGAATTCTATCAGTCTTTCTCCAGCTTCATTTCTGTTGCCAAGTCCATATTTTCCAACTACTTTCTTCTTTGTTGCCAACCTTTGCGTTCCAATCACCCATGACTATCAGGATATCCTGTTTGCATGTTCTGTCAATTTCAGCTTGTACTTGTTCATAGAACTCTTCAATTTCATTCTCTTCTGCAGCTGTTGTTGGGGCATATACTTGAATTATAGTTGTGTTGATAGGCATTCCTCGTAGATAAATAGAGATTAAGCGTTCGCTGACTGCATTGTATTTCATTACAGTTCTTGCAAGTTTCTTCTTTATTATAAATGCAACACCATTTCTTCTTTGTCTTTCATTTCCAGCATAGTAGACCATGTGATCATCTGATGCAAAGTGCCCGATGCCAGTCCATTTCAGTTCGCTGACACCCAACAGATCAAGCTGTACACGTTCCATTTCATTCTTGACCACCTCCAACTTCCCTTGGTTCATGCTTCGTACGTTCCATGTTCCAATGTGTAAGACATCTTTACAGCTTCTGACTCTCATTTCATGCGCAGCTACATCAGCAGTCAGACGTCCCGAGGGCTTTGATCCAACCACATCATAAATGCTGGCTTTACTCTGAAAAGTCTTCAGCTCTTCCCCAGTAGCTAGTTGAGTGCCTTCCAACCTGGGGGTCTCATCTTCCAGCACTACTGTCTTGAGCTAGCTAAACGAAAAGGAGACAAAGCAATGGAACTTGGAGAAGTACTGGACAGAAGGTGAAGGTAAATGGAATTCATGTGGATGAAATGAAGATGATTAGTTGTGTGCCCCAGGGTTTGATCCTGGGACCAGTATTGTACAATGTATTAGTGAGTGATATTGCTGAAGGACTGAATGGAAAAGTCTGTCTTTTTTGCAGATAACACAAAAGTTTGCAGCAGAGTGGACTCCCCTAAGATTGCTTGGCAGTTAAGATTTAATGTGAAGAAGTGCAGTGACATGCACTTGGGAAGCAGAAACCCAAGGGAAATGTATGTGTTAGGGGGCGAGAGGTTGGTGTGCATGGACCAGGAGAAGGACCTCGGAGTGATTGTTTCAGAGAATCTCAAGGTGGCGAAACAGTGTGACAGAGGGATGCTGGGTTGCATACAGAGAGGAATTACCAGCAGAAAGGAAGAGGTACTAATGCCACTGTACAAGTCACTGGTGAGGCCTCACTTGGAATATTGTGTTGTTTTGGAGACCATATCTCACAAAGGATATAAAAAGGCTGGAAATTGTTCAGAGGGAGGCAACCAAAATGATTTGGAGCATGCATCAGAAGATGTATGAGAAGAGACTTGAAGACCTAAATATGTACACTCTGGAGGAGAGAAGGGAGAGGGAAGATATGATTCAGACCTTTAAATACTTAAAGAGTATTAACGAACAAACAAACCTCTTCCAAAGACAGGGAAGCTGTAAAACTAGAGGGCATAACATAAAGCTGCAGGGGAGTAAACTAAAAGGCAACATCGGGAAATACTTTTTCACCGAAAGGGTGGTGTGGACGCTTGGAATACCCTCCCAATGGAAGTGGTGGGGGCAAATACAGTGATGGAATTCAAAGTGGCTTGGGACAGACACAGTGGATCCCTTTATAGTAAAAGGATAAAATCAAAATAAACATAAACATCTCTTCTATCTCAACAAATAGGGGTGACCTACACAGAGTGGTGGGTACACCCCTAAACAAAGGCATGGGGGAGGGGTGACCTGCACGGAGAGGCAGTGGTACCTACTCTTATCGTCTTGCTGGACAGACTAGATGGACCATGCTGGTCTTTATCTGCCATCACATACTATGTTACTATGTTACTGGTAACTCTGCTGTTTGACCTTTTCAATGCTTCTTCAGAATCAGGAATTATCCAGGAGAACTGGAGATGGACGAATGTGGTTCCTGTCCAATAAAGCAGAAGTAAAGAAAAGGCTGGGAACTACAAGCTGGTTAATCTGACGTCTGTGGTGAATAAATGAATGGAAATGCCGCTAAAGTGTGGTTTCTAGTATCCAAAGAGTTACAGGATCTGCGACAGCATGGCTTTACTAGAGCTAGGTCTAAGATGAATCAGATTGATTTCTTTGATGTGATTGGAGAATTGAATCATACTACTAGTAATAATACTAATACCTAGATTTCAGCAAGGCCTTTAACACTCTTTCTCATTGGCCACTTATAAAAAACAAACATGTGGACTGGATCCTTAAGTAACTGACTGAATTAGAAACTGGTTGAGTGGTAATAGTAAATGGAGTTCACTTTGAAAATAAGGGTGTTACCAATGCTCTGCTGCACAAATTGGTTCCTGGTCCTGTTTTTTTTAAACATTTTAGCAAGGATTACAAGAGAAGGTTTAGCCCTTTTGGATGATACCAAAATCTGCAACAGGGTAGACACCCTGGAACGTGAATAACATGAGGAGGGTTCTAGTGAAGCCAGATTGGTTGAGAATTAAGATTTAATGCTACAAAATACAAAGCCATATATTTAGATTGCAACATTCCAAGGGAGCGGTTTAGAATAGGGCGTGAAGTAGCTTGAGTATTTATTTATTTAACAGTGTTTATATACCACTTTTCTACAAGGTTGACAATTTGCGTAAGTTGAAGGTTGTTCATGGCTTGAACAAAGGCCGAGGCTTTTTGGATACCGATTGGAGACTGAGATCTCCAAGGAGTATGAAGCTGGTTTTCTTGTTGGAGTGTGTGCAGATTACATCAAGTACGTTCTCTATTTCGATTGTGCTGGCTGAGGGGCACTGTATGTTAAGCATATTGTATAATGTTTATTGGTGATGGTGATTATGTCAAGACTGTGTGTGGAGGATGCTTCCAGGGTGTTGAACTTTAGTTGTTTGTTAGTGAGGATACATATGCCTCCTCCTCTACTGGAGGCTTTTGGGCGGTTGTGCATTTTGTTCAGTTGGTTTGTGAGAATGCTGTCTGACTCAGTTAGCCATGTTTCTGTTATACATAGTACGTATATGAATGTTATCACCCTCTATGAGGTCATAAATTGTTTGAATTTTATTACATACCGATTGGACGTTGATAAGGGCACAGGCTAGGGTGGTATTCATGTGAGTGCAGTTGGGAGGTGCTTGTGTGGAGGTTGGATGTTGGTGTGGTTGTATTCTTATTAAATTCTCCGAGTTGTATCTTCTTTCAGAATGAAGTGTGATATAGTGGTGTGTTCTTGTGTGTCTGACATTGTAGGAGATTGTAATGGGGAATCGTTGGTATAGCTGTGTGGCTTCTTCTTTGAGGAAGAGGTGAGATAGGCAAAGGATGCTGAGCCATATCCCAATATGTATCATGTCTGTAAATGGGGTTATGTTGAAACAGATTTGCGTGTGAGAGCTTGCGATAAGGTTGGTGGAAGTGTCTTTTTCTCTGAGAGTTTTTTTAAAGGTCCACTCTGTGGTCCATTCCTAGGACCAAGGGCCACTCCTTGGGGCTCATTGGCATGGTCCCCAGGAATGGCCTGGCCAACATGGGTGTGGCTAGTGTCATGTCCTTGGGTGGCTCTGTTGCGGTGCCGAGTGAAGAAGTCCCTGTTGGATGGAGCTTGACCTCACAGTGCACGGAGGGTTAATGGTTAGGCTGTTCTGTTGTCTGCTGGCCTGCCTGGAAAGTATGGAAAGTGCAGGAGGCAATCGGAGGGACAAGTGGGGCCCATTGCTTCTCCGGCGCCTGTTGATGTGTCCTGCTGTTGCCTGGCAGTTGTGTTGACTGTTGTTGTGGGTGGGTAGAGAATCACAGTCTTTCTCAATGCTATGTTTGCATGGTTGACAGGAATTGGCCCACCAGACGCAGGGTTTTTAAAACCTTTACTGTGGTGGCCTGATTGGTCTTGGCGGTGGAGAGAGGGGAGGAGCTTACGTGCTCAATGCTCAGAAGAGCAGGAACTTGGGGGTGATTGTATTGGAAAAACGTAAAGTGGCCAAACAGATAGAAAAGCTGACATTGTAAGCTAGAAGGATGTTTGGGAGCACAGGGAGAGGAATGGCCGGTAGGAAAACAGGAGGTAATAGTGCCTCTGTATAAGTCTCTAATGAGATCTCCTTTGGAGTACTGAAGACTTCACCTTCAGAAGGATATAAACAAGATGGAGCCAGTCCAGAGGGTAGCTACTAAAATGATCAGTGGTTTTCATCATGAACCATATAAACTTAAAGATCTCAATATGTATCCTTGAGGAAAGGCAGGAGAGGGGATATATGATAGTGATGTTTTAATACCCTCATAGTATAAATGCAAAGAAGGTGGCCCACTTTCAAACGAAGAGAAGCTCTGGAAAAAGCTTCCCAGTAGAGGTGGTGGAGACAAGAACTGTATGTGAGCTCAAGAAAGCATGGGACAAATATAGAAAAACTCTGAAGCAAATGAAGGGATTGCAGGGCTTAATAGTTTTATGAATGAGTAGACTAGTTGGGCTGTATGGTCTTTATTTGCAATCATTTTCTCTGTTTCTATGCTTCCATTTTATTTATCTTCTTTTGATGCTTACACCCAACCAGATGACACTGTACCTGCTGGCTGCAATCTTGTGATCCAGTGCTTGAAGCAGGAACATCTGGACACTTTTCCGTAGGGCCATCTACCTTAAATTGGTTTCCATACTGCCTTGGGGTTAGGGTAAAACCTGTAAACATTTAAAGCATGATGAGTAATGTTACATTGTATAAGTCCATAAAGATGTAGTGGTCAAATTTCAGTAGTATGTCTGGAGGATAATTTGAATGTAGACATTTCAAATAAATGGCGCCAATGAATATTTCATAGAAGCAGTGAATGTCACGGTTTCTTTGTATAAGGTCTAAGTATAGGGTAGCAAATGCCAGTACCTATATGTATAATTTATATATACCCTACTCTTCCCATGCTACATGTGGAGCGTGATTCCATAACGTGCACATCCAGCTCGCAGACAAGCCTAAATGAAAAATGGGGCTTGTTTGATCCTAATTCCGCATGTGCAAGTCTAGATGTGCCCGCAGTTCCGGAATCGGGGACATAGACGTGTTTGGTGCAGCACACACAAACCCCAGGACACGGGTATATGTAGCAAGTGGCCTGGATGTCCCTGTCCTTGGCAAATTCCCAAAAAGATGTACGGCTCCGCTGCTGCCTGTCTCCATGCAGCTACGCCTCCTCAGTTAAAATGTGTATCCCGAAGCTGCTCCTAACACTGATGGTGTGGTGCCCGTGCCAACTACCCATGAAAATGGATGATACAGATGTGTTGCTGCAAAACAGACCATATAAGCTAATCCTTTGCATGACCAGGGCACTGCAAAGTGATCTCTGTGCACTCAGAGATATTACAACAGCAAGTATAAAGTGATATGATTGTCCCGACATACCTTGCAGCACAACATACATGGCAGTAGGTGAACATTTCAGTTGTACTTGCATTGGTCATCTCTGACAACAATCTGTACAATGCTATATATGGACCACAAGAAATCAGGAATGGTGCTCTACAGCTAAGTGTCAGAGCATATTCCTGACATTAAATAGGGACCCTCAGATTGAGTGCATGCCCCAGTGCAAACAGCACTACTAGAGCCCAAGAATACTACCATCTGTCTATACAAATATGCACATTTGTGAGACTGCTGATGGTGCTGTGTGCCCTGTTGCCTGCAGTCATTCTGAAGGTTCCTTATTGCTGATGGCGATATGCTTTGACATTTAGCCGTAGAGACCCTGTTCTGCTGTATCCTAACCAATCGCACTGAAGATATCCCTGGTGATCTAGGGGGATATGGACAAGAGTAATCCCTATTCACTCCTGCTCGTGTCGGTGCAGGGTTGAGAATGGAAGTTGTGACTCTTAACTGTAGTCTCACGGTACTGCCTCTAGGGGACAAGCTGCCATATACATGATGTGCATGTAAATTTAGCTGTGATAAAATGTGCTATTCTATTGCAGCTTAGAAATTCCTGCCCATTGACATCTTTGCATCTTTATAAAATACTACTACTACTACCACTACTGAGCATTTGTAAAGCGCTACAAGTCATACGCAGCGCTGCACTGCCATGTAAGAGACAGTCCCTGCTCATCAGAGCTTACAGTCTAGTCAAGACAAACACAGAAGGTGTAGGCAGGGATAAAACAAGGGGAGAGAAAAAGGAGATCAGGTGAGTGAAGATCCAAAAGCAGCAGTGAAGAGGTGAGTTTTCAGCCTGGATTTGAAGAGGGTTAGAGAAGGTGCCTGACATACAGACACAGGTAGTTTGTTCCAGGCGCAAGGTGCAGCAAGGTGAAAGGAGCGAAGTCTGGAGTTAGCAGTAGAAGAGAAAGGCACAGATAGAAGCAATTTGGCTAGAAGAGCGGAATTCCCGAGGAGGGTTGTAAGGAGAGATAAGAGAAGAAAGGTAGTGAGAAGCTGCAGAGTGAATGCATTTATAGGTCAGCAGGAGAAGTTTGAACTGGATGCTGAAATGGCTAGGGAGCCAGTGAAGTGACTTCAGAAAAGGAGTAATATGGTCATGACGAGGCTGGCGGAAGATTAGCCGCACAGCAGAGTGTTGAACAGATTGAAGGGGAAAGAGATGATTCAAAGGAAGACCAGCAAGGAGTAGGTTACAGTAATCAAGACGGGAGGTGATTAAGGAGTGGATGAGTGTTTTAGTAGTGTGTTCAGAAAGAAAAGGGCAGATTTTGCTGATGTTATAGAGAAAGAAATGGCAGGTCTTAGCTATCAGATAGATATGTGTGGAGAAAGAGAGAGAGGAGTCAAAGACAACCCCCAGATTGCGGGCTAAGGAAACAGGAAGGAGTACAGAGTTATCCACAGAGACTGAGAAAGGAGGAAGAGGAGGGGAGGTTTTAGGGGGAAAGATAAGAAGTTCAGTCTTGGCCATGTTCAATTTCAAGTGGTGGTGAGACATCCAGGCAGCAATGTAAGAGAGGAAGGCAGAGATCTGGGTCTGGATTGCCGGAGAGATTTCAGGCATAGAGAGGTAGATCTGGGAGTCATCAGCATACAGATGGTACTGAAAGCCATGGGAAGAG
Source organism: Ichthyophis bannanicus (assembly GCA_033557465.1). NCBI lineage: Eukaryota > Metazoa > Chordata > Amphibia > Gymnophiona > Ichthyophiidae > Ichthyophis > Ichthyophis bannanicus. The sequence continues at coordinate 111,031,375 of CM066047.1, read as the reverse complement.
ATAAGTGCACCAAGGGACTGGGTATAGAGAGAGAAAAGGAGCGGACCCAAGACAGATCCTTGGGGTACACCAACTGGGAGAGGGGTAGCAGAGGAGGAGGAGGAGCTACCAGAACACACACTGAAAGAGCGATGGGAGAGATAGGAGGAGAACCAGGATAGTACAGAGCCCTTAAAACCAAGCGAGGACAGGGTATCAAGGAGAAGGTTGTGGTCAACAGTGTCAAAAGCCAGCAGAGAGGTCAAGAAGGATGTGGACAGAGTAAAGGCCCTTGGATTTATCCAGGAACAAGTCACTGGAGACTTTGGCGAGAGCCGTTTGGTAGAGTGTAAAGGACGAAAGCCAGACTGTAAGGGATCCAGGAGGGCATGAAAGGAGAGGAAGTCAAGGCAGCGGCGGTGAACCGCACGTTCAAGTAGTTTAGAAATGAAGGGAAGGAGAGAGATGGGTCGATAATTAGAAGGACAGGTGGGATCAAGAGAGAGTTTCTTGAGGAGAGGTGTGACCATAGCATGCTTGAAGTCTGCAGGGACTGTTGCAGTGGAAAGCGATAGGTTGAGAATATGAGAGATGGAAGGGACAACGGTGGAGGAGGCTAAATATAGGCTAAAAAGGCTAAATATAGATGCCTACCTCCCCTATCAATCTAGGTACCCTGTTATAAAATATAGCCTCTTTGAAAACTTTCCATCTTTCCAAACCTTGTGCCATTTAGTAAGTGTGGATCAAGGTTCCTACCTTGGAAATCGAAGTCATTGTCCTTGTTGCCATCATAACTTCCACACAGCCCACATGTGGTTCCATTGTACCTATCTTCCAATTTCAACTAAAGAAAAAGAATGACAAATGAGAGCTTAGAGCATTCTCTTTTCAAATCATCCATCTGGCTCTTGCACTCATATTTACCAAACGCTTCTTTTTTATTATAATGTACAGTTTTGAAAACTAACATCACCGCAATGCAACCTTCAATTTGCTTGCAATTCAGGCAACTTCATTCTGTGTCAGCCTGATGAAGAATCTCACTATTAGTTTTCAGATTAATTTATGAAATGTGGAAGGATTGCCATGAATTGTTGAAATATTATTATAACATTAATCAATCACACATTAACTCAGCACTTTGTAATCATAGGTCTACATTTACAATGCCCTCTGTGCAATAATTAACAAAAAATATGTAGCTCAAAATAAAGCTCTTTACTTATTGAAAATACACTCAACTTGCTAAACTTGACCATGATTCCTCCGCACATTCTTAATCTGTAGAAGGAAATCCTAGAGGGCTATAGGGGATGTTTATGTTTTTTGCAGATATCATATATTGAGAGTAAAGATGAACGTGTGGCATATGCTACCTATTAAGTGTATATACAGCATGGACCTAGCAGATACTGCACTGATCTGTACCTTAGCAAGTGCCAGCTAAGAACATAAGAAATAGCAATACTGGGTCAGACCAAGGTTCATCAAGCCCAGTATCCTGTTTCCAACAGTGGCCACTTCAGGTCATAAGTACCTGGCAGGTTCCCAAAGAGGTATACAGATTCCATGATGCTTATCCTGGGGTAAGCAGTGGATTTCCTGGGTCCTATTTAATACTGGTTTATAGATTTTTCCTTCAGGAACTTGTCCAAACTTTTTTTAAACCCAGCTACACTAACAGTTTTTACTATATCCTTCGGTAATGAATTCCAGAGTTTGATCACATATTGAGTGAAAAATATTTTCTCTGATTAGTATTAAATGGGCTACATTGTAGCTTCATCGCATGTCCCCTAGTCTTTCTCCTTTTTCAAGGAGTAAACCCATTCCACTCCATACATTTTTTATAGACCTCATTCATATCTTCCCTCAGCCATCTCTCTTACAAGTTGAAGAGTCCTAACCTTTTAAGCCTTTCCTCATAGGGGTAACCTTCCATCCCTTTACCATTCTGGTGACTCTTCTCTATACCTTTTCTAAGACCAGAATTGCACATAATATTCATGGTGCAGTTGCACCATGGAACGATACAGAGGCATTATAATATCCTTTGTTTCATTCCTTTCCTTATGATTCCTAGCATTCTTTTTGCTTCTTGGCCATCTCTGCATACGGGATGGAGAGTTTCAACGTATTATCCATGATGACAATTAAATCATTTTCCTAATGTGGAACCATGCATCATGTTACTATAGTTTAGATTGTTCTTCCCTAAGTGCATAACTTTGCACTTGTTCACATTAAATTCCATCTGCCATTTGGACATCCAGTCTTCCAATTTATCAAGATCTTGCATTTTTTCACAATCTTCTTGTGTTTTAACAACTTTGAATAATTCTGTGTCATCTGCACATTTGATCACCCCGCTCGTTGTTCCCATTTCCAGATCATTAACGAATATGTTAAAAAGCAGTGGGCCCAGCACAGATCCCTGGGGTACTCCGCTATTCACCTTTCTCCATTGGAAAAATTGGCCATTTAGCCCTACCCTCTGCTTTCTATATTTTAACCAGTTCCTGATCCACAATAGTACAGTACATTGCCTCCTACCCCATGACTTCCTAATTTTGCTAAGAGTTTTTCATGAGAGTCTTTGTCAAAGGATTTCTGAAAATCGAGATACATTGCATTCACACTCAGGCAGGCCAGGGCCCCAGAGTTGGTTTCAAGGTGTTGCCGCCCTAGCAGACCTTGAGCCTTACACTGGCCCTGGCTGTCAGAATCTATTGTTTAGCTCTGAATGTCCTGCTCTTTTCCTCCCCCCCCCCCCCCCCCCAGAATCTGCCACCCTACTCGACTGCCTAGTTTGCCTAATGGTTCGGCCGGCCCTGCGCTGTTAACCCAGCTATGGGCCACATTACTAGCGCAGGGTTTCGTGCTAATAGCATAGAGTGGGGGTACAGTTGTCTCCCTTCAGTTACTGTGGGTCACCACAGCAAACGCACTGTGAGAACAACTAACACCACCCATGGCGGTGGCATTAGTTGCACTTGCGCAACCTGTGTCAAGTGCAGGCAGTGTGGGCTTCAAATGCCTACGCTAGCAATGCTGTGGCACGAATACCCCATCCCACTCAGTCGCCACCCTGATGCACTCGACAAGGGTAGCATGGGGGTTTTAGCACTCGTGACCATTCTGGATGCTACATGCTGCAATATTTGTACTTTGCGAGTAAGTCTAATAGCAAAACCAGATACATACAGTAGCAGTACACTTATGAATGATAAACCATTGCATTTTTCCAAGCAAAAAAAGGTGCCGGTACTCATATGCTGGGATCTTTCATTAATACATGACAACCATGGGTCAATTTTAGCAGGCAATGAAAAAGCTGCCAGTACTCAGTACCACCGAGTAACTCCTCAAAAAAAGCCCAAAAGATGTAAAACTAATTTTAATGACTGCTGACTGAGAAACTACCTTAATATGGCATACATACTACTTATAGCCAAGCTAATATGCAAATTGTCAGCTATTTAAACTGGACACTGATAATGCAAACCCATATTTCCACTACACCTAATGTGGGTCTTATGGTAGCAAGGAGCAGGTTGCAATAGTCGAAATGATAAGGGATCTGTAGCCTTATATTTGCAGGAAAGAAATGGCAGGTGTCAGTGTGAGAGAAAGCATGTGAAGAAATAACAGACTCGTGGTTAGGAAATGGTACAGTATACCACTCATTGCTATAAGGTGACAATCTGCATTTTGTAACTTACCGATAGTAGGGTATTATAATCATATTTGAGAGCGATACCTAGAGTTCTGGATGTGATTTCGAAATAGCTAGAACCTTTATTTATCCAAACGCCTCTCGAATTGATTGTCTCAGTGAAACTAGAATAGTAAAAAGAATGCCACATTAAGAAATCTTTATCAGTCATAACAAAAAACTCTATTATGGTGATCCAACTACTAATCATCAAAGAAGATCAACCCATTAACAGACAGGGAATCCCCCACTTATATAACTGAAAACAACTTTTTTTGTTGGAAGCACCATCAAGGGAGAAAGGGAACCTATTCCCCCAAGGAAGTAAGTCCTTTTTAATTATAAAGCTGGTACTTAGCTGAAAATGAAGTGCCGATGTTGCTGAATCAAGCCAAACAAAGGAAACAGGAATCTTCACACGATGTGCCATGTTTCAAGCCCATACCAGAGCTCTGCTTCAAGTTTATCAACAATGAGCTGCTTGGCTGAAGACCAAATAAAGTTTAGGTCAACTATCCAGAGGGTCGCTAGGAGTCAACACCGACTCCATTGCACTTAACCACACCCCAGGATGTCTATGTGTTGGAGGTGGAGTCAATAGCTGGGACATCACAGTTCTCATCTGCCACGTGCATGGCCTGAAGTTCTACATCCTGTCATGCTGAGAGGGCACTCTCACTGTGACTGAGCTGTGGCCATGTCATGGCTAGGTAGCCACGTAGTGCTATATATAGGTGGGCTGCAGTGATGTGGGTGCTCCTTCTTTCAGTGGGAGCACAATCAGTGAGCCAAGTGCTGGGTGTGTATGCTGTTTGGCCTAAGCCAGGGTGGCCATGGTTACTCTGTACACATGCAGTGTATTTGTGCCAGTAGACCTGCCACAGTTGGTTTGTGTATGGCTGAGAAAGTCATGTGGTGGGCCTCAAATGCAGGTCTGCTCTAGTAGAATGTTAGCTTTAGGTGGTTAGGACAGCAGCAGTTCTTGGTGGAAAAATCCTCCACCAATCTGATTTCCTTTTGGAGGTGGAATTTCTCCTTTACACAGATTGAATGGGTATTGACTCTGTCATAATGATGCCATTTTACACAAAACTAGCAGGGTTTCAATCCTTTGCGCAAAAGTGCTGAATACTTGTGCATAAGAATACTGCTATGGATACCACTCTATCAACAATGAGATGCTTGGCTGAAGACCAAATAGAGTGGTATCCATAGCTGCTGTAATTGTATCGATCCATCCCATTGCCGGCCTTCCCCTTTTACAGTGACCTTCTATCTTGCCAAGTATTATGTCTTTCTCTAATGATTTCTCTCTTCGCATGATGTGTCCAAAATATGAAAGTTGAAATCTTGTCATCTGAGCTTCTAAGGAAAGCTTAGGTTTGTTCTTCAGGCAATCCATGATATATACAATATTCATCACCAGCACCATAATTCAAAGGCATTAATTTTCTTCCTGCCTATCTTTTTCACTATTCAACTTTCACATCCATATGACGTTATTGAAAATACCAGGGCCTGCACAAGTCAAATCTTTGTATGGAGAGAGACATCTCTGCTCTTGAGAATCTTATCTAAGTCCTTCAAAGCCATTCTACCAAGAGCAATACGTCGTCGTATTTCTTGACTGCTAGTCCTTTTTTTATTGATTGTTGATCCAAGAAAGTTAAAGTTGCCAACTATTTCAATTTCTTCTCCATCAATGAGGAACTTATTGATTTTGCCAGTTGTCAGGATCTTTGTCTTCTTAATATTAAGGTGCAGACACAATTTAAGATTATATTCTTTATCTTGAGAAGCAAATGTTTCAGATCGTCTTCACTTTCAGCCAGTAATGTGGTATCATCAGCATAGCGAAGGTTGTTGATGAGTCTTCCACCAATCTTCACACCTCGGTTGTCTTCATACAGTCCTGTTTCTCTGATGATTTGTTCTGCTTATAAATTAAAGAGTTAGGGAGAAAGTATGCAGCCTTGTTGTACACCTTTGCTTATTTTAAACCATTCTGTTTCTCCTTGTTCCGTTCGAACTGTTGCTTCTTGATGAATGTAAAGGTTGTGCAAGAGAACTATCAGGTGTTCTGATATACCCATGCTTCTTAATGTGGCCAAGAGTTTCTCATGGTTTACACAGTTTAAAAGCCATACTGTAGTCAATACATATGGGTATCCTTTTGGTATTCTTTTGTCTTTTCAAGAATCTATCTCACATCCGCGATGATGTCTCTCGTTCCTCGTCCTTTCCTGAACCCTGCTTGCACTTCAGGCAGTTCTTGTTCCAGGTATGGTTGTAGTCTCTGCTGAATGATCTTGAGTAGAATCTTGCTGGCATGTGGAATTAGAGCTATTGTGTGATAATTTCCACAGTCAATCAAGTCACCTTTCTTCAGTATTGGTATAAACATAGATCTTTTCCAGTTAGTTGGCCATGAATTTGTCTTCCAAATTTCCTGGCGGCAGAGCCTTGTAAGTATGGTAACAGCTTCATCCAATTGCTGTAATATGTCAATGGGAATGCCATCAATGTCTGGTGCTTTGTTCTTTAATAAGGCTTTAAATGCTGCTTCAACTTCTTCTTTCATCAACAATGGTTGCTGATCATAAAGTACAGATTGAAACGGCTGTTGGTCCACTTGATCTTTATGGTATAATTTATTTATTTACAACTTTTTATGTACCGCTCCTTCCAGAGATCAAGAGCGGTTTACAGTAAACATAATAAGGAACTTTACATTGAAACTTTGATAACACTCATAAACAACACAGGTACACTACCAAAAAACTGCCTCCAGTTTTGCAACTGATTCCTATAGATTTTGGGGTGCTGAATCCAGGAAAAATAGACAAAATGTTCCATCACGTCACGTTTTCTTGCAAAATTAGATTTCTTACCCATATAAGGAATGTTCACATAATTTCTTTTTAGCCGACTGCAGTTTATTTTCTTGGCCCAAAATAGAGGTTATAATGGTTAACTAACTAGAAACACTCCCTCATGATATTTTAGAGTGTTTTGTATTCATTTTATACATTAACAGGACAATTGGGAGGCGGGGGGCTAAATCCAGTACTCGCGCTGGCGCATGTTCTTTCCTATTCGCCTCGCCTCGTTCGCTCGCTCAAACACGGTGGTTGCGACATGAACGTTCCTGTCAAATTTCAGTTTCTTGCAAGTTCATTATTACCTTTTGTTTGCTCAGTCGTAATCCAGCTTTATTCCGAAGTGGTTCACTACAGTTGTAGTTTGCAGTGCTGTGTATTTGTGATGGCTCACAGAGTCAGAGGTTGCGTCAACTCTCCGGACAGTTTTTGTTTTATTTGTGGGGAATATACCGTGAAAAAGCGGCAGAGGAACATTTCTGCATTTATTAAAAAGTATATTTCGCCTATTTCGGTTTGAAGTTAGGCGATCAAGACAAACCGTGGGCTCCTCACAAAGTGTGCAAGACATGTGAGGAAGATCTACGCTTATGGATGATGAAAGGTAAAAAACAAGCATTTAGTTTTGTAATACCTCTGATGTTGCGAGAAAAAAAAGACCACAACAGAGACAGCTATATTTTCTCATGCATTGTGAAGTGATACAACTTAAAAAATAAGAACGTAATAAGTTACCCCAACCTTCCCTCAGCAATTAGGCCTATGCCTCATAGCAACGAAGTACCTGTGCCTGAACCACCAAAATCTTTGGATCATATTTGTGTGGACGGTTCTGATCATGATGAGACTCATCAGATGGCTTTTCCCGATGAGTCCAGTACTTCCGAGTTTGAAACTGGACCAGATCCGAAACCTGAACTTTTCTCTCAAGCTGAATTGAATGATTTAGTCCGGGATTTAGGACTCCCAAAAGATGCTGCCCAACTGCTAGGTTCTCGGCTTAAACAGAAAAATCTATTGTCACCAGGAACAACTTTTTATTGGTACCGCGAGACACAATTTTTGAAGTATTTCAGCAAAGAGGAAGATTTGGTATTTTGCAACGATATATACGGAGTGATGGAAAAGTTTAAACTCAAGTATGATCCTGCTGAATGGCGGCTGTTCATTGATTCGTCAAAAGACAGCATAAAAGGTGTTCTTCTTCATAATGGCAACACATTCGCTTCAGTTCCTATTGCTCACTCTGTTATTCTCCAAGAAAAATACGAGAATTTGGCCCTGATTCTTCAGAAGATTCGTTATGATGAGCATAAGTGGATGATTTGTGGAGACTTTAAAATTCTATCCATGCTATTAGGGCAGCAATCCGGTTTCACCAAATATCCCTGCTTCCTTTGCTTGTGGGATAGCCAGGCCCGCGACCTACACTGGAAGAAAAAAGACTGGCCAATTCGGGAGTATTTGAGACCCGGTGAGAAAAATGTTCTTCATGAGAGCTTGGTACCTCGTGATAAAATTCTATTACCACCTCTCCACATTAAGTTGGGTCTCATTAAGCAATTCATCAAGTCCCTTCCAAAAGATGGTGAGTGCTTTCGGTACCTTTGCTCAATGTTCCCCCGACTTTCTGAAGCAAAGCTAAAGGAAGGAGTGTTTGTTGGCCCTGATATAAGGAAACTCATTTCAGATGGAGCATTCGCTGAAACGATGTCTGAGAAGGAAAAAGAAGCCTGGGATTCCTTCAAGGATGTTGTTCTCAAATTCTTGGGGAACAGGCGGGATGAGAACTATAAGGATATTGTTGCCAGGATGCTCAATGCCTTCAAAGAACAAGGCTGTAACATGAGCCTGAAAGTCCATTTCTTGCACTCCCATGTGAACTACTTTCCCGAAAACTTGGGGGCGTACAGTGATGAACAAGGTGAAAGGTTTCACCAGGACATCAAGGACGCAGAGAGAAGGTACCAAGGAAGATGGAACACCACTATGATGGCTGATTTCTGCTGGTTGCTGCTGCGGGAAACCCCAGATGAAAAATACGCCAAGCAGCGCACCAAGAGAAGCATTCGGGGGAAGAAGAAACGGGCCCACCAGGAGATTGATTGACCCAAGAATGACTTTAAAATCTAAACTGTGTTGACAAATATCGTGTTTTTACTAAACTTTGAAATAAAAATTTGCTAGTTATTACCACAGTGTCGGACCTCATTTATTAGAATTTTATTTTCACACCATCGGGTGTTTGTCTTCATGTATTGCAATGGTGCGGTTTGCGTTTTCTATTCTTACATACATACCTGTACAACATTTTTTGCACATTTCTTTGCTTTGCTTTGCGTCTAACCTCGCTCTTATATGCTCAATGTTTGTGCACATGTATGTGGCTGTTTTAAGTGCAGACAATTTTGCTACCATCACAGTGTGTTTTGTTGACATTACTCTATTCTTATGTGCTGCCTTGTTACAATTTTCTTTATTCTTATTTGAATAACTACTAAACAATTAGTATAAAGAATTCATCCAAGAAACTTTTATCTCGATCGCACTCAATCTGAAACGTTCACCTCAAACTGCTAACCCAATGTAGCAAAAAATCTGTACGTGATGGAGCAAATTGGTTACCAGATTTGGATTCAGCGCACCAAAAAACGTAAAAATCAATCGAAACATTAGAGGCAGTTTAAAAAAAATTTTTTTAGTGTACCTGTGCAATTAATTGTCAATAACTATATTACAACAACTATATACAATGATGCATTAAGTGACATATTAGAATTTATATAATAACATTGGAAGGAGTCTAGTTGTTTTGGAAATAACTAAGCTGATTGTGTATGTGGTTCCCATAGTAATCAATAAATAGGTGGGTCTTCCACGGATATGGTCCATCTGATTTTTGTACAATCCATTTGGGTGAAGTCCACGTGTACAGTTGGCGCTTGTGTTGCTGAAAGAAGGTGTTTAAGATCATTGGTCTTGCATAATTCTATCAGTCTTTGCTCAGCTTCATTTCTGTTGCCAAGTCCATATTTTCCAACCACTTTGCCTTCTTCCTTGTTGCCAACTTTTGCGTTCCAATCACCCATGACTATCAGGATAGTCTGTTTGCATGTTCTATCGATTTCAGCTTGTACTTGTTCATAGAACTCATCAATCCTCTTCTGCAGCTGTTGGAGCATATACCTGAATTATAGTTGTGTTGATGGGCTTTCCTTATAGACGAATAGAGATTAAGTGTTCACTGATTGCATTGTATTTCATTACAGTTCTTGCAAGTTTCTTCTTTATTATAAATGCAACACCATTTCTTTTTTGTCTTTCATTTCCAGCATAGTAGATCATGTGATCATCTGATGCAAAGTGCCCGATGCCAGTCCATTTCAGTTCACTGACTCCCAACAGATTGAGTTGTACATGTTCCATTTCATTCTTGACCACTTCCAACTTCCCTTGGTTCATGCTTCGCATGTTACATGTCCCAATATGTAAGACATCTTTGCAACTTCTGACTCTCGTTTCATGCACAGCTACATCAGCAGATCCAACCACATCATAAATGCTGGCTTTACTCTGCAAAGTCTTCAGCTCATTCCCAGTAGCCATTTGAGTGCCTTCCAACCTGGAGGTCTCATATTCCAGTACTATAGTGCAATTTGCTTTTTGACTATCCATTGGGTTTTCATGGCAAGATACAGAAGTAGATTTGCCAAGCCTTTCTTCTGTGCAGTTAATTTTAGAGTTATTGCATTTGTCACAGAACTGTGATCCTCTGCTTACAACACCGTCCCATTCTGCTGCTGCCCAGATGGGTGGTTTGTCTTAGTCTGGCACCTCAGCTGAGACCTGTCCATCTTGGGAGACCCGGCCAGTAGCTAAGCTACTGATAGCTTAGCTCTCAGCATCACTGATGCACACAAGCCGTCACGGCATGACAATCCTCTGCTCCTCATCATGGAAATGTCAAGATAAACACTGGGGACAGCTTATACAATGCGGGCCGCTGTGCATTGCAGAAGGCCAGAGTACTCTGGAGAGACACTCACACATAAACACCCACACCCACATACACCTCACAGCAGTCTGCAAAAGTGGTGTTGGTTGCCATTCCTGTTTGCTTCTTCCTTATCATTATCTGCTCAAGCATTCATAATGTGCGCTCATTGTGCAGGCACTCTTAGTGCACTCTGTAATGAGCATACTTTGTTAATGCCCGCTGACTATGCCAGTGCTATCATCCTGTAATGCCATTCAGGCCTGGGTAGTGTAGCCTGTCTGTGCAACTGATGAGTGTATGGTCCCTAGCAGCACTCGTCATTATGGGTTGCACCTGCTAGTGGTGTACCTGCAATGTAAGATAAAGTTTAACCACAGGGACATGCCAGACATGATCCACAACCAGGCCTTGGAACTGCATTTCTGCCCTATGATACATACTGCCCTTGTGTGCTGAGCCACAGAGCTCCCTTATGGGTTTATCAACCCATGGGGATTGATGTGGGCACTGTCAGGGTGGATGCAGCCATGTGGACGGGCTTGCCCATGTCTGCTGAGATCTCTGCAGGCCCTGGCCATACCTTTCTGTCAATGGTTGTTCGACAGGTGTGAGAGGGAGATGTATTGTTCGTTCTGTATGCTGCACTAGCTGCCTATGCTGCTGGTGGAGCTGACATTTAATTGAAACATATGGGATATATCCACTCAGAGGGACAGCCTATGCAACAAGCACACACACACATCACATGGCATGGTGGGACAGGCCAAATGGCCATGGTCCCCAATTCCTGATGTGTGTTTCTGGTGTGGTCAGGCCATGAAGTCGCATCTTAAAGACAGATTTTGCTGATGTGAATGCCCTGGTGCATCAGATGACTGTTCATGACTGTGTTTGCACATTTGGAGGGGTCCCCAGTTCAAACAGAGCATTCTGCTCTCTGAACACAAGACTAAAACCTGTGTCCACACTAGAGGTAGCGTCCGTCTTGTACCTGCGCCCTACTCCTGACTGGTCTCTCTTGGAGTCATTTCTCTCTCAATCCATCACTTTAGAGTTCTGCTGCGTGGCTCTTCATCCCCCAATCCAAACACACTCATATCACCCCTCTTCTGATATGGCTTTATTGACTCCCCGTATGTTTACTTATCCATCTCAAACATCTTCAGCTAGCTTATAACTGCATCCCCTGTACTGCCCCTCTGCACCTTTCATCTCTCCTTTATCTCTGCAATCTTTCCCATGCGGTTTGCACCTCCTCACCCTACCCCTCTCTATGCCCTGTTCTTCTACTGCCATCCCCTGACTTTCCTTCTTTCACCTTGCTGCTCCTTATGCCTGGTGCAGGCCTCCTCTATCCTTACATCATATCTTCTTTCTCTCCCTCTTCATATACATGCAGAAGGCATACCTCTTTGGGGCTGCTGTTGGATCCTTCTCTCTTGTTTCCCTGGTGTCTCCTCCCTTTATTGTATCTCTTGTATTGAACTGCCTGTCATCATTTCATAGTAAGCTCTTCAGGCAGGGACTGTCTTTCTATGTGTTTGTCCAGCGCTTCATATACCTTGTAGCACTTCATGACAGATGTATCATGGTAGTAGTGTTTTCATTGTGCAAGTAAGGCTGCTGGGTTGATATTTTGTCCCAGACATGCCCTATTCTCCTGTTTCAGGGTAGGCCTTCAGCAGCATCCATATGTATTCCACACATGCACATATCCACTCACAACGGCATAGGTGCTCCACTCCCTTATGTGGACTGGTGCCATGAGCCAATGGTCATTGGTGGCAGCCTGCTGACTGTTCCATTCCTCTCTGCCATCATGGCAGACACACCAGTTCTGTGCTGCAGGTGGCATCCCTGCTGTTGCATCTGTGCAGCTGTACCCATCCTGCCACTCCAGACCCCCTCTACTGGGGTGTGGGCACATGTCCTGCTACGTCCAGCTTCAGTGTTGTGGGACCATAACATGCAGCATTGTTCCTGCGGCTGGACTGTTTGTCCTCAGGGTGACGTAGGCAAATGTGGCATCACACATGACACACAGAACCAGGTCAGAGCTTTCGTCTGCTGCTAGAGGGGGGGCATGCAGTACCCGCTGCCACCACACACACAGTATACTGACATGACACCATAATGTCAGTGGGAGTGGGGTGTATTGCCGGCCCATCAACTGGGCAAGTTAGGAAGGTGCCTGGGGAGGCACAACCAGTTGGGGCAGTATTGACACGCATGCCCCCCACCCACATGCCACTACTGCCCCCCTCCCTGGCTACTGCCAATTCCATCTCTTGTGGGAGAGGCAAAGACATGCACCCCAGTACCTTTGTGGGCGGCTGCTTTCAGCAGTCCCCTTTAGGGGTACTGCCACTGCTGCTGTCAGCCTGTCCTTCCTAAGACAGCTTTGGCAGCAGCAGGGCTGGGAGCCAGCCAGACTATCTCTCTATGGCTCCAGGGCCCCTTGACCAGGCCACAGTTGCATGTGACCTTTTCAACAGCAGCAGCATGTCTGTGTGCTGCCACTGACACTGTGGGGGTCATGCCGGCCATCACAGATGTGCTCCCTGGGCAGCTTCTGGTCATCCTTGTGCCCTACCAACCCCCACTGCATCACCCACATAGTATCTCCTTTGCCCCATTTGCAGCATTGACATAGTGGCCTTTCATGGTTGGTCACTATGTTGTTGCTGAAAATGGAGCACTACTACCACTGTCTTGGGTTCCCCGGTATGTAGATCACATTGCAGACATGCCAGGATTATATTCCAGTATGCAAATATTTTATGCAAATGAGGCCTGGCAATGCATCTCTCCACATTGCCCTGCATTACTCTTATGCTACTCCTGCCTCCAACCCCAACCCAAATGTCCCCCCCCCCCCAGTGCAGTACTTTCCTTTTCATTCTTGCTTCTCCCAACTGCCCATGGACACTGGTGCTGTCCTCCTCAGCCTTACAACAATGACAGTGGAAACAGTGAAGGCAGCAGGACCTCAGCGTCCAGGACTCATGAGCACCTCTAAGGACCTCACTGATGCCAAAAGTATGTATCAGAGTGAGTGTGACAAGCAGGGCCTCGGACTGCATCAACAACATCTGGTTAAAAACAGGACTGTCTTGGGCAGATCAGGGATGGTGCCGGTCACTAGCTGGATTAGTTGAATAGTTGTCCTGACATTAAACTGTTATCGGGTGAATATTACCATTAACCAGATAGCAACCTGCTGACCAGTACACCTGGATATTAGGCACTGGATGCTGGATATGTTTTGGTGCTGAATATTTAGGTTTTATCAAAGAGGCGGCAGCTAGCTGCTTTAAATAGCCTAGCCACCGCTGCTGAATACTCACCCCCCCCCCCATATTATCAGATATCTATATTTGTATCTGATTTATCTCTTTTTATTTATATATGTACATCTATCTCCATCTTTACCTCTGTTTCTAAATATCTATATATCTAAGACAGAGATACAGAGGTTGACAGAGATATTCAGTTTTGTGTCCAATAGGAGAAACTGCAAGAATGGAAATTGTTGCTTCCCTGAGGAAAATTTGGCCTGAGATAGAGGGAGGATATTTAGCAGTGGCAGCAAGCACTGATAAAGTGGCCAGCCGCCACCGCTGAACTCTAAACCCAGAAGGTCAATGCTGGGGCCATATCTGTCCACCAGCACTGAATATTCGCATTGGCCGGATAGCACCGAAGCTAACCAGGTAGTGGTGATATTCAGTGGCTGCCCCATTAGCTTCAGCAGCAAAAGTGAAGTGAGCCTCACAGGCGCCTAACCTTCACTGCTGACAGATAACCAGCTAGCGGCTGAATATCGCTGTTAGCTGGTTATCCTTGCTGCTGCCTCCGATCCACTCCCGGAATGTTCGGACACTAGCTGGCGCCACCTGGTGCTATTCAGAGATACTGCCACTGGATATTCTGCTCACCACGATTAATGCGGTTTGCAGGACTGGAAACGGTGTTAATCACTTTGAAAATCTCCTCCCCCCCAAGAAACTTGTTCTCAGAAGTTCATCGCACTTCAAGAAGGACATAAATATTTTGGAGAAAGTCCATCAAAGAACAGTAAACATGATACGAGATCTGGAGAAGATGATCTCTGAGGAAGGAATGAAGGAACTGGCCTCATTTACCTCAATGAAGAGAAAACGAGAAAGAACTTTCTTAAGGTACAAATAGTTAAGCATCAGAAAAAGATAAGTGGGGTGAATTCTCCATCATGGGAGATTTTTATAAAGCCTATTCGACAAATATTTGGGATGGTTTAGGTATGATGGATTTTGCCCAGAGACCCTTCCAGCCTTCTGTTTCCATGGCACTTTAGACAGGATTGAAATCAGATTGTAGGAAAAATGCCTCATCTAAAACATAACATTAAATTATAAGCCCTCCTGGGCAGGAAAATAACTACACTAAAGTACCCGAATTGTAACTTCCCTGAAGCTCAAATACGGAAAGAGTGAGCAATTAAATCTAAAATGTTGATTCAAAGTTGATAGCAAAGAAACTAGATCTGCTAAAAAAAAATAAAAATAAACCGATAAGACAATTAAGATGGACTTGTCAGGTTTCATGCTGAGGAGATTTATGGAGGTGTCTGTGGCAAGATTCATGAAAAATAGAGTTTTGTATAAATGGCTATGGACACTCACAACTTGTAGTTTTTCAGTGTTTTATAGTGACTGAAAAGTAAATAAAATTAAGAGGAAGCCAAGGAATAACACATTGTAGCAAACAATAAAGATGGCTACTCACTTGTTTCCATCTACTGTGATGCCAGACTCTTTCACCTCAGCCTGTATTCCATTAATTAATGCAGTGAAGTAGATTATGTTACTACTTTTGAGTCGCCTGGCTAATATGTAGAAATTTTGGTCATTGACGTTGCAGTGTGAGGCCAAGACATACTGGCAGGTTCCAGCATAGTTGTACTTTGAACCGTCAAAAGTTTTGAAGTTGTAATTGCCCCATGTAACACATTCACTTCTGGTGGGCACTGGGACCTGAACTGTGGAAAAAAGAAAAACACACCGCTAGACACTTAGATTATTAAGAAAATACTGTGTATTTGATTATTTTCATGACAAACTTAAAATGGCGTTTTTGCCAATGACCCGTCAAAACAAAAATAAGTTGACAGTGAATTTTTAAGGTACTACTTTTTTTTAAGTGCAATTAAGTAAGGTCTGACTCTTGGTATCCCAGCTACCTCTGGGTTTTCTTGGCAATTATCACCAGAGGTAGATTGTCAGGCCTTTTCTGCCAAGGTAATACAGGGTAAAATGACTTCTCTAAGGAGTGCTTGTGAGAATCAAACCCTTGATTTTCTGGCTACTAAGTAGTGGCACAAACCACCAGGCTACTCCTCCATCCCACTACTGTTTGTCATTTCTGCAAAGTTGACGGATGTACAGTGCTGTGCATACACCCATAAGAGACAAGGATTCAATTAAAGTAGAATTAAAATCAAGAAGTGCAAATTGCATTTCCATGTCTTGTGCATCTGAAACAGAGAAATAGCAGATCATCGGGTGGTTTTCTTGGTGGTGGGGAGATGGGGCAAAGTGAGGGACAGGATGTGCTCAGAACTTCCTCTTCCTTCTTTGGCCTTCTACCTTGATGGAATCTACCCCAGCAGGGCCTATGATAGCATCAGCCTTCATTGGCAGCTAGCTAAGGTTTTCCACCATGTTTATTCCCTGTTCTCTCTGGTCCAATCTTTATGACTCAGAAGCATGAATCTAAAAGGATGATTTGCTATTTCTCTTAGGAACCCAATGGAGATTCACTATTGTGTGATGAATGAGTGGCCTTCCTGCAAGGCTGCATGAGAGTATGCTTTTAGACACTTAGGAGTTAATTCTTCACCACATTCAGTAGGGAGAAAAGGATCGCAGACCCATCAAGCATATATCAATCTAGGCCTTAGACCAATCATCCAAACCGTAAGCCATTGGTGACTGCAGGCTGCAGTGTGAGTAATGTTACTCACTGCATTTCATGTCTGCGCGTTGAAGCCTAGCCGTCCCCTGGTGAAGCACTGGCGAAACGCTGTAAGGGCATCTACAGTGGCCTTGGGGCTTATGAACAGATAGGTTCGTGCCTTACTGTTTGGATTAATGGCAAGTATGAGCTTTGTGGGCATCTTATGTTCTATTTTAAAAATAGATAAAACCCCAAAAAGATATATAAGGAATGTTTTATTAGACTTGACAGTCCAGGAATTTTTCTACTTATTTATTTAGCAGCTTTTTTACACCGCTTTATCTTTCAGTCAAAGTGGTTTGCATTGAAACAGAACATTTACAATAAACAGGGAAGTTAAACTTGGGATAACAATGATACATATTGCTGGGGTAAACTATGTACATTATATATATATATACAGGGATGTAAGTCAGGGGGAGTTTAAGGGTGTTTGGGAGGGGGAGGATGAGAGGGGTTGAGGGAACTGTTAAGGGTTGTCTTGAAGAGCAGCATTCTCTGAACGTATGGGCTTTAAGGGCTTTCCTGAAGGAAGCTGTAGCAGTTGCAGTCCTTAGATTTCCTGGGATAGAGTTTTCCAGGATCACTGATGTTCCTGAGCTTTGTCTAAGGCCTAGACTGACATGCCTGGACTCACATGCTCGATGGGTCTGCCATCCTTTTCTCCTTACTGAATGGGGTGACGCAATTAACACCTGAAATTGTGAGCAGGTAGAATGAAGTCTTTTCTGTGGATGTGTCTCTTGTCTTTATTCTGATCTTTGGACAATTTTGGTTTAGGCACTAAGGGGATTGTCCTAAAAATCCCATGCTAACTGGTGAGCACATGATTGAATGGGGACTGTGTGGGTTAGGGGCAAAACTTGCCACAGTTTGCGTGGGCATTATGGGTACATGCTAATAGATGCACTTAATGAAGTGCATTCATATACTTCTTAGAGCTGTTTGGTGCATTACTGGCATGGGGTGAATCTCGCCCCCCACCCCAAATATTAATGCAGGCCTCTTCGCCAACTTTATGGCACAAAGACGAACTACTGACTCTTTAGTAAAAATGCTCTTGAAAGTGCGATATCACAGGACCTCCGCCGACTGGCAGCAGCATGGGCCGAGGAACTCTCATACAGCTTTGCAGGAATGTTGCTTTCCTCTTAGGGGTCTATGGTTAAAGAATCCCTAGCCCCTGCTAGACTGAGTCACCTGGAAATCGTGCTAGCTACAGAATCTGACATTTTAAATAAATAAGTGAGAAGGGAGCATGATGAAGAAAGTGAGAAATTGTAAAATGGCTTTTTGAAAGCAGTTACAAATCCAATGAATCGCTAGGTCACAGGCTAAAAACGTTAGTCGTGAATGGGTACATCAGTAAGTTATGGTTCCGGCATTTATGGGTTATATAGTAGCACTGTAATAAGAATAACGACAACAATATTATCGTGGCATTCCCTTCTTATAACAAACTTTCATTATAACGTATGGAAAGTCTTGATCTCCTGACAAAATATAATTCGTTTAGTATGCATCAGAAAACATTTTTTTTAGAAAGTATGACTACTTGGCTGCCCTGCTCTTTAGTAATGTTGTGCACTGTCATGGAAAAGGTTCTGGTTAAATTCCCTGAAACAGATTTCCTGCTCCTTGGTTTGATTGGGGCTGGAAATGCTGTGGATGTAGTGTCCACAGTTGCCGGAGCAGACTATGGAGTTGTGGTCGCTGCTTAAGGGTGACACCTAGTGGCCAGACTCAAGGCCCATGATTGCAAAGTTCTGGAAGGAGCGCTGTTACATGGCCACCAGGTTAGAGCGATCACTTTATTGGCTCAACTCGGCATATTATGTGTGCTGGAGGGGGGAGTTTTAATTTAAATTGAGGACAATCCTAGGTAGTTGGAAGGAAGTCTACTGTGCCCAGATCCCAGCCCTAGTTACTAAGGTCCACTAATGTGCATTATTATACCATTAGCGTGAATTACTGATGACCGGGTCCCAGTGCATAAAAAAGGATGCGAGGTAAATTAGCACTAGCAGTAATGCATCTTAATAACTATGGCCCTGAATTGGAGGTAGAAAGGAACAGGAAGAAACTTCTCCCCCCCCCCCAAAAAAAAACCAGAGACCACTGTAGTGATTAATTACAAGTGAAATAGAAGCCATATACACGTTGTTATAATATATTCCATACGGACTGCTACACCTGTATGTATCTTGTTTTGAACAAGAAAGGCAAGTAATCAAATCTAAAATCCATATCCAAATCTGATACATTAAGCGTGACATATGCATACCCCATTTTGCCACCGTATTGGTATAGCCTGCTACTTCACACCATAGGAAGCAAACTATGACTTGACCATCTCTATTCCTATTACAATATGATAGAAAATCTACTATGTGAGCCATGAAAATATCTGATTCTCCAGCAGTGGGGCTATGAATTCTAGTGAAAGTTACATCATAACATGTCCAACCTTTATCCATTTCATTAAAAGATTCAAGCTAAGCTGTCTGCTTCCCATCCCCAAAACAATATTGCCTTGGCTGCACTACTTAACAATAAAATACATTGGTTGACCAGATGGAATATGATAAAACTGGCATAAAATGGTCTAGGAATATACACAGTCCCGAGAAGAGGCATGTCAGCCGGACAGTATCTGTTGCTTACCAAAGCCTCCAGTTTTCATAGTTCCACTGCTCTCGGTGTACGTGAAAGCCAATAGTAGGATCCATAGCACTGGCCCCATTTCCAGGGCCGCTGAGTTGGAAATTGCCCTCTTGCAGAAAATGTACTTTCTTAGCTCACAGGTTCTTTTATACTGTCTCTTTTTGACCTGAGAAAAGGTGGAGTTCTAAAGGTTCTTGTCCAACTTGCTCTGGTGGTTGAGGAGGAAGATATATCTCTTTGTTTTTTTAATACTGCCTTTGGGCAGAAAAGCAAGGTTGCATCTTGTTCTACTGGAAATATATTTGAAGAATTATCTAACCTTAACTTCTTAGTACTAAAAATGCATAGAAAAAAAGAGCTGAAAGTGAAATATGCACAGAAACACAGTTTGCCCCTTTCCTTTTTTGGCCTCTGCTTTATGAAGAATGCCAATTATTTGGGTAGAAACATAGAAACATGACAGCAGAAAAAGGCCATATGGCCTATCTAGTCTGCCCTTCCATGTCAACTGCTATAGCCCTCCCTTTCCTTTAGAGATGTATGTTTGTCCCATGCTTTCTTGACTTCAGAAACTGCCCTCATCTTCACTACCTCCACTGGGAAACTATTCCATACATCTACAATTCTTTTCTGCATATTACTCCTGAGTCTATCACCTTTTCACCCTCGTCCTATGTCCCATCATTGCAGAGCTTGTTTTCAATTGAAAGAGCCTCTCCTTTTGTGAATTTATGCCACAGAGATATTTAAACATCTTTATCATATCTCCTGTATCTCGCCTTTCCTCTAACGTATACATATTAAGATCTTTAAGTCTGTCCCCATATGCTTTATAATGAAGACCACTAACCATTTTAGTAGCCACCCTCTGTACTGATTCCATCCTATTTATATCCTTTTGAAGGTGCGGTCTCTAGAATTGCATGCAACATTCCAAATGAGGCCGCACCAGAGACTTATAAAGAAGCACTATTGCTTCTTTTTTCTGATGGCCAATCCTCTCCCTATGCACCCAAATATCCTCCTGGCTTTCACCATCGCCTTTTCTACCTGTTTAGCCATTTTAAGATCATTGGAAACAATCATGGCTAGGTCCCACTCTTCTTTTGTGGAAAGAAGTACTTTGCCCCCTACACTATACTGCTCCCTTGGATTTTTGCAGCCCAAATGCTTGACTCTGCATTTTTTAGCATTAAATCTCAACTGTCAAATTCTAGACCATTCTTTAAGCTTAGCTAGACCCCTCCTCATGTTATCTACACATTCCTGGGTGTCTACTGTATTGCAGATTTTGGTATCATCCACAAAGAGGCAAACCTTGCCCGACAGCCCTTCCGCTATATCACTAACAAAGATGTCAAAAAGAATACCCCTTGTCATAAAAATGTTTATTCAGGACATCTTCAGGGTTATTTGTGGATGCCACAAATATATATTTCTTTACGTATAATCACAGATCCTGTGGCAGCCTCATTGACAGAAAGGAAATGCTTCATGCTGTTTTGTGGACCATGTCACTCATTCTCTGAAGGCACGAGCTCTCAAATGGGGGGTCAGCAGGGCTTTTTGGTCCTGGCCTCACATAGAAAAGGGAACAAAACAATTATTAGTTTCGCATTTTCTGAAGTGAAATGGGGGCGGGAGAGTGTCTCCTAATTTGCACTGGCCAGGTCCCTTTGAGGTGGCGTTAACCAGCATAAGGGTAGCAAGGGCAGGCCACTAATGCCCACTCTAGCCATAATGTGCTGGCAAAGCCTGTCCCACTTAGTCCCTGCCCCAATGTGCACTACCAGGGCAGCATTGGATCTTTCCTTCTGGGGCCTACCTCCAAACCCCGTGCAAAACCCCTCACTACATGGTATCACAGTTTAGTAAACATGCCCCTAGGTGCACTTGCACTACTGGCATCTATTTATAGCAGCCTGCTTCTTAAAAGAATCCCAGCCACTCACATCAGCCTCCTAAGGTCTCTGATTCCTTTGATGAGCAGACCCATTCATCCCCTACTGCTTTGATCCCCCTAGGCACGTACTAGGCAGGGACGATTCCCAGATATTCCTGCTCCCTCGATGACCAAAACAAAAATGGTGATTCTGACCCCTAGCGGTCTTCTCTCAGTACTATTGCTAGTTATCAGGCTGCTAATAGGTTTTATGTGTAAAGCCTGTTTTCTAGGCAGAAAAGGGCTTTTATAAAATTGTGTAGAATGCACACACATCAAATTAGGCAAAGGAGTATGGCTAGTTCTCTGTCATCTGTGCATGTGTGTTCCCAGGGTATGTAGCCTGAGCATAGCAAGACCTAAATTGCGATGCACGTGTGAATTCAGGGCGGCATTAAATCATGTGCAAATTAGTCATGTACTTAGGACCCAAGGGCCCGATATTCTTCTGGCAAGGTTATGGGCTGCTACAGCTTATACCCGTCGCTGCCAACCTTTAACCCTGGATATTCAATGCCGGGTTCCTCTGTGACCCCGGCATTGAATATCTGGGATTGCCGCACAGCCTACATGCCCACAGAAACTATCTCGGCAGCGGCGATATTGAGCCACTGCCCGGTTAGTTCCCATAGATAAAGATAGACCAGCTTTTGCCCGATGGTTAGTGCCCCTGAATATCCCTGTAAGCGGCATTTATGCGGTTTACAGGTCTGTAAATACCTTTGAATATCGGGCCCTAAATATTTAGGGGGACTGTGTCAGGTGGGCTCAAGACTCAGGAGGTTCGGAATGCCAAATATCTGGCTTTTATCAGCATTTTCCAGATTTTTACATTGGTGTCTGAAAATCAGAAGGAAGGCTAATGAGCTTGGATATTTTCCGATTTTTAAGCTTATCTGTAACTTTCCCTCCTCCCCCTCCCCCAGCCTAGCAGCAGAAACTCTGGTAATATCCAGTTATAGGAAGCCAGGGGATCTTAATCAGTATTGCCAGACTGGCTATGTCACAATCTACCCATTGTGAAGGCAACAATTTATTAGGTGAGTTGAGCTCATTTTGGGCCACATCCTCAACCCATGAACTCGAACATCCTCTAGGAAACGCTTTTTCTTTCTTCCCCACCAGGAAAGGAAGTAGTGCAGCGAGAGCAGATCAGGCAGTGAAGTAACAGAGCAGGCAGTATGGCATGTGCAACGTACAGGAGAAGTCATGTCATGCACCTGATCTTCGGCTTCTATCACTATGCTGCCCTGCGTTCCAAAGCCATGGCTGAAGCTTAGTTTCTGGGGGTCCACCACCACCTGCCGCCCTTGTTCCAAGTCGCAGTTGCATCCATAAGCCTGCCAAAGTTTCCGCTGCAGCTGAACTCCTTCCGTTCCTGTCTGAACTTGTCAAGTCTGCTGTGGCTACCACAGAAGCCCTGCCCTCCAAGCCCAATTTCCACCTGTCTCTGAACTTCCTCTGCAGAAAGGGAAATACAGATGGACACAGTTTAAGCATAAGGAATAGCCTTTCGGGAGCTGGAATGGAGATGGGAGCGAGAGAGAGAGGCTAATACTGTTGGACAGTGAGTGAAGAGAAATTTGGAGATGCAACGCACCATGGGAAGGGGAACCCCAAAGGAGTTGGTGGGGAATCCTATGGCCGGTTAGAGGGTGAGAGAGGCAGAGAGAGAAATTGGGGAAAGAGTGGAAGTGAAGAGAATGGGGGCAGATGGAAGGGAGGGTGGGGAAGAAAGTGAGTATGAGGTGAAGGGGTGGAAGGCAAAGAGGGGATTGGGAGCCAGAGGGAAGTGAAAGGGTGAGAACAGAGAGGGGAGCTTGGGGGTGAAAGGATGGCAGGAGAAAAGAGAAGGGTGAGGTTCATAAAGAGGTGACTGTGTGGTGAAAGGGTAGGAGGCAGAGAGCTAAGGGAAAGGCGGGGGGGGGGGGGGGAGGTAGAAAACTGCTGTGGATAGTATGCAAGGAGGGGCCACAGAATGAAGGAGTGGAATGAAAAGAGGGGTAGAAGAGCAGGAGTGGAAGAGAAAAGGGAGTTTGGGAAGAGAGAGGAGAAGGCAGGGGGAGAGAGGGTGTGGCCTGGGGCAACAGGAGGAAATAATAGGAGTGTGAGTAACAGCAGTGGAAGAGAGGGCAGGAAGAGGGGACTGTATGATGAATGGGTGGAAGACAGAGATCTAAGGGCAAGGTGGGGGGAGGGAGACAAGAGAGTGGAAAAAACGTTGCTGGGTACAATGTGCATGGGGAAAAAGGATATTGATAAGGGAATGCAGGTGGTGGATTTTTCTGTGGGGCCGAGAGGAGCTTTGCGTGGGACTGCCAAGCTTGATTTTTTTGACAAGCATAATGAGTCCCGCCCATCCAGAAGCGAGATGAGCTGGGGATCTTTAAAAGTCAACAGCCATGTTGTTGGTGGTACTTCCAGTTGAGAGCGCCCAGATCGTGGCACCAGCTGTCTGCCTGAACTGTCTTCAAGACAGGCATTGAGAGAGGGGAAGCATAATGAGTCCTGCCCACCCAGAAGCGAGGTCAGCTCATGCTGTCGGGGATCTTTAAAAGTCAGCAAAGTTAAGTCCCAGCTATGTCCCAACTGCATCCCAAAGGGCCACAAGACCAAAGGGCCTTTGGTGCCACTTGGAGCCTTGCAACATGGTCCCATGGAGAGACCGGAAAAATCCCCCCTCCCCCCCCGTTAGGTGCTTCTATTAGCCCCACTTAGCATACTCCACCACTCTGTCCTGGAGATTTGCATTGTCAATATTCCCAGGCTGATACTGCCTCTCAGAGTAAACTAGGTTAGGTTAGACCAATACCCTCTCAAATGGGAACATTCGTAGGGGATAATCCCTGGCACCTCTTCTGGTTGTGATTCCTCCAATGGAAGGGGCAATAGCCCCTGAATCGAACACTGTGTCTCTTATTAATGTATCACTAATGGATATATGGAATCTTGTATCTCAAACAAATTTATTACTGAAAGGAAAAATTGAATCGATTAATTGTTCATCTGTAGACACAGTGGCTAAACTACAGGGGCAAGACCTTCAGTTTCAAAATATTGATCAGAGCTGGATAAGTGTGTGTTCTAATTGGGATCTCTTCAGATGACCAATGTTTCATTTATTAAAGATAGTTTATATGTTCATACTCAACTTGAATCCTTAGGAAATATGAGGAAAAATAATTTGAGGTTTTTACATTTTCCATGGATACATTCATTACGTATCCCCTAGGATTCTGTTAAATAAGTACTTTTCTGAATGTTTGAAATTAATTAATATGGGTGCAATATCAATTCCTAATTTGTTTCTGCTCATCGTAAGGTGAGAACTGTCTCCGAAGTGGCCTTGGAGGGAGGGTAGCCCGTCTGATGTTCTTGATTTAACTAATTTCCTTGAAGATTCCCAGGATAATATCCCATCCAGGGCCACATTAGTAGTCAGGTTGCAATCTGAAATTAATAAAGCTGTAATTTTTAAGGCTTACTTTGCAAATAAGGATTACCAGTTTTGTGGTCAAAAAACGTTTCTTTTTCCTGATGTGTCAAGAACAACACAGACACATTGGAAGAGTTTTCTTCAGTTGAAGCCCCAAACTCTAGTGATAGATGCAACTATTTTTTTGTATTTTCCATGCAAGTGCTTGTCATATCAGGGGTCCAATTATGTATTCACTGTCCCCCTGTGATTGGAGACATTTCTGGCTGATAAGAGTTAATTACTCAGTCATTAGGTTGATTTTGTAATTATCTCTTTTGTTTCTTTATTTGGATTTGTATAATCGATTGCTGGCTTGTGGAGTGCTCACTTTGAATTGGTTGGCTTTCTTTGCTGCTTATATAGCTTCTCTCTTGCCCTCGATATGTGGGCTACCAGTATTGATTCTGTGAGATAGTATGTTGTTATGTACTTGATTTCCTTATATTGCTTTGCCACTTTATGGTATGTATATACTATAAATTCAGAATAAAAAAATTGAGAAATTTGTGCTTCCTTTAGAGCAAGCATAAATGTGTATGTGTAATTTCTATGGAGTCCAAACACGAAATAGACTAGAAGGTAGAACTCCGCAGACCAAACAATCAGCACACACAAAGAGCGGGGCAGACCAAATTTCTTTATTGAGAGAAATCCGACTAGGTCATGTTTCGGTCACAAAGCCTTATCAGGGGTCAAACAAGCAAAATGAAGATGCGAATACATAGATGGATGAACAAAAACAGCATTCACAAATCATTGTACAGACTGTACTGCAAAGGATATTGCTGATACCACGATACTTTCTCTGGAGTAAATTTTTAAGGGAAAGTGGGTATATGCTTTCCTGTAGAAAAAATTACGGAACTAATATGTGTACCTACTGCACAAGTTAGGCAGCCTTTTATAACATAATCAGCTTACTGTTTATATATCGGCATGTAATAACATCAAGAAGAGTTAAATCACTTTGTACCATTAATATGTCAAATCTATAACACCTGCCAATGGTAAGAGAAAAAAGAAATGAAACAGAAACTAAAGGCTACTGTGCATTAAGTAAAGTTAACACACGTTAAATGCAGCAGTGGCCCATAAAAATAAATGGGCATTGGAAACACTTAACGCATGCTCACCTTTAGCAAACATGCCCCCAGAATTATGTTTGCATCTATGCAGAAGATTGTATGATACTGCATATTACTAATATAATAATACCTCAGAGGAAATCCCATAACCCTTTGCAGAGTTTAATTCAAATGCTGATAAAAATCATACTTAGTTCCTGAGGCCATGAAACTCAAGTGAATGCCAGAAAGTCTCAAAGCAACATCAGAACAGTCAAGCAACTAGATGTCTTGATGGAATCCAACTGACTCTAGGGTGTTTATGACCTTTATACATTTTGTCTGCATAAAAATGGCTTTAATCCTTTCATCACGAAGGTGTTTGAGTTCTCTGTGGCTGCAGAAATGTAGCGGATGTTTTGTGTAATAAAATGCTTAAACCACAATAAAATATTCTTTCTTGTTATATACCTAGGGAAGTCATATAATTTTGGCAGATTTAAGACTAATCGGAGAAAATATTTTTTCACTCAATTTGTAATAAAAATATGGAATTTGATGAATCCTCCACTGTGTCGGGCTTTAAAGTGCCCACACTAACGTGCTCATGGGCTGTCACATCTATACTCCTCTGATGCAACTTCCTGTTGGAGGGGGAAAGAGCGGCACTTTAAAGCTGACATAGCGGAGGCATCACCTTGCCATCCCCTCTCCCCCAGGTGAGAAGATGGATGCCAGGATGGGGGCAACATGGTGGGCCGGCCAGCATCACAATCTTTAGGAGGTGGCATGGAGGGTCTGCTGAGGGCAGCAGAAACCCTTGGGTCGGCCCTCGGTGCACAGCGCTGTTGCTGGAATCTCTGGCAGGCTGGTTATCCTTGCCCATAGCACCAAGGGGCAAGACTGGACTAACCGCATCCTCTGGCATAGAGAGGGGGATCAATCCCTCCAGGGATGACTTAGAAGCTGCCAGGGACCTGTTTCTGCAGTTGCCGCACATAGTCACGGTCCTAGGGTTTCAGCACCCTGGCTCAATCTTGACTAAGTCAACACCAGCTGTATGTGTTTCTTCCGTGGCTTCTGGTGGGGCGTGTGATTCAGCATATGAAGCACCACCTGGGAAGGATTATTCTGGTGGTGCTGGGTTGATTCTAAAGAGTGTGATTTGGAGATCTGATGTGGTTCTTGAAAATGTCTGCCTCCATCTCTGGGACTAATGTGTCAGGGCCACTTGTCCTGGAGGACCTGGTTCCATTCTCGCTTATGGTTTGGCTGCTGTTAGGAGAAGGTTAGCAAGTATGGGCTACTCTCTGGCAGTGGTTTCCACTCTGATCAGAGCTCTGAGGAGGTCTACCAACCTGGTATAAGTGTGGGTCTAGTACCTTGAGTGCTGGTGCGGTGCACGGCAACTGGCTCCTGAGGTGGCCAAGATATCATATCTGTTGGCTTTTTCTGCAGGATGGTCTGGAGAAGGGCCTTTCTTTTAGCTCCCTGAAGGTTCATGAGGCAGCTTTAGCCTGTTTCAGAGGTCCATTGGCTTGTAAGTCTCTAGCCTCATACCTGGATGTTTAATGCTTTCTTCAGGGGTTCAGCATCTGTGTCCTCCCCGCTGGCCTGTGTTCCCTTCCTGGGTTTATGTCTGGTGCTTGGGGCCCTGAGGTCGGTATCCTTTGAGCTGTTGAAGTGCACTAATCTAAAGGATTTGACGCTCAAGACATTCTTAATGTTTGCGATTTGTTCCAGAAAGAGGATTCTGAGCTGCCGCTCTGTCTTGCCAAGATCCTTATCTATCTGTTTCTGAGGAGGCCATTTCCATTCGGCCTGTGCTTTCCTTCTTCTCTGAGGTGATTTCTCCCTTTCATGTGAACTAGGTGTTTTGTCTGTCCTCCTTCTCTAAGAAGCAGGGGGTAAGAATCTACGCCTTGTGGATGTTAGAGAGTGCTTCTCCAGTTCTTGGAGATTATGAATGCTTTTAGTAAGTCAGACAATCTTTGTGTGCTGTTTGCTGGCTCACACAAGGTGACACAGTGGCTGCACTGGGACACTGGGATAAGGATGTCATTGTCTTGGCAAATTTATTGCGGAATCGGCTGGTTCCAGAGGGTTTGCATGCCCATTCTATCCAAGCACAAGTATCCTTGTAGATGGAGCAGAGCTTGGTAGCCCCTGCAGACAGGCAGGCAGCAACGTGGGCATCACTTTCCATTTTTATCAAGCATTTCCACTTGGCTGTCCACACACAGGCGGACATGGCCTTAGCTTTAAGATTTTGCGAGCTGTTGTGCCTTTATATAATTGGCTCTGCAGGCACATCTTCTACGGACAGCCTTTGGTTTATGCTTCATGTACATAGTTCTCTATATTACTCATTGTTGCCCACATTGAGGTTGTGTGAGGCTTGCCATGTTCTCCCATATGCTTTGAGACAAAAACTAAAGAGACCTCTGGTGGCTGAGGTGAATGGAGACATGGAAGTGATCTCATTGAAACCTGGGCTTCGTTGGTTCTTGGTCTCCTCCAATCTGCTGGTAGGGGAACACAATCCACTTGTCTGGGCTGGTCTAGGAGGACTCAAGGAAAGGACATTATTTGGTAAGTAAAATGACACCTTGGACAAGTTCCTGTTGGAAAAGTCTATAAACGAATATTAAAAAGAACTGGGGAAATCTACTACTTACCACTAGGATAAGCAGCATGGAATCTCAATATCTTTTGGGAACCTGACAGGTACTTGTGACCTGGATTGGACATTCTTGGAAACAAGATATTGGGCTTGATGGACCTTTGGTCTGATCCAGTATGGAATATCTTATGTTATGTTCTTATGTTCCATTTGGTGAGAGGTCATATGTGTGCACTCAGAACTCCTGGCTGACAGAGTACGTCTGATCACTGGAGACTAGGAGCTAAGGTAGACAGAGATGTATTCAGAGGAGACCTACAGGGACATAGTATAAAAGTCCCACCTCCAATCTGACAACCTCAGTGCTGCCTTGGAAGAGTGAGTTCATCTGGAAAGAGATCATTACCTTTGCGTGGTAGGAAATTGTCCTGTAGCTTGGATCTGTCCTTCAGGGGATGCAACTTCCTCTTGAACTGAGGATATGTCTCTAGCAGCTTCTACCTAGGAAGGAAGAGTTAGGATGGATGTTTTAGCTGGTGATTGATCATTAGGGGCCCGATATTCAAAGGCATTTACACAGTTTACAGACCTGCAAACCATGTAAATGCCACTTAGAGGGATACTCAGTGGCACTAACGCGGTCAGTGCTGCTGAATATCTACGATTAACACCACTACACACCTTGGTGCTAACCACTTAGCATCGGGGTGTGCTTGGGGTGTTCTGAGGTGAAGCAGAAGCAGCACCAGTTGCTAACCGGACAGCAGCAATATTGCACCACTGCCTGGTTAACGACCCATGGATAAAGATAGGTGCAGCAAAAGCTGGCCTATCTTTACTCATGGGAGCTAACCGGGCAGTGGCTCAACATCACTGCTGCCTGGTAGCTTCTGCGGTATCTTTGGCTGTGCAACAACCCCGGATATTCAATGCCAGGTGTCGCCCGCTCACCCTCCCAGAGACCATGGGCATGAAGAAAAGTGAGCGAGGTAAAGTTCCTTGATAACTGTGGAATATTATAATGAGGCTTAGCAGAGCCTTCTGGGTAATGTAGTTCCACAGCCCGTAGAAATAAGTAGTTGCAGTCAGAGTGATAAGGTCAAATAGGATTTATTTCCCTTCCCAGGGTTGGATTCTTAAACCATGAAAACAAGGTAACACAAAGACCATGCATCTGGAACTACAAAGAATCAACTTGAACTCAGGCAATGCTTATCTTCAGCCAAAAATAAATGAAAATGCAAAGAAAACAGTTTCTTTCCCAAAACTCCTTTTGTCTGTTTTCTCCTGTGAAACAGCCCTTGTAGCACTTTAACACAAAGATTGTATGCTGTCAGAAAAAGTATATGTACAATCCATAAATACCTCAGTGTCCAGGTCCTCATAAAAATCACACTGCATGTGTTCAATGTCTTGACTGGTTTCCCGTGGGCTGAAACCTTTACCTTGCCTGCCGGGTTCCTCTTTATAGCCTAAGGTATTTCCTTCCCCCAACAGCTTAGAGGAGTATGGGTATTTACCATAATTGCTGTTGTTTCTCTCAACTGAGTCACAGAGTTCCTGGTAAGTGCAGGGAATTTGGCTATACTCTTCTTTCCTGCTACTAGGAAGAATACTCCCACCTTCCAACAAGTTTCTTCCAAGCTTTCTCCCTTGAACACAGCTTTGTACGTGGAAAAACTCCTCCCTTCGTGTTTGCTTAGCTTTTCTTTTGGGCAACAAATTAGCCTCAGGAAAATAATCCTCTCTTGCTGGGTACCTTGAGCTGTAAGGCTGGAATTGCCTTAACTGGGCTTCAGAGCAATTATCTCTGCTTCCACGACAGCAGAGCTCTCTGGTGCAATGGTCAGCCGTGTACTGCTCTTCTAGGCAGTCTCCCTTGGGCTTCACAGCGCAGCACCGTCCTACCAGTCTCCTCTGGTCAGCATGTCTCTCAAAGCTTCCTTCCTCGTTGAAGCTTTCTCTCTCAAAGCTTCTCCTACGACTGGGACTTCCTGTGCTTGCTGCTCTCTCTGTGTTTGCTGCCTTCTCCGTATTTGCTGCCTTCTCTGTGTTTGCTGCTCTCCCTCTTCTCTCCGGTAAGGGATTTTTAAATGTGTTGCATTTGGTATTTGTTTGGGCTCCGCCCCCTATCAGCTGTCCCCTATCTCTTAATGAGCCACGAGGTAGCTTTTGGTTTGGGCGTTCCCTAGCACTACGTGAATTGGTTTGTGTACAGTTTCTATGCCAACCCTCCTCCATGTTTATTTCTGAGCTGTCAAAGTTAGCTTTATTCTGATCAAAATCTCCTGTCTCTGCGGGCTCTGATCTCTGCACCTCATGACACAGGGCAGCATATGACCCCGGCATTGAATATCCAGGATTAAAGTTCGGCAGCGACGGCTATGTGCCGTAGAGGCGCATAGCCATTTCAAATGAATATTGTGCCCTAGGTATATAGATAAGTGTGTGGACAAGAGGATCTCTTGCTTTATTGCTTGCCTGGTGCAAAGGTGGTAGACCTCATACTTCTCTTAGATAGGATTCTAGGCAGTGCTGGGGAGTAGCTGGCTGTCTTTGTACATGTTAGTACCAACAACATAAGAAAGTATGGAGGGAGATTCTGGAAGACAAATTTAGGAAGAAAGCTGAGATTCACATCCTCTACTGCAACATTCTCAGAAATGTTCCCTGTTTCATATGTAGGATCCAGCTACAGGAAGAGCTCTGGGGTCTCAATGCATGGATAAGATGATGGTTCAGGGAAGAGGGCTTGAGGAACTGGGCAACATTTTGGGGAAGAGAGGGCCATTTACAGAAGGATGGGATCCACCTTATCCAGAGTGAAACCAAACTGCTGGCATGACCCTTTAAAAGAGAGAAAAAACAGTTTTTAAACTAGATAATGGGAACAGCCAACAGCTGACCAAAAGTGCATGATTCAGAATAATGTATCTTTGAAGGATACTACCAAAACAGGGAGGTTAGGGTGTCCTGATAGAGAAGTTACAATAAAGGTGAAAGTAGTCTGGGCGCCTTTAAATAAAGGGAAGGGTGGAAAAGGGAGGAGTCAGTCTTGGGATCCTTAAGTCAAGGTATGGCAATGGCTTATTTCTGTAGTGTCGGAAAGTTCCCAAAGATAAGACTTGTTGCAATTATGGAATGAAGATAGCAGAGAAGCGGATCAAACAATTGCTTACATTTTTTTTTTTTACCTGGCAGTGGATCAGTGAGGGCAAAGCATGGTTTCAACATACTCAGAACTCTGAATATTTCATATTGGGTTGGAGTATAGAAATGTGTTAGGAAACCAGGCTGGGATGGTGAGGACTCAAGTAGTGACGGGAGTTGAGCTAAGCAAAGTAGATTGGATAGCTCTGATTTTCATCGGGACACCAGATATGCAATACTGGGTCAGACCAAGGTCCATCAAGCTCAGTATCCTATTTCCAACAGTGTCCACTCCAGATCAAAAGTACCTATCAGGTTCCCAAAAGGTAGACAAATCCCATACTGCTTATTCCAGGGGTAAGCAGTGGATTTCCCCAATCCACTTTAATAATGGTTTGTGGACCTTTCCTACAGGAACTTGCCCAAACCTATTTTTCTACCTTTTCGAAGGAGTAAACAAATGATCTACTGTATGTTTACCTATTCCCTCCACTCATTATTTGATAGATCTTTATCATATTTCCTCTCAGCTGTCTTTTTTCTGCACTGAGGAGCCTAACCTTTTAAGCCTTTCCTTGTAGGAGCATCCTTCCATCCCTTTATCATCTTGGTCACTCCTCTCTACACCTTTTCTAATTCTGCTATATGCTTTTTTAGATATGGCAACCAGAACTGCACACAGTATTCAAGATACAGTCATACCATGTAGGGACCTGGTCAAAGGCTTTCTGAAAATCCAGGTATGCTATATGAAATGTCTCACTTTTATCTACTTGTTTATTCATACCTTCAAAAAATATAGAAGATTAATGAGACAAAACTTTCCTTGGCTAAATTCATGTTGGCTTTGTCCCATTGAACCATGCCTCTATGAAGCATGTTTACTAAGCTGGACTAATGGTTAGCACAGGCTATTTGTATCTAGGTCCATGTTATTCAATGTGACATAGTTACAAATTGCCTGTACTGTTAGCCCAGCTTAGTAAAGATGCCCCTATATGTTCAGTAATATTGTTCTTTATAATTGTTACTGTTATTTTGCTCGGCATTGACATCAGACTCACTGATCTGTAGTTTCCCAGATCACTGCTAGAACTCTTCAAAAATTGGCGTTGTTTTGGCCACTCTCCAATCTTCCAATCTATAAATGATTTTAATGATAGTCCACAAATTACTAAGAGTAAGTCTGCAATTTCATTTTTGAATTCTTCCAGAACCCTGGGATGTATACTATGCAGAGCAGGTGATTTGCTACTCTTTAGTTTACTAACTTTTATTACATCTTCCAGGTTTATCGAGATTTATTTCAATTTGTCCGATTCATCACCTTTAAATATCATTTCTGGCATCAGTAACTTTACTACCTGTTTTTCAGTAAAGACCAAAGTAAAGAATTTATTCAGTTAGACATGATTGTGAATATTGATAGCTCAGGTTGGCAGTCATGATGTTGGATTGTTCTCTGAGCTTGATTGTTTTCAGACGTTTCATCACCATTCGAGGGGACATCATCAGTGCAGGGTTCCAGATCATAATCTGCTTGAATGCTTGCATTGTACTTATATTGGGGTTGGAGGTCTTCCCCACACCATCATCTCATCCACACATTAAGGCTCTGGAACTCTGCCTGCCCAGTATCCTGTGAATAGAATGGGAAACATTTCTAAGAATGCTAGCCGGGAACTCTGGATTTTAACTTTTTACCTTGAAGTCTAAATTTGTTTCCCAAAACTTCCAATCCCAACCAAAACCACCAACCCCAACCTAAGTACAAAAGCAAGCATTCAAGCACCTCACCATCTGGAACCCCGCACTGATGATGTCCCCTCAAATGGTTTTGAAATGTCTGCAATCAAATTATCAAGCTCGGAGAAAAATCCAACATCATAATTTATTCAGTGTGTCTGCTTTACCTTTTCCTCTCTTATTGCTCCTTTCACCCATCTATCTAAGGGGATGTTTACTAAACTGCGTTAGTGTGATTCGCGTTAGGAGCCGCGTCAGTGGAAGAAATGTCAAAAAAGGACATGGGCGGTACATCGTTAGTGATAACGCGCGTTATAACGTGCCGCGCAGCAACGATCGTTACAGGGCGCGTTACTGCGCGTTAAGCGCAAGATGGCGCGCAGACACCCAAATACAGAAACAGAGCTGTAGCACGATGGTTACTACACAGACTGATGATACAAGGGTCATGGGTTCGATTCCCCAGTGTGCCTAATGAATAAGGCTGGCTGAGGTGTCATGTGTAAACCTTTGAAAGCCGACTATAATATTTTAGTCTGCAGCCGGGTTAAAGTTTGCATATGTCAGGAAAATTGTACCCGTCTTATGCAATATGTTCCAATAGTGACGTTCCCTCTGACATGGTCATGTATTATATACCATTTGATAGGAATATTTAGGCGCTCCCTATAGGGCGAAGTGTAAGGCGCGCCCTATAGGGCGAAGTGTAAGGTGCGCCCTATAGGGCGACTTATAAGGCACGCCTTATAGGGTGACTTGTAAGGCACACCCTATAGGACGACGTATAAGGTGACAGTACCTTGAGGGTGGTTCTGCTGGAAGCACTAATATACAATAAAAACAGACAATGCCTAAGACAGCCCTATCAATGAACCCCACTGTGGGTTGTGAATCTATGACCTCTGGCTCCATGGGCAGTGAAGTAACCAGTGGGCTAGAGCTGCTAATAAACACCTGGCTGGCTACAGGAGGACTGCACGGCACCACACCCACATTCTGCTGTGGTTATCAGGGAGATTACATACCATCACCCAACGCACCCTCTGGGGCTCAGGGTGGGGGACAGGATCTCCCACCAACAGATCCACTTTCAACCCCCTGCAATGGTGGCAGTAGAGGGGACCATCACCCCAGTCCTGCTAGGGATCAAACACCCTACAGGGCAGGCAATGCAGAACAGTACACATCCATAACGCAATAGCAGACAGACGGCAGGTCTGGAAATGCTCAGCTGCCCCCCACCATTATCTGACATTCTCCAGCAGCAAGTCTCCAGCCGCTGCACCCTGCACGGTGTTCCAGCAAGACACATACTAGCTGCAGACAGTCCGCCAGCTAGTCCATAATGCATGGTCCTGGAGAAGATGCATGTACCCAGAACGGGGATATCAGCATACACACCAAGCAGATAAGTCAGTGACTGGGCCCCAAAAGAAAACCCATAAATATCACATAAGAGAAATACTATATAGCACTATGGGGGAACCTAGCCATGCCATGGTCACTGCTCAGTCAGGGTGAGAGTGACCTCCCAGCAGGACATGCTATGGCCACCCTGTCTGTGCAGGTGGTACTGGGCACTACAATGTCCGGCCATTGCCCTATGCCCTGTGCAGATGCAGACAGGCTAGGCCACCCTATCCAGGCTATTCCCACGGTACCTTGCTCCTCATTATGCACATTGGCAGGCCAATACTGGCAACAGTGCTAGCAGTGTGGGCTGTGGAGGGTGTTGGCAGCCACCACACACTAGATAGACAGACACACACTCCCCACACCTATACCAGCATTGTGCAACTATAGAGGTGTTGGGCAGCCAAGGCCACCACACCAGTCCTGGGCACAGTGCAGGCATGGCTATGGTACGCAATACTGTAGGAGTCACTCCCCAGATTGGTAAACACTGTCAGTCACAAGACCTGTAGCACACTCCACAGACATCAGAAAGGTTGCTATGATGCAGCTCACTCCGAAAATTGTACTTAACCTAGGAATTGCTATCTGCCAGTACTCATAGCAACCTTTTGATAGCTGTGTACCATATTCCCAGGTTTAGGGTGGCATTACTAAGGTATGCAAGTGCTAGTATTGGGAGATGCACGCAGAGCCCAAAGTCCTGCCTCTCCAGGAGGCTTTGGATAATGGGGCCTGTGGGTGCGGGTGTGTCTGCCCCTGTTGGCTGCTGCTTTACGGCAGAGGTTCACAACTCCAGTCCTGCGGTGCAAAACACTGTTCGGGTTTTCATGCTGTCCCTCATGAATATGCATGAGATACATCTGCATACCATGGTGGTGGCGCATAGAAATGCAGCACAGGCATCTTTATCAGAGGCAGCATGGAACCGGAATGGTGTTTGGCCCTCCAGGACTGCATTTGGGAGGCTCTGCTCTAGGTAATGTGCATGTTTATGGTGTCTGTGCTCTGTAGGGTAAAATGTAGGTGTTTTGGGCATGTTCACGTCATCTGCAAGAAAGGTTCTGTCTGTATTAGCACGTTATAGTAGTGGGTAAAATATGAGGACTGGGTTGGCAGAAACCACAGCTGGGACTTGAACCTGTGACCTTCTGCTTCTGAATACACTGGTTTTGTGCACTGCACCACCATGTTATCACAGAGGTGGTGCATTCCCTGGTGATACCATGACTGTTGGTCAGACAGGGCCTGTCTGTTGCAGTGCATGGCACCCACCTACACAGGGCTAGGCCACGGTCTGCTCTGGGCAGCTGCCACTGCCTCCTCCACCACCAGTATCCCTCAGCCACCATGCTGACATGCCCTTCTGCTGGTGGAGCTGGTGGTGCGCAGTCTCAGGCCATCAAGTGTGCAGGTAGACGGCTGCCTATGGTGCAGGTTCTGGGGTAGGGGTGCCTGCATAGACATCCACGCTCCCCCCCAGCCCCGCCTGCAAATGTTCCGTGCCCTTGGGGGTAGCTGTTGGGTACTATCCCCTGTGACACTTTGGGAAACCCACTCGTGCCCATGTTGGGCCTTCAGTAGTTGCTGTCTGGCTGCTCCGCTGTTTCAGCATTCGTATGGGCCACCTAGGCATCACTTTAGTCCGCACTGTGGCCCAGCTCCACCACAGCATGTGCCGCCTGCGGCCCTCTGTATCCCCTTCTCCGGCATCTGTCCAGTTTCCATTCTGACATGCCCGCCCTGCTGTTGCGGGACATGTGCACACCATAGGAACCCTGTCTGATGGTGGATAAAACCCTGAGCAGCGCTATTTCACTGTGGGCCCATTCACTATGTATGGGGACGGAGTATAGACCCTTCCACGATTTATATCTGTTCTATGGTGCTTACTCGGGGGGGGGGAGGGGTTGATGTTTCTCATTGATACCACTATTGGCCAGCTTGGTTATTGTTTTTTTCCAGTTTGTTGGGGTCATTTTCAGTGTTTCTGTGCCCTTTTGTTCTGTGCACATGTATCACATTTATCACTTTTTTTTGGTTTCCCTGCCTGGGCTGTACATTGCTGACATTGAAATGGTTTCTCTCCCCTTTAATATGCCTTTAACGGCAGGTTTTCATTCGCGTTGGAATTCAGCTCTGAAAATCAGCACGTTAGTGTGAAGGGAGCCTCTCCCCACCCACTCTCCGCCCATTGACCCCCTTCTCTCCGCCCTCTCTCCACCTTCTGCGGTGTTTTAACGCGCCGTGGGGCATTACGATCGTTAGCGCATCATAGCGCGCATTATGACGCGCTAACGATCGTTAACGTTACATAACGCGCGTTATTCGTGATTACCGCAGTTTACTAAAAATACCCCTAAATGTCCAATAGAGTCTCTTGCAGGCTTTTTGCTATGAATCTACTTGAAACAGGTTTTGTTATGAGTTTTGGCGTCCATGGCAAGCTTCTCTTGAAATTCTCTCTTTGCCTACCTTATCAGTGCTTTGCATCTGACTTTTCAGTGTTTACCTTGTTTCTTGGTTTCATCCTTTGGCTCCTTTTTCCATTTTCTGAAAGATGCTTTTTTTTTTTTACATAAAACGGCCTCTCTGGTCTCACCTTTAAACCATGTCGGCAATTTTTCTGGGCTTCCTTTCACTTTTCTTAAAGCATGGAATACTTTTGGTCTGGGCTTCCAAGGTAATATTTTTAAATATTTTAAAATAACGTTCAGGCCTGATATAAACTTTTAATCTTAAGGGGTTAAAGGGGCACTAAGAGACAACAAGGTGATAGCGGAGAGATTGAATGAATTCTTTGCCTCAATCTTTACTGAGGAAGATGTAGGAATGTTACCCATGACTGATGTGGTATTTAAATGTACGGAAGAATTGAAGGAAATATTGATACATCGGGAAGAAGTATTACAACTCTTTGATAAACTGAAGAGTAGCAAATCACCTGGACTGGATGGTATACATCCAAGGGTGTTGAAAGAACTGAAATATGGGACTGCAGACCTGCTATTAGCAATCTGTGAACTATCAATAAAATCATCTGTAATACCTGAAGACTGGAGGATGGCCAATGTAACCCCAATTTTTAAAAAGGGTTCCGGGGTGATCTGCGAAACCTCAGACCGGTGGGCCTGATATCAGTACCAGGAAAAATGGTAGAAACTATCATAAAGAACAAAATTGCTGAACATGTAGATAGGCATGGCTTAATGGGAGACAGCCAACATGGCTTTAGACGAGGAAGATCTTGTCTTACTAATCTGTTATGTTTTTTTGAAGGTGTGAATAAACAGGTAGACAAAGGTGAGTCAGTTGATATAGTGTATTTGGACTTTCAGAAAACGGGTTTGACAAGGTCCCTCATCAGAGACTTTTGGCAAAACTAAAGAGTCATGGGATAGGAGGCAATGTACTATTGTGGATCAGGAACTGGTTAAAAGATAGAAAGCAGAGGGTAGGGCTAAATGGCCAATTTTCCCAATGGAGAAAGGTGAATAGTGGTGTACCCCAGGGATCAGTGCAGGGTCCGTTACTTTTTGACATATTCATAAATGACCTGGAAAAGGGAATAACGAGTGAGGTTATCAAATTTGCAGATGACACAAAACTATTTAAAGTTGTTAAAATCCATGAGGATTGTGGAAAATTGCAAGAGGATCTTGATAAATTGGAAGACTGAGCATCAACATGGCAGATGAAATTTAATGTGGACAAGTACAAAGTTACGCACCTATGGAAGAACAACCCAAACTATGGTTACACGATGCAAGGTTCCACATTAGGAACCACCACCCAGGAAAAAGATTTAGGTCTCATTGTGGATAACATGTTAAAACCCTCCGCCCAGTGTGCATCGGCAGACAAGAGAGCAAATAGAATGTTAGGCATCATAAGGAAAGGAATGGAAAACAAAACAAAGGATATTATAATGCCTCTGTATCGTTCCATGGTGCGACTGCACCTTGAATATTGTGTAAGGTTCTGGTCGCTGTATCTTAAAAAGGATATAGCGTTATTAAAAAAGGTTCACAGAAGAGCCACCAAAATGGTAAAGGGGATGGAAGGATACCCCTATGAAGAAAGGCTAAAAAGGTTAGGGCTCTTTAACCTGGAAAAGAGACGGCTGAGGGGAGATATGATAGAAGTCTTTAAATTAATGAACGGAGTGGAATGGGTAAACGTAGATCGATTGTTTACGTCACCAGAATATAAAAAGACTAGGGGACATGCAATAAAGCTACAGGGTAAACTATTCAAGACAAATAAGAGAAAATATTTTTTCACTCAACTTGTAATCAAACTCTGGAATTTGTTACTGGAGTATGTAGTAAAAACTATTAGTGTAGCTGGGTTTAAAAAAGGCTTGGACAAGTTCCTGGAGGAAAGGTCCATAAACCATTATTAAGAAGGGACCCAGGATATCACTGCTTAACCCAATGCAAGCATTATGGAACCTGTGTCTTTTGGGGAAATTGCTAGGTACGTATGACCTAGATTGGCCACTGTTGGAAACAGGATACTGGTCTTGAAGGACCTTGGTCTGACCCAGTATGGCATATCTTATGTTCTTATGTTCTAATCTTTGAGGCAGCTCCTTTTAGTTTTTTTCTTAACTATTTTCCTCAATTTATCATAGTCACCCTTTTGAAACTTAAATGCTAGTGCAGTGGATTTCCTTACTGTTCTCCCTCTATTTGTTAAAGCAAGGCATTCCTAACAGAGACTATACATTTCAAGCAAAGATAAGAGTTTGTGGCTTTTTAAATTACTAGCTCTCTGCTTGGAAGCTCTTAAAAGGGTTTTTGTACATTTTTAAAACAAAGTTACATTATTTTTGGTGCTTTAGTTTAAAAGGGGAAACATTTTCTTTAATGGGGTAGGTTTAAAACTCTGCTTTAGTATCTTTCTCAGCTCTTTGAAGCTACTGATACCTCATCAGGTGTTCCCTCCCTACCCACTCCCCCACCCACCCCTAGTGAGCAATCTTGCTTTATAGGGCACCCCTCAATTACCTTCTTGGAACAGCACATTTTGAACACATTTAAAAGAG
This sequence comes from Ichthyophis bannanicus, assembly GCA_033557465.1. Lineage (NCBI taxonomy): Eukaryota > Metazoa > Chordata > Amphibia > Gymnophiona > Ichthyophiidae > Ichthyophis > Ichthyophis bannanicus. Next base: position 110,991,675 of record CM066047.1, on the reverse strand, counting down.
ATTTAACTACTTTTTCTCTGAAAGGACAGCTAGGAAACTGGCTTATACTTTGGTAGGTCTCTCTCTCTTTTGCTTAACAGATACCTAAGCTCCACCAACTGAACAATGGCTGGGAAAAATCGTATCACCAAACCTGTAGCCCCCATTACAGCTTCTGCCTCTGTCCAGACAGAGGTCCCAATGCCAGTTGAAGGACCAGTTCCATGTGCAGGATGCCTGCATGCTTAAGCTCTCAGGAAACAAGTGGAGGAGCTCAGAGAGGAGGTGGTGAGGCTGAGGAGCATTCTAGACAGTAGAAGTACATTGATGAGATGCTTCTTGCAACATCAAGCTCTCCAGCAGAGGAGAATATGGGATCATACAGAATGACAAAGGTTGGACACATCACCAAGGCCTGCAGAATCACCAATCCAATTTCTCCAGCCCTTGAATTGAAGAACCATTATGCAGCCCTGGATGTGGAGGAGGTGAAAGCATCCCTGGAAAGGGAAGAGCCAGAGCTCGAGCACCCCAAAGTTGCAGAATCAGTGACCACAAGGAAGCAAAGGGTAGTAGTGGTTGGTGACTCTCTTCTGAGGGGTATTGAGGCGTCCATCTGTTGACCAGATTTGATGTCCAGAGTGGTATGCTGTCTGCCAGGTGCTAAAATCTGAGATGTTATGGAGAGTTTGCCGAGACTCATCAAGCCCACTGACTATTACCCAATGTTGCTAATCCATGTTGGCACAAATGATACTGCCAGGCATCTCTCTGAGCAAATCAAAAGGGACTTCATGGCTCTGGAACAGAGGGTGAAGCAGATGGGGCACAGGTGGTGTTCTCTTCAATCCTCCCTGTTGAGGGTAAAGGCCAAGGCAGAAAAGCTTGCATTCTGGAGATGAATGCATGGCTGTGTCGATGGTGTCATTGAGAGCATTTTGGTTTCCTGGACTATGGGATGCTGTTCCAAGGGTTGCAGAGCAGAGATGGCATCCATCTGTCCAAGAAAGGTCGACATGTCTTCAATAGCAGACTGACTAATCTACTGACGAGGGCTTTAAATTTGATTCGTTGGGGATGGGTGAAGAAAGTCCCAGGTAAGTGAAAGCCCCCAGGTAAGTCAAACATAAAATACCTTTATGGAAATGGATAAAAGGAGCAACATATGAAAAGCAGTGTGTATAAATGCCCATAACATGGGAAGTAAGATCCCAGATGTTGAAGCTTTAATGGGAGTGGTTGGATTTAGTGGCAGTTACAGAAATATGGTTCACAGAAAACCATGACTGGGATATAACTATACCAGGCTATATTTTATTCAGAAAAGACAGGTAGGAAGAAGGGGAGGAGGAGTGGCACTATATGTAAAAAATAATATGAATGCTTTGGAACTACAGGGCTTAGAAGGAAGAGAGGAGGCACTGTGGGTTAAAATAGAAAGAGGGAAAGAGAAATCAATTTGCATTGGTGTGATATACAGACCTCTCTTACAGGAGAAAGAGGTGGATGGAGAGTTAATTGAAGACATATGCAGCATTGCTAGGAAAGGGGACGTGCTACTGATAGGGGATTTCAATATGCCAGATAATGATTGGCACATTCCTGCTGCAGTATCAGCTAGAAGTAAGGAAATCCTGGATTCTCTACAGGGAGAACTATTCAGCCAACTGCTAACAGAACCGAAATGTGAAGGGGCCATACTGGACTTTGTGAAAGTGTTTTTGATGTTATAGTGGGAGATCATTTTACATCCAGTGATCACCAGATGGTGTGGTTCAGTATTAGAACTAGGACTGTTAAAATCCATTCAAAAGTGAGGGACTTGGACTTTAGGAAAACTAACTTTGCCAATATGGGCCAATACCTCAGGAAGTCATTAGCAGGATGGGAACAGCTGGGGGATGTAGAAAAATAGTGGACAAAACTGAAAGGGGATATTTTAAGGGCAACCAACCTTTTTGTTAAAATGGTAAATGAAGATAAAAGGAAAAGGAGACCACTATGGTTTTCGAAAGAAGTAGCTGAAAAGGTGAAGAAAAAGAGGGAGGCCTTCATGAAATACAAGAGATCACAGAGAAAGGAAGACAGGCATCTGTATTTGGAAAAACTTAGAGAAGCTAGCAAAGTAGTCAGGAAAGCAAATTCAAAAGGAGGTGGAAATAGCCAAAGCAATAAAATGGGGGGATAAGTTATTTTTCAGATATGTTAGTGAAAAGAGGAAGGACAAAAGTGGTATTGTCAGACTCAAGGAGGAGGGGAGGAATATGTAGAAGCTGATGAGGATAAAGCGGAATTATTTAACAAATATTTCTGTTCTGTGTTCACAGATGAAGAACCAGTAGCAGGACCTCAGAAAACACCCACAAACAGGAACCGAAGTGAGGGGCATCTTGAACAATTTTCAGAAGACTTTGTTAGTGAGAAATTAGCTCAACTTAAAGTAGACAAATGATGGGACCGGATGGGATACATCCTAGAATACTGAGGGAACTTGGGGATGTTCTAGCAGCTCCACTGACTGAACTTTTCAATGCTCGTTGGAGTCGGGAGTTGTACCAGAGGACTGGAGAGAAGCACATGTGGTCCAATTCTACAAAAGCAGAAGTAAGGATGTGGTTGAAAACTACAGGCCAGTTAGTTTAACTTTGGTGGTGAGTAAATTATTGGAAGTGCTGCTGAAAGAGAAAATAGTGAGATTTCCGGAGTCCAGCGGATAATAGGATCCGAGGCAGCATGGATTCACCAAAGGTAGGTCTTGTCAGACAAATATGATTGATTTCTTTGACTGAGTGACCAGGGAGTTGGACCGAGGGAGAGCCCTAGATGTAGTGTATTTGGATTTCAGTAAAGGCTTTGACACCGTTCCTCATAGGTGACTTATAAACAAACTTAGGATGGACCCTAAAGTTAGAAATTGTTTGAGTGGGAGGCGACAAAGGGTACAGGTAAATGGAGCTCACTCTGAGGAGAAGGAGGTTACCAGTGATCTGCCCCAGGGATCTGTCCTTGGTCTGATTCTTTTTCACATCTTTGTTAGTGATATAGCTGAAGGACTGTTGGGTAAGGTTTGCCTCTTTGCGGATAATACCAAAATCTGCAATAGAGTAGACACCCAGGAAGGTGTAGATTTATTTATTAATTTATTTAGCTGTGCTTATATACCACTTTTCACTGGGTCAAAGCAGTTTACAGATATATGCTAACAGGTGCTTTTTTATTCCCTTGTCCCTGAAGTGCTCACAATCTAAGCGTTCCTGAGGCAATGGAGGGTTAAGTGACTTGCCCAAGGCCACAAGGAGTGACCATGGGACTAGAGACCCCAGTCCCTCCGGCCTGAGGTTACTTGTCCCTATGTGGGAATTGAACCCCTGGCCCTCCAGCCTGAGGTAACCTCAGATAACATGAGGAGGGCTCTAGCGAAGCTTGAAGAATGGTCTAGAATTTGGCAGCTAAGATTTAATTTTAATAAATGCAATGTCATGCATTTGGGCTGTAGCAATCAAAGGGAGCAATATCGTTAAGGAGGGTGAAGTACTTTTGTCCACTAAAGAAGAGCGGGAGCTAGGCGTGGTTGTGTCTGATGATCTTAAGGAAGCTAAACAGGTAGAAAAGGTGACAGCAAAAGCTAGAAGGATGCTTGAGTGCATAGGGAGAGGAATGGCCAGCAGAAGAAAGGAGGTGATAGTGCCTCTGTATAAGTCTTTGGTGCGACCTCATTTGGAGTATTGTGTGCAATTCTGGGGACCGCACCTTCAAAAGGATATAAACAGGTTGGAGTAAGTACAGAGGGTGGCTACTAAAATGTTTCGTGGTCTTCATTATAAAGCATACGAGGACAGACTTAAGGATCTTAATATGTACACCTTAGAGGAAAGGCGGTATAGATTTGATATGATTGAGATGTTTAAATACCTCTGTGGCATAAATGCACAGGAGGAGAGCCTCTTTCAATTGAAAGCAAACTCTTCTATGAAGGGACATGGGATGATGGTGAAAGGGGACAGATTCAGGAGTGATATGCTGAAATATTTCTTTAGGGAAAGAGTGGTGGATCTGTGGAATAGTCTCCCAGTGGAGGTGGTAGAGATGAGGACAGTATCTGAATTCAAAAAAGCATGGGACAAATACAGAGGATCTCTAAAGGAAAAAAGGGTTCTGTTGTAGTGGTTGATATGGAAGAACAGACTAGATAGGCCATGTGGTCTTTTTCTATCATCACGTTTCTATGTTTCTATGATCATGTTATGATCGCTATTTCCAAGTGGCCCCAACAATGTTACATCTCACATCAGATTGTGTTCCACTAAGGACTAGGTCTAAAATAGTTTTCCCTCATGTTGATTCCTCAACCAGCTGTTCCAGGAAGCAGTCATTTATTTCAACTAGAAACTTTACCTCATTAGCATGTTCTGATGCGACATTGACAAAGTTTATAGTGGGGTTATTGAAATCACCCATTATTACCATGTTGTAAATTTTGTTAGCTTCCCTAATTTCTGTTAGCATTTTATCATCCGTTTGTTGATTCTGACCAGGTGGCTGGTATTATATACCCACTGCCGTATTCTTCCCCTTTTTACATGGAATATGTATCTACAGAGTTTCTAGAATATACAGTATTTTGTTTCTGAAAGCTTTTATCCTGTTTTACTCAATGCTTTCTTTAACAGATAGCATTACCCCTCTACCAATTTGATCTACCCTATTATTACGATAAAATTTGTACCCAGATATCATAGTGTCTCAATGGCTATCCTCTTTCCATCAGATCTCTGTGATGGCAAATATGTCTAACCTTTCATTCAGTGCTATATATTCTAACTCCCCCATCTTATTTTTTGACTTCTAGCATTTACATATAGGTATTTCAACTCTGCTCTTTACTTAAAGGCAGCTTGGTTAGTTTTATCTTTATAGAAAGCTCTCTTTTAGGGGTCCCTATCTTCCCTCTTTTGTTAGTATCCTTCAAAGATACATTATTCTGAACCATGCACTCGGTCGACTGTCATACTGGCCACTGACCACCAACAACGGTCATTGATTGGCACTCATGGGTTAATGTGGAGAATAGGTGGGTTAGACGTAGAGTGTGAACATGAAGAGCACATTAGCACATGAGCACCATTAACACAGCAATTAGCGTGGGTGCACATAACGATACCTCTAGGGATATAGTTAGGTGCAGTCGTATGAATTGTGCAGCACTTTAATATACTCAGTTGTGCGTTAGCTGCTGGGAACATTCGGATCATGCCCCTCTGCCTCCAAAACCTAACACAGTATTCTAGCTATGGCCACAGCAATGGCCTATACGGGAACATGATTACCTCCTTTGTTCCGCTCACTATTCCTCTATCTATGAAGCTTTATATCCCTCTAGCTTTGGGCACCTCATTATCCAGGGCTGGCCCTGTAGCCGCCATACTTGCAGTACATGCATGTGCAAAAGGGGATAAATACACATGCATGCTGCATGACTGGCACTTCCACGTGTAGTTATTGCTGCTTACACGTGTAAAGCCCTGAGAGATGCTACTTTTTTTCTAACTTGTGGCTTTCTTGAATGGATGTTGCCACTGGATGTGCCGGCCAATACAAGAGTCTTTCTGAGCATCCTTACATGTATGTCACAAAAGGCTGCACTTTCAGCATAGTCTTAAGTTAAATACTTGGAGAATTTGGAATGTCCCAACTTGGACCCCCAAATTTCTACCTAGATTCCCGATGCAAAATGGAATGCCCCACATCTCAGTCCTTCCATGGATGGATAGCATTGCTTGTACAGTGCATCTTATATCCAGAATGATCTATTGAACTGCCACAGATGTTTTTTAAAAAGCATTTGTTTGGTGGGCACCATCACTGACAGCATATTTTGAATACTGATCACACGGAGGCATATTCAGGTCTGTGCATCCCCGGGCCATCCGGATGTCTAGACATCTAGACAGTCAGGGAATGCATCCAATTCTGCTCCGGTGAAGGATAGACATCCCCGCGGGAAAAAAATTGCATCACAGTGGCTGGACATCCTGGAAGTGCCCCAATTCAGGTACCCTAGACGTCCAGCCACTTGCCCGGCTATCTCAGTCAGGCTCCCTCATGGAGCTACAGTGCCATGGTGTCTTGTCGCCATGGCACCGCGGCTCCATGAAGGAACCACAATCACTGGCGGCATCGATTGTAGACCTGTTCCCTGCAGCCTGACTCCCAATCGGGCCTCCCATGCCTGCCTCCCCCGGACGTATTCCACCTCCGAGGTGGAATAAGTCCCTGTCTAACTGTGTGATCCCAGACGTACAGGGCCGTCCTCAGAATCAGCCCTGTACTTCTGGGGTCGCATCCCCACCTACCGCCCTCCCTTGCTCCTCCTCCGGCCCACCCCCTCCCTCCCACGAACAGAGTTCCCCACACAAGTGTATGTGCAGGGAGTTCTGCGGCTGTAGGAGAGATCCAGCGGTTGTTTTTTTTTTTAATTCTTTATTTTCATTTTATAACAACAAAGGAAAAGGAAGACATACAGCAAAAGACAGATACATAAAGTGTAATACATATACCAAAGTAAACCCCTGCCACCCCCCTCCCCCCTGCTTCTTCTCTAGAAAACTAATCATTCCCGAAACGGGCGTGTACTTACATTATTGTGTTACAAAACCTAACGGTGATCTGAAACATGATGAGTGCACACTATACAGGCATATTGGAGCAATGAGCAGATTGTACATAATCATTGAGCATCTGCCATTTAGACAAGTGAGAGTGAGGTTGGGCATGGGGAATAGCTCTCCGAGGTATCTGCTCATATTTACTATATAAGCAGACGAGGTTCCACCATTCATTGACAGTAAGTCGAGAGCTATCCTTCCAATTCCTCGTGATTAAGCATATGGCTATCCCCAGCATGAAATCAAGGAGAAAACGACCCTTCTTAGGAAGAGAGGGGACCTCCGCCACAGAGCGGAGTCCCACGATCTTCCAAGAGAGAGGTTCGTGAAGGTGTAAGATAAATTGAATACGACCCCAGACCCGCCCCCAATAAACCTGTAGTTGAGGACATTCATAAATAACATGAGCGAAGGTTCCCACAGCAGTATGGCAAGACCAACACTGGTCCCTAGCATTTGTGTGCCATTTGGCTATTTTTTCTGGGGTATAAAAGCATCTGTGTGCAAAAAAGAAGAGAGTTTGGGTAACAGAGGCAGACCGGGAAACCCGCACTACTTTGCTCCAGAAAACGCTCCATTGCACAGGGGTTAAAGTGGTTTGCAGTTCGCGCTCCCAGGCTTGTTGGGCTCTAAAAGTGGCCATGTCTGTACCCTGACATAATATTTTATAAAAGTTAGAGGCTACCCCATGTGTACTACTAATAGAGTGAACTATCTCTAATAGCCCGTCCTCAGTAGGGGCAGAGGGCGGCATAATTCGAGCACTTTTGAGGCAGTGTTGAAGCTGCATCAATTGAAAGTAGTGTTTCGCTGGTAACGCAAATTCCTTTTGTAAATCAGAAAAAGTTTTCCAACGAGCTGCAGAGAAAAGCTGTTGGGGTGTCCAGATCCCCCTTGAATACCAGGGCTTCCATGCTATCGTTCTATTTAGGACTTGAATTCTGGGGTTATTCCATAGCGGAAGTCCGTCCTGAGGACATACGTTCGGGCCCAGTGATAGAATGAGAGTGTTAAAGGCCGCAAGAGTATCGACAATCATTGGTGGATGGCGGGTGTCTACTTGATAGGACATACCGGGGAGATGGGTCAACGGGATTGGGCTACTAAGCTCCTCTTCTATGTCAAGCCACACTGGTCTGCTGTCTGTTGAGGCATCGAGCCATCGGGCACCTTGCTTAAGTAGGAAGGCTTGATGATATCTAAGAAAATCAGGAAATCTGGTACCCCCTCTTTCCTTTGCAGACTGTAGTTTTTGTTTAGCTATCCTTGGTGGCTTGCCCTGCCAGAGATAACGGACGAGAAGGCCCTCAATATCTTTATAAGTATGTAGCGGGAGTAAGCATGGCAGCATTTCTAAAATGTAGTTCACTTTGGGGACTATCATCATTTTCACAGTTTCTAAGCGGCCCCACCATGTAAGAGATAAGGGAGACCAACGATTCGTGAGCTCACGGACTTTGGAGACTACCTCTTTGGCATTAAAACTGATAGTGTCTTCTAAAGGAGAACAGTAATGGACCCCGAGATACTTCACCATGCGGGATTGCCAAAGGAAGGGAAAGGCCTGCATGTCAGCCTCATGTACCCAGCGGTTCAGTGGGAATGCTACAGATTTGGTCCAGTTAATTTTATAGCCCGATAATTGTGAGTATCCGTCAATCAGATCCAAGACAGCTGGAACCGAATCGAGGGATACGAAAAGCATAAGGTCATCTGCATATGCAGAGAGTTTAATCTCCCTATGACTGAAGGGGACACCTCGAATACGTGCGGACTGTCTAATAAGGAGGGCTAGGGGTTCAAGAGCTAGATCAAAGAGCATTGGTGATAGGGGGCAACCTTGACGCGTGCCTCTTTGGAGATTAAATGGCTGAGACTTGATGGCATTTACACAAATACTGGCGACGGGTTGAGTATACATGACTTGGAGATAGCGGAGGAAACCCTCCCCAAAGCCATACCATCGGAGAACTGCAAATAAGAAGGGCCATTCTAGGCGGTCAAAGGCTTTTTCGGCATCCAGGGAAAGACCCACCCATGGATGCTCTAGATTGGCAGCACTGGATAGCACATGGCACAAGGTCCGAGCATTGTCAGCAGTTGATCTGCCGGGTATAAAACCGCATTGGTCGGGGTGAATTAGGGTGGCCATCCTGTCAGATAGCCGGGTGGCCAAGATCGTTGCGAAGATCTTATAATCGGCATTAAGTAGGGAGATTGGACGGTAGTTAGCGGTTAGTAGCGGGTCTCTGCCTTCTTTCTCAAATACTACCACATTAGCTGCAGAAAAGGATCCCAAAGAGGATGTATCTACCGCAAGGGCAGCAAAATAGAGTTTTAAATAGGGAACTAGATCTGCACTGAACGTTCTGTAGAATTCGGTCGGGAGACCATCGGGTCCTGCGGCACGGCCCGAGGCTGTTCGTGTTAGGGCAGATTGGATCTCTGAAGTAGAAAAGGGTTCATCCATCGCATCCCTATCCTCTTCAGAGAGGGTCCGCCGCTGAATGCCAGAAAGCAATCGCTCGAATGCCTCTGACGAGAACTCACATTCAGATTGATATAGGCGGGTATAGAAATCCCGAAAGAGCTCTACAATGTCGGAGTCTGTGGTCACTATGCCCCCTCCCTGTGGAGCTCGAAGGGCCGCTACGCGTTTGGCTTCTTTTTGACCTTTCAAGGCGTTGGCTAAGAGTCGACCGGCTCGGTTATTTTCACGATAATATGTCCCTCGCTGAAGCTCAATACTCTTAGAAGCTGCAGTTGAGAGGATTGAATTATATTGAAAACGGAGACGCTGTAAGCGAATTAATACACATGGATCAGTACGTGAAGTTAGAACTCGTTCGCCTGCCTTTATTTGTTGGTCTAGTATGAGTAGCTGCTGTTTGCGTTGTTTCCGCAGGCGGATTTGATAGCTAGTGATCGTTGCTCGAATGGCCGCTTTGAAGCCCTCCCACCAAGCCCAATTCGCAGTATCCTGGGGTAGATTAAAATGGAAGTAATCCTGTATGGCTGCTCGAATTTCTAACTGGAACTCTGGCTGAGTTAACAGGGCTCTATCAAAGAACCAGGCCCCCGAATTCCCTTGGGGTGCATTAGTGTGTAATTGAAAGGAAATGGCAGCATGATCTGAAATATGCTGGGAGTGAATCCTTGCAGTGTCCACCTGAGGAACTAACAGTTTTGATATTAGAAAGAAGTCTATGCGAGACTGGGATTTATGAGGGGAAGAGAAGAAGGTGAAGTCAAGCTCATTGGGGTGTAATAACCTCCATAGATCAACTAAAGCAAGATCTTTGATCAGGGAGGTAAGCGTGGTGTGACTCTTGGGGGGACCACTTGTCCTAGGCGGCTGTTTGTCAATCAGGGGATCAAGGACTAGATTGAAATCCCCCCCAATTATCAATGAAGTACTAGCAGAGGCCTGCGCAACCTGAGCAATGGTAGCAAAAAAGGCAGGGTCATCCACATTAGGAGCGTAAAGGCATATACATGTAACTTCAAGGCTACCTATCTTGAGGTGAACTCTGGACCATCTACCTTCTGTATCTGAGCTAGTCGCAATAATAGTAGCATGCAAAGATTTCCTGACCAGTATGGCAACCCCACATTTCTTAGAAACGGCTGGAGAATAGGCGGCCACCATGTAGGGTTTAATATTGAGTTTAAGAGTTTCCTTCGAATTTAAATGCGTTTCTTGGAGAAAAATCAGATCCGCAGCTTCCTGACTTAGGTAGCTTAGGATTTTCTTCCGTTTTATCGGATTATTGATTCCTTTTACGTTCAATGAGAAAATCTTACATGGTGCCATCAATCAGTAATAGACATTTTAGGTAAGGGCGCTTGAAAACATACAACATAATCAGAATCTGTGCAACAATGACATAATCACCGAGTATTCTGGCTAATACACCCCATATTGAAAAGTATGTACCAAAGTATCTCAGAGAAGAAGCAAAACCCCCAAAGAATATGGCGACCATATGTCTGCGGGAGGAGGCCCTAGAGAGGAATAGAAAGACATGAAAAAAAAGAAAAGAAACACCAGAGTCCATAATTAACACTGTCTCTGATACTCATCGAGGCTACTGTGGGTAGATGGAGTCGGGTCACAGATATCATCAAAAGTAAGGCAACAAACTGCTCTCGCCAGACTCCTTGCTGGGCTGCGGCAGATCCAATATGGCAGGCACAGCGGATATGAGAATACTTGCAGGAATATTCTGGAAGTCAGCGCATCAAGTCGGCTTCTTTGGAATCCAAAAACTCTGCTAGTAGATCAGGGTCCTCAAATGTTCTTGTCTGATTGTGAAGCGTGACTCGGAGCTTGGCCGGGTACATCAGGCCATAGCGTGCTTGTAGTTGTTGAAGCCTCGGCCGGAATTCCAGAAAGCGCTTTCGGCGGTCGACCGTGGGTTTAGCCAAGTCGGGATAGAAGGAGATCTTGTGGCTCTCAAACTCCATATGGCCCTTTGCCCGAGAGGCATTTAGAATTTGCTCAATGTGTTGATATCTCAAAAGTCGGAAAATGATAGGCCGCGGGGTCTTCCTGTTGAGCGTTATGTTTGTGGGTACACGATGAGCGCGATCGATCTCCAAATCTTTGGTAAAGGTGATTTGGAGAAGGGAAGGGAGGATTTTGCATAAAAACTCTTTCATGTCTCCCGATTCCGCACCCTCCGGTATGCCCACGAGTCGTATGTTGTTGCGGCGCGCTCTATTATTGCCATCTTCCACTTCTTTCTGCAAGGCCCGCACCTGACGTTCAACTTTGTCGAGTTTGGACAACCGGGCCGCATGGGAGTCCAATATGCTCTCCATTTTGTCCTGACGCGAAGAAAGCCCTTCTAGCTTGCTTTGCAGCACACCAAAATCTTCCCGCAGCGCTCGGAGTGCTTCACCGTTTGACTGCACGAGGTCTTTAACCCCTCTAATCTCTGCGAGGATTTCCTGCTGCATCTCGGGGCCCTCGCGCAAGGCCAGCCCCTTCTGCGGGGACGGAGGTTCAGTTTTGGAACGTTTACCGTGAGAAGCCGCTGGAGATCCAAATTCCAGGCGCGTGGGTTTGGTCCCCGCCATCTCACCAATGTGCCCCGGTAAGATCAGAGTAGAAGTTCCAAGTATGTACGGTGTTAATTCAGGATTCTGAGTAGGCCTCTCGGGAGCCCCAGCGTTATGCGACCATCCCGCTGGACATCAGGCTCCGCCCCCGATCCAGCGGTTTAATGGATGTCTGGATTGGACATCGAGACCCTCTAAACAGAGATCGAAATGATCCCCATAGTGTATATGCTGTTGCTTTTACTTTGTAAATGCCAGGAAATAATCTGCCCCACATATGCACTGTAAGATACAGACTCTTCAAGATATCACACAAGCCAACCATCAGCTTGCTGCATCTCCTGTGATCATCTCATTTCTTCCATATAGCTGTGTCCGTCTGGCCTGTGATGTTTCCATACTCTTTATTTGCATGGATTGAGAAGAACTAGAGAGAGAGAGAGAGAGAGAGAGAGAGAGAGAGAGAGATGGAGAACCGCATGCTACAGCTAAGTTCTCAGATCTGAGCTATTTCAAACTAAGGACCTGATGATATTCAAAGGGTTATCCGTTTAGCAGGACCTGCTAACCAGCCTACCAGCCTCAAAGCATGATTAAAATATGTTTTTGCTAGCCTCATCCACATTTTTATTCAAACAGCCATCTTAATTAGAGGTCTGCAAGGCCAAAATAAAGTTTTGTTTTAAGCTCATTTGAAGTGAAATTCTCCTGATTTTTGACCGTTTTTTCATGTTCGTTTCACATATTTGTTCTTTAGGTGTCCATTATATGAGCACTAGAACTTTCAGGGGTCCGTTTACTAAAGTGTACTTAGTTTTGCACCTAATGGGTCAAAAAAACACAAACTTGAGGCGCATCAAGCACAAAGCCACCATGTTACCTATCGAGACGGAGACAGCATTTCCTCAAAACGTAATGCCATATGCTAATATGGGGCGGTAATACTATGGGTACAGTTAACTTTACTAATGGAGGTGGAGGTAATTGCATCCAAAATGAGCAGTTCGCACACGGTGTTTACCCCTGCGCTGATTGTGTGGCATTCACCACACCCACGCTGCACCCCATCCCACCTATTTAGCACGCCATGCAATTCACAGTTACTGCGGGCATCGGCCAGTGCTAACTGTGATGGCCTTGTGCTAACAGTTATCGCGGACTACAAAGTGCAGCTAGCATGCATTGAAACCTGCGCTAACTGCATAATGTACTTTAGTAAAAGCGCCCCTAAGTGTGAAAATCAACCATATGCACATTAATTCAGAGGTATATGGGCATACAAGTGATTTATGTGCACTTTACATTATTAGGCATGTAGATAAACCAATATATGTTTGCGAAGGCACATCTCCAATCTTAATCATTATCTTGCATATTGTAACGCTATGCTATCTGTGTCTATATGATTATGACAATCATTTCATTTAATATAATTTAATGTTCAAAACTTTATATACTACCTCACATTTTTCCTAATGTATACGGAGCTCAGAATCCTTTCCCAGGAAACAACTGTAGTCTGCTTCCTAATTTATATCATGGCAGCTTGTGCCATATGAAATGCGTGAGTAGAAAAGGCAAATATTTCGAGGTAGCACTAGCTCTCCCAGTACTACTTAATGTAGGCAGGCGGGTTAGGAAATTAGACAGTCAGACAATGGAAAGAATTGACATCGTTCATTAGTAATTGTCAATAGAAACATTGTGTGCTTGAGTTGTCATCACAATTATAATTTTAGCTCCTTAATTAATAATCATTTAAAGAGTCTTGACAAGAAGAAGGGCAGAAGAGAAGGAGGTCCCCTTTGAACATGCTGCACCCTTAGCTAGGAATGCTGTGAATGAGGATATTAGTCTGACAATAGTTTAAAGATCGTTCATGGTTTTTCAGGTGAGAAATGAAAGTGTAGGATTCTTCAATGCTTTAATGCTCTACACTGCTTCAAACAATTTTTAACACTTGACTCCTTAATTTTGCATGTCCAGTTTTGTAAAACCTGATATCTAGATATACAATTGCAGGTTGGAAAAATCAGCACTTACATGGGTAAATGTCAGCACTTACAGTACTACTGCTCTTTTTTGAATATGGTTCTTACTGATATATCTTTTGGTGGATAGAAAAGAAAATGTTATAAGAACATAAGATATCCCATACTGGATCAGACCAAAGGTCTATCATGCTCAGTATCCTGTTTCCAACAGTGGCCAAGCAATGTCACAGACACCTGGCAGGTTCCCAAAAGATAGACAGATTCCACACTGCTTATCCCGGCGTGAAACTGGATTTTCCTAGTCCACTCTAAGACTGGTTTACATACTTTTCTTCAGAAACTTGTCCAAATCTCTTTTAAACCCAGCTAAACTAACAGCTTTTACTACATCCTCTGGCAAGGAATTTGAGTTTGATTACACATTAAGTGAAAAAATATTTTTTCCAATTTGTCTTAAAAGTGCTACATTGTAGTTTCATTGTGTGTCCCCTAGTCTTTCTACTTTTTGAAGGAGTAAACAACCGAACTACATTTACCCATTCCACTCCATGCATTATTTTGTATACCTCTATCATATCTCCCCCTTAGGCATCTCTTTTCCAAGCTGAAGAGCACAAACCTTTAATCCTTTCCCCATAGGGATATCCTTTCATCCTCTTTATCATTTTAGTTGCTCTTCTCTATACATGTTCAGATTCTGCTATATCTTTTTAAGATATGGCTAGCAGAATTGCACCCAGTCTTCCATATTTAATAAATGGAGGGAGGACATCAAGGAAATCCCTGGTGCTAGCATTTAACTTTCAAAAGGGAGACTGATAAAATGAGGAAAATGTTTAAGAAAAAATCTAAAAGAAGCAGCACCAAATGTTAAAGGTTTTCATCAAGTATGGGCATTATTTAATAATATTATCATGGAAGCCCAGACAAGAAGTATTTCACATTTTAAAAAAAAAGTGGAAGTAAGGCCAAATAACCGCCAGCATAGTTTAAAAGTGATGTCAGAGAGACTGTTACAGCCAAAAAAGCATCTTTCTACATCTTTTGAGTGATACAGAGGTATTATAATATCCCTTGTTTTATTTAGCTTTTCTTTCCTTATGATTGCCAGCATTCAAATTTGCTGTCTTGGCTGCCGCTGCACACTGTTGTGGAGTGTCAATGTATTATCTTCAATGACCCCCTAGACCTTTTTCCTGGTGGCGATTCCTAATGTGGAACCTTGCATTGTGTAACCATAGTTTAGGTTGTTCTTCCCTAAGTGCATAACTATGCACTTGTTCACGTTAAATTTTATCTTCTGTTTGGATTCCCAGTCTCCCAATTTGTCAAGATCCTCTTGTAATTTTTCACAATCCTCTTCTATTTTAACAACTCAAATAATTTTGTGTCTTCTACAAATTTGATCACCTCACTCATTGTTTCCATTTCCAGGTCATTACGAACATGTTAAAAAGCAGAAGGCCCAGCACAGACCCCTGGGGTACTCCACGATTCACCTTTCTCCACTGAGAAAACTGGCCATTTAGCCCTAGTTTTCTTTTAACCAGTTCCTTATCCGCAGTAGTACACTGGCTCCATCTCCAATGACTTTTTAATTCCCTCATGAGTGTCTCATGTGGGACCTTGTCAAAGGCTTTCTGAAAATTCAGATATACTGTATCAACTGGCTTACCTTTGTCTTTTTGTCCACATCTTCTAAAAATGTAGCAGAATAGTGAGACAAGACTTTACTTGGTTAAATCCAGGTTAAATCATGACTATCCATATGTTCAGTAATGTTATTCTTTAGAATAGTTTCAAGGAACATAGTCTTAAAATGGGCCTGCACCTTAATGTAAAGAAGACAAATATCATGGCAACTGGCAAAATCAATAAGTTCATTGTTGAAGGAGAAGAAATTGAAATTGTGGACAACTTTAACCTACTTGGATCAACTATCAATAAAGAAGCAACAAGCAGTCAAGAAATCCGATGACGCATTGCTCTTGGCAGAAAGGCTATGAAAGACCTAGACAAGATTCTCAAGAGCAGAGATGTCTCTCTCCATACAAAGATTCAACTCGTTCAAAACATGGTATTTTCAATAACATCATATAAATGCGAAAGCTGGACAGTGAAAAAGATAGATAGGAAGAAAATTGATGCCTTTGAATTATGGTGCTGGCGGCAAATACTGCGTATACCATGGACTGCCCGAAGAACAAACCAGACAGTACTAGAGTAGATCAAACCTAAGTTTTCTTTAGAAGCTCAGATGACAAGACTTCGACTTTCATACTTTGGACACATCATGTGAAGAAAGAGATCATTAGAGAAAGACATCATGCTTGGCAAGATAGAAGGTCAACGCAAAAGAGGAAGGACAGCAATGAGATGGATCGATACAATAACAGCAGCTACGGGTACTAGTCTGTCAACAATGAGCCGCCTGACTGAAGACCGAACACAATTTAGGACAACTATCCAGAGGGTCGCCATGAGTTGACACCGACTCGACGGCACTTAACAACAACATTGTAGTAGTTGATATAGAGTGGCAGACCATATAGGCCATGTGGTCTTTTTCTACCATCATATTTCTATGTTTCAGCCTCTGCTAGCTGGTGTTCTGGATTCATGAATAGATATTGACTTTGCTTGAGATAGCAAACTAAAATTTCTCAAGTGCTGCCCAAAAATCTTGAAGAAAAGATTGTTTCTTTTCAAAAATGTATTAATAAGTAATATAAACTGTATGGACTTGGTGATATAAGAAATATGGATGAAACTCCAATGACATTCTATGTGCCATGCAATCAAACCATGGTAAGTATTTGTGAAAAAATGGTTTTCGTAAGGTCAACAGGAAATTAAAAGAATCACTTCACTGTGGTTCTGTTATATTCAGTGAACGGAACTAAGTTACACCCAATAATTTTTAAGCAGAATAAGCTCTTATAACAAGGAAATTTCCAAGGCAAGTGAACATCTGTTGCCATAAAAAGTGCTGGATGGATGAGGATAGTACAAAACTATGGCTTGAGGATGTTTGGGATAAATGGCAAACTTAACTGCCACGGCAAATTTTTCAAGGTGAAGGACACACACGACACAGTCCTGCGTTTCGGGCCCAAATTTAAGATGCCCTGTGACGGCTTTTTGATCGGTGATGACACAGTTGACCTGAAGCAGGGCGTCTTAAATTTGGGCCCGAAAAGCAGGACTGTGTCGTGTGTGTCCTTCACCTTGAAAAATTTGCTGTGGCAGTTAAGTTTGCATTTACTTTTTACTGCTGGTTTGATTAAAATGGACTAAGATTTACCAGGGTCTGGGAGGTTTGGTTTTCTGTACCCCCGGACAAGGTAGTATATAGTCCGACAATAATTTCTTCTTACATGGGAGTGTATCTTATTTCCCTCACTCTTCTAGTTTGTGCATTTGCTTGAGCCGCGTGGTGGGTTTTGGCTCATAGGATTGGCTTGTTGCCTTTTGTGATTGATGTATTTGAGCAAGCCATTTAAAGATAGTGTCAGAAAAATGTTGCAGGAATGGATGATATCTGGTGTGGCTGAGTTAACAAAGGGGGGGGGGAATCTAAAGAAACCAGATATACAGGTGATAGCAAAATGGGTAAACGATGCATGCCACTGATGAAGATAAAGATGAGAAAGATAGCAATGATGGTGTCTACACTGATTATATTGTTGAGCTATCTCCTAGCCCAAAACATGCAAATGTTTACTGTTACCGATCCATAAATAGTCTACCTCTCTGTACATAGTTAACCTGTTCTCCAAGTTATTTACCCTGTTTAATGTAAGTTCAATGTAGATCATTCCTCATTGTACAATTTTTGTTGACTGTGAACCGCGCTGATGGTAAATAGTGCGGTATAGAAAAACTATGAATAAATAAATAAATATTACAAGGGAAAACTTTGAATGGCTTTTTGGAAAAACAGACGAAGAAGACAATTTTGAAGGATTTTGATAACTTTTGTAAGAAGTTTCAATAAATTCTGAAGGACTTTCTTTTTTTATCATATATTGCATCAATAAGCTTATGCTTTCCAGAACCAATTTCATTTTAAATTTTCACATTTGGCTTGTCTGCAGGTGACACATCTTTCATAGTATTTTGGTTAAAAAGTTGAGGGTTGGCTTATCCACGGATTGGCTTATCTGCGAGTATATATGGCAGATGCCAACTTATCTGTCTAAAATACTAGTGTAAGTGGCAATGAACATTGACAGAGCCGTAGTGCTGTTGTAAATGAGCCTGCCTGCATTTTGCAAGTATGCAGGTAAATAATCGTACTTGCATGTGAATGGGTCTTTTAGCATGTGGCCTACTTCTGACCAGGTAACAAAACTTAACCTCGGTCCTGGGGCTTCAGTTCTCTAAATTCAACTGCAAATAAAGAAATACACAGACACAGAGAGTTATATAAAACAGTATAACTTAAGCTTAAGTGAGGAATTCACAGGTGTGCACAACTGTGCAGGTTCCCATGATTCCTCTCTCAAGTCAGGCCATCGCACCTCCTTTTATTTGGAAAAAACTGTTACATGGTACAAATTCAGTTCTACATCAAGCTTTGTTTATCTATATGTTATAGGTCAGAGCACAGACATTTCTGAGCTCCAGCATTCTGAAAACAAAGGTTTCTGTCTCATTCTCCCAAACAATGTCATCCCAAAGAACAACCTTGGCTTTTGTAACACATCTCTCTCCAGGCTGCTGGGCTTCAGACTTTCATCAACGTTCCAAGCCATTATCCATACTAACCCTTTCAGAGGGCCCTGGTACTCCACTTCAAGTTACTTTTAACAGTCCCCCCTCTGACTCTGGACAGAATCACTACAAATGAATGATAGCTCAAATATATCTAAGTCCAAAATAAATCTTCTGCCAGTAGGGAACGCCTTTCTCTTCACTTGCTTCAGAGACCTAGGCACCACATCTGGTTCACAGCCGTACTTCATCTTGCTGGTTGGAAGAAGTCTTTATACATATGCTCCATTTGACAATATAGAAAAAGGATCACAAGCATCCTGCAAATTAACCAAAACTCCATGATACTTTTTGCCCTTACTAGGTCTCAATGAAAGTGTGTATAGAGAGTAAGCCTTTACCAATATTCTTGCAAGCACAATATGCTGACAGTGGCCAACTGCTCTTCATAGATCTTTCAGTAATTCAGAAGTTTGTATTCACATTCACATCTCAATACTAGTCACAACTGCAAGTTCTCCAGCAGCATTTTCTTTTTTATCCTTGGCTGCGCTATGCATCTCTTGGACAGTTTCAGTGACTGTCTACCCAGCTTCATGGCTGCATATATATCTTTCTGTAGCACTGCTGAATCGCTGATCCTTGCCTCTATCTGGCTTTCAGTAGCATTGCAGACTTCCTTTCATTCACAATAGTCATTGTCTTCAGCCCATAGGATTCTGTGCATGCAATATAATCTGCAGAAGCACAGCTCACCACTACAACATTCCTCTGATTCCTCACAATTGCAAATAAGTACTACTGCTAATGGCAATATAGAATTGTTGAACAGAATTATCTTATCTAATCTTATGTTAATTAATTACAATACATATACTGCTAGCACTAAATTATTACACACGCCGCAGCCGGGAGGATCAAAGGGCAGCGGCCCTTTAAAAGTGGCGTGCTCCATCGCAGGAGCAGAGCGTAGTACTGCTACCCATTGTTTGCTCAGACCTTGCTGCCCACCCCCATGGTGCCACATCTCATTGTCCTTCTCTCCCTCATCCTCCCCAACTGCCTCCCCTCCTATCAACACCCTTCCTCCTCTCCCCCTATCCTCCTCACTCTCCCCCCTAGCCTAGCATCTGCTTTCGAGCCTCTCCACACTATCCCCTGCACTTACCCAGCCCCCCTCTCCACCTTCCTCACTTCTCCCTCCATTCTGCCCCCTACCCTAGCACCTGCTCGTGAGCTTCTCCACACCATCCCCCACATTCAACCTGCCCCCTCTCTTTAAGGCAACTCCACCCTCGCTTCCGCTGTACTATCTCCACTTTACCTCGCTCTCTAATACTCGTTCTCCTTCTCTCATCAGGTAATATCAACCCTAACCCTGGTCCCCCCTGATTTCTCTCCCACTCTAAAGATAGTTCCTCACATACCCTATCTAATCTCATCCAAATCCAACTCCTCCCTCCTTCCACCCCCTCCCAGTCATCCCGCAATCACTCACCCATAAATATCAACTCCAACCCTACCCCCAAAAATAATCCCCTCACATAACCTACCCGGCACCATCAAATTATCCCTCATTTCCCCCCCCCCTCATATCCCTCTCGGGGAGCACATACACCCAAACATACCCACCCTCACCCTCCTCCATCTAAAGCTCGCTACTACCCTAAAAATAGACCCCCGCACTATTCTAATAAGAAATCCGCACGTAACTTATCCAACCTTATCCATATCCTTCTCCTCCCCCCCTCCACTCTCCCGTTTACTTGCGCCCTATGGAACGCATGCTCAGTCATTAAAAAAACCTCTTTTATTCATGATCTTTTTCATCTCTAATGCCCTACACCTCCTCTCCCTGACTGAGACCTGGCTCCCCCCAGACGACACCGCATCCAGTGCCTCTCTCTGCTATGGGAGCTACCAATTCTCCCATACACCTCGATCTACTGGTCACGGTGGTGGCATTGGCCTTCTACTCTCTCCCTCTTGCCAATTGCAACCCCTCCTGCCACCCCAATCACAATCCCCCCTCTCCTTCAAAGTCCACTCCATTTGCCTCCTCACACCACTTCCCCTCCGAGTAGCGGTTATTTATCGCCCACTTGACTATTCCAAGTCTACCTTCCTCACCGACTTTGACTCCTGGCTCTCTGCTTTTATGGATCCCTCCTCCCCCACTCTTATTCTCGGTGACTTCAACATTCACGTCGACAACCCCTCTGACCCCCATGCCTCAAAGTTCCTCACTCTTACCGCCTCGTTTGACCTCCAACTTTGCTCCACTGCCCCCACACACCTACACGGCCACTGCCTTGACCTAATACTCTTCTCCAATTCCTCTCCCTCAAACTTCCGCAAATCAATCCTTCCTTTATCTGACCATCACCTCTTAACTTTTACTCTACAGCTCCCGCCATCCCAACCTCGTCCTGTCTCCTCCAACCTATTTAGAAATCTGCATAGTAGTGATCCCCTGACTCTCTCCTCCACCATTTCTCCATCTCTTTCCTCCATTTTATCATCCGAGTCCGTCGATGAGGCATTATCCTCATACAATGCTACACTATCCTTAGCCCTTGACACTCTTGCCCCTTCCACCCCACGTCCTGTTCAACGATCTACTCCCCAACCCTGGCTTTCACTCACAATCCGTTACTTATGCATCTGCGCCCGTTCTGCCGAACGAGCCTGGTCCAAATCCCGCTCCCCAGCAAACCTTCTACATTTCAAATTCATGCTTGGCTCCTTCCAGTCAGTCTTAGCACTTGCCAAACAAGACTACTACATTCATCTGAATAATTCCCTTGCCTCTGATCCTCGCCATCTCTTTAACACCCTCAATTCTCTCCTCAAGGTCCCCCCGCCCCCAATCCTGCCCTCCCTCTCTGCCCAAACCCTAGTCGACTACTTCCACGACAAAATCCTCAAAATTACCCTCCAATTCCCTACCCCCTCATCTAACTCCCTTCCTTCCCATTTTTCCTCCCCCATCCATACTCCCCCCGCCACCCTCTCCTCCTTCCCTTTGATCTCTGACAATGAAACCACACTCCTTCTTTCCTCCTCCAAACCCACCACCTGTTCTTCAGACCCTATCCCCACCCATCTCCTACATTCCATCTCCCTCACCATTGTCCCCTCCATCACTCATATCCTCAACCTTTCACTCACCACTGCAACTGTCCTCGCTGACTTCAAACACGCTGTTGTCACACCCCTCCTCAAGAAACCCTCACTTGATCCCACATGCCCTTCTAACTATCGACCCATCTCCCTCCTTCCCTTCATATCCAAACTATTAGAATGAACAGTCCACCGTTGCTGCCTTGACTTCCTCACCTCCCAAGCCCTCCTGAACCCACTTCAATCCGGCTTCCGTCCCCTGCATTCCACTGAAACGACACTCACTAAAGTCACAAACGACCTGTTCCTGGCTAAATTCAAGGGCCTTTACTCTATCCTCATCCTTCTTGACCTTTCTGATGCCTTTGACACCGTTGACCACGACCTTCTCCTCATCACCCTCTCCTCGCTTGGCTTCAAGGATTCCATACTATCCTGGTTCTCCTCCTACCTCTCCCATCGCTCATTCAGTGTATGTTCTGGTGGCTCCTCCTCCTCCCCTACCTCACTCCATGTAGGAGTACCCCAGGGATCTGTCTTGGGCCCCCTCCTCTTCTCTCTCTATACCCAAGGCCTTGGTATGCTCATCTCCTCCCATGGCTTTCAGTACCATCTCTATGCTGATGATTCCCAAATCTACCTCTCTACACCTGATATTTCCCTGGCAACCCAGTCCAAGATCTCTGCCTGTCTTTCGGACATCGCTGCCTGGATGCCTCATCGCTGATTTAAATTGAACATGGCCAAGACTGAACGCCTTATCTTTCCACCTAACTCCTCCCCCCCACTTCCCTCTCTCTCAATCCATGTGGATGGATCTACTATCTTTCCTGTTCCCGCAATCTGGGGGTTATCTTTGACACCTCCCTCTCCTTTTCTGCTCATATCCAGCTTGTTGCTGCTGCTTCTTTCTCTACAACATCAGTAAATCCGCCCCTTCCTCTCTGAACACACTACCAAAACGCTTATCCACTCCTTAATCTCCTCTTGCCTTGATTACTGCAACCTACTCCTCGTTGGTCTTCCCGTTAGCCACCTCCTTCCCCTCCAATTAACTTAGTTAAAACGCTTGCCAAAGAACCAACCCCGGAGCACCACAGCATGATCCACCCACAAGACTATGCAATTTACATGCAATCTAAAATGTGCAAGACTAATAAAATATTAATACCAGACCCTCTTGATGAACAAGACTACCCAGTATCACTAACATCCTTCTTCACTCCCTCAAAGAGAACTATCGAAGATACCATTCTAGCTCTAAATACAACCACTGCACACACAGACCCTTGCCCTGCACACTGGATAAAGGACCTGCGATGTGACATATCTCCAATTATAACAAAAATCTTAAACCATTCCTTCACCACTGGCTCTTTCCCAACCACGCTCAAGCAGACCTCTGTAAGACCGCTGTTAAAGAACACCAAACTGGATCCTCAAAAGGTTGAATCCTATAGGCCCATATCTAGCATACCTATGCTAGCAAAAATCATCGAGAAAATAGTGCACAGGCAATTACAGGATCATATAGACACCTCAGCTCCACTGGATCCGGCTCAACATGGTTTCAGAGAGTCACATGGAGTAGAAACGCTACTCACAACTCTCCTCAACAACATAATCTCAGGTGTGGATAACATACGCCAGGGTTTCGCTCTTGTCTTTCTAGACATAGCAGCGGCTTTTGACTCGGTATGCCACGAAATTCTCATCTGCCGGCTAAGGGAAAAAGGCATCTGTGGAACAGCACTCGAATGGTGCAAATCTTACCTGTCCGATAGATGGCAGCATGTCAGAGTCGACGGGGATACATCTGAACCTTTCCAACAAAGTCAAGGTGTACCTCAAGGATCCTCTTTATCTGCATTGATGTTTAATATATACATTCAACCCATCTGCGACATCATCAAATCCTTTAATGTCAGTTACATGATATATGCAGACGACGTGCTACTATATATGCCAATATCATTGGATTGCCTAGACCTTACCCCGCTGACTAACTGCTTTGACACCATATCAGAGTGGCTCCTATCACAAAACCTGAGAATACAACACAAAAAGACAGAAGTCCTGTTCGTCTCGAGGAACACCAACTTCACCCCTCCTAGTTGTATTAACGTAAAGGATGCCCAACTCCAAGTTAAACCGGCGATACGCTACCTGGGAGTAACGCTGGACCAAAACCTTGACATGAAGAACCACATAGCCAACACAGTCAAGGCAATCTACTTTAAAATCAGATCCCTCAGACACCTACGCATGCTACTTGAACCGGATGATTTCCGTACCATTTATCAAGCCCTTATACTCCCCCATTTCGACTTCTCAAACTCCATACTACAAGGACTCCCCCGGTCCACCCTGAACCCCCTGCAATTAGCCATGAATAGTGCAGCGAGGGTACTCCTCGGGGCATCCAGGAGAGATCACCTAACACCCCTTCTAAAACAGCTACACTGGCTCCCCATTCAAGCAAGGATCAGTTTCAAGACCTTACTGCTAACATTCAAAGCGGCTAAGGGGCTCACCTCTTCCTCTCTCTCCAACCTCATACAACCACTTGCACCAAACAGGCCACGAAGAACAGCAGAATTAAACACACTAATTATCCCAAATGACACCACAAGATGCACTAGATCAACAGCCAACAGAGCCTTCCGACTCTGCGCCCCGACTTTATGGAACAACTTACCAGCACAAATCAGAGCAGTACCCAACTTGAGTCAGTTCAGAAAGGCACTAAAACATTTCCTCTTCCTTAAATATCTCAATGACAGCTCCGAACATAACCCCCAGGCGAATAGCTTGAGTGGTCAAACAAACAGACCCTCATAACAGGCCAACTTCTCAATGAAATAACAAGCAGTTCCAAGTACTATTGTACCACCTTTGTATATAGTTAACCATGATATCCCTTATCAGATAACCCTCCATTGTATTTAGTTTCCCCTATTTTCGCCAAGTTATACTTCCTGTTAAATGTAACTGACCAGACATATGTAAACTGTCGGATGTTTTCTGTTCAATGTAAACCGCGCTGATGTCTAATAGTGCGGTATATAAGAATTGTTAATAAATAAATAAATAATAAATCTATACAAAATCACGCCACCCGACTAATCTTCTGCCAACCTCAGCATGCCCACATTACTCCTCTTCTCAGGTCGCTTCACTGGCTCCCTGTTCAATTCCGCATCCAATTCAAGCTTCTCCTGCTAACCTATAAGTGCATCCATTCTATGGCCCCTAACTACCTCTTATCCCTCCCTAACAAATTACTTCTATCAATGCCTTTCACACGCACTGCGAACTCCCGACTACACTCCTTTCACCTTGCTGCACCTTACGCCTGGAACAGCCTACCTGTGTCTGTGCACCTGGCATCCTCCTTGGCCCTCTTCAAATCCAGATTGAAGACCCACCTCTTCACTGTTGCATTCAGATCCTGACTCCTTCCTCATCTAACCCTAACCCCCGTCACCATTTATGACCAAACTACTGACCAAACCGTACTTTGCGCAGAATTGACTAATGCTCTACCTTGCGCAGAACTGACTAATGCGCTATACTGTTCTAACTTATGTTTGTTCTAACTAGATTGTAAGCTCCGATGAGCTTGACTCTGATGGGCAGGGACTGTCTCTTGTATGTTGGCTACCTCTTGTTAGGTCAGCTGTGCAGCGCTGCGTGCATGGCGCTTTACAAGTGATGAATAGTAGTAGTAGTAGTAATTACAGATTATTTGACTATATGGATACCAAGCTTGCTTATAGCATGCTTCTATTTTGCATCTACATTCCTTAATTTTTCTTTTTATCTATCAAATTGAAGTTAGCATGAGGCCTAATAAACTTACCTCTCTTATCAGGTGCACAATTGTACAAGGTATTGTTAATCTTATTATTTAAGGGGTAACAAATATCAAAACATAACTGGCAGTTAATAGCAAATAAACTAAACTCATTTCAATTGTTCACCAAAAATTCTTAGGAAAGCTCTCTTATCTTAGCTCACAAAGGAAGGACATCAGAATACTGCAAGCGACCGCCCACAGATGGCACCCAGAATGGACCTGGAACCCGTCAAAGGGAATATCTGGCGAACCCAGAAGACTTGTTGGACAAGGATAAATTGTCCCAGTTGCGACAGATACTCCAAAAGGACTGAGGCTTAGATCCAGACCTATTCAAAGAAGAACCAGATTTGCCAGGCCGGTAGCGATGAATGTCTCTAAAGTGGACTCTGTAAGATGAGGAGGTGGATGACGACGCATCAGGATGACGAGAATTGGATTTGGGCTTATCCTCTGACAAACTTTGAGGTTTGATTTCCGCCAAATCCTTCACAAGCTTTTACAAATCCTCACTAAAAAATAAGGTGGCCTTTGAAAAGAATCTTGGCAAGACGGAACTTGGAAGCCGCATCTGCATTCTTCTCCACACATATTTAACTGATAGCTAAAACCTGCTGTTTCTTTCTTTCTTTATTTATTTATTTAACATCTCTTATATACCGCGCTATTAAAATCAGTGCGGTGTACAATGAACAAAATATACTGCAATGTGTACAGGTAACATCGAGTTTACAGAGAACAAGGGAATATATAACATGGAATAACAGGGATAACTATGTACAATCAACATTATACTATGAATATGCTTTTATTATATATAACTATGTACAATCAACATTATACTATGAATATGCTTTTATTATATACCATATTTAAACTCGAGTGGATATTGTACGTGAATTCATGGGTGGCATGGGTCAGTAGAGGTAAAGTGAAATATCGTGGGAACTAACCATTTTCTGATTGGATAAAGGTGTTAAAGTGTTTGGTGTGGGTGGGAGGCCTGTTGACTGTGTGAGTGTCTGTGGTCACTTCTGGGTAGTATTTTGTGAATAAGTGATGCTTTACAGCTTTGCGGAATTGTAATAGGCTTTTGATGCCGCGGATTTCATGGGGAAGTATATTCCAATTTCTCTACAACATCAACAAAATTCGCCCAGTACACAAGAGTGGAAGTAAGGATGAGGTTGATAACTACAGTCCAGTTAGTCTAACCCAGTGGTGGGATCCGGTCAGTTTGGCCTGGTTCGCGAGAACCGGTCCTGCCATGGGCCAGGTTCACTGAATTGGGCCGAAAACAGCATCCCAATGCTGGCACTGCACTGGTGGGAATCCCCATACCTGCTAGTGATTTGATGGCATCGGGGGACCGCGGCTGTGGGAGAAGACTCTGAGGCTATCATACCACTGGCAGGTAGGAGGATCGGGCTGCTGGGCCACCACAAAGTTTCTGACCTGCGGTGGCTGCCAGCAGGCTGAGCATGTGGTGCCGGCAGTGCAAATGCATGCCATACAGTCATACACTCGGCTCTTTCAGTGGCGAGATCGATCCAAACCGGTTCCTAGTCAGATCGAAGCCTGCCACTGGTCTAGCCTCTGTGATGAGTAAATTATTGGAAATGCTACTAAAACAGAGAATATTGAGGTTTCTGGAGTCCAGTGGATTGTAGGATCTGCATCAGGTCTTGTCAGACAAATCTGATTGATTTTTCTGACTGCATGACCAGGGAGTTGGACTGAGGGAGAGCCCTAGATGTGGTGTACTTAGGTTTCAGTAAAGCCTTAGACACCGTTCCGCACAAATGACATATAAACAAACTGAGCACCCAAGAGATGGACCCTAAAGTCACTGTTTGGGTTAGAAATTGGTTGAATGGGAGGCAACAAAGGGTACAGGTAAATGGAGCTTACTCTGGGGAGAAGGAGGTTACCAGTGGTGTGCCACAGGGATCTGTCTTTGATCTAATTCTTTTTAACATCTTTGTTAGTAATATTGCAGAAGGGCTGTCGGGTAAGGTTTGCCTCTTTGCACATGATACCAAAATCTGTTATAGAGTAGACACCCAGGAAGGAGTAGATAACATGAGGAGGGATCTAGCTAAGCTTGAAGAATGGTCAAGAATTTGGCAGCTGACATTTAATGCTAAAAAAATGCAGGGTCATTCATTTGGGCTGCAAAAATCCAAGGGAGTGGTATAGTATAGGGGGCAAAGTACTTCTGTCCATGAAAGACCTTGAGCTCCTAGCCAAATACAAAAATGAGATCAACAATGCAAAAAAAGTGCATCACACTGAAGTTCTCAACAAGGCCATTAACAGACCCAGAGAGCTTTTTGACCTAGTAAAGTCGCTCACAAAGCCCTTGCCTGAACTTAACTGCGATGGAAAAATTAAGGCTCAAGACCTGGCGGATCACTATGCTACTAAACTTAATCCCCCTAACCATCCTCTCCAAACCCTGAATGTGATTGCCTCATCCTCATCCTCAAAGCTGACTGACAGTAAGAACACAAGCTCTAACCTGAAAGAAGGATGGTCTACTTTCCATACAATTGACAAAAAACTAATCTTAACTACCATCTCAAATCTTCATACTACGACATCTCTCCTCGATCCATGTCCAGCTGAATGGATCAAATCTACTAAAAATGAAATTTCTCATCTAATAGGGCACATAGTCAATCAATCCCTGCAGCAAGGTATCATGCCCGCCCAACTGAAAAGATCTCTAATTAGGCCTATTTTGAAAAATAAATCTCTCAACAAAGAAGATCCTACCTCCTACCGGCCGATATCAAGCATATCATTTCTTGCAAAGATTATTGAGAAGGTAACTCAGCAGCAACTTCAAGACCACCTTGATGAAAACAAAATCCTTGACGATCATCAATACGGTTTTCGTCCCCACCACGGTGTCGAAACCCTACTCATAGCTCTTCTAGACAACCTCATCAAGGGACTGGAAAACAAAAACAAGATGTTCATACTGATATTCATAGATATATCAGCAGCGTTTGACACAGTACATCATCATATACTCTTGCGCAGACTTGAGACTATAGGTATAACCGGCACACCGATAAAGTGGTTTGAGTCATACCTAACAAATAGAATGCAACAGGTACGCTTCAATAACGAGCAAGCTAAGCCGTTCCCCCAAACCCAAGGGATACCGCAGGGATCAGCTATCTCCTCCTTGCTTTTCAACGTCTACATCCAACCAGTATGTACAATTTTCCAAAAGCATAATATCAGCTACCATCTATATGCAGATGACATTATGATGTACACACAACTTGACATAAACAATCCCAAGTTCAACCAATTAGAAGAATGCCTACAGGAACTGCAAAACTGGCTCCAATGCAACAATATGTCTATAAATCACAAAAAAACTGAAGTGATGTTCATATCAGGAAAACAAGACTTCATACCTCCTCCATCAATCACCCTGAACGGAAACACTTATCACTCAAAAAATGAGATTAAATATCTAGGAGTACTAATCGATGCTGACCTAAAAATGGACAAACACCTCCGGATAACAAATAGAGCAATATTTCACAAGCTGAAAGTTCTACAACCCTTACGCTGCATCATTGACCACTAGACTTCAGAACAGTAGCACAAGCGCTCATCATTCCCCACTTTGACTACTGTAATGCCATATTACAAGGGCTACCGAAGAAAACATTAAACATCCTAGAGATGGCACAGAATGTATCAGCCAGGATTATTATGAATAAAAGTCTGACAGATCACATCACTCCAGTTCTTATAGAGCTCCACTGGCTCCCCATACCCGCAAGAATAATCTACAAAATGCTGATAACGATATTCAAAATTATCCATAAGATATCCCCCTCTTTTCTCGATACCCTAATCACCACTCAGCCCTCCAACAGATGCCGACGGACTGCAAACCTGCACACACTCTGCGTTCCCAGCACCATAAGATCAGTCAAAGAACGGACGAGCAACCGGGCATTCACGTACTCAGCACCTATGCTCTGGAACCGGCTGCCTCACGAGTTGCGCCAGACCAAAGACTTACACACCTTCAGAAAAGATCTCAAAACACACCTGTTCCTATCACATTACGGCATCACCTAGCTGATCCCAACTATATCTTCCCATGCTGCCTTCCTACCTCTTAAGTATAAGGTTCATAGGAACCTTTTCTCAATTGATGCATCACTTCTTTGTTGATTTAAACAACAACAAAAAAAAAAACCCCAACAAGTCTAGATGTATATATTGCTCTGCTAATTGCGTGTATTTTTGCGATCTCTATGTACAATTATAACCTCACTGGTTGCTCAATCTGTAATTTATTGAATAATCAAATATTGCTCATTCTGTAATTTATTGAATAATCAAATGTATAACTGTGATCTTGTGGTTGTTAGCCTCCCCCTACCTTAATCAGAATGTATTCCTAAATTTATGCTGTACATATTTCCCTTGTCTTGTCCACCTAATGACCGCTTCTGATCGCTGGAAGGAGCGGTGTATAAATTTATGCCAAATAAATAAATAAATAAATAAGAGCGGGACCAGAGCATAATTGTTTTTGATTATCTGAAAGTGGCTAAACAGGTAAAAAAGTGACGACAAAAGCCAGAAGGATGCTTGGGTGCATAGGAAGAGGAATGGGCAGCAAAAGAAAGGAGGTGATAGTGCCTCTGTATAATTCTCTGGTGCCACTACATTTGGAGTATTGTGTACAATTCTGGAGACCACATCTTCAAAAGGATATGAACAAGATGGAGTTAGTGCAGAGGGTGGCTACTAAAAATGGTTAGAGGTCTTTGTTAAAAGCATATGGGGACAAACTTAAAGTTCTTAATATGTATATGTCAGAGGAAAGGCGGGATTGAGGAAATATGATAGAGACGTTTAAATACCTCCGTGGCATAATTGCCCAAGAGGAGAGACTCTTCCAATTGAAAGCAAGCTCTGCTACGAGGGGACATACGATGGGAGTGAAAGGGGATAAAAGGAGTAACATGCGGAAATATGTCTTTATGGAAAGAGTGGTAGATGCGTGGAATAGCCTCCCAGTGAAGGTAGTGAAGATGAGGACAGCATCTGAATTCAAGAAAGCATGGGACAAGCACTGAGGATCTCTAAAAGATTAAAGGGGACTTTGTAGTGGATATGGAAGGGCAGACTAGATAGGCGATGTGGTCTTTTTCTGCCATCATTTTCTCTGTGTATATGTTTCTTATTAGTCTTAAATTGGTTACATTGCAGCTTCGTTGCATGTCCTCAAGTCTTTCTGCTTTTTGATGTAGATTGGTAAACAACCAATCTACATTTACCCTTTCCACGCCATTCATGAATTTATAGACCTCTCTGATATCCCTCCTCAGCTGTCTCTTTTCCAAATTGAAGAGCCCCAACTTTTTCAGCCTTTCCTCATAGGGGTATCCTTCCATCCCCTTTACCATTGCTGTTGCTTAGTAAACATGCCCCTAAGTCTCATAGTATGATGTAGTTAGTTAATTACTGTGATAGTCTAGAAGAATAGGCCAAGCTGTCTTGCAAGTCATTGGTTATATCTTCTGCTCCATTACAATGCAACTTGTATCTGTGAGCACCCTGCTCATAACTATGAAGTGTCAGGGTTAAATATGGCTAGCTTTCAGAGAGCTGGGGGAAATTCATACAAAAAATGTAACCCAGAATAGCCTTTGTATTGTTATCATTTGGACAGATTACTTTATAGACCCAGAAACAGGAAATTTAAGTAAGAGACATCTGAAGATTGGCAGAATAGGTGCTCTTGTGGGATAAGAGAGGCAAGCCTGAGTTTTGGCCTAGTAATTAGAGAGTAACACTCTTTTGGATCAATCCATATGGGCTTATGGATTCTTTTCTCATATAAAGAAATGTATTTTCCTCATGGCTTTGACAGTTCATTGCAATTGAAGGGCAAACTAGATAGGCCATATGGTCATGTTTCTATGTGTCCTGTGGGTGGAAAAGCATGTTATCAGTAGAAACACAGTCTGAAAATTTACCATCCTTAGGGGCTTGTTTACAAAGCCGCGGTAGCGGTTCGCGATCGTTATCGGAGCCGCGGCCCCATTGATTTCAATGGGGCCGCGGCTCCGATAACGATCGCGAATCGCTACCGCGGCTTTGTAAACAAGCCCCTTAGTTGGGCAAAATTACATGCATTCTTCCCAACAACATTTAATTTAATTTATTCATTTATGTTCTCTCTATACAAAAAAGCTCTAAATGGCTTGCAAAGAGAAATGTTTTGTACAATAAATGGAAAAACTGAACCTTATTCTACCCCCTCTGATGCAGATTTCCTGTTTGCATGGACTGGAAGCAGTTGGTCCAGCCATTTCCACCCCTATGCAAACAAAAAGTCTGTATTGGGGGCAAAAGCAGGAGAAGCACGCAGTGCCATGTTGAAAAATAATTGGCAGCAGCAGCAAGGAGGGCAGGGGTGTGTGGCAGGAATGAGCTTCGCCTAGGTATAAACTACCTGTAGAGTTTGTGCCATTGCGGGAAGATTGGTTATTGTCCCCCAAGTTGCCAGCACTTTAATTGAGAGTTGAGAGAGAGGAGTCACCTATTCAGCAAGAATAGACACACAGATCTTACACAAGATGATATTTGTCTTTCTGTTGTAAATATCTGCAACCTTAGTACTTCAGTGATCAATGCAACCCAGCCTGGCGTGTGGCATCCCTTTGCACAGCAACTCTGTTCCCTTCCATCAAGAGCCTGTTTTAAAATCTAAAAATGACACAAGAGTGAGACAAGAGTAATAATAAATTAAAAGACAAAAAGAAAACAGATCCTGGTAGAAGAAATCCAAGTGGCTCAAGAGGAATGATGTTCAAACACTTCTTGTTCACTTTGATATTGGGTGATTTCTGCTCAGATTACTAAGTTGAGCTGGTTTTTATATGCATGTCTGTGTTTTTGTGTGTAAGTGCGCATATGAGTTCTTTTAATAGTATCTACAATTTATTTCTGAATTATTTTACCGTCTTTAGGATTTTTTGGTTCATTTATTGTCCGGTTCAATCAGTTCCTCTTTCAGCCTCTCTCTTACCTCCTCAGTAAATTATTGCCCATAAGCACCTCACCCAGGCCTACCTAGTGAGATATTTTTTGGAGGAAGGATTTGCCTACTATTGTTTTTGCAGATACCCGCCAATGCATGATGGTTTTTGTAGTGCTTTGGGGGATAATTTTAAGAGGAATTTCTGCACATAAAACAGGGTTTTGTGTCAGAGATTGCCCAAGGTATATGAGGCTACACATACACCCTATACGAGGGGGTACCCAAAAAAAACAGGAATAATATTGCCATGGGCGGAACTTGTGTAGTATGCACTTCTGCCGCTAGGCGTGTATAGTGCAACTCATTGTCAGTTCAGTGCCGCCTGTGTTGTCGACCTGGCTTGTTCTGTTCATCTGCAGTGATTGTTTTTGCTAGCACTGTTTTGTTCTTGTTTCTTTTTTTATGATGACAAGTTTAAGTGAACAACGTGCAGCTGTGAAATTTTGTTTTCTACTCGGTAAAAATGCTGCTGAAACTGTTTTAATGTTGAAAACAGCTTATCAAGATGACGCTATGGGTAAAAGTCAAGTGTACCAGTGGTTTCCTCGGTTTAAAAATGGCGACATGTCGATTGATGACAAACCTCGTTCTGGGCGTCCATTAACTGCCCGAATCAACGAAAATATTGAAAAAATTAGAGAGCTTGTGCTCACAGACCGTCGACAGACAATTGATCAACTGTCAGAGATTAGTGGGTTATCTTGGAGCTCGGTTCAGCGAATTTTAACGGAAGATTTGGGAATGAAAAGGGTTGCTGCCAAGTTTGTTCCTCGGGTTCTGACTGACAATCAAAAGGAACATCAAGTTGAAACATGTCGTGTTTTGAAACAACAGCTTGAAACTGATCCAGATTTTCTGTCAAAGGTCATTACAGGTGATGAGTCATGGTGCTATGGTTACGACCCAGAAACAAAGCAACAGTCAAGCCAATGGGAGACGTCATTGTCACCCCGTCCAAAAAAATGTCGTCAAGTTAAATCAAACATCAAAACAATGGTGATTTGCTTTTTTGATGCCAAGGGGGTAGTTCATTCAGAGTTTGTTCCCCCAGGTCAGACCGTCAATCAAACCTTTTATTTGGAAATTTTAAGAAGATTGTGCAACAGTGTTCGTCAAAAAAGACCCGATTTGTGGCAGACAGGAGAATAGTTCTTCCACCACGACAACGCACCTGCACACACAGCCATCTCTGTTAGACAGTTTTTGGCTAAAAATGGCATG
The DNA here is from genome assembly GCA_033557465.1 of Ichthyophis bannanicus. Lineage (NCBI taxonomy): Eukaryota > Metazoa > Chordata > Amphibia > Gymnophiona > Ichthyophiidae > Ichthyophis > Ichthyophis bannanicus. The sequence continues at coordinate 110,957,961 of CM066047.1, read as the reverse complement.
GTTCCGCTGCCCCACGCACCTTACTCGCCTGACCTGGCTCCGTGCGACTTTTTCTTATTTCCACGCATGAAAAGGGGCATGAAAGGACACCGATTTGACAACATTGAAGAAGTCAAGAAAAAAAGGAGGGAGGAGCTGTCAGCCGTTTCTAAAGATGACTGCAAAAAATGTTTCGAACAGTGGAAGCACCGGTGGGACAAATGTATCAGTTGTAATGGAGAGTATTTTGAAGGGGATAAGGTTGTTTTGTAAAGAATTTGAAATAAATAGCTTTTAAAAAATAATTCCTGTTTTTTTTGGGTACCCCCTCGTATACATGAACGGAAGCATTGCTGGAGCTGAACTCTGTGTGGAGTTTGGACTTCTGCACGTAATTTATAAAATAAGGAGTCAATATTCATCCCTTAGTGTTCAACATTTGTTTGAAATGCTGGCTGCCAAGGGTAAACAAGTCCAGATATTGAGTGACAGTGTCGAGATAGTGGCTGTCGCTAATTATCCCGAGACAGCCATCAGCAGCAGTTCAGAGAGCAGCGAGATATGCAGCTGCTATCCAGATATCCAATTCATATATTACATAGGAGAGCCGAGGATTGTTATTTGGATAGCAGCACTGAAAAGCGTGCTATCTGGAGACAGGCTAACACACTACCCTTGCTCTTGTCCTGGACCTCCATGGCACCGTCCAGATAATGCCAAAATGCCCAGTGATAATATTCGGGGACATTGTCTGGATAGTGCTCAGTGGCACACATCTGATTAGAAGGTGCTGCTACTTGGACAAGTGCCTTTGAATATCTGCATAAAATAAAATGATGACTTTGCACATGCCATAGAGCAGATGTAAAATGTGTATAACCTTTGGGTATTCTTGACCTGTTATAAAATAACACTCTTTCCATTTGGAATCAATACCACAGGCATTAAACTACATCAGGTATCAAAAAGCCAGGAGCAACCTGAAGCCTCCCTCTGGAGAACGGCACGTCTGCTCAGCTGTACTTTGGTATTAGAATACAGAGAACGTTTAATCCATCACTGACTACAGCTATTAAGGTGTATCACTTTGTTCACTTTTGGTATGCCAGATATTTTCTCTGGTTGAAAATTGTTCCGTCCCTTCAAGGCGGTGAGTCATTCTGCTAGAAGAATGTGGTTTCTTTTGCTGAGTGAGTGCTTTGACATGGCTCATTTTAGTCAAGTACATGACACTTAATATTATTGCCTCCAGCAGCTGGCTTAGAGGTAGCTGGCTGTATTCTGAAAACTTCAGAGAAATCAGTTTTGGTGCTAGATTCCACCTTCTCTAATGCACTTAAGACTTGACTCATAACAATATAATCACTGACAGATTTAGTTTGAAGACTTTCGCCAGTTCTGTAGAAACAGTATATTAAAGCCTATTTAGCAAAGCCATACAATTATATCTGCTACAAAAGGTACTGGTCTGCGTCATCATACAGGTCTCAGTTTGACCCCTGCTGAATCACATCTTCCTCGTCCCCCTGAACAACCTGAGGGTGCAGAAAGAGCTGATTTGGGATGGCGACATCTACTTTTCCTTTTGCTGCTTTGTCTGGAATCTGACATGTCACTTGCTATTTAGTCTTTATTGGGCCAATTTTCAAAGGCACTTATCTGAATAAATGTTGGACAGAGCAATATTCTACTACTACTACTATGATCATTTGTACAGCACTACAAGGAATATGCAGTGCAGTACAGGCACGTGTAAAAGACAGTCCCTGCTCATCAGAGCTTACAATCTAGTAGAGACAGACAGCTGAGAACAAGAATCTAGGAGTATGGTAAGGAAATACATAGGAGACTAAGCGGATCAGGATACCAAAGCAGCTTTCAAGAGGTGAGTTTTCAGTATTAGTTTGAAAAGGGCCAGAAATGAAGCCTGACATACAGGTTCAGGTAGTTTGTTCCAGGCATAAGGAGCAGCAAGATGAAAGGATCAAAGTCTGGAGTTGGCAATAGAAGAGAACGACACACATAGAAGGGATCTATCAGAAGAGTGGAGTTCCCAAGGAGGGGTGGAGGGAGAGATAAGAGAAAAGAGGTAGTGAGAAGCAGCAGAATGAATGCACTTATAGGTCAGTAGAAGTTTGAACTGGATACTGAAACGGATAGGGAGCCAGTGAAGTGATTTGAGAAGAGTGATAATATGAGGCTGACAGAAGATTAGCCATGCAGTCAAGTTTTGAATAGACTGAAGGGGAGAGAGATGATTCAGAAGCAAGGAAGAAGTTGCAATAGTCAAGATGGGAGGTGATTAGAGAGTGGATTTGTCTTAGTAGTGTGTTCAGAAAGGAAGGGGTGAATTTTGCTGATGTTACAGAGAAAGAAACAACAGGTTTTGTCTATCACTTGGATGTGTGTGGAGAGGAGAGGGAGGAGTCAAAGACGACCCCAAGGTTGCGAGCTGAGGAAACAATAATTAGTAAAATGTTATCCAAAGAGATAGAGAAAGGAGGAAGGGGGGAGGTGGGTTTAGGGGGAAAAATAGAAGCTTGGTTTTGGCCATCTTCAAATTCAGGGACAATATCCAGATAGTGCTACCAAATATTCTCTCGGATTCCCTCAGCATTATCGAGATAGTGCTGGGATGGTCCCTTGTTTTATTTGCATAGGGCCTGATTCGGTCTCGGATGTCCCAGCCCTCTGTGCGACTAGTCGGAAATGGATGCACAGAGCTAGCTAGGATTCTGATCCTGTGGGGAATGTCTAGCCCTGCAGGATCAAAATCTCAACCAGGCCTGTAGGTGCAGGCCAGGACCCCGATTCAGGTTGGCCTGCACATACAGGCCTTGCCCGGATAACTCAGTCAGGGCTCTTGAATGGAGCCACGGCAAGATGGTGTCCGGTTCTCATGGCTCTGCGGCTCCATTAAAAAGCCGTGATCCCTGGCCGCCGGACCAAAATGTTCATTCCCCGCAGCCCAACCCCCGATCTGGCTTCCCAAGGCTAGGGTCGGGCTGCGGGGAATCTTCTCTACCCCCTCCTACCTCTTCCGATGGCCGGGCCGCTGTCCCCTGCCAACTAGGGTAACTTATTCCATCTCAGAGGTGGAATAAGTTCCCTGTACAGGCAGTCAGCCCCTGACGTACTGGACCGACATTGGAATCAACCCTGTATGTCTGGGACCGCCAACTGCCAATTGCTCACCCTAACACTGCCCCCGCACTGCCCCTTTCCCACCCCCATCTAACTTCCCTGTACAAGGTGCGGGGAAGTTAGTTGGGGTTGGAAGAGAGCCCGAATAGCGGGGATGGATGTCCCAATGTGATGTCCATCCCTGCTATTTGCGCCTCGGAATGACCTAATAGGAAAAAACTGTTCTATGTGGCTATCCAGATAGCTACAGTATCTATTTAGTGGCACTGAAAATCATCTCTATACAGGCAGTGGTCATGGCTGACCACTAAGACTGGATATTCAATGGCAGCCACTATTCAGATACCATTACTGAATTTTCTTTTTTTCTTTAACCATGGCAGCTGGTGTTTAAAAAACTGCTAACTGCCATGGCTAAATATTAACGAGTATATTTTCTTCATATTCTTGGTGAGGTGCATAAAAGTTCACTTCATCATCTTAAAAGACGGGGGGGGGGGGGGTGTCTTTCGTCATCAGATCAAGAATATTCTAGATCTGCTAAATCAATACCTGTCCCCATTCAGAACAGGCGTGATGGTGTTACTGGAAACAGGAACACAGGGCATCCGGTTTACAATGGAAATGCTTGTGAAGATTTCGGGCTCTTGGTTCCTCGTTTCTTTTACCCCTCTTTATTCATCATTATTTGGACACTTTTGCCTCACCACACAACGTGTGCTTCAGTCTTTAAGGCACACTCTGTCACATATTATCATCAATTCAGGGCCAACTTTAAGACACTGGTACTTAAAGGTAGGACAGGAGAGAGGTGGTGAAAGACATTTCCTTTATTTTGAATTCATATTACAGTATCTTTATTAACATTTTCAGTGTTAACATAACATCACTGGTTGTACTGTGCATCATTACATTATCATTTCATCAATTCATGCTACCAAGTAGGTATGTCATTTCATACACCTCTTCAACAACACATGACCATATCTTCTTTGCTTGGCAGCCAGCCACTCATAGCATATTCCACCACATATGGTATGGGGAGGGAGGGAGGAGTGGCCTAGTGGCTGGGACAAGTTACCCCAGGCCAGAGGGCTAGAGGCCCAATTCCCACTTAGGAACTGCAACCCCTGGCCAGAGGGACTGGGGCTTCCAGTTCCTCCTAAACACTCCCTGTGGCCCCAAACAAGCCACTTACCCTCCATTGCCCCAGATTCACATGTAGACTGTGAGCCCCTTGGGGACAAGGGAATATATACAGTATCTGATTATAAACTACCTAGATTGCAGTGTTTCACAGCTGGGCAGTATATAAATGTTTCAAATAATAATATCAAATTCCAGTTGCTCTGCAGTCTTCCAGTTGGTCACCATTACCTTCAGAGCAGCACCTAACATGAAGTTCAACAAGAAATATCCCCTCACACCCAAATCTACCTCCATTCCCAGGAATTTAACCTAATGGAAGTCATAGACCCAGAATTTGGCTTACTCTGGCCCACATTTACAGCCAAGAACTTTTCAAACACTTACAACAGTAGATTAAATGAGATAATATAGAAACACAAACACAGAAAATGATGGCAGATAACGACCATACAGTCTTTCTAGTCTGCCCATCCATAAGAACTATTGAGCTTTACAATCCCTTTCTCTCCCTTGAAGATTCTCTGCATTTGTCCCATGCGTCTTGAATTCAGATACAGTTCCCATCGTCAGTACCTCCAGTGGGAGACTGTACCACCCATACACCACTGTTTCTGTAAATAAGCATTTCCTTAGATTACTGCCGAGTCTATCCAGTTACAGCCCTACCACTTGTGCAGGAGGCATGCTACTATTGCTATTAATCATTTATTAATCACAAAAGTAGGCAGGTGTCAGTGTTCAGTTCCTGCTTTGAGCTTTCTAAGGCTGCTGGGACAGTCATGAGGAATGCATTGCAGGCACAGATGGAGAAATTGTGACAACGCTCTGGTGCTTATCAAAACTTAGCACCAGAGACAGTTGCCTATACTATCTATGCCTAAATCCAGAACTAGATGGCCCTCTTTGGGTGTTTTGGGTGTTATAGCCAATCTTGGTGCTATGCTGCTCCTCTTTGCATGCTTTAGGGCCTTGCAGCCAATAAAGGTGTTCTGCTGGTCCTATTTGAATGTTTTAGAATCTTGTCGTCAATCTTATGTTGTGCTGGTCCTCTTCAGATGTTTTAGGGCTTTTCAGCTGATCTTGGTGCTGTGTTGGCTCTTTTCAGCTATTTGGACCTTGAAGCATGTCTTGCTGCTGTGTTGGCACTCTACAGATCCTTTAAAACCTTCCAGCTGATCTTAGTAGTATGTTGGTTCTCTTCAGGTGTTTTAGGACTTCCAGCAGATCTTGGTGCCATATTGGTTCTCTTCCCTATGCTTTAAAGCAAATGTAATTGCTGCTTTAACTCACTCACATTGCTTAGGGTTGTCTAGGACATATTGCTGCTTTATCCATTTCCCTATGCCTTGATGTCTTCCTTTCAATGTTGGTGTCATTTTTCTTTCCTCAAAATGCCTTGGTGTTCTTGCACCAATTTGGTGCTACCTTTCCCTCTTCTACTATCTAGAGGTGATCCTTCCGCTCTTTGTACCACTTTGGCCTTCAAATGGTTGCTTCTGATATTCTTCCTGCCACTGTTAATGCCCTTTGCCCGTCTTTTTGTGCTATGGGATGATTGTGACACTCTTGATGATTTGTATTGCTCTTGCCCCTATTACGGATGTCTGCTAGCAAGTTTCAAGCAGGTTTGATTGAAAATGGATGGCAAACTTCACTGTTACACTGTAAAATAGCTTGTCCCATAGACTGGGATGGAAAGGAATGAATGCACGAATGATTCATTTGAATTTTAACTGAACAGGACTGAGTGATGAATACTAACAGACATGAAAAAGTTCCTATTTTTAAGTAGCTTTGGAATATGAGGGTCCATTGAATCTGTCTTTTAACCATGAATTACTAGGATGCAGGTTCAGAAATTTTGTTTTGTAGTCTTTTTTTGTTTTTTTTCATCTTCATTTCATTTTTTTTTAATAGTGCACCCTCACTATTTGCGCACGTACAGTGTACCCTATTGCTCAATAAGAACATAAGAACATAAGACATGCCATACTGGGTCAGACCGAGGTCCATCAAGCCCAGTATCCTGTTTCCAACAGTGGCCAAACTAGGTCATACGTACCTAGCAATATCCCCAAAAGACACAGGTTCCACAATGCTTGTACTGGGTCAAGCATTGATTTCCTGGGTCCCTTTTTAATAGTGGTTTATGGACCTTTCCTCCAGGAACTTGTCCAAACCTTTTTTAAACCCAGCTATACTAACAGCCCTTACTACATCTTCCGGTAACAGATTCCAGAGTTTGATTACACGTTGAGTGAAAAAATATTTTCTCTTATTTGTTTTAAATAGTTTACCCTGTAGCTTCATTACATGTCCCCTAGTCTTCCTATATTCTGATAGCGTAAACAATTGATCCACGTTTATCCGTTCCACTCCATTCATTAATTTATAGACCTCTATCATATCTCCCCTCAGACGTCTCTTTTCCAGGTTAAAGAGCCCTAACCTTTTTAGCCTCTCTTCATAGGAGTAGCCTCCCATCCCCTTCACCAATTTGGTTGCTCTTCTCTGTACTTTTTCTAATAACGCTATGTCCTTTTTAAGATACGGTGACCAGAATTGCACACAATATTCAAGGTGCGGTCGTACCATGGAGCGATACAGAGGCATTATAATATCCTTTGTTTTATTCTCCATCCCTTTCCTTATGATACCTAGCATTCTATTTGCTTTCTTGGCCGCCGCTGCACACTGGGCGGAGGGTTTTAACATGTTATCCACGATGACTCCTAAATCTTTTTCCTGGGTGGTGGTTTCTAATGTGGAGCCTTGCATCATGTAACTATAGTGTGGGTTGTTCTTTCCTAGGTGCATAACTTTGCACTTGTCCATATTAAATTTCATCTGCCATTTGGATGCCCAGTCTTCCAATTTATCCAGATCCTCCTGCAGTTTTCCACAATCCACTTGGGTTTTAACAACTTTAAACAGTTTTGTGTCATCTGCAAATTTGATAACCTCACTAGTTATTCCCTCTTCCAGGTCATTTATGAATATGTCAAAAAGTAGCGGACCCAGTACAGATCCCTGGGGTACTCCACTATTCACCTTTTTCCATTGGGAATATTGGCCATTTAGCCCAACCCTCTGCTTTCTATCTTTTAACCAATTCCCGATCCACAATAGTACACTGCCTCCTATCCCATGACTTTTTAGCTTCGCCAAAAGTCTCTGATGGGGGACCTTGTCAAAAGCTTTCTGAAAGTCCAGATACACTATATCAACCGACTCACCTTTGTCTACCTGTTTATGCACACCTTCAAAAAAACATATCAGATTAGTAAGACAAGATCTTCCTTGTCTAAAGCCATGTTGGCTGTCTCCCATTAGGCCATGACTATCTACATGCTGTGTAATTTTGTTCTTTATGATGGTTTCTACCATTTTCCCTGGTACTGACGTCAGGCTCACCGGTCTGTAATTTCCCGGGTCACCCCTGGAACCCTTTTTAAAAATTGGTCTTACGTTGGTGACCCTCCAATCTTCAGGTATTACAGATGATTTTAATGAAAGTTCACAGATTACCAATAGCAGGTCTGCAATCTCATATTTCAGTTTTTTCAACACTCTGGGATGTATACCATCCGGTCCAGGTGATTTGCTACTATTCAGTTTATCAAATAGTTGTAATATATCTTCCCGGTGTAGCGATATTTCTCTCAATTCCTCTGCAGTATCACCTTTAAATACCACTTCAGTCTTGGGTAACTTCCCTACATCTTCCTCAGTAAAGACCGAAGCAAAGAATTCATTCAGTCTCTCTGCTATAGCCTTGTCTCCTCTTACTGCCCCTGTTACCCCTCTATCATATAATGGTCCAATTGACACTCTCACAGGCCTTTTGCTACGAATGTACTTGAAAAAGTCTTTATTTCGTGTTTTTGCTTCCGTAGCAGGTTTCTTCTCAAATTCCCGCTTTGCCTGCCTTATCAATGCTTTGCATTTAACTTGCCAGTGCTTGTGCTGTTTCCAGTTTTCATCATTTGGCTCTTTTTTCCATTTCCTGAAGGTTGCTTTTTTGGCAGCAACAGCCTCTCTGACCTCACCTTTAAACCATGCTGGCAGTTTTTTGGACTTTCTTCCACTTTTCCTAATGCGTGGAATACAGCTGGTCTGGGCTTCGAGGATAGTATTTTTAAATAACACCCAAGCTTGCTGTAAGTCTTTAACCTTTGGAACCGCTCCTTTTAGTTTTTTCCTAACTATATTCCTCATTCTATCATAGTCTCCCTTTTGAAAGTTAAAAGGTAGTACTGTGGATTCCTTTACTATCTGTCCTCCACTAATTAAATCAAACATGATCATACTATGATCACTATTGCCAACTGGTCCCAACACCCTTATTTCTTGCACCAGATCTGGCGTTCCACTAAGGACTAGGTCCCGTATGGCTTCCCCTCTGGTCGGTTCATGAACCAGCTGCTCCAAGAAGCAGTCATTTATTTCATCCAGAAACTTTATCTCTTTAGCTTGTCCTGCTGTGACACTGACCCAGTCGATACCGGGGTAATTGAAATCACCCATTATTACTACTCTGTTGTGACTTTTGTTAGCTTCCTTGATTTCTTTGAGCATTTCATCATCCATTTGTTAATTCTGGCCAGGCGGTCGATAGTATACTCCCACTGCCATCACCTTCCCCTTCATAAATGGAATTTCAATCCATAGAGATTCTACAGCAAATTTTGTTCCCTGCAAAACTTTAATCCTTTCTGACTCAATGCCCTCTCTAACATAGAGCGCAACCCCTCCACCAATTTGTTCAGCTCTATCATTACGATATAGTTTGTATCCAGGTATCACAGTGTCCCTCTGGTTATCCTCCTTCCACCATGTCTCTGAGAGTGCAATCATATCTAACCTCTCATTTAGTGCTATATATTCTAACTCCCCCATCTTATTGTTTAGACTTCTATCATTGGCATACAAGCATTGGCATACAAGCAATAGTGCATACGCACAAAAGAATGCGCACTATCACTTAGTGTGCACTCAGCTTTTGTTTGGAATGGAAGTACATCCCTAAGAATTACCCATTTTCCTCAGATAGCATATCATATGGAGTTTAGGTGGAGTTTAGCAGAGCTCTTAAAGGCTATGTAACATTTAAATCTGAGCAATTGTTAATTTAGACCTTAGCAAGCATGCACAAATTGTATACAGGGGACAGCACACCACATTATTTCTCATGTACTCACTATATCCTAATTCTTCTCTGACGCAGTAAAATGCAGATGACGGCAGGTAAAGACCAGCATGTTCTACCTAGTATGCCCAGTAAGGTGGCTAAAGTAGAGTTCTATCTGCCACCCCATGCAGGCTATCCCTCCCTATTTGAAGTTATTTAAGTTTGCTTTGATAATATCCTCTTGCCCATGCCTTTTTGAATTCCATCACTATTCTTGCCCCCACCACCTCCATCGGCAGGGCATTCCAGCCACTCACCACTCTTATCTTGAAAAAATATTTACTGATGTTGCTTTGAAGCTTACCTCCTTGCAGCTTCATTTTATGCTCTCTAGTTCTACAGCTTCCTTGTATTTGAAAAAGATTTGTTCATTCATACCCTTTAAGTATTTCCACACCTGAATCATATCTCCTCGTCCCTCCTCTTCTCTAGGGGATACATATTTAGGTCTACAAATCTCTTCCCTGACATTTTCTCTCACAGGCCCCAGATCATTTTGGTTGCGTTTCTCTGAACCATTTGCAGTCTTTTTGTATCCTTTGCGAGGCTCAGTTTCCAAGACTGAACACAATGCTCCAGGTAAGGCCTCAACAACTGGATTCCTTCATTTATAGATATGAGCTTAACATACATGATATGCTTTAGTATATAGGTATTGGTGACTCTACAGAAAGTCAGTATAGCAAGCTTGTTTTATTTACTTATTCATTTACATCTTGGCGTGATCATAGGCGTATCATGATTTTGAAAGTCCAGTCTATCAGAAGAACTGTTAAATTGAGGCCCTGCAGTAACTTTCCACACTTAGATCCAGTTAGTGAATCATCTCCCTGGATGGCAAACCTTGGGGCCAGCTAACTATATTAGTTAATCTATTTGCATGTTTTGTGAGTAATTAAGTGCATTCCTGTTACGCCTTTACTTTTATTCATGCAATGCAGTATATGATGAATTCAAATAATAAGACTAAGGTGATGACATAGTAATATAAGAAAAAAAGTTTAGAACTTTGACAGCTGACCTTTGGAATCTTCTAAATGAAGTCAATCAATATTATAGCAGTCATAAAACTCACTGCACAAGATTTTTTTGCACCGAAAAGGCTATCACCCGTGCTGTTAAACATTTTGTATGCATGCGTTTTCTAGGATGCCAGAATTTTCAAGCAAAGTTGATTGTTTATAGCCTTGGGGGCATTTTAAAAGTTAATAAGTGGGGTTTAGGCAGTGCATGCTGCTTTGCAGGTGTTAAGATAATGATTGCTTTTGATGATTCCCATGTAAATATCATGCAGGTGTAGAAAATAATTTTTTTGTTGGACTACAGCATAAAACAGTCATCCAATACAGTGATGACCTATCCTCCCAAAAGTATTTTTCTACACCTGATTGTGGGGGATTTTTGTTTCTTTATACCAGCATGACATTTACATGGGAATTTATCAAAGGCAATCAATATCTTAACACCTGCAAAGCGGGGTTACTTACCTGTAACAGGGGTGTTCCATAGACCGCAGCATAAGTCAGCCATACCTGGTGACATCATCCTATGGCACCATGGATGGAAGTAGCTCTCCCAGACTTTCTAAGCATGTACCAAGTAGCCCTATCTCACTGGTCCACCCCTACCTAGCTCAGTATGTCCCAGAGCATTGCCCCTGGCGGCTAGGCTGGTGGGCCTTCGAGTCAACGGGTTGTCCTCATCCAAGGGTAGGTGGGCAGGAATGTGTGGTTGACTTATCCTGCTGTCCACAGAGAACCCCCATTACAAGTAAGTAACCCTACTTTCTTCTAGGACAAGCAAGATGAGTCGCCACACCTGGTGACTCTGTAGCTGTGTCGGTGGCTGCCATCATGCTATGGTGGCTCCAACCTCCACCACCCGTCCGACAGCCAGCAAAAGCTCCCCCGATCTGGGTATAGTGTCTGAGCAGGAAATCCTCCCACTCAGAAGCTCCTGCCCAATTGGGGCAGTGGGAGCAATGAAACTCACTTTAAAAGCGACGCCCTAGCAGGCAGCCCACCACTCCAACCTCCACCACCCGCCCGACAGCCAGCAAAAGCTCCCCCGATCGGGGTAGAGCGCCTGAGCGGGAAATCCTCCCGCTCAGAAGCTCCTGCCCAATCGGGGCAGTGGGAGCAATGAAACTCACTTTAAAAGTGGCGCCCCAGTAGGGTGCGCCTGCGCCTGAGGGCCTCGCCAGAGGGCCCTTTGGCGTGGCCCTTAGGCACAGCCACAGAAGCAGCCACAAAGAGCAACTGAAGCAAAACCACAACCAAAGCAACCTACGGACTATAGCAACAAGCAGCCATCATACACCAGCTCACACAACCAAGCTCAAGCAACCTGAGACAACGAGGAAAATGACCACCCAACGCCCTGGCGAAACCAATGCAGAAGCCCAAATCAGCCCCAGGACACACAGGTACACCTATAAACCATACCACCCTTCCTAGCCCCAATTTACCTCCTAGCACCATTACTAATCCTTTATCCCTCCATTACTGACACACTCCCCAACCACCCCATACCAAGTGTCACAACCATCCAAACCACAAACACCAACAACCCCCCCCCCCTGCATGGAGCAACACCCACACACCACCCACACCAATCCACACACCCAATCCTCAAAACAACAACCCTCTCTCCATCACACTAATAAATGTTCGTTCAGTCAGAAACAAGCACTACATGCTCCATGACCTGATCATAACCCAAAAGATTGACATCCTATGCATAACCGAAACATGGCTAACGGATACCGACACTGTGCTCATGAACCAACTAACACCAAATGGATACAGTCTTCATCACTGTTCTCAAGCCCACACCAGAGGAGGAGGAGTAGCCATCATTGTGAAAGCCAACCTCATGCCTCAGAAACAACCAATGAAGTGAACATACTCACTCTCACCAACAAGCGCCTCTCCATATGCCTAATTTACCGAGCGCCCACCCCAAGCACTGACCTATCAGGCATATTACAACACATATCAGAGAGTGCCATCTCCACAAAAGAACAACTAATCCTCGGAGACTTCAACCTCCCAACACTCCAGGACAAATATGCCGAAGCCTTCATCAATGCCATGGAAGCAATGAACTTAACCCAGATCATACACAAACCAACACATGAAAAAGGAAACACACTTGACCTCATATTCCTGAACTCCCAAAATGCCACCTCATACAAAAACCCAGAGATCAAATGTGTACCATGGTCAGACCACTATCTCATCAGCATCTCCCTCATCTACCAGCACACCAGCGTCAAAGAAAACAAACAACATACAAGAAGATGTAAACCATTCATCAAAGAGGATATCCTGGCGCAAATACTACCTAAACTCCAAACAGGCTCCACCAACATTGATGACCTAAGCCACAACTGGAATACTACAATCTCCTCTGCATCTTGTGCAATGGCAAACTGCACCAAAACCAGACATACCTCAACAAAAGCCCGATGGTTCACCCCCAACCTATGAAGACTTAAGACCCAACTTAGAAGAGCAGAGAGAAAATGGAGAAAGACAAAAAAAGAGGAAGATAAAATAAAATACATCAGTGAACTAGATGCGTACCACACAGAAACCGATAAAGCAAAAAGGACCTACCACTCGAAGATCATAAACACCTCAATAAACAAACCACGTGAGCTCTTTGAAATTGTCAAGAAGCTAACAAAAGCACCGAACCACTCCAACCAGCTACCAAACATCCTGCCAGAACTACTAGCACGCCAATACAAGCAGCTTCAACAACCTCAAATTCCGCAACCGAATGCAGACAACAACCCACCCTACTACCATAGATACAGACTGGAGCACATTCGAAACAATCACCAAAGAAAAAATAGAATCCACCATCTCCTGCCTAAACACTACCACCTCCCCACTAGATCCATGCCCCGCGGAATGGATAAAGAAATCCAAGGAGGACATAAGCACGCCCCTAACCCACATTGTTAATGAATCCCTCAGACAATGACACATGCCAGCCATACTCAAAACCTCCTAAAAAAACACAACTTAGACCCCCATGACCCCGCCTCCTTCAGGCCTATAGCAAGTATTCCATTCACCGCCAAAATCATTGAGAAAATAGTTCAACAACAACTTCAAGACCACCTGGATACCAACAACATACTGGACCCGCAACAACATGGTTTCCGTCCATTCCACAGAGTCGAGACCCTCATGACATGGAGTGGAGGAGTAGCCTAGTGGTTGGGGCAAGGTACTTCAGGCCGGAAGGTCGGGGGTTCAAATCCCTCTAGAGGACAGCAACCTTGGGCCGGAAGGACTGGGGTTTCTAGTCCCACAGGTGCTCCTTGTGGTCTTGGGCAAGCCACTTAACCCTCCATAGCCCATGTTCCCTGTAAAATAGTTATCTCCAAGTTATAATACCCTGTTCAATGTAATTTCAGTTTGTTCAATGTAAACTGCACTGATGCAGAATAGCGCGGTATATAAGAGAATGTAAATAAATAAATAAATAAAATGACATCTCTAATGAACACCCTCATCAAGGGCACACAGACTAAGCACTCTGGCTACACTATGATCTTCCTGGACATATCCGCAGCCTTTGACACCATCTCCCACAACATCCTCCTACACAGACTCCAAGAAATTGGCATCAACAACGTCATACTTCAATGGGTCCGCTCCTACCTGACCAATAGACAACAATTGATCCGCACAAGCATAGCAACCTCCCCCCCTTTCAGCAACACCAAGGAGTACCCCAAGAATCCACACTATCCACCATGCTCTTTAACATCTACCTGCAACCACTCTGTTAAATCATACGTGTCCATAACATCAACTACCACATCTACGCAGATGACATAATGCTCTATGGACCGATCACAACCACCAACCCAACAAACAATCAACTAATAGACTGCTTCATAGAAGTCTCCAGCAGGCTATAAAAGAACAACCTATCCATCAACCTAAAAAAAAACAGAAGCCCTCATAGTAACCAAGGATCCAAACTTCACACCACCACCACATCTCAACTTAGGAACCACACAAATACAAATACAACCACACATAAAAGATTTAGGAATCATCATAGACCAAGTGCTCACACTCAAGCAACAGATCAGAAAGACTACAGGAATAATATTCCACAAAGCAAAAACAGTACAATGCCTCAGGCCTCTCCTTGATCCACAGGACTTCAGGACAGTCATGCAAACTATGACGCTCCCCCACCTGGACTACTGCAACATAATCTATCACAGACTACCTGCCACCCACACCAACCCACTACAAACTGCCTTAAATACCACAGCAAGAATTATCCAGAAAGCAAAAAAACAAGATCATATCACCCCAGTCCTGAGAGAACTGCACATACTCCCTCTCGAAGCAAGAATCAAATACAAATCAGCCCTACTTATCCACAAAGCCCTCTATCAAATGCAGACCTCCCAGCTCCGAACTTTACTGCCCCAACCCAACCACAACAGAACAACCAGACAAACCACCAGCAACACCCTCACCATCCCCCATGAACGAACTAAATACAATCAACAAACCTGCAACAGAGCCTTCAAACTATACGCACCATCCCTCTGGAACTCCCTACCAAGTCAAATCAGAAACAACAGAGATCCTTCAACATTCAGAAAGCAACTAAAAACCATCCTGTTACAGGAATACCTCGGACCAGAAACAAACATCCACCACTGACTCCCTCTCCGACTCTTTAACATACCAACAGATCTACCTTCTAAGAGACTCATGTTCATTGTTTAAGTCCTTAATGTCTGTTTTAGATCATTAATGTTGGCCTCCCCGGTGACAGCCCCCCACCCAAGAATTGATTACTGCCCCTCCCCTTTTTTTGTTAAACCGCTTTGACCCGGTGAAAAGCGGGATATAAATACAGTTAAATAAATAAATAAATAAATAAATAAATAAATAAATAAAATAAATGGTGGATGGAACCAGATGACCTGATTGCCGTTTTTGAGGATTTTAATGAACAAGGTACATCAGCTTGTGTATCAAACACCAAAAGAATGCTACAAACTGCTCCTGGTGCAACGGGAGTTCAACAGTAGGCATAGACAACAACACTGTGCAATCCAATAATCTATGTACCAAAATGACAACCACCATTCCCACAACTGCTCCTAGTGCAACAGGAGTTCAATGGCAGACACAAAAACAACAAAACTGCTGTGGGGATGTTATAACATATGCAGGTAACAGAGAAGTGTTGTGACTGTACTAGATGGAGTTTGAACATGAGTCCAGTAAGAGGTCCATGGTTACTAGTACAGGACTGATGCTATGGCCAGTACTGCTCAACCGAAGGAGCTGTCTGTGAGGGCATCCTGGTCCAGGCAATAGTGCTTCTGGAAGGTGTGGATGGATGACCAAGTGGCTGCACTGCAGATGTCCTGTGCGGGAATGCAGTGTAGGTTGGTGAGGGTGGTGGCCATGGCTCTAAGTTGGTGGACGTGTACACTGTCTGCCGGCTGGGTTCCCACCTCAGCATAGCAGAAGGTTATGCAGTCTGAGATCCAAAGTGATAAGGTCCTCTTAGTGACAGGGCACCCCGGCTTGTTGGGATTGAAGGAAACAAAGAGCTGTGCTCCTTGTCATAGGGGTTCTGTCCAGTGAATGTAGGTGAACAGGGCACACACACAGTTGAGAGTATGGAGACACTGTTCTTTGGGTGAATGAGGCTCAGGGTAGAAGGATGGCAGTTCGATTGACTGGTTGATGTGGAAGTTGGAGGACACCTTCGGGATGAACTTGGGGTGTGTCCAAAGGGTGGCCCAGTCCTTGTGGAGCAGGGTGTACATTGGGTCTGCCACAAGTGCCTGGACTTTGCTGACATGCATTGCAGATGTGATGACCACCAGGAAGAACATTTTTTAGATGACATACTTGAGGGGCATGGATAGAATGGGCTCGAAGAGAGTTACTGTGTGAGATAGTGCAGCTTGACATTGATGCTGGCTGTTGTACGGTGGACCTGAGATTGTCTAGGCCCCACACAAACCTCGAGACTAGGGGATTGCTTGAGATAGAGGTGCCATTTAGGTGGTCATGATAGGCCATGATAGCAGACAGGTGGCATCATATGGACGCTGTCTTGAGGCCGGAATTGATAAGGGTGGTCAGATATTGGAGGACCTATGGAATGGAACATGAGTCAGGGTCGAGTTCTTTGGAGGTACACCAGATGGTGAAGCTTTTCCACTTGAGGGTGAAGGACTTCTTCATAGAGGGGCACCTGGCAGCTAGAATGACCTATTGCACTTCTGTGGTAAGGTGGAAAGACAACAGGGTCAGCTTCTCAACATCCAGTCTGCTAGTGCAAATGTTGACAGGTTGGGATGCAGAGTTGTGTTCTCATCTTGTGTGATGAGGTCCAACTTTATTTATTTATTTACATTGTCTTATATACCACGCTAGTGTGGTTTACATTGAACAAACTGAAATTACATTGAACAGAGCATTATAACTTGGAGATAACTATTTTTCAGGGAACATGGGCTATGGAGGGTTAAGTGGCTTGCCCAAGACAAGGAGCACCTGTGGGACTAGAAACCCCAGTCCTTCCGGCCCAAGGTTGCTGTTCTCTAGTGGGATTTTAACCCCCGACCCTCCAGCCTGAAGTACCTTGCCCCAACCACTAGGCCGCTCCTCCACTCCTCCACTTTAGCGGTAGTCTGACCAGTGGCCCCTGTGTCAGGCAGAGGAGGAAGAGGAACAACATCTGCCTGAGCCAGAAAAGGGTGACAAGAGTGACCTATGCCCCATCCTGGATGATCTTTTGGATCATCATGGAGATTAGCAAAGTGGGGGGAAATGCGTACAAGAGTGGTGCATCCCCCCATGATATGGTGAATGCGTCTGAGGCAAGGCTGTGGGAGGATGGGTGCTTAGAGCAGAAGTTGGCACACTTTGCGTTCTTCTCACTGGCAAAGAGATCGATGTGTGGAAGTCCCCACTTGCTGAAGAGGTGGTCCATCACAAAGGGTTTGATGGACCACTTCTGTGGGTCGAGTTAGTGGCTGAGACGGTCTGCTAGCTGGCTGTCCTCACCCATCAGATAGGAGGCTTGAAGGAGGCAGTCCTTGGAAAGGGCATATGATCAGAGTTTGAGTGCTTCTCTGCACAGGAAAATGGAGTCCGTGTCCCCCTGCTTGTTGATGTAGAACATTACCACCTGGTTGTCCATCTGTATCAAGTGCATTATGCCTGAATCAGGTGATAGAAGGCTTTCAGTGCATATCTGACTGCTCGCAGGTCCAGGAAGTTGATGTGGTGGCTGCACTCTAAGCATTCCAGGTGCCCTGGATACAGAAGTGCTGCAAGTGTGCCCTCCAGTCCACCTTGGAAACATCGATCATGATCATGAGTTGGTGGCGAGGCTGCTAGAGGGGCTTGCCCACTAAGAGGTTGTTCCATTGCTGCCACCAGGCTAGGGCTTCCCGGATATCTGTGTTAATGGGGTCTCATCTGGATAGGAGCTACGAATGTTGGCACCAGTGTTGCATAGGTGCCACTGCAGATTGTGCATGCAAAGCCTCATGAGGGGCAGGACAAGGGTGGCTGCACCCATATGCCCCAAGAGGTGGAGTAGTGTCCTGGCAGTGACCTCATTGACCGAGGAGATTTCGTTGGTCAAGGAGATGACAGATTGCATCCAGTGCTCTGGCAGGAAGGCCTGATGTCTGCCCCAATGAACTTTAGCTGGCATGTGGGGTGAAGGTGGGACTTATGGAAGTTCATTAGGAACCAAGTGACAATAGTAGTGAGGTCATCCGTTTGATGGAAGCCCTGATCTCCTGTGGGAGGGGATCGTAAGGAGCCAGTCATCCAGGTAGGGAAAAGCACATACACCAGCTTTGCATTGGTGGGCTACTGCCATGGTGACATACTTTGTGAAGACTCTGGGGGCTGGGAGAAAGCTCAAAGAGAAGTAGTGTTTCCCCAGCACACAGAAGTGTACTAGTAGTGTTTCCCCAGCACACAGAAGCATAGATATCTCCTGTGGGCGGGGTGAATTGCGATGAGAGAGTATGCATCCTGCAGATCCAATGATGCTATTCATTCATTGGATTGTATGAGAGGGAAGATGGAGCCCAGTGACTACATCCTGAAGATGAATTTGTTCAATTTGCAGAGGTCGAGGATAGGGTGAACTCCACCTGTTTTCCTGGGGATCAGGAAGTATCTGGAGTAAAATCCTTGGTTGAGCTCCTGCAGAGGGGCTGGATCTATAGCCCATGGTGCCAGGAGTGAAGTAATTTCTATGGTCATGGCTGGGATGATGTCCTGTGGAGTCTCACTGTGTGGACAGGTGCACTGCAGGGACAGCGAGAAGTTGATTCGGTAACCATTGGTGATAATCTCCAGTACCCATCTGTCCATCATTGTCTGTTTGCAGGAGTTTAGGAAGGCTGAGAATTGCCCCCCTCCCCCCACTGGGGGACTGATGCAATTTCTCTTATCAAAAGGAAGGCGTGCTCTTGCTGGACGAAGAGTTGGATTGTTTTTGCTGCTTCCAGTCCCTTTGGTGGTGTTTTTACTGGTAGGGAGTGTGGTAGGGCTTGTTGCTTAAAGTGATGAGGCTGCCACCGGTGGTATGAGTTGTAGGAGTTGTAGCTCTAGGTAGAGGTGTATGGCTTCTGTGGGTGCGCTGCAGGTTTTCTGTGGGTGGAGTGCATTCCAAGCCATCCACTGCGAGAGTTTGGAGGGTAGCACAATGGTCTTTGAGGTCATTGACCATGTCCTTGACCTTATCACTGAAAAGATTGTCGCCCCCACATGGGGCATTTGGTATGTGGTCGTGTGTGTCTTCCCTTAGTCCAGACACTCTGAGCCAGGCCATGCTGTCCAGGCTGCTATGTTGAAAGCATCAAAAGCTGAGTGTCTCAGATGCTTTCTGCATTCGGCAAGGTCTGTGACGAACTGTGAGGTGGCGGCAGAGGAGTTTGGTGGGAGGGGGTTCAGGACTCCTTTTAACTTTACCAGCAGAGTATTGTTGATCAAGATCTGTTGGAACTAGTGGGCCACAATCTTTGCACTGAGTATTGTGCCCTGGAAGATCTTCCTGCCCACCTCATCCAGAAGCCTGTGGTCTCTGCCGGACCATGTATGGGTGTGGTTTCATGACTTCTTTGGCCATTTTATGGCCAATTCCACCACAATGGATTGGTGACGGAGCTGTGGGTGTGACCTGCTCCTGGAATTTTATCTCAAATCTCATTGAGGTGGCCACTCCAGAAGACAGAATGTGCCTGATTTTGAGGAGCTTGTCTTGGAGGAGCTTGTGGACTGGCAAGGCCACCAAGCTTCTGGGGGTGTCCAGGTATTTTAAGATGCCCAGGACCTCATGTCTGCAGGGGTGAGGGCCACCAGCCTCTGGAGGAACTTGGGATATTTCAGATCCTCTGGTGGTGAGGACAGCTGTGGCGGTGCAGGTGAAGGGTCAGACCCGGCATCTGATGAGCCGAAGGATCTGCTGTCCCCTGCAGCAGACCCCCGGGTGGTGGCTTGCTCCCCTTTACTGTCCATAGTGAGGGGTTCTGGGGAGAAGTGGGGGGAGAGGGGTGAGGATGATGGTGATGGTGACGGTATTCGCTTGTCTCTCGGTGGCAGGGAGATGGGTGTTTGTACTTTGGGCGCTCTCTCCAGAGTCGCAGATCATGGGTGTCAGGTGCATGCTGTTCTAGAAGATGGGTGAACATGTCTAGTACTGATGAAGGGGACTGCGACTGCGATCTGTCCCCCACTTTCTGCTGATGGCCCTGGTTGCCATGGCCTTGAGAGGCATGGGACGGTGTATCTGGGCTGTGGGATTTTGAGGGGGGTATAGGCCTTGCATACCTTGGTTCTGTGCTGCCCACCATGGTGAGAGGTGCTGGAGAGGCTGTTATTGCTGCTACTGCTGCTGTTACTGCAGCTGAGAGGCCTGTTATGTGCTCTGGGCCTGCTGTGCCAGTTGTCCTATTCAGGTGCTGCCTCCCATTGCTGCTTCCTTTTCTCTGTGTGGGAAGCTCCAGGCAGTGTTGATCCCTGATGGTGCATTGGTGCACATTGGCCTGGTGGTGCACACTGGCTGTTTTGGCATGGGGGGGGGGTGGGCTCTCCGGTGTGGGTTAAACAGTTCTTGCCAGTGCAATGATGTGCATCATTGCAATAATGCACATTGTGATGCTGGGCACTTCCTGATTCTCCTCCCTTCACGTTTGAGTATGCAACATCTTGCTTGGAGTTACCAGTCCCGGGAGAGAGCAGCATGGCTGCCGATGTTCTGTGGGAGCCTGGGAGGGCTGGGGCCATAAGGGGCGACAAGAACAGTCCTTGGGGAATCCTTTCAGCTACAGAGGACTGAATCGGGCCTGGGGTCGCCCTATCTGCTATCAAGCCAGGGATGGGGGCCTTTTCAGGCACATCCCGTGTTGCTGCTGGGTGCTGTTTTTTCTTCTGCTTCTGGGCCATGTGGGAGGACTTTTCATGCAGCTCTAAGGAGGTGAGTATCTCAGCCTAATTGTGGAGTGCATAGCTGCATGACCTTCGTGCCCATGGCAACATGTAGGTGCAGTGAGGGGAATCTTCTACCTGATGGCTGACTCCAAGGCACTGAATGCATCTATTGTGGGCTTCTGTACTATTCATCTTCCTGTTGTACTTCAGGTACTTCTTGAAACCTGGCCTTGAAAGCATTCTGTAGAAGCTTTCTTCAGTTTCTTTGTTCTCTTCTTCTTTGTTTTTTTTTTTTTAGAAAAGTAGGAAAGTAGAAGAGCTGTAGGCTTTCGTCCTTACTGGCAAGGCAGAAGTGAAACTGGGCTAGGTAGGGGTGTGTCAGGGAGGTAGGGTTACTTGGCACATGCTCAGAAAAGAGAGCTACTTCCATCCATGGCACCATTGGATGATGTCAGCAGGTGTGGCCGACTCATCCTGCGTGTCTAGGAGAAGGCAGCACATACTGCCTAAACAACAAGAGATCTCTCCACTTATTGCAGACAATTTTTAAAATGCCTCCAAGGCTATAAACAATCGACTTTGTTTGAAAACAAACAAAACTCCCCCACAACCAGGTGTAGAAAAATATTTGTTGGACTACAACATAAAACGGTCATCTAATACAGCGCTGACCTATCCCAAATAGTCCATTTTAATTTTTAGAAAAACGTGATAAAAGATAAAATCTGTGCAAATTTCCATAACCATAAGTATCAGCTTAGTTTTTGAGCATATGGGAAATTTGCAACACACTGTAACAAATTTGTATTGTGCACAAGCAGTGCTAAATGCAGAGAAGCATGGAGACAGTAGTGTTCTGCTCTTTATACCAGCATTACTGATCCAAAGTCCAAATAAAGGATACAAATTATACCAAAACAAACAAAAATCCTCCACAGTCAGATGTAGAAAAATATTTATTTGTCGGACGACGACATAAAACAGTCAGATTTTATCTTCTTCAGTTTGTTTAGTTTCCTGTGTCATTTATGGGATTTTATTTTATTTTTTGTTCCAGGGACAGTACCATCAATAGTGCACCTTAGTGCTCAAATACAGCATCCTATTTATTTTTTATACAGCTTTATTATTTTAGTCAAAGCGGTTTGCATTGTAACTTAAACTTGTTAATTTACATTAAACCATATAGGAATTTTCACAGATTTGATCTTTTAGCAAGTTTAATTATATATCTATCTTCAGGATCGCGCCCTTGAAATTTTATTTATTTATTTATTTATTTGTGCTTATTTACCGCTTCTCATGAATCAAAGCGGTTTATAATGAACTCAAGGAATTGAACAGTACATTTAACAAATTGGTTTTTTTTCTTACCCATTTAGAATCTTCTGTTGTTTTCAGCCAATTATATATTCACTGTCATGTTGTTTTTACTCCAAAACAGAAAAAATACTGAAATGTTCTTGTTCCCATATCAGTAAACATACTATTGCTAAATAATTTATCAATAAGTGCACTATAGTGCACACTATTGCATAGCAGTGCACACTTTTAAACAGTGGGCTTGGAGGAGTAGCCTAGTGGTTAGCACACTGGCTTGGGAACCAAAAGACCAGCATTTCATTCTCACTAGCACTCCTTGGGAAAGTCACTTAACCTTCCATTACTTCAGAAGAATCCAAGTTGTTAACATCCCTGTTTAATGTACATTACCAAGTTTAAGTTGCAATGTAAAACACTAAAAAGATAAAGCAGTATAAAAAATCCCTGTTAAGCAAAACAAACACTTTAGGCCCGCTCACCCCTATTCAGTTATAGCTGAAACTTTAGGAAGCAATTTCTGCTTCCAACAATGATAGAGCATTAGAAAAGATAATTTAATTAAAAATACTTCAAGATTTGTAGGATGGGAGGAGATAAGGACAGTGGGATAAACTGAAGGCAGCTATAAAAAGGGCTATGGATTTATATTAAGGAAAGTAAATAAAAGCAAGAGGAAAAGGAAGTGACTGCAAAAATAAAGACAAAAAACACACCTTTCACAAAATTCAGGAGCTCACAAAAAGAGGAACACAGAAAAGAATACTAGATGAAGCTGAAGGAGACAAAAAGAGAACATAAGAACATAAGATATGCCATACTGGGTCAGACCAAGGTCCATCAAGCCCAGTATTCTGTTTCCAACAGTGGCCAATCTAGGTCATACGTACCTAGCAGTTTCCCCAAGGGACACAGGTTCCACAATGCTTGTATTGGTTCAAGCATTGATATCCTGGGTCCCTTCTTAATAATGGTTTATGGACCTTTCCTCCAGGAACTTGTCCAAACCTTTTTTAAACCCAGCTACACTAACAGCCTTTACTACATCCTCCGGTAACAAATTCCAGAGTTTGATTACACGTTGAGTGAAAAAATATTTTCTTTTATTAGTCTTAAATAGTTTACCCTGTAGCTTCATTGCATGTCCCCTAGTCTTTCTATATTCTGATAAGGTAAACAATCGATCTACGTTTACCCGTTCCACTCCGTTCATTAATTTATAGACTTCTATCATATCTCCCCTCAGCCGTCTCTTTTCCAGGTTAAAGAGCCCCAACCTTTTTAGCCTTTCTTCATAGGAGTAGCCTTCCATCCCCTTTACCATTTTGGTGGCTCTTCTCTGAACCTTTTCTAAAATTGCTATATCCTTTTTAAGATATGGCGACCAGAATTGCACACAATATTCAAGGTGCGGTCTCACCATGGAACGATATAGAGGCATTATAATATCTTTTGTTTTATTTTCCATTCCTTTCCTTATCATACCTAGCATTCTATTTGCTCTCTTGGCCGCCGCTGCACACTGGGCCGAGGGTTTTAACATGGTATCCACAAGGACGCCTAAATCTTTTTCTTGGGTGGTGGTTCCTAATGTGGAACCTTGCATCGTGTAACCATAGTTTGGGTTGTTCTTCCCTAGGTGCATAACCTTGCACTTCTCCACATTAAATTTCATCTGCTATTTTGATGCCCAGTCTTCCAATTTATCAAGATCCTCTTGCAATTTTCCACAATCCTCCTGGGTTTTAACAACTTTAAATAGTTTTGTGTCATCAGCAAATTTGATAACCTCACTCGTTATTCCACTTTCCAGGTCATTTATGAATATGTCAAAAAGCAGCGGACCCAGCACAGATCCCTGGGGTACACCACTATTCACCTTTCTCCATTGGGAAAATTGGCCATTTAGTCCTACCCTCTGCTTTCTATCTTTTAACCAGTTCCTGATCCACAGTAGTACACTGCCTCCTATCCCATGACTCTTTAGTTTTGCCAAAAGTCTCTCATGAGGGACCTTGTCAAAGGCTTTCTGAAAGTCCAGATACACAATATCAACCGACTCACCTTTGTCCACCTGTTTATTCACTCCTTCAAAAAACAAAACAGATTAGTAAGACAAGATCTTCCTTGTCTAAAGCCATGTTGGCTGTCTCCCATTAGGTCATGACTATCTATATGCTGAGTAATTTTATTCTTTATGATGGTTTCTACCATTTTTCCCGGTACTGATGTCAGGCTCACCGGTCTGTAGTTTCCCGGATCACCCCTCGAACCCTTTTTAAAAATTGGTGTTACATTGGCGATCCTCCAATCCTCAGGTATTAGAGATGATTTTAATGATAGTTCACAGATTACTGATAGATGGCTGAAGATGTCAAGTGAGGGGACAAGACTGTTTTCATTTATATTAGAGAGAGAAAAAAAGGACAGAGGTGGAATTACAAGACAGATTTGGGGAAAGTGACATGGAAAAAGTGGAAATGCTAAGGACATACTTCTTTTTCCATATTCACTAAAGAAAATCCTGGAGAAGGACCACGCATAGCTGACAAAGGAACTAATGGGAATGATGTAGCTTTCACACCATTCACAGAAGAAAATGTTTATAAAAAGCTTTCAAAACTGAAAGTGGACAAGGCTATGGGTTCAGATGGGATACATCCTAGGATACTGAGAGTTCAGAGAAGTTCTGGTGGCGCCTTGAAAGGATGCATTTAATAGAGACGGGGGAGGCTCTATGGGACTGGCGAAGAGATGATGTGGTACCTCTTCACAAAAGTGGCAATAGGGAAGAGGTAGCAGACTGTAGGCCAGTAAGCCTTACCTCTGTGTTGGGAAAAGTAACGGAGGCATTTCTGAAAGAAAGAATTGTGGAATTTCTAGAATATAGTGGGTTGCATGATGCAAGGCAGCATGGTTTTACCTAAGGACAATCATGCCAAATGAATTTGATCGATTGATTTCTTTGATTGGGTAACCAGAGAACTAGATCAAGGGCATGCAATGGCCTACGGTCTGCTACCTCTTCCCTATTGCCACTTTTGCAAATTTAAGATATTCAATTTCGCTGATCAAAGTAAAAAAGGATGTGAATGATAACATCTTGAAGCAATGGAAGAAGAAATAAAGGGAGGAGGAAACCTAGGTGAGATTACCAGAAGAAAGGAAGACACATAAAAACAAAGAACAGTTGAGGGGGAGATGGAACTGAGAGATCTGGAACTACAGGAGAGTGAGCTGAATAAAGGATGGGTCAACAATTACTATTCATCTCACGGAACCAGAAGTTCACGCCACCTCCCTCTCTTCTAGTCAATAACATTGAGCTAAAGTCCAAAGCTACAATTCGCTACCTGGGCATCACCCTCGACCAGCGACTTGACATGTCAGCACATGTTACAAACACAGCTAAAGCAATCTATCACAAGATCCGATCACTACGCCATCTCCGCCCACTGCTTGACTTCCCTGACTACCGCTCAATTTTCCAAGCCTTAGTCATCCCACACCTTGACTTCGCCAACATTATCCTACTGGGACTCCCACAATCGACTCTTAACCCGTTACGCCTTGCCATGAACTCAGCTGCAAGGGCACTGTCCGGGCTTTCAAGGTCTGACCACATAACGCCAGTTCTAAAGAACCTACACTGGCTCCCGCTACGGGCCAGAGTCCAATTCAAGGTTCTTGTCATGACGTTCAAGTCATGTAAGAATCTTACTCATACACCCATCAGCGATCTCCTCAACAGCACACCAGATAATAGAACTAGGAGATCTACTTCGTTGAATAAACTTGAAGTCCCAAAAGTGTTGGTAAAATGTAAGAAATCAACAGCAAGTAGAGCCTTCTCCATTGCTGCACCTATGGCATGGAACGCCCTCCCAGCAGAAATCCGGGCCATCCCAAATTTGGCACTATTCCGTAAAGCCCTCAAACATCACCTGTTCCTACAATATTACCCTGACAGCATTCCCGACATTTACAATGCCCCCACCTCACCTCCCTGCCTAACCCGTCCCTCAGATCATCTTCCTGTAGATAATGGCTAACCACTATCTCTCCCACTGACCTCCTCGACCATCTAGCCAACCCTCTAGACAAAGGTCATATTTTTATTTACCGTAAGAGCATTATATCTGTTTACAATATGTACATAGTTCCTCCCTCGTTTTTACTCCATGTTTTACATTCCCTGTTCAATGTAAAAAACTTGATGTAACTTGCTTACATTCTTGTATGTTCCGTTTCAAATGTAAACCGCACTGATTATAATAGCGCGATATATAAGAAATATAAATAAATAAATAAATAAATAAATAAACAATTCAACTGAAGAGGAGGAAGAAAGGAAAGAGGAAGAAAGGGAGGAGAAAGACCCAGATATGGAAGAATTCCAGATAAAACTCCTAGTCCACATGGAAAGAGATGAATATGCTGGGTTCCAAGAGGATCATCAAAGATATTGAGGAAGATCCAAGACATCAAACTGAAACATTCTGCATTAACAGAAGCCCTGCAATTTATATGTTCCAACAATAAATTGAAAGTAGCAGCAGAACTGCAAAAACTGCAAAGATATGAAGAAGAGAGAAAAGAAAGATATCAAAATAAGAAATGCAGTCAGAAATCAAGACAATGTGTCGAAAAGATACAGAAATATTTCCCATTGTATTGGGAGCCACAGGCTTGATAAGAAGAATTTCCAAGCACATCTTGACAAATTACCCATACCTGTTACTTCTTACAAACTCCATGCAAGTACTACGCCGAGCTTTAGCAGTAAATTTGAGAGACTAAGATCATACTCCACATTTCCTAGCTTAGAACTGATGTTCATGATTATCATGGTATATGCAAAACTAACCCATTTGGAGAACCTGTCCCGGAGTAGACAACTTGAGAAAGATCTACAAAAATTAGAAGACTGGTCTAATGCTTCACAGTTAAGATTTAATGTGAAGAAGTACAGAGTCATGCACTTGGGAGCAGAAATCCAAAGGAGCTGTACATGATAGGAGGTGAGAGATTGAAGTGTGCGGATCAGGAGAGGGACCTCAGGGTGATGGTGTTTAAGGATCTCAGGGGGTGAAACTATGTGACTAAGTGGCACCCAAAGCCAGAAGGATGCTAGATTGTATACAGAGAGGAATAACCAGCAGAAAGGAGGAGTTATTAATGCTCATGTTCAAGTCATTGGTGAGGCCTAAGTATTGTGTTCAGTTTTGGAGATCATACTACGCAAAGGATAGAAAAAAACTTGAAATGTTTCAGAGGAAAGTGACCAAAATAATCTGGAGCCTTGAAGAAAAAACCTAAATATGTATACTCTAGACATGGGAGATATTGTATGATATAGACTTTAAAATACTTAAAAGGTATGTTGTAGTGTGGTGTGCACTGGGAAGGGGTTTTCTGTACAACACAGGCCAAACAACAGTTCAGGGAAAACCAAAGCAGTTTTTATTTTGTCCCAGCTTGGTAAACCTCCACCAAGCAAAACCCAGAACAGACATCAGTTCAGGGAAAACTGGTTCTCCAGGCCCTTCCTTCAGCCAGTTAAAGATCTTACTTCAGAATGCCTCTGCACAGCTTGCCCTGGAAGAACTTCTGGCTCCACAGGCCTCTCTCCCTCTGCAACCTGCTAGGTTCTTAACCTCTCACTGTGAGCCACATCCTCCCAGCCCTGAACTCTGGAAGCAGACTCTCTTATAGGGAACTGTTGATAATCCCTTTCGAGAAAGGTGGGTAACATTCTATAGACCCAATCACAGGGTATTAATGAACAAACAAACCCTTTTCAAAGAAGAGGAAGCTGTAAACTAGAGGACATGAAATGAAGCTGTAAATGGGTAAACTTAAAAGCAACATCAGTAAATGCTTTTTCATGGAAAGGATGGTGGATGTCTGGAATGCACATAAGAACATAAAATAAGAACATAAGATATGCCCTACTGGGTCAGACCAAGGTCCATCAAGCCCAGTATTCTGTTTCCAACAGTGGCCAATCTAGGTCATATGTACCTAGCAGTTTCCCCAAGAGACACAAGTTCCACAATGCTTGTACTGGGTCAAGCATTGATATCTTCGGTCACTTCTTAATAATGGTTTATGGACCTTTCCTCCAGGAACTTGTCCAAACCTTTTTTAAATCCAGCTACACTAACAGCCTTTACTACATCCTCCGGTAACAAATTCCAGAGTTTGATTACACGTTGAGTGAAAAAATATTTTCTTTTATTAGTCTTAAATAGTTTACCCTATAGCTTCATTGCATGTCCCCTAGTCTTTCTATATTCTGATAAGGTAAACAATCGATCTACGTTTACCCGTTCCACTCCGTTCATTAATTTATAGACTTCTATCATATCTCCCCTCAGCCGTCTCTTTTCCAGGTTAAAGAGCCCTAACCTTTTTTAGCCTTTCTTCATAGGAGTATCCTTCCATCCCATTTACCATTTTGGTGGCTCTTCTCTGTACCTTTTCTAAAATCGCTATATCCTTTTTAAGATACGGCGACCAGAATTGCACACAATATTCAAGGTGCGGTCTCACCATGGAACGATATAGAGGCATTATAATATCTTTTGTTTTATTTTCCATTCCTTTCCTTATCATACCTAGCATTCTATTTGCTCTCTTGGCCGCCGCTGCACACTGAGGGTTTTAACATGGTATCCACAATGACGCCTAAATCTTTTTCCTGGGTGGTGGTTCCTAATGTGGAACCTTGCATCGTGTAACCATAGTTTGGGTTGTTCTTCCCTAGGTGCATAACCTTGCACTTGTCCACATTAAATTTCATCTGCCATTTTGATGCCCAGTCTTCCAATTTATGAAGATCCTCTTGCAATTTTTCACAATCCTCTTGGGTTTTAACAACTTTAAATAGTTTTGTGTCATCTGCAAATTTGATAACCTCACTCGTTATTCCACTTTCCAGGTCATTTATGAATATGTCAAAAAGCAGTGGACCCAGCACAGATCCCTGGGGTACACCACTATTCACCTTTCTCCATTGGGAAAATTGGCCATTTAGCCCTACCCTCTGCTTTCTATCTTTTAACCAGTTCCTGATCCACAATAGTACACTGCCTCCTATCCCATGACTCATTAGTTTTGCCAAAAGTCTCTGATGATGGACCTTGTCAAAGGCTTTCTGAAAATCCAGATACACAATATCAACCGACTCACCTTTTTCCACCTGTTTATTCACTCCTTCAAAAAAACATAACAGATTAGTAAAACAAGATCTTCCTTGTCTAAAGCCATGTTGGCTGTCTCCCATTGGGTTGTGACTATCTACATGCTGAGTAATTTTATTCTTTATGATGGTTTCTACCATTTTTCCCGGTACTGACGTCAGGCTCACCGGTCTGTAGTTTCCCAGATCACCCCTGGAACCCTTTTTAAAAATTGGTGTTAAATTGGCGATCCTCCAATCTTCAGGTATTAGAGATGATTTTAATGATAGTTCACAGATTACTGATAGCAGGTCTGCAATCTCATATTTCAGTTCTTTCAACACCCTTGGATGTATACCATCCAGCCCAGGTGATTTGCTACTCTTCAGTTTATCTAATAGTTGTAAGACATCATCCCGATGTATCGTTATTTCCTTCAATTCTTCCGCACCTTTAAATACCACTTCAGTCATGGGTAACATCCCTACATCTTCCTCAGTAAAGACCGAAGCAAAGAATTCATTCAGTCTCTCCATTATCGCCTTGTCGCCTCTTAGTGCTCCTTTAACCCCTTTATCATCTAATGGACCAACTGACTCTCTCACAGGTTTTTTGCTATGAATGTACTTGAAAAGGTCTTTATTTCGCATTTTTGCTTCCGCAGCAAGCTTCTTCTCAAATTCTCTCTTTGCCTGCCTTATCAATGCCTTGCATTTGACTTGCCAGTGCTTGTGCTGTTTCCAGGTTTCGTCGTTTGGCTCTTTTTTCCATTTCCTGAAAGATGCTTTTTTGGCAACAACAGCCTCTCTGACCTCACCTTTAAACCATGCTGGCAGTGATGAAAGTGGTGATGAAAGTGGTGGGGCAAAAACAGTGATAGAATTCAAAAAGGCATGGGACAGACACAGAGGATTCCTATATAATAAGAGGATAGAATCAAAGCAAACTTAAATAACTTTTATACTTCAACAAACAGAGGGGGATAACCTGCACGGAGCAGCGGGTACTGGTTTAAACAAAGGCATAGAGGGGGTTAACCTGCAGAGAGTGGCAGGCAAAACCCTAACCAAAAGTATTTAGGAGGGTAACTAGAATGGAGCGGCAGGCAGAAACACTAAACAAAGGCATAGAGGGGGTTAACCTGCATAAATTGGCAGATGCCAGTTCAGTCACTTTATTGGGCAGAGAAGATGGACCATACTGGTCTTTTTCTGCTGTCATTAAATATGTTGATCTTACTATGTAATCTATAATGGCTAGCATTCTAGCTGTGAATGGACATATTCCACTACATTCACAGTCTAGGTAGATGTTGATACCAATGTTTATTAATACACCACATCAAACTGGATGCTCTCTACATCAAAATCTCATGGGGTCCTAATCTGGCAGCAATCCTTGAGCAAGACTTGCAGTGACAGGTCATCAAAGGATCGTCTCTTTAGAAATTGTCCTTCTCCTATCTAAATCTCACTGATCTTTCCAGACATGCCCAGTTGTTCCCTGTGACCCAACCACTAGGGGTCTTTCCACAGGTGTTTCAGGCAGTAGCAATAGCGCAGTGCTTACATCTACTTATCATTATGAATATTGACTGAGGCCCTCATTCTGTAACCAGGACGTGCAGCCCCGCAATCTTCCTAAACCCTATTCCCCCACCGGCTTTCCCTATGCATCCTGTGCTTCAGGACGAGGAGAGACGGTGGGGGGCAGGATTGGGGGCGCAGTAGGGACAGGCCGGTCAGCAGCACGTACAAGGCCAATTCAGGTTATGACCTTGTATGTACTTCCAGGCCTGCTGGGTCGTACTGCTTATACCACCCCAGAGGTGGTATAAGCAGTTTTTTTCAGCGAATCGGGGCATGGCGGCCATTACCGGGGCCAGTACCGGGTGTGGGGGGTCCCCGCCACCAGAGCCAGGCCAAGGGGGGCCAGCCATAGGTTGGGTGGCAGGGATATTGGGATCTGGAGCCCTGGTAGTTTGGGGTGCCTGTGGGGAGGATGTCTCTGCAGGCTGGAGGGGCACGCTGGGCCATCCTTGGGCCCGATTCTGGCTCCCGCAGGAATGCTTTGTTCCCATGGAGCAGAATCGGGTTCTAACAGGCCCATCTTCAGCGGGGACATCCAGACAGCCTGGACATCCCACTTCCAGAATCGGGCTGTGGGTGAACTAGATACTCTGAGGATATAGTGTCATTATAAATTAAGAGACAAGTCTGTCTATAGTCACATTTCATACATTTGCTTTCTCAATGTCTGTTACAACTTACTATCACCAAGGCGGTTAGGGAGAGACTGCATCTCAGTGACAAGTGCCCAAGTACCTGGATTCAGGAAATTCAGGTTAGGCTGTTACCAAGCATTCTATCCATACTGGGGGTAATTTTATGAAAAATTGCCTAGATTTTCACGCAAAAAATGCTGTGCTGGTCCTCCTTGGGTATTTTAGCATCTTGCTGTCAATCTTATGCTATGCTGATCCTCTTCAGTTGTTTTAGGGCTTTGCAGCTGATCCTCGTGCTGTGCTAGCCTTTGGTATTTTAATCATATGCACATAAGTGTCCCCTTGCATGCGTAAATAACATGGCTGCAATTCTATAAATACATGCAGACATATGATCACAAATATTTTCACTATGGGCATGTACAGGGGCAGAATTTGGATAAAACATGGACAGAAGACAAGGTTACATATATAAATTATAGAACAGCATAATTTACATGTGTTCCTGAACTTCCGGCGATGTGTGGAAGGAAGGCAGATGCGTGAGAGAGTGGTTCCTGCATTCTGACCTCATTAATTGGTCCAAAACAGCAAAGAAACGTGCCAAACTGACTCAACGGAGTGCCGGATCTACTTTTAGTGGAGGGGGATGGAAGATCAGGTGGATCATGAGTGGTATGCCCAAAAAAGGGCTGTGATTCTGCCAAGAGCACCTCCAGTATGCAGAGCCCAAGATGACTGCTGAAATTTGAAATCCACCTCCCAAAGGCGGGAGACCTGGCGGTAGAGATTTCACAGGTGGTCATCCCAGTGCTGGAGGATAGACTGAACAAACTACAAATGACTGTGGAGGATATCAGGGAGCTGTTCAAGTTGCAGACCCACCAGGTTACAGAGGTGGAAAATCATGTGGGAGCACAGGAGAAGGTGGTGAAGAGGCTGGAGATGAAAGTTGAGTGTCAGGTCCACCTGTTAGAGTGCCTAAAAGAGCAGGAGAATACGGCACAAAGAAATAATTTGTGAGTAGTAGGTCTGGATGAGTCAGTGGCAATGGCAGATGTTGATTTGTATAAATTCTTCCAGGAATGGCTTCCCATGCAGCTGGGCCCGCTTTCAGATCCTGACTTTTACCCTTTGTCCTAACCTGACTCCCGTACTTTGTCATGTCTAAAACTGTAAATGCCATACTTGTTTTGCCCGAATTGTAATTGCCATACTTTGTTTTACCCCATACTTTGCTTTATCCCGAATTAACTATTGCTCCGTGTCACCATAATTGTTTTCCCGATCTGTCTGTTGTTCTGTGTTGTCTTGACTAGATTGTTGCTCTGACGAGCAGGGACTGTCTTTTTGCTTATATTTCTGTACAGCGCTGTGTGCGTAGCGCTATATAAATTCTAAATAGCAGTAGTAGTAGGGCATATGGCGCTGTGAGAGAGGGCACTGGATTGGTCCAAAAAATGATGACCATTGATGACCTAGAGCTGCTATTTCCTGCTATGTCATCTGGTCAGAGAAGGAGCAGATCCTGCATGAATTCCGAAAATTTAAGAATTTGGAATATAACAACAAGTGTATACTTTTGTTTAATGACTATTCCAGTCATGAGGTGGCAAAGCGCCTAGAGTTTTGCGCGATTCTGCACTGATCTCTTCAAAAGAGGGGTGCAATTTGCCCTTTTGTTTCCACAAAGCTTAGTCATGCAGGATGGTTAAGAGTTTTATTGTAAATACTGTGGAGGAGGGCCGGCGGTTCCTAGACTGCCTTGGGGGAGGGGGGGGAACAACATGAGCAGTGAGAGTAGGCTAGTGCGGGGGATGGCTGGTGAGGTGAACTGGGCCCAGCAGCGGAGGTAGGCCTGGCCTGTTGGGAAGCTCCCATGCACTGGGCCTCCTGCACTGTCCCCCATCGACCACTGCAGATGGGGTAAGGAACCCTTGTCATGTGGCTCCCCTCCTCCCCTTCTTTTCTTATTGCTGTTTCTGCATAATAGATCAAATTGGACTGGGGCCTGCTCATTGGCAGGTGTGGTGGTGGGGGGGGGGGGGGGGGAAGTGACTTGAACTAACAAGAATGTGGGCAAAGAGCAGCACAGCATGCCTTTCCTGGAATCAGTGTTTGGGCCTAGCAAGCCTGATAAAACTTTGGCTGGACTGAGCTGGAGCTGGCTGACAGTAGCATTGTTTGCATATGAGTGTTTAACATTTACATGTTTATATTTATATATGATTCTAGATGTTGGATGGGAGGGAGGTGGGAGTCAGCTTGACTGTGTTGGGACTTGTGGGGACGGTACTGTGATGGGAGAGTCTTGTGGCTTGCTGTAAAATAATGGCAAAATACTTTGAGGTTGGGAGTGAGTGGCTGAATGGATGCATGGGAGTGGATGGGTAGTGGGGATGGGCAAATAGTAGATGGTGTGGTCATGGGGTTCTCTGAGGGCGATGTGGTTAAAGGGTATGGGTGTGAGGAGGGAGTGAGGGAAGAGACGTAGAAGGAGGAAGCGGAAATCTGGGAGTACCTGTGTTATCATGAAGGAGTTGAGGTTGGCTGCTGTCACCCCAGGGGGGGCTGCACGTGGAGGCCTCCTAGGGGAACCCATCTTTCTTGGCATGCAAACCCATCAGCATAGAGACAATGGCTGAGGTTAAGATAACAGCCTTAAATACTGGGGGCCTACACTCCCCCCATAAAATGAGAGTGAATGGGCTCTGATGTCGCCCTGTTGCAGGAGACGCATCTGAAGCTTAAAATTGGTGGGAACAAGATATTATCTTTGCCCCACTACAACATCTGCAAGCATGGGGCAGCTGTCTTGCTGGGCAGGAGGGAGATTTTTGAATTCCATAGAGTGGCCAGAACTTGGAGGGGCATTATCTCCTGATGTGGGGAGTGCTCCAGGGAAAGAAAGTAGTGCTGGATAGCATCTATGTCCCCAATACATATCACCATGCTTTCTTTTTGGAGTCTATAGTAAAGTTGGGTGACCAGACAGAGTACCATTTGGTGTTGGGAGGGGATTACAAGATGGTAGCTGATGCCTCCATTGATTGCCAGCTGGCTAGGCTGGTGACTAGGGGGACAGAACATAGAGGGCTCAATCTGCTGTCTGCAGAACTTGAACAGATAGATATCTGGTGCACACTTCATCCTACAGATAAAGAATTCATGCATTACTCTGTGCCCCAAAATGTCCATCGGTGTATAGATTATTTGTTGTTATCTGAATGACTGTTCCAAGCGCAGGACCCAAAAGGCAGGCAGAGCTCCGGATGAGACAATGGTGCAGAGATGAGGGTTTTGGATTTGTTAGGAACTGGGGAACATTCTGGGGAAAGGAGGGGCTCTTCCGAAGGGATGGGCTTCACCTTAACCAGGATGGAACCAGACTGCTGGCATTAACTTTTAAAAAGGAGATAGAGCAGCTTTTAAACTAGATAATAGGGGAAAGCCGACAGTCGCCCAAGAGCGCATGGTTCGGAAGAATGTATCCTTGAAGAATACTACCTAAAACAGAGAGGCTCCTCCCCCTCCACACGCCGAGGCCAATCGGGCCAGCACCGGCGGCTGCAAAGGCAACGGAGCACTCTCAGTGCGAAAAGGAAGCCTCAGCCAGTACCTCCACCTGAGCAGCGTCGGGGAGTGGAGCAGGAGAAGCGGCTCCTCCCCCTCCACACGCCGAGGCCAATCGGGCCAGTACTGGTGGCTGCAAAGGCAACGGAGTGCTCTCGGTGTGAAAAGGAAGCCTCAGCCAGCACCTCCACCTGAGCGGCGTCAGGGAGTGGAGCAGGAGAAGCGGTTCCTCCCCCGCCACACACTGAGGCCAATCGGGCCAGCACCGGCAGCTGCAAAGGCGATGGAGTGCTCTCGGCATGCCCGTGCTGGCGGGCCCTCACCTGAGGGCCTCGCCAGAGGGCCCTTTGGCGTGGCCCTTAGGCGGCGACCAAAGGCGCTCTCGCACAAGCCGTCACTCCAACACAAGCAGATCACAGGAAAAACGTTAATGAGCGGAGCAAGAACGAACACTTCTACACAACTCGCCAATCAGATCCCACATGAAGTAAGCACCTACCACTCTATTACCCATCACTTGTATTGACTGCTACCCATTGCTTGCATAGAACCTACTCGCATAGAACCTGCTTAACGCTTCCTTGCATTGATCTCAGCTACACAGGCCATAATCTCCCCACTAGTCACTGTTTGCATTGTAACCTACTTTGTTGCACAGGCTACTGTCTCCCTACTACCTGGACTTGTAACTCACACTGCGTAAGTTAAGTTAACTCTGCTGCCTTGCCTTGCCTGGACAATCCACTGCTGGTAAGTTAACTCTGCTGCCTTGTCTTGCCTGGACTATCCATTACTTGTATGTTAATGCTGTTACCTTGCCTGGACAATCCATTGCTTGTAGATTAATTGCATAGAACTTTCTATCCATTGTTTGCATTGCATAGAACTTGCTACCCATTGTTTGCTTTGTAAAACAACTCACGCTGCATAAGCCTATTAACTCTATTAACTCAACTACCACCTCATAGATATTCTGCGAACTAACCACAAGTAATACAACACACAGAGGAAAGATACCACTACTAATGCAAAACTACACCTATAGGACACAACTCAAGTTGAGTCCAAGTCAGTAAACCACAAACCCTATCCCAGGTCAGTAAAATACAAGTTATAAAATGCATTCCATTACCCACTACTTCATGGTCTACCTCACACTCCTCCACATGTTTGCCCTCTGCACACATAGCATCAGACTCAACTAACAAATCCCCTTGATCAACCTACATACCACCTAACCCAGATGCACACCACCATCACACATATCGAAAGAATGCCAACAATCAAAGAATACAGCCCACAAACCATGCAATGCCACACATAATACACCCTCTCACCACACAAATAATGAACACACAAACCCAATCATAACAACAAACATCAGGTGTGCTCTACTAAACGCCAGATCTATCAGGAACAAACCAAATACTATCCTTGACCTAATCCACGACAAGAAGCTTGATACAATATGCATCACCGAGACCTGGCTAGACGACTCAGACCAGGTCATATTAAACCAAGTAACCCCAACAGGATACTCGGCATTTAACTACATCAGAGCACAAAAGAGAGGAGGAGGTGTACTAATACTTACCAGAAAGGAATACAGATTCAAAACAATTGCCACCACCAACACAATCGAATCTAACACACTCACTATAGCCAAAACGTACCTAACCATCTCCCTCACATACAGACCACCCTGAACCACAACTGAACACCTATCCACAGTAATCGAAACGATATGCGCACATAACAGAAGACACAAACCCCTCATTGCACTAGGAGACTACAAGCCTTGAAACACCACCTCTTCCTCTTGTATTACCCAGTAACCAATGCAGTTATTTCAACCACCTCACAGACCTTCCAAAACCCATAACGCTGAAACCAAGAAATGTTCATGATTCTGTTTTAATTTGTAAATAGTTACCCCTGTTATCCAAGTTACTTTTGCCTGTTCATCTGTAAACACAAAGTACCATCGGAAATGTGTAAATTCTTTGTTCATTGTAAATCGCGCTGATGCTGAATAGTGCGGTATAGAAGAGACTATAAATAAATAAATAAATAAAACCTAACATCTGCACCCACCAGAGAAAAAGCAATGTTCTTAAAAGTCATGGAGTCATTAAAATACTGCCAGACAATTAACACCCCAACATAGTACAACTCCGGACATGGTCTTCATGCCAATGCAACTAGTGGAACAGAACAAGACCACAAAACCAATAATCACGCCAGTCCCCTGGTCAGACCACCACGTAATTGAATTCACCATGTCCCTGAATAACCCCGCCCAACGCAAAGAAGATGAAAGAATAACTAGATGGTTCAAAACATTTAACAGAGACTCATTCATAAGCAAAATCACCCAACAACTTCAACAGGAACATGACACCCTGGACCTAAACATAGAAGAATGGAACACAATAATATCCAACGCAGCATCTGCCCCAGCCATCAAAGAACCACAAACAAGCAAGAGATCCAATGCCCCATGGTACTCACATGAAATCAGAGATGCAAAGCGCACACTCAGAAGACTGGAAAGAAAATGGAGAAGGGACAAAACACACAACCTCCTAACCCAATACAGAGACAAACAACTGGAATATAACAATCTAATAAATGAGCGTAGACAGCAACACCATACCAACCTAATCATGAAATCTACTAATAGACCAAGAGAACTCTTTAGCATTGTCCAAAAGCTCACCAAGGATGACACGCAACAAAGCACCCACCATCTTGACCCACAAAAATATGCAGACTACATGAAGTCAAAATACATCAACCAAACATGCTCTACTTCACCACAAACAAACGATTTCACGATAAAAAAGCAACATCAAACATGGGAGAGCTTCAACATACCAACAAAGCAGCAAGTAGAAGACATTATATCTGGACCAAACACAACAACTTCACCGTCAGACCCATGCCCAGTGACTTGGATCAAAGCTACAAATGCCAGCTGTCTCATCACATTCAAAAAATTGTCAAAGATTCACTCCAACAAGGATACATGCCACAACCCCTAAAGCACGCAATGATATGACCAGTACTTAAAAGTAGCAATCTGAGCCTATCCGAACCGAAATCATACCGTCCCATCTCCAGCTTGCCATTCCTTGCTAAAATTGTGGAAAAGGCATTGCAAAGGCAACTTCAGGACCATATAGATATCAATGCCCCACTGGACATACATCAGCATGGATTTAAGCCCCAACACGGCATGGAAACACTACTCACCTCCCTCTTTGACAATCTCCTAAGAGGCATGGACAACATAAAAAACGGCTACCTGCTAGTGTTCATGGACATCTCGGCGGCCTTTGACACTGTTTCACACACTAAGCTATTGCAATGCTTACAACAGATAGGACTATGCAAGAATACCCTGAAGTGGTTTACATCATACTTGGAAGGGCGAACGCAACAAGTCAAATGTGACCAAAAGAAATCACAACAATTCCCCGTCATGCAGGGAATACCTCAAGGCTCAGCCCTATCATCAAAGCTCTTCAACATCTACATACAGCCCATATGCAACATCATCAAGCACCAAAAACTACACTATCACATTTATGCTGACGACATCATGGTGTATGCTCCAATCACCCTTCTAGCACTAAACACTACAACAATAACAAAATGCCTCGAAGACATGAATGACTG
Organism: Ichthyophis bannanicus; assembly: GCA_033557465.1. Lineage (NCBI taxonomy): Eukaryota > Metazoa > Chordata > Amphibia > Gymnophiona > Ichthyophiidae > Ichthyophis > Ichthyophis bannanicus. The sequence goes on along the minus strand of CM066047.1, from coordinate 110,919,045 downwards.
GCTCATAGCCAACAACTTAACAGTCAACTACGACAAAACTGAGGCAATGTTCGTCACCAGGAACCACATCTTCATACCTCCACAAACTATCAGCATCCTAGACAAACACATAGTGGTCAAAGAAGAAGTTAAGTATCTGTGCATAACACTAGACAGAGCTCTGAACCTAAAATCCCACATCACCAAAACCGCAAACAAGGCATATCATTGATTGAAAAAAATCAGACAAATCAAACCAATGCTCCGTCAAGACCACTTCCGCACAGTGTGCCAAGCACTCATTACACCACTGCTTAATTATGGAAACTCACTATATCAAGGCCTTCCTCAGCAGACACTCCACCCACTACAGATGGTACAAAACACCACAGCACACATCATTACAGACACTCCAAGGACCGAGCACATCATTCCCGTCTTACAACTACACTGGCTCCCAATGGTGGCAAGAGCTAAATACAAAACAATCATGATCATCTTCAAAATCATTCACCATCTCTCAGCAGATGTACTCCAAAACGTTATAACAAGGGACATCAGCAATAGACCAAGAAGAACCAATAACGACAACTTGATCGGCACACCTGCAGACTATCACAAAACCAAACAAACAACATCAAAAAGAGCACCATTACTACTGGCATCCACACTATGGAACTCCCTCCCAATGAGCTTGAGGGCGTTAGATGACCTCACAGACTTACGCAAAGACCTCAAAACATTGTTATTTATAGAAACCTATGAGCATTCAGGCAACATCCCCTACCCAAACAGAAATACTACTACCTCTGCCAACTAAACACACCCCCATCCTATCCACACACACAAGTCTATCATACCACATTATTAAATACCTTCATGTTAAATGTTACCTCAATTGTACTATCTAAATGATGTTAAGAAACTGTACTGTCCAAATGTTTACACGTATCCTAATGTCAATTGTTATGTGACGTGACCACCTTGATTGAAGGAAAAGGTGGCATACAAATCTGTCTAACTAACTAAATAAATAAATAAAGTAGCCCAAATGCCCTCGAGTATGGAGCAGACAGAGCTTAAAGATCCCAAATTACCCATTCCTACCAATAGCTAGATTAATATGAATAAAATACAGTCTCTAAAATGCTTGTATGCAAATGCTAGAGTCTAAAAAATAAGATGGGAGAGCTAGAATATATAGCACTAAATGAGAGGTTAGATATGATTGGAATATCAGAGACATGGTGGAAGGAGGACAACCAGTGGGACACTGTGATATCTGGGTACAAACTATATCGTAATGATAGAGCTGATCAAATTGGTGGAGGGGTTGCGCTCTATGTTAGAGAGGGCATTGAGTCAGAAAGGATTAAAGTTCTGCAGGAAACAAAATTTGCTGTAGAATCTCTATGGATTAAAATTCCATGTAAAAAGGGTAACGCGATGGCAGTGGGGGTGTACTATCGACCACCTGGCCAGAATGAACAAATGGATGATGAAATGCTCAAAGAAATCAATGAAGCTAACAAAAGTTACAGCGCAGTAATAATAATGGGTGATTTCAATTACCCCGGTATCGACTGGGTCAGTGTCACAGCAGGACATGCTAGGGAGATAAAGTTCCTAGATGAAATAAATGACTGCTTCTTCGAGCAGCTGGTTCATGAACCGACCAAAGGGGAAGCCATATTAGACCTAGTCCTTAGTGGAACACCAGACCTAGTTCAAGAGATAAGGGTGTTGGGGCCACTTGGCAATAGTGATCATAGCATGATCGCATTTGATTTAATTAGTGGAGGAGGGATAGTAAGGAAATCCACAGTACTACCTTTTAACTTTCGAAAGGGAGACTATGATAAAATGAGGAAAATAGTTAAGAAAAAACTAAAAGGAGCAGTTGCAAAGGTTAAAGACTTAAATCAAGCTTAGGTGTTGTTGAAAAATACTATCTTGGAAACCCAGACCAGCTGTATTCCACACTTTAAGAAAAGTGGAAGGAAGTCCAATAAATTGCCAGCATGGTTTAAAGGTGAGGTCAGAGAGGCTGTTGTTGCCAAAAAAGCATCTTTCAGGAAATGGAAAAAAGAGCCAAATGACGAAACCTGGAAACAGCACAAGCACTGGCAAGTCACATGCAAGGCATTGATAAGGCAGGCAAAGGGAGAATTTGAGAAGAAGCTTGCTGTGGAAGCAAAAACGCAGAATAAAGACTTTTTCAAGTACATTCGTAGCAAAACAACTGTGAGAGAGTCAGTTGGTCCTTTAGATGATAGAGAGGTTAAAGGGGCACTAAGAGGCGACAAGGCAATAGTGGAGAGACTGAATGAATTCTTTGCTTTGGTCTTTACTGAGGAAGATGTAGGGATGTTACCCATGACTGGAGTGGTATTTAAAGGTGCGGAAGAATTGAAGGAAATATTGATACATCAGGAAGATGTATTACAACTATTAGATAAACTGAAGAGTAGCAAATCACCTGGGCCAGATGGTATACATCCAAGGGTGTTGAAAGAACTGAAATATGTGATTGCAGACCTGCTATTAGTAATCTGTGAATTTTCGTTAAAATCATCTGTAATACCTGAAGATTGGAGAATTGCCAATGTAACGCCAATTTTTAAAAAGGGTTCCAGGGGTGATCCGGGAAACTACAGACCAGTGAGCCTGACGTCAGTACCGGGAAAAATGGTAGAAACCATCATAAAGAACAAAATTACTCAGTCATGGCCTAATGGGAGACAACCAACATGGCTTTAGATAAGACAAATCTTGTCTTAATAATCTGTTATGTTTTTTTGAAGGTGTGAATAAACAGGTAGACAAAGGTGAGTCGGTTGATATAGTATATTTGGACTTTCAGAAAGCCTTTGACAAGGTCCCTCATCAGAGACTTTTGGCAAAACAAAAGTCATGGAATAGGAGGCAGTGTACTACTGTGGATCAGGAACAGGGTTAAAAGATAGAAAGCAGAGGGTAGGGCTAAATGGCCAATTTTCCCAATGAAGAAAGGTAAATAGTGGTGTACCCCAGGGATCTGTGCTGGGTCCGCTGCTTTTTGACATATTCATAAATGACCTGTAAAAGGGAATAACGAGCGAGGTTATCAAATTTGCAGATGACCCAAAACTATTTAAAGTTGTTAAAACCCAAGAGGATTGTGGAAAATTGCAAGAGGATCTTGATAAATTGGAAGACTGGGCATCAAAATGGCAGATGAAATTTAATGTGGACAAGTGCAAAGTTATGCACCTAGGGAAGAACAACCCAAACTATGGTTACACGATGCAAAGTTCCACATTAGGAACCACCACCCAGGAAAAAGATTTAGGCGCCATTGTGGATAACATGTTAAAACCCTCGGCCCAGTGTGCAGCGGCGGCCAAGAGAGCAAATAGAATGCTAGGTATGATAAGGAAAGGAATGGAAAATAAAACAAAAGATATTATAATGCCTCTATATCGTTCCATGGTGAGACCGCACCTTGAATATTAGGTGCAATTCTGGTCGCCATATCTTAAAAAGGATATAGCTCTATTAGAAAAGGTTCAGAGAAGAGCCACCAAAATTGTAAAGGGGATGGAAGGATACTCCTATGAAGAAAGGCTAAAAAGGTTAGGGCTCTTTAACATGGAACAGAGACGGCTGAGGGGAGATATGATAGAAGTCTATAAATTAATGAACGGAGTGGAACGGGTTATCAGAACGTTATCAGAATATAGAAAGACTAGGAGACATGGAATGAAGCTACAGGGTAAACTATTTAATACTAATAAAAGAAAATATTTTTTCACTCAACGTGTAATCAAACTCTGGACTTTGTTACCAGAGGATGTAGTAAAGGCTGTTAGTGTAGTTGGGTTTAAAAAAGGCTTGGACAAGTTCCTGGAGGAAAGGTCCATAAACCATTATTGAGAAGGGACCCAGGATATCAATGCTTGACCCAGTACAAGCATTGTGAAACCTGTGTCTTTTGAGGAAACTGCTAGGTACGTATTACCTAGATTGGCCACTGTTGGAAACAGGATACTGGGCTTGATGGACCTTGGTCTGACCCAATATGGCATATCTTATGTTGCAAAATTAGCAGTGGCCGAAATCTATCTGCAACTGGTCTCCGACCATGCAATGGTCTAGATGTGCCTCATTGTGGCCAGCCAACTGGGGAACAGAATTTGGAGGCTCAACCTTGTCTGGACGCAGATCCTGGACATCTGGAGCTTTCTGCAGAAAGTCTGATTGGAATATGAGGCAGAAAATGGCAGGGGGAGGTAGACCCAGCCACCAATTGTGCAGCGGCGAAGGCCATCCTTAGGAGTAGACTTACAATATAAGCTACATAAAGGCCCAAAAGACCCAACAAAACCAGACTTTGCAAAAGGGGCTTGGGGAGCTGCAGGCTAAAAGGTTGGCCTTCATGCAGACTAGGTCAGAATTACAGCTGCACTTTTACAGCAGAGGGCTTTATGCAGTATTGGGTATATAAATACAGATTGCATAAATGAGGAGATAAAACCAGAAAATTGCTAGTGAACCTTGTCCATCCAGCTAAAGTCAAACGTACTATCACCAGTCTGAGCCACGAGAATGGAACGCACATTACTGGGGAGAAGGATACTGCACAATACTTTACCCAAGTTTTCCATACTATGTATACAGCTGACCCAATTTCAGCTCTGCAGCATGAGGAAGTTTTTGATGGCCTTGACCTGCCCAGGGTCAGTGAGGAATTACGAGCCGCTTTGAATGCACTGCTGATGGTGGCAGAATTACTCGTGGCTATCAAGAGGTTGAAACTGGCTAAGGTGCCCGGGCCAGATGGACTGAGTCCCAAATTTTAGCAAATTTTGGAAGACTTAGCGGTAAGGCTATTGAGGCTATGAGGGAGGCAGCGGTGGCAGCGGAGAGACTGGAAGACCGTGAAACCAGGATTTTGGTAGTTCTGCTACCCAAACCTGGTAAAGATTTGGAAAGGGTTGAGTTGTACTGCCCTATATCTTTGTTAAACCAGTACCTACAACTTGTGCTCTCTGAGCTGAACTGGCAGCTGAGGACAGCTATTCCTATGGTTGTTCATCCCAACCAAGTCAACTTTGTCAAGGGTAGGAGCACAACCGGGCATATTTTGAAAGCTCTGACTATGTTTTGGCAGCAGTGGCCTAGGTGGGTTCCAGTGGCTATGGTGCGTATCAATGCTGAAAAGGCGTTTGATCAGGTGTCATGGGACTACCTGATCAGAAATTTGAGGTGGGAGAATACTTCATACGGTGGATCCACACACTTTACAGTAACCCCAGTGCCCAGGTACTTGCGGACCCTTTTGTGCTGAACAATGGGACAAGGCAGAGTTGTCCACTCTCTCCTCTTTTATTTATCATCTCCCTGGAGCCTGTAGTGCAGAAAGTGAGAGCCGAAACAGACACCCAAGGGGTAAAGATAGGAGCTCACACCCATAAAACCAGTCTGTTTGCAGACGACATGCTGGTGAGCCTGCAGCATACTTAGGAAGGTTGGCCAGTTTTATGCCGCCTGCTTCAGCAGTTTGGAACCTTCTCTGTGTTAAAACTTAATATGGGCAAGTCGGAGACTCGGTTCTTGGGGGTAGGGGGGACAGTGGGGGGGGGGCAGTGGGGGTTTTAGATGGTCTGTGGGCCTGCTTAAATACTTGGGCATTTACTTGCACAAGGATTTAGTCAAGATATATTTACTAAACATACAACAAGCTTCAGCAGATTAAAAATCTGTGTTTAAAGTGGGCTGATTTACCTCTTTCTCTTTATGGGAGGGTGGCCCTTACTTATATGGCTAATATACTGAAATTCATACCAGTTACAGATGTTGCCCTTGTAGGTGAGCCACATGAATGAGCAGTTCCTTAGGAACATCTTGTGGGTTTTCCTCTGGTGGGGGAAGAAGGTGTAGGTTAGTTAAGCAAAGCTGATATTGAGTCAGGAGAAGAGGGAGCAGCTTGCCTGATTTACAGACTTATAACATTACAGCTCTTATACAGTGGATACAGACACCTACAATGCAGTAGCGCATTTCAGCGCAAAGGGACTGTTAGATGAGTGGAGCCAACCTTTTGGTCTGATGAGTGTGTTGCATTGTGGACGGGCGCAGTTGGCATGTTCTGAGGATAAGGCCTTGTTGGATCTACTGAGGAGAGCATGGAAATGGTAGGTGACCACACATGGTTGGAGATGGGTAGGTACCCCCTTCCTGCAGGTCACTGCAAACCCAGGTTTTGAACCAGGACAGGGCTGTAGTGCCTATCAAGGTTTGAGCAAGGAGCACTGGGTCGACATGGGGCAGTTGTGGGGCTGGAAGGGGGAGGAGTTCCTGTCCTTGGAGTGTCCTAGGGTACATTTAGGAACTACAGAGGTACAGGTCTTCCAATATCTACAACTCAGACACTACTGGAAAGTTTTAAATGTGGCCCATCTGGAGGAGGTGGCCGTACACGAGTGTGACCGGGATTTTTGAATCTTAGCGCCTAAGTGGAATACATTGTCCAATTGGTACAGAATGTTGAGGGATAGGCAACCCATGGCTCATTTGACCATGCTGATGTGCTGATGGGTGGAGGAACTGGGGGAGAAGATCAATGAGAAGCACTTTGAGCAATGTTTTCTGCAGATTTCTAAAATGATTGGCTCTGCCTGGTACCAGGAAATGCAGTACTAAATCCTCTACTGGGGCTATCTCACAAGAGAGAGAGGGCAAGACTGGTTCTCTGGGCAGAAGGCAGCTGTGAGAAATGTAAAATACGAGAGGAGACATTCCTTCCTGCCTTCCTGGAATGTGCTACCCTCAAGAGACTGTGGAGACCAGCCCTGAAGGGTTTGGAAGACATTGTTCATAAGTCCCTTGAATAGAGGTATGGTCTGCTGCTCCTGGGGGAGGGAGCCTACTTCAGTAAAAGCAGATACAGAAGGCTGAAGGAAGTTTCCTTATGATAGGCATTAGGGAAGTGAAGAAAGTGATTTTGTAGCACAGGGTGGGGGATAGTTCCCCTTCTTTCCAACAGTGGGTCAACCTCATGCATTGGTTGACTCAGGCTGAGAAATATGCATTTGCAGATTTTACCAAATCCCAGTGGGTAAGATATAAATGGTTATGGATGCAATTTTAATGCAGATACCCCAGGGCATTGGGGGGGGGGGGGAAAGGGGAGAGGGAGGGGAGGATCTGACCTCAATGAATCAAGTGCACTAGACCACATTGTACTTTGGCCGCCTGCCTTTGGCATTCAGAGTCTGGCCTAGCTGCAATGTAAGTGGGCAATTGACGTGAATGGATGAGTGAGCGTTGGCTCGAGTTGCGAGGGTTCGGGTGGGCATTCAGAATTTATTATGTCAAGTGGAGTTACTTATATGTGCTTTTCTTTGTTTTATATATATATATATATATACATAATTTTGTAATGTTGTGCTAGGTTGCTTATTTTGTATTTAGTATTTTGAACTCTTCTGGAGTTTGGAGATTGTCATCATTTTCTGACTTGTGATTTGTTGTTGTAAAAGCATATTCATATGGCCTGTACTGCAACCTGGAAAAGTTCCTGGATAAGGGAATGTACTTGTGTCTGGCCTTGGGGGTAGGTCTCTCTCTCTCTAGGATAATGTTGAAAACCAATATAACTATTTGAAAAAAAATGTGGAGTGCAAGGACATTATTTTGATGAACTGAGATGCCTAGTAATTGTTCAATTACGTCCATCAGTGTATGGAGGTAATTTTGATAAGACACTCGTTATGACTGAGCAGAAATGAATCCTGCGTTTTAACACTTTGGAACCAAATAGATTGAATGACCACATCAATTGGAAGGCATGTTTTTGAATGGTTTTTCATGTTTTTCCGTTTTCTTGTTTTCACTTTTTTACATTTCTATTTTTTTTTGTTTGGGGTGGCAGTAGGTGGAAAATTTCAGTTTCAAAAAATTCTGGTTCAAAAATTTCTGTTTCAGATTCCGTTCCATTTTTATTCTGTTTTCATTTTGATTATCTGCTCCAGACTGAGTTGGATCAGCTGAGTAGGGCATACACTTTAGCTTCTTTTTAAAGTCCTCCGTTTTTGAGTTTCTTGTGGTTTTGACATCAGCAGGGTTTTCTTTTTAACAGCGAATGTTTGATGTTTTTTCGGCTTTCTCGTGTAGACATGAATTTCAACAGCCGACACAGCCTCTGAATGTCCTACCATAAGAAATTTTACTTATACAGTCATTGTTTTGATTTTTTTCTGTGTTTTCCTACATATTTGAAGGCAAATTAATAAATTATAGTACCAAGTTTGTGGTGGTGGTTTATTCTCTGTTTTTCAGATTTTTGGCTGGGAAGACCTTCTAACTCCATAATGAAGCCACACCAATGAAACAACCAATGTCAGGGTTCAGACGCTTTTTAAAAACTAAAGGTATACTTACTAAACCACAGTAGCGGACTCCGTGCGATATCGGAGCTGTGGCCTCATTGAAATCAATGGGGCATGGCTCCGAAATCCACATGGAGTCCGCTACCGCAATTTAGTAAACATACTTCTAAATGTCTTTCTATTATTTAGCTGATACTGTTGCATATTGTTGGTGGTTGTGTCTTAATTCACCAATCTACTGAATATTCTAAGAGGTTTTTCAGACCATTGATGTAGAGAGTTGGCCTAGTATTGTTTTGGTTGCCTTCCCCCTTTTCTATGAGTTGAATGTGTCTTGACTCGGGGTTTCTGAGGTCTTTTCCTCTCAACACCTTGCCCATAGCTGGTACATTGTGCATATAGGTTGTGCCATTAATATATGGTTTGGCCTAGTTAAGTAGTTTAGTGAGGAGTTACCTTACTTTAATATTTTTGAAAAAAAAATTTACATGTGTTCCCTACAAATTTATGTGCGGGCATTTACACTAGTATTCTATATAATAAAACACATGCATACTTGACTTTATAAAATAGGCATGACATACATGCATCAAAACACAGATTAACTATGCAGGACTTGATAAAATTGTCCTCCATGCTCCTCTTCCAAAGTACTCTTCCATGGTGTGGTTGAAACATAGGGGCATGCTAACTCAATAATGCACTAGTTGCATGCATTTGGGCCACAAAACCTGCATGGATGTGTGTGCCAATTTCAGGGGGCATCAGCATCAGTTCCCCTGCTATTGGTATATTCCTAACATGCAACACCACTGTAATCCAGCATATGGGTGCAGTTACTACTACTACTAGTCATGTGTATAGCTCTACAAGGCATACACAGCACTGTACTGTACCTATATAGGTAAAACACAGTCCCTGCTCATCGGAGCTTACAATCTAATCAAGACAAAAAACATCACAAAACTGGGGACTAGAGTATGATAAGATACACAAGTAGTGAACAACAGAAAAAGGAGCATCAAGATCCAAAAGCAGCCTCAGAGAGGTGGGTTTTGAGCCTGGATTTGAATAGGGCCAGACTAGAAGTCTGACGTACTGACTCAGGTAGTTTGTTCCAGGCATATAGACCAGCAAGGTGGAATGAATGAAGTCTGGAATTGGCAGTGGCAGAGAAGGGCACAGATAAAAGGGATCTGCCAGAGGAGCGGAGTTTAGAGTGAGATAAGAGAGCGAAGGTAGTGAGGAGTTGCAGAATGAATGCACTTGTAGGTCAGTAGGAGGTTTGAACTGGATGCGGAAACTGACAAGGAGCCAGTGAAGTGACTTGTGAAGAGGGGTTATATGATCATATGACACTGGAGGAAGATAAGCCGTGCAGCTGAGTTTTGAACAGATTGAAGGGGAGAGAGATCATTCAGAGGGAGACCAGTGAGGAGCAGGTTACAATAATCAAGGCGGGAGGTGACTAGTAAGTGGATGAGGATCTTAGTAGTATGAGTAGAAAGGAAAGGATACATTTTGCTGAGAAAGAAGTGGCAGGTTTTAGTCATCTGTAGGATGTGCCCAGAGAGAGAGTAGAGTCAAAGATGAGCCCAAGGTTGCAAGTTGAGGAAAAAGGAAGAATTGTAGTGTCATCCACAGAAATAGAAAAGGAAGGAAACGGGGAGGTGGGTTTAGGGGAAAAGATAAGGGCCTCAATTGCCACCACCCATAGAGGTGGTGTTACATGCTCCCATACTAACAGCAATGATCGCCCATTAAGTCCATCCTAAGCTTGATGTGCCATCAGTGCTCTTGTGGCACCCCAACAGCCTTGTTTGTGCCCAATCATACACTGCCCTACTAGCGCAGACGTTTCATCTTAGGTTTTAGCCACCCACTTCTCGCCAGTCTTTAATAGATGGTCTGTTTCATTTTACAATGCATATAGGCTTCTCTGTCCCTATTGAGACATGCAAAATCACTCTCATAATGTCAGCAATATCTGAAACAGCATGTAGATACAAACCCTTGGTAACTAATTTGCAAATATTTTATAAATTAGTGCTAAGTACCATTTCTTTTTGATTACAAAGTAAGGACATGGCTGGTTTAGAGACTAGTTCTTTATTAACATACGTATTCATATAGCTTGGGTTACACCCAGGTACAGGGAATACTGATAGGCAAAAAAAAAAGTCTTCTTCAACAGGAAATTCAATGTGCATTCTGCTGCTGTCACCCTGAGGTGATGTCATGGACATATCTAGTCCTTTGTTATCTGGAATGGCTGCAGACTGGAAGTAATGACACCCAAGGTTTCTTTTCTGAATGCTGGCTTGCATCTCTGTCAATAAAGGTCAGAAAAATGAAAATTCTAAAGGATCCACTAAGATTTTACTTTATATTGTGGTGAATAGCTGTGTGGGACATTGGATGAAAAGTCAGACTGATGTGGAGGGGGGCATGTGGGAGTAAAAGAGCATTCAGGGATTGGTGGATGTGGATTTGTCTTCTACAGCATGCTGAAAGAGATTTCTTTTAATATTTCACTAGGAATTATAGGTGTCGGAAAGGGGTGCGCCACACAGGCCCTGACCCCCACCAAAACTTTGTTGCTGTGATCGGAGCTCCCCCTACTTTGGCCTGCAGGGATCCCATTCTCCGCGGGCAGAAGAGCACTGCGATCACGGCACATATCTCTCCTATCTGCCTGTGGGAGATCAGATCCCCACAAGCAGACAGGAGGGGAAGGCTGGAGATCGGAGCCACATGGAGTTCGCCCCTGCTAGGAATACACTGAATTGCTTTGGCATTTGTACTGTCACTGTATCTATCTTCTTGAGCGTTTAATAAAGTTTATTAAAAAAAACATAATCATACAGATGAGCTAAAAGTGCTGTTAAAATTAGATTGTAACATCTGTGTTTACTACTGTAAGACTTGGAAAGGTGAGAAACTTTCTGGGTGATTGTAACCAGGTTAGATGAGGTCTGTTAAAGAAGTCATTCATCCGTTTCCGAGATGGGTCAGAACCAGTTACATGCTTTTCCCCTTCCCCAAAACAAGTTTTTAATGTTTATTTCTCTGGATTTGTGATTTATTTTTGTGTTTTCAAACAAATGTAATGTTGGAAAGGGATAGCGGTTCATCTATCTGTCTGTCCATTTCTCCATCTGTAGGCACAATCAACTTTCCAAAAAAGGATGGAAATGACCCCCATATAAGTTTAAAAACATACACATCAGGTTGTTTTTTTCAGTAGACCAGGCCTCAAAATAATACCCTTTGCTTTGCATGTGAACCATTAGAATATTGGCCATCGCTCCATCTACACCCCCCCCCCCTTCCCACCAAACCAAGCAGATAGGGATAAGGAAAATAACTGACATAACTGGTAAAAGATGGCGCTGAAAGGTAACTCTAAAGCCACCTCCCCCACACTTCCAAACCTCCCCAAAGTATACACTCACATCCACATTTATACATGAACCCCTAGCCACAAACATCCACACAGTCACCCTCATAGCACACCTACACTCCACAAACCTACATGCACATCCAAGCCCCCGTGCACATAAACCTGCATTTACACATGCACCCCTCCAACAAACACATTCCCCTGATAACCACCTTCAAAACTTCCCTCACACTTACATGCATGCCCCTACATTGCACGTTCTCACATCCCTCCACAACCCCCCCCCCCACTTAAACCTCTCCATCACACACCTCTTATATATCCATACCCATACAGCCTACCCCTATATACTCCCTCAGGCACACAAGCACATAAACACTCTCCGTACCTGTCCATATCACAGATATGCATACAGACACACTCTCATACACCCAAACCTACACTTACACAGACCCTGAATCCCACACATACTTATGTACACTCACCCCCAAGGCCTTCACACCCCACAAATACCTACCACTCACACATCTCCATACATACACACACCATTTCTCCTACAGTCCCACATATAACACATACACAGACACTAACATACATCCCACATATTCACCCTACATATAGACTTCCCACACAACTACACATACCTGTATCCCCATAGCCACAGATTCTTACCACCAGGGCCTATGCAAGGATATGAGGTACCACAGATGAACATCATTCCTAACGCCAGCCTGCTCTAGCCCCTGCTCCCACTGCTGCTCCTTGCCGGTACGCGCAGTGGCGGCAACACTTTTAAAACATTGCTGCAGTGTTTACCTCCATCTCTGACTCTTCTTACTTCCACCTCCCTTTGATTCCACTTCCTGTTTTCATGGGGGCAGTGGGGGGGGGAGGGGGGTGTGTGGTAGCCCGAATAGCTCTGCAGCACTGGACGTAAAGGTAACTCCAATGCTATGGTACCATTTTAGGAGTACTGCACATCCTGGGGTAGGGTGGCAATGGGCTTCCTTGAACAGCTGGTGTTCTTTGTGCCTGCCTAGTTTGTCTAATGGTAGCAATGGCCTTGCCTATCATTATCATGCATGCATACTCCCACTTGCCCTAATCTTATATCCTCTCACACACATCCTTAAGCCCCTGCACCTTAAGGCACCCCCTAACTTTAGGTTTTCTTTAGTGACATTAAGTCAGTGCTGACCCAGCTGCCTCTAGGTTTTCTTGGTAATGTATCACTGGAAGTAGATTGCCAGGCCTTTTCTTCTAAGGCAATGGAAGGTAAAGTGACTTCCTCAAGGCCACAAGGAGTGCTAGTGGAATCAAACCCTTGATTTTCTGGGTAGTAGGTAGTTACTCTAACCACTTGGCTACTCCTCCTTCAGTACACCTGCATAATCCCATATATAAACAAACACTTCTTTACTCGGACCCTTTCTCAGGAGTTCTTTATTTTACTCAAGGCTTATGGGTTTACTAATTTGGCATTAAATACACTGCTAATGCTCACTTTCCAATCATGCATTAATGCCCACTTTTAAAGCTATACAGTGTGCTCACATGGAAGTGGGGCCCTTGTGCTAAATAGCAACTTAAGCAAAAAACTCCCATATTATGAGGAATATCACTTATAGCCAAAAATCCCCTTACAACAAACAAGCTGTGAATTCACCCTGTCAAATAAACCAAATTATAATATTGGCATGGGGTGGAAAGATTCTGAATATGCAATGATGCAGCCTCATCCCAGACCAAACTAGCACTGAGGTTTTGAGCTTTATATTTAAGTGAATTTGGGATTGGCACACATCTTTAGAGACTAATGATTGAAAGAGGAGCATATAGCATAGAGAATCTACACATGGTTTTACTTCACTTTTTTTCTGGTCACTTATATCAATATTATAATTTGGGTTATTTGACAGTGTGACTTCATAGTTTGTTTGTTGTAAGTGGGGTTTGGGGCTCGAGTAATTACAGCAGTAAGCTGAGAACCAGACTTCAAATTCTGCATCTCCCATTGATGTGTCTTGTGATTATGGTAAGTTACTTCACTCTCCATTGGTTCAGGTTATCTTAGAGTATAAGTCCTTTGGGCAGAGACCTAATAACTGTACCTGAAAATGTAAATTGTTTTGAACTTAGATTTTGAAAAGGTGAATAAATATACCTAAAATCCAGTTCATATCCTGCCTGGGATGTGCTCTTAATCAACTAATTATGCAAGTCAAGAGTCACACGATCACATGGTTTGTGGTGAAATGCTGTGACAGTTGTGAGAAATTATATTTAAAGATGATGATTCAGAGGAATTGAAATTAATCTCAGTGAATTTAGAAGATGTAAAGGGCAAACTGACAAACTAAAGAGTAACAAATCACCTATACTTGATGGTTACATCCCAGAGTGCTGAAAGAACTGAAAAATGAAATTGAAGATCTGCTATTAGTAATTTGCAAAACTATCTTTAAAGTCATCTATGGTACCTGAAGATTGGAGGGGACCTGGAAATAGGAACAAGTGAGATGATCAAATTTGCAGATGACACAAAATTATTCAAAGTTGTTAAGTCACAAGAGGCTTGTGAGAAATTGCAAGTGGACCTGAAGAAGCTAGGATGGAAGATGAAATTTAATGTGGACATCTGCAAAGTTATGCATATAGGGAAATACTACCAAAACTACAGCTACATCTTTATCTTTATTTGATATACCGCCCAGGCAAGAGCATCAGGGCGGTCTACAAAAGTAGTAAAATTAGTTGTGAAATGGAAGAACGGAAAAGAACTCCAATATTAGACAGGACAGAGGAGGACAGTCATAGTTATAGAATGAGGGGGTAGACGAGAATAGCATAAGGAAAGAAAGGGGAGCATCAAGTCTGGGATGAGGGAGAGGGAGAGGGAGAGGGAGAGGAAGCATCAGGTTGGGGCTGAGGGAAGGGGAAATCAAAGGCAGTGTGAAACAAATGGGTCTTCATCATATTCTTGAATTTTGGAAATGAAAGGTTCTGTGCAGAGTATGGCGGGAAGAGAATTCCAGAGTGTGGGTGAGGTCAACGTGTGCATGAGAGATGGGAGGAAGTGACAGGACCATAGGAGGCAATGCAGAGTGTGAAAATGGATGAGGTTGGCAAGATATTGTGGGGAATCATGAACGAGAGGAGTATCTTATAGTTAATCCTGTATCTGAGCGGAAGCCAATGGAGGTGGATAAGCAAGGGGGTGATGTGCTCTGAATGGGAGGAGCGTGTGAGAATGTGGACTGCAGTATTTTGGAGAAGCTGTAGATGCAAGTTTCCATATTAGGAGTGATCACCCAGGAAATGGATTGAGGCATCATGAAGGTTAATACGTTAAAATCCTCTGCTCAGTGTGCAGCAGAAGCCAAGAAAGAAATTAGAATGCTTGAATTCTAAGAAGAGGAACGGTGTCAATGAATATCATAATGCTTCTGTATTATTCCAGGATGCGACCACACCTTGAATAGTGTGTGCAATGCTGGTCACCTTACCTCAAAAAAAATATAGCATAAATAGAAAAAAATACAGAGAAGGGTAAACAAAATAATAACGACTCTCCTATGAAGAAAGGCTACAGAGATTAAGAGCATAAGATACAGTATGCCATACGGGGGCAGACCAAAGACCCATCAAATCTGATATCCTGTTTCCAATCCAGATCATAAGTACCTGTCAGGCCCCCTCAAAGCAGACAGACTCCACGCTGACTATCCTAGGGGCAAGCAATGGATTTCCCCAGTCTACCTTAATAATAGTTTTTGGATTTTTCCTCCATGAACTTGTCCAAAACCTCTTCTAAACCCAACTACACTAAAGTTTTTACTGCATTCTCCATCAACAAATTCCAGTGTTTGATTACGCATGGAGCAAAAAAATATATTCTCTGATTAGTCTTAAATGTGCTACATTGTAGCTTCACTGAATATCCCTTAGTATTTCTACTTTTGGAAGGCCTAACTAACAAATCTACCTTTATCCAGTCCTCTCCATTCGTTATTTTATAGACCTCTATCGTATCTTCAGATAGGTAAAGAGACAGCTAAAGGGGATATAGGACAAAGTACTATAAGAGTGGAATGGAATGAGTAAACGCTAGAGATTTGACATGACCAAAGAAAGGTTTGGTTAGTCTTCATTTTTGTGATTTTCATATAATTTTTTGTATTTGTGCACATATTCATCTTGGCGTGGAGGAGTAGCCTAGTGGTAAGCACACTGGCTTAGTAACCAAGACTCCAGGGTTTGATTCTCATTAGTCCTCCTGGTAGCCTTGGGCAAGTCATTTAACGCTCTGTTGTCTTGGAAGAGAGGCCTGGCAATCTACTTATGGTTACACTGCCAAGAAAACTCAGGAGCTGCTGGGTTGCCAGGAGTCAGCACTGACTCAAAGGCACACATTGCATTTATTGTTGTGCTTCTACTTGCGTTACAATGTTTTTATATGCACAGATCAATTGTACATGTGTTATTTCATAGCAGGGGCACCGGGATGCTATTTTATTCACGGGGGAGGGGGTAACCTCCACCCCTAGGCCTGCCGAACCATGTGAAGCTGTGATCGCTGGCTTTCTCCTCCTGTCTGCCTGTGTGGATCTGTTATCCTGCGGGCAGAAGTAGGGGAAGGCTGTGATTGCAGCAGCGACATTTTGCTAGGCCCAAGGCCCATGTGGCCCACCCCTTTCCGACACCTATGATTTGTAGATACACATGTATAAAAGCAATTTTCGTGCACAAAACATTTTTAACCACCCACACAAACTGTATAAAGTGTGCCAAATTTACACTTCTAATAAATGTGAATAGGTTGTTTACTCTTTCAAAATGTATAAAAACCAGGTGATACAAAATGAATTTACTAAGTAATAAATTTAAAACAAACCGGAGAAAACATTTTCCCTCAATATATAAATTTAGCTATGGAATTCCTTGTCAGAGGCTGTGGTAAAAGTTCTTAGTGCAGATAGGTTTAA
Organism: Ichthyophis bannanicus; assembly: GCA_033557465.1. Lineage (NCBI taxonomy): Eukaryota > Metazoa > Chordata > Amphibia > Gymnophiona > Ichthyophiidae > Ichthyophis > Ichthyophis bannanicus. The sequence goes on along the minus strand of CM066047.1, from coordinate 110,902,306 downwards.
ACAAGTGGGGAAAGCATGCAGAGCATGGCTCATGGAATTCCTTTCAACCCCTGTATATGTGTGTGTGTATGTGTGTTTATTCTTTATCTTTTATCTTTATCTTTATTGGGGGCCCAGGGTTGCCCTGGTTGCGCCCCTCCTAACTCCAATCTTGATATCTGCTATCTTGTTTTGGACAATACAGGGGGAAATACATCTGGCTTTTTAAGATTTCCGTTTAATTTTGCTCTATCTGTGTTCTGCACATTCAACCAAGGCTCGATATTCTGTCAGCATGGAATTTCTATTTAAGAATATGTAGTAATCTGGCTTGTTCAGCTTTTCTAATAGGTTTACTGCTGTTCTAGGGCCCACTTATCTGCTCTTTAGCTCTGTCCTTATTCTCCCCTGTCCAGCATTGTCCCTATCCCTCACACAGGAAACAGCAAGAGAGCTGGGCCTGCCTTTAGACCATGTGTGAACTGAGACAGCTCTGTTGAGTCCCATCTCCTCTAACATCTAACATTGGAAGGACAGGACATGACAGCTGCACACCCTTTACATTGATCAAGAAGCAACAGTTCGAACGGAACAAGGAGAAACAGAATGGTTTAAAATCAGCAAAGGTGTACAACAAGGCTGCATGCTTTCTCCCTAACTCTTTAATTTATATGCAGAACAAATCATCAGAGAAACAGGACTATATGAAGACAACAGAGGTATGAAGAATGGTGGAAGATTCATCAACAACCTTCGCTATGCTGATGATACCACTTAACTGACTGAAAGTGAAGATGATCTGAAACATTTGCTTCTCAAGATCAAGGAATAAAGTCTTAAAATGGGTCTGCATCTTAATGTAAAGAAGACAAAGAGCCTGACAATAGTTCATTGTTGAGGAAGAAGAAATTGAAATAGAAAACAGTTTTAAACTGCTTGGCCCAATAATCAAAAAAGAAATGACAAGCAGTCAAGAAATCCAATGACGCATTGCTCTAGGCAGAATGGCTATGAAGGACCTAGACAAGATTCTCAAGAGCAGAGATGTCTCTTTCCATACAATGTTTTGACTTATATAAGCCATGGTATTTTCAATGATGTCATATGGATGCAAAAGCTGGACAATGAAGAACATAGACAGGAAGAAAATGGATGCCTTTGAATTATGGTGCTGGCAAAGAATACTGGGCCTGATATTGAGTTGCGACGGTGTATAGCCATCGCTGCCAAACTTTAACCCCGGTTGTTCAATCCAGGGAAGGAGCAGAGGGAATGGATTGGATGCAGAGAGTAAAAAGAACTTTGAATAACAGAGCTGATTTGTTCATGAAATGTGAGACCACAATCAAGCACCACCTCCAAATATCTGAAGAAAAGAGAAAAGAAAAGAGGGGCATTGTCCAGAGTGGGAGAAATAGTTAGAGCAGAGGAGTCTCTAATGAACCATGTAACAGCAGTCTTAGAGATATTGAGCTTAAGAAGATTGTTCCTAATCCAAGAAGCCACTTTAGAGAGGCAGGTGTTCATCAGGGTAACGTCCGGATGAGTGAGATGTGTGTGGTAAGTAAGAAGGATGTCATCTGTGTAATAGTAAACAGTGATACTGGTGTCCTGTATTATGGTGGTAAGAGGGGCAATAAAGATATTAAAGAAAAATGGGGCAAGAGCAGAGCCCTGGGGAACACTACAGAGAACAGGATAGGCATTAGAAGTGGAAAAACCAGAGGTGACTGAGAAAGAATGATCAGATAAGAATGAACAAAACCAGGAGAGGACTTGAAGACCCAAGTCATAGAGATGCGAGCAGAGAATAGAATGATCCACCAGATCGAAAGCAGAAAAGAGGTCTAGAGAAACCGCAAGTATGATATTGCCTTGATTGAGAGTACTGTGGATGTCGTTAAGTAAAACAGTCAGGATAGTCTCGGTGCTATGGCTGGGATGAAAGCCCCTTTTCTTAGTGTGTAGTGCATTTGTGTTAGTCAGATGAGAAGAGAGTTGCGTGAAGACAAGTTTCTCAAGAACCATATAAAGGAAGACGAGGTTGGAAACGGGATGATAGTTTGAAACAGAAGTCCTGTCAATTGATGTTTTTTTCAGCATAGGGTGAACTACAGACTTCTTATAGACTCCGGGAACAACAGGAACAGGAAGAAGAGCCAAAGATGTGGTGGGAAGCCAGGGCAAGGATGGTGGATCAAGCAAACAGGCCATTTTTCTAGAGAAGAGAAGAAGCTTAGAGGTCACAAATTGAGATGGTATTGAAGGAAGACCAGAAGTGAGGCAGGGTTGGGGTGACTGAACAAGAGGGAGATAGGGGAGAGCAGCAGATGAGTCAGAGGGACAGAGAGAGGGCAGAGAAGACAAAGAGGAACTGGGAGCTCCACCAGAAAGGTGTCCAGTCTGGATGTCAGATGTTTTGCTAGAGAAATAAACAGCAAGGTGTTCAGAGGATGGGGTGTCTATCTGAGTGACAAAGATGGGGGACGAAGGAGGGAAGAGACCACTGAGTAAAGTTGTTTGGGATGATTGGAGGAAGACTCAATGGATTTGTGAGGAAATATTTTTTCACCTGCATAATCTCTGCCTGGTAAATCGAGTTGTAATGTTGAGAAGCTTCCAAAGAGATCAAGGATAGCACCAGTGCCTTTCTGCTCTCCGTAATTGAGTATGGAGAAAACATATACCTGGATGATACCAAGGATGGTGTTGCTTTCTTACCTGTCATGTGGGCTTAAGGGGGCTAATCTGTCCAGAGTTGATGATAAAGTAGAATGCCAAGTAGCTGCTTGGTTGCCCACAGATAAGCTGAAGAAATCAGAGGGAAAACGAGTGTCAGCAGAGGGAAAAGAAAGCAAAGTCTGAACTGAAAGCCTTTGAGAAAGAGAGTGGACCAGTGAGCTAGAAGCAGCCAACTGAGAAGGCAAAGAGGGAGAAGAGAGATCAAAGAATAAATAAAAATGATCTGACTAAGAGAAGGTAGTGTGCTAAGGGGTTTATTCCATCCCATGAATAGTAGGGATGGACGTCCTATTGGGACGTCCATCCCCGCTATTTGGCCCCCTCCATCTCCATCAAAAGCCTCCCTATACAAACAAGGCATTTGTATGGAGAGGCTTAGACAGAGGTGGGAGAGGGAGTTCTGGAAGTGGAGCAAGGGCGGCGCATGGGCAGTCCACGACCCCAGACGTACAGGGCCAATTCTGCGGTTGGCCCTGTATGTCTGGGGTTGGCAAACTGGATGGGGGACTTATTCTATCTCTGAGGTGGAATAAGTCCCCTGAACATCGGGGGATGGCAGGCCCAGACAGGGTCAGAAAGATGAGGGAGTGCAGGGGATTTCCTGCAGTCTGACCCTGGCCATGGAAGGCCAGATCGTGGATCAGGCTGTGGGGAAAGAAGATTGTGGTCTGCGACCGGGGAGCGCGGTTCCTGAATGCAGCCACAATGCCATGGCAACAGGATGCCATGGCACTGTGGCTCCATTCAGGATCCTGACTGAGGTAGCCAGGCAGGTGGCTGTGCATGCAGGCCAATTGGAATCAAGTCCCGGCCTGCACGTACAGGCCCAAGACCCGATTCTGATCCCGCGGGGCACATCTAGCCCCCGCAAGATCAGAATCAGGGCTACCTCTGGGCATCCTGATTCCGATCGGACACACAGGGGCCTAGGTGCACACATTAGAATGTGCCGCCACGTGCAGTGAGGGAAGAAGGGAAACCTGAGCTTGTGATAATGAAACTTACAGGGCAAAAAATCCAGTTAGCATTTCATATAAAGCTACAGACCAGACAAACTTTGGGTCAATCAGGAAACAGAAAAGAAAATCACAAGCTATGCAACTATGCGTGCTAGAGCCAGTTCCAATGGAAACATGGCGGCTGTTCTACAAGATGCCAGCCTTCCAACTCTGGTTCAAGGCCAGCCTTGCCTGTGATAAAAACAGGGGAGAAAAAAATTGTTTCGAGATCAGCCTGGCCTGTGACAAAACAGGAGAGAAAAACTAAGAAAACCACAAATTTTGGATTTTACAGTGCCATGGTTTGGATTAAAACAATATAAAACAAAAATTTCACTGATAAGAACATAAGAACATAAGAACATAAGATATGCCATACTGGGTCAGACCAAGGTCCATCAAGCCCAGTATTCTGTTTCCAACAGTGGCCAATCTAGGTCATACGTACCTAGCAGTTTCCCCAAGGGACACGGGTTCCACAATGCTTGTATTGGTTCAAGCATTGATATCCTGGGTCCCTTCTTAATAATGGTTTATGGACCTTTCCTCCAGGAACTTGTCCAAACCTTTTTTAAACCCAGCTACACTAACAGCCTTTACTACATCCTCCGGTAACAAATTCCAGAGTTTGATTACACGTTGAGTGAAAAAATATTTTCTTTTATTAGTCTTAAATAGTTTACCCTGTAGCTTCATTGCATGTCCCCTAGTCTTTCCATATTCTGATAAGGTAAACAATCGATCTACGTTTACCCGTTCCACTCCGTTCATTAATTTATAGACTTCTATCATATCTCCCCTCAACCGTCTCTTTTCCAGGTTAAAGAGCCCCAACCTTTTTAGCCTTTCTTCATAGGAGTAGCCTTCCATCCCCTTTACCATTTTGGTGGCTCTTCTCTGAACCTTTTCTAAAATTGCTATATCCTTTTTAAGATATGGCGACCAGAATTGCACACAATATTCAAGGTGCGGTCTCACCATGGAACGATATAGAGGCATTATAATATCTTTTGTTTTATTTTCCATTCCTTTCCTTATCATACCTAGCATTCTATTTGCTCTCTTGGCCGCCGCTGCACACTGGGCCGAGGGTTTTAACATGGTATCCATAAGGACGCCTAAATCTTTTTCTTGGGTGGTGGTTCCTAATGTGGAACCTTGCATCGTGTAACCATAGTTTGGGTTGTTCTTCCCTAGGTGCATAACCTTGCACTTCTCCACATTAAATTTCATCTGCCATTTTGATGCCCAGTCTTCCAATTTATCAAGATCTTCTTGCAATTTTCCACAATCCTCCTGGGTTTTAACAACTTTAAATAGTTTTGTGTCATCAGCAAATTTGATAACCTCACTCGTTATTCCACTTTCCAGGTCATTTATGAATATGTCAAAAAGCAGCGGACCCAGCACAGATCCCTGGGGTACACCACTATTCACCTTTCTCCATTGGGAAAATTGGCCATTTAGCCCTACCCTCTGCTTTCTATCTTTTAACCAGTTCCTGATCCACAGTAGTACACTGCCTCCTATCCCATGACTCTTTAGTTTTGCCAAAGGTCTCTCATGAGGGACCTTGTCAAAGGCTTTCTGAAAGTCCAGATACACAATATCAACCGACTCACCTTTGTCCACCTGTTTATTCACTCCTTCAAAAAAACATAACAGATTAGTAAGACAAGATCTTCCTTGTCTAAAGCCATGTTGGCTGTCTCCCATTAGGTCATGACTATCTATATGCTGAGTAATTTTATTCTTTATGATGGTTTCTACCATTTTTCCCGGTACTGATGTCAGGCTCACCGGTCTGTAGTTTCCCGGATCACCCCTCGAACCCTTTTTAAAAATTGGTGTTACATTGGCAATCCTCCAATCCTCAGGTATTAGAGATGATTTTAATGATAGTTCACAGATTACTGATAGCAGGTCTGCAATCTCAAATTTCAGTTCTTTCAACACCCTTGGATGTATACCATCCGGCCCAGGTGATTTGCTACTCTTCAGTTTATCTAATAGTTGTAGGACATCTTCCCGATGTATCGATATTTCCTTCAATTCTTCCACACCTTTAAATACCACTTCAGTCGTGGGTAACATCCCTACATCTTCCTCAGTAAAGACCGAAGCAAAGAATTCATTCAGTCTCTCCGCTATCGCCTTGTCGCCTCTTAGTGCTCCTTTAACCCCTTTATCATCTAATGGACCAACTGACTCTCTCACGGGTTTTTTGCTACGAATGTACTTGAAAAGGTCTTTATTTCGCGTTTTTGCTTCCGCAGCAAGCTTCTTCTCAAATTCTCTCTTTGCCTGCCTTATCAATGCCTTGCATTTGACTTGCCAGTGCTTGTGCTGTTTCCAGGTTTCATCATTTGGCTCTTTTTTCCATTTCTTGAAAGATGCTTTTTTGGCAACAACAGCCTCTCTGACCTCAGCTTTAAACCATGCTGGCAATTTTTTGGACTTCCTTCCACTTTTCTTAAAGCGTGGAATACAGCTGGTCTGGGCTTCCAAGATAGTATTTTTCAACAACACCCAAGCTTGATGTACGTCTTTAACCTTTGCAACTGCTCCTTTTAGTTTTTTCTTAACTGTTTTCCTCATTCTATCATAGTCTCCCTTTCGAAAGTTAAAGGGTAGTACTGTGGATTTCCTTACTATCCCTCCTCCACTAATTAAATCAAAGGCGATCATGCTATGATCACTATTGCCAAGTGGCCCCAACACCCTTATCTCTTGCACTACATCTGGTGTTCCACTAAGGACTAGGTCTAATATTGCTTCCCCTCTGGTCGGTTCATGAACCAGCTGTTCCAAGAAGCAGTCATTTATTTCATCTAGGAACTTTATCTCCCTAGCATGTCCTGTTGTGACACTGACCCAGTCGATGCCGGGGTAATTGAAATCACCCATTATTATTACTGCACTGTAACTTTTGCTAGCTTCCTTGATTTCTTTGAGCATTTCATCATCCATTTGTTCATTCTGGCCAGGCGGACGATAGTACACCCCCACTGCCATCGCCTTCCCCTTTTTACATGGAATTTCAATCCATAGAGATTCTACAGCAAATTTTGTTTCTTGCAAAACTTTAATCCTTTCTGACTCAATGCCCTCTCTAACATAGAGCGCAACCCCTCCACCAATTTGATCAGCTCTATCATTTCGATATAGTTTGTACCCAGGTATCACAGTGTCCCACTGGTTGTCCTCCTTCCACCATGTCTCTGATATTCCAATCATATCTAACCTCTCGTTTAGTGCTATATATTCTAACTCTCCCATCTTGTTTTGTAGACTTCTAGCATTTGCATACAAGCATTTTAGAGACTGTATTTTATTCATATTAATTTGGCTATTGGTAGACATGGGTAATTTGGGATCTTTAAGTTCTGTCTGCTCCATACTCGAGGGCATTTGGGCTACTTTACTCTTTTTTGGAACCTCTCTGCTTTTTGTAGTATCCTTCAAGGATACATTCTTCCGAACCATGCGCATCCCTAGCTAATTTTTTGGGGAGCTTATTTTTCTGAATCCCCCAGTCCAATTTGGCCTATCTTTGAACATGATGTGTCTTTTTAACAGTTTTTCTTTTATGTCAAGTTTCATCCCATTCTGAGTTATTTTGCTGACGGACAGACAGACAGATGGATATTCTTGACCCTTGCCACGGAATTTAAACATTTTGAACACAGAATTCAATGCACCTCAGACTCCTGCACAAAACCTGGGGTCTTGCATATCTATTTATTTATTTATCCAGATTTGTATACCACTTTCTCCTTCAATCAAAGGGCATATGTCTTACTTCAGGCTCAGCAAGTTGAAATGGCAGTACCTCACTGACTTTGTCACTTTTGTGCATTTACCTGATGAAGGTAGCATAGCTTTTGCGAGCTACTGACAAATATATTATATTCAAGAAAAACTTATCCCTACAATTTACTTTCTTATGTTTTTTTCTTCATACCCAAGTGAACTAGTTGCATAACCATCATATTTCTGTGTTCCAAATGAAATATTATCTACTATATATGAAAGGAATTGGTGAGTTCTGTTCAGTTCCCATGCGGCACCTCTTCTGTATTAGGTGACCACATTGGTTTAGGAGTTTCAGCAAAGGCAGTATAACTGTACAGGCATGTGGTACCCACCACAGGATCACCATTGAAATGATGTGAGTATCAACCTACAACAGAGTATTCCTGTAGGGTCTTTGCTTAGTTTGAAATTATTACCTCTCTCAGCTACCCGATATAGATTCAGCACCTGTGGGAGAAAACAAGCAATGAGAACAGCAGGCAGAGATTTGAAATATTAAGGAGCAAAGGAAGAACAAATAAAACATACTGTATTGAGGTTCTCAGCATAACTAGTAAAATAAAATCTTGTTGATGTATACCTTAAATAAGTGGTTCTGTGAGACCATTATGGGGGTCTGCAGGGCACTGAAAAAGGCAAAAGGTGGCCTGGTGGATATTGGCTATGAGGAAGAGAGAGGTTGGGAGGGGGAGAGGCAGGAAGAGATTGAGAGACAGAGAGAGACTGGAGGGAACTAGCTGGGGGTGGGGGAGAGAAACTAAGACTGATGGAGACTTGTTGGGGTAGAGAAAGAAAGAGGCTGATGGAGACATAAAGGGGAAGGGAGATAAAGAAGGCTAATGGGGACATGTTTGGTGCTGAGGGGAGGGGGACTGAGAAGAGTGGTGGGGATGAACTGGGGATCCTTGAGTTTTTCTGAAGGTTAATAAAGGGGTCACACAATCAAAAAGGATGGGAACCTCTGGCTTAAATAAAAGTCTCCAGGTGGACAACAGTACATGCACCACTCTAGAAATCTGGAACTTTGCCTGATTGCTGTTTAATTTCTGGTTTAAGCTGCTTAAATTGATTTAACTTGAAGATGTTGAACCTCTTGTGAAGATCAGGTGCTTAGATCTGCTCACCACCCAAAGAGCAGTGCTGGGGAAACAGCCTTTGTGGGTCTATGACAAACGGTCACGTGTTCTTACTGCACTGGTTGACGGAAAACAGGAATTTCTGGTGGTTCCGCACCAAGGATCCATATGCCACCTTACTATACCTTGTCTCATTCAAAAACAATCATAGATTGAGAAATAATAAAGTCTAACATTAGCTGCCTTTCATGGAACGTTGGTGAGTGAGCTGTAAATCCATTACAGTGTTTAGAAGCAAAGATGTCTGGGCTGCCTGCTACTGTACATATAGTGCCGCTTATGGAAAGATATAACTACAGATCACGAATGCTGTCATTTTATAGCAAAAGAATATTGGAGTACCTGCTTATTAATTTCAACACAGTTACTGCATGATTGGTGTATAGTGTTTAGAGACTGACTCATCACGGAGGAAACGAGGTTCTTGAGGAAGCTTCGTACTGAAGGAGACAGAGCTACTCTTGCTGCAAGCTAGTCCAGCTTTGTAGGCAATGATGTTTCTGCTAAAGGGGTGTGCTAGTTTTAGCTCCCAAACAACTCAGAGTTCTTTAGGGTTTGGTATTGCTTCTGACGTCTTATAGAGCTCGGATCAATTCCTGACTCCTAAATAGCTCAACTTTGCAGAAGCCTTTGCAAGCAATTTCACAGAATCACATTAAACACTTCTCTAGGGAAAAGCCACTTTACCTACTATACAAGAAGTGCCGACGACTGTTGAAATCCAGGTCCTGCAAGAATAATATGAATATACTGTATAATACATACGTACATACTTTACATGTTTTATTTAAAATAGAACATTGAAGGACCTGTTTACGAAGTTGTATTATCTGTTAATACAGCAGTTAGTATATACTAATTTCCATGTTAAAATTTCTTCCATGGTAACTGTATGAGAAAATGCTATAAACACACTTGACATTAAACCCAGAGGTTTTGCAGTTATTGTACATTAATATTGAAAAAACACATGTGGCAACTACAAAACCTTATTGCACTTTCCTAAATGTAATCAAGAATGATTCTCAGTCAATCACATGGTTCTTGGTGTATACATTTCATACATTTTACCCCTCAGCAATGGGACGGTTTTATTCTAAATTCCAATGACATACAATACGATAAATGCAAAGGAAATTTCTAGGATCTGTATCCACATCCTTAATCAAGACACGTTCTTCAAGTAGGTGTGTACTTTCACATTGGAAATTGTCTAAGGAAAAGTGCCTGCAGAGACAAGTTCCCTCTTTTTCCGTGTGTATACTGCAGTCTTTCAACACCTGCCCTAATCCTGTCCCTGGGCATGCTTCCATTAAATGCAGAGAAAGGAATACTCCAAGTATTGGGTTAGAAATTGGTTGAGTAGGAGGTGACAAAGGTTGCAGGTAAATAGAAGGATGTTATCACTGGTGCGCCGCAGGAATCTATCCTTTTAACATTTTTGTTAATGATATTGCAGAAGGGATGTCAGGTTAGGCTTCCCTCATTGCAGATGATACCAAAATTTGCAATAGAGTAGAAACCCAGGAAGGAATAGATAACACGAGGAAGGATTTAGCTAAGCTTGAAAAATGGTCGAGTTGAGATTTAACTGTAAAAAATGCAGTGTCATGCATTTGGGTTGCAAAAATCCAAGGGAGTGGTATAGTGTAGGGGGTGAAGCACTTCTGTCCACTTAAGAAGAGCAGAACTTGGGCATGATTATTTCTGAGGATCTTAAGGTTGCTAAACAGGTAGAAAGGGCAACAACAAAACCCAGAAGGATACTTGGGTGCATAGGGAGAGGAATGGCCAGCAGAAGAAAGGAGGTGATAGCGCCTCTGTATAAGTCTCGGTGTGACTTCATTTGGAGTATTGTGTGCAATTCTGGAGACCGCACCTTCAAAAGGGTATAAACAGGATGGAGTCGGTGCAGAGGGTGGCTACCAAAATAATCAGTAGGCTTTACCATATGGCATATGAGGATAGACTTAAAGATCTCAAGATGTATACTTTGGAGGAAAGGCGAGAGAGAAGAGATATGATAGATACTGTCAGAGTCATTCTGAGGCACAAATAGCGGGGATGGACGACCCGTTGGGATGTCCATCAGCGCAATTTGGGCCCTTTCCCCTTCCCGTCTACCTTCCCCGTGCATTGTACGGGAAAGGTAGATGGGGCGGGAAAGGGGCGGATCGGGGCGGTGTTAGGGCAGGCAGGGGGCGGTCATCGGCCCTGGACATACAGGGCCGATTCCAATGTTGGCCCTGCACATCTGGGGCCAGCAGCTTGAATGGGGAACTTATTCCACCTTGGAGGTGGAATAAGTTCCCCTAGTCAGCAGGGCATTGCAGGCCCGGGGCACGGTAAGGACAGGGGGGACAGAGGACATTCCCCGCAGCCCGACCCTGATCTTAGGAGGCTAGATCGGGGGTTGGGCTGTGGGGAAAGCAGCTTTGGAGCTGGCGGCCGGGGATCACGGCTTTTCAATGGAACTGTGGTGCCATGGCAACTGGATGCCATGGTGCCACGGCTCCATTGGAAAGCCCTGACTGAGCTAGCTGGGCTATGGCTATATGTGCAGGCCGAGACTGAATCGCAGTCCCGGCCTGCACATACAGGCCTGGTCGCGATTCTGATCCCACAGGGCTAGACATGCCCCACGGGATTATTTATCTATTTATTTGTTTATTTAAAGTCTTTTCTATACCGCGCTCTTTAAAATCAGCTCGGTTTACAGTCAACAGCAAATTTGTACAGTGTAGGCAGCGCCCATACTGTACTTACAAAGAACAGGTTTTGCAACTTGGGCTAACTGGGGTAACTATGTACAGGCTACGCAGTAACTTGGCTACTCGTTTAAGTAACTATATACAGGCTGAGCAGTCGGGTCAAGTGGAGTGGTGCCAGGGCTGCTTGGGATCAGAATCATGGCTCCCTCTATGCGTCTGGGGGTCGACTGGGCGCACAGAGAGCCGACACGTCAATGTCAGAATTGCGCCCTGTACTTTTAAATACCTCCATGACATATGTACACAGCAGCAGAGCCTCTTTCAATTGAAAGAAAGCTCTGCAATGAGGGTGCATCGGTATGAAGGTGAAACGGGATAGACTCAGGAATAATATACATAAATATTTTTTTTGTGGAAAGAGTGGTAGATACATGGAACAGTCTCCCAGTGGAAGTAGTAGAGACAAGGATAGTAGCTGAATGCAAGACAGCATGGGATCAACACAGAAGATCTCTAAAGGAAAAAAAGGGACTATAGTAGTTGGTATGGAAAGGCAGACTAGAAAGGCCATATAATCTTTTCCTGCCGTCACATTTCTACATTTTTATCCTCAGGAAAGGCTTCGAAAAGGGCCATGAAAAGTTCTATATCTTCTACTTCACCTTCTTGACAAGAAAAAGCAAAGGGGTACTCAGGGAAAGTCTTCTGGAATATACTTTAAAAGAAAGTTCCTGACAGGCAATTCAGCAACTTAAAGATAACTGAAAGCTATTTTTTCAAGGGCTAAGGAGAGCCCAAGATACAGAACTGTTAATATCCTACCAACACTGCTTTCTATGTGACATACGCTAAGCAGATTTGAAATGGACACACAGCAACATGCCTAGGATGGAGAAATGATATCAGTGGATAAAGGGTGATTTCAACAATGAATTAATTTTTAAATGCTGTCTCTCCTTAAAAAGCTTCAATTCAGTTTAAAGCCATGCATCTTAGCAACAAAGTCTAAATTGCCAGACACCACAAACCCCACCATCAACAGCCTTAGAACATAAGAACATAAGAAATGTCATACTGGGTCAGACCAAGGTCCATCAAGCCCAGTATCCTATTTCCAACAGTGGGCAATCCAGGTCACAAGTACCTGGCAGGTTCCCAAAAAGACACACAGGTTCCGCAATGCTTGTATTGGGGCAAGCAGTGGATTACCTGGGTCCTCTATAATAATGGTTTATGGACCTTTCCTCCAGAAACTTGTCCAAACTTTTTTTAAACCCAGCTACACTAACAGTGTTTACTATATCCTTCAGAAATGCACCTAAGTAGTGACCCACGCTGGCAGCAAACAGCTTAACACGGCTGTGGAAGAAAAATGAAACTGCTCCATCAGGTCTTTACTCCTGTGACTTTGTAGAAGTGAGTTGGGGAGCTGGGCTTCGGTCCTCATAAGCTTCCCCTCAAGTCAGGCAGGCCAGCACAGGGTCCCCGAGGTGTGGGGCCATATGTATGTATGTGTGTGTGAGTGAGGGGGAAGGGGGGAGTGAGAGTCACTGGCACTGGGATTGCTACTGGGGTTAGAATGGGAAATGGGCTAATGTTGGGGGATGGAGGGACTGGAACTGGAGAAATACTGATACTGGGGGGCTAGGACTGAAAATGGACTGATGCTAGCGGATGAGGAGCCTGTGATTGCAAAGGAGATGGTTCTGGGAGGGATTGAGATTGGAGGAGGGCTGATACTGAGGGGGGGGGGGGAGAAGGTGGGAGACTAGGGCAAGCAGTGGATTTCTCAAGCCCTCTTTAATAATGGTTTTCCCAGGGAACTTGTCCAAACCTTTTTTAAAAGCAGCTACACTAACAGTTTTTATTACATCCTCTGGTAACAAATCCCAGCGTTTCATTACACGTTGAGTGAAAAAATATTTTCTCTTATTAGTCTTAAATGGGTTGCATTGTAGTTTCATTGCGTGTCCCTTAGTCCTTCTACGTTTTGATGGCGTAAACAACCAAACTACATTTACCCTTCCGCTCCATTCATTAATTTATAGCTATCATATCTCCCCTCAGCCGTCTCTTTTCCAAGTTGAAGAGCCCTAACCTTTTAAGCCTTTCCTCATAGGGGAATTCTTCCATCCCCTTTACCATTTTGGTGGCTCTTCCCTATGGGGGTTATTCCGAACCATGAATAGACATCATCTCATGTTCCCTGTAAATTAGTTATCTCCAAGTTATAATGCCCTGTTCAATGTAATTTCAGTTTGTTCAATGTAAACCGCACTGATGCAGAATAGCACGGTATATAAGAGAATGTAATAAATAATAAATCATCCCCGCTATTTGTGCGGCTGCAGGCCCCCGAATAACTTCCCTGCCAGTTGTGCGGCAAAGTTAGTTGGGGCGGGGAAGAGGCAGTCTGGGGCGGAGAGTGGGCGAGCAGTGGGTGGTCACGGCCCTGGACGTACAGGGCCAATTCTAATGTGGGCCCTGTATGTCTAGGGCCAGCGAATTGGCTGGGAAGGTTATTCCACCCCCAGGGTGGAATAACCTCCCTGGATGTTTTTTTTTTAATTTTTATTTCGGGGCGCAGAAGGGGCTGGCGGAACAAAGTCAATCTCCCGCTGTCCGGCCTTGGCCTTAGGAGGCCAGATCGGGGATCAGGCTGCAGGGAAGTAATTTTTTGGGGCAGTGGCCAGCATCGCAGCTTTTAAATGGAGCCATAGTGCCATGGCGCCGCGGCTCCATTTAATAGCCCTGGCTGAGTTGGCCGGGCTAGTGCTGTACATGCAGGCCAGGACTGAATCTGGATGTGCCCCGTGGGATCAGAATCGCGATCTCCTTTGTACGTCTAGGTCAACCAAGACGTACAAAGGAGATCTACGCAGTGAATAGAATCAGGCCCTATACCTTTTCCAATTCCGCTATATCCTTTTTAAGATATAGCAACTAGAATTGCACCACAATATTCATGGTGCATTTGCACTATGGAACTATATAGAGGTATTATGATATAATTTTTTTACTCTCCATTCCTTTCCTTATGATTTCTAGCATTCTATTTGCTTTTTTGGCTGATATTGGCACACTGGGTGGATGATTTCAACGTGTTATCCATGATGACACCTAAATCTTTTTCCTGGGTGGTAATTCCTAATGTGGAACCTTACATCATGTAACCAAAGTATGGGTTGTTCTTTCCTTGGAGCATAACTTTGCACTTGTCCACATTAAATTTTATCTACCATCAGTCTTCTAGTTTATCAAGGTCCTCTTGCAATTTTTCACAATCCTCTTGATTTAACAACTTTAAATAGTTTTGTGTCATCTGCAAATTTGATCACCTCACTCGTTATTCCCATTTCCAGGTCATTTATGAATATGTTAAAAAGCAGCATGCCCAGCACAGATCCCTATGGTACTCTACTATTTACCTTTCTCCATTGGGAAAATTGGCCTAGCCCTACCCCCTGCTTTCTATCTTTTAACCAGCTCCTGATCCATAATAGTACACTGCCTCCTATCTCATGACTTTTTAATTTCGCCAAGAGTTTCTCATGAAGGACCTCGTCAAAGGCTTTCTGAAAAATCCAGATACACTAATCATCTCACCTTAGTCTACCTATTTATTTACACCTTCAAACAAATATAACAGATTAGTATGACAGGATTTTTCTTGGCTAAAGCCATGTTGGCTTTCTCCCATTAAACCATGACTATTTACATGATCAGTAATTTTATTCTTTATAATGGTTTCTACCATTTTTCCCAGTACTGACGTCAGGATCGTCAATCTGTATTTTCCAGGAACACTGTAAAAATTGGAGTTTCATTGGCCACTCTCCAATCTTCAGGTACTACAGATGATCTCAATGATAGTTCACAGAATACTAATAGTAGGTCTGCGATCTCATGTTTCAGTTCTATCAGCACCCTCGGATGTATACCATTTGGTCCAGGTGATTTGTTACTCTTCAATTTATCAAATAGTTGTAATATATCTTCCCGGTTTGTCAATATTTCTTTCATTTCTTCTGAAACATGAACTTTATATACCATTTCAGGCATGGATAACTTCCCTACATCTTCTTCAGTAAAGACCGAAGCAAAGAATTCTTTCAGTCTCTCCTCTATGGCCTTGTCCTCATTTAGCGCCCCTTTTACCCCTCTATCATCCAATGGTCCAACTGACTCTCTCACAGGTTTTTTGCTATGAATGAAAATGTTTTTATTATGTGTTTTTGCTTCCACGGCAAGCTTTTTTTCAAATTCTCTCTTTGCCTGCCTTATCAATGCCTTGCATCTAACCTGCCAATGCTTATGTTGTTTCCTATTTTTGTCATTTGACTCCTTTTTCCATTTCCTCAACTATGCTTTCTTGGTAGCAACAGCCTCTCTGACCTTACCTTTAAACTATGCTGGCAGGTTTTTTGGCCTTCCTTTCAGTTTTCTTAAAGCATGGAATACAACTTTTCTGGGCTTCCAAGATGGTACTTTAAGCAATGCTCATGCTTTGAGAAAGGACTCAAAGAGTGTGAGAATGAATATACTTCAAATTAGTTTGTTACATTCAGGGACCCAGGATATCAGTGTTTGACCCAGTATAAGCATTGTGGAACCTGTGTCTTTTGGGGAAACTGCTAGGTACGTATGACCTAGATTGGCCACTGTTGGAAACAGGATACTGGGCTTGATGGACCTTGGTCTGACCCAGTATGGCATATCTTATGTTCTTATGTTGTGAATCAGACTTGGCATCTCTGTGTATGCCTTTGACTTTGGTCTTTATTTGAGGGTCGCCAACAGGCCAGCTTTTCAGGATATCCCTTATGAGTATTTATGAGAGCAATTGCACCCAATGGAGATAGTGGCCATGTAAATCTCTTTCATGCATATTCATTAGGGATATTCTGAAAACCTGGCCTCTTGGCAGCTCTCAAGGAAAGGGAGTGAAGACCAAAGGCCTAGGGCCATGCTTTACCTACACCAGATAGTACTACTGTATATTCACTGCTATCCTGTTCAAGATAACTAGTTAACTTGGACCACATGTCTAAGTGAAGATAAAGATATTCAGTTAACTTTAACTTGTAATATTCAGTTGTGCCAGCTTAACCGGGAACCATGTTGGATATTATCTTTTCTCCATGGAGTTAATCTGCTCTGTATAACCATCGTTCTTCCCCTTTCAGTCTTCATTATTTGCAGTCAGAGGCAAAGGTAGCTCCATTCTATACTGTACTTTTGTTTTCTTGTTTTTCCAGTTATTATTTTCTTTTTAAAGGCCTTCACTTGCAAATACTATTGCTCCCTCATACTTTCTGACTGACTTTGACTTCTTCTAAGTCCTGATTAGAACAATTTCCTCAGCCAGTGGCTGTGGGAGTATCATGCTATTAAAAATAATGCTTCATATTTAGCCTAGTAAACAGCAGTATTCTCTGGCAGTGGTTGTGAGGATCCCATCCTATCAGCAATACTATTTTATACCCAGCCCTGTCCACAGCAGTATTCTCCAGCTTTGACTGTGGTGACAGGATAGTCTATAGAATGCCAATTATAGTTAGAGATCTGAAGCCTCTCTCAGCTGGACTGCAGGCTACAAACTCCTGCAATTGCACTGAACTTTCTAATTTCTCATAAAAAAAAAACAACTAAAAACCCAAAACTAAGACCTGTGGTGCTTCCTCTTGGACAAAAGCAGGCGTGTACCTGAGGCTGTGACTGGTGCTCCTGTCCTTGGAGCTGCCAAATGGCTTCACAGTGAGAATAGTGTGATTTTTGTTCTCTTAAGCTCTGGAATATACTGATAAGGAAGGAGCAATGGTCACATAGAGCAGATCAACTGCACATGGCCAGAGAGTTTTCTAAACGTTTCTGGGCCCTGGTAGAGCAGTCCGACACTGCCATAAGGGATGACATCAAACATATGTGTGGCTGATTTATCCTGCTGTCCATGGAGAACCCCTGCTACAGGTAAATAACCTCACTTAAATGGATAAGGTCAATATTCTTTGATCTCTCTCTATTTCTGAACATATGGGTATTTCTACTAAGCTGCGATCTAGGAGCAGATAGCCCAGGTTAACCATTAGCACAGGTTAGTAGACATACCCCATAGGCTCTGTAGTATACTATCACTTTAAGAGCAGACATTCAAGCCCTTGGCGACCTGAGTGTCTGTAGTTGTTATTCAGAATGACTCTTTTCAAGTGGAAGAGTCTTCATTTAGTTCTGGTCCTGTTCACATGTGTTTAATTGTAATTCCGGCCACTATACCAAACTTCATTTGCACTGACCACCGGCAGTTCTTTTGTCATTTTAATACAGAGTCCGAATGCTGGAAGCATTCAAAAGAAAATGACCCTATCTTCATTAAAAAGCATTACCATGATGGTGTCCGAGCTGC
The DNA here is from genome assembly GCA_033557465.1 of Ichthyophis bannanicus. NCBI lineage: Eukaryota > Metazoa > Chordata > Amphibia > Gymnophiona > Ichthyophiidae > Ichthyophis > Ichthyophis bannanicus. The sequence continues at coordinate 110,884,521 of CM066047.1, read as the reverse complement.
TGAACTTTTAAAGATATTTATTGAGTGCTTCAAGTAGTGGGACGGCATAGGGCCTTAAAACCCTCCTGCACCATTAGTTTTGATTGATATCACCAAAAGAAACTGACACTGGTACAAGCAGAGTTTCCAGATTTACTGAACTGCTAGAAAGATGAGCAGGGTGGTAATTCTACTATAGGCCAAAATGATATTAGTAGCAGTGTAAAATGTGTTTTTAAACAGCAGCACCACAAAGAAAATTCCATTTTATGAAAAATACCAATTCTGGACTCACTCTTGGATGAGAACTCAAAGGAAGCAATTTCTCAAAGTCTATGACTGTAAATTTAGAGTAGCAGAATAAGAAAACATAGGAGACAAGCTTGTGTTCACAACAGGAGACAAAAGTCTTAAAGAAAAGCAGCCCTCATTTTAGAGAAGGCAATGGTGTTACTGGCGAAGGGCAGTATAGCAAATACAAATAAACATAAACATGTGCAAGGCAGCAGAAGCCACAAAAGCTCATTCCAGAACTGTATTAGAACAGCTTATCTCAAAACATGTAGTACAATTTTTTTTCAAAAGTCATAGATCGCTATAGAGTCAAATAATTCAAATAAGCCACAGCTCTGTATGAGGTTCTCAAGAAAAAAATAGAGGACCAGTGAAAATGTGTCAGCTCATGTGCATTCCAAATGTGTCCTACATGATGTAGTGTGTCACAAAAGTAAAAAAGAAAAATCACTTAGCAAAAGCTTGTTTCATTGCAGCAAAACACAGGAAAATCCAGGATATCGGAGTGGATTCCTTGATTGCTAGAGCTGACTACACAGAAAAAGTGCAAAAGTAAGTAGGAGGACAGAGAAAGAAGCCTGATATTATGCAAATATGAGCATAGCACACCTATACATTTCAAGCTAGATACTGGGTGAGAGGCTAATATCTTACTTTTAAACTGAGTCAAGCAGCTCAGCGCTAAAGGCAAGATTAGGCATATGAAAACTATGACGATAGCTTTTTAGAGGAATGATGATGTACCTACAAGGAACAATCACTCTAGAATAGTCACTGAGAAGTAAGCAACAAACAGTGGAGTTTGTTGTTTGTTCTATGGGGAACACCCATTCTTGGAAAGAAAGAGTGTGCACATCTGAACCTTGTTTAGAAAGTACATACCTTAGGTATTAGAGACAAAAGATATGACTAAGGCATATCTGGGTGTATATAGAAGCTTAGGACAGATTAAGAGTCTTTACCACATATACATGAATCACTCAATGATTCTACTAATTTGAGTTTTCAGGAAGATTCTATTTGAAATTCTTGGGAAACTGCATAAAACCCTTAGACAACTAGAGAAAGATGTAATAATAGCTAGGATACTCTCACCAACAGATTGAGTGAAGAATCTGGTGACAACCAAAAATCTAATGGTGACTTGAGCATTTGGCCAGATCCATAACACCTGAACAAAGGTCAACAAATAGCATCACTTTAATACGCCAATACTTGAAGATGTATAAGGCTATTGCTTGACTTTGTCTCCTCACTTCTCGACACCTTTAATAACTATGGGGTAGCTGCAAATTATATTACAAGCCACATGGAATAAAGTCAGCCAGTGAGATTTTTAGCTGAAAAACAATTAGGTTTTTGGAGGCTATGTATGTCTGCAGATGATTGCGGAGACTGCAGAGACTGAAGTAGAACAAAATTCTTAGTACCAGTATGGAGAGAGCAGTGAAAAGAACATAAAATTCAAATCTGTGAAGATGTAGTTCATCCTACAAGAAGTCAGTACATGGAACCTATCCTACCTGCCAGTGGAATGACACTGAACTCAGGAAAGGTGTGGCAATCACTAACATGTTCAGGGCAGAAGACAAGAATAATCTATACAGGTTTCTAGGTATTGAGATGTATTTAGCACAGTATATCCCAGGGCTGTAAGCATAATAACGCCCTTGAGGAATTTGCTGTCGAAAGTCCATTTCTAGCAATGGAGTTCTGAGCACACCAAAGTAATAAGAACATAAGATATGCCATACTGGTTCAGACCAAGGTCCATCGAGCCCAGTATCCTGTTTCCAACAGTGGCCAATCTAGGTCATACGTACCTAGCAGTTTCCCCAAAAGACACAGGTTCCACAATGCTTGTATTGGGTCAAGCATTGATATCCTGGGTCCCTTTTTAATAATGGTTTATGGACCTTTCCTCCACGAACTTGTCAAAACCTTCTTTTAAACCCAGCTACACTAACAGCCTTTACTACATCCTCCGGGAACAAATTCCAGAGTTTGATTACACGTTGAGTGAAAAAATATTTTCTTTTATTAGTCTTAAATAGTTTACCCTGTAGCTTCATTGCATGTCCCCTAGTCTTTCTATATTCTGATAACGTAAACAATCGATCTATGTTTACCTGTTCCACTCCGTTCATTAATTTATAGACTTCTATCATATCTCCCCTCAGCCGTCTCTTTTCCAGGTTAAAGAGCACTAACCTTTTTAGCCTTTCTTCATAGGGGTATCCTTCCATCCCCTTTACCATTTTGGTGGCTCTTCTCTGAACCTTTTCTAATAACGCTATATCCTTTTTAAGATATGGTGACCAGAATTGTACACAATATTCAAGGTGCAGTCTCACAATGGAACGATATAGAGGCATTATAATATCTTTTGTTTTATTTTCCATTCCTTTCTTTATGATACCTAGCATTCTATTTGCTCTCTTGGCCACCGCTGCACACTGGGCCGAGGGTTTTAACATGTTATCCACAATGACGCCTAAATCTTTTTCCTGGGTGGTGGTTCCTAATGTGGAACCTTGCATCGTGTAACCATAGTTTGGATTGTTCTTCCCTAGGTGCATAACTTTGCACTTGTTCACATTAAATTTCATCTGCCATTTTGATGCCCAGTCTTCCAATTTATCAAGATCCTCTTGCAATTTTCCATAATCCTTTTGGGTTTTAACAATTTTAAATAGTTTTGTGTCATCTGCAAATTTGATAACCTCACTCGTTATTCCCTTTTCCAGGTCATTTATGAATATGTCAAAAAGCAGCGGACCCAGCACAGATCCCTGGGGTACACCACTATTCACCTTTCTCCATTGGGAAAATTGGCCATTTAGCCCAACCCTCTGCTTTCTATCTTTTAACCAGTTTCTGATCCACAATAGTACACTGTCTCCTATCTCATGACCCTAGTTTTACCAAAAGTCTCTGATGAGGGACCTTGTCAAAGGCTTTCTGAAAGTCAAAATACACTATATCAACTGGCTCACCTTTGTCTACCTGTTTATTCACACCTTCAAAAAAACATAACAGATTAGCAAGACAAGATCTTCCTTGTCTAAAGCCATGTTGGCTGTCTCCCATTAAGCCATGCCTATCTACATGTTCAGCAATTTTGTTCTTTATTATGGTTTCTAACATTTTTCCCAGTACTGACGTCAAGCTCACCGGTCTGTAGTTTCCCGGATCACCCCTGGCACCATTTTTAAAAATTGGTGTTACATTCACCATCCTCCAATCTTCAGGTATTACAGATGATTTTAATGATAGTTCACAGATTACTAATAGCAGGTCTGCAATCTCATATTTCAGTTCTTTCAACACCCTTGGATGTATATCATCTGGCCCAGGTGATTTGCTACTCTTCAGTTTATCTAATAGTTGTAATACATCTTCCCGATATATTGATATTTCCTTCAATTCTTCCGCACCTTTAAATACCACTTCAGTCATGGGCAACATTTATTTATTTATTTATTTATTTAACTGTATTTATATCCCGGTTTTCACTGGGTCAAAGCGGCGTTACATAAAGGGGTGGGGAAATTAAGTATAAGGGTGGGGCCATCACCAAGGAGGCAACATTGATGATTTTGACATGAGACAGACTTTAGACATGGACAGATTAGAGCTGCTTTGAATCAGAGGTTCATGGTGGGCGAGGTCAGGGGTTAGTGCACTTTTTGGTGGGAGTCGTATTGAAGTATTCTTGGAAAAGGATGGTTTTTAGCTGTTTTCTGAAAGATAGTAGATCAGCATTGTTTCTGAGACATCCCTACCCCTTCCTCAGTAAAGACCGAAGCAAAGAATAAAGCAATATAGTTTAATGTACTTGATATACTGCCTTTCTGGACAATCAAGGCAGTTTACAATCAATAATAAGAATGCAAATATTCAAGAAAGGAACTCCATTATTCATAGGAAAGTTGAGAGGAAACAGAATGGAAGAAGGGGGGTTGCATAGCTAGTCATCCTCATGAGCCTGGCCCGATCCCAAAGGCCTGATCGAATAAAAGGGTTTTTAGCAAAACTAAACTTTTTAAAATTGAACTCTAGATGGACATGGGGGGAAGAGGGGAGGGGAAGCAAGCTATTCCATAAAAAAGGGAAGATAAAGAAGAAAGCAGAATTCCTAGTACTTTCATATTGTGCTTTGAAAGGAGGAGGGATTAGTTTATTTGATCCAACAGTACTGTGACCGTATACGCGGATGCATCAATAGAATAAACGAAGTACTTGCTTGTTCTTAGTATGTAAATTCATGCATAGCAAGAAACTTCACACCCAGGTGGCTGTGTGAGCCTGTGGCACATGCCTCTAGCAGACAGCGTTCTCATTGGTGTGAGTGGTGCTGATTCAGCTGAATTAGATGGGCTGGAGGCATCCCTACCCTCGGATGATGCCGGGTTGATCTCCTCTGTACAGAGAATGAGGGAGATCTCTGGGTTCGTGCCAAGGGGTGAAGGAGCAGCACCTTCGGCGGCTTTGCCAGGGGTAATACTGACAGAGCTGAGCCTTTCGGGGGTGTGGTTATCCCCTGGATCATGGACTCCCCTGTTACAACCCGGAAGCATTGTGGTATGCGGTGGAGTGCTTCCTTTGAGAGCACGCCTGTCTCGGGAGGTGAAGAGGACTCACCGGTACTAGGTTCTTCTTCCTGATGGCTGCGGAAAGTGGTGAAATGGCAGGAACTTCAGAGCAAGGTGGGATGCTGAGTGTTGCAGCAAAAGGGAGAGAGGCAGCTCTGGGTGTCAGAAGATTAGACAAACCAATGCAGATTACAATGGAAATGCAGTGGGATGCAGTAGCAACTATGAACAATTCCCTATTACTGGTGGCTAGTACTGTGAGTAACAAGTTAATGACTTTTAAATCTCAATTTCAAGAGGTTTCCAGAACTCAGTCGGGGAGGCCTACCCAACTTTCTGAAGAACTGAAGCAGCTTCGGGGAGTGCAGGATGCCAGGATTAAGGATGGGACTGTGTTCTCCAGAAGGCTGGAGTACTTGGAGAACCAGGCTAGGAAGTTTAATTTGTGTTTGTTGAATTTTCCTCATTCCCCTATATATTCGCCTGTGGAGAGGGTACAGAGATACTTGGGGAGGTTTTACAGCTTTCTCAGGAGAATGGTACCTATCCCTGGGCCCTACCCCTTCGGTTGCTGGGGTTGACTCCTCCAATGTCCTTTTTGGGTTCCTTGAGAGTTAATTGGAGGTGGTCATGGGTCACTCTACCCTGCTTATTACATTAGTTCTGGAATCAGATAAATCTTTAACCCTTAGATCTTATTTCAAGATTTTCGGTGTGCAGTTTATGGGCTCATTTGTATGCATTTTCCCAGATTTGGCTTGTGATACCCAGACAAGAAGGAGAGAGTTCCTGAGATATAGATCCAGGGCTCTTTCCATCGGTGTTTTTTTTTTACTTAAGTTTCCTTCTAGATGTCATGTTTCCTATCAAGGAAAGAATTTTCTTTTTTTTGAGCCAAAGCAGCTACTGGAATTTTTAGAAGCTAGGGAAGAACCTGTAATAGCAACAGTCTCTCATCCAGCTGATGTGTAAGACTCCTCTCAGTCTGTTTCCTATACTTGGGATTCCCATTTGAAGTATTTCTGTGCCCTCTCTTTATTTCCTTTTATCTCCAGGAACAAGCAGGAATGAGTCTTCACATATGGGTATCGTCGGTACCGACGGAGCCTGCGCGGGAACGCTCCCCAGCGTCCAAAAGGAAAGCTTTTGGGAGCATTCCACAGCGCCTGCGCGCTGCCTTCCCGCCTTTCCCAACCGTCTCTCTCCAGTTCTTCTTTTCCGCGGAGCCAGCAGGTCGTGTTTCCTGTCACCGCTGAAGAATTTCTTATTTTCTTATTCTTATTTTCTTTAGTCGCGTGTCTGCCTTCTCGAGGACCGGTACCGCCGGTCTTTTTTCTCTTTTCTATATAAAAAAACTTTTTCTGTTTCAGTACTTTTTCTGTTTCAGTACTTTTTTTGTGGTCTAATATTCATGGTATTTCCTCTAGAGAGTTGTTCTTTCTAGAAAATTGTTTTTGTGTTTTGGATTGTATATTGGATATTTGAAACTATGTTTTTTTCTTTTTCATTCAAGTTTATACATAAAATTTAATACATATAAAATTGAAAAAAAAGAGAAACTTCACACCTATGTGCAAACAGAGAAAGAGCTGCTAACCTTGTATAACATGTAGGGGGTCTTTTATAAATGGTGCTAGCTGTCCGAGTGTGTTCTGGGACACACGTTGACAGTAGCATGGGGCAACGATAGTTAGTGTGGCTGATTTTCATGCTGTAAATCATGAGTTGGGGTGGTAAGTGGGTGGGTTGGGGTGGAGAAAGGTGCGATGAGCCCCATGTGCTAACTGTGACCTTTGCAATCAGTGTGGGTTCACCTAACACCACCTCAATAGGCACAGTTAAGTGTGTCCACCTTATTTGTATGCCTTGTTAGGGCTCCATGTTAAATGCTGGGAACATGCTTTCCACGTTGCCGACAGTTAACGCAGTGGTTTGGCACCTAACGTGCCATTGTTCTGGTGCTATTGGCACATTAGGTGCAACGCCTTTAGTAAAAGGGCTCAACAGTATAGACTTGGCCAAGCAGTTACAATTCATTAAGGCCACAGGAATCTAGAAGCAGTGCAAACAATTTTATTCTGGTATATTATGATTAAGAAACATCCTCAGTGGCAGCATAAGCACATGCATCTAAATTCCATATAGTGACTAAAATACATATTCGTATAATGCAACTTGAGTTTAATATTATTTTAATTTTGTTTTCTCTGGTTTTCTACTGGTTGTTTTCTACTGAGAAGCTAAAGCCAGAGGAGAAAGAAAGACAATCGCAGAACTCAACAGAGATTTCCAACGTGCAGCAAGACAGGACAAGGAAAAGTACTACAATGACACTTGCAAGGAAATAGAAGCAGAAACTATTAGAGGAAGAACAAGATCGGCTTTCCTAAAGCTACGAGAGTTAAAGAAAAAGTTCCAGCCTTGAATTGGAATGTTACTAGATGCTCAAGGTTCTATGCTGAATGATGCTGAATGATGCTGAGAAGATCAAGAAAAGGTGGAAGGAATATACAGAGTTTTTATATGATAAAGATCAAGTGGACCAACAGCCGTTTCAACCTGTACCTTATGATCGGGAACCATTGGTCATGAAAGAAGAAGTTGAAGCAGCATTGAAAGCCTTATCAAAGAACAAAGCACCAGGCATTGATAGCATTCCCATAGAAGTATTGCAGCAATCTGATGCAGCTGTTACCATACTCACAAGGCTCTGCCAAGAACTATGGAAGACAACATCATGGCCAACTGACTGGAAAAGATCTGTGTTTATACCAATACTAAAGAAAGGTGATCCAACTGACTGTGGAAATTATCACACAATTGCTCTGATCCCATATGCCAGCAAGATTCTACTGAAGATTATTCAAAAGAGACTACAACCATACCTGGAACAAGAACTACCTGAAGTGCAAGCAGGGTTCAGGAAAAGGCGAGGAACGAGAGACATCATTGCGGATGTGAGATGGATCCTTGAAAAGACTAAAGAATACCAAAAGGATATCTATTTGTGCTTTATCGACTATAGCAAGGCTTTTGACTGTGTAAACCATGAGAAACTCTGGGCCACATTAAGAAGCATGGGTATACCAGAACACCTGATAGTTCTCTTGCACAATCTGTACATTGATCAAGAAGCAACAGTTCGAACGGAACAAGGAGTAACAGAATGGTTTAAAATAAGCAAAGGTGTAAGACAAGGCTGCATACTTTCCCCCTCCCTTTTTAATTTATATGCAGAACAAATCATCAGAGAAGCAGGATTGTATGAAGACAATAGAGGTGTGAAGATTGGTGGAAGACTCATCAACACCCTTCGCTATGCTGATGATACCACATTACTAGCTGAAAGTGAAGATGATCTGAAACATTTGCTTCTCACAATCAAAGAACATAGTCTCAAAATGGGCCTGCACCTTAATGTAAAGAAGACAAAGATCATGACAACTGGCATAATCAACAGGTTCATCGTTGAAGGAGAAGAAATTGAATTTGTGAACAACTTTAACCTACTTGGATCAACTATCAATAAAGAAGCAACAAGCAGTCAAGAAATCAGATGATGCATTGCTCTTGGCAGAATGGCTATGAAAGACCTAGATAAGATTGTCAAGAGCAGAGATGTCTCTCTCCATACAAAGATTCGACTTGTTCAAGCCATGGTATTTTCAATAACATCATATGGATGTGAAAGCTGGACAGTGAAAAAGACAGACCGGAAGAAAATTGATGCCTTTGAATTATGGTGCTGGCGGCGAATACTGTGTATACCATGGACTGCCCGAAGAACAAACCAGTCGGTACTAGAGGAGATCAAACCTAAGCCTTCTTTAGAAGCTCAGATGACAAGACTTTGACTTTCATACTTTGGACACATCATGCGAAGAGAGAGATCACTAGAGAAAGACATTATGCTTGGCAAGATAGAAGGTCAACGCAAAAGAGGAAGGCCAGTAATGAGATGGATCGATACAATAACAGCAGCTACGGGTACCAGTCTGTCAACAATGAGCCACCTGACTGAAGACCGAACACAATTTAGGATAGCTATCCAGAGGGTCGCCATGAGTCGACTCCGACTCGACGGCACTTAACAACAACAACACTGATTGTCAATACAAAAGGCTAAGTTATTATGGGTTAATTCTAAGATTCGAGAAGTTCCAGTTGAAGATCTGATTTTAGCAGGACGTAAAGTAAAATACAGCGTGGATATTAAATTGTTAGGTATTTATATTGATTCAGATCTCAACATGTATCTGCAGGTGTCCACTATGATCAAAAGATTGTTTTCGACCCTGAGAATTTTAGGGCAAGTAAAGGATTACTTTTCATTGAAGCATTATAGAAAAATTGTTCAGGCAACTGTAATTCCAACTAGCAAGATTACAATCTATACAAAACATTGATGCCTAAGAGGCTAATTCCATATTGGCCAGCTAGCAAATACGGAGATGTTTAACTCGGACATGGACGTGATTCCCACCCGATTCTGAAAACACGGGGTTAGATGAATCCATGTTTCTGGCATCGGGATCATAGATGTGTCTGGTGCAGCACATCCAACATGCTGTTCAGCAGGCCTGTGCACATATCCAGCACGAGGCCAATGCTTGGATACAGGCACAGGCCATAGAATAAAGCAGAGAAACACATCTCTGTCAATAGTGGGAGATACGAATAAATGGTGATCAGGTTTTGGTCGTGCCCGTGTTCTCCTTATGCTGCTTGAGATCCAGAGGTCTCCTCCTCACAGGTTTCCTTCTAACCTCAACAATGGTCTTTGACCCCACTCTTTAAAAATCTTACTAACACATTGGGTAGATGATTCAACATGCATGGCCATATCAATTTTCTGCTCTCATGGCATTCTTTAATCTCCTTTGACCTCTTTATCTGGCGTGCAGTAGGTCTACCACTTCTTCCTACAAAACTGAACAGCAAGTCCCATATTTGCTTACTGCTTAGTTATTTTATTTATTTGTTTATTTAGTTTATGCTCTTGGAAGCCAGCAGAAGGAACCAAGAGGGAATGAGAACTGAACATATTCAGTTTAACACTTCATTCTAGTTAGTTTACTCTCAGGCCGGCATGCAGAGTCTTGAATAGCTGGGTTGCACATCCAGGGTGGATGTTCAACCCCCTCAATTTGCCAGAACCCAATTCCTGGTCCAAAGCTCCTAGCATGTACAGGGTTGCTGTGCAGGGAGCTCTGGATGGGGGTGGGAAGGGGCGGTGACAGGGAGAGGAGTGGGCAGGGTGGAGGCGGCACCTTGACCCTAGATGTACAGGGCCAATTCCAGTCACAGCCCTGCATGTCCAGTCTAGTAGGAATGGACAGGAGACTTATTCCGTCTTGAAGGTGGAATAAGTCCCCCCGAGGATGGGAATCGGCACCAGCGGAACCCCTAGAACCGGTGAGGAGCATGCGGTGTTTTCCCACAGCCTGATCCTGGCTTTTTGACAGGCCCTTTTGGGGGTCAGATGGTGGGAAAAAGGAAACTGAAAAAGCTTGCAGACAATTGTGACTCCTGCATGGCATCCCAGTGCCATGGCAATGGGACACCACAGCACCAGGCTCCATGCAGGGGCCTTGAGAGGCTTGGAGAGGAAAGCAAATGTGCAGTGGGCCTGAATTAGGGCACATCCTTCTCGTCCAGACCCATTGTATGTGATTATGCTCCTCTAGGAACGTCTATCTCCTGCATGTGCAGAATCGGGTGCATATGTGGCCTGTCTAGATTTTGGATGTCCGGACAGGCCGGACGTGCCTCATTCTGCATCAGGTTCTCAGTATGTAACATGTTCACGTCTGTTGAGAGGGACTTGAAGTGGAGTACCAGGGCCTTCTGAAAGGGTTAATATGGAGAATTGTGTAGAATTTGATAATAGCCTGAACCCTGGCAGTTTGGAATTCACTAGCAGCCTGGAGAGATATGTGTACCTAAAACCAAGGCCATGTTTAGCAGAACGGGACAGAATAATTTTGTTTTAGGCTGTTGGAGCTGAGCAAAATGTCTGTGCTTACTCTGACCTATAACATGACTTGTAACACATAGATAACCAAAAGTGGTGCTGATAACACAGTCTTCTCTCAATAAATGAGGTGCTCGGGCCTAGCGAGCAGGAGGGCATTTACAGGAATTGCGCAAGCTTGCAGGACTGTGAACTCCCTCCCCTTAAAGCCTTAAGAGTACTGTGTTTTAACTTAATTCTGGGTGAGTGAATTGTTTTACTACTTATTATTACTTCTCTCTCTCCCATTGCTTTGAGTGAAGGGATCAAATCCCAAGAGCCCAGGTTCTGTTGCCAGGTGCGGGGTGGAGCAGGTACATTCAACATCAATGCCAGGTCCCAGCATATATTATTTATTTAGCTTTTGTTGAAAAACGTTTCATTAATCATACTTATTTCCAATATATAAAACAGGGTAATCCAAATGTTATACCATTACCAATAAGCAAAAAAAAAAAAAAAAAAAAGAGAAAGAAATGGAAGAAAAAATCAGCAAAATTCAAGATATTGCTTACTGGAAGTCAAGTCATTTGCTACACTACAGGAGAGAGAGAGAATGAGGAAAAGACTGTGGAATAATGGACCAGGGAAGAAGAGATGGGACATAGGAGGGCTGGGATGAGGATTGAAAAGTGGTTGTGGGGGGGATTGAGGACTGGATAGTAAGAAGAAGTAGTGAAATCTAAGTGGATGGAGAGATAGAAAAATAAAGTGGAAGAAAGTTGAAAGGAAATGATCAATATCCAAGATGAAAAGAAGTGCAAAGAACAAAAGAGGAGATAAGAAATGGCAGATGGACTAGAGACTATAGAAAGAGAGCTAAGAGAAGACAGAGGAAAGAAGAAACTTCAGATTGAGAACAGCATGATCAGAGAATAAAATGGTCAGACAACAAAAAGATAGAAAAAATAATTTTATTTTCAAATTAGTGATCTTACCTGACTCCAGACAAGTCTGAGCACTTCTCTTTTTTTTAAGTGGAGGAATATGCAGAAATTGATGAGGATAAACTGGAACTGCTTAACAAATATTTCTGTTCTGTGTTCACAAATGAAGGGCCAGGAGCAGGACCTCAGAAAACACCCACAAATAGGATCAGAAGCAACAGGGATCTCGAACGATTTTCAGAAGAGTGTGTTCATGAGGAACTAGCTAACTAAAAGTAGACAAACGATGGGTCCGGATGGGATACATCCAAGAATACTGAGGAGGATGTTCTAGTGGCTCCACTGCTCAACCTTTTTAATGCTTCTTTGGAGTGGTGCCAGAGGACTGGAGGAAGGCACATGTGGTCCCTTTACACAAAAGCGAATGTAAGGATGACATTGAGAATTACAGGCCAATTAGTCTAACCTCTGTGATTAGTAAATTATTGAAAAGGTTACTAAAAGAGAGAATAGTGAGGTTTCTGGAATCTAATAGGTTGCAGGATCTGAGGCAGTATCAGAGGCAGGTCTTGTCAGTCATATCTGATTGATTTCTTTGACTAGGTGACCAGGGAGTTGGACCAAGGGAGAGCCCTAGATGTTGTATAATTAGATTTCAGTAAAGCCTTTGACACCATTCCGCACGGGTGACTTATAAACAAACAGAGCACCCTAGGGATGGACCCAAAAGTTACTGACTGGGTTAGAAATTGGTTGAGTGGGACTTGACAAAGTGTACAGGTTAATGGAGCTCACTCTGAGGAGAAGGAGGTTATCAGTGATGTATTGCAGGGATCTGTCCTTGGTCAGATTCTTTTTAACATCTTTGTTACTGAAATTGTGGAAAGGCTGTTGGGTAAGGTTTGCTTGTTTGCAAATCATACCAAAATCTGCAATAGAGTAGACACCCAGGAAGGAGTAGATAACATAAGGAAGGATCTAGCTAGGCCTGAAGAATGGTCTAGAATTTGGCAGCTGAAAATGTAATACTAAAAAATGCAAGGTCATGCACTTGGGCTGCAAAAATCCAAAGGAGTGGTACATTGTAGGGAGTGAGGTACTTCTGTCCATGAAAAAGAGTGGGACCTGGGCATAATTGTGTCTGAGTTGATCTTAAAATAACTAAACAGGTAGAAAAGGCGACTGCGAAAGCCAGAAGGATACTTGGGTGTATAGGGAGAGCAATGGCCAACAGAAAAAATGAGGTGATAATGCCTCTTTATAAGTCTCTGGTGCGACCTCACTTGGAGTAGTGTGTGCAGTTATGGAGACCACACCTTCAAAAGGATATAAACAGGTTGGAGTCAGTACAGAGGGTAGCTACTAAAATGGTTAGTGGTCTTCGTTATGTATCATGTGAGGACAGACTTAAAGAACTTAATCTGAATACTTTAGAGGAAAGGCTGGGTAGGGGATATATGATGGAGATATTTAAATACCTCCATAGCATAAATGCTCAGGAGAGTCTCTTTCAATTGAAGCAAGTTCTTCTACGAGGAGACATTGGATGAGGGCGAAAAGGGATAGACTCAGGAGTAATATGCGGAAATATTTCTTTACGGAAAGAGTGGTACATGCATGGAATAGTCTCCCAATGGAGATGGTAGAGACGAGGATTGTATTTGAATTCAAAAAAATCATGGGACAAACACAGAGGATCTTTAAAGGAAAAAAGGGGACTATTGTAGTTGATAAGGAAGAGCAGACTAGATGGGCCATGTGGTCTTTTCTGCTGTCATGTTTTTATGTCTATCGTTATATTTTACACAGTACAGGGAAATGCATCTCTTTCTATTTCTGTGGTGCAGTACTGCATGCAGAGTCTGACATTTTGGGGTTTTATTTTAATTTTGTATACATATTTTTCTTTTAGGTCGTGGTCAATTATTCTGTACTTGGTGAGGATCTGTGTTTTGAGTGTGTGATCGAGGCCAGGTGTTCCTTTAATGTGGAGTTTGTACATAAGTATCTGCACTGTAGTAATCTAACTTGTTCAGCTTTTCAAATAGGTGTATGGATGTTCTAGGGCCCACTGTAATATTTACAGTTCTGCTTTCTTCTGGGTAGGCTCCTTATCGTGTGAATTTTGGAAATTGGTGCCATTTGCTCTGTAGATCCTCGGTGACTTTTGAAGGGCTTTGTATTAGTTCAGAATATGCCTGATACTGGAGAATGTTTATGTTACTGTTACTGAGATGACCAGAATCAGATTTTTTAAAATATATATTGAGTTCTATGGGTGAATGTTCTAGTTCTGCTCTACACACATTATTGAAGGAGGGATTTCTGTGGATGCAGAATATCAGGGTCATTCTGAGCAATGAATAGTGGAGCTATTTGTGCTGTTTCCCAGCCCCATCCTCCTTCCCCCGCATTGTATAGGGAAGTTAAATGGGGCGGGAAAGGGGAGGATTGGGGGTGGCATTAGGGCAGGTAGTGGGCAGTCGTCGGCCCCGAACATACAGGGCCGATTCTAATGCCAGTTATGTACATTCAGGGCCGGCAACTTGAACAGGGAAGTTATTCCACTTCCAAGGTGCCATGGCTCCATTTAAAAGCCCTGACTGAGTTAGTTGGGCAAGGTATGTACTTGCAGGCCGGGCTGAATCACCGTTCCAGCCTGCACATACAGGCCTGTTCGTGATTCTGATCCCGCAGGACTAGAAGTGCCCCACAGGATCAGAATCGCGACTGCTTCTGTGCATCCGGTTCAAGCAAGCATTTCGCATTTCCTTTGGTTTTTGCACAATCTATATTTACATTAACACTATGCTGGTCCAGTGTGCAGCTTTAGAGGAGTTATGTTGGGGTTGCCAAGCCCATCTTGTCTGGCGCATTTAGGGGTATGTTTACAAAGCAGCGGAAGCGACCTCCGTGCAATATTGGAGCCACAGCCCCATTGAATTCAATGGGGCCGCGGCTCCGATATCGTACGGAGACCACTACCGCTGCTCTGAAATCACACCCCTTAGTTGCATGTTTACTAAGCTTTGCATTGCTAAGATGTGTGGGCTGCATTACCAGTGCAGGGCCATAGGCTAACTGCAGGAGGGGGTGAGTACATCCTCCTGAAACTGAGGTAGCATTAGTTGCACCCATGCTGCTTGTGCTGAGCCATTGTGTTACGTTCTGCCGATGATGCAGATGCCTGTGTTTGAGTTCTTTCTTTCGCCTCACTGGAGGAAAGTATAATTTTGAGAAAGAAATCCTGAAAGCCTAGGAGCTATTTAAATAGCATGGATCTTACTCCCTGGTCCAGCTGGAAAGTGGCCACTGTTCTCTCGCTCCAGCCTCACGTCCTACTACCAGTACATTGATTGCATGACTACCAGTAACAAGTGAAGTTGGAGTGAGAGAAAGCCAGAATACAGGCTCAGTCTAGAAATGAAAACACAATCCTGTGATTCAGCAAGGAGAAGACATGGATTTATTGGGGAAGCAAAGGCAACCGATTTTGTGACCCCATTGGAGTTCTGGGAACTTTTTTTAGGATGCCCTAAATGATAATCTTTTGCAATACCGGTTGGCTGTTTAGGGATATGACTTCCATGCTTGGGAGTCTCCAGAAAGCTGTCCGTCTTATCAAAGCATGGCACAGAAAAACTTTTTAGGGAAAAATAGTAATCAGATTGCTTTAACATATCTTATGGACACTAAAGTTAGGGTTTCCTGGTCCAGTTTATTAAAAGTGGATTACCTGGGCACAGTAATGCAAGCCGTTGAGTCAGTGCTGACTCCTGGTGAACCAGAAGCCCCTGGGTTATCTTGGCAAGGTGTGAATGGAAGTAGATTGCCAGGCCTTTCTTCCAAGGCAATGGAGAGTAAAGTGACTTGTCCAAGGCCACAAGGAGTACCAGTGGGAATCGAACACTAGGTCTCCACTAGGTTACTTCTCCACTTCAAATATATAGAGAGTGTATTTTTTATTTTACAGCAGTCTAATGACATGTTTGTGTACTGTTGGCCGATTTTACTAATTACACTGGACAACAAAGAATTTGCTTCCTGAGCACTTTTGGGTGTATCTTATGGATTTTGGTTTGCTGATCACAAGAATCACACACCATTTTTTTGCAATTGCCTATTTTTGTGATTTCCTCACATATTTTAAGTCTACTCATATGTTGCCTAGAAAGTAAGCTGTTTTGTTTAGTCCAGGCATGCTTGGCCATGCACTCAGTGCAGGCTCACAATGTTCAATGGAAATGCTACTCCTAAGGAATGCGTGGGCATGCCTAATCAGGATGGATACTGGCAGTACAGGCTATAAAAGCAGCTTTCATACACAGATGCTATGCATGACGTTGATATCAGTTTGTGTACTTAACAATAGTGTTTACATGTGAGCTTCTTATCTAAACAATGATTTGTTACAGCAGAAATGTGTCATCAATGTTGCAACAGCTGCAATACATTCTGCTACATTTGTGGTGAGTATAAACTTAAGCCTCAAAGACGCAGCATGACTGCTCTTATTAAGAAAACATATCAACTATACTTCAGTTGTAAAGTTGGCGATCAAGACAAAAACTGGCCTCCTCACATTTGCTGTGCAACATCTGCTATCTATCTCAGAGTTTGGCTCTGAGGTACTTGGAAATCAATGCCATGATGACAGTATGCCAGTACTGAAGCTACCAGAGACATGGAGCGTAGATGAGGCAGATGAAGATGCCACAATCCATGGGCCAGACATGGAAAACTACACGGATCCATATTTTGAACCATTTATGTCCAGTGTGCCTCATCTGATAACACAGTCAGAATTGAATTACCTGGTGAGGGACTTCAGTTTGTCAAAAACAAAAGCTGAACACCAGATATGAAAATTTCTGTCTTTCGGACTTTCCAAGAAGATATGAAAAATTTCTTTGCGCAAGTTGACAACCTCTGTTTCTGCACTGACATTGATGGGTTGTTCACGACTTTGGGTTGTGAGCATGACCCACAACAATTATGCCTTTTTATAGATTCATCACAGTTTATTTATTTATTTATTTATTTTATGTATTTACATTCTCTTATATACCGCGCTATTCTGCATCAGTGCAGTTTACATTGAACAAACTGAAATTACATTGAACAGGGCATTATAACTTGGAGATAACTATTTTACAGGGAACAGTTAAGCCTGAAAGCTGTCTTGTTACACAATGGCAATGCCCACCTTTCAATACCTATTGGCTATGCAACGCACATTAAAAAGAACTGGCCGGTCCTTAAGCGTTTGGTTCCAGGACAGAAAAATGCGGCACATGAACCACTTGTTGATACAAGTAAGATATTTTTGCCTTCATCTTCATATAAAACTCAGACTGATGAAAAATGTTGTGAAAGTGATGAACAAGGAAGGTGAAGGATTTGGATATTTGAGACAGATGTTTCCAAGAATAACTGATTAGAGACAAAGGAGCTGGTACCAAAGACTGATGAATATTCAGGTATACAATTCTTCCTTTATTGTCCCCAACGCGTTTCGGCCTGGGCCTTCTACAGGGGGTATGAAAAACAAGCCTAAAAAAACACAATGTACATACGAGAACACATAATATCATAAAATACAATATCTAATAAATATATCACTATAAAAACATAAAACACATATAATTAATAAATGATAAAATTAAAATTAAAACTCAAACTTATAAAAATCTTATGAGAAATAAACATATGCAAACAGATGAACAACATTAAAAAGTGCTAGGGTGACATTTAAAGACATGGTGTACATGGGCATTCATTTAAGTTCAATGACTATACAATAAAACAATAAATAACACACTTGCATATCACAATAATATCACATACAACTTTAAAGCACATACAGAAATTAAAACATCAATATAGTCCAGAAGTGAATACAATTATTAAATGAGAATATAGAATAAAAATGTGATAAAAGGAGATAAGGAAGACAAAAAAGATACCTTCAAAGATCCAGACTGTATGTAAGGTTAATGCACTGGAGGGGAGAGAAATAAATCAATAAATGATTGACAATGATCAGGGAAGGTACAACTGGGAGAGATAGAAAGTTGTACTTATCATACATATAAAGGGAACATGTAATGAGGTTCCTAAATACTTTTGGCAGCATCACTACTGAAATATTAAAAAGTGTATCGTTGAAAAAAGTGATGT
This sequence comes from Ichthyophis bannanicus, assembly GCA_033557465.1. Classification (NCBI taxonomy): domain Eukaryota; kingdom Metazoa; phylum Chordata; class Amphibia; order Gymnophiona; family Ichthyophiidae; genus Ichthyophis; species Ichthyophis bannanicus. The sequence continues at coordinate 110,866,573 of CM066047.1, read as the reverse complement.
TAAAAAATGATACCATAAAAATGAAACACCACTGAACAGACCATCCATAAAAGTGTTAAAAACCAAATTTCTTGCTGTAGCGGTTTTGAGCCCTAGCATTTTAAATATAGATAATGCGGCTTCAATTGTTTGTAGTTGTTGATATGGAAGGACAGACTAGATAGGCTATGTGGTCTTTTTCTGTCGTCATATTTCTATGTTTCTAATAATGAAACAATGAATATTGCACTGCTCCTGGGGGAACGTGCTCCTTGATCAAAACAGAAAATCACATATTGACGCCGTAAAGGACCCACTAAATGAAGTCGCATTGTCTATATTTAAATTGCTAGGGCTCAAAAAAACACTTCGACAAAATACATTCTGTTGGAGGATCAGTACACCATGGTGAGCCAGTCCCGGTCTCGGTCAGTGCCATCAAATTAAACCCCTCTGAGTAGGTCATGCAACTTGAATATTAAGAACCAAACTAAACACACTAAAAACAATAGTGAAACTGTCAATGTCGCCCCGCTCCGGTGGGAACTTACTGCTACAAACTCTGTGGCTAGTTCAATCATCCAGTGATGAACAGAGGTAAAGTGTTGCTACCCATTGTCTTTTTGAAAAGACCTTTTCCCGCCGTGAAAAGGTCAAGGGTCACTGTGAAAACCGGAATATTCATAGACCATAAAGAAAGTACTTGACCACTGGAAATAATGAAATTGAGTAGAATCAAACATAAAAATAAAAAGACCAAGATATCTTGATGTATAGGAAGGAGGGGAAGGGGGGGAAGGGGGAGGGGGAAAGGGAAAGGGGAAAAAAGGGGGGGAGATGAAGGGGAGGGGGGAAGGGGGGAAGAAGGGGAGGGGTGGAGGGGAGGGAGGAGGGGAAGGGAAGGGAGAAGAGAGGGGAAAGAAAAGAGAGAGGAGAAAGGAGAGAGAAAAGAGAGGAGAGAAGGGAGGGGGAGGGGGAGGGGAGAGGGTATCATTTATGGTATCATTTTTTAACATCACTTTTTTCAACAATACACTTTTTAATATTTTAGTAGTGATGCTGCCAAAAGTATTTAGGAACCTCATTACATGTTCCCTTTAAATGTATGATAAGTACAATTTTCTATCTCTCCAAGTTGTGCCTTCCTTGATCATTGTCAATCATTTATTGATTTATCTCCCCTCCAGTGCATTAACCTTACATACAGTCTGGATCTTTGAAGGTATCTTTTTTGTCTTCCTTATCTCCTTTTATCACATTTTTATTCTATATTCTCATTTAATAATTTTATTCACTTCTGGACTATGTTAATGTTTTAATGTATATAGGTGCTTTAAAGTTGTATGTGATATTATTATGATACGCAAGTGTGTTATTTATTGTTTTATTGTAGTCATTGAATTTAAATGAATGCCCATGTACACCGTGTCTTTAAATGTCACCCTTGCACTTTTTAATGTTGTTTTAGCTGTTTGCATATGTTTATTTCTTATAAGATTTTATGAGTTTGAGTTTTAATTTTAATTTTATCATATGTGTTTTATGTTTTTATAGTGATATATTTATAAGATATTGTATTTTTATGATATTATGTGTTCTCGTATGTACATTGTGTTTTTTGAGTCTTGTTTTCCATACCCCCTGAAGAAGGCCCAGGCCGAAGCGCGTTGGGGACAATAAAGGAAGAATTGTATACCTGAATATTCGCCAGTCTTTGGCACCAACTCCTTTGTCTCTAGTTTGGCTGCTGCAGGTACTGTGTGCTCTTTTTTGTTTTGTTCCAAGAATAACTGATGCCAAGATTAAGGATGGCATTTTTGTGGGTCTACAAGTCAGACATGTCATCAAAGACAAGCGATTCGAAGATCTGCTAGGGGGCCTGAAAAAATCTCACAGAAGCCATTCAGAGATGTTGCTGAGAATTTTCTTGGCAATTTTAGGGCACCATACTACATCCAGTTGGTTGACAACGTGTTTCAAGCATGCAAAACCATGAAGTGCAACATGTCGCTGAAGATTCATTTTCTGCATTCACACTTTGATTTCTTCCCTGCTAATCTTGGTGTAGTCAGCAACGAACATGGTAAAAGGTTTCACCAGGGCATTGCAATGATGGAAAAGCGGCATCAGGGCAACTGGAACCCATCAATGTTGGCCACTATTGTTATATACTGAGACGAGAAGCATCAGATGCTGAGTACAAATGAAAATCAGGAGCAAAACATTTTTAGCTCAGGTGAACTAGGGCAAAATGCTAACATCATTGTGAGATTAAACATGCTAAATTCAGTCAAAATTTAATTTCATGTTCTCCAAATTCCTACGTGATACAGTCAATCTGAAATTATATTTATGTTTAGCTTGAACTATCATAATCATCAAAAAATTTTCAGGAAGCAAAACATTTGAACAAATTTGTTGTCCAGTGTTATTCTTCACAGTGCTACAGCTTGTAACCTACTGGTTTGACATTGAAACCTGTTTAATACATGTGGTTTAAATGAGCAGTATTTTAATGTCATCATTGTATTCCTGCAGTGACAGACTTATGTTGTGACTATTCTTTCCATCAATATTATACTAGTTTTGCTTATAGTTTCTAGATGTACATTGACCATAAGATTATCATGTTGCTGATTCCTACATTCTGTACAAAATCTTTCTCCTGCATATTTTTTTGAATGAGTAAACTATTTCTGAGCTGTTCATACAGCTAAATGTTTTTCTTTTGATCCATATCTAAAATTTAGCATGCTCTTGGACTTTCACAGCCTGTTCATATGATGGTAAGTATTTACTGCTCAGTAGTTACTTTTATTCTGGCTATGCATTTGTCCCTTTGCTGAAGTGTTACAACACTGGATTTGAAGGAGAAATACTAGCATCATGTGAAAAGAGTTTAGAAAGGAGTTTTGGAAAAAAGGAGGTGGGATGTAGCCAGCATTCATAGTAATAAGGAAGGGGGTGCCGATCTATAGGTTACGGGGAGCTGCCAGAAACCCTAGCACCAGCCCTGATAGAGACAGGGTTGCTCCTCTTCCCTCTGGACCTCCACTGCAATGCAAGCAAAGAAGCAGCAGTCAACAGGAGGCATGTGAGTTGGTGAATGTTCACAGATCCTGTCCCCTCCTCCTGCGTGGGCTTCTTTTTAGACTAGAAATACCAGAAGATCACTGAAACACAAGGCCCTGGGCTAATTACAGCTACCATTGCCATCACTGTTGCCTTCATGCTTTTGAGAAATGGGGGGACGAGAAAGTGGATGGGGAGAGCAGTGAAGGACTGCTATTATTATTTTCATCATAAGCTGGGGCAATGAATTTTTAAGTGTTAAAATGGGTTACAGTAGATAAATATTTGGGAAGCACTGTGTTAAGGTCCTTTTATTAAATCCTGTTGATGCATACTTAACTAGGGTTTTTTATTTTATATTTATACATATAACACAAGTATACAGTCACTTGTTTAAGAAATGAGATAAAACTTGGAAAAATGAAATCAAACAAAAAAAACCCCCCTATAACAATAATTACATAAGCAATCCCTCCTCTAACCCACTACTGGGGGACCTCAATAAGGAAAAGAAAAATATAATATGATACTCTAGGCAAATAGTCAGAGCTAAAGTCAGCTAAACTAATTACTACGGAGTAAAAGTATCACTTAGCCCCAACCTAGGTGTATTGCGAGCATTCAAAAATTAGATTAATTGTGAAGGAAAAAAGAAAATATATGAAACACCTTGCAGCCTCATCAGGCACTTAAAGGGGTATTTCAAAAAGAATAGCCCACCCAGCTGCAGAACTCGAAAGTGCAGGATCAGGAATTCCCTCCTGCATCTCTGAATCTCCTTAGCTAGGTCTGGGAATATCCGGACCAAGTAGTCCTTGAAACAAGAATCTTTCTTTTTAAAGAACAACTTGAGGAACCACACCCTATTCAACACCAGCTCCTCCTTAAGAAGGGTTTTTAACACATGGTAATTGCACACGCTCTGCACTAACCGTCAGGGGGCATGACAAGCAGTTAACATGTGAATGCGGGCACCAATGTGCAGTGTAATTAATGTGGGTGCAGCTACAGATACCCACTCTAACTGCCCCATTGACGGTGAGCATTCACTAATGACATCCACACTAACAGCAATGTGCTGTCCACACCCACACACCACCCAAACCTGCCCACTCCCCGCAATAGCAGTGATTGCTAGTTACTGAGCATTTTGGTGGCTGGTAGCTGGCATGCCTGCATATTAGTTACCATATGCTAAAATGCACATTAACCAGATAGCTGCATTTAGTAAAAGAGCCCCTCAGTCTGTTATACTCCCAGAGACACAGTACTCATTGCTATTAGCCGTAGAATTTATGTAACGGAAAGTTCTTCTATTACATCAGCACTGTAAACCTTTCTTTGTTTGATTGTGGAATTCCTACTCAGGGGTAAAAGATAATTTTCTTCTCCCTTTTTCCCTCGGGAGGGTAATTTTTCATCTGGAATTTTCATGCCTCTTGGTGTTTAGGAGCAGATCCCACCTAAGCAGTGCAGGTGAACTGGCCAGGCTCTGGCCAAACTGCCCCTGACATGGTCAATGTTCACAGGTCTCTAGTTTCCTTGCTTTAGGTTTGTCATATAGATTGTAAACAGTCTGTAAGCGTAACAAATTTCTGCCTGTTTGAATTTTAGTTATTCTTTGCACTATTTTTATTTCCTTGCTCCTCTGCATTTTTTCTATAGATTATGGCCCTGGAATGCAAATATACCCATAGGGACCATTTTACCACCCGCGTATCTCAATCCCTTTCTTTCTAACTCACCCGAACCAAGTAAATACTCTGGCTAATGACAGTCTTGAGCAAAGGTCGGGTTCTGCATAAAAATAGCAGGGGATAGAGGAAGGATTACCTTTAAAATCTCCTAAGCATCCTGGATCTTTCAAGGGACTAAAGAAAAAAGAGAAAATAAAGGAAAATTCTTACTTTACTAAGTTGTCATTTCTTATCCTAAACAAGAAGAGGCAGAACGTATTCTCTTTAGAGCATGGGGAATTCAGGAACTATAGGAGATGCCTCTAGTTATGAAAAACTGAACACATACTAATGTAAGATGTGAAGCCTCATTTTGCAAAGGGCATCTACAGCAGTGGCCAAACCATTAAGGCAGAGTCCAAAATATCAGAATTTATTGTCACTTTCATGGTCAAAAGCTTTAAGAACCAAAGATATATATGTCATATTCAAAGTTTTATTCAGGAAACAATATATGTGTCAATATTTGATAGGGTGTCCATGATTTTTCAGCACAGCCTGGATTCTTGTAGGCATACTGTTAACTAGCGTTTTACGGCATGCCGGAGTGATTTCGTTGACCCATACATGCTTGAGTATGTCCTTTAAATCTGCTTCTGAAGTTGGACGGTGTGCTGCCACCTTTTTCTTCATAAGATTCCAACAGTTTTCAATTACATTGAGATCTGGAGAGTTTGATGGCCCACTTGGTAGCAGTTCGATCTTGTTGTCCATGAACCATTTTTTTACTCTTTTTGCAGTGTGGCATGGTGCTGTCATGCTGAAATATAGTTGTGCCAGAAACATTCATGTGTATTTTAACTTTACTATTCAGCACGGATATGTATTTTGCTCTTTCACCTTTCTCAAAAATGTGCAGGCCACATCGTCCATTCGCCGAGATACCATTCCATACCATGACCGATGGTGGGTGTTTAACAGTCTTGATCGTGTACTTCAGATTTAGTCTCTCGCCTGCTGGTCGACGGACGTAGTTGCAACCACTCCCACGTACTTGCTGAAATGTACTTTCATCTGTGAACATTACCCTCTCCCACCATTCAGCAGATTTGTCTTTCATCTTGCTACAAAACTGTATGCAGGCAGCAATTTGTTTCCTGGTCATCATAGGCTTCCTGGCAGGTCTTCGGGCCACGATTTTGAATTCATCCACAAGCCGTCGTCAGACAGATCTGGCACTTATCTTTATTCCTCGATCATTAGCTAACTGAGCCACACGTTGAGATGAAGTATGTGGACTAGATGTAATAATGCTTTTGAGGAATCGGTCATCTCGTCCAGTAGTTATCCGTCTCTGCCCACATTTCAAACGATGTGTACGGCCACCTGATTTCAGAACATTCTGAACTGCACACCTTGATATATGCAAATGTTTTGCAATAGCACATTGCGAATATCCTTCAGCATGGAGTGTGACAACTTGTCCCTTTACAAAGTCATTAATATCACACTTTCTACCCATCTTGATTGTATATTTCACATGTAACTTTCAATCTTTTCCTAGTTGTAAAAATTCAAAACTTCATCCAAGAAACCTACTACAGAGTGTAAGTAAACTAAAATGGACGTCAGATGCATGGTGTGACTAATCGCCATGCTGATTAAATAAGTAAGCACGTGTGACATCTCCACAGTACATTATTTAACAATAAATTGTAGAAAAAGATACCTGCCTTAATTTTTTGGCCACTACTGTAGTTGCCATGTAGTTGCTGCTGCTTTAGGCAAGAAAATTGCAGAAAATGGAGAAAGAAAGGTAAAATAAAGGCAAAGTCATGACTCAGAGCTCTTGCCTGCATTTCATTAGTCAAATCCCGAAGCAGCATCTGGAGCTGACCAATAAGATTAGCAGTCAATTACTCCCACTCTGCCTTGGATTCTTCCCTGATTGGCTGGAAGGTGTGGCCATGTGAGTAGCATGGTTGCACATGACTGATTTCCAAACTAGCCATTCAGAGAAGGAGAGGGTATGGCTAAGTGTGAGTTTCTGGAATTTTGCAATCCACAAGGCAACCCTTACCAAAGGCTTGTAGAACAAGATACCCTTTGTAAAATATATAGAAGGGTGTGCAGGTGTATTTGCTGGACTACACAGTGGGAGCAGGCATTTTACAAAAACCCACATGCAAAAAAAGAACAGCTTCACCTGGTGTGTTAACACATGCAAGTGGCTGCATTTACTTGTGTACATGTTGCTTTTACAACTGACACATTTAAGTGCTGACCAATCCATGTACACATGCTGAATTCTGTAAAATCACTCAAAAAATCCCTTCACCGGAGATAATTGAAATACCTTATAAAGAAATCCCCTGTACAACCCCCCCCCCCCCCCCACCCCGTAGAATCAAATTTTTTCTTTTTGTCGGACCACAATGAGGGAGGTTAAGATGGACTGCAAAACCACACCCGTCAGAAGAGGTCCATTTTAATCGCACCATTCTTTAGTGAGTATCATAAAAACTTAACTTAAAGTGGAAAATGTGTCTTGAAGTGTTGAGAAAAAGAAGCACGACGTGCACGTTTCGGGATCCGTCTTCCCTGTATCAAGTGCCCGCACGCAGCTCACACTAAATTGTTTCTTCTCATGTTGGTTTCTTCTGTGTGATATGAGAAGAAACAATTTAGTGTGAGCTGCGTGCGGGCACTTGATACAGGGATGACGGATCCCGAAACGTGCACGTCGTGCTTCTTTTTCTCAACACTTCAAGACACGTTTTCCACTTTAAGTTAAGTTTTTATGATACTCACTAAAGAATGGTGCGATTAAAATGGACCTCTTCTGACGGGTGTGGTTTTGCAGTCCATCTTAACCTCCCTCATTGTGGTCCGACAAAAAGAAAAAATTTGATTCTACGGGGGGGGGGTTGTACAGGGGATTTCTTTATAAGGAATTCTGTAAAATGACATGTATAAGGAGCTGGGTTCTCAATCTCAAGTTTCACTTTTTGAGGCGCTTTTTTAAGGCCTGAGAGATAAGCGCAATTGCCTCCTCATTCACCCCTCAAAACCCCAGGGTTGAACAAGCATTTTTCTTACACTTACGGTATGCATAATTCAGAGAAGGTATAATTGCTGACGGGGAAATTTTTTGACAATATGCTTGTATTCATTCCATTTGTAAAATGGAAAGTACATGTATATTTAAAATTTTGCCCTCACAGCTGCATCTTCCAAATACATCCTGCTAGACCAGTCCAGACTAGTGGGTTGTGTTCCTCTGCCAGCAGATGGCGAGACAGAGAAAATGTCCTAAACTTTTGTGACATCACCCTTGGTATAAAAATCCATCCCCCAAGGAGAGCTTCAGTATTTCCTCTGTCTCAACTGATGGTGGACTTCTCCAAACTCCTGGAGGTCTCACAGTTTGCCTTTCTTCACTTTCTAGAGCTGCTCCTGATCAAGAGGACCAGTAGAACGGCACTGAAGGGAAGTGCTGCTGCTCATGAGGGGCGGTTGAAGCCCTCCCGTCTGACTATTCTGCAAGCAAGACTTCTCTCAGCTACATTTGACAGTCACCTTTTGTTATTTTTTTGTTCTTCTAAGTCATTAAAGTTTGTTTAACAAAAAAAACAACAACCTTATTCAAAGACCCAGTTGCCGAGGAAGTCGTTGGGCAGTTTTCTTCTTCAGTTGCTTTCTTTCTTCATCAGTTTTCCTCCTTCAAGAGCAGTGAGTTTTATAATTATTTAGTGGTTCTCTTTTAAGGCAGCGTCCCGGTCTGTTTTTGGTGGTAACTTTTTCTTTTCTGGCAGTGCTTGTGTCCCGTCCCCCCACCATTCTTCCTTTGGTGTGACATGGTCAGTCGGCGCCATTTCTTGCTGCTTCCTGGCTCTGTTTTGCAGCTTCCCACCATAATTTTTGTGCCATGGCTGCCATTTTTTTCTTCAGTTGATTTTGACTCCCCAGCTCTTGCTGTGACTTTTGGTGTTGCCTTTTATGTTTGCTTTATTCTTTTATCCTGTCATGAATATGCCTTCTTCCCTACAGCGCTGTCTGGGCTGTGGGAAGAAACACAAGACTTTGACAGCTCGTGTTCCTCCTGCGGTTCTAATTAAGGGAATCCTTCTGCTACTGCAGGTCCTTGTTCTGGTAACCCTTCCAAGGTCTCTTTCTTTAACTCCCTCTGGGTTACTTCAGGGTGATCCTAGATCTCAAAAAGCCCTTCCCACAGTTCTGTTGCCTGAGCAGCCTTTCACCCTCTACAACTCTCTATTTAGCCTCTCCATCCTATGCAGACTTCAGTGGACAGCTCTGATCACCAGTATGTGCAGCTGTTCCATCAGGCCTGGAATATGTGGTGCTCGGGGACTCCAGCTACTCCGACTGCTGCTGCTCCTCCATTTAGAAAGCGTGCCCACTGGAGTTTGGCTGGGGCTTCTTTACATCAGACCAAGGATACCTCCTCTCCTTCAGGGGACTGGCACCCTGCAGAGGAAGATGGTGACTGTCCTTCAGATGAACATTCTATCACTTCTGAGTTCGGCCGGGAAGAAGGAGAGCTCTTGCCACTGGAAGGCGACCAACAGTCTCATGAAGATGGTCAAGATATACGGTTATTCTGTAAGGAAGAGCTCCCTGCTCTCATTGCTCAAATTATGGAGGCTCTGCACCTCTCAGACCCTCAAGGGCAACAGCCTTCAGATCTCTCTAAACCTCAGGCAGACTGCATCATCGTGGGCATCAGGAAATCTTCTAAGGTCTCCTTCAAGTGGGATTCTCCAGTTGTGTCTCTATGCTCGGCTCATTGCTTATGATACTTTTACGCTTGGTCTCTGGATGATCTTGGCAAATGGTTGTGTTTCCCTAAATAGATGCCCTAGTAACTGCAGTCACTAAACACACAACCATTCCACTGCCCTCTGAGATCAGACGGATTGCAAGGCAGAGGGCATTTTAAAAACCACTTTCTCGGCATCAACTTTGGTGTTGCAGGCCTCTGTTTGCAGAAGTCTCACTGCACGCACTCTGCTACAATGACCTTCCGGATGATCCAGCTTTGCCTCATTTAGAGTCAGTCACTGTCTTTCTAGCAGATGCCTTTTATGATCTGCTTTGCTTATCTGCTCATTCTGTGACTGCTGCCACAGTGGCACGGAGTTGGCTGTGGCTCTATCACTACATCACTACTACTACTACTACTACTACTACTACTACTGAACATTTGTATAACACTACAAGAAATACGCAGCACTGTACAGACACATGTAAAAGACAGTCCCTGCTCATCAGAGCTTACAGTCTAGTCAAGACAGACAACACAGTAGCTGTAGACATGGGATAATCTAGGGGGAATGGTAAGGAAACACAAAGGAGGCCAGGTGAGTCAAGATCCCAATGCAGCAGCAAAGAGGTTAGTTTTCAGCCTGGATTTGAAAAGGGTCAGAGAAGGCGCCTGATGTACAGACTCAGATAGTTTATTCCAGGCATAAGGAGCAGCAAGGTGAAAGGAGTGAAGCGATTTGCCAGAAGAGGGAGTTCTCAAGGAGGGGTGTAGGGAGAGATAAGAGAGAAAAGGTACTGAGGAACTGCAGAGTGGATGCACTTATAGGTCAGCAGGAGAAGTTTAAACTGGATGCGGAAATGGATAGGGAGTTAATGAAGTGACTTGAGAAAAGGGGTAATATGAGCATGATGAAGCTGGTGGAAGATTAGCCATGCAGCAAAGTGTTCAACAGATTGAAGGGGAGAGACCAGGAAGGAGTAGATTAGAATAGTCTAGATGGGAAGTGATTAAGAAGTGGATAAGTGTCTTAGTAGTGTGTTCAGAAAGGAATGGATGAATTTTGTTGATGTTGTAGAGAAAGAAACGGCAGGTTTTAGCTATCAGTTGGATGTGTGTTGAGAAGAATGTGGATGTGGCTTCCAAGTCCCATTTAGCCAAGCTTCCTTTCAAAGGCTGGCTTCTTTTTGGTGAGGATTTGTAAAAGCTTGTGAAGGATTTGGGAGAGGTTAAACTGGATTTAAAGGCAGTAACAGAGACATGGTTCATGGACAACCATGACTGGGATGTAACTATACCAGGCTATACTTTATTCAGAAAGGACAGGGTAGGAAGAAGGGGAGGAGGAGTGGCACTATATGTAAAAAATAATATTAAAGCTATGGAAATACAGGGCTTAAAAGGGAGAGAGGAGGCACTGTGGGTTAAACTAGAAAGAGGGAAAGAGAATTCTATTTGCATTGGCATGATATACAGACCTCCCTCACAGGGAGAAGAGGTGGACAGAGAGTTAATTTAAGACATATGCAGCATTGCCAGGAAAGGAGAAGTGCTACTGATAGAGGATTTCAATATGCCAGATGTTGATTGGCATATCCCTGTTGCAGTATCATCTAGAGGTAAGGAGATCCTGGATTTTCTATAGGGAGAACTGTTCAGGCAACTGGTAACAGAATCCACATGTGAAGGGGCCAAACTGGATTTGGTGCTTACCAATGATGAAAGTGTTTCTGATGTTATTATAGTGGGAGATCATTTTGCATCCAGTGATCACTAAAATTGTGTGGTTCAGTATTAGGTCTAGGGCTGATAAAATCCATTCAAAAGCGAGGGTCTTAGACTTTAGGAAAACTAACTTTGCCAAGATTGGCCAATGTTTCAGTGAGTCGTTAGTGGGATGGGAAACAGCTGGGAGATGTAAAAAAACAGTAGGAAAAACTGAAAAGGGATATTTTAAGGGCAACTGACCTTTTTGCTAAAATGGTAAATAAAGGTAAAAGGAAAAAGAGACTGCTATGGTTTTCGAAAGAAGTAGCTGAAAAGGTGAAAAAAAAGCCTTCATAAAATACATGAGATCATAAAGAGAGGAAGACAGGCATCTATATTTGGAAAAACTTAGAGAAGCTAGCAAATAGTCAGGAAAGCAAAGATTCAAAAAGAGGAGGAAATAGCCAATGCAATAAAATGGAGGGGGGGGGGGGTGCGGATAAGACATTTTTCAGATATGTTAGTGAGAAGAGGAAGGGGAAAAGTGGCATTGTCAGACTCCAGGGTGAAGGGAGGGATGAGAATAGAGCAGCATTGCTTAACAAATATTTTTGTTCTGTGTTACAGTTGAAGAACCAGGAGCAGGACCTCAGAAAACACCCGTAAACAGGAACTGAAATAAGGGGCATTTTGAACAAGTTTCCTAAGACTATGTTCATGAGAAACTAGCTAAACTTAAAGTAGAGAAAGCAACGGGACCAAATGGGATACACCCGAAAATACTAAGTGAACTTGGGGACGTTCCAACAGCTCCAGTGACTGCCCTTTTCAATGCCTCGTTGGAGTCAGGAGTGGTGCAGAGGACTGGAGAGAGGCACATGTGGTCCCTTTACCTAAAAGAAGAAGTAAGGATGTGGTTGAAAACTACAGGCTGGTAAGTTTAACCTCAGTGGTGAGTAAATTATTGGAAGCACTGCTAAAAGAGAAAATAGTGAGGTTTCTGGAGTCCAACAGATTACCGGATCCGAGGCAGCATGGATTCACTAGAGGCAGGTTTTGCCAGACAAATCTGATTGATTTCTTTGACTGGATAACCAGGGAGTTGGACCCAGGGAGAGTCCTAGATGTGGTGTTTTTAGATTTCAGAAAAACCTTCCACACAGGCAACTTATAAACAAACTGAGCACCCTAGGGATGGATCCTAAAGTTACTGCTTGGGTTAGAAATTGGTTGAGTGGGAGGCGACAAAGGGTACAGGTAAATGGAACTAACTCTGAGGAGGAGGTTACCAGTGGTGTGCCCCAGGGATCTCTTCTTGGTCTGATGCTTTTAAACATCTTTGTTAGTGTTATTGCGGAAGGGCTGTCGGGTAAGATTTGCCTCTTTGAGGAGGATAGCAAAATCTGCAATAGAGTAGACACCCAGGAAGGTATGGATAATATAAGGAAGGATGGTCTAGAATTTGGAAGCTGAGATTTAATGTTAAAAAATGCAAGGTCATGCATTTGGGCTGCAGCAATCCAAGGAAGCAATATAGTATAGGAGGTGAAGTACTTTTGTCCACAAAAGAAGAGCGGGACCTAGGTGTGATTTGTCTGATGGTCTTAAAGGAGCTAAACAGGTAGAAAAGGTGATGGAAAAAGCTAGAAGGATGCTTGAGTGCATAGGGAGAGGAATGGCCAGCAGAAGAAAGGAGGTGATAGTGCCTCTGTATAAGTCCTTGGTGCAACCTCAATTCTGGAGACCGCACCTTCAAAAGGATATAAACAGGTTGGAATCAATACAGAGTGTGGCTACTAAAATGGTTAGTGATCTTTCTTATCAAGTATATGAGGACAGACTTAAGGATCTTAATATGTAAATTTTAGAGGAAAGGTGGGATAAAGGTGATATAATTGAGATGCTTAAACACCTCCATGGCATTAATGCACAGGAGGAGAGCCTCTTTCAAATGACAGCAAGCTCTGCTACGAGGGGACATATGATGAGGTGAAAGAGGATAGACTCAGGAGTAATATACCAAAATATTTGTTTATGGAAAGGGTGGTAGATGCGTGGTATATTCTCCCAGTGGAGGTGGTACAGATGAGGACAGTATCAGAATTCAAAAAAGCATGGGACAAACAGGGAGGATCTCTGAAGGTAAAAAGGGGACTGTTGTAGTTGTTGATGTGGAAGGACAGACTAGATAGGCCATGTGGTCTTTTTCTGCCATGATGTTTCTATGTTTATGTTTCACGGTCCTTGATCAACATTTTCAGTTTCATGCCCTGCCTTTTGGTCTTGCCACAGCTCCATGCACTTTCTTCAAGATGATAGTAGTGACATCTTCCCTGCAGCGCCAGGGTATTCGGGTTCATTCTTATCTGTATGATTGGGCTGATCAGATAACGACTTTCAAGGAGGCTACTTCTGCGGTCTCTCTGGTCCTCTCCTTTCTGGGTTGTCTCATCTGGGTGGTCAATTATGCCAAAAAGCAATTTGCACCCAGTTCAGTATCTGGAGTTCCTCGGTGCCTGCTTCGACACAAGAATAGATTGTGTCTTCACCTCTCAGGACAGATGCAAGAAGCTCTGAGTTCAGGTCTACGCCTTTCAAGTCATGGCAGCTCTCACTGTCTGGGATTACCTGCAACTCCTCGGCACCATGGTGGCTGCCCTCATTGTAGTCCCCTGGGCCCATGCTCACATTCATCAACTAAGAACATAAGAACATGCTTTGTTGGTCCCTCCGGATCTGATTCCTCCTGTCTCCAAGATTTATTATCTCCCTTTGGGGAAAAGGGAACGGAAAGTTTCTGAAGGTACCTTGGACATGGATTTTCTCAACGTCTCAGCACTTCTGTCGACCCCTAAGGAAGAGGACTTAGCTGTTTCCACTTTGCTTGTCACATTGGCTCTTTCTTCTGATCGTGAATGGCTATTGAAGCTTTTCTATAAGAAATGCTCTGTTTTGTTCTACGGTAAAAAGGTGTTACTGTTCCCAGATGTTGCCCGGGAGACTCAGAAACGGAGAAGGGCTTTTCTTCTGTTAAAACCTGGGGTGCTTTCTATTGGTGCCACGTTTGTCCTTCGCTTCCCTTGTAAGTGCTTAATTACCTACAAAGCGCAGAAGTATGTATTCTTTTCTCCTCCTGATCTCTCTGCTTTTTTGAATTCTCATCTGTTAGTTGCTTCTATTCCTGAAACTTGAGTCCGTTGAAGTTTTGTAGCCCTTGGAGCGCTGCCCTCACTTGTATTTTCTTGTTTAATATTATTCTTCTAGAATGTTTGTGAATATCGCTTCCCCCAAGTTTTGAAGCTTTGAGGACTAATTATGATCCTTGCATTTTTTACTTTCCTGTATTAATTGTTTCTTTGCTTATTACTGCAAGTATTGTTCTGTACAAGTTTTTCTGCTTGATTTATTGTAAAATGCATAAATAAATAATTAAAAAAAAAAAAAAAAAGAACATAAGAACATAAGATATGCCATACAGGGTCTGACCAAGGTCCATCAAGCACAGTATCCTGTTTCCAACAGTGGCCAATCTAGGTCACAAGTAGCTAACAGTTTCCCCAAAAGACACAGGTTCCACAAGGCTTGTACTGCGGCAAGCAGTAGATATTCTGGGTCCACTTTAATAATGGTTTATGGACCTTTCCTCCAGGAACTTGTCCAAACCTTTTTTAAACCCGGCTACACTAACAGCTTTTACTATATCCTCCAGTAGCAAATTCCAGAGTTTGATTACACGTTGAGTGAAAAAATATTTTCTCTTATTAGTCTTAAATAGGTTACCCTGTAACTTCATTGCATGCCCCCTAGTCTTTCTATATTTTGATAGAATAAACAATCGAGCTACATTTATCCATTCCACTCCATTCATTAATTTATAAACCTCTATCATATCTAACCTCAGCCATCTCTTTTCAAGGTTGAAGAGCCCTAACCCTTTTAGCTTCTCTTCATAGTGGTATCCTTCCATCCCCTTTACCATTTTGGTGGCTCTTCTCTGTACCTTTTCTAATAATACTATATCTTTTTAAGATACAACGACCAGAAATGCACACAAAATTCAAGGTGCGGTCGCACCATGGGATGATACAGAGGCATTATAATATCCTTTGTTTTATTCTCCATTCCTTTCCTTATGATACCTAGCATTCTATTTGCTCTCTTGTCTGCCGCTGCACACTGGGCAGAGGGTTTTAACATATTATCCACGATGACACCTAAATCTTTTTCCTGGGTGGTGATTCCTATTGTGGAACCTTGCATTGTGTAATCTTAGTTTGGGTTTTTTTTTCCTAGGTGCATAACTTTGCACTTGTCCACATTAAATATCATCTGCCATTTGTATGCTCAGTCTTCCAATTTATCAAGATCCTCTTGCAATTTTCCACAATCCTCATGGGTTTTAACAACTTTGAATAGTTTTGTGTCATCTGCAAATTTGATAACCACACTCGTTATTTCCATTTCCAGGTCATTTATAAATATGTTAAAAAGCAGCAGACCCAGTACAGATCCCTGGGATACTGCACTAGTCAACTTTCTCCATTGGGAAAATTGGCCATTTAGCCCAACCCTCTTCTTTCTATGTTTTAACCAGTTCCTGATCCACAATAGTACACTACCTCCTATCCCATGACTTTTTAATTTTGCCAAAGGTCTCTCATGAGGGACCTTGTCAAAGACTTTCTGAAAGTCCAGATACTTTAGTCCTCTCTCTTGTTGTACTGGTTCGCATCCATCCATGACTATCAGATTTGTCTACCCTTTCCTCAGTGGTTTGCTGCAGCCTCCGCTGGTAGCTTTGTCATCATCACTTTGAGTGGTGGTTAGCACGGATACCAGTCTTGCGGGTTTTTGGCATATTCATAAATGACCTGGAAAAGGGAATAACGAGTGAGGTTATCAAATTTGCAGATGACACAAACTATTTAAAGTTGTTAAAACCCAAGAGGATTGTGGAAAATTGCAAGAGGATATTGATAAATTGGAAAACTGGGCATCAAAATGGCAGATGAAATTTAATGTGGACAAGTGCAAAGTTATGCACCTAGGGAAGAACAACCCAAACTATGGTTACACAATGCAAGGTTCCACATTAGGAACCACCACCCAGGAAAAAGATTTAGGCATCATTGTGGATAACATGTTAAAACCCTCGGCTCAGTGTGCAGCGGCGGCCAAGAAAGCAAATAGAATGCTACGTATCATAAGGAAAGGAATGGAAAATAAAACAAAGGATATTATAATGCCTCTATATCGTTCCATGGTGAGACCACACCTTGAATATTATGTGCAATTCTGGTCGCCGTATCTTAAAAAGGATATGGCGTTATTAGAAATGGTTCAGAGAAGAGCCACCAAAATGGTAAAGGGGATGGAAGGATACCCTTATGAAGAAAGGCTAAAAAGGTTAGGGCTCTTTAACCTGGAAAAGAGACGGCTGAGGGGAGATATGATAGAAGTCTATAAATTAATGAACGGAGTGGAACGGGTAAATGTAGATCGATTGTCTACGTTATCAGAATATAGAAAGACTAGGGGACATGCAATGAAGTTACAGGGTAAACTATTTAAGATTAATAAAAGAAAATATTTTTTCACTCAACGTGTAATCAAGCTCTGGAATTTGTTACCGGAGGATGTAGTAAAGGCTGTTAGTGTAGCTGGGTTTAAAAAAGGTTTGGACAAATTCCTGGAGGAAAGGTCCATAAACCATTATTAAGAAGGGATCCAGGATATCAATGCTTGACCCAATACAAGCATTGTGGAACCTGTGTCTTTTGGGGAAACTGTTAGGTACGTATGACCTAGATTGGCCACTGTTTGAAACAGGATTCTGGGCTTGATGGACCTTGGTCTGACCCAGTATGGCATAACTTATGTTCTTATGTACTGCCAGGGACAAACAGCACAGAGGTCTTGGTCCATTCAGAAGCCTCTTGGACCATCAATCAGCTCGAGGCCTGGGCTGTTCATCTGGCTCTATTCTTCTTTCAGTCCCATCTCTGGGGTCAAGTAGTCCAAATACTTTCCAACAAGTCCACCACTGTGACTTATCTCAACAGGCAGAATGGGACCAAATGTCACAGAGTGGCCCTGGAAATGAGCCTACTTTTTCCTTGGACAGAATCCAACCTCCTGGCTCTCTCGACACAGCACATTGCAGGAATGGACAACATTCAAGCAGATTTCCTGAGTCGTCATACCCTGGACCCCAGCGAGTGGGAACCAGCTCCGTGGGCATTTGTGAACATTGTGCATCAGTAGGGTCATCCGGCTTTAGACCTGCTGGCCACCTCTTCCAGTGCCAAGATGTCTCATGGCCTAGACACACTCGTTCAGACCTGGTCCTCGAAACAGCTTTTCTACATCTTTCCTCCTTGGCCATTAATTGGCCATGTACTCTGTAGGATAGAGTCACATTCCAGCCAGGTAGTGCTGGTGGCCCCAGATTGGCCTCAGCATCCATGGTATGCCGATCTCCTTCACCTCCTGCAGGAGGTGCCCCTACCCCTCAGTGTCTGGAGAAGTCTCCTGTTCTCATGGACGACCCAGCTCCTTATTCGCTAACAGCTTGGCTATTGAGCAGATCACTTGCTGTGCAAAGGTTACTTGACACAAGTAGTGGCCACTCTACCATGGGCTCAATTTTCTTCTATCTCACATGTCTACGCCTGTATCTGGCATTTTTTTTCCTCCTGGTGTTCTAAGAGATTCCTCTCCCCTTGGAATGTTGATGTTCCAGACATCCTTTCAATCCTTCAAGACAGATTTTATAATGGTCTCACCTTTAATTCATTAAAGGTGCATATTTCAGCCTTGACATGCTTTCGGGGGCCTCACCATGGATGGTCTCTTGATTCTCATGTAGACATTTCCTGTTTTCTGTGGGGCTTTCACACCCTGAGACCCTCATTCATCCAATCGTCCCTTCTTGGGATCTGTCCTTTAGTGCTTCGCATACTCATCTGTGCCCCGTTTGAGCTTCTCCATAGGGCCTTTCTCAAAGATTTGACTCTCAAAACTGTTTTCCTTATAGCAGTTACTTAGGCACTGCACCTTTCGGAGTTCCAGGCACTTTCTTGCCGGGCTCCTTTTCTATCTTTTTCCTTGGAGCGGGTTATCATTTGAACAGTGTCCTCCTTTCTGCCAACCAAGCAGTTTAGTTTCCTTCCTTTTTTAAGGAGCAGTGTTTGGGGGACATCCTTCACCTTTTGGATATCTGTAGAGCGTTACGCTATTACCTCAAACTAACTCATTTGTTTTGTCTCTCTGATCATCTCTTTGTCCTGACCGCTGGTCCATGAAAAGGGGAGGTCACTTTCAAAGTGACCATTGCGTGCTGGATCGAGCAGACCATTGAGACAGCTTATATTTTAGGGAACAAACCTGTGCCTATAGGTCTTCAAGCACATTCCACGTGGGCTCAGGATACCTCCTGGGCAGAACGCTCGCGAATAGCTCCACTAGTATCTCCTGGGCAGAATGCTCACGAGTAGCTCCACTAGATATTTGCATGGCAGCCACCTGGTCCTTCCTATCTACTTTTGAACGTCACTATCACTTGGATGTCTAAGCTCGAGAAGCAGCTTGCTTCAGAGCCTCTGTCTTGCCTGCAGCAGTTTCTTCCTGCCCTGGAGTAGTTTAGTTATGCTACTCCCCACTAGTCTGGACTGGTCTAGCAGGATGTATTTGGAAGGAGAAATTTTACTTACTGATAATTTCCTTTCCTGGAATCCTGCTAGACCAGTCTAGGATGTTGTCTACCCAAGACTCTTTACGTATCGGTGACATTGTTGTACCCTGCCATGTACATACTTCCTTGGCTTGCGGGTCTTGTTTCACGTTGCCCATTTTATGTTGTTCTTATAAGTGTTATTCATTTAAGAGGTTACTTTTGGTTTGGTATTGTGCTTTGCTTAACTGTTTTGAACTCCTGTTGCTTGTTATGGGTAAACTGAAGCTCCCCTTGGGGGATGGGTTTTTATTCCAAGGGTGATGTCACAAAGCTTCTCAGCTGCTGGCAGGGGGACACAACCCTCTAGTCTGGACTGGTCTAGCAGGATTCCAGGAAAGGAAATTATCAGTAAGTAAAATTTCTCCATCCCTCCCCCTTGACATTTGTGCATGCTGCTAATATACACATGTACACAGCAGGTTTTCTAAAATCCCTACTTACACATGCAAATGGCACGCAACCATTCTAAAATGGCCTCCATGCTATGATTAAAATGGAAAATATAAAAGCATTGCTATTCAGTGCTGCTGATATTAAAACATGATGGCTGCCAACTGTGGCGTTTAATTATCCTCCAGATATTCAAGATTATGTTTAGTAGGGTGTGCTAGGCTTTTGCAGCTAATGATGGGCCATAGCTGCAAAAAGTCATTGTTAGCTGCAAAAGTCCCACGTTATCTGCAGGGCATATTCCAAGCATTACTCCTGCAGATACCTCAGAGAAAATGTCTGGATCATGGGGTGGCAGCTTCGTGGATGCAGCTAACGCCGCCCATTGAGGTGGCTTTAGGTACACCTTGGTGTCTGCATCTTTGGGAATTACTGTGTGATGATAATGTTTGGCATAATCACATCTCGTAGGCATGCACACTCTGCTCTAACCTCACCCACGGCTGCACCTACCACAGAAAATGTCAACATCACGGAAAAGAGCCATGATGTCTGCATTTTTACCACATTAGCTGATACCACAGGGCGATATTTCTAGGGTAGTGCCACGGTAGCAGCTAATGCCCTTTAGTAAACACACCCCTCGATGTCTATATCTGGATAGTGGCTTTCGCTGAATATCTGGACTGCATGGTTGCTATCTGGATAATCGCCACACTTATCTAGAAAATGGCAATTTTTAACTGCTCTCTTAATACATTATATACAGGGTGGCCCAATAAAAGTGAGAACATCTCGTAGCATATAAGTTATTTAAAAATTCAAAAAGACAGATGTAAACGATTGACAAATTAAAAAAAACAAAAGATGGCGACTGGAAATTGTCGCAATAAAGACGTTATATAGCTAAAAAGGTAAATAAGTAAACTATTTAAGCTTTTAATTTACAAGATGTTCTCACTTTTTTTGGGCCACCCTGTAGATTGCAACTTAAAACAGCTTCTTCTTTGGCCCAAGCTAGCTGGATAACTTACGTGGATATCACCTGAAATTGCCACTGTCTGGATATGTGCAGCAATTATCTGGCTAGTGGTTGGCACCATCCTCACTATACCAATGGACTGCCTGGCGTTCTCCAGTTAGGGCCGAGATGGTCTGTGGAGATATTCAGAGATACTATTGGGTCTATTCTGTCCGCGAATAGCAGGGATGGACGCCCCAACGTCCATACCCGCTATTCACCCCCTTGCCTTCCCTGACTAAACCTCCCCATACAAATAAGGAGTTTGTATGGGGAGGCTTAGACGGGGGTGGGAGGGGAAGGTGCAGAGGCAGAGTTTGAGTGGACAGTGGGCGGTCCATGGCCCCAGATGTACAGTGCCGATTTTGAAATCAGCCCTGTATGTCTGGGGCTGGCAGATTGGACGGTGGGCTTATTCCACCCCAGAGCTGGAATGTCCCACTAGACATCAGGGGATGGGAGGCCTGGCCAGCAACAAAAAGGTGAGGGGGTGCAGGTGATTCCCTGCAGCCAAACCCTGACTATGGGAGGCCAGATCGGGGGTCGGGCTGTGGGGAAAGGAGAAAGTGGTCGGTGGCTGGGGATCGCGACTCCTGAATGGATTCTGAATGACTTAGAAACATAGAAACATGATGACATAAAAAGACCATATGGCCTATCTAGTCTGTCCTTCCATATCAACAACTACAACAGCCCCTTTTTACCTTTAGAGATCCTCTGGGTTTGTCCCATGCTTTTTTGAATTCAGTTACTGTCCTCATCTCTACCACCTCCACTGGGAGATTATTCCACGGATCCACTACTCTTTCCGTAAAGAAATATTTCCGCATATCACTCCTGAATCTATCTCCCTTCACCCTCATCCCATGTCCCCTCATAGCAGAACTTGCTTTCAATTGAAAGAGGCTCTCTCCCTGAACATTTATGCCACAGAGGTATTTAAACATCTCAGTCATATCACCTCTATCCCGCCTTTCCTTTAAGGTGTACATATTAAGATCCTTCAGTCTGTCCTGATATGCTTTATAATGAAGCCCACTAATCATTTTAGTAGCCACCCTCTGCACTGACTCCATCCTATTCACATCCTTTTGAAGGTGCGGTCTCCAGAATTGCACACTATACTCCAAATGAGGTCGCACCAAAGACTTATACAGAGGCATTATCACCTCCTTTTTTCTGCTAGCCATTCCTCTCCGTATGCACCCAAGCATCCTTCTAGCTTTTGCCGTCGCCTTTTCTACCTTTTTAGCTACTTTAAGATCATCAGACACAACCACGCCTAGGTCCCGCTCTTCTTTAGTGGACAAAAGTACTTCACCCCTTATACTATATTGCCCCCTTGGATTGCAGCAGCCAAAATGCATGACTTAGCTGGGCAGGGGTCTGTACATGCAGGCCGATGGGAATCGGGTCCTGGCCTGCATGTACATGCCTAGACAAGATTTTGATCCTGCGGGGGCTAGACATGCCCCGTGGGATCAGAATCGAATCTACCTCTGTGCGTCTGGTTCTGACTGGATGCACAGAGGCCGGGATGCACAGTACAGAATGTGCCTCCACCCAAATAGTGTCGCTGAATATCTTAGTGTTCTTATCTGGAAGAAAAGACTTTGAAACCTGATCCCATAATTTAAAACACAGTTAACAGCTGCTGCCTTTTTGAGAATTTTAATATGTGGAATGCTGAGCCATATATAGGGCTATAAAGAAGGTTTAGAGCTACAGAGCTGGCCTTTGAAAAGACCTGAATGGCTGTAATAAATCTCTGACACACCACAAGAAACCTAATAGAAGCACTAGGAGGTCTGCCTACCAGCAACAATCATCCTAATCGGTCCCCTGCAAGGAGCTTTGTAATCAGCGACACTGTGTAGGTGAAACAATGCTCATTTTCAGAGAAGTCTCAGGTTGCTATACACTGCAACTTTCAAACATTTTAAATGCCCCAAAGCCATTTTCTAAATTTAAAATAGCTTAATAGAAAACCAAAACAGTGAGATAACTTGTTTAATAAGTTAGCTAATGTTTCAAAGTGCAGACTGTCAGGATTCCTAAAATCCTTTCTTCAGTTAATATCTATTTTCTTTATTAGCAATTACATGCTTAAGTTTTGTGTATGTCCCTGTTCAGTGACATCACTGCCCCACTGTTCTAATTAAAACCATTTGTCAGATCCTTCCAAAAACCGGTTGTTCAGCTTCTCTTTTGGGGCCTAATGTCACTGAAAAATTGGAAGGTAATTGTGAATTGACATGATTAGCAATGAGAACACATTCCGTTTCTTCTAAGCAGTAAATAAGAGAATATAATGGAGGCAATTATTTCATGTGGAAAAGGTTCAACGCACCCAAACTTTCTCTTTAAAGACTATAAGCACTTGTATTCATTTTATGATATCACTCCCATAGAGAGTTCAAATGACTTTATGGCGCAGTTATATTACTAAACATTAACTTTTAATTCATCATTGCTAAAAAATGTTTAACGTTTATTTCATAAATTGAAACTCCACTTGCACATATAAACTTCTTGTCAATTTCCTATATGTAATGCACGAGAAATAAATAGTAGTTGATCCAACTGTACTTATGTTAGAACTACGATGGCATATATCTTCAGCAAATCGCCATGGTTTAAATCTGCATCGTGATCCACAATCCAATAGGCAAGCCAAGCCCGGCTGGTGGTTTCCCCTCATTGAGAAGCTTCTTCAGGGTTTGTCTTAGAATACCTTCCATCTATGGACTTCATCTCCAGGGCACTGGAGGCTCAATCTATCTTCTGGAAGTAGGCTGAGGCCCCATGAAGGCAGAATACTGGGCTTGATGGACCTTGGTCTGACCCAGTATGGCATTTCTTATGTTCTTATGGTGATTTGCTGAAGATGTAGTAGGTGTTTGGTAAGTTAACTATACTGTAAAGACCTTTCAGCTTTCTATGGGGATGATATGATAGAATGACTACAAGCGCTTATGGCCTTTAAAGAGCATATCCTTACGATTTATGGTTTATTCATTATTTGATATAAAGCCCATCACTTAGTATTAGAGCAGTTTGCAATATTTTTGGTGCTTTGTGTTTGTATCTTTGCAAGGTTTACTTTTTCAATTAGCCAAGCTGGTTTGAATGCTGAAAATGGTTCTTAAAAAAATGTGTGTGGGGGGGGGGGGAGGGGGGTATATGTGTCTAAAAAGCATCACACACTTTTGAGTGATCATCATGTAGTCATTCCTGAGGGCATAGTTTGGATGGAGCAGACTACAGTTGAGATGTTCTTTACAAAATAAGTGTATATGCATATGAAAAGTAATTTTATAGTAAGTCATCTAAGGGGTATGTTTACTAAACCGTCTTAACGTGCGCCCGGCGATAGTGTGCAGGCTGCCATAAAAGGAGTGGGCGTGTCGGTCTTAAAGTAGCAAAATGGGATTATCGCGTGATAACATGCGCTGTGCACATTATCGGGCAAGACGCCGCTAAGCATGTTAGCCTTAAGTAGGCGCGCACACATGCAAACACAGAAACAGAGGTGTAGCACAATGGTTAATACACTGACTGATGGTACAGGGGTGATGAGTTTGATCCCCCAGTGTGCCTATTTATTTATTTACATTTTCTTATATACCACACTATTCTGCATCAGTGTGGTTTACATTGAACAAACTGAAATTACATTGAACAGGGCATTATAACTTGGAGATAACTATTTTACAGGGAACATGGGCTATGGAGGGTTAAGTGGCTTGCCCAAGACCACATGGAGCACCTGTGGGACTAGAAACCCCAGTCCTTCTGGCCCAAGGTTGCTGTTCTCTAGTGGGATTTGAACCCCCAACCTTCTGGCCTGAAGTACCTTGCCCCAACCACTAGGCCACTCCTCCACTCTAGGCCACCCTGTCCAGGCTATACCCATGGTACCTTGCTCCTCATTATACACATTGGCAGGCTGACACTGGCAACAGTGCAAGCAGTGTGGGCTGAGGAAGGTGTTGGCAGCCACCACACACTGGGTAGACAGACACACACTCCCACACCTATGCCAGCATTGTGCAACTATAGAGGCTTTTGGCAGCCCTGGCCACCGCACCAGTCCTGGGCACAGTGCAGGCATGGCTATAGTACGCAATACTGTTGGGGTCACTCCCAGGGTGGTAAACACTGTCAGACACCAGACCTGAAACACACTCCACAGACACCAGAGAGATTGCTATGATACAGCTCAATGAGCAGATTGTGCTTAACCTAGGGATTGCTATCTGCCAGTAATCATAGCAACCTTTTAATATATGTGTACCGTATTCCCAGGTTTAGAGTGGCAGTGCTATGGTATGCAAGTGCTAGTATTGGGAGATGGTGCTGCACACATGGCCCAACATCCTGCCTCTCCAGGAGGCTTTGGATAATGGCGCCTGTGGGTGCGGGTGTTTCTGCCCCTGTTGGCTGCTGCTCTAGGGCAGAGGTTCCCAACTCCAGTCCTGGTGGGCGAAACACTGTTCGGGTTTTCATGCTGTCCCTAATGAATATGCATGGATACATCTGCATACCATGGGGGCGGCGCATAGAAATGCAGCACAGGCATCTTTATTAGGGACAGCATGACGCCTGAATGGAGTTTGTCCCTGCAGGACTGCATTTGGGAAACTCTGCTCTAGGTATTGCACATGTCTATGGTGTCTGTGCTCTGTAGGGTAAAATATAGGCATTTCAGGCATGTTTATGTTATCTGCAATAAAGGTTCCCTCTTTATTACCACGGTTTAGTACTGGATAAAATATGGAGACTGGGTTGGTGGAAGCCACAGCTGGGACTTGAACCTGTGACTTCCTGCTCCTGAACACACTGGCTGTGCTTACTGCACCACACTGTTGCCACAGGGACAGTTCAGTCCCTGGGGATACCATGACTGTTCGTCAGACAGGGCCTGTCTGTTGCAGTGCATGGCACCCACCTAAACAGGGCTAGGCCATGGTCTGCTGTGGGCAGCTGCCACTGCCCCCTCCACCACCAGTACCCCTCTGTTGCCATACTGACATGCCCTTCTGCTGGTGGTGCGTATTCTCAGGCCAGTGTGCCGGTAGGCGGCTGCCTATGGTGTGGGTTCTGGGGTAGGGGTGCCTGCATAGACGTTCACGCTTCCCCCCAGCACTGCCTGCCAATGTTCTGTGCCCTTGGGAGTACCTGCTGGGTACTATCCCCTGTGATACTGTGGGAAGCACACTCGTGCCCATGTTGGGCCCTCAGCAGTTCCTGTCTGGCAGCTCTACTGTTTCAGCATTCCTATGGGCCACCTAGGCATCACCCTAGTCCGCACTGTGGCCCAGCTGCACCACAGCATGTGCTGCTTGCAGCCCTCTGTATCCCCTTTTCCAGCATCTGTCCAGTTGCCCATTCCGAAATGCCCACCCTGGTGTTGTGGGACATGTGCACGCCATAGGAAACCTGTCCAATAGAAAGGGAAAACCCTGATCAGCGCTATTTCACTGTGGGATCATTCACCTTGTATGGGGACAGAGCATAGCCCCTTCCAAAATTGATATCCTTTTTTTGGAGCTTTCCCGGTAGTGTTTTTTGATGTTCCCCATTAATATCACTATTGCCCAGCTTGGTTATGTTTTTTTCCAGTTTGTTCAGGTCATTTTCAATGCTTATTTGCCCTTTTGTTCCGTGCACATGTATCACACTTATCACTTTTTGTAGGTTTCCCTGGCTTTGCTGTACATTGCTGACTTAAATGGTTTCTCTTCCCTTTAAATCTGCTCTAACGCGAGGGTTTCACTCGCATTAGTTTTCAGCCCAGGAATCCACAGCGTTAGTGTGCAGGGAACCTCTCCCCTCCCACTCTCCACCCATTGACTCTCTCTCCCCGCCCCTGGGGAGCCTTTCTCCGCCCTCCGGGAGCCTTTCGCCGCCTTCAGTGCTCATTTGCGCCGCTGAGCACATTAACACGCGATAAGGCACCTTATCGCCCGGTAAAGCGCCATTTACGCATGATAAGGCGCCTTATCGCATGATATCATGACAGCAGCGCAAATAGCGCCCTTTAGTAAACATACCCCTAAGTGGGTGCCTACTTTGAACCTATTTTATAAAGACAAAAAGGCACGGCAAACCAGCAGAAATGGTGACTCGATTGAAGCTGTGGATATTTACACCTACTCAGGAGCAGTTGCAAATTGCTAGTGTGTAAAGTGTGCGTGCCGGGGCATATTTTCTAAACATGTGCATATATGCATCTCTGCCCTTACTCTGCCCAAACTCCGCCCTAGCGCATGACTGCATGTGAGTCGCATATAAAGTATGCACTTTTTGGGCACTGTGCATACATAACCCCTGGTTCCATTTTTAAAGGCCCTTTTATATGTATGAGAAGGTCTTTATGCACAAATCATCTCTATATAAAATGACTCCCATAGATTATATATACCGCATTTACTCAAATGTAATGCGCACCTTTTCTGGCCAAAAAGAGGCTCTAAATTCAGGGTGCGCATTACATTCGAGGGTGCCTTAGATTGGGGGACAAACTGCTGTACACCGGCCCGGTGCCGGTGGCTTCGGCAACGGTGGCGACAAAAACGGCTTCAGTAACAGCGGGAAGGGCGCCGGCAGCCTCGGTAACGGCGGCAACAGCAAGGGGGCCGATTACTGCTGCTGCTGAGACTTCTCTCACCTCGGTGGCACTGAAGATGAGCAGGAGACACAAGTGACAGGAGACTTCCACAGCACCGATTAAAAGGAAAAGCCAAACGAAACCTATGAGAGGCTGGGAACTCCTTCTGCAGCAGCGCCTGAGGAAGTGATGTCAGAGGGGGCGGGTGCTGCAGAAGGTGTTTCCTCCTCTCACAGGTTTTGTTTGGCTTTTCCTTTTAACCGGTGCTGTGGAAGTCTCCTGTCACTTGTGTCTCCTGCTCATCTTCAGTGCCACCGAGGTGAGAGAAGTCTCAGCAGCAGCAGCAGCGATTGGCCCCCTTGCCGTTGCCGCCATTACCGAGGCTGCCGGCGCCCTTCCCGCCGTTACTGAAGCCATTTTTGTAGCCACCGTTGCTGAAGCCACCAGCACTGGGCCGGTGTAGAGCAGTTTGCCGCCGCCATTGCTGCTGCCGTAGCCACCCTTGCCGTTCCCGAAACCGCCTTTGCCACGTGAAAGAGCACTAGGGGGGGGGGGGGTGCAGGGGCGAAGCAGCACTAAGGGGGGGGGGGTGCGGGGGGCGCAGCAGCACTAAGGGGGGGTGTGTGCACTACAATCGCCAGCAAACATTTTTTTAACTTTCAAGCCGTTCACAATAGGGGTGTGCATTACATTCGATGGCGCATTAGACTCGAGAAAATATGGTACATATGCACACTTGCTTGGAGCAGGTGTAAATTTACATGAGAGCATTTGTGCACTTTTGGGGATAGTTCTGGGTGCCTAATTTATAAGGCAAAAAAGGTTCATGTTGCATTTTTTAATAACAGGTGCCCTGTAATTAAATTGCTTCGCCCCCATCCTTCTTTAGGTAAACAGGGCAATAAGTACCTCATTTCCGCAATGCGGGTTCTATCAGTATCAAGACCTGCTAAATATCTGGTACTGTAGCTGACCGGCTGTAGTTTAGGAGAAGTCTGCAGAATGCTTATGAAGTAAAGAGCGAGTGCAGCTACAGCAGGCGGATTAGGGGTGCAATAAGCTGAATATTTCCCTTCTGTCTTCCAAGGTTCCAGAATGCTATTGTTATAGCCTGGCATTTACAATACAACAGTCCCATTGATGTGACATCACTGAAAATCTTTATATAGGATCAGTGTTTTTTTCCCAGCGAAAAAGGTGCTGGTACTCATATGCAGGGCTATCCCTAAAGGGTGTGGTGACAGCCCAGGGACCAACCTTCACAATGCAAATATTACACCGATCCTTAGAACACACCTTTTCTTGGCAAAAGAAAACAAGTCAGACTGTTACAAATGCATGCACAAAAACTACGTGCTCACAGAATACCTTGTCTTGGTAAGATTTGCAAATAATGACTAGAGCCTTGCCAAATACAGAATAAATGACCACATATTAGAAACAGAAAGGTGAAAGCAAAAGCTGAACTGGAAACCTCAAGACGTTGGACTCTGCTTGCAGCATCATGCCAGAGAAATAGAAATGTCGAGATCGATATTCCAAACCTTCAGCCGGCCGGCTAAGGGGAGGCCATCTAGATAAGGATGCTGATTGCAATATTCTGTGGCACTATCTGAATATCTCCATAGAATGCCCCGGCACTTTCTGGTTACTGCAGGGCGCTCCATGGGTAGAGCCAGAGTGTGTCAATGCAATCTGAATGAGTTCCAGTACTTATCCGGCCAGTGTGATAGTGTGTTGGCATTTATCCGGATTGCACTGCTTAGTTCAGATATGCAGCATTGGCTCCTGTCCAGTTAGTACTGTGCAAAATACAAAGATATTGGAGGTGCTACACATTCAGATTCCCAAAGCTGGCATAGTCAAGTCATTAAACCGAAACTGAGAAGTTCTCAGCACGTGTTGTCTGAACTGCCCAAACTCTGTACCCATGACTCCCATATTTTGCAGGAGACGTAGCAGGTGCCTCCACGTCCTCCTGTGGATCTACAGGAATTGGCGGACGACACTGGGTGGCAAGTTCTACATGTGTGTGTGGGTTGTGCAGAGCCTAAGTTCTTTCTTAAATACTTAGCGACCATAAAACAATTTTAACAGATAATGAAAAAGTTGCCTGTACTCAGTACCACCGATGACCCTCCGAAAAAAGAAAGCCCCGCATAGGATACAGGGATTTGGGGAAGCCTTAAAGAGTGCTTCTCACTCTCATTTGCAGAATTATTGTGTTTCATCACAGAAGCAGAGAGACGCACTGAAATCCATCACTTTAACCTTTTTCCTGGCACTACCACAAAAACGCTATTAATTCCTTAACAGTGTTTTTTTTCTTGCTACATGTAATGACTGCAAGACATAAGTATAGTGTCAATAGATTCAGAGTTTGTCTTTGTAGTTTTTTATCTATGTTCCTATACAGGAACATTGCCAAGAAATTGTACGTTCAACCCATGCAAGAGAACATCCTACTAGAACGCAAAAATAACAGATAAATCAAGCAGATACTAGTATGCATGTCTGTCACTTGTGGTAGTCCACAAAGCAAGCTTTGCACTTATCGGAGTGAAGCCGGACCTTGCAGACCCTACACATGACTGTAGTGTTCTTCAAACACATGCAACAGTGTCCCTGCGTGTAGCAGATGCGTTCATGAAGTAACTCCTGTGCCTGCTGGAGATCTTTTGACAAGTTGGCTACGTGATTTTATCTGATTGAATGTTCCTGAATGGCAGTGCCCTTCAAGAGACACAAGGTGATGTCACATCTGAATGTCAGATGATCCATGTCACTTCCATGAAGGTGAAAGTGTATTTTCCAAGCAGCCACAACAGATACGTTGAGGACATTTGTGAATAGTGGCCACCACCATTTCTTTCCACGAACAGATGGCCTGTAGCTTGCTAAGAGCCTGTCCATGAGATCCACTCCACCCATTCCTTCATTATAGTGCTTCACCACAAAGGGTGAAGCAACATCTGATGTACCCTTGACTCGGCGACATGTGGTTTGAAGTGGGTCATGTGTGAGATTGTTGCTGGCAATGCAGACAACAGAATTGTCATGCCACTTTGCTACATAGACTGACCCATCACATCGGTAATCATAGTCCCCTCGCTGGCCACTCTTCATGTCCTTTGTATTTCGAAGTTCTTTGTGTGCTCCACCGGTTCTCAGTTCCCAAATTGTTCCTGTAGCTGCAACATTTCTCTCTGCGAGTGACTTATCAGTGCATAACTTGTAAAAGAATTATCGAAGAACAGGTGGTGATGAATTACTTCTGAATGCATTTCAATAACATCAACCATATGGTTTATAACCCTGGAACCCAGAGGTTCCATCGAATGCATAGAATGTTCTCGTCCGGTATACAGTTTAATGTTGTAAGGGTAGCCATCGATGCCACACATACACCACCACTTAAAACCAAATCTAATTGGTTTTCCTCTTATAAACATTTTCATGCTGTGGCAGCCAAAGTATGGAGTCATAGACTCGTCAATACTCAATTCATGGTGGAAAAACCCAAACTGCACCAAATTTGCGTTGACGGCAGTAATAAGTGGAACAACCTTAGCCGTCTTGCCGCCTGCTTTGAGTTCAGCATTGTCAGCCAAGTGAAAGTATTTTTTGATGGTCTGATACCTCTTGCTGCTCATGGCCTCACGGACAATAGGCACGCCTAGATCTTGCTGACTGCTCCAGTAGTCTGACTCCTGTGGCAGGGCATGATAGCCAGACAACAGCAGGATTCCCAGAAAGCAACAAATTTCATCCACTGTGACTTGAAACTGACTGTCGTTTTTATCTCGGTTAGCGTAAAGGTTGCTTTGCGTTACAATTTCCGTCAGCATTTTGTCATCGAATATAAGGCTCCATATAGAAAATGGAGAAAGCGACAACAGAACAGGAAAACTGTCAGATAAATGACTTGGCACCAGTGATGAAATTACCTTAGTGAACTTTGTTGACTTTTTCCACTGAATTGCCTGTTTCTGTTTCAGATACTTATTTACACGTTTTTGCTGGAGTGGCTGCTTTCATCTTCACTACTAACACTCTTATCTTCGTCTGTCTCATCTGCTATCACTTCCAGTTCGCCAGCAGTTTCAAAGGGGTCATCACTGTTCAAATTGTCAGGAACATCTTCAATATCACTGTCAGCTGCAGAATCACCTGCAGATGGCGGCAACACAATGATGGTGTCGGACGAGTTAAACCAGGGGTCTCAAACACGCGGCCCGCGGGCCGCATGCGGCCCGCGGGAGAAGGTTGTGCGGCCCGCGACGGCTTCTGCTGCTGCCGTTGCCGCCGTGGCAACGGCAGAATCGACGGTCAATTTTAAAAAAATAAAAAACTGGCTTCTGCTGCTCTGTCCTGCGGCCCGTTCCCCTCTGCGCGAGAGCCCTGAATGTGCTTCCTCTGCGGCGTGCTTTTCAAGCCGCGAAGGGAGTATTTCCCTCTCGCGAGGCTTGAAAAGTGAATAGGCTTAAGCCGCGCGAGATGGAAATACTCTCTTCGCGGCTTAAAAAGCACGCCGCAGAGGAAGCACACTCAGGGCTCTCGCGCAGAGGGAAAGGGGCCGCGGGGCAGCTGATTTTCTGCTGCAGCAGCAGCAGCAGAAGCCAGGTTGTTCTTGTTATTTACCGGGGGGGGAGGGGGGGTGTAGGACTGGAAATGGGCTATTGGCAGGGGGGTGTAGGACTGGAAATGGGCTATTGGCAGGGGGGGGTGGGTATGACTGGAAATGGGCTATTGGCAGGGGGGTGTAGGACTGGAAATGGGCTATTGGCAGGGGGGGTATGACGAAATGGGCTATTGGCGGGGGGGTTATGACTGGAAATGGGCTATTGGCGGGGGGGGGTGTGTGGAAATGGGCTATTGGCGGGGGGGGGGGTGTAGGACTGGAAATGGGCTATGGTGGGGGCTAGGACTGGAAATGGGCAGGTGGGGGTTAGGAAGGACTGGAGGTGGGCTGATGGGGGGAGTTAAGACTGGTAATGAGCTATGGAGGGGCTGACTGAAATGGGGTAATGGGGGTTAGGGCTGGAAGTGGGCTATTGGCAGGGGGGGTTATGACTGGTAATGGGCTATGGGGGGGGGTAAGACTGAAAATGGGGTGATGGGGGGGTAAAACTGGAAGTGCGCTATGGGGAGGTTAGGACTGGTAATGGGCTATGGGGGGTCTAGGACTGGTAATGTGCTGGGGGGGTTGCTAGGACTGGAAATGGGCTGAGTGGAAGGGGGCTTGAACTGCAAATGGCTGATGGGGAGGGGGGCTTGGAATGGAAATGGGCTGTGAGGGGAGGGAGCTAGGATTGGAAATGGGCTGATGGGGGGCTAGGATTGGAAATGGGCTGATGGTGAGGCTAGGATAGGACTGGAAATGGACTGATGCAGGGACTAGAAGGGAGCGGATGCTGGGTGGGGCTGGAACTAGAAGGGAGCTGATGTTGGGGGAGGATTAGAATGGGATGGAGCTGGGAAAGTGAAATGGAGAGGGGAAAAATATTTTGTCTGGGAGAGAAGACAAATCTACAATTGGCCAGGTATTGTGAGAGTAAGTGGGGATTGAGGATGGAGGGGTAAAATTTGAGTGGATGAAATAGGAATTGGGAAAGAGAAAAAAGGAGAAAGATTAGTATGTTAAAGCAGATGTAGAGAGAGAATGGAAAAAAAACTAGGAGAGAAGAAAGGGCAAATGGAAGCAGACGATGGAGAGTTAGCAGAAGACATGAAGAAACCAGAAGAAAGTGGCTGGAACAATTGCAACTGAAAAAAATGCACAAAAGGTAGAAAAATATCTCTTTATTTTGAATTTATTAACTGGAATATGTCAGCTCTGGGAAATGTGCATCATTAATGTTTGCGCTTTGTTTAGTACAAGAGGAAATTAATTTATAGTTTTATTTCTACAGTGTTGTTGTACATTCCAAGTTTGGCTTTTGGGGTTCCCAGTTTAAGTATTGTCTTCTTGTTTCTAAATCTTTTAGTCTTTCTTTATCCATACTCATTAAAGAGGCATGTTTACTAAAAGTTAGTGTATGGCAACATTATGCAAATATTTATGCAAATGAGGTCCCTTATGCAAATGAGGCCCCGCGTCTTATGCGGCCCCCGGGTTACTTTACAAGTCCTCATTTGGCCCTCAAAGCAATTTGAGTTTGAGACCCCTGAGTTAAACGTTCCACAGTTGACATAGCATCTTGGACTGTAACTGCCCGATGCATTTTGCTACATATATAGGAACATGAGACATATACATAAAATTTACCCCATCACAAATAAAATAAAATGTGAGTGCACCTGTGCAACATGACCAGGCATGCCTCGTACACAATGATCAGCGTCAAAATGTAAAACAACCAAGTATCTCAAAATTATAACTGCTAAATTTGACTTACCCTCATAATGTAAAAAATGTGAAAATTTAAGTGAAATTAAAACTGTTGTGCAACTGAGACCATTTAATGTTTGCACCACTGTTAAATATGACATCACCACTTGTTCACATTCTGCAAAGAATATTTGTATTCGAAAATCGCGTACATAAAAAATAGGTAACGTTTGTCATGTTCCCATATAGGAACATTGCCGGGAAAAAGGAAATAGTACAGAAAGATCTCCTATTAAACACTATTTTCTATTAGGCAGGGAAGTAAAGAGGATGGTCTAGTAATATTTAAATTGGTGATGATCACCCTACTACAAGGAGGTTGCATAAGCATGGCTTTGCAGGATCTGATATGTTAGGGCACATCTTGATTTATTGCGACTGCAGTGTTCTCAAAGATAATGTGCTTTTGGCTGGGGGAAGGCAGCATTTGTCAAGTTCACATCTACCTACCATGGAGTGCAGTTCTGTCTAGAGACACATGTGAAGGCAATTTCATCAAAATACGGCGTCTCAGCAGGGCACAAGGGGTAGCAACCTGTAGGGGCAAGAATGCATCGGTTCACAATGCTGACTGATCATTCATGCATGTCATTCTGGCTTCATACCAGCTTACAGGAAATACCATTCTTCCATCAATACACATGTTTCTATAGTCCATTTATATTTATAAAACTGCATCCATAGCGACATAGTTAGTTTGGATGAAAGACAACTGGGGTATATTTACTAAACAGCGGTAGTGGCTCCATGCAATATCGTAACTGCGGCCCCATTGTAAACATACCCCAGTTATAAGCCCATTCAGTCTTTCATCAGCTCACACTGTTTACCATTGTTAGTGTGCAACTCTGGAAATATTTTAGCATTTTAGGAGATCCAGCAGTTTCCCTCTGTTTGTTTAGGTTTCTGGTTAAGTCAGAACTTGTCTCTATTAATCCTTCATTCACAAATACCTTGGCTTTTCCTCATTTTACATCCCCTCCTTCTATCTAATCCAGTCTTTGTGTTGACAGTTCTTGGCTAGGGGTCGTACACTGCAACCTGATAACACATGAACCTTGAATCTGCTGCTGTGAGACTTTTCATCAGTCGCAGCTTTCTAATGCTCCCCCTTTATGCATTCTAGTACTATTAGTGCTGTTGGCAAACGGGAGAAGCAGGGGCAATGAAAATCACAATGCATTGGGATGAGCCTCCACAAGAGGGTCACATCACATTCCCGAGTCAAGCACATATATTTCAAAGTTAGAAATATGAAAGACTAAACTTACTAGGCAGCAAATAATGGGGGGTGGAGGGAGGGAGGAGGTGACAGAGGTATATAATACCCTTATAGCTAATGTCCAACTCTGTAACAATATATAATTGATGAAGCTGGGGAGAGAAAATGGAATGGGTATTTTGCTACTTTACTGAGCGCTAGATGTTAATACGTTCTGAATTTTTATTTGTGTTTAGCTCACGCCTGTTCTCCAGTAGTTTAAGGTGAGTTATATTCAAATATGGTAAGTATTTCCCTATCCCCAGGGGTCTTATAAGCTAAGCTTTCACCTGAGGCACTGGAGGATTGAATGACCTGCACAAGGCCATAAGGGGTATCAGTGAGATTTTCACTCTGGTTACCCTAGTCCCAGCCTGCTGCTCTCACCACCAGGCTACTCCTCCACTCTGATGGAATGATTTGCTGCAATTGATTTCAGAAGTATCATTAATATTCAGGGACTTGCTGGTATTAGAGGATCTTAAGTTTAAGTTTATTGTGTTTGATATACTCTCTCTGGCCAGACAAGAGATGTTGAAGTGGTTTACATAGTTCATCAAATAACAAGGGAGTACATTTATAATCAATATTCAAATAAAACAATAAATATGAAAAACCATGGACTGGACACATGGGGCCCGATTCTGTGCCACGAATAACGGTGATGGACGTCCCCAGCTATTCGTGCCCTCTCCCGCTGGCATCTAGCTTCCCCACCGGTTATATGGGGAAGT
Organism: Ichthyophis bannanicus; assembly: GCA_033557465.1. Taxonomy (NCBI): domain Eukaryota; kingdom Metazoa; phylum Chordata; class Amphibia; order Gymnophiona; family Ichthyophiidae; genus Ichthyophis; species Ichthyophis bannanicus. Next base: position 110,831,211 of record CM066047.1, on the reverse strand, counting down.
TAGATGGGTGCGGGAAAGGAGAGGATTGGGGGCGGTGTTAAGGCGGACAGTGGGTGGTCGCCAGCCCCGGACATACAGAGCCAATTCTAATGTTGGCACTGTACGTCCGGGGCCAGTGACCTGAACGGGGAAGTTATTTCACCTCCAAGGTGGAATAACTTCCCTGGATGTCAGGGATCGGTGGGCCCGGTGCTGGGAAAGAGTGGCAGGGTCAGAGAGCATTCCCCACAGCCTGATCTTGGCCCTGGGAGGCCAAATCAGGGATTGGGCTGCGGGAAATAAACTGATTGTTCTGGTGGCCAGCATCACAGCTTTTAAATGGAGCTGTGATGCCATGGCAACTGGACGCCATGGCGCCGTGGCTCCATTTAAAAGCCCTAAATGAGTTAGTTGGGCAGTGACTACATGTGCAGGCTGGGCTGAATCGTAGTCCTGGCCTGCACATACAGGACTGATCACGATTCTGATCCCGCCGGGCTAGACGTTCCCTGTGGGAACAGAATCGCGACCCACTCTGTATGTACGGTCAAACCGGACGTACAGACAGGGTGTATGTCTGGAATGGAATGAGCCCTATGAAGAATAAATTACAAAATGCTCTATAGTGACCCACCACAGGTAATCCCTTAGAGAAAAGAGGCAACAAGGAAGACAAAAAGACATCACAGGTCATATAATCAACCGCTGTTCATATACAGGGCATCCTTCCCTAGCTCCAGTGAGGTTGTCAGGTCAAAGCATTGTAAACGCTAGAGGAAAGAGAGTCTTTGAATTTCTCATAATTGGCCTTACATCTAATATCAGGAAGGAGCCTGTTCCAGAGTAATGGGGCCATATAGGAAAAAGGAAGATTTCTGAGCTAAATGGCTCTGAATTTGTCATCTGGAGGGCAAACTTAAGGAATAAAGTTGAGACGTTCTAACTGGACAATTGGAAAAATAAGGAACTGAGGCCAAATAAAGAGGTTGTCCCCTTTAATATGCTCTGGGCATCAGTAAAAGAATTTTGAATTGAATTTTAGCAACCGCCAGTAACCAGTGTTGGTCATATAATAAAAGTGTAACATGGGAAATCAACTGACCCCATAGAGCAACCTAACAGCTATGTTTGCAATAGTTTGCATCCTTTTCTGTAAGGTGTCATTAAATGCTATGGGTGTGGAGGGCTCTAGGCAAATGAATTGTTTCAAGAAAGTATTGGATTTAGCGCATGCCTTTTCTCAGAAGTTCAAGGCAATTTGCATTCAGGTTCTTTACGTATTTCCCTGTTCCCAGAGGGCTTAACATCTAAGCCTGTACCTGAGGCAATAGAGGTGTAAGGGACTTGCCCAAGATCCCAAGGAGCAGCCACTGCTGGAATCATTAGGATATTCCAGGATGGCAAGCCCTCTACAATTAATAAGCAGGCCTACTTAGCAAGCAGTCAATACATTGGACCTGATGTTTTCGGTTTTACTGGGAAAGTGGCTTTATGAAGTACTGACATTTCTACCTTACTTGTCCTTTGCTCTGATTATTATGCAGTCTAATTTGATATTTGGGCAAAGCTGAAGAGCCAAAAATACAGAAGGTCTGTTCTAAAGATAGGTATAATACTGCTGAGTTTTTGAAATCAATAATATCTATTCTCACAGAATATGGCCAGGTAGAGCTAGTAAAATTAGTGGGTGTGAAATGCTGAGACAAGAGAGTTGGTGGATGAATTGATCCCAATGAATCAGGTTTCTATGGAGGCAAACCACAGGAAGTTGCCTGCCCCTTAGTTCTCAAGAGAACTGCAGTTGTTAAAACAGAAACAGAAGGGTACGTGGACATGGCAGAAAATGAGTACTGCAGAGAAAATGGAGTTACTTACCTGTAACGGGAGTTCTCCATGGATAGCAGGATAAGTCAGCCACACTTGGTGACGCTACCCGATGGCACTGAAATGGAAGTACTCTCCATAGCTCAGAAGGGCTTTTCGCCCTTCTGAGCATTGGCCAACTGGCCCCACCCCCTGCCCGCCCCTAGCTATCCAGTAAGTCACTAGCTGAGCCTTTTGCCGCTAGGAGGAGAGCACCTGGACGGAGGCCGACCCCTTCCCAGGGAAGGTGGGTGAGTATGTGTAGCTGACTTATCCTGCTGTCCATGGAGAACTCCCATTACAGGTAAGTAACTCCGTTTTCTCCTAGGACAAGCAGGATGAGTAAGCCACACTTGGTGACTCCCAAGCTTCCATCGCTGTAGTGGATGGGGGAAGGCCGAGATCAGGCACCTTTCCAGGGCTAGATGTCTATTGGTGTGCCCTGGAACCCTTACCATATACCTTAGGTAGGCAACACAGTAGTTCACCTGGTGGTGGTGCCAACATGTACGTGCAGCTTGCAGTGATAATGGGCGTTCGGCCCTAGGATGCCAACGTGTAAACCTGCAGTCCCGATTTGCGTATGTGCCGCAGCAGTGATTGTGAAAGAATATGCTGTGATGCAATTGGAAGCTCTACAAGAGTGGTGAGCGGCAATAATATGAGCGATGCAATTGGAGCATTAGCACCGCAACTCTCCTGAGTCATGGGTCAGCTCATGGCCTGGTCAGGTGTGACTGGAGCATTAACACCGCAACTGTCCTGAATCATGGGTCAGCTCATGGTCTGGTCAGGTGTGACCAGGCAGGAGGTAGCAGTCTAGCCTTGAGACTGCCAGGCGATGCGTTTGGCCATATTGCATGTAGTCTGTCCCAAATTGGAACCTTCACACCACAACGGCCATGGGGCAGTTCATGGCCAGGTGTGCCCATGTGGGAGGTGGCAGTCTAGACCTTGAGATTGCCAGGTGATGTGTGTAGTGGTAGCGGGTGGCCCTGCCGCAGTACGGGCCGTAGCGTGGCGTGTGGTGGTAGTAGGTGGCCCTGTCGCAGTACGGGCCATAGCCTGGCGGGGGACCTTTTGGGGCAGCTAGAGTCCTGTGTTTGCCCTTGGCATTGCTTGCGTCCCTAATTGTGCCCCTGGCCGATCTGGGCAGGTGGAGGTGATTGCAGAATGGGACCGGGTGGCACGCTTATGTGACGAAGCGTAGGGTCCCTTGTTTCTGGTGCGCTGCTTCTGGTGCGCTGCTTCGTGTATGTCCTGGGCATGCGGCTGTTGATCAGTGTGGGTGGGAGTTAGAGACCCTGATGCACAAATGCCGGGTTGGTGTGGAGGGCCGATCCCACCTCCAGGAACTGTAGGTGGGGTGACACGTGTGGAAGATGCGACCAATTCGTGTGTGCTAGCAGGTAAGCTAGCAGGGTGTGCAGTTCGCTGCTGCCCGTGGCCAACGCGGTCGCCAGGGGAGAGGTTCTTGTTCTGGGTTTCGTTGCTCTATTAGACCGAGCAATCGCTAAGAGGCTGAGGTCGAATTGCTGCTTGAGCAAGACCAATGTATATGTACCTGGAGTCCAGGTCCTAGAGGATGGTGAGTGCAGGTATGGGGCAGTCACCTGTGCTAGGCTTTAATCGGGAGCCCATGGCTTTCCCGGACCTGAAGGGAGGAACCAGTCCCTGCCTTGAGAATCTTCCCTGCAGGATAGATTGTGGCTGCGCTTGCCACGGGTGAATTTCCGTGGGCTGGACCAGCTGAGTGCCTCGTACAGGGTGCTGAGTGCCTCGTACAGGGTGAGGCCTTTGGGCCTCTGTGGAAAATGTGGGTGGCAAGGTGAGGAGGGAGGTTTGCCTGGTGGTCTGTTGGAGTGTCTTGGATATGAGTGGGGACCATGAACTAGAGACCACGCTAGCCAGATACCTGGAAGTTGTCCGCGGAGGTGCTGCGGTGGGATACATTGAAGGCATCTGCGGAGGTGCTGCGATGGCAAACTCTTTGGGCCGAGGAGGGAACTGAGCAGAAGGGTTTTTGACCTCTGATCACCCTTGTGTGTTCGCTGTAGTCTGCATGTCGGCTCAAACTGAATTCCTGGACAGGAGGGAATGTGTAGAGCGGGTACTTGTGCATTGGCGGATGATATGAGTTTTCCAGTTGGGAATGTGAGAGCCCATTCCCCATGCCCATTGGCATCGAACAAGGATGATTGGTTGTCCCTGTGTATGAGGGTACTCATGCAATAAAGGTCTAGGTAGAAGGACTTCGGTGCCCATTGGGGCATCCATGCATCACCACGGCCGTAGTGCTCCTCCCATCCCAAGGCGTATATGGCCATATACCTGTGGCCTGTGGGGTAGGGACTGAGCACTCCATCTGCTTGGTGGGAGGGAATGCCATGAGGCGTTGGTCCCAGTGGTGTCAATGTCTGGTCCAGTGAATGTCTGGATTTGGGAGGGCCGACCTAGTGTGTGGCTTGTGCAGGTTGATGGTTTGCCGACCGCAGTTCGGGGATATAGATATAGAAAGGCCCCAGCGGGGAACCTGAACCTGTGACACTCCCCACATATATGCACCAGTTACGTGGAAGCCACACAGTGCTGCCTTGCTGAACTGCAGCTCAAGCCTCTTGATGGACTGCCCTGTTGAACCGCAGCTCGAGCCTCTCACTGGGAGGACGGGGAGAGTAGCTGGTTGTCTGCACCAGGCGAACATTATGGAGCTACGGGGAAGAAGTCTGTATCGGTAAGGTAGCCCTGCACCTGAAGGCACCAGTGTCCCCTGTGCCTGTTGGATGGGGATGTATGTGTCCTGTAGGTCCAGAGTTGGTTTCATGAGATGCTGGGGTGGACGGCTCTCTGGATTCTCAGGGAATCGGAAAGTTAGGAGTCGAACTCAGTTTGGATAGTCTAGACGCCGGGCGAGACAGCATTTGAGCAGTCATGCAGGGGAGCAGATGGGGGGATATTCTTCCTGGATGATCTGAATGGCTATATATATATATATATATATATATATATATATATATATATATATTTATTTATTTATTTATTTTTTGTTTGTTTTTTTGTTGGAATACGGACATTAAGGGAGGCCATCAGGCTGCCCTCTTCGTGTGTGGCATGGAGGGCACCTACTCATTGCTTCCCCTCCGAGGACCATAGGGGTGCTCTGTGGGGAGTTTGCCATGAATTGGAGGTGATGAGGCTTTAGAGGCCCTAGCCTGGGAGTTGGAGGCAAAGCTCCTTGTGAGAGGACAGAGCGCTAACCATGAGGCTGCCTTACCATCCTGTACCTGTGGGTCAGTGCATGATACAGGGCTTGCCGACCCCTTGGGCCGGAAGATCGAGGTGCTTTCATGGCTCCCCGGGTGGTATGTTTGCTCCCTGGGTGTTACGCCTTGGTGAAGGCAGCGATGCCCTCGATATCCCTCATCGATCAATATGAGGGAGGCATAAGAACATGGAAATAAGATATGCCATACTGGGTCAGCACAAGGTCCATCGAGCCCAGTATTATGATGGCCAAACAAGGTCATTTGTCTCCCTGAGATACAATGCTTGTAACGGTCAAGCAGTGATATGCCTCCATGATGTAATGCTCCAGGAGGAGAGCCGGTTAGCTCCACAACAAGGGAATAACAGATGGGGGTGGGAAAACAGACCATATGGTCCTTCCCAGTTATTAAGTGAGAGCATTACCTGCCCAAGGTCTATTGGTTCCCCAAGTCAGGCCATGTGTCCATTCAAGTGGGGATAACAGTAGGGGTTTTCCCTTAATTTCAGGCGCCTAAGCTGATGTGTTTCACCTCCAAGGCACCAGCAGCTCCTGAAGCCCAATGATGATATCAGAGCTCCTTTTTGTGCTAGTGCCCCGAGTGGCAGTGATGATATCATAGCTCCTTTCTGTGCTAGTTCCCCCAGTGGTCGCACCTTAAGGGTAAGCTCGATCACTCTCTGGCGGAGCTGCCGGCGCGATGGCTCAGGTGCTTGAGAACTTGTAGGTACATAGGCTACTCCTCTGCAGGATGGAGTCTACTGGTGCTAGGTTGCTGCCCTTAAGTTGGCTGCTCCCTACAAGGCATCTCTGAGGTTGCTGCCCTTAAGTTGGCTGCTCCCTACATGGCATCTCTGAGGCTTCCCTGAGGCCGTAGGACCCTGCCCATGGCAGCTTGATACCCGTCTGATGGGCTCCAGCTTGGACTCACCAAAGCCCCCCAGGGATTTGGATACTTTATTCAGCCTAGGGAAAGGCAAGGTTTTGAACCTAGCTTTCCTGGCTATTAGCCTCCTGCTCAAACTTGAACTACCCTGCCAGTGCCTCTAATCTCTAGTGCTTTGAAGCGAGGGCTAAGGAGTAGGCATCGGGAGAGCTGTGAGCGTCAAGGAAGGCGACCACCTTCCATTGGGGCAAGCGCCGCAATCTCAACGAAGCACAAGTTTGGCCTCAACGCAGGAAGAGGGGCTGTCCCACTGCTATGAAAAATCCTTGGCCCCCATAGTGGCAGCAGATGTAGGAGGTCGCAGCTGACTCGATCTGGGTGCAACAACTCGTGGACCTGCATCTCACCTCCACGTTACAGCTGAATGAAGGCTTGCCCTCGGTGATTCCGGCGCTGTGGTGAAGTTCCTCTGTACTGACAGGGCCTCACAGATATACCAGGCTTCAAAAGCATACACCAAGCGAATTGGCAGCTACTTCATATGATGACAGTATAAAGCGCGGTACCGCCCCTGGATTCCCCCGATGTCATGGCATCAGCCAAGGGTGCCGTGGGGGTGGAGTCAGAGGGAGCCAATGGCACCATTCATGGTGGAGCCCAACCTGATAATCAGAGGCATCTTGGCGCCAAAGCAGGAGGTGATCCGTGCTCGGTTGAGGTCGAGCAGGCCTCTCTGGTGCCGCTATGCTCAGTCGGTGGTCAGTGGGCCGCTGCTGCCGCTGCATGCACGGATACGTGGAGTTTAACACAGAATCGCCTCTCCTCAGTGCGGATAAGAGGCTTCACTGGTAGCCATGGTGCCAGCCAATGGCTACATGGGACCAGAGTTTGTAGGTGTTGCATCCGGGGTTTGGCGTGGTGCCAGTCAATTGCGTCGAGGGGTGAAGCAATGTTGAACTCCCTTCCTGCTTCTTTGAGGTGCGGCTTGGAGGGCAGCACGGAGGAGCAAGATGGCTACCCCCATGTCCACACGTGTGCGGAAGGTCTCCGGAGTGACAGGAGAGTGGAGGCCGGGTACGGAGGCCTTCTTAGGCATGTACTGGGCTGCCGCGAGGCTTCCACATTCAGAGCTCCTGGGATGCCGTATCTTAGGAGGGTGTCAATCATTGAAGCCTGCTGCGTCGATCGTTTAAGCCTGCGGCTGGGGGTGGAGGCCCTTAGGCATACCCTGAGTGGCGGCAGAAGCTGGCGGCGGTGCCCCTCGAAGGCACGTGAATTGCGTGCCCCTATGTCCGTGGGCAGCGGTACCGATAGGTATTTCATGCCATCTGCTGGGAGCATATGGCTGGTGGGAGTTCAATTCAACCCACTAGAAGTTCTCTTTCCAGTAGAGGGGTTTTTAGCCCATGGATCTTCGGTTGAGAGGCAATCTGAAACAAGAAGCTACTGGACAAGCATTAATGGTAAGTTAAAATTGATATATACATACGCTATAAGATGAGATTTGTTCTTAGGTGTTTTAAAGAGGTTAAATTTCGGTGGAGAGTAGAAAAGTCCGTCTTGCTGGCAAGGCAGAAGAACTGGAAACTGGATAGCTAGGGGCGGGCAGGGGGTGGGGCCAGTTGGCCCATGCTCAGAAGGGCGAAAAGCCCTTCCGAGCTATGGAGAGTACTTCCGTCTCGGCGCCGTCGGATGACGTCACCAAGTGTGGCTGACTCATCATGCTTGTCCTAGGAGAACAAACAGTCGTATAAAATCTCTGCAAGAAAATATGCAAGAGCAATCCAGGATTCAAAAAAAGTCTTTAAGTCACATCAGATTCATTAGAATAAGGATAATGCTAGAAAGGAGAGCCAAGGTGGTTCAAGGTGTTGACGCCCTGGCATACCATAAGCTTTACATCCCTCCTGGCTTTCAATATCTATTGTTTAGCTTTGAATGCCCTGCTCTTTGCTGCCCCCCAGAAGTTGTTGCCCTAGGTGACCACCTAATTTTCCTAATAGTTGGTTCGGCCCTGCTAGAGAGTTATTTGTGTGGGTAAAAAGAGTCACTGTGAGTTCAAGTGATCTAAGCAGCTTGGAAATCCCTCAGCCTCTTTGTGATGCTTTTGCAAGGCCCTTCCAAGATAATTTTATACAGTTGGATTCAAGTGTATGTGATGTGATCTACATTTGGAGACTTATCCCAAATCATTGTGATCTTCCTTGTCCCTGCTTTCTCCCATTTGCCAACAGCACTACTAGTACTGGAATGCATGGTGTTATAACTCTTGGTAAGCTACTAATGGAATGTGAAGCCCTGGTTGTTCAGATGTGATAAACCACCAATATGCTAGGAGAGACTCCAGTTAAATTAGTTCTGATGGGGACCTCTGTCTCGGTTAGTTTTCTTTATCTTTATTGGAGGACTTAATATACTGTATTTTCATGCAAGTAACAGGTCGGTTTACAGAGTACAAATAAACTGCAAAATATAGAAAAAGAAAGGAACTCCATATTGAAATAGGAAAGAGTAGCCCAATCATACAACAAGGGGAGAGGGTAGGGGGAGAGAAGAGAGAAAGCAGGATGTGGAAGGTCAAAAGCTAACTGAAAAAGATGTTTCTTGAGCATGGATTTCAATTTTTGAAAGGAGAGTTCAAGGCAGAGTTAAGAGGGCAATGTGTTCCAAAGGGCAGGGATGAGAAAGAAGAAAGTTATGGGTGGACTCCTGGTGAGCTTGTGAGGCAGGGGGAAGGTGCAGATGGTTAGCGTGGATAGTGCAAAGAACACGGTGTGGGGAATGGAGGTGGAGAATATCTGAGAGGTACAGAGGGGTGCAAGTGTGTAAGGCCTTGTGAACCAGGGTGAGTATTTTATACTGAATCCGGAACTTGAGAGGAAGCCAGTGGAGGTGGATAAGATGTGCGGTGATGTGGTCAGTACATGATGCATGGGAAATAGAAACATAGAAACATGATGACAGAAAAAGACCACAAGGCCTATCTAGTCTGTCCTTCCATAACAACAACTACAACAGTCCACTTTTTACCTTTAGAGTTCGTCTGTGTTGGTCCCATGCTTTTTTGAATTCAGTTACTGTCCTCATCTCTACCACCTCCACTGGGAGACTATTCCACGGATCCACTACTCTTTCCATAAAGAAATATTTCCGCATATCACTCCTGAATCTATCTCCTTCACCCTCATCCCATGTCCCCTCGTAGCAGAACTTGCTTTTAATTACACTCAACGTGCTTTTAATTACACTCAACGTGTAATCAAACTCTGGAATCTGTTACCGGAGGATGTAGTAAGGGCTGTTAGTATAGCTGGGTTTAAAAAAGGTTTGGACAAGTTCCTGGAGGAAAGGTCCATAAACCACTATTAAAAAGGGACCCAGGATATCAATGCTTAACCCAGTACAAGCATTGTGGAACCTGTGTCTTTTGGGGATATTGCTAGGTACGTATAACCTAGATTGGCCACTGTTGGAAACAGGATACTGGGCTTGATGGACCTCGGTCTGACCCAGTATGGCATGTCTTATGTTCTTATGTTAATTGAAAGAGGCTCTCTCCCTGAACATTTATGCCACGGAGGTATTTAAACATCTCAATCATATCACCTCTATTCCGCCTTTCCTCTAAGGTGTACATATTAAGATCCTTAAGTCTGTCCTCATATGCTTTATAATGAAGCCCATTAATCATTTTAGTAGCAACCCTCTGCACCGACTCCATCCTGTTCACATCCTTTTGAAGGTGCGGTCTCCAGAATTGCACACCATACTCCAAATGAGGTCGCACCAAAGACTTATACAGAGGCATTATCACCTCCTTTTTTCTGCTAGCCATTCCTCTCCGTATGCACCCAAGCATCCTTCTAGCTTTTGCCGTCGCCTTTTCTACCTGTTTAGCTACTTTAAGATCATCAGACACAACCACGCCTAGGTCCCGCTCTTCTTTAGTGGACAAAAGTACTTCACCTCCTATACTGTATTGCTCCCTTGGATTGCTGCAGCCCAAATGCATGACCTTACATTTTTTAACATTAAATCCCAGATGCCAAATTCTAGATCATTCTTCAAGCTTAGCTAGATCCCTCCTCATGTTATCTACACCTTCCTGGGTGTCTACTCTATTGCAGATTTTGGTATCATCCGCAAAGAGGCAAACCTTACCCAACAGCCCTTCCGCTATATCACTAACAAAGATGTTAAAAAGAATCGGACCAAGGACAGATCCCTGGGGCACACCACTGGTAACATCCTTCTCCTCAGAGTGGGCTCCATTTACTTGTACTCTTTGTCGCCTCCCACCCAACCAATTTCTAACGCAAGCAGTAACTTTAGGGTCCATCCCTAGGGTGCTCAGTTTGTTTATAAGTCGCCTGTGAGGAACAGTGTCAAAGGCTTTACTGAAATCTAAATACACCACATCTAGAGCTCTCCCTCGGTCCAACTCCCTGGTCACCCAGTCAAAGAAATCAATCAGATTTGTCTGACAAGACCTGCCTCTGGTGAATCCATGCTGCCTCGGATCCTGTAATCCGCCGGACTCCAGAAACCTCACTATTTTCTCTTTCAGCAGCGTTTCCAATAATTTACTCACCACCGAAGTTAAACTAACCGGCCTGTAGTTTTCAACCACATCCTTACTTCCGCTTTTGTGTAAAGGCACCACATGAGCCTCTCTCCAGTCCTTTGGCACCACTCCCGACTCCAACGAGGCATTGAAAAGGTCAGTCAGTGGAGTTGCTAGAACGTCCCCAAGTTCCCTCAGTATTCTAGGGTGTATCCCATCCGGTCCCATCGCTTTGTCTACTTTAAGTTGAGCTAGTTTCTCACGAACACAGTCTTCTGAAAATTGTTCAAGATGTCCCTCGCTTCTGTTCTTATTTGTGGGTGTTTTCTGAGGTCCTGCTCCTGGTTCTTCATCTGTGAACACAGAACAAAAATATTTGTTAAGCAATTCCGCTTTATCCTTATCAGCTTCTACATATTCCCCCCCTGCACCCTTGAGTCTGACAATACCACTTTTGCCCTTCCTCTTCTCACTAATATATCTGAAAAAGTCTTATCCCCCCATTTTATTGCATTGGCTATTTCCTCCTCCTTTTGAATCTTTGCCTTCTTGACTACTTTGCTAGCTTCTCTAAGTTTTTCCAAATACAGATGCCTGTCTTCCTCTCTCTGTGATCTCTTGTATTTCATGAAGGCCTCCCTCTTTTTCTTCACTTTTTCAGCTACTTCCTTCGAAAACCAAAGCGGTCTCCTGTTCCTTTTGTCTTTATTTACCATTTTAACAAAAAGGTTGGTTGCCTTTAAAATACCCCCTTTCAGTTTTGCCCACTGTTTTTCTACATCCCCCAGCTGTTCCCATCCCACTAACGACTCCCTGAGGTATTGGCCCATCTTCGCAATTCGCCCATCTCTCCCAATATCAGCTTCGCCATCTCCAGCTCCTCCAGGCGGCAGTATTCTGGAGGAGCTGGAGATGGCGAAGCTGATATTGGGAGAGATCAGCAAGTGCAACATTACAATAGTGAATCTGAGTCATGATTAGGGAGAGAAGAAGAGTGCTGTCTTCTGTTGGTTTCAGGTACTGCTCTACTGTGCTCTGCCTTGCCTGCCCTCCCGGACGTGACGCGACTGCTCCAATGACTGAGTCTCTTCTGAGCTGCTCTACTATTTAAAGCTGTCACCAGTAGAGTTTAGCGCCGCGGTGGCGCACGCCCAAGGAGCAGGTCGTGCTCCTTGGGCGAGCTCCTTGGGGTGACTCCGGGGGGCGACTGCAGTCCATGGACCCCCTTCCTCTCTCTTGGCTGCTGTTGTGCCTCGGATTTTCTGGATTCTTCATCTGTACGTCTTTCTTGGTTTTCTCTGTTCTATTTTGGTTATTGCTTGTGCCCCTTCTGCTGCACTGGGGCTGGCGTTCTGGCCCATTGTTGCCTCTCATTTCTCCCTGCCTGTCCTGGGTTCCAGAAAACCTAGTGCCTTGTCTCCCTCCTCGGTCTGGGTCTGCTTGTTCTCAGGACTCTAGGACTCCTCCCTCCCTTCCTTCCCTTGCCCTGTCTTTAGCCCTTCTTAATTGTCGCTCGTTGTGCTCTAAGACCCTTCTGGTCCATGACCTGATGCTTGACCTCTCTCTGGATGTTCTCTTCCTGACTGAAACCTGGCTTCAGGAAGAGAAGGACCTTCTCCTCTCCCGTTGTCTCCCTCCTGGCTTCTCCGCCTTTTCCATCCCTCGTATTGAGCGGGTGGGCAGCGGTGTCGCTGTTTTATATTGGTCTTCCCTTGGCTTCCAGTCTCTCCACTCCCCAGTGTTGTGCTACCAGGAGGCTCGCCTCCTGCGGCTGACTTCTACCCCACCACTGCATTTTCTCTTAGTTTATGTCCCTCCCTCTCTCTCCGCCCAGGGCTGGGAGGACCTCTTGTCAATTATCTCTGAGGCTGCCCTGGCCTATCCACATCTCCTTCTTCTTGGGGATTTCAATCTTCACTTTTTCCCTCCCTTCACCCCAGGATAGGCCCTTTAGCTTGCTCCCGGATTACCTTGCTTTTCTGCAATATGTCCCTTTTCCCACTCATACTGCTGGCTCTACTTTCGATCTTCTCATTTCCCCCCTCACTTCTTTCGTTACCCCTACGGCCCTATCACCTCATTTGTTGCCCTGGTCGGACCATTTTTGTGTCTCTTTCTCGCTTCAGCTGCCGCGCCCTCCCAGCCTGTCATCATCTTACCCGCGGCCTCCCCGGAGTCGACGTCGCATCACCCCCACAAGCCCTGCAGGGTTTCCCGTTGGCGGCTCAGATCCTTCGTCCCAATTTCTCTTCTCTTTCCCCTTATTCTCAGGCTGAGTCCTGGGACTCTGCTCTCTCTGTTGCCCTTGATCTTCTGGCTCCCTCCCTCCCTGCCCCAGCTGGATCAAAAAACATATAGCGCCGTTCTTGGTTCTCCCCTGGGCTGTACGTTCAGCACTCACAGCTCTGTCATGCCCTGCGCCGTTGGTGCAGCCACCCTTTTCCTGGCCAGCATCACAGAGAGTACCGGGGCATGGTCCATGCTGCAAAAAAGGATCACTACTCCAAGCTGATTCAGGACTCCTCTAACTCCTCCAGGCAGCTCTACTCTGTCCTGTGGTCCCTTTCTTCTCTTTCAACTAACGGTCCAGCTTCTCCTCCCTGCCCTGATCCTACTGACCTAGCCACCTTCTTTTCAGATAGGGTCTTTTCCCTCTAGGCCTCCTGCCCCTCCCTCTCTCCCCACTCCCATCCTTCCCTCCTCTGTCCCCTCCCTTCCCCCCCTTCTTACTCACATCTGGTCCTCTTTTGAGCCTATCACCGCCTCCGAGCTCCATCGTTTCATCTCATCTGCTCATTAAGACTTGGTGCTCCCTGGACCCCATTCCCCCTAAATGGATCTTGGAGCCCCCCTTGGCCCTTCTTTCATCAATCTTCATCATGATCAATTCTTTCCTATCCACTGGTTGTTTTCCTTCCTCCAGGAAGCGTGCTGTAGTTTGTCCTCTCCTCAAGAAGCCCTCTCTTGACCCAACTGTCCCTCCAACTGGCGCCCTGCCTCAAATCTTCCTTTCGTCTTTTAAGATTCTTGAATGCTTTGCTTTTGCCCAGCTTTATTCTCACCTGGCCTCCACTAATGCACTTCACACCCACCAGACTGACTTTTGGTTGGGCCACAGCTCTGAAACTATTCTTCTTTCTGTACTGAACGAACTGTATGTTGCTCTCAATTGGGGTGATATTACTCTCCTTGCCTCTTTGGATCTTTCTGTGGCTTTCAATCTTGTGGACCATCGCACTCTTCTATACTGTCTTGCAGACTTTGGTGTTGCTGGTGTCCCTTGGGCTGTGGGTCCACTCCTTTCTCTCTGCGTGCTCCTTCACTGTCTCATCTTTCTCTTCCACTTCCCCCTATATGCTGCTTTCCTGTGATGTCCCTCAGGGCTTCATCCTGTCCCCGCTTCTCTTTAATCTTTTCCTGGCCCCCTTGCTCTTCTTGTGCAATAGGCCAGTATTTCCACATACTACTATGCAGATGATATCCTCCTTCTGTATCGGACTAGTCCCTCTGACCCTGATATTGCACCTCTCAATGCTGGTCTTTCCTCCATCCAAGCCTGGATGGCTGCTAATTTTCTCCATTTCAACCCCCTTAAATCTACTGCTATGTGGGTTACATTTGCTTCCCCCTCCCCTCCCCTGGCTTCCTCCCTTGCCTCTATCACCATCCCCTTGGTGTTATCCTTCTGGTACTCTGGCATCATGCTTGACTCCTCCCTCTCATTTTTGGATCATATCTCCTCGGTCTCCTGTCGTGTCTTCTTTTGCCTCTGCCAGCTCTGTGCAGTCCTCCCCTTCCTTACCGCCTCTTTTCTAACCACTTTCCTCCTCACCCTTGCTGTCTCCCGTATTGACTATTGTAATGTCTTCCTTGCTGGTCTATCTCACTCTCAAACCTCCGCTTACAACTTCTCCAGAACACTGCCGCTCGTCTCCTCACCTCCTCTTCCCATTATGGGTATGTTACCCCCCTTCGGTTACACCTACAATGATTGCCAGTGCATTTCAGGATACAGTATAAGATCCTCATTCTCACACATCACACTATCCACTCCTCCTCCCCTCAACAGCTGGCAGACCTCCTCCGGTTCCATGTACCCCCCCCCCTCCGTCTGCTCCGCTCTGTTCACAACTACCATTTGGAGCTTCCTTCCCCCTCACAGACACACCTTGAGCACACCCATTCTACTTTTTTCTTTCTGGCCCCCTCCCTCTGGAATTCCCTTGGAACTCTGTTCTGAGCCCTCTTTCACTCACTCCAAATCTGCACTAAAGACCCACCTGTTCCAGTGTGCCTTCAACCTCCCTCACCCTCCTCCTTCCTTTCTACTTTCTCCTTCCCCCTTCTTCTTTCTCTTCTTTCTATGCTACTCCTCTGTCCTTTCCTATCAATTATTGGTGTTCTTTTCTGTTCTCACCCCAGCAGTCATTTGAATTTTGTACTGTACACCGCTATGTTTTTTGATCCAAGTGGTATAGCAAATGTTTGAATAAAGAAAGATAAAGATAAAGGAGGAGGGAAGGAATGGGTAGATGGTGCAAATTTGTCTGAGGGAATAGAACTAGTGGCAGAGAAGCAACGATAGATGTTCCCATAAAGACAGAGAAGAATCGATAGTAACACCTAGAGTGTGGAGTGAACCAGAGGAATCCACGAGAAAGGATGCTAATGAGGGGCAGAGGTTGCCAAAGGTGAACCAAATTGCTGCGGTTTTAGCAGGGTTGAGGTGTAAATATTTAGTGGACATCCAGGAAGCCATTTGTGAAAGGCAGGAGTTGAAGGGTTGGTGTGATGCAAAAGGATAATGGAATTGGCATAATAGTACGCCAACATACCATGCTGTTGGATAAGGTGTTTGAAGGGGGCCAGGAAAATACTGAAAAGAAGTAGAGCTGATACTGAACCTTGCAGCACACCACAGGGGAGGCGCATGAACGGAGAAGAGGAGTTACCGGAAAGAACAGAAAAGGACCTGGAGGAGAGAAACGAGTGAAATCAGTGGAAGACAGAACTATGGACACTAGAATCATGAAGATGGGAGAGGAGAGTGGAGTGGTCAATGAGATCGAAAACGAAGGATAGATCTAGAGAAATGGCCAGGGAAATGTCAACGCAATCATGAGAGATGTGCAGTTCATTAAGGAAGGAAAGCAGAATAGTCTCCGAGCTGTGCCCAGGCCAAAAACTGGATTGGCAGAGGTGAAGGATGTGCATGGCATCAAGGTTGGTAGTGCATGAGGACAGAGGGATCCAAAGAGGACTTCTTGAAGAGAGGGCGAACCAGCACTTGTTTCCAGGGGGATGGAAAGAAACCAGAAGGGAGACTGGTGTTAATAATGATAAGTAGGGGAGGAAGGAGGGTGAGGGATGGTTTTCAGGCAACCAGTCAGAAGGGATGGGACTGGAACGGCAGTTAGTCATGTGAGAAGAAGATAGAATCTTGAGAAATTCTGCAGAGATGATAGGACGAAAGGAAGACCATGCATAAGAAAGAGAAGGAGACAGAGATAAAGTAGAATGAGGAGGGGTCAAGGAAGGAGGTGGTGGGCAGTCAGAAAAGGTGTAACGGAGGGAATGAATCGTCATGAAAAGAATTAGAGGTTCATAGACATGTTGATGGATAGTCTATTGTCTATTTGAATGCTCCATCAAATGGTAGGGTGGTAAGGGTAAGAACAAGATAGTGAAACTTAATGAAAATGGATAATCTGAACCACATAAATTATAGACTAATTTTCAACCTTCCTTATTTAGGGAAGATCATAGAGAAGGCTGTGGCTAGGCAGATGATGGATGTTTTGGAAGTAACAAATCTATTAGATGTGTACCAATCTAGGTAGTTAAATGGAACTAAAATGATCCTGGTGTCTGCCATGGATGATGTTTGCTGGTGTCAGGATACAGGGCAATGTGCAGTCCTGTTGCTAATAGATTTGCAATTTGCTTTTCACATTGTTAACCATGCACTATTGATGAGACAGTTAACGGGATTAGAAAAAGGGATAATGTGTTGAAATGGCTCTCATCCTATTTGGAAAATA
Organism: Ichthyophis bannanicus; assembly: GCA_033557465.1. NCBI lineage: Eukaryota > Metazoa > Chordata > Amphibia > Gymnophiona > Ichthyophiidae > Ichthyophis > Ichthyophis bannanicus. The sequence continues at coordinate 110,814,613 of CM066047.1, read as the reverse complement.
GATCACAGAGGACCTCACTAAGGCAATTTAATTCAGAACTGTGCAAGTTGGAGTGTGGATTTCCATAGGCAGTGTTATTTCCATTATTTTGCCCTTAGGTGAGATATTTAGGAAGGCTTTTTGTAAATATTACTTATATGTGGGACACATTCAAATCCTGTGCCCAGATGGGAAGGATTAAGAAAGGTTAGCCTTGCTTGCAACAAATGTCTGAGAGGCTACAAAAATTTAGACTGTGGTTGTACACAGCAAAGACTAACACTCAGTGGGTAGATGAAAGTGATACTTGATCAAGTCAGTCTGTGTGAGGTTGCATGGGCTGAAATGAAGATGGGTAAATAAAGGTTAGATTTCTATTTCAAAATAGCATCACGGATTTTAGCAGTGATGTGGGATCACTTTTGAAAATGAGAATCATTCATCAAATAAGACCTTATTTAGCACATTCAGACTTAGGGACTCTTGTACTAAATCCCGTTAGCTGATTAATGGGTGTTTTAATGCATGGCTACAGGCAGTCGGGAACACTAATGTCTGATAGTGTCTGTCTTTGCATGCTAGAATGCATGTTAATCGGCAATCACAAGATGGAATGGGAAATGGGTGGAGTGGGTATTATCACTAGTGCCAGGGCGATTGCCACATTACCACTAGTGCCAGGGCGATTGCCACATACTCAGTGGCAACATGGCTCTTAATGTGGGTTTACCTAAGACTCCTCTATAGGAGTTGTCAAGTGAACCCAACATAGTAGAGCGCATGTTAGGAAAACACTTTGTGCGTTAGCTGCCAGAGACATACTGAACACCCCCCCCCCCCCCCAACAGCTAACATGCAGCTTTTGCCATTAATGCACAGAAGATCATCACGTTAGTGGAAAATCCTTAGTGGCCTTTAGTAAAAGGGGTCCCTAGTTATATTTGTTGAAGTTGAATTACTGTAATTCTATTTATATCAAGTTACTCTGGTCTTCAGTCTTCTGGCTGCAAATTGTTCAAAAAAGAGCAGCAAGAATTGTAGGAGAGCTTGAGATAAAGGACCAATGCAACTCGTAATGAAGGAGTTACATTGGTTACCAATGGAATCATTGTAAATTCAAGCTGCTAATTCTAACCTTCACAGGTTGGGCCTTACTGTAATAACTTCATGGATTATATCCAAGGGCATAACTTTCCTTGGGGAAAGGGTTACTGGTAGTCTCAGGGAGATCAGAGGCACATGTGGAAACAATTAGGGATTTGTATTTATTTGAAATGACATGGGAAACATAGAAACATAGAAACATGATGACAGAAAAAGACCACAAGGCCCATCTAGTCTGTCCTTCCATAACTACAACAGTCCACTTTTTACCTTTAGAGATCCTCTGTGTTGGTCCCATGCTTTTTTGAATTCAGTTACTGTCCTCATCTCTACCACCTCCACTGGGAGACTATTCCACGGATCCACTACTCTTTCCGTAAAGAAATATTTCCGCATATCACTCCTGAATCTATCTCCCTTCACCCTCATCCCATGTCCCCTCGTAGCAGAACTTGCTTTCAATTGAAAGAGGCTCTCTCCCTGAACATTTATGCCATGGAGGTATTTAAACATCTCAATCATATCACCTCTATCCCGCCTTTCCTCTAAGGTGTACATATTAAGATCCTTAAGTCTGTCCTCATATGCTTTATAATGAAGCCCATTAATCATTTTAGTAGCAACCCTCTGCACCGACTCCATCCTGTTCACATCCTTTTGAAGGTGCGGTCTCCAGAATTGCACACCATACTCCAAATGAGGTCGCACCAAAGACTTATACAGAGGCATTATCACCTCCTTTTTTCTGCTAGCCATTCCTCTCCGTATGCACCCAAGCATCCTTCTAGCTTTTGCCGTCGCCTTTTCTACCTGTTTAGCTACTTTAAGATCATCAGACACAACCACGCCTAGGTCTCTTCTTTAGTGGACAAAAGTACTTCACCTCCTATACTGTATTGCTCCCTTGGATTGCTGCAGCCCAAATGCATGACCTTACATTTTTTAACATTAAATCCCAGCTGCCAAATTCTAGACCATTCTTCAAGCTTAGCTAGATCCCTCCTCATGTTATATACACCTTCCTGGGTGTCTACTCTATTGCAGATTTGGGTATCATCCGCAAAGAGGCAAACCTTACCCGACAGCCCTTCCGCTATATCACTAACAAAGATGTTAAAAAGAATCGGACCAAGGACAGATCCCTGGGGCACACCACTGGTAACATCCTTCTCCTCAGAGTGAGCTCCATTTACTTGTACTCTTTGTCGCCTCCCACCCAACCAATTTCTAACCCCAGCAGTAACTTTAGGGTCAGGGTGCTCAGTTTGTTTATAAGTCGCCTGTGAGGAACAGTGTCAAAGGCTTTACTGAAATCTAAATACACTACATCTAGAGCTCTCCCTCGATCCATCTCCCTGGTCACCCAGTCAAAGAAATCAATCAGATTTGTCTGACAAGACCTGCCTCTGGTGAATCCATGCTGCCTCGTATCCTGTAATCCGCCGGACTCTAGAAACCTCACTATTTTCTCTTTCAGCAGCGTTTCCAATAATTTACTCACCACCGAAGTTAAACTAACCGGCCTGTAGTTTTCAACCACATCCTTACTTCCGCTTTTGTGTAAAGGCACCACATGAGCCTCTCTCCAGTCCTTTGGCACCACTCCCGACTCCAACGAGGCATTGAAAAGGTCAGTCAGTGGAGTTGCTAGAACGTCCCCAAGTTCCTTCAGTATTCTAGGGTGTATCCCATCCGGTCCCATCGCTTTGTCTACTTTAATTTTAATGACATTTCCTTTGTCCTTTCATATAATTTTAAACTGAACATAATATGACCCCCTCCCCTCAAATTGAGAATTTTTTCCCAGTATCATTACAAACTAGCCACAGACTGTTGATGCTTGGGTTAGAAGACAGGCGTCTTGCAGGAAGAACTATTATATCTCCCAGAAGGCTGATTCTAGCCAGTCTGCTTTTAATTGTCTTGTATTTCTGGTAATACTTCTTCATATTTTCTGATTGGCCCAAAGCTTGATTCTGCTTGAGCTCACTGGACATTTACAAAGTCTAATCCAGATCCTGGTTGTCCAATTAGTGATCTGGGGTAGGCTTGATAAATGTCTCTAATAGTATATTTAGGCATGGTTTCACATAATTTCTGGCACAAGAACAAGGCAATAGAAAAGTCTTTGAAGTAAACCTCTAGAGCAGAAGAGTCCTAAAGCAAAAAGTGAGGAAGGTTTTTACACAGAGTTCAAGAACAATCAAACGGGCCAATGTAGAAAACTAGCGCAGCCTTTAAGCATAGATAGTGCCATTTTTAGGCACAATTACCATTACAGCCAAATGCAGCATGGACATGCATGTAAACAGCAAAGTAAAAGCAAGCACACAATTAGCACCAAGAGCATTTAAATTATAGGCAAATGAGCTGGCCATGATAAAATGGTATGCTAATATTGTCTGCACCTGATGCAGAGAAATGTGCAGAGGATTTTGTAATCAGCCTTAGCGTCAATATCTCTACACCTGGTCTTGAGACAGTTTAAATGTTTCATGCATGCCCATGACAGCATTTTGATGACATTGATGGCATCAAAATATTGTCAGGGACTGATGTCCCTGTCAGAAGGTAAATCCCTGTTGACATAGCAGCCCCGATCACACCACCTGTCCAAATAAAAAAAAACCCTGGTGGCCCAGCGGCCCCGATCCCCCACCCACCTAACTAAAAAAAATCCTGGTGGCCCAGCAGCCCCGATCCCCCCACCTGCCCAACTAAAAATAAACCTGGTCCTGTCGGTGCATCCTGGGATGGACCACATGGGACCAGATGCTGCTATTTTTCAAGATGTCAGCACATGGGCAGCACTCTCGTTCCTTTGTGAAGGTACTGTGGGGAGAGTGGAGGGTTTTGGGCCTGCTAGGCCACCAGGCTTATTTTTAGTTGGGTGGGTAGGGTATTGGGGCTGCTGGGCCACCAGGGTTGTTTTTAATTGGACGGGTGGGGGATTGGGGCCACTGGGCCAGCAGGAATTTGCTTTCTGTCTGGGCCCCAGCCCCCAACAGTGTTTTGATGGCATCTGGAGCTTTCCCTGATGCCTGGATCATCTGAGGGGAAGTTTAACATCGGGAAAAGCCCTAATACCATCAAAATACTGGGGGTTCATATGCAAATTAGCCATGTGGTACCCCTGTTTCTTTGGAAGAGCATGCCAACTTCGGTACAGATGTATTTGGCTTGCTCTCCCAGTTTAAGACTGCCATTTGCGCCAAGTTTAATATGTGGCTAATTTGCATATGAACTTCTTTCTGCATGCCAGCGCGGAAGTTGCATACTATCGGTGCACTGCAAAGAGGCATACAGAGTTGATAGCACGTGACATAAGTACTGGCTTTCTGTATCGGCCTGAATCTTTGGGTCAATCAGAAAATAGGAATGCAGATCACCAGATATACAAGACATAGTTAAGACCAGAATGGCTAGAACCAACCTCCAAAAAAAGTAATAACTCATCTTGGAATATGACTGCCTCCTAACCAAAGGTTCACAGGTTTAAGGCCAAACAATGACAGCTATTATCAAAAATAGGAACACCCAGGCCCCTTCCACCAATTTAGATCTTTTTTAAAATTTTCCTGGAAACCTCTAGCAACCTTTCAGCTACTTTTTTTGTTTGGCAACAGCCATATCCATCTTTTAATTAATAAAGGAAAATAATCTGCAAATAATAGAGGAAACTAAGCAAAACATTTTTTTTGCCTGCACACTTCTAGAAAAAAAACAGGGGGAGGGTGTTTTTGATCCATACGCTGATCTGGTGACATTCTCTCCTGAAGATATCAGGTTGTATGCGCACTACCATCAGTCCCAGAGGTTAGTAAAACCTGATTGTTAAAACAGATGTATTCTAGTTGTAAAGGGGCTTCCTGCATCGTTCAGTAGATATGAGTTGTAGAAGAGCAGATTAGAATAGTGAATTGCTTCAGGTTTTAGAATCAGAGGGGATGTATAATTAAGTTAAGATGGTCAAACAGGTAGAAAAGGCAGCAGTGAAAGCCAGAAGGATGCGTGGGTGCATAGGGAAAGGAATGGTGAGAGAGTTTCCCTGTATTAGTCTCTAGTGAGACTTCATTTGGAGCATTGTGTGCAATTCTAGAGGTCACACCTTCAAAGGGATATAAAGAAAGTGGAGTCAGTCCAAAGGGTGGCTAATAAAATGGCCAGTGATCTTTGTCAAAAAGCATATGGGCTCAGACAAAGATCTAAGATCTCAATATGTCTATGTTGGAGGAAAGGCAGGGCAGTGGAGATATGATGAAGGCAGTTAAATACGTCCATGGTATAAATGCATGGGAGGTGGTCCTATTTCAACTGAAAGGACACTCTGAAATGAGTGGTCATAAAATGAAGGTGAAAGGAGATAGACTCAGGAGTAGGCTAAGTAAATATTTCCTTACAGAAAAGGTGGTTGATGCATGGAACTGCTTCCCAGTGGCATTGACAGAGATGAGGACCATATTTGAATTCAAAAAAGCATGGGACAAACACAGAGGATCTCTGAAGGAAAGGAAAAGATTGTAGAGCTTAATAATTCGTATGAATAGGCAGACTGGATAGGCCATCATTTTCTATGGGGATCTTTTACTAAAAGGCGCTAAGGTGTTGCACCTAACGCATGAATAGCTCCAAAACCATGGCACATTAGGTGCAACACCACTGCATTACCTGCCGGTAGTGTATGCAACATTTTCCTGATAGTTAACACGGAGCCCTGTCCCCTACAACGTGCCACATTAGCATGCATGCACTTAATCACCTATTGAGGTGGCATTAAGTGAACCCATGTGAATCATGGAGGAGGCAGTTGGCGCGCGGTGTGTACCCTTGCGCATCCCTAATGTGCAATGCACATTTAGCACCAGAATCGGCCCGCGTTAACCATCATGACCTCACGTTAGCTGGCAATGCGTGTCCAAGGTGCCCTTTTAGCATGCACCAGACATGCGTTGTCAGCTGGTGCTCTTCAGTGAAAGACTCCGATGTTTGTACAGTATGTATATATGAATAAGCCAACCTTCTAGCCTGGGCAGCCAGTCAGAGCACTTATTAGTTGGGGTCCGGCAGGTTTTCAAGCAGGGCACTCCACAGGCTTTGTATTCCCAGGCATATGTGTTTCTTGTCAAGTTGTATTCACAGAATATTGCTAAACAAAAACAAAGCCACCAACAAAACAATTATTAGTCTATTGTATATCTACTTTCTAAAACCACTTTGGAAAGCGAGGTGGCTTCCATAAGACAAAATAGACTCAATATCCTTAAACATCTGTGCAGCTTTCTGTCCTTGATTAACTTTCAGTCGCCCTGCTGTTCTAGCACCGGTGCACTTAAAGCCTCCACAGTGAGTGGCAGTCCGTACATCTGTGAGCTGGTTAGCATAGTAGCATTTGTTAGCATCTCGCTATTGGCAGGGGAACAGATGCACGGGCCTCCACACTAATTTTGTGCCACAAATACTTGCTATAGGCGTATCTCTTAGCAAACATGCCTTATGGTGTTGCTTGTCCAGTGGACCTAAATGCAGTAGTGTTGTTTATTTCACAAGAGTAGAATATCAGCTGTTTCGCACTGGAGAAACATCCGGGAATGAATCCCCAGCAATGGCATAAATTCCACCCAGGTAGCTCCTGCAATGTGGGGAAACCAGGCAGGAAGGGGGCCCGCACAGAGGTGGTATGGTAGAGCGGCAAAATTACTTCAACATGTTGGCTGTGCTGCCTCCGCTGTTGTTAGTTTCCACCAGGCCCGGTGACTGTTACCTTCCGGGCCGAAGTCTCATGATAACAGCTGCACCATGAGACTTCAGTCTGGGAGGTAACAGCTGCTAGGCCTGGTGGAAACCTAAAAGAGCAGAGACAGCCAACCAAACATATTAAAGTAAGTTTTCCACCACCACATGGGAGGGCTGCATTGCTGCAGTAATGAGGAACACCTGGTGGGGGGAGGGGGGAAGGGAACCATTGCAATAATGGAGGTTCCATTCCTATTTCTCCAACTAAATTCAATGAATAAAAATTCAAACACAAACCTCAACTCTTTTCACCCTGACCCAGGAAGTGCCACAGGGATCATCCCTCTCCTCCATGCTGTTCAACATATACATTCAACCACTGTGTGCCATCCTCCAACAGTTCAGAGTAAATACTTGATATACGTCAATGACATAATGATCTACGCACCATTCTCCACCTCTCCCCCTGATTACTCCATACTCACCAGTTGTTTAACCGAAGTAGTCAAATGGCTACATTTTCACAATCTATTCATTAACCTCAATAAAACAGAGCTCCTCCACATCACAAAGGACCCCAACTTTACCACCCTAGCGTCCATCAGAATTGCAAAATGCAATGTGTGCCTTTGAGTCAGTCCTGACTCCTGGTGACCCAGAAGCTCCTGGGTTTTCTTGGCAGTGTCACCAGAAGTAGATTGCCAGGTCTTTCTTCTGAGGCAATGGAGGGTTAAAGTGACTTGCCCAAGCCCACAAGAAGTGCTAGTGGGGATTGAACCCTGGTTGCTTGGTTACCAAGCCAGTGTTATAACCACTAGGCTACTCCTCCACTCATCAGAATTAGCAATAATGAAATTTGGGTCAACTCTCAGATAAAATACCTTGGAATTATACTTGACCAGCAACTAACCTTCAAGGCCCAAATTCAAAACACCACCAAAGTTGTATACTATAAGCTCAGAACTCTTTGAAACCTACGCCCCTTCCTATCCACTGAAACATTCTGCTCAGTCTGCCAAGCCACCATCACTCCTGTATTTGACTACTGTAATTCTATTTACCAAGGCCTACCTAAATATGCACTCCTCCCTTTGCAGCTCGCCCAGAATACTGTAGCTTGAACCATCTTCCAAGCCTCGAGGGGAACCCACATTACTCCCATCCTTAAACTGCTCCACTGACTTCCCATCAGCTTAAGAATACAATACAAAGTCCTAACCATCATCTACAAGACCCAAGACCAAACATTTTCAGAGCACTTGCAAACATTAATCCATGCTTTGAACCCCAACAGACCAAGAAGAAAGAACACTCACAACCTCCTCAATCTCCCACTGTAAATTCGCAAAAGCAAACAAGCCCCACGACTAAGGTCATTCATGCTATACGCCCCCACTCTCTGGCACTACCCCCTCACTAGGAAGCATCAAATCAACCAGACTTTCGCAAAAAACTAAAGATCCATCTCTTCCAAGAACACTTCGGCAACGAATACCAACCAATTACAGAACAAAATAATCACATGCAAACAAACACAATAACCTCCACCTCACCCCCATAACAACTCCCACATCCCTACAGCCTCTACGTTCTCCAACCCCTACTCCACAGTGTATATAGTTTTTACAAATGTCTAAGATCCAATCTATTGAACTCTCTAAAAGACGTTCACTGTTCTTTGTTCTATTCAAAATGTTCAAGATGTTCATAATGTTCAATATAATCATTCATTGTATCCACTCAGTTCAATGTAAACCATTTTGCCTCATAGAAAAACGGTATATCAAAATGTGTTAAATAAAAAAATAAAATATTCAGCAAAGGTTTTCTTAGGGGGGGCCTCTCATTAGAATGACACCAATGAGACCCAGCCCTGCTTCCAGTTTTCATGTGTTTCGCTATGGTTGTAGAGATAAAGGTTAAAAAATAAACACAAAAAATTAAGAAATAAGGTGACACCTTATTGAATTAACAATATATTTCTGGGGTAATTTTATAAAGTTTTTCCACAGAAAAGGGCTTTTATACAATGATCCCAGGGGTTATGTGTGAATAAAGTAGGTGGGGAAAATGTTCATGTCTAGTTTTACATGACATGAGTATAGATGTGTTGGGGGAGGAGTTTGGGCAGAGGTGGGTGGAGTCATGAGATATGTATATTTACTCCAAGTCCTCAGCAGATGTGTATGAAAGTGTATTTTACCCATGATTGTTGCAGGGTTTGTAAGACTATTTTATAAAGACACAAAGGCACCTATGTTGTCTTCATAAAACAGCCCTAATATTTGTTCAGCTTTATTTTTTGCATTCAGATGGACTAACATGTCAACCATGCTACTTTGTCCAGAGTGATGAGAATCAAACAGGGACCACAGTGCAAATGATCTCCATTCTAAACCCTGGAACTGCACTGAAACCAAATTACTGTATTGCATCAGTCTTATGTGATATTATTCATTGGCTTCTATTTCCATGTTTGGACTACAGGCAATGCCAGTTTTACAGGCTTGCCAATGTCAACACTTAAAGCATTACAGTTAGTCCAAAATGTCGCAGCGAGGCTTCATTTAGGGAAATCCAGGTTTGACCACATCATATCATGTCTGATACAACTTCATTGCTTACCTGTTGAGTATGGGATCAGATTCACAGTCTTAAATTTAATCTGAACTTGTCATCTCCTTCACTAGCATCCACCTTGCAGTGGTATCAGTCAGATTGGCAGATTAAGTGTCTGCAGAACTCTTTCATGATACCATTTCTTAAGGGGGCTAAGTTACAGATTCCTCTTCGCACCATGATTCTTGAATGTGCTGCCTGACCATCTGAGACCTACTACAGACATCAAGGATTTTTGTAGGGAACTTAGGAAAGACCTATTTATTTGGACAAGCATTTGATTTGTAAATTGGCAAAATGTGATGCGATATTGGGATCTGATAATTATCTTAGATGTTAGGGTTTATAGGGAATAAGAAAGGTACTTTTGATGTGTGAAATGTTAATATAATGATCCTTATGAGGGCAATTTTATAACAGGGTGCCTTGTTGCAGTACTTTTTAATGCCTCTAAATTACATATAGTTTAGTTTAGCATGTTTTATAAAGACAAGTAGCTGCCTACTTGTGTCTTTATACAATACAGAACGTGCGATCGCTTACACCAGCCCTAGAGTTTGCATAAATTAACATGCCTACATTTTGCAAGTACATATGTAAATTATCAGATTTTATAATCAATGCACATATTGCTTGCATAGCCCATGCTCCTGCCAAATTCCAGAGGCAGGCCCACAGGGAAAGTATGCACAATGCAGATAACTCATGGACTTTTACACAGGTCATTTATGCTCATATTTGGCCACTTATGCATAAAAATGACTAAAATACCAGCATTTACATGCCTCCTTATCAAATTACCCCATATGTTTATGTTTTATGTTATCCCGCCTTAAACTATGGTCTGTAGGTGGGTTAAATTTTCATAGATAAATAACTATGTACACAAGTAAATGTATCTTATTATAACTCACTTAGAGCTTTTAGTGTTAATTAAGAAATACATCTACAGCATAGATCTTGTTTCTCTATGGCCTTCATAGATGGAATTTGAATTGGTGGCCTAAAAGTGAAAGTCTGAATTCATTCCTCTGAGCAATCCAGCCCCAACAATAAACTATGGGCCTGATAATCAGCGATGACAGCTAGCACGATTACAGTGGCTAGCCATAGGGTAAACAATTTAAGACTATTAAGAGAAAATATCTTTTCACTCAACGTGTAATCAAACTCTGGAATTTGTTACTGGAGGATGTAATAAAGGCCGCGTTAGTGTATCTGGGTTTAAAAAAAGGTTTGGACAAGTTCCTGGAGGAAAGGTCCATAAACCATTATTAAGAAGGGACCCATGATATCAATGCTTGACCCAATACAAGCATTGTGGAACCTGTGTCTTTTGGGGAAACTGCTAGGTACGTATGACCTAGATTGGCCACTGTTGGAAACAGGATACTGGGCTTAATGGATCTTGGTCTGACCCAGTGTGGCATATCTTATGTTCTTCTTATGACATGCATACAGGATCACATCTTAGCAGCTGCAAGATTAACCCGGATATTCAATGCTGGGGCTCTACTAGGCCCTGGCATTGAATATCCGAGGTCGCCGCACAGTCTCTGATGCTGCAGAGTCTAAGGGGAACATTCTGTGCCGTAAATAGTGGGAATGGACGTCCCATTGTGATGTCCATCTCCGCTATTTGTCCCCCTGCCAGCCCCATCAATACCCTCCCTGTACATACAGCAGGTTTGTACAGGGAGGCCTAGATGGGGGCGGGTTGGGGCCTTCCAGAGGCAGAGCAAGGGCGGGGCATAGGCGGGCAGTGACCCCAGACATATAGGGCCGATTCAGAGGTCGGCCCTGTACGTCCAGGGCCTCAAAACCAGACAGGGGACTTATTCTACCTCAAAGGTGGAATAAGTCTCCCTGGACAGAGGGAGAACGCGGCGCAGGACTTCCAGAACTGGCCTCTAACTGGGCAGCAGAGAAATTGATCCACTGTCCAGTTATCTCCCACGAGTAAAGATAGGCCACTCTGCCTTGGAGCACTCCCAACATGCCCTGATGCTAAGCGGTTAGCAACGGGGCATATAGTATGTTAGTGCTGCTGAATATCCTGTAAACCGTATATAAATGCCTTGGAATATCGGGCCCTGAATTACTTAGCATGCCAACTCTTCTAAGTGGCCATTGTGGCCTGGTTTGCCTAGGAGGATTCAAAGGCTTGTCAGGTTATATCAATGTTACGTTCCATTATACCAAACTTGTGACATAGCAACTACCGAGGGGCCAATGTGGTACAGTGCGAGAGGCTTTGCACAGAGTTTAATGCAGCTTCTGTGCTACCGCCACTGTCCGGTGCAAAACAGATGCAAAGTACGCAGAAGACCCAAAGGCTAAGCACAAATGTTTTAAATGCTGGGGCTTTAACACTGGAGGAGGAGTAAAAGGCTAGCACATTATTCTGCGGTCAGCATTACTGGGGATCTCATGCCTGTTTCTTTCTTTACTGAAGGGGAAAGGTTACAAGAAAAAAGGGCAGGGAAAAAGGAGCTAAGGGGGAGGTGTGCCGGGACAGTGTTATGCACATGGGCTGAGATGTTATTTTGCACATAAACATCAACATCATTCAGCCCAGAAATATTATATTGTGTTATGTCAGCAGCCTAAGTGTATCTATTCAGTTTGATAACCTGCATACTTGTTGCATTCTTTATGCAGTTTCCAAATATATTGATGTCTGTGCATGACATAGCATGATATATGTGCATGAAAACCCTATGCACAGCCACAGTTTTCCTGATGCCAGCAATATTTATGCATGGATAGCATTCCAATATATGTGCATGAGTGCTGATACAAATTTCTATGTGTGCAAGGTATATCTGCTGCAGGTGCAGATCCGTGTGTGCATATTTCTGGCATGCTCTCCCATGTTAATGCAGCATTTTGGCACACAACGTATTTCCATATTATTTGGTTACTGCATTCTCAAGTCACGTCACTGGCTCCATATCCGTTTCCAAATACAGTTCAAATTTCTCCTACTGATTTACAAATGTATTCAGTCTGCAGCTCCTCATTGCCATTCCTCTCTTAACTCTCCCTACACCCCACCTTGGTAACCCTACTCATTAAGCAAATGTCTTCAATCTATGTCCTTCACTTCTACTGCCAACTCAAGACTCCGTTCTTTCTACCTTGCTGGACCATATTCCTGCAAAAGTCAATATGTCAGGCTAAAAACACATCTCTTCCAGTCTGCTTTTGGATCCTGACCCGTTATTCTCCTGTCTACCTTGGGGATGTCATTTTAAACTCAGCCTGACAGGGTCTCCTTATGTGTGGTTTAATCATTTCCTGTAAATATTTGCCAGGGTCCCCTATCTGTTCTGTTTGGGGCTGTCTCTTATGTGTATGTGTCTAGTAGTGCTATAGAGATCATCAGTAGTAGTAGGAGGGAGCATTAGGCTTGTGTTAGGAAACTGGGAGCTGAGCATTAGTGCACACCTCTAATGCAAGGTTACTGCATCTGCCTCTGAGTGAACCCAGCAAGGAGTCAAGGCCACTAGCAAGGGGGAAGAATTGTGTTCGTGAGGAACTAGCTAAACTAAAAGTGGACACAGCGATGGGACCAGATGGGATACATCTGAGAATACTGAAGGAAGTTGGGGACGTTCTAGCAGCTCCACTGACTGATCTTTTTAATGTCTCAATGGAGTCGGGTGTGGTGCCAGAGGACTGGAGAGAGGCACATGTGGTCCCTTTAGACAAAAGCAGAAGTAAGGATGTGGTTGAAAACTACAGGCCAGTTAGTTTAACCTTGGTGGCGAGTAAATTATTGGAAATGCTGCTGAAAAAGAAAATAGAGAGGTTTATGGAGTTCAACGGATTGCAAGATCCGAGGCAGCATGGATTCACCAGAGGCAGGTCTTGTCAGACAAATCTGATTGATTTCTTTGAAGTTAGACTGAGGGAGAGCCCTAGATTTGGTGTTTTTAGATTTCAGTAAAGCATTTGACACTGTTCCACACAGGTGACTTATAAACAAACTGAGCACCCTAGGATAGACCCTAATGTTGCTGCTTGGGTTAGAAATTGGTTGAGTGGGAGGCGACAAAGGGTACAGGTAAATGGAGTTCATATTGAGGAGAAGGAGGTTACCAGTGGAGTGCTGCAGGAATTTGTCCTTTGTCCAATTCTTTTTAACATCTTTGTTAGTGATATAGCAGAAGGGCTGTTGGGTAAGGTTTGCCTCTTTGCGGATGATACCAAAATCTGCAACAGTAGACACCCAGGAAGGTGTAGAGAAGGGATCTAGTTAAGTTTGAAGAATGATCTAGAATTTGGCAGCTGAGATTTAATGCTAAAAAATGTAGGGTCATGCAACAATCCAAGGAAGCACTACAGTATAGGGGGTGACGTACTTCTGTCCATGAAAGAAGAACGGGACCTAGGCATGACTGTGTCTGACTATCGTAGAGTAGCTAAACAGGTAGAAAAGGCGACGGTGAAAGCTAGAAGGATGCTAGGGCACATAGGGAGAGGAATGGCCAACAGAAGAAAGGAGGTGATAGTGTCTCTGTATAAGTTTTTGGTGTGACCTCATTTGGAGTATTTTGTGCAATTCTGGAGACCGCACCTTCAAAAGGATATAAACAGTTTGGAATCGGTTCAGAGGGTGGCTACTAAAATGGTTAATGGTCTTTGTTATAAAGCATATAATGACAGACTTAAGGATCTTCATATGCATATTTTAGAGAAAAGGCAGGACAGAGGTGATATGATTGAGATGTTTAAATACCTCCCTAGCATAAATGCACAGAAGCCTGGCTGGGCTAGCTTCTTTTGATTGAAAGCAAGCTCTGCTATGAGAGAACATAGGATGAGGGTGAAAGGGGACAGACTTAAGAGTAATATACGGAAATATTTCTTAACGGAAAGAGTGGTGGATCCATGGCATAGTCTCCCAGTGGAGGTGGTAGAGATGAGGACTGATGGACATTAAACTGATGAAGGTTATTTAGAGTGACATGTCTGTCTAATGAACATGTAAGCAAATTTTATTCAACTATGCTGTCTCCAGAATCTTTAATTCAGGAAGTCATTTAAGCCCCAACACATATTCAATAATTGGAAATAGACACCTGGAGACAGGCTAGGTGCATTTTGCACCCTGATATGCTTTGGAATATCCATACTGGCCATGTGGTACTTCCAAATGCTTTTTGCCTCATTTTGCCTTTGTATGTCCTGGCCAGACATGCAGGAGTAAAAAGAGGGATGATTTGATGACAAATTTTCACAAATAAAAATTGGGGTAATTCTGAAACTTGCCAAACTTACAGAATATGTGCTTGCAACTTTATTAAACTGAGAGACACAGTTGATACCATATGAGATAGTTCTGATCTTAAGTAAATATGGATGAAATGATGTTTATCACATTGCATTGTCTCATTGTAAAATCTAATCTAGAATATTTTAGCCTTTTCATTTAATATTGGATTTTGCTCTTCTGAATGGGACCTGGAACCATGTCACCGATTGAAATCCATAGATTCCAGCAGAGGGAGTTGGCCATAGTCCAGATGGAACAGTCCACTCCAAGACCTCTGAACTCAACCACACTTAAACTTCAGAGACAGTTGAAGCGCACGACGCAGTCCTGAAAAACTGCTGGGAAGCAGGCCCAAATTATCTGAAAATAAAGACTATTAAGACTGATTGGGACTTTTGGGAAAATCTACAAGCCATTTGGGCTACAGCAATTGTAATACCCACACCAGCTCAAGTTGTACTGTAACATTTTCAAAGCTTTCTTCATCACTTTGTTGAATATTTGATGTGTTCAGTATTATTGCAAGCTGTATGTCTTCCATTCTCTTAGAATGTTGCCTGCTGGTATTCCGAACTCAGAGGAGGCCTAAAAGCTTTCATTCTTATTCTTTTAAGTATGGCTTGTTTTGCAATTATTGCCTGTTGTGTATTATCCATTCTGTTTGCTTGTTGTCAAAGAATGATAAGTCAAGCACCAATGCCATGTATGTTGTATCTCGAGAACTGTACCAAAAGCTGCCCCTTTGGATCATCCCTCCCTGTCTCAAATGGTTATTGTTATCAATGCCCCTTAGTGGGATTACTTTTGCCCCTCCACATAAAAAAGAAATAGGAATAGAAAAAGTGGAGAATGTAGGGAAATTTGATTTAAAGTCTGCCTTGGGTCTGCTTATATATGTATATATTGGCTTTATATGACTGAACTCTTGCCTGGTGAAACTACACAGGAGGATGGATGGCACAGAAGACAAGAAGACAGACAAGAAGACAATAGCTATATGAGAGTATATGCTTGCCATAAGAATATGGATGCGGCCTGTTATGGAGGATTCTGGGTAACCATATTCTGCATAGGAGTATGCTAGAATAATGGGCCTGGCATGAGGTTACAGGTCAAGCAGAGAATTCAAACAAATGAGCACAAAATACTCTCTGCCTGCTCTCTGCCTGGTTTCAATTAGTGCCAGAAGAAGAAAATACACAGGAAGGGTCAGAGGTCACAAGCCATACATAGATAAATAGACCTAAAAGCATTCCCAAGCATTTCCAGATGTATAGAGGTCATAGGCCATGTATAGATAAGCAAGTCTAAGTGCAGGTCCAGATGTACACATGTAAGGAGATTCTCCCCTGGGAAAAGTGTTGCAGAACCCTGAGGTCCTGCTGACATCTAAGTAGTTATGATGGATTACTGAACAGACATTTGATACAGGGAGAAATGTATATAAGGTGGTTATTTTAGGAGAAGGGCGGGCAGTATTTTCTTCCCCTTCCCAGAGAAAGAAAGTACTGTCTGCCATTTCTATAGACAGACCTTGCTGTTCTGCAATGATGCTGGAAATAAAAGTCTTTGTAGATAAAGCAACTGCTGTCTAAGTAATTCTTTGATTGGTGATATTTGGGCAACCGTTGTGGGAACCAAAAGCCACAGGACAGTATCTGATTTCAAAAAAGCATGGGAAAAACACAGAGGATCTCTAAAGGGAAAAAGGGGACTGTTGTAGTGGTTGATATAGAAGGGACAGACTAGGTAGGCCATATGAGGTTTTTTTGCCTTCATGTTTCTATGTTTCTATGTTTCAAAGAAGCAGAATTTTACAGTGGGGCATAGAAGTAAAAACTAAGGGGTATGTTTACTAAACTGCGGTAATGTCATTCGCGTTAGGTTCCGTGGTAAAGGTACAGATGCCCATAAAAAGGCGTGGGCGTTGCATTGTTACAGCAAGCTGTAGCAGCTAACGCTCATTATAAGGCGCCTTAGACTAACGAACGTTACAAGGTGCCTTGTAAGGCACCTTGCAAGGCACCCCATAAGGCACCTTGCAAGGCACTTTGTAAGGCGCCTTATAAGGCGCCTTGTAAGGTGCCCATTAAGGTGCCCAGTAAGGTGCCTAGTAAGGTGCCCAGTAAGGTGCCTAGTAAGGTGCCCTGTAAGGTGCCTCATAAGGCGCCCTATAGGGCCTCCTAGGCTAAGCGCCATATTAGGCACCCTTGGACAAGGCACCGCAGAAGGCACCCTGGGCTATGGAACCATAGGTTAAGGTGGCCTAACAAGGTTATGGTGTCCTAGGTTAGTGTGCCCTAGGGGCTGCAAGATGCCTCAGGATGACATGCATGACCTGTGCGGAACAGAGACAGATGTAGCCCTAACACTAGATAGAGCACTCAGGAAAGGCAATGAACAGGTGAGTGAAGGAGGGAGCAGTGGGAGCCGCTGGACCTGCCATATCTGCGGGCATCCCATGTGCCTGTCAGTACTGATGACAAATATGCTGGGGCAGCTGTACTACAGCATAGGGTGTTGGCAATGTAAAGTACCAGAAAAACAGTTGGTGGCAGACGATGGGAATACGTGTCCCTCAGTGGAGGCGGAGGTGGCAGGATAGTTACAATGATGGGTGGACAGAGGAGTAGTGGTGCCATGCAGATCAGGTACAGGCGAGGCAAGCATGAAGAGGCGCAATGCAGGAAAGGGTAGCAGTGCAGGACATGGGGTGGCAGCCTGCACTGGCAGACAGGACTCTACACAGTTGACAGACGCAGATAGACGGACCGAGGGAATGTTGGCAATTGTGGCGAGGGTATTATGGGCTGGAAGCACAGATCTGTAAAAATATGACCTCTAAAGGCATGCACACTATTTGAATAGGACAGGCATGAGAGGAGGGAACAATGAGGAACTGAACCCATGAACACTGCCAAGAAAGGCATTGTATTAACTAGTAGGCTATACCTCTATGGTGTATGTCACAGCAATGTCTGGGTACAGAAGGACTGCAGGTCACCGCACAAACTGTCTGCTCTGAGTGCCAGGATAGGGTAACCCCACCAGTACCCATGATGCAATGCACATGCTGAATAGCAGTCTACAGCTGATCATCAAATGGGGTCTGCACCTCTCCGGTACCTCAGCTTGGAAAGACGAACTGACGGTGTGTGATACTGGCACAGAGTAGCTACAGACCATGCCATTGTGCAGGTTCTGTGTTCACCCTGAGGGATAGGATGGGTGCCGAGCACTAAGTCCGCAGTACATGTGGTGCTAGAGATAGGTCCTGCTATGCATCCCCATCACTACCAGTGTGTAACAGGTGTTCCTTGCAGTACAACCGAAGGTAATTTAGTGCCCATCTGTATTCTGCAGTCACATGTGGCTCTGTGGGACCAGACACCAGCCAGATTGGTGTGTACCCTGTGTTAGGGTCTGGCTGACATGGGCAGCTGTTATCAGGGCAGAGGGGTTCCTAGAATTGCATGAGGTGTGCGTAGCAGTGCTTTTATAGGTCACAGTGGTATTTACTATATACCCCAAAGGGCCCACATCACCCTTTTTGTAGGTAAAGAACATGTGCCCCTGCCCCAGGGAAGCAACCTCCATCTTGTTTGTATGAGACAGCCCTCAAGGGTTGGTGGGCCAGAGCCATACCTTTGACTGGGGCAGTGGCAGACCAGCAGCAATGCTGGGGTTAGGTCTGGGAAATCCCAAATGCCTCCCACCACTGTCTGCCAGTCACCAGCAGACAGCAGAGTCAGACTGTACCTTAAAGGTGTTCTGACCATGCACAGTCTAACTGCAGACAGTCCACCAGCCTGCTCACTGAGGAACTATGTGCAGCAAGCAGGCAACTCAGTGACTGGGACCCCAGGACTGGGGAACACAAATATATCACTGGAGGCAGATAGTGTAGAGCGCTATGTGGGAACCTAGACCTGCCATGGTCACTGCTCGGTCAGAATGAGTGCCCTCCCAGCATGCCATACTGTGGCCACCCTGTCCATGCAGGTGGTGGTCAGGCACTACAGTGTCCCAGCCATTGCCCCACACCCTGTGAAGATGCATCCTGGCCAATCTGCCCTGTCCGGGCCATACCCAAAATACCTTGCTCCTCATTATGCACCTATTCAGGCTAACGCTGGTAACAGTGGGACAATTTGGGCCCAGTGAAGGGTGGGCAGCCACAGAACAATGGATAGACATACACACATGCTCACTCATATTGCAGCATTGTACAAAGATAGGGATGGTTGGCAACCCTGCCCACCACACTGGTCCTGATCACAGTGCTGACATTGCTAAACTGTGCAGGGGGTAAAAGTAGTGCTCTGGTGATAACTTCAGCTCAATGCTGGGGCCAACAGCCTGACTCTCCATGCATCTTTGGATTGTGGAGCCTGTGTAGGTGGGTGTTTGTACCCCTGTTCGCCGCTGCTTTGGGCTTTGCACATGTTGCTGTTGAATCTGCATTGTAGGGTAAAACATATGGACATGCTCTGCAGGAACCACAGGTGGGGCTTGAACCTGTGACCCTCTGCTTCTGGACAAACTGGCTGGGTGTACTGCACAACACTGTTGCCACAGATGCACAATAGTCCCTGGGGCTACCTGTACTTTTCCTCAGCCAGACTTTGTATGTTGCACTGCACACCACGTACTGATGCAGGGCATGGCCTAAGTCCACTGCAGGGAGGTGGCATCCCCCCCCTGCCAAGCTGACATGGCCATTTGCTGTCAGTGCTGATAGTGCGCAGTCCCAGGCCATCCACTGTGTAGGTAGGCGCCCGCCTAGGGAGCAGATCCCGGGGTGGGGGGCCATACATGGACATCCTCACATCCCCCCCATCACTGCCTACCAATATTATGTCCCTTCCACATGGGGGCGGGATGGCTGGGGGGATATCAGGTCAGTGCCCTAGCAACTACTGGCTAGGGTGAACCAGATAATGGTTTGTAGGTGGATTGTGTTTGGCCTTGGTCAGCTGCTTTCTTGCTGATTTCCGGTTTCTATGTTCCTATGTGACACCTAGGCGCCCGCCTGGTCCACCCTGTGCCCCAGCTGCCCATGCTACATGTCCCGCCTGCGGCCCACTATGCCCCATTTGCACCATCACCATAGTAGCCATTCATACTTTGGCACTATGGTGTTGCTGAAAATGGAGTACTACTATCACATTTCTTGGGCTCCCTGCCTAGGCTGCACATTGCTGACACTTAAATGGTTTCTCTCTCCTGCAAATGTGCCTCTAACGGCAGGTTTTTATTCGCGGTAGGATTCAGCCCTTCAGTTCAGCGCATTAGTGTGAAAGGGGCCTCTCCCCGCCCACTCTCTGCCCATTGACCCCTTCTCTCCACCCTCTCTCCACCTTCTGCGGTGTTTACCGCGGCCGGGGACGTTAACGATCGTTAAGTAACATTAACGCGGGTTAACGTTACATACCGCACGTTATGTAACATTGTTAACGTTACATAATGCACGGTATGTAATGTTACCGCAGTTTAGTAAACATACCCCTAAGAAAAGTGCTAGAAGAAAAGATTAATTTCTTTTTTTAAATTAATTTCTTTATTTTAGAGAGCCCAAGAAGAGAAGACAGTAATGAGGCTGATCAGGAACAAAATGACCATTAACCAAAATATGCACAAAGGGTCATGTTTACTAAAGTGTGGTAAGTTTTTGCATTTATAGGGTCATTCCAGAAGTCGAATAAGGGTTTGTATGTGTGCTGGGGATGTTTATGTGCCAAAAACATCTACGAATGTATTCTAACATAGTAACATAGTAAATGACGGCAGATAAAGACCAGTATGGTCCATCTAGTCTACCCAGCAAGGCGGCAAAGAGTAGGTGCACTTGCCGCTCCATGCAGATCCCCCCTCCCCATGCCTTTGTTTAGGGGTGTACCCACTGCTCCGTGCAGGTCACCTCTATTTGTTGAGATATAAGAGATAGTTATGTTTATTTTGATTTTATCCTGTTGCTATAAAGGAATCCACTGTGTTTGTCCCATTGGTACATGGCGCCCACATATATTTATCTTACTTGCACGGAGATGTCAGAATGTGCCAGGAGGTGCGGAACGGGGGCGCGGTTAGCCGTGGAGACGTATATAACATATTCTGGAAAAGCCCGTGTACATTTTTGGACTTCCCCACAGACATGAAAGTTATTCCTGCCGGACACATGGAATAAGGCCAGTACTTAGAAAATATTCTGCTGTGTTCTACAATTCGTCCCTGCAAGTAATAGTGTGTGTATGTGGTTTGAGGGTTGCACGGGAGGATCTTGTGTGCTGACCTGCAATTCAGGGGGGACATGAATGCCTGGCCAGTACCTGGACCTTATTGATGACCACAGTGACACCAGGTGCCACTGTGATAGGGCAGCCATACAGCAGCTGTGCCAGGCACTGGGAGACCTGACAGCTGTTGTGGAACATTCCCCAGATTGTGCAATGAGGCCTACATCTTTACCCAGTCCAGGATCTATGCAAGCTATGAGAGGGGTGATATATCTGGAGGCTGGCTACTTGGTATACTAGCACAGAGATTCCCCCTCCTAATCCCATGCAGGCCTGACCAGGTGAACAGTGCCAGAAAGCAGACTGTGGGAAGGCAGGCAGGGTTGCCCCACAGAAAGCAGATGTATACAGAGCAACATAAGGCAGGTCAGAGAGCAGTTGATTCCGATTCGCGTTTAGCGGGGCTAGATGTCCGGTTTGGAGGTCCAGCCCTGCTAAACACCTTGGTGCCGATTCCGCCAACAGAGTTCCTGGCACATACAGGCAAGATGTGCAGGTAGCTCTGTTCCTGGGTGGAAGGAGGCAGGCCTGAGGAGGGGCAAGGGCAGGCCGGAGGCAAGACCGGTGCCCTGGACATACAGGGCCATTTCCTGTGTCGGCCCTGTACATCTGGGGTCGGCACTCTAGATGGGGAACTTATTTCACCTCAGAGGTGGAATACGTCCCCCCAGATGGTGGCAGACAATGGATCCGAGGGCAGAAACGAAGGTGAGCAGGGGCAGTGGGTTCCCTGCAGCCTGACCCTGGCCACGGCAGGCCTGATTGGAGGTCGGGTGGCGGGGAAATCGAATTTGCAGGGCCTGCCGGGGATTGTGGCTCTGCATGGAGCCACAGTGCCATCTCAATGGGACAACATGGCACCACGGCTCCATGCAGGAGACTGGCTGGGCTAGCCACGGAAGTGCCTGGATGTCCAAGGTGCCTGAATCGGAGCATGCTCTGGACATCCAGGCCCTATACCGTGATTCTGCTCCAGCAGGGCTGTCAAGTCCCCGCAGAAGCAGAATCGGGTGCATCTCTGGGCCATCCAGATTTCTGGACGTCTGGACAGCCCGGATTTGCACCTACGGAATTGGCCTCATAATGGACATTGTATGGGACAGGTGTAGCCACATGTAGGGAGCTGCAGTGAGAAATGTCAGTACCCAGATGTTTGGGAAACTGATGCCATAGCCAGACAGCCATAGTCATTAAAAGAACATAGTTGTGCCGCTCAGCAATACAATGCATCCTTTGGGGAATTGCAAAGTTAGTTTAGGTTTTTGTTAGGTTGTCATTTTAAAGAGCGCTTATAGAGATGACCAATGCAAGAATAACTGAGGAGTTGTTATACTGCCATGTACATTTTGATGCAAGATATGTCATGACAAACACATTAATATCTACTTGATCTCATAATATCTTAGAATGCACTGAGATTATTTTGCAGTGTTCTGGGCATGAACCAGACTAATATATATAGTCTAGTTTGCATCAGCATTTATGTATCATCTGTATTTATGTCTAGTTTGCATTAGCACAACACTGTCAGTGAGAAGAACAGCTTAGGAGATGCACAGTTTAACCGAGTAGGTATGACCATTGGAGGTATATTGTGGAGATGGGCAGGATCAGAAAGTCCAACTTTCTAGAATATAGTGGGCATGGGGACATCCAAAATAATTGCAGCATTTACTCATATCGCATAATATTAGCGGGGATGTGTTTCTCCGCAACACTGCAAGGCCTGTACCTGCACTCGTGTGCAGGCCTTGTACTGGATACGTGCATGGGCTGACTGAACAGCAGTTTGCATGTGCCATCCCAGACATGTCTATAGGCCGATTCCAGAAACACCGGTGTGTCTATACCCGCAGATGTGGAATTTGCATGGAATCATACCCATGTCCGATTTAAACATGTCCGTGGGGTGAACATGGATTTTGTGGAATCTGCCTCTTACTGAAGGTTATATGCAAAAAAATAATGCACAGTAAACAAAGTGTCACCACTCACCCTCCCAGAGGCATTTAGTATGGGCAAGGCAAGTGGGTAGTTGTGTTTCTTAGACTGTGAACTTTAAATGGAGGTTTGGAAAGGCCTCCTGGGTAATGTAGTCCTACAGTAGTAAGAATGAGTCCAAGTTGTGCACGAGTGGTTCAGGTTAAATTAGGATTTATTGCCCCTCCCGGGGTTGGATGTTGATGACCATGAACAAAGAATATATTTACAAAGAAACCATACTCCTGATATGAACAAAAATAGGCAACTTAAATAATGCTTATCTTCAGCTGTTACGGAATCAAAAAGAATAAAACAGTTTCCCTCCAAAATACTTCTTTTGGCTGTTTTTCTTCCTTCAGCAAAATCCAGTATTATTAACAAAGGGACTGCACATTGTCTGCCACCATATAAGAGCAGTCCATAAACACTTCGGACTCAGGGGGTTGATAAGGGTCCCACTGCATAAGATCACCTTCTTCCTTAAGGTCCCTTAGAGAGGGTTCTTCTGCCTGCCACGCAAACCTCTCCGTTCCAATTACAGGGTTCCCTTCCCCCAACCTGCTCTGTGAGTCTGGGTGTTTGGCTTCCTGTGCACACAGCCCTCTGTAATTAAAAGGATATACGTTTCCCTCTTCTGTTTGGCTACAGGGAATTCTGTGTCTGCCTTTAGAATTGCTTTCTCCCAGGAATCTCCCTTGGCTCCAAAAAGGTTGGTAAAACTTCTCTCTCCCCTTTGATAAAAGCTTGGTATCAGGGAAATAAGCTTTACCTGCAGGCTGTCTGTTGTGAGCACAGCGTGGTTGTCTTTTCTGGTTCCCAGAATAAACGTCTCTGCTTTTTGGATAGTAAAAATCCCCAGTGCTTTTTGTAGTTGAGCACTGCTCCCTAGGAACTGGACTTGAATATCTTCCCCAGCTCTCTTCCTCTGAGAAGTTCCTCCGAGTGGAATTGGGATTTCTTTCCCTTTTTCCTTCTCCCAGCCAGAGACCTTGGCTGCCCTCGGAGTATCTATCTTTCTCTGGTTTTCTCCTTCTTTCAGCTTTCTCCACGCTTGCTGTGCTGCCTTTTCCTTCTGTCTCCGTGTCTGAGACTATGTCCGTCTCTTTCTCCTTCCCCCTCTCTTTCTCTGTCCTATCTTTAACTAAAGGCTTTTTATCTAAGTTTCTTTCTCCGTTGTGCTGAGCCACACCTCCCACCAGGTGTTCCCACTTCCCTGATGAGGCAGGAGCTAGCTCAGGGGATGGGCGTTCCCTAACACTCTGTGACGTTCTTTGTTTAGGGTTTCCATGCCAACCCTCCATGCTTGTTTCAGCACTGACAGTTCTGGTTTCACTTTGTAGTGAATCCTCTGTCTCCCTTGGTTCTGAACCCTGTACTTCACGACAAAAGCCTGTTGCTAACTGTTGGGGATGTGCCCAACATTTGCCTGCTGTTAGCACAAAGGGCAGACATATAGCACATGGGCCTGCATTCCATGCCTCAGCAGATAATGTGGGTGTACCCATGGTACCTGCTGAGGATGGACCCCAGACTTCACTGCAAAATTAAAAAAAAAAAAAAAGTGATTTTGTGCAATGGTTGCCCAACCTGACACTCCACCACCCATAATCTCCACACAGCCCTCCTGCTTCCCCTCCACACAAGATCACTCCCTGATTCAATCCCTCCTGACAGTACCCAGCCTCCCTAACAGAACTCCATGACATCAGACCTTTTAAACAGCACCCTTGAAGAGAAACTTGTCTCATAGAGAAGCAGTCCCCGAAAAACAATACCCTGACCTGCCCCCCATCTCCAACCCCCTCCCTGGACTCACATAAGGGTATTCCTAATTTCTCATGGACCGGGCAGGGACCATCCCCTTCTGCTGCTGTTGTCATGGTTCAAAACAGTGGCTCCGAGCACTGCTCTAACCACTAGTCTGCTTCCTATAACAGGTGTTCTCCAAGGACTTCAGGATCTTAATCCACACAAGACAATGCTGCCATTGAAAGAGCACTGGGCCATATCTTAGAAGAGCTTTTCTCATGTTCCACTGATCTTGTGCTGGTCGTCTTGTCTTAAGTAGTGCCATGTGGGGCCCACTTCAGTTCTATATATAGGCTTTAGGAAGAAACCAACTTCTAGTGGAGGCTCTTGGGACTCCTTCTGTGGCTGCTGAGGCTCACATCTCTACTGCCTCTCTGATTGGTTGATTCTCTGCTCTCTTTCACTCTAGTGGCATTAGAGGTATCCTAGTTTTAACAGCATATGGAGGTTAATGCTGTCACTGCTGGCTAGTGCAGAGTGAGCCATGCTGCTTTTTGTGAGTCCGGCATGTTCTAAATTAATCCAGTCTAGGTTCAATAGCACTGCCTCTGTTTCTGGCTTTACTCCAACCAGGGAAGGAAAACTGCAGCACTTGGTAAATTTAATAATCAGTTTGTTGTAAGCTGAGGGGACTTGAACCTTCTTTTAGTGAAGCCCTTCACATATTTGCTTGATGCTCTATTTACTTGTAAGCAAATATGTTGTTGTTGGTGTCATCAAGTTGATATTGATTCTTATTGACAGTTGTCCATGTTGTGACTATACCCTGGGTTTTCTTGACAAGGTGTGACTAGAATTAGATTGCCAGGCCTTTTTTTTCCACTCAGGAAGTCTACAGCAGCTGGTATTCCAAGGTGGTCTCCTCTCCAAGTATTAAACCAGACCCAACCATAATTAGCTTCAGATATCAGACAAGATCAGGCACCCTGAGAGTGGCATGGCTATAGTCAAGGAAATAAAAAATCCATAAAAATCATTTCCAACAGAATAATAATTACAGACATACATGAAGCTACAAGGGGTAACATGAAGCTGCAAGGGGGTAAATTGAAAGGCAATGTCAGGAAATACTTTTTCACTGAAAGGGTGGTGGATGCTTGGAATACCCTCTCGATGGAAGTGGTGGGGGCAAACACAGTGACAGAATTCAAAATGGCATGGGATAGATATAGTGGATCCCTTTACAGCAACAGGATAACATCAAAATAAACTTAACTATCTAATTTCTCAACAAATAGGGGTGTCCTAGCTGGAGTGGTGGGCTCACCCCTAAACAAAGACATGGGGAGGGGTGGCCTGAGCAGAGCGGCAGGTGCACCTACTCTTGCCATCTTACTGGGCAGTCTAGATGGACCATACTGGTCTTTAACTGCCGTCATTTACTAGGATACTATGTTACATACAATATAAACTATCTGTACTACTACTACTACAACTGAACATTTGTATAGCGCTACAAGATGTATGCAGCGCTGCACAGACACATGTAAAAGACAGTCCCTGCTCCTCAGAGCCTACAATGTAGTCATGACAGACAGCACAGTAGCTGTAGACATGGGATACATCTAGGAGAAATGGTAAGGAAACACAAAGGAGATCAGGTGAGTTAAGATCCAAAAGCAGCAGCATCATAACATATAAGTATAAAGGGGATAATTTTAAAAGGAGATGCCTAGAATTACATGGGAACTCTCAGTTTAAATGTAGGTATTTTAACCATATATACCATATACTCTAGGGCTGGTGTAAGTGATCAGGTCTTAAATTAACTTGTGCTTTTGTCTATTCATGTATCCGTGTTCTTGACTTTAGAGAACAGTCATGAAATACATGCATAACAATTCATGTTAACTACACAGGACTTTATAAAATTACTCTCAATAGGGGTCATTTTATAAGAAGGTGCATATATTAGGTAGCAAAACCAGAAATAAAGGTTGGTATTTCAGTCATTTCCACAAGTAAGTGGACCCTTCTGCACATGGTCTCTTCTAAAAGCCTGAATGTGTGTACATCTAAAAGCCTGAATATGTGTACATTATTTACATGGTGTATACTTTCACTATAGCCATGCACATAGGTGGAGCTTGAATGGTACAAGCAAGTATGCGCGCTGATTAAAGAATACGATATTTTATGCGCTTGTGAATAAATGTAAGGTATGTTATCTGCCAACTATGCTGGTAATTTGTCAAGAGTATGCATGTAGTTGACTTTTATTCTAAGAGATTTTCAAGACGCTGGCACTTTTCTGTCCTGACGCAGTCCGGATAGAAGTGACGAGCGAAACTCGAGTCGATGCTTGTCCAGCTTGCTAGATATTTACCCTTGAAGAGAGTTAATTACAACCCTCTAAGAGATACTGCTGCTAAGCTCAGTGTTTTCTAGTGTTTTTAAATGCATTTAGAAAATTGTAAAACACATTTTGGCCTATGAATGATATTTGAGGAAAGCAGGTGTTGTTGGCTCGTGGCTTACTGCCTATTTAGCTAACTTTTCTCTCGCACCCCCTCCTGTCTGAGGCCTTTAAATAATATTGGCAATTTCTCTGGTTGACTGTTCCTTATATGTTTAGGTGTTGTAGAAGTTTGATCACCACCTCCCCTTCATCGTTTAGTGTTTGGACTCGGTAACTCTTTTTGTATTGGTTGACTTTATAAATAGGCATAAAACAGACACATAAAAATGTGCATTAGCTAGGTGTGACTTCATCAAATTGCCTTCAAAATGAGTTACATGCAACATCAACCTAAGGAGTTTATCCTGTACTGCGAAAAAATTAAATCTGGTCTTACAATCTACCTCTTCTCATTGGTGTTCAATGATTCCTAGATACAAAGTGGGGGCTTGTGGGACAGATTGTTAGCTATTATTCTGTTCCTTGTGTTTCTTACACTAGGCTGTCCTATTCAGACATGTTGAAATTCTTTTCTCTTCCTTCTGGATTTGTGGATTGTAAACCACTTCAGTTTTGCGTGTGAAAAATGGCATAGCAAAACCTAACAAACAAACAAACATAAATGGATCAATTTGACTGGTATGGCGCCTTGTCCTGGCACTGGAGCTGGAAGATAGGGGGACAAGAAGCAGAGTTGGAGGCAGTGCTGGAAAAGACAATCATACTTGAGACAGGAAGGCAGGTGAGCAGAAAATTAGAGCTAGGGAAGTCAGCCACAAACAAGTAAATTGAATCTGCATGAACTCTGACGCAGCATTATTGGCTGGTGGGCCTGGAACACCTTTGTTAAGTTGGTGCACATGCATCACAGTGACTATGGATACTATATCCACATATAGGAATAATCCTATAATTCCTCAAACTCTGACCCAGAGATCAATACTGGCAGCGAAGTCTGAGGATATACCAGCCTACCATACAGGCCCTTGAAAAGGTTCTCAGATGACTGGGGTGACCTAAGACCCAATGCAGTCTCCTTCCCTGATGTCTGAATAACTGTAGATTAGGGATGCATATGTATATGCAAAACAAATTTGGTTTGATTCATTTTCAGATTGGTTTCCTTGTTCATTTGTTTCAAGTCTTTATATCCAGCATCTCTGAATAGGACAGCCTAGTGCAGTGATGGCTAACCTTTTTGAGCCCGAGTGCCCAAACTGCCGCACAAAACCAAAGAATTTCCTCAAAGTGCCAGCACGTCAATTAAAGCCTCATTTGCATAAGGTGCCTCATTTGCATAAATATTTGCATAATGTTACCATACACTAACTTTTAGTAAACATGCCTCTTAATGAGTATATGGATAAAGAAAGACTAAAAGGTTTCTACATTACTATAATCCAGTACCAACCGCCAGGCACATTAGGAACTACTACAAACGCTGCCCATTTAGAACCCATAGCAAACCCGCCGTATCCTAACAGCACTACCAGGACTCACAAAGCACCATACCCTAACTATCAAAAGGCAACACTGCAAATATTAAACCAATACATTTCAGAGAACAACAATACATGACCTACTGGGGAAAGAACAAGTGGCAATGTCAAATAGGAATTATATAAACAGAATACCTCAGCTCAGTTACACATGCAGAACAGACCATCACCAAACAAGGAATCACAATTTAGAAACAGGAAGACAATAATTAAACTGGGAACCCCAAAAGCCAAACTTGGAATATACAACAACACTGTAGAAATAAAACTATAAATTAATTTCCTCTTGTACTAAACAAAGCGCAAAAATTAATGATGCACATTTCCCAGAGCTGACATATTCCAGTTAATAAATTCAAAATAAAGAGATATTTTTCTACCTTTTGTGCATTTTTTTTCAGTTGCAATTGTTCCAGCCACTTTCTTCTGGTTTCTTCGTGTCTTCTGCTAACTCTCCATCTGCTGTCCATTTGTCCTTTCTTCTGTCTTCTTGGGTTTTTTTTTCCATTCTCTCTCTACATCTGCTTTAACATACTAATCTTTCTCCTTTTGCTCTTTCCTCATTCCTATTTCATCTACTCAAAATTTACCCCTCCATCCTCAATCCCCACTTATTCTCCCAATACCCGGCCAATTGTAGATTTTTTATCCCTCCCACACAAAATATTTTTCCCCTCTCCATTTTACTCTCCCAGCCCCATCCCATTCTAATCCTCCCCCAACACCAGCTCCCTTCTAGTTCCAGCCTCACCCAGCATCCATTCCCTTCTAGTCCCTGCATCAGCCCATTTCCAGTCCTAGCAGCACCCCAACCCATTTCCAGTCCTAGAAACCCCCCAACCCAATACCAGTCCTAGCCCCCCTCATCAACCCACTTCCAGTCCTAACCCCCCATCACCCCATTTTCAGTTTAAGCCCCCCCTATAACCCATTACCAGTCCTAACCCCCATCAGCCCACTTCCAGTCCTAACCCCCCCATCAGCCCACTTCCAGTCCTAACCCCCATCAACCCATTTCCAGTCAGCCCCCCATAGCCCATTGCCAGTCCTAACCCCCCCATCAGCCCACAGTCCATTACCAGTCCTAACCCCATCAGCCCACCTCAAGTCCTAACCCCTCCCCATCAGCCCAGTTCCTGTCCACGCCCCCCCATAGTCCATTATCAGTCCTAACCCCCCATAGCCCATTACCAGACAACCCCCATCAGCCATCAGCCCATTACCAGTCTTAACCCCCCCATAGCCCATTGCCAGTCCTAACCCCCCCATCAGCCCACAGCCCATTACCAGTCCTAACCCCATCAGCCCACCTCAAGTCCTAACCCCTCCCCATCAGCCCATTTCTTGTCCCAGCCCCCCCATAGCCCATTATCAGTCCTAAACCCCCCCATAGCCCATTACCAGTCCTAACCCCATCAGACCACCTCCAGTGTTAACCCCCCATCAGCCCATTTCCAGTCCTAACCCCACCCAAAAGCCCACCTCAAGTCCTAACCCCTCCCCATCAGCCCATTTCCTGTCCTAGCCCCCCATAGCCCATTACCAGTCCTAACCCCACCCAACAGCCCACCTCAAGTCCTAACCCCTCCCCATCAGCCCATTTCCTGTCCTAGCCCCCCATAGCCATTACCAGTCCTAACCCCACCCAACAGCCCACCTCAAGTCCTAACCCCTCCCCATCAGCCCATTTCCTGTCCTAGCCCCCCATAGCCATTACCAGTCCTAACCCCACCCAACAGCCCACCTCAAGTCCTAACCCCTCCCCATCAGCCCATTTCCTGTCCTAGCCCCCCATAGCCCATTACCAGTCCTAACCCCACCCACCCAACAGCCACCTCAAGTCCTAACCCCTCCCCATCAGCCCATTTCCTGTCCTAGCCCCCCATAGCCCATTACCAGTCCTAACCCCACCCAACAGCCCACCTCAAGTCCTAACCCCTCCCCATCAGCCCATTTCCTGTCCTAGCCCCCCATAGCCCATTACCAGTCCTAGCCCCACCCAACAGCCCACCTCAAGTCCTAACCCCTCCCCATCAGCCCATTTCCTGTCCTAGCCCCCCATAGCCCATTACCAGTCCTAAGCCCCCATCAACCCACTTCCAGTCCTAATCCCATCAGCCCATACAGACTTAGCTCCCCCATAGCCCATAGCCCCCCCATAGCCCATCACCACTCCTAACCTCCCCCAGCCCATCACCACTCCTAACCCCCCCATCAGCCCATTTCCTGTCCTAGCCCCCCATAGCCCAGTACCAGTCCTAGCCCCCCCCCAACAGCCCACAGCCATTACCACTCCTAACCCCCCAACAGCCCACAGCC
The DNA here is from genome assembly GCA_033557465.1 of Ichthyophis bannanicus. Classification (NCBI taxonomy): domain Eukaryota; kingdom Metazoa; phylum Chordata; class Amphibia; order Gymnophiona; family Ichthyophiidae; genus Ichthyophis; species Ichthyophis bannanicus. The sequence continues at coordinate 110,783,593 of CM066047.1, read as the reverse complement.
AGTACCACTCCTAACCCCCCCCTGCCCATTAACACTCCTAACCCCCCAGCCCATCACCACTCCTAACCCCCCATCAGCCCATTTCCTGTCCTAGCCCCCCCAGCCCATCACCAGTCCTAACCCCCCAACAGCCCACAGCCATTTCCAATCCTTAACCCCCCAGCCCATCACCAGTCCTAACCCCCCCCAGCCATTACCACTCCTAACCCCCCCTCAGCCCATTTCCTGTCCTAGCCCCTCCCAGCCCATCACCAGTCCTAAACCCCCCACAGCCCACCGCCATTACCACTCCTAACCCCCCCCCCGCCCATCACCACTCCTAACCCCCCCCCCAGCCATTACCACTCCTAACCCCCCCCCCAGCGATATTTTTTTTACAAAGAAAGCTGTCGCTGCCGGGCCGGGGCCGCCGCGGCAGAATCGAGTGTGCCGCGGGGCCCCCCCGCCCAGCAGAGCCTGCCCTCCGTCCCCGGTATCACCTCTCTCAGCTGCCTCCAGTCACACGCGCCGGCTTTCAGAGCGTGAGGGAAGTTTCTCCCTCGCTGCTCTGGTAAGCCCACGGGGGCTGATGGGAACTTCCCATCAGCCCCCGCGGGCATAACAGAGCAGCGAGGAAGAAACTCCACTCGCGCTCTGAAAGCAGGCGCGTTTGACTAGAGGCAGCTGAGAGAAGGTGATACCGGGGACGGAGGGCAGGCTCTGCTGGGCGGGGGGGGGGGGGCGGGGGGGGCGGGGGGGCCCCGCGGCACACTCGATTCTGCCGCGGCGGCCCCGGCCCCGGCAGCGGCAGCTTTTTATTTTTTATTTTTTTAATGCCGCATATTTTGATTGCGGACCTTCCCGCGTGCCAGCTGCAAGGCCTTCGCGTGCCACAGCTGGCACGCGTGCCATAGGTTCGCCATCGCTGGCCTAGTGTCTGAGGATCTCAAGGTGGTGAAACAATGTGATAAGGCAGAGGCCAAAGTCAGAAGGCTGCTAGGCTGCAGACAGAGAGGCATAACCAACTGAAGGAAGGTTCTGATGGTCCTGTACAATTAGCTGATGAGGTCTCATTGGGGTATTGTGTTCAGTTTTGGAGACCATACCTCGTAAAGGATATAAGACGATTTCAAATGGTTCAGAGGAAGGTGGCCAAAATGACATGGATCCTGCCCCAGAAGACCAGATGGGCTATTTTGGTCTTTATCTGCCATCACTTATGATATTACAATGTTGCATTTGTTTTTAGATCACTAAATCTCATTCAGTTCATTTGGTTTCATTGAAGTGAATGAGGAAAGCAATGTATCATGTTTTGTACTCTAAAACTCAGGTTTTGCATCAAAGTTTTATGAAACTTGAAACAAAGTAGAGGCAACCACTTGCAAAAAGAACAACTGACAGCCGGAGCAAAATTGGTGGAAAAAGATGAGAAAGGGCTGATAAAATAAGGACTTTATAATATGCCAATAAACTAAATACATGAAGCATATCTGCTGGAAAAAAGATTAAAGATACTCTACATGGCCAAGTTTCAGTGAGCTGCCTGCATCAGAGGTAGAACTTCATTTCACAACCCCCCAAAATTTTGTGTTCCATAAAACTATCAAAACATCAAATGAAGCTGTTCCCAGATGTTCAAAAGAAAGAAGCAAACAACTCCAAAGAACTGTGGGGACCTCCCTTAGTGATGAAAGCACAAGGGGATATTCAATGCTATCAATCAGCTTATTTATTTAAATTCCAGCTGTGGCATTTAAGTAAATACATGTATGCAAACAGATATATCATGCGTTAACAAAAGTGATGACTATTAACGAAAATTAGTGCATGTTAAGTGCTGCCACGGCCCTTTTATGTCTATAGGCTATGCCGAAGCACTTAATGTGCTTTAACTGTCCTTAATGTGCATTACCCTTTAGTAAGCATGCCCCGTTGTCAGCAATGCCGAATATATATATTTGCCACTGACTGCTGGATAGTGGAAATACTCAGCAGGCCTAATGTAAATGCATAGGTTACCCAAATAGCAACTGAGTATCACTGCAACCAATATAATTTTTAGTTCATTCCTTGCTCCACTCCAGACTCAGAGTCTTTTATCTGGATTTGTATGGGACCAGTCAATCACATATTCAGGCTCATGCTATCCAAATACATTTTGAAAATCTATAGATAGGTAATATATCTGGATATTGATAGCCAGAATCCCTATAAATCCTTTTGGAAATTGACTCAATTAATATCATGCTCTTGGAGTACTACAATCAACATAGCTATAGTGGACCATATGGTTGTAATGCTGACTGAAGATAGTCTTGATGGAATATACTTACTGAGGCGGTGAGGTCAGATTGCATAGTAAAAAACCCAAGGGAAAACTGAACAATGCATGTCAATAAGGCACCTGTCAAGAGTAACAATTGCATGAAAGACAAAATATAAAATAGAAACAAATAAAAAAAGAGAAAAATACTACTGATAAAATAGATCTTTTACTTAAATTTTTTTATATTTCTTTTATTTGTGATTTCTATAGTTTCTATTCTTTTTTTTCTGTCAGCGCTATAAATGTGCGGTCTACTATAGATATGTTGATTGCAGCACTTCAGTAATCTGATCTTATGTTTTTATGTTTCACCCCCAGTTGAAGTTGATATAAGTTTTTGTTGTCTTCCAAAATTTTTTGCTCCTTTCTTTTGAATATTTATGACAACTTCTTTGCATTTATTGATGATTTTATGAAACATGTATTTTTGTTTATTTGCAAAATTGTCAATGAAGTTATACTCCTGATTTGGATTTGCATATGAGATATAATTACTTGCCCTTTCCAAATCTGAGTTCAAGACGAGTCACAAATTCAGGCACACAAGTTTAATTTATAGCTCACACTTTTTCAGTAATAGTTCAAGGTGAAATACATTCAAGTACAATATGTATTTCTTATTTTTCCATCCAAGTCAACTTTCATTCTAAGTTACTCTGGAGACAATGGAGGACGAAGTGACTTGCCCAACATTACAAGCAGCATCAGTGGGCGGAGCCTCTCCTCCCTTGCGTTCAGCCTGCTAGGCCACTCCTCCATTCCAGAGTTTGCTGAAACATGGCCACATATTTTTAACTTGAAAATGGGGTGGCAAGTCATTTTTTTGGAATGGTAATTAATATCAAGTGACTATATTGCAGGCAGTTTACATGGGTTCTTTAATTAGCATTGAGTGACTGTATCATTCACATTTTTAAGCTGCCAGCACACTTCTCTGACACTGAAGAAAAATAAGTGAGGTAGAATTAAATAACATAATTATGTAAAAAATGGAACAATGAAGCAGATGATGGCATTACTGGTGCACAATCTTGTGAATGCCAAAAACAAAGAAACATTGAAATGCTTGAATAGCAAAAATGAAAATCCTTCGATGATTTGGAGTGGTCAGGAAGCTACTACTGAGGGAGGCCGATGGTAAAAAAAATGGGCTAAACAGCAAAAACTAAGGGGCCCTTTTACTAAAGGGTGCTAACTGTCAGTGTGGGTCTGACTAATGATAAAGACACACACCAGACACACGTTCACCGTTAGTGCAGGCCTATGAGAGCACCACCGGATTTTGGCTTTAACAGTCTATGATGTGTTAGGCTTGCCTGTGGGAGGGTTATAGGCGGACAGTTGGTGGGGTGAATACTGCACAGTCAGCACACCCCCATTATCTGCACGGTGGGCTAGTAGCGCAGGTGCACTCACCGCCACCTTCATAGGTATCATTGAGTGCACCCCCACTATTGTTGTACCACAGTAGGGTCATGTGCATTGCGGTAACTGTCAGGAACTGCTTTCCATGCTCCTGGCAGTTAACACAGTGGTGTTGCCATAATGCACCATGAATATGTGTGCTATCGGCGTGTTTGGTGCAACACCACAGCACTCTTTAGTAAAAAGTGGTAATATGAGCAAAAAGAAATACCATTCATTGGAAACTCAAGATTAAACAAAAATGAAGGGGACCCCCATGGATCATTAATGGAGCATGAGAGAAATCTCTAGAAAGCTGCTTTAAGAAGATCCAATGAAGGGCTCCATCAATGAGATCACACAGTTGGGGAGATTAAATATCTGGCTTGTTCTTGAAGAAAGAGCTTTTACAAAGTGAGTTCTATTGCTGGAAGCCTGCCTCAAGCAGGCAGTCGTGCATCTTTCTGATAAGCTTCCAAAGCCCTCAATTTTGCCAGTCTGGGCCTTCAGACAGCTCTGTCACTGCTTTTCAGTAATCACCTGCAATATTCTCTGCTCACTCGGGTATGAGTGGGGGCTAGCAGACTGCGATGCTCCTCCTGAGATTTGGATTACAATGAGGCTTCTTGAGGATGAGAAGTGAGGCAGTGACCCAGTTTTTAATAAATGCCTATTGAACTCTAGAGCCTCCTGTTTCTTTACAAGACACAAGCAATACTCACGACAAAAGTCAGGGGTTCTCCAGGGGATGCATTTGTGGACCTCGTTGCAGGCTGCAGCATAGATGGCTATGGCTGTGCACAAACACTCAGAGTCATTGGTGGTTTCACAGGTGCAGGTGTCCCATAGGCAGGTACGGTAGTAAGAGACTGGATTAACCTTAATGAGTACAAAACAGACAGCTATAAATATTTGTGCATTACCCAATAGCAATTCTTGATTTTTCCAACATTTTGATGCATTCTTTTTTTTTTTTACTTTTTATACAGGAAACAAGTGCAAGTGCAATATTACAACAATATCCAAATCAAAATGGCATACTACACTATTTAGATAAATCCCATCCGTCCTCTATTCCCATCTATTCTTTTCTCTGCACCTAGTATGGTGACCTGATTGACTCATACACATTTGATTATCTTTTTAGCTTAAAGGTGAGTTGCTCAAATATTGCAATCCCTGCCACATTGCTTTTCCACAAATCCATGTGTGCATTGATGTTTGATATTTCTTGTGAAGAGCGGTATAGCAAATGGAAAATAAGCATAAACAATCATTAATTGGGCCAGGTGAACTGATTAGTCGATCGAGCTTAGTGCTTGCTAGGAAAGGCCATCATTTGTTTCACCCTAGGAGACGGAGACTGGAATTTGTTTGCATATCTGAGAGATGTATTGGGCCACCCAGATCCAAAAGATTTTAACTAAACTATAATGCAGCCTTTACTAAAATGCAGCAACGTTTTGCACTTACTGCTCATTAGATCTAAAAATGAATGTATGGTGAGTGGTAAGCCTATGTGGTAATATGCATTATTGCACAGAAAACCTCTTTACTGTGAGGTAAGTGTATTGATTGCATGGATGCCTATACTTCCTCCTATTTAGAAAGTAGTAAGTGCAGAACTGACCACAATACTCCAAGTGAGGCCTCATGAGCATCTTATACAGAGGCATTAATACCGTCTTTCTTATGATGGTTATGCCTTTCTCTATGCAGTCTAGCATTCCTCTGGCTTTGGCCACTGTCTTTTCACATTGTTACACCACCTTGAGATCCTCAGATACTATCACCCCATGGTCTCTCTCCTGGTCCATACAAATCAGCCTCTTGTCCCTTATCACATAGCTCCGTTGGATTTGCATCCCAAGTGCATCATTCTGCATATCTTTGTATTAACTACCAAGCATTAGACTATTCTTCTGGTTTTTCTAGACCTTTTCTCATGTTGTCTACTCCTTCTAAGGTATTGCACATTTTTTTGTCATCCGTAAAAAGGAAAACGTTTCCTTTTAACCCTTTGGCAGTATCACTCACATAGATACTGAACATAAGCTGTTCCCAGACCAATCCCTAAGGCACTCTACTACTCGCCTTTCTTTTCTTTAAGTGAATTTCATTCACCACTACTCTCTGACGTCCATCAGTCAACCAATTTATGATCCAGTTCACCACCTGGTGACCCATTCCTAGCCTGCTCTGTATATTCATAAGCCTCCTATGAGGAATAGCATCAAAGACTTTGATAAAAAATTCAAGTAGATCATATCTATGCATACCTTCAAACTCATGCTATGGTCAACTAGTCAAAGAAATCAGTCAGATTTGTCTGGCATGATCTGTCTTTGGTAAAACCATGTTGCTTGGGTCTTGCAGTCTGACACAGAAGGGTCAGAGGGCAGGAGTTGCCTAGACCTTGAAAAGGTTATGGAGTACAGCCTGGCCAAAAGCACTGTCCCGTTGGGACTCCCTATCCAGGCAGTAATGGGTTGCGAAAGTCTGACCCAAAGACCAGGTGGCGACCCGGCAGATGTCTGCCAGTGGAACAGAGCAGAAATGAGCCACTGATGCCGCCATGGCCCTGACCCGATGGCTGTGACATGACCCCCGAACAGAAGCTCGGCTGCCCTGTATGCCTAAGCAATACAGTCCGCCACCCAGGTGGACAGCGTACACTTGGAAACAGCCATCCTCAGATTACTGGGGTCGTAGGACACGAACAGCTGAGAAGCTCTTTTATTGCCATGCGTACGCTGAATATAGAAGGCCAATGCCCTCTTACAGTCCAGGGTATGCAGAACTGTCTCTGCCTGACTGGCATGCGGCCTGGGAAAGAAGGTAGGCAGCACCGCCTCCTGGTTGAGGTGGAATGAGGAGACCACTTTCGGAAGGAACTTGGGGTGCTTGTGAAGCACCACCAGGTTTCCATAGAATCTTGTATAAGGCCTGTCGGACACAAGGGCCTGAAGCTTACTCACCCGCTGAGCCAATGTGAGTGCCACCAAGAAAACTACCTTCAAGAAAGGTAGCATAGATGGCAGGTTGCCATCGGCTCAAAAGGTGGCCGAGTAAGCTGCCTTAAAACCACATTCAAATCCCATTCGGTCACCGGAGGGCGAACCAGAGGCTTGAGCAGAAGCAGGCCTTTCAAGAACCGAGAGACCAGGGGATGTGCAGAGAGAGGCTTCCCCTCCACCGTGAAATGGTTTGCTGCAAGGGTACTGAGGTGAACTCTGACGGAGCTGGACTTAAGGCCCATATCCAAAAAGGGAGAAGGTACTGTAAAACCACCGCAACCTGGCAGAAGAAAGAGTTCACACCCTGCTCCTCGCACCAAGTTACAAACCTATGCCACTTGAAGGCATAGGTCCGCCTAGTCGACAGCCTCCTTGAGGCCAGCAAGACCTCTTCAACATTTTTTGGAAGGAGGAGTGGTGCGAGTACTACCCTTTCAGCAGCCATGCCATTAGGTTGAGGGGGCTGAGATTGGGGTGCTGGAGAATGCCCCCCTCCTGGGACAGGAGGTTTGGAGAGCCCGGGGGAATGGGGTCCTCCACCGCTAGCTGAAGTAGAAGCGGAAACCAGGGTTGCTTCAGTCACCTTGGGGCTACCAGGATGACGGAGGCCTTGTCCTGGAGGATTTTGAATAGAGTCTTGGCCACTAGAAGCGTCGGAGGAAACGCATACAGGAGGCCCACAGACCATGATATCAGAAATGTATCTGCAGCCACCCTGTGCGGGTGCAGCTGTCTGGAGCAGAACCGGGGCAACTGGTAATTGACCGGACTCGCAAACAAGTCCATTACTGGCCGTCCCCAGGCCTGAAAAAGCCAATGGACTACTCCCCTGTCCAGCTGCCACTTATGGGGCTGGAGACGAATGCCATGCCAGGATGCAAAGGAGCACAGATCCAGCGTTTCCTGACACAGTAGGCAGGACCCCATGCCACCCTGCTTGTTCACATAGAACATGGCCACTTGGTTGTCTGTTTGTACCAAGACAGATTCGTGAGCCAAGGTCCGCCAGAATATTCCTAGAGCCAGGCAGATGGCATGGAGCGCCAAGAAATTGATTTGTTGTGTTCTCTCGTTCGGGGACCACACTCCTTGAGTACAAAGCCCCTGGCAATGGGCTCCCCAGCCCAGCAGAGATGCATCTGTGTTCAGGATCCTCGTGTGTCGAGGAGCCTGGACAGGCTTTCCCACCTCCAAGTGGAATGGTTGACGCCACCAGTACATGGACTGTACTGGTCATTTGGACACTGTGACTGTCTCGGAGGCTGCCTGTGGCCTGTGTCCACTGGTCTCTGAGGCACCACTGAGCAGTTCGCATGTGGAGGTGGGCATCTGGTGTTACATGGACTGTGGATGCCATGTGTCTGAGAAGGCGCAGAAACTGTCACTGACACTTGGGATCTGCGACTCACCTGATGTGCCAGGGCCAGAAGCCTTTTTGCCCTGTCTGCCAGCAGGTAGGCCCTTGCCTAAAGGGTATCGAGTCTGGCCCCATTGATCTCTAGCTGTTGAGTGGGAACAAGGCTGGACTTGGGGTAATTGATTACAAACCCCAGATGCTGGAGCACCTGGATGGTGCGAGATGTGGCCTGATGGACCTCTCTGGCTGAAGTGGCTCTGATGAGTCAGTCGTCTAGATAGGGGAAGACAAAAACTTCTTGAAGTCTGAGAAAGGTGGCCACCACCACCAGGCATTTTGTGAATACCCTGGGAGCAGAGGCCAGGCCAAAGGGGAGCACCCTGTACTGGTAGTGATTGCCTCCTACCACAAAGTGTAGATATTGCCTGTGGTCTGGGTGTATTAGGATGTGCTTATATGCATCCTTTAGGTCTGAGGAGCATAGCCAGTCTCCCTGGTGGAGGTAAGGCAGCAATATTCCAAGGGAGAGCATCTTGAACTTCTCCCTCACCAGGAATTTGTTTAAGTTGCGCAGGTCGAGGATGGGTCTGAGGCCTCCTGTTCCTTTTGGTACCAGAAAGTACCTGGAATAGAAGCCCTTGCCCTGTAGGTGGTGGGGCACCGGTTCTACTGCCTGATCCTCGATAAGACCTGCCAACTCTTTCAGAAGAAGGTCCCGGTGAAGGGGAGACCTGAGGGGCTCTCCTGGGAAATAAGGAGGGAGTACCTGGGCCCAATGAAGGAGATAGCCCTGGACTATCTGCAGGACCCAAGCATTGGCGGTAATGGCTGTCCCTGTGGGCATACAGGGCAAGCCTTCCTCCTGTGCATTGCCTGTCCCCTGTGGGGAGAGGGGCCATGCTGTGAGAGTCAAAAGCCACTACCAGGATGGGCTGGAGCTGGTGCCTGGGGTTTGGGGACTTTCTGCTTATGTGGGTCATGCCCCTGTCCTTGGCCTGCTGCCCTTGCTGGGGAGCCGGGAAGGCCTGAAAATGGGGGTAGCTTGGGTAAGCAGCACTCTTCCTCGGGTAAAAGGGCTTCTTACCCGAGCCCTTCTTGCGAGAAGGGGCAGAGGTCTTCTTTGAGAGCCGTGTCCTCTTCATGTACTCGGACTCTATTTCCACAGCCTTGTCGGTCATGGGTTTGCAAAAGTAGCTATGCTTGGTGGTGTACACCGATGCCCGCTGCAGCTACCTGGGCCGCCGACTCGAACCTGTCATAGGCCGCTCGAGTCATGAACTTCGAGCACTCACGGATGGCGGTGGACAGGCTCTTGAAGCGCTACAAGGGCCCCTCGGCGAGACCAGCTGAGAACCCGGTGAGTTCCTTCGCCAGGTCCCTCATGTACATGCCCATATACAGCTGGTAGGCCTAGATTTGACAAGTCAGCATTGAACCCTGGAAGCACTTTTTGCCGAGGGCACCTAAGTGGTGGGCCTCCCTGCCAGGAGGCACCAAGGAGTGCATCTTCTGGCTCTTCAGCCTGCGCATGGCCAATTCCACAACCATGGAGTTGTGCGGCAATTGTGACTTTTGAAAGCCAGGGCTCCGGTGGACTTGATACATCGAATCAATCCATTTGCTGATTACTGGTGCCGATGCCAGTGTCTCTGCATGTGGAGCATCAGTCAGGATCGGAGGCACGGGTACAGTATGGGCTTCCCAAGGGGGGGGGGGCCTCATACTGCAGGATCTCAGGCTCATCGGCTTGAGGATCCTCCTCGGACTCCGTGGGGAATGCAAAGCCTTTAACATATCCCTTACAAAGTCCAAGAACCTCGTGTACAGAGGGGACCTTCTCTGGGGTTCGGATACTGGCGAATCGGACGGGATTCCCTGTGCCGACAGGTGTCCGGGGACTCCTCCTCCTCTGTTTCCCATCCCGATGCCTCTGAAGAGGAATCGATGGGCTCCGGCTTCGAGTGCCCTGGCATCGACTGCCCCGATGCCAGGAGGACTGGCGGTGACGACCTCGGCTGAGGATCGACTCAAGCCCGCATGGCCTCGAGGATCGGCTCTGCCTCCGGGGTCGAATTAGACATCGGTGGCCAGGTGGTCGGGGCAGAGGAACTGGTCAGACCAGCCATCAGTGCCTGCTGCTGGTCCATGAAGGCAGACATACTGCGCTCCAAGGCCACCATTCTGAACTCAAGTCCAGAAGGCTCCGCAGCCACCGGGTTGGGTCTCGATGCTGTCGGGCCCAACACCGGCTCCCCAGGAGGGGAGTCCTCAACGAGGACAGTTGTTACCTGCCTCGGCTGTTCTGTCTCCCAGGCAAGGAAGCTTCACTGGACGCTCCATCTCCGAGGATCCGGGGAGGCACTCGGGGCTCTGCGACTGGTCCCGGGAGGGACCCGGCCATTCGGAGCCATCCAACGATGCTGCCTTCAAGGATTTCTTTTTTCTTCGATGTTCCCGTGAGGGAGACCCCCTCTCCGAGGAACCTCTATGATGCTCGGGCTTGGAGTGCTCCCCCCGAGACGTAGAGGCCTCAGACGAGGTCCGGGCTCACGAAGATACTGACTCAGGAAAAATCCTATCATGTTTATGTTTATGTTTATTAAAAGATTTATTATACCGCCCAAGACCAAAGGTATCTGAGCGGTTTACAATAAAATTAAAATAATTTAAAAATCTTAAAAATAGACTGCTAAGGAGGAAAGGAACGCCATTAAAAACAGGAAAGACTAGAGAAAAGGCAGAGAAAAATGACAGAACACACATCAGCAGGAGGAGGGAGAGGGAGACATGACTGTGGGTGGGAGGTTAAACGCCAGACAAAAGAGATGGGTTTTAAGTTGCGCTTTGAAAGACTGAAAAGACTCTTCTGCACGGAGGAAAGGGGGGAGCGAATTCCAAAGTTTAGGGCCTAGGAAGTAAAAAGCAGAGGAACGGGTAGATTCAAGGTGAGCTTGGGAGGGAGAAGGGAGGGACAACCGGTTTGTGTGAATGGAGCGGAGCAAACGATGAGAAGTGCGGAAATGGATCTGATCAGCAAGGTAGAGAGGGGTACCCGTGCGAACCACCCTATGTGCAACAGTGAGAATTTTATACTGGACACGAAATGGGATGGGTAACCAGTGCTGTTGGAGAAGAAGAGGGGTGACATGATCATAGCGAGAAGCGTAGGTGAGAAGACGAACGGCAGTATTCTGGACACGCTGAAGACGAGAGAGTTGGGACTGAGGGAGACCAGCTAGGGAAACATTACAATAATCAAGACGAGACCTCACAAAGGAAAGGAGAAGTGTAGCCAGGGCAGAGGAAGAGAGAAAGGGACGCACAGCCCGGAGCTTTTTTAAGGGAAAGAAAAGAACGCTGGACTACTGAGGAGATATGCTCCTTGAAAGAAAGTGCAGAATCAAGAACAACACCAAGGTAACGAATAGAGGAAACAAGAGGAATAGGTTGGGTGGAAAAAGAGGGAGCGCAGGTGGGGGAGGGGCTTCCAAATGTGAATCAGATAGAGAAAGACTTAGCCGGGTTTACATGAAGAAAATTGGAGGAGAACCAGGAGGCAACGGCGGAAAGGCAAAGATTAAGAGGGGAAAGATCAGGCGTAAGAGAGTTGGTATGATGTAATAAAATGTCATCGGCATAATAATATGCCGAGATACCAAACTGCTGGATTATAAGGGCAAGAGGGGCTAGAAAAATGTTAAAGAGCAGAGGAGCAAGAACAGACCCTTGGGGTACACCACAGGAGAGAGGAGTGGAAGCTGAGGAAGAGGACCCGGTTACAACCGAAAAAGAGCGACAGGAAAGAAAAGAGTGAAACCATTGAAGAACCACACCAGAAAGACCGGCATCCTGAAGACGAGTAAGGAGTGTGCGATGGTCCACCAGATCAAACGCTGCAGAAAGATCGAGAGAGATAGCCAAAGTGTAAAGACCGTGATCGTGAGCAGTGTGAAGTTCATTGAGAAGAGAAAGAAGAACTGTTTCTGTGCTGTGGCCAGGACGAAAAACCGGCTTGACGGGGGTGAAGAGTGAGGGAAGATTCAAGGTGAGAGGAAAGTTGGAGGAAAACCAGTTTCTCAAGGAATTTAGAAAGAAAAGGAAGATTAGAAATGGGGCGCCAACTAGAAGGAACAGAGGGGTCAGAGGAGCGGGATTTCAGTATGGGACGAACGATAGCGTGCTTCCAGGATGAGGGAAAGTGACCGGAAGGCAAGCTAGAATTAAAGAGAGAGAGAATGTAGGGTGAAAGGGATAGGGGGGGGGCTCTAGGAGCCAATGGGAGGGAATAGGATCAGCTGAACAAGTGGTTTTACGGAGAGACAAAAAGGTTTTCTGGAGAATGGCCGGCGTGATTGCCGTAAAGGAGGACCAAACGTGAGACAACGCAGGGGACGGAACACTAGGGGAGGGAGGGGGAGGGGGAGAAGAGGTGACAGGAGGGGAAAGAGGAGGGGGGCAGGTGATAAAGGATTGGCGAAGAGTATGAACTTTAGAAACAAAAAAGGAAGCAAGGGAGGAGGGATCTGGAGAAGAAGACGAGGAGGGGGATGAATGGGAAGAGGCAGAGTGAGATGCAGTAAGAGAGCGAAAAATAGAATAAAGCTGACGGGAAGAATTTGACGAGGAGGAGAATCTGCTGCTGGAGGCTTCTCAGGGACTTAGAGGACATCTTCCTACACGGGCCACAGACTGTCGGGTCGTGGTCGGGCCCGAGGCACCGGAGACAGCAGTCATGCGTAATTTTGTACACCGATTACATTTTTTAAACCCGCTGGCAGCCATCGGGGGAAAAAGGGCCCCTGCGAGGTCAAAGACCCGGGCTGCCAGTGAAAAAGAAAAAGGGCACGAACACCAGTCATGAAGGATAAAAAATGAAAAATCAAGCCGGACTCGATACTGGTGTACCAAGCCGAGGGCAGGCAGAGGAACCGTTGTCGATCCGGTAAGGAAAGAAATAATTTTTAAACTTTTTTCAAGGGGACACTAGAACATCGTCCGGAGGGATCCATGGAAAAAAGGAGACTGAGGAAGATGGCACCCTTGGGCGGGAAGGGGACCACACATGCGTGATGCAATTCCCAAAGGCTTTCTCTGAAAGCTGGGGATTTGCTCCGCATGAGGGCTCTGTCGGCGCCGATGTCACCGATATGTGAGGACTGACTTCTTGCTTGTTCCCAGAGAACATAAGATATGCCATATTGGGTCAGACCAAGGTCCATGAAGCCCAGTATACTGTTTTTAACAGTGGCCAATCTAGGTCATAAGTACCTAGTCTCCCCAAAAGACACATGTTCCTCAATGATTGCATTAGGTCAATCAGTGATATCCTGGGTTCCTTTTAATAATGATTATAGACCTTTCCTCCAGGAACTTGTCCAAACCTTTTTGAAACCCAGCTACACTAACAGTTTTTACTACATCCAGTCAGGGCCTAGTAGCAGCAGTTTAAGTTTAAATGTAAAACAAAGAAGAGAACTTTCTGGTTACATTTCATACCTAGCAGAGAGCTTATAGTTTAAATTTAATAGTCACTCAGGGCCTAGTATCAGCAAAGTATTTTAGTTTAAATTTAAAACACAGAAGAGAGCTTTCTGGTTAAATTTGGAACTCAGCTTGTACTTACACATCTTAAAAGACAGGAGGTGCTCTCAGGTGAAGCTCGTTACCCAAATCAGTCATACACTAAGGACCTGAGATTAATTAAGCCTCAGGTGAACAAGGTATATTACACGTATTAGATACAGTTTTATTAGTATAAATATCCATAGCAACCCTTAGTAAGTAAAGAACTTAAAGATCTAAACACAAGCTTAAAACTAAGATGCAGACAGCAGTCCAGCAGCGAGATGGGGGCTTTCCAGTCTTTTGCATTGAGTGTCACATGTATGATTTTCTCCCTGTTGGTAAGAGGTCTTACGTGTGCACTAGGTGCAAGGAATTCTTGCTCTCAGGGAACGAGTCCATTCTCTAGAGGCTAGAGTAGCAGACTTGGAAAACATAAGAAAGACAGAGAGGTACATAGACGAGACCTACAGGGATATAGTCCTGAAGTCCCACCTCCAGTCTGGCAGCATCCCTGTTGCCATGGAGGAGAGAGGTCACGTGACAGGAAAGCATCACCCTGGTGTGGCAGGAAGTGATCCTGTAACTAGGACCTGTCCTCCAGATGATGTAAAAGCCTCTCGCACCGAGGAAGTTTCTCCAAGGCCTTGTGCCCATGAGGGAAGGTCTAGGACAGCCGTTATAGTTGGTGATTCGATCATTAGGCATGTAGAGAGCTGGGTGGCTGGTGGACGTGAGGATCGCCTGGTAACATGCCTGCCTGGTGCAAAGGTAGCGGACCTCACGCGCCACCTAGATAAGGTCTTAGATAGTGCTGGGGAGGAGTCTGCTGTCTTGGTACATGTCGGTACCAATGACATAGGAAAATGTGGTAGAGAGGTTCTGGAGGCTAAATTTAGGCTTTTAGCTAGGAAGTTAAAATCTAGAACTTCCAGGGTAGCGTTCTCTGAAATGCTTCCCGTTCCACGCACAGGACCCAAAAGGCAGGCAGAGCTCCGGAGTCTCAATGTGTGGATGAGACAATGGTGCAGAGATGAGGGCTTTGGATTTGTTAGGAACTGGGGAACATTCTGGGGAAAGGAGGAGCTCTTCTGAAGGGATGGGCTTCACCTTAACCGGGATGGAACCAGGCTGCTGGCATTAACCTTTAAAAAGGAGATAGAGCAGCTTTTAAACTAGATATTAGGGGAAAGTCGACAGTCGCCCAAGAGCAGATGGTTTGGAAGAATGTATCCTTGAAGGATACTACAAAAGCAGAGAGGTTCCAAAAAAGAATACAGTAGCCCAAATGCCCTTGAGTATGGAGCAGACAGAGCTTAAAGATCCCAAATTAACCATGTCTACCAATAGCCAAATTAATATGAATAAAATACAGTCTCTAAAATGCTTGTATGCAAATGCTAGAAGTCTAAAAAATAAGATGGGAGAGTTAAAATATATAGCACTAAATGAGAGGTTAGATATGATTGGAATATTAGAAACATGGTGGAAGGAGGACAACCAGTGGGGCACTGTGATTCCTGGGTACAAACTATATTGTAATGATATAGCTGATCAAATTGGTGGAGGGGTTGCGCTCTATATTAGAGAGGGCATTGAGTCAGAAAGGATTAAAGTTTTGCAGGAAACAAAATTTGCTGTAGAATCTCTATGGATTGAAATTACATGTAAAAAGGGGAAGGCAATGGCAGTGGGGGTGTACTATCGACCACCTGGCCAGAATGGACAAATGGATGATGAAATGCTCAAAGAAATCAAGGAAGCTAACAAAAGTTACAGCGCAGTAATAATAATGGGTGATTTCAATTACCCCGGTATCGACTGGGTCAGTGTCACGGCAAGACATGCTAGGGAGATAAAGTTCCTAGATGAAATAAATGACTGCTTCTTGGAGCAGCTGGTTCATGAACCAACCAGAGGGGAAGCCATATTAGACCTAGTCCTTAGTGGAACACCAGATGTAGTGCAAGAGATAAGGGTGTTGGGGCCACTTGGCAATAGTGATCATAGCATGATCGCCTTTGATTTAATTAGTGGAGGAGGGATAGTAAGGAAATCCACAGTACTACCCTTTAACTTTCGAAAGGGAGACTATGATAAAATGAGGAAAATAGTTAAGAAAAAACTAAAAGGAACAGTTGCAAAGGTTAAAGACTTATATCAAGCTCGGGTGTTGTTGAAAAATACTAGCTTGGAAGCCCAGACCAGCTTTATTTCACTCTTTAAGAAAAGTGGAAGGAAGTCCAAAAAACTACCAGCATGGTTTAAAGGTGAGGTCAGAGAGGCTGTTGTTGCCAAAAAAGCATCTTTCAGGAAATGGAAAAAAGAGCCAAACGACGAAACCTGGAAACAGCACAAGCACTGGCAAGTCAAATGCAAGGCATTGATAAGGCAGGCAAAGGGAGAATTTGAGAAGAAGCTTGCTGCGGAAGCAAAAACGCGAAATAAAGACTTTTTCAAGTACATTCATAGCAAAAAACCTGTGAGAGAGTCAGTTGGTCCATTAGATGATAGAGGGGTTAAAGGGGCACTAAGAGGCGACAAGGTGATAGCGGAGAGACTGAATGAATTCTTTGCTTCAGTCTTTACTGAGGAAGATGTAGGGATGTTACCCATGACTGAAGTGGTATTTAAAGGTGCGGAAGAATTGAAGGAAATATCGATACATCTGGAAGATGTATTACAACTCTTAGATAAACTGAAGAGTAGCAAATCACCTGGGCCGGATGATATACATCCAAGGGTGTTGAAAGAACTGAAATATGAGATTGCAGACCTGCTATTAGTAATCTGTGAACTATCATTAAAATCATCTCTAATACCTGAAGATTGGAGGATCGCCAATGTAACACCAATTTTTAAAAAGGGTTCCAGGGGTGATCCAGGAAACTACAGACCGGTGAGCCTGACGTCAGTACCAGGAAAAATGGTAGAAACCATCATAAAGAATAAAATTACTCAGCATGTAGATAGTCATGGCCTAATGGAAGATAGCCAACATGACTTTAGACAAGGAAGATCTTGTCTTACTAATCTGTTGTTTTTTTGAAGGTGTGAATAAACAGATGGACAAAGGTGAGTCGGTTGATATAGTGTATCTGGACTTTCAGAAAGCCTTTGACAAGGTCCCTCATCAGAGACTTTTGGCAAAACTAAAGAGTCATGGGATAGGAGGTAGTGTACTACTGTGGATCAGGAACTGGTTAAAAGATAGAAAGCAGAGGGTTGGGCTAAATGGCCAATTTTCCCAATGGAGAAAGGTGAATAGTGGTGTACCCCAGGGATCTGTGCTGGGTCTGCTGCTTTTTGACATATTCATAAATGACCTGTAAAGTGAGTTATCAAATTTGCAGATGACACAAAACTATTTAAAGTTGTTAAAAACCAAGAGGATTGTGGAAAATTGCAAGAGGATCTTGATAAATTGGAAGACTGGGCATCAAAATGGCAGATGAAATTTAATGTGGACAAGTGCAAAGTTATGCAACTAGGGAAGAACAACCCAAACTATGGTTACACAATGCAAGGTTCCACATTAGGAACCACCACCCAGGAAAAAGATTTAGACGTCATTGTGGATACCATGTTAAAACCCTCGGCCCAGTGTGCAGCGGCGGCCAATAGAGCAACTAGAATGCTAGATATCATAAGGAAAGGAATGGAAAATAAAACAAAAGATATTATAATGCCTCTATATCGTTCCATGGTGAGTCCGCACCTTGAATGTTGTGTGCAATTCTGGTTGCTGTATCTTAAAAAGGATATAGCATTATTGGAAGGGGTTCAGAGAAGAGCCACCAAAATGGTAAAGGGGATGCAAGGATACTCTTATGAAAAAAGGCTAAGAAGGTTAGGGCTCTTTAACCTGGAAAAGAGACGGCTGAGGGGAGATATAATAGAAGTCTATAAATTAATGAACGGAGTGGAACGGGTAAACGTAGATCGATTGTTTACATTATCAGAATAATGAAAGACTAGGGGACATGAAATGAAGCTACAGGGTAAACTATTTAAGACTGATAAAAGAAAATATTTTTTCACTCAACCTGTAATCAAACTCTGGAATTTGTTACCAGAGGATGTAGTAAAGGCTGTTAGTGTAGCTGGTTTTAAAAAAGGTTTGGACAAGTTCCTGGAGGAAAGGTCCATAAACCATTATTAAGAAGGGACCCAGGATATCAATGCTTGACCCAGTACAAGCACTGTGGAACCTGTGTCTTTTGGGGAAACTGCTAGGTACATATGACCTACATTGGCCACTGTTGGAAACAGTATACTGGGCTTGATGGACCTTGGTCTGACCAGTATGGCATATCTTATGTTCTTATTTTCCTGCTGATGGTTAAGTCCAGCCTGCGGTGATGACGGCAGCCCTGTCATCTGAGGGTTTGTACCAGCTTGACTTCTCAAGCCCTGCTCCAATGGATTCAGTCTCTTCTGCCTGATGGTACTACCTCTCTCTTGGATTCGGCTATGGCCTTCCTTTCTGATGCCATGTATGACCTGGTGCACCTGGCAGCCAGGAATGGTCACCTAACTACTGTGTCACGGCATTGGATTTGGCTCTATCACTGGGCGGCAAACACATCTTTCAAAGCCTAGTTGGTTCAATTGGCTTTTAAGGGGAAGCACCTGTTTGGAACAGATTTGGAGAAACTATTGAAGGACCAAGTGAGATGAAAGCTTACCGCCTCCCGGAAGACAGGTCCAGGGGGACCATGAAGTGGGCGATTGCCTCTTTCTCATCAGCCTGACCGCCAAGGGCATGCTGGCCGGATACCCGGGGGTCTCTGGACTATCATCACTACCGACCTGGAAAGCCTTTCTTCTGCTCTGCTTCAAGGCCTCAGGCTCGTTCTCAGTACTTTCATGGAAAACGTGAACCCAGGGACCCAAACTCCACCAGAGGAGGTCCCTCCCAGGCCACACAATAAAGGTTTGTGGGCCCTTTCCCTGGTACCTCCTGTGGGCATCAGGCTTCACCTTTTTTCAGGAATGGACCCAAATTACCAAGGATTACTGGGTGCTAGACAACATTCAATTTGGCTATGTCCTAGAATGCAAGGAGCCGATTCCCGATGCCTTCATGATCTTCCCCTGTTGGTCTGTGATACTACAGTGCAGATCATCTTGGACATGTTGCTTCACCTGAAGTCAGCCATGCCCATCCCCCCAAGTGAGCAGGGAAAAGGCAGATACTCTAGCTACTTTGAGGTGCCAAAGAAAGATGGTTCCTTCTCACCCATCCTGGACTTATTGGCTTTTCTGGATCTGGCTAAGGCATATTTTCATATCCTGATACGGACAGATCAGCAGAGGTATCTGCATTTTGCCATCCTTGGTTCTCACTATCAGTTCATCGCCCTTCCTTTTGGGCTCTCCACCACTCCAAGAATGTTCTCCAAAGTCATGGTGGTGGCGGCTGTGGTGCTTCAGCATCATGGGATCTGTGTCATTCCCTATCTAGATGATGGGCTCATCAAGACCTGTTCTCTGTCAGAAGTATCTTGGGTAACGTTCCAAGTAGTGAACTTTCTGGAAAGCCGCAGTTGGGTAATTAATCAGGAAAAGAACCTGCCTTCCCAATCCTTGGAGTTTCTGAGAGCACGTTTTGACACTTAAGTGGGCAGGGATTTCCTGCTAGAGGGCAAAGTCAAAAGACTGTTGAATTGCCTAGTGCTGTTCTGTGCGCAGCAGGCCCCCAGAGTCTGGGTTTATTTTCAACTCCTTGGCTTGGTGGCAGCGACTATAGCGATGGTCCTGTGGGCACATGCTTACATGTGGCCGCTCCAATGGTCCTTGTTGACTCAATGGTCCCCAAGTTCTCAGGAGTTTGAGCACAGGCTCCTGCTCCTGCTGATGGTGAAGTCCAGCCAGCGGTGATGACGGCAGCCCTGTCATCTGAGAAAGGGCATTCCGCTGGATGATTTCTTCTGGATCCTGCGGTCAGCAGATGCCAGTCTCTTGGATGGGAAGCCCATTGCTGAGGGTCATTGGAACCACAGGGGGAAGTGTGGTCCATCAACCTTCTTGAGGCGAGGGTCAGCAGGCTGGCTGCTCTGCATTTCCGGTCCCTGATCGAGGGCCGAGCCGTTCAAGTATTTTCTGACAATGCCACAGAGGAGGTGGCTTATGTCAGTGGGCAGGGCAGCACAAGAAGCACTTGAATAGTCCTGGCAATGGATCTTCTGTTTGCCTGGGTAGAGAAGAACCTCCTAGACTTGTCGGCTCAACCCCTTGCTGGAGTGGACAAAGTGGAAGCAGATTTCCTCAGCCGTCACTCCCTGAATCTTGGCAAGTGGGAATTGAGCCATGTAGCCTTTCAACTGATTGCGCACTGTTGGGGTCACCCCAAAATGTATCTGATGGAAACATGCTTCAATGCTAAGGTGTGCTGCTTCTTCAGTGGCTGCACGGAGATGGGGGTCTGAGGGCGTCAATGCCCTCACCCAGCCTTGGACTAGTCAGCGGCTGCTGTACATATTTCCTCATTGGCCCCTAGTAGGCATGTGATATGATGTGGCTCCTCCAAGCATCTACCCTTTGGTTGCCTCCATCTCAGGGGCTGTTGTGGTAGGGACCAATTGTCCTAGAGGACCTGGCTTCCTTCTCGCATATGGCATGACTCTTGAAAGGAAACTGCTATAATCTCTACTATACTTTGTGCTCAGAGAGGTCTACCAAGCTAGCAGATATATGACTATGGTGCCTTTTTGAACACTATTATGGCATATGCCACTTAACTCTTAGTTCCCTGAAGGTTCAATTGGCAGCATTGACCTGTTTCTGTGGTTTGGTGGTGGGCAAGTCCTTGGTTTTGCACCCGGACGTTTCCCATTTTCTCCAGGTTTTTTGGCATCTGTGTCCTCCCCTTCAGTTCGTGATCCTTTCCTGGGATCTGTCTCTAATTCTCAAGACCCTAATGGAGGCCCCCTTTGAGCCATTGAAGCATGCTAACTTGGTTACAATTTGTTCTTCAAGGTGGATCTCCGAGCTGCAGACTCTGTCTTGCCAAGATCCTTATCTGTCCTTTTCAATTGAGGCCATTTCCATTTAGCCTGTGCCTTCCTTCTTGCCTAAAATGCTGTCTCCCTTTCACATGAACTGGGTAGTTTGTCTGCCTTCCTTTTCTAAGGATCAGTGTCAGAGGAAGGATAAGGATCTTCGCCTTGTGGATGTCTGGAGAGTGCTGCTCTGGTACCTGGAGGTTACGAATTCCTTTTATAAATCTGACCATCTTTTTATGCTGGTCTGTGCAAGAGTGAGGTAGCAACCAAACTGACTTTAGGGCACTGGATAAAGGAGGCTATTGCCTCCACATATCTGTTATGAACCGGTCAGTTCTGGAGGGGCTTCACACCCATCTACCCAAGCACAAGTCCTCATGGGAGACCAGAGTTCGGTAGCCCCTGCAGATACTTGTTGGATAGCGACGTGGGGATATCTTTTCACTTTTGTCAAGCATTGTCGCTAGGATGTCCACGCACGGGTGGATACGGCCCTTGGCTCAAGAGTTTTGCAAGCTGCTGTACCTTCTTCCCACCTAATGGCTCTAATGGCTCAGTTGTCTGGATTGGTTTAGCAGGACAATATGGGAGGTGACATTTTACTTACCAGCTAATATGCTTTCCTTGCATCCTGCTAGACCAGTCCAAGGCCTGCCATTGAAACTGTATTGCTCTGTTCTTTCTGCTGCGGTATCCAAGGGTCCACCATGATTTGTACTTTGCTCTGCAGGACCATTTCTTCTGACAGCCTTCTGTTCTACTTCTTGTACATAGTTCACTACTGTTGAGTACTCATTGTTGCCCGTATTGAAGTTGTGTAGGGCTTGCTGTTTATCTTCTATATGCTTTGGGATGAATACTGAAGAGAAACCTCTGATGGCAGAGGCTGATGGAGGCATGGAATGACATCAATGAAACCTGGGTTTTCATTGGTCTTTGTCGCCACCAATCTGCAGGTAGGGAAACACAATCCACTTGTCTGGACTGGTCTAGCAAGAGAAAAGGACATTATCTGGTGGGTTCCAACTGCATAAATACTTTAAAAAAATATATTTTTGGTACTTAAGTGGATAACTGTTATCTATGTGGAGGAGTAGCCTAGTGGCTAGCACATTGACTTTATAACCAAACAATCAAGGTTCAATTCCTAGTAGCACTCATTGTGACCTGGCAATCTACTTCTGCTCACAGTGTCAAGAAAATCCAGGGGCTGCTAGGTCATCAGGAGCCAACACTGACTCAAAAGCACACATTTGTTTTGCATGCAAATAATTTTATAAAGAATTTAGCACTCAAAAATGGACTCTTATAAAATTATGTCATGCCTAAAAATACCCACAGTACAAGCTAGCACATACTTGTAGGTATGCAAAGTTATGGTAGAGTGCGGGTAGAGCTATGATGTACATATGTATTTTATAAAATACTACTACTACTACTATTTAGCATTTATAAAGCGCCACACATGCAGCGCTGCACAGTTAGCCTACAAGAGGTGGCTAACATACAAGAGACGGTCCCTGCCCATCAGTCATGCTCATCGGAGCTTAAAATCTAGTTAGAGCAGTACAGAGCAATAGTCACTTCAGCAGAAGGTATGGTGTGGTACAGTTTGGTACAGCTTGGTCTAAAGTTTGGTCATAAACGTTAATAGGGGTTAGGGTAGGATGAGGATGGAAGTCAGGATCTGAATGCAACGGTGAAGAGGTGGGTCTTCAACTTGGATTTGAAGAGGGCCAGGGAGGGTGCCTGGTGCACAGATTCAGGAAGGCTGTTCCAGGCGTGTGGTGCAGCAAGGTGAAAGGAATGGAGTCGGGAGTTCGCGGTGCGGGTGAAAGGCATTGAAAGAAGCGATTTGTTAGCGGAGCGCAAATTTCGAGAGGGGACGTAGGGAGAGATAAGAGATATGAGGTATTGAGGGGCCATAGAGTGAATGCATTTATAGGTTAGCAGGAGAAGCTTGAATTGGATGCGGAGTTGGACAGGGAGCCAGTGAAGTGACTTGAGGAGAGGAGTAATGTGGGCATGGCGAGGCTGGCAGAGGATTAGTCGAGCAGCGTGATTTTGTATAGATTGAAGGGGAAGGAGGTGGCTCACGGGGAGACCAGCGAGGAGTAGGTTGCAGTAATCGAGGCGAGAGGAGATTAGGGAGTGGATAAGCATTTTGGTAGTATGTTCAGAGAGGAAGGGGTGGATCTTGCTGATGTTGTAGAGGAAAAAGCGGCAGGTCTTAGCTACAAGCTGGATATGAGTGGAGAAGGAGAGAGAGGTGTCAAAGATAACCCCTAGATTGCAGGCCGAGGGAACAGGAAGGATAGTAGATCCATCCACATGGACTGAGAGAGGGTGAAGTGGGGGGAAGGAGTTGGGTGGAAAGACAAGGAGTTCAGTCTTGGCCATGTTCAGTTTCAATCGGCGATGAGACATCCAGGCAGCGATGTCCGAAAGACAAGCAGAGATCTTGGACTGGGTTGCAGGAGAAATATTGGGTGTAGAGAGGTAGATTTGGGAGTCATCAGCATAGAGATGGTACTGAAAGCCATGGGAAGAGATAAGCATGCCAAGGACTTGGGTATACAGAGAGAAAAGGAGGGGGCCCAAGACAGATCCCTGGGGTACACTTAAATGGAGCGGGGTAGGGGAGGAGGAGAAGCCGCCAGAGCATACACTGAATGAGAGATGGGAGAGGTAGGAGGAGAACCAGGATAGTACAGAGTCCTTGCAGCCAAGCGAGGAAAGGGTGGTGAGGAGAAGGTCTTGGTCAACGGTGTCAAAGGCAGCAGAAAGGTCAAGAAGGATGAGGATAGAATAGAGGCCCTTAGATTTAGCCAGGAACAGGTCATTGGTGACTTTTGTGAGTGCCGTTTCAGTGGAGTGTAGGGGACAGAAGCCTAATTGTAGTGGGTCCAGGAGGGCCTGGGAGGTGAGGAAGTCGAGGCAGCAACAGTGGACTGCTCATTCTAATAGTTTGGATATGAAGGGAAGGAGGGAGATGGGTTGATAGTTAGAAGGGTTTGTGGGATCAAGTGAGGGTTTCTTGAGGAGGGGTGTGACAACAGCATGTTTGAAGTCAGTAGGGACAGTTGCAGTGGAGAGTGAAAGGTTGAGGATATGAGTGATGGAGGGGACAATGGTGAGGGAGATGGAACATAGGAGATGGGAAGGGATAGGGTCTGACGAACAGGTGGTGGGTTTGGAGGAGGAAAGAAGAAGTGCAGTTTCTTCTTCAGAGATCGGGGGGAAGGAGGAGAGTGTGGCAAGGGGAGTATGGATGAGGGAGGAGAAATGGGGGGAGGGGAGGTAGATGAGGGGGTAGGGAATTGGAGGGTAATTTTGAGGATTTTGTCATGGAAGTAGTCGGCTAGGGTTTGGGCAGAGAGGGAGGGCGGGATCGGGGGTGGGGGGACCTTGAGGAGAGAATTGAGGGTGTTAAAGAGACAGCGAGGATCAGAGGCAAGGGAATTAGTCAGATGGATGTAGTAATTTTGTTTGGCAAGTGCTAGGGCTGACTGGAAGGAGCCAAGCATGAATCTGAAGTGTAGAAGGTCTTCAGGGGAGTGGGATATGGACCAGGCTCGTTCGACAGAACGGACACAGATGCATAGGTAACGGATTGTGGGTGAGAGCCAGGGTTGGGGAGTAGATCATTTTACAGGACGTGAGGTGGGAGGGGCAAGAGTGTCAAGGGCTGAGGATAGTGTAGCATTGTATGAGGATAATGCTTCGTCGACGGACTCAGAGTATAAAATGGAGGAAAGAGATGGAGAAATGGTGGAGGAGAGAGTCAGGGGATTAACATTATGAAGGTTTCTAAATAGGTCGGAGGAAACAGGACGAGGTTGGGATGGTGGGAGCTGAAGAGTAAAAGTTAGTAGGTGATGGTCAGATGAGGGAAGGATTGATTTGTGGAAGTTTGAAGGAGAGGAATTGGAGAAGAGTATTAGGTCAAGGCAGTGGCCGTGTACGTGTGTGGGGGCAGTGGAGCAAAGTTGGAGGTCGAACGAGGAGGTAAGAGCGAGGAACTTTGAGGCATGGGGGTCAGAGGGGTTGTCGATGTGAATGTTGAAATCGCCAAGAATAAGAGTGGGGGAGGAGGGATCCATAAAGGCAGAAAGCCAGGAGTCGAAGTTGGTGAGGAAGATTGATTTGGAGCTGTCGGGTGGGCGATAAATAACAGCTACACGGAGGGGAAGTGGTGTGAGGAGGCGATTGGAATGGACTTCAAAGGAGAGGGGGGAGTGTGATTGGGGTGACAGGAGGGGTTGGAATTGGCAGGAGGGGGAGAGTAGGAGGCCAACGCCATCACCGCGACCAGTAGATCGAGGTGTATGGGAGAATTGGTAGCCCCCATAGCAGAGAGAGGCAATGGATGCGGTGTCATCTGGGGGGAGCCAGGTCTCAGTCAAGGCAAGAAGGTGTAGGGCATTAGAGATGAAGAGATCGTGAATAAAAGTAGTTTTTTAAATGAATGAGCATGCGTCCATAGGGCGCAAGTAAACGGGAGAGCGGGGGGGGAGGAGGAGAGGGATGTGGATAAGGTTAGATAAGTTACGTGTGGATTTCCTGTCAGAGTAGCATAGGGGACTATTTCTAGGGTAGTACTGAGATTTAGAGGGAGTAGGGTGTGGGAGGGTGTGTCTGGGTGTATGTGCTCTCCAAGAGGGACATGAAGGAGAGGAAGTGAGGGATAAATTGATGGTATCATATAGGTTATGTGAGGAATTATATTTGGGGGTAGGGTTGGAGTTGATGTCTATGGCTGAGTGAATGGGGGATGAATGGGGGAGGGGGGAAAGAGGGAGGAGCAGGATGTGGATGAGATTAGATAGGGTATGTTAGGAACTTTCTTTAGTATGGGAGAGAGATCGGGGGGGGGGGCAGGGTTGGGGTTGCTATTACCTGACGAGAGAAGGAGAATGAGTATTAGAGAGCGAGGTAAAGTGGAAGCGAGGATGGGGTTGCCTAAGAGAGAGGGGAGCTGGTTGAATGCGGGGGATGGTGTGAAGAAGCTCAAGAGCAGGTGCTAGGCTAGAGGGCAGAATGGAGGGAGAAGTGAGGAAGGTAGAGAGGGGGGCTGGTTGAATGCGGGGGATGGTGTGGAGAGGCTCCCCCGCATGCATGTATGTGCATAAAGTATGCACTAATTTTACACCTGTTTCCCTGCATCGAAAATAGATGCTATTGTTGCTGGATTCGCACTAGTATCGTTATAAAACAGTGTCTAAATACACACTTTCCTGCTGACTTAATCCTAGGTGCCCTGTTACAAAATTACCCTCCAAGCATGCCATAGAATCAACATTATTCATTTTAAATTGGGGCATAATTTGGGGCATTTCATGGGGCAGGGCTGAACGTTATGCAGAGAATAATGAAATTTAGCTACTCTCCGAATAGCTTATTCTTTCCAGTCTGAACACAGAAATAGCAGGAATAAGTTTAAAGTTAAGCCAGCATTTTCAGTGTACACATTTGAATGCATAACTCCACTGAAAATCCATAGAACTTAAAACTTATGCTTTTAAAATTGTGTGCTCGCTTTTTGTCTGAAAATTGCTCTCAGTGTTATTTGATCAGGTTTGTGGCAGCACTGACCACCCTCTCTGCCTTTCTGCAGGTTTTTTCTCAAGTCACCCCAAGGAAAAAAATGATTTTCTTCTGGCATTCCTATTACAGACTAAACTAAGCTGCCCAGGGTCTCACTGGGCTGCTGCTACATATGCATGAGATCATCGGCAGTAAAATGAGATGGGGCACCAAGGCCAGGACTCAACCAGATGTTATCAACAGCTAGGGATCATCACAGACATTCAGCCAGCATGAGAGATGTTTTTAAAAATTCTATGAGCCAACAATGGGAGATGGAAGGTTGGCAGGGCTGGTTTTGGTAGAGTTTTGCTAGTAAAATATGTCTGTACTTTCCTTCTCTTGACCTAATCATACTTCCAGGAATTCCTCCTCTCAATGCAGCTAAAAGTACACACATTGCTGAATAATGTGCTGACTTTGGTTTGTTTTGAGGGTGGCAATTTTCAGAAAACCAACTTACATGGCTAAAGCATTTTCTTTCCCATGGAAATTATTTTGAAAATTGTCCTCTAGCTCTTCAATGCACGTACAGTACTTATATTCCATTTGTATTTATTGCAGATATCATTAAAACTAGACGAGCTGGGTGTGCTGGCAAAAGAGAACTGGAAACTAAGGGTGTGCATTGCCAAAAAAGAAAGGCTGGTTAGTCTTCATTTTACATGAATGTTTTGCGATTTTCATGTTGTTTTTATGTGTTTTTCACACATTTGTGTTTTTGTGCATATTGTATGCACCCAAGAAATTTTTTGAGTGCATAATCACTTGTGCGTGTGTTAATCTGTATCATACGTGCGCACCAGTGGCATAGCCAGGACTGATTTTTTGGTGAGGTTTGGAATTAACAAAGCAGCGAGAATATTGACAATGACTTCAGGTCTCCTCTCATTTGTTTTGCTGCAACTGACTGGGCCATGGATGACCTAGGCCCACCCTTGGCTATGCCCCTGATGCACACAAAATATTTGTATGCGTAAAAATGTTTAAAACCGACAAAAGTGCACTCCTACTGGAAATCACTGGACTTTAATTCTTTGGCATCAATGATCAATCTATGAAGTTCATTGTCTCTGCTTGTCATCAGAAAAACTCAATCATCTATGATGTATGAGGAACTGTGAACTAAAATACAATTAAGATTAATAACAAACGGGGGGGGGGGGGATCTAAGATGGTGGCCGTGCAAAGACGCGCTCCGATAGTCGGCTGGTAATTTGGTCGCTCTTTCCTTACAAACTGGTACCTGATTGTTTCTTTTTTCCTCTGTGCGATCGGGAAAAGGAAGGGGAAGGTGAAGTATCCCAAAGCTGACCTTCCGCCTAATCAGCTGCGTATTACCAAGTTTGTTGCTGTCAGCGCTTCGCAGAATACTGCTGGGGATGGTGTCGGAGCTGATCAGAAGGCAGTCTTTTCAACTTCAGACGTTAGTCTGAGCCCCGAGCAACGTGTCCCGCCTGGTGAACCCTTGCTGCTTTCTGTTGGATCGGCGTCTCAGCTGCAGATACACCCAGACGAGGTAGTTTCTGATGGGCTGTCTTCGGGGGAAGTGCCAAATACAAGTGTGCTGAATACAGCTGGAGGAAGTGGGGAGAGTATCCAGCTTGCTTCGGTTGTGATTGGAAGAGCTTCGGTTCCTCTGATGGCTAACGAGTCAGTTTCGACTGTCCTGGGAGCTATGGAGAGACCTGATATTTAGGTCATTGGCATCACCCTGGTGAAACCTGCGGTAGTAACCTTGGACTCCATCTGGACTGCGATTGTTTCATTGGAAAGCTCTGTTTCTAAATGCATGAATTTAATGGAGCGGACATCTCAGGACTTTCAGGCAAGGTTGGTTTGACAGGAGCAAGTCAGTAAGGACTCTGAACTTTAGAAACTTTGTCATCTCAAATGTCTACTGTTTCTGTACAGTGCTCTACCTTTGTGAAGGATAGCACTGCAATTCATGCTAAATTGGAAAGGTTGGAGAACCTTTCCAAGAAGTTCAATTTATGTTTTGTTAATTTTCCTGTTTCTTCTGTGTCCTCCCCAGTGGAGCTCTTTAAAAAATATTTGTGTGAAGTTTTGGGAGTTCCAGAGAATGCTCTCCCCCCTACCTCTAAAGTTTATTATTTGCCTATGAAAAAAACGTTCTAGTTCTAGTAATGTTATGCCTGATGAGGTAGGAGATCAGGGAGATAGTCTGAATATCCTGAATCTGTCTCAGGTATTAGAATCCTCCACTGAGGAAATAACACGGAGAGCTACTCTTTTGGTGACGTTTGTTTTGGAGCCGGATAAGTCTTGGATCCTAAAAATGTTCTTTAGGAATGCTAATAAAACGTTTTTAGGTCAGAAAGTTTGGGTTTTCCTCGATGTTTCTTTTGTAACTCAGAGAAAAAGGAAATCATTTTTGGCTATGTGTCCTGAGGTAGTCCTATTAGGTTTTTCCTTTGTTTTAAGATATCCATGTAAATGTGTTATTAAGTCGGTTTCAACTCGATTTATCTTCTATGAGCCTAAGCAATTACTCATGTTTTTGGATGGCAGAACTACACCTGGAACGGTCTCAGTAACGGTGGAGCCTACTTAGATCGATTCACCATGGACACAACAGTTATTTGCGTCGCATGGTCATTTTTTTTCCCTTTTAGGAAATATTTCTTCATTGATGTTATTATTATAATCATAGCTTCCTTATTTGATCCTCCTCCTTCCCTTGTTTTGGGCTTATAGTGTGAGGTGCTGTTTTGTATTATTTCATTTGTCTATTTCTCTGTATAATAATATTGCTATAATATGCACCTTCCCATTTCTTTCAAGTATAGAATTATTGCTTGATGTAATGTTTAAAAAATTCAGAAATAAAAAGTAAAAAAAAAATAATAACAAACATAGTAAAAAACAGGAGATAAAAAACTGATCCTAACTGATCTATTTCTTTTGATCTGGTGCCACACATTCACTTCTTTTTCTATAGCACAGGGCTTTAGCATTAAGACTAGGAATTTATTTTATTTATTTATTTTTTCTTATTTAGCATTTCTTTTATACCGTGCTATTAACATCAGTGCGGTGTACATCAAACAAACATATACATTGCAGGCTAACTGCAATGTATTCACATTTGAACAGGGATTGAAACTTGGATAAACACGGGTAAACATCAACAGTTATTACTGGCCAGATGATTCTAGGTCACCAGCACCAAGCTGAGCAGGCCTCAATTTTACTTGTGGTTCATTCTCCATAAGAAAAATAGTACTACAAATTCCAGCATGAAAGTGACCTGATAGCCCACAATAGGGAATACCTGTGCATGACATTCCCTGAAGACATCACTATTAATAATGCTGCATTGCCTTTCTGCTTGAGATCGCTGGTGTGGATTGGTGAAACAAGGATTGGTGATAGCTTTGGCATTCGGGCACGAAGGGGTGACTTTCCAACTATTCGCAAACTCCTCCGCACTCTGTTCGATGGACTTGCCCCGGGACATGAAGTCATTGTTCCGGATGTCATCAAAGTTACCACATAAGCCACAGACCTTTTCCTGCAAGATTGGGAGAAAAGAGAATTGTCTGAATTCTGAGATCATACAGCACAGGATACCCTTCTGCTTTTAACAATCCGACATTTTCTGCCTAACCTTTCTATTTTTCCAAGGTTTTCAAAAGCAATGATTCTGCACGTGCCCAGGACCAGTGCAAGGGAATTGGGCACTCTAGGCGAACCTTCAGCCCTATGCCCCCCTCCAAGATTTTAATAATTAAACTCCACAATCATGATTATTTCACCTCCCCTTCCATAAAAATCCTGTAAAAATTCCTAAATGAGCATCATGCTTTTTACATATTTAATTTTGCTTTGTATGTATTATGGAGACGTTCAAGATCAGAAAATGACAACAAACAATACATGCTTACACTAAAAGCTTACAAGGAGGCCTTAAACATAGGAAAAAAGAGTACCACACTACCTTAATCAAAAAATCTCTCAACAAACCGATAGAACTATTTTCCATCATTAAAACTTTAACAAGAACACCCACGCCTGATGAGGACAAAATAGTTATACACCCTCAAATTCTAGCAGATTACTATATGGAGAAACCTGACCCATCATTCAAGGATGATATCCCCCACAACCTCCCTAGCATGCAACCCAATGACTCCAACCCCACTGGTCAAGTCGCATGGTCAACTTTCCATTCTATTGACAAAAAGCATCTCATGAACATAATGACTACCATTAACACTTCCACATCACCCAACTGAACAAATAGGGGTGACCTACATGGAGCAGTGGGTACACCCCTAAACAAAGACATGGGGAGGGGTGACCTGCATGGAGCGGCAAGTGCACCTACTTTTGCCGCCTTCCTGGCAGACTAGATGGACCATACTGGTCTTTATCTGCCGTCATATACTATGTTACTATGACCCCTGCCCAGTTAGCTGGCTTAAAGAAAAAAAAGATGAATTTGCACCAATCATCCTAGAGATGGTTAATCAATCATTACATCAAGGTCACATGCCATCAACCTTAAAACAAGCACTAATACGACCAATTCTAAAATCAGCAACTGCTGAAAAACACCATCCTAGTCCATGTAGACCTATCTCGAGTATGCCATACGTAGCAAAATTATAGAAAAAACAGTTCAGTTACAACTCCAAGATTATATTGAGCTAAACTCACCCCTTGATGAACAGTAGCATAGGTTTAGACCCCAGCATAGTGTTGAGACCTTGATGTTATCATTCTTAGATAAACGTATACGTGGTTTGAGCTCCACTAAGCAAGCATTTATGCTAATTTTCATAGACATCGCCTCAGCATTTGATAGCATTGACCACAAAATACTTATCAGAAGACTAAAACAGATCAGCTTGCAGGGAATGGTCATGCAGAGGTTTGAGTCTTCCCTTTCAAACCGCTTTCAACAGGTCCAGATTAGCCAGGCATCATCTACAATCTTTAAATAAAAACAAGGCATCCCTCAAGACTCCTCCTTATCTGCCCTACTGTTTAATCTATATATACAACCAATATGCAACATCTTTAGAAAGCACAATGTACAATATCATCTCTATGCTGATGATATAATGATGCATCATCCCATAGACACTTCTAAGTCAGACTACTCACAGATAATCATCTGCCTGAGCGATATAACAGGTTGGCTTGCTACACATAATCTAAAAATCAACTTTAAAAAAACAGAAGAACTCTTTGTTTCTAGAAATCCGAACTTCACCCCCCTTAACAAAATTCAGTTACAAGAAATAGAACTTGAAGTCAAGGAGGAGGTAAAATACCTCGGTATAATCCTAGACCAATCTCTAAATATGATCTCCCATATAAAATCAATCACAAAACTGTGTACTTCAAATTACGCCTGATCCAACACCTTAGGCCCTTGTTAGAAGAACATGACTTCAAAACAGTCCTACAAGCACTCATAACCCCCCACATTGATTACTGCAACAGCATCCTACAAGGCTTCCCAAAGAAATCCATTCACCAACTCCAACTGGCCCAAAACTTGGCAGCACGCATCTTAAAAAAGGCACAACACACTGATCATATAACCCAATCCTCTACAACCTTCACTGGTTACCATTTGGAGCAAAAATAAAATACAAATACTTGATGATTATATTCAAGTACCACAATAAAATAGCCTCAACCCCGCTGCCATCCCTCCTTATGTCCCCTACAAATTCTAGACTTCGAAGAAATTGCTCACAAAACACCTATATTATACCAAATCACATCCCTAATACCAACCACTCTACAGTACCATCTCCAGAGCTTTTTCTTATGTTGCCCCAACGCTATGGAAGGCCCACCCTGAGAGCAGTAAATGATCTCCTTCAGTTACGAAAAGACCTAGATCTGTTTATTAAGAATAAGAAAGACTACAACAGAAAAAGAGTGGTACCCAGTTATTTTTTTCTAGGAGCCCCAGTCAAAGCATATCATAGAGATTTTCTCCATAACAACACCCATATACATCACAACCCCATCTTCCCCCACCTCCATTCCTTCCCACCCACCCACCCACTGAAACCTGTGGGGGCAGGGAGGGGATGTAAACTACCAGCCCAAAATGTTCTGCACAGCAGAGGGCAAAGGTACAGCTATCACTATCCTTTACCAAAGGAAAATCACAGATAGACTAATCAACATTAATAATATTGGAAAAGCTTAGCAAATATCAAACTGTGCAAATGAGGAGAGAGAGAAAACCAGTATGTCTTCCAAACTGCTTGAAACTTGCATCAGCGGGCAGGACAAACAGCTGCTACTCTGTGCTCCAACAAGCTAAGCTCAAAAAAAGAATGCTTGCCATTGGGCTAAGGCTGGTGGGTCTTATGCTTGCACAGTGAAGCAAAATACATTTTAGGGACAGAAAAATCTTTATTAAAAACTGCTTGTCTTTATCTTTATCTTTATTCGCAGGATTTGATAAACCGCCCATGCCGAGGCGTCAGGGCGGTGTACAATACAAAAAGGGTAGAGGCTACTGAAAAATAAAGTCAGAAAGGAACTCCAGTAACCATAGGACAGAGAGGGACAGACAAAAGATAGAAAACAGGTCTGATGGCAGATGAGACCTGAGCCTAAAACCTCTGGATTTCCGATAGAGGTAAAACATATGGCTAGCTTTACTCCTCATTTAGGACAATGCCTTGTCTACCTGAAGCCCATCCAAAAGACATAGCATGAAGGTATACAGGGTGGCCAAAAAAATAAGTAAGAACATCTCATAAATTAAAAGCTTAAATAATTTATTTATTTACCTTTTTTAGCTATATAACGTCTTTATTTCGACAATTTCTGGTCACCATCTTTTTTGGTTTAAATTTGTCAATCGTTTACATCTGTATTTTTGAATTTTTAAATAAGTTAAATGCTACGAGATGTTCTCACTTTTATTGGGCCACCCTGTATATAACGTATCAAGAGAGCAGTTAAAAATTGCCATTTTCCAGATAAGTGTGGCGATTATCCAGATAGCGACCATGCAATCCAGATATTCAGCGAAAGCCACTATCCAGATATAGACATCGAGGGGTGTGTTTACTAAAGGGCATTAGGTTTGGCGTTTAATCTGCTGTTTTTATTTCTTTCTTATTCTTTTTAATCTTCTATTCAGTTATTCAGTTATTTTTTAATTATTAATGATTTTTTGCTAATTTTATTATGAGTGTATTTATATTTATATTATTAACTTTTTATATTTTTATAACCCCTCCCCTTTGTCCGCCTTCCCCCTCCCCCTCCCCCTTCTCTCCCCTTTCCCTCTCTCCCCTCTTCCCCTCCCTCCTCCTCTTTCCCAATCCCCTTCCCTCTCCTCCCCTCTTTCCCCCCATTCTCTCCCCCTTCCCTTTCCTCCCCTTCCCCTTCCTCCCCTCCCCCCTTCCCCCTCCTCCTTCTCTCCCTCCCCCTTTCACCTTTCCCCTCTCCCCCTCCTTCTCCCCCCTTCCCTCCCCTCCTCCCTCCCCCCTCTTTCTCCTTTTCCCCCCCTTTAATTATTTATTTGTTTTTTTAATATCTCTCAGATATAATCTTTCATGGCAACATTAGGTTGTTATAAATATACAATATGCTTTCTTTTATCATTCTTGTATTTTGATATGTCTATTTTATCTCCATCTAAATATGTTTTTTAACATTTTTTATATACAAACAGAATAGGTTACACTATGGGGTATATTTACTAAGCAGTCTTAACGTGCGCTCCTCCATGTTATTGCGCGATAAGGTACCTTATCGTGCAATAATGGCGCTTTATCGGGCAAAAAGGTACCTTAGTGTGCGATAATGCGCGCAGCGGTGCAAACGAGCGCTGAGGGTGGAGATAGGCTCCCGGACGGCGGAGGAAGGCTCCCCAGGGGCGGAGAGAGGGTCAATGGGCGGAGAGTGGGAGGGGAGAGGCTCCCCACACATAATACTATGAAATCCGAGGCTCAAAATGCCAGTCAAACCCTGGCGTTAGAGCTGATTTAAAGGGAATAGAAACCATTTCCGTCAGCAATGTACAGCAAAACAAGGGAAACCGACAAAAAGTGATAAGTGTGATACATGTGCACGGTGTATACCATCCTACCCTGCTGTGCATGCTGCTACCACACATCCTGCACTGGTACACTTTTCTGCATTGTGGGTTGCCCCTATCCTGGTAACCACAGCAGACTGTTTGTGTGGTGACCTGCAGTCCTTCTGCAGCCATTTGGGGGTTTGCTAGCAGCTGTAGTCCACTGGTTACTTCACTGCCTATGAAGCCAGAGGTCATGGGTTCAAATCCACAGTAGGATTATTTGATAGGGCTGTCCTAGGCATTGGTTATTTTTAATGTACATTAGTGCTGCCAGCAAAAACACCCTCAGAGTACTGTAACCATAAGGTGCCTGATAAGGCGCCCCATAAAGCGCCTTATAGGGTGCCCTATAGGGGCCATTTTAGGGTGCCTTGGCGGACAGTGCACTTTAAAATGTGCCCTATGGCATGCCTTATAGGGTGCCTTATGCGGCACCTTAGGTTATGGCACGTGAGGGTGTGTTTGCTGGTGGCACTAATTAAAATAGACATAAACTGCCTCAAAAAGCAATATGTACAAGCAAAAGCTAATGCCTCAAACTCATGACCCCTGTATTATCAGTCAGTGTATTAACCATTGTGCTACACCTCTGTTTATGTGTTTGCATGTCTGCGCGCCTACTTAAGATTACCGCGCGTTAACGTGCTTAGCGGCATCTCGCACGATAATGTGTGCAGCGCACGTTATCGCGCAATAATCCCGTTTTGCTACATTAAGACCGACACGCCCACTCCTTTTATGGCAGCCTGCACACTATCGCTGGGCGCACGTTAAGACTTCTTGGTAAGCATACCCCTATGTTTTTACAGATATGTTCTTAAAGTTAGTTCTTTCTCTTTTTTATCACAATTTCTATGTAGCATCTACGCTTTGGATACAATCTGTTTGCTGTCCAGCTTCATGCCTTACTGCACTTGACAAAAAAATGCTGTGTTGTTCAGACGTGCCTTTACTCTCCCGGCTTCATAACTGTATAAGATTATATTGCCATTGCTTGCAAGATGGCATTTACATTAAATGATTTTATTTTGTTTTATGGGTACACATGTACTTATGATCTTTTCTATATAGTAGAAACAGCTCTGTTTGCATTTTTATTCTCTTTATTTTATTTTTGTTAAACATATGGTTTTCTCATCTTGTTCGTTGCCATGTTCATGTTTCCTTCAGCACATCATTGACAATGGCGCTCTTTTAGGGACTCTGTTTACAATGAAGTGTAATTCATCAGCCGTATATGAACTACAGAAGAGTTTTTGAAATTCAGAGCCTGTGCAGCCTCTGCCCATGTGCGACATTCTATCAATCGGCAGGCAATGCGCGCGAAAAAAACATACAAAAAGATGCCATCCCGCAAGATGTGCCTTCACTCTCTCTGCTCCAGTACTGCACAATATTGTGCTGCCACTGTTTTAGAGTTTTAATGTCCTTAAAGTTTGCAACTGTATCAGACAGCCTGCTAGCTAGTCCATAGTGCATGGTCCTGGAGGAGATGCGTGTACCCAGAACTGGGATGTCAGCATACACACCAAACAGATAAGTCAGTGATGGGGTCCCAAAAGGGATCCATAAATATCACATGAGAAAAATACTATATACCACTATGGGGGAACCTAGCCATGCCGTGGTCACTGCTCAGTCAGTGTGCGAATGACCTCCCAGCAGGACATGCTGTGGCCACGCTGTCCGTGCAGGTGGTGGCTGGGCACTACAATGTCTGAGCCATTGCCCTATGCCCTGTGCAGATGCATCCTTGCCAGGCCAGGCCACACTATCCAGGCTATTCCCACAGTACCTTGCTCCTCATTATGCACATTGAAAGGCCAATACTGGCAACAGTGCTAGCAGTGTGGGCTGTGGAGAGTGTTGGCAGCCACCACACACTGGATAGACAGACACACACTCCACACACCTATGCCAGCATTGTGCAACTATAGAGGTGTTTGGAAGCCCTGGTCACCACACCAGTCCTGGGCACAGTGCAGGCATGGCTATGGTACGCAATACTGTTGGGGTCACTTTGTCAGACACCAGACCTGAGGCACACTCCACAGACATCAGAAAGGTTGCTATGATGCAGCTCAATCAGCCAATTGTGCTTGCTATCTGCCAGTTATCATAGCAACCTTTTGATAGCTGTGTACAGTTTTCCCATGTTTAGGGTGGCATTGCTAAGGTATGCAAGTGCTAGTATGGGGAGATACACGCAGGGCCCAACATCCTGCCTCTCCAGGAGGCTTGGGATAATGGAGCCTGTGGGTGCGGGTGTGTCTGCCCCTGTTGGCCGCTGCTCTAAGGCAGGGGTTCCCAACTCCAGTCCTGGAGGGCCAAACACTGTTCGGGTTTTCATGCTGTCCCTAATGAATATGCATGAGATATATCTGTATACCATGGGGGCGGTGCATAGCAATGCAGCACAGCCACATTTATTAGAGGCAGCATGGAACCTGAATGGTGTTTGGCACTCCAGGACTGCATTTGGGAGACTCTGCTCTAGGTAATGCGCCTGTTTATGGTGTCTGTGCTCTGTAGGGTAAAATGTAGGTGTTTTGGACATGTTTACGTCATCTGCAATAAAGGTTCTGTCTGTATTAGCATGTTTTAGTAGTGGGTAAAATATGGGGACTGGGTTGGCAGGAACCACAGCTGGGACTTGAACCTGTGACCTTCTGTTTCTGAACACACTGGCTGTGTGCACTGCACCACCATGTTGCCACAGAGACAGTGCATTCCCTGGTGATACCATGACTGTTCGTCCGGCAGGGCCTGTCTGTTGCAGTGCATGGCACATACCTACACAGGGCTAGGCCATGGTCTGCTCTGGGCAGCTGCCACTGCCCCCCTCCACCACCAGTACCCCTCTGCCACCATGCTGACATGCCCTTCTGCTGGTGGTGCGCAGTCTCAGGCCATCCAGTGTTCAGGTAGGCAGCTGCCTATGGTACGTGTTCTGGGGTAGGGGTGCCTGCATAGACGTCCACCCTTCCCCCCCAGCACCGCCTGCCAATGTTCTGTGCCCTTGGAGGTACCTGCTGGATACTATCCCCTGTGACACTGTGATAAACACACTCGTGCCCATGTTGGGCCCTCATCAGTTGCTGTCTGGCTGCTGTACAGTTTCAGCATTCCTAAGTGCCACCTAGGCATCTGCCTAGTCCGCACTGTGCCCCAGCTGCACTACAGCATGTGCCGCCTGCAGCCCTCTGTATCCCATTTTCAAGCATCTGTCCAGTTGGCCGTTCCGACATGCCCACCCTGCTGTTGCCGCACATGTGCACGCCATAGGAAACCTGTCCAATGGAGAGGAAAACCCTGCACAGCGCAATTTCACTGTGGGCTCATTCACCTTGTATGGGGCCGGAGCATGGACCCTTCCAGAATTCATATCCTTTTTTTGGTGTTTTCTTGGGAGTGTTTTTTGATGTTTCCCATTGAGATCACTATTGCCCAGCTTGGTTATTTTATTTTTCCATTTTCTTCTGTTCATTTTCACTGTTTATTTGCCCTTTTGTTCCGTGCAGATGTATCACACTTATCATTTATTTGTAGGTTTCCCTGGTTTTGCTGTACATTGCTGACAGAAATGGTTTCTCTTCCCTTTAAATCAGCTCTAACGCCAGGGTTTCATTGGCATTAGTTTTGAGCCTCGCATTTCACAGCGTTAGTGTGTGGGGAGCCTCTCCCCTCCCACTCTCCATCCATTGACCCCTTCTCTCCGCCCCTTGGGAGCCTTCCTCCGCCCTCCGGGAGCCTTTCTCCACCTTCAGCGCTCATTTGCACCGCTGCGCGTGTTATCATGCGCTAAGGTACCTCTGTGCCCGATAAAGCGCCATTATCACGCGATAAGGTACCTTATCGCGCGATAATGTCACAAAGCGCACATTAAGACGGTTTAGTAAACATACCCCTTGGTGAAATTAAAAAATCATGGGATAGGGGGCAGTGTAGTACTGTGGATCAGGAGCAGGTTAAAAGATAGAAAACAAAGAGAAGGGCTAAATGGCCAATTTTCTGAATGGAGAAAGGTGAATAGTGGAGTTCCCCAGGGATCTGAGCTGGACCAGCTGCATTTTTGGCATATTCAAAAATGACCTGGAAATGGGAATAATGAGTGAAGTGATCAAATTTGCAGATGACACAAAATTGTTCAAAGTTGTTAAAGCACAAGAGGATTGTGAAAAACTGCAAGAGGATCTTCATAATTTGGAAGACTGGACATCCAAAGAGTACATGGAATTTCATATGGACATGTGCAAAGATATGCAATTATGGAAGAAGAACCCAAACTATAGTTGCACAATGCAAGATTCCATATTAGGAATCATCACCAAGGAAAAGGATTTAGGCGTCACCGTGGATAATACATTGAACCCCCCCCCCCCACGCCCAGTGTACAGCATCAGCCAAGAAACAGATAGAATGCTAAGAATCATAAGGAAAGAAATGAATTATAAAACCAAGGATATTATAATCCCTCTGTATTGTTCCATGGTGCAACCACACCTTGAATATTGTGTGTAATTCTAGTTGCCATATCTTAAAAAGGATATAACAGAATTAGAAACACAGAAGCCTAGAAATATGGAAACATGACAACAGAAAAAGACCACACGGCCTATCTAGCCTGTTCTTCCATGTCAACCACTACAACAGTCTCCTTTCTTCCTTTAGAGATTCCCTGTGTTTGTCCCATGCTTCTTTGAATTCAGATACTGTCCTCATCTCTACCATCTCCATTGGGGGACTATTCCATGGATCCACCACTCTTTCCGTAAAGAAATATTTTCAGCCTATTTATATCCTTTTGAAAGTACTTTCTCCAGAATTGCACACAATACTCCAAATGAGGTCACACCAAAGACTTATACAGAGGCACTATCACCTCTTTTCTTCTGCTGGCCATTCCTCTCCTATGCATCCAAGCATCCTTCTAGCTTTTGCAGTTGCCTTTTCCACCTGATTAGCTACTTTAAGATCATCAGACACAACCATGCCTAGGTCTCGCTCTTCTTTAGTGGACAAAAGTACTTCACCCCGTATACTATATTGCTCCCTTAGATTGCTGCAGCCCAAATGCATGATCTTGCATTTTTTAACATTAAATCTCAGCTGCCAAATTCTAGACCATTCTTCAAGCTTAGATAGATCCCTCCTCATGTTATCTACACCTTCCTAGGTGTCTACTCTATTGCAGATTTTGGTATCATCCGCAAAAAAGGCAAACCTTACCCGACAGCCCTTCCGCTATATCACTAACAAAGATGTTAAAAAGAATTGAACCAAGGACAGATCCCTGGGGCACACCACCTCCTTCTCCTCAGAGTGAGCTCCATTTAACTGTACCCTTTGTCGCCTCCCACTCAACCAATTTTTAACCCAAGCAGTAACTTTAGGGTGCATCCCTAGGGTGCTCAGTTTGTTTATAAGGAATGGTGTCTAAGGCTTTACTGAAATCTAAATACACCACATCTAGAGCTCTCCATCGGTCCAACTCCCTGGTCACCCAGTCAAAGGAATCAATCAGAATTGTCTAACAAGACCTGCCTCTGGTGAATCCATGCTGCCTTAGATTTTGTAAGCCGCTGGACTCCAGAAACCTCACTATTTTCTCTTTCAGCAGTGCTTCCAATAATTTATTCACCACCGAAGTTAAACTAAAAGGCATGTAATTTTCAACAACCTCCTTACTTCCGCTTTTGTATAAAGGGACCACATGTGCCTCTCTCTAGTCTTTTGGCACCACTCCCGACTCCAATGAGGCATTGAAAAGGTCAGTCAGTGGAGCTGCTAGAACGTCCCCAAGTTCTCTCAGTATTCTAGGGTGTATCACATCTGGTCCCATCACTTTGTCTACTTTAAGTTTAGCTAGTTTCTCATGAACGCAGTCTTCGGAAAATTGTTCAAAATGCCCCTCGTTTCTTTTTCTGTTTTTGGGTGTTTTCTGAGGTCCTGCTCCTGGTTCTTCATCTGTAAACACAGAACAGAAATATTGGTTATGCAATTCCGCTTTATCCTCAACAGCTTCTATGGTACATATTTCTCCCCTTCACCCTTGAGTCTGACAATACCACTTTTACCCTTCCTCTTCTCACTAACATATCTAAAAAATGTCTTATCCCCCCCATTTTACTGCACTGACTATGTCCTCCTCTTTTTGAACCTTTGCTTTCCTGATTACTTTGCTAGCTTCTCTAAGTTTTTCCAAATATAGATTCCCATCTTCCTCTCTCTGTGATCTCTTGTATTTCATAAAGGCCTTCCTCTTTTTCTTCACCTTTTCAGCTACTTCTTTCGAAAACCATAGCGCTCTCCTTTTCTTTTTACCTTTATTTGCCATTTTAACAAAAAGGTTGGTTGCCCTTAAAATATTCCCTTTCAGTTTTGCCCACTGTTTTTCTACATGCCCCAGCTGTTCCCACCCGGCTAGTGATTCCCTGGGGTATTGGCCCATCTTGACAAAGTTAGTTTTCTTAAAGTCTAAGACCCTCACCTTTGAATGCATTTTAACAGCCCTAGTCCTAATACTGAACCACACCATCTGGTGATCACTGGATGCAAAATGATCTTCCACTATAACATCAGAAACACTTTCACCACTGGTAAGCACCAAGTACAGTATAGCCAGTATAGCCCCGTTACCAGTTGCCTGAATAGTTCTCCCTTTAGAAAATCCAGGATCTCCTTACTTCTAGATGATACTGCAGCAGGAATGTGCCAATCAACATCTGGCATATTGAAATCCCTATCAATAGCACGTCCACTTTCCTGGCAATGCTGCGTATGTCTTCAATTAACTCTCCGTCCACCTCTCCCTCTTGTGAGGGAGGTCTGTATATCACACCAATGCAAATAGATTTCTCATTCCCTCTTTCTAATTTAACCCACAGTGCCTCTTTTCTCCCTTTTAAGCTCTGTAGTTCCAAAGTTTTAATAATATTTTTTACATATAGTGCCACTCCTCCTCCCCTTCTTCCTACCCTGTCTTTTCTGAATAAAGTATAGCCTGGTATAGTTACATCCCAGTATGGTTTTCTGTGAATCATGTTTCTGTAACTGCCACTAAATCCAAGTCAGCCCCTCCAATTAAAGCTTCACATCATGGATCTTATTTCCACACACCGCTTTCTATATGTTGTCCCTTTTACCCATTTCCATAAAGGTATTTAATGTTTCACTTACCTGGGGACTTTCTTCACCCAGCCCCAATGAATCTAGTTTAAAGCCCTCTTCAGCAAATTAGCCAGTCTGCTACTGCAGACATGTTGACCTTTCTTGGACAGATGAATGCCATCTCTGCTCTGCAACCACTGGAACAGCATCCCATGGTCCAGGAAACCAAAATGCTCTCGATGACACCATCCACGCAGCAGCATTCATCTCCAGGATGCGAGCTTCTCTGCCTTGACCTTTATCCTCAACAGGGAGGATGGAAGAGAACACCATCTGTGCCCCTATCTGCTTCACCTTCTGTCCCAGAGCCACTTTTGATATGCTCAGAGGGATACCTGGTGGTATCATTTGTGCCGACATGGATTAGCAACACTGGGTAATAGTCAGTGGGCTTGATGAGTCTCAGCAAATTCTCCGTAACATCTCAGATTTTGGCACCTGGCAGACAACATGCCTCTCTGGACATCAAGTCTGTTCGACAGATGGATGCCTCAGTATTCCTCAGAAGAGAGTCACCAACCACCACTATCCTTCACTTCCTTGTGGTCACTGATTCTGCAACTTTGTAGTGCTTGAGCTGTGGTTCTTCCCTTTCCAGGGATGCTTTCACCTCCTCCACTTCCATGGCTGCATAATGGTTCTTTAGTTCAAAGGCTGGTGAAGTTGGATTGGTGATTCTGTAGGCCTTGGTGACTTGGTCCAGTCTTCATCATCCTGTAGGCTCCCATCTTCCCCTCTGCTGGAGAGCTTGGATGTTGCAAGAAGCATCTCATCGATGAACTTCTCACTGTCTTAAATGCTCTTCAGCCTCACCACCTCCTCTCTAAGTTCCTCCACTTGCTTCCTGAGAGCTTCTTCATGCAGCATACTGCACAGGGAACTGGTACTTCAACTGGCATTAAAACCTCTGTCTGGACAGAGGCAGAAGCTGTAATGGGGGCAACAGCTTTGGCGATATGATTTTTCCCAGCCATAATTCAGTCAGTGGAGATTAGGT
Organism: Ichthyophis bannanicus; assembly: GCA_033557465.1. Lineage (NCBI taxonomy): Eukaryota > Metazoa > Chordata > Amphibia > Gymnophiona > Ichthyophiidae > Ichthyophis > Ichthyophis bannanicus. Next base: position 110,741,093 of record CM066047.1, on the reverse strand, counting down.
ATCTGTTAAAGCAAAAAAGAGAGACTACCAAAGTATCAGCTGGTTTCCCAGCTATCCTTTCAGAGAAAAAGCAGTTGAATCTCTTTAAGTGTGTTCAAAATGTGCTGTTCCAAGTCCCTGTGTGTAGTTAATTGGGGAGGTGCCCTATAAAGCAAGACTGCTCACTAGGGACAGAGAAATGCCACCAAAACGGTAAAGGGATTGGAAGGATATCTCTATGAGAAGATGCTAAAACAGTTAAGGGTCTTCAATGTGGAAAAAAGATGGCTTAAGGGGAAATGATAGAGGTCTATAAAATAATGAATGGAGTGGAACGGGTAAACGTAGATCAGTTGTTTACTCCTTCAAAAAATAGAAAGAAAGATGAATATCCCATTTAAGGCTATAGGAGAATCAAACTCTGGAATTCATTACCGGAGAATGTAGTATAAGCTATTAGTGTAATTCTGGAAAAAAATCCATAAACCATTATTAAAGAGATAAGCAACGTGGAATCTGTACCTTTTTGGGAACTTGACAGGTACTTGCGAGATGGACTGGCCAGTGTTGGAAACGGTATACCGGGCTTGATGGACCTTGATCTGACCCAGTATGGCATATTTTATGTATTTTATGTTCTAATAGTGCTCTGTATCAAAGATGTGATATATTCTGGTAAGCACTTAATTGATATATATTTTCTGTTCATTTTTGTTAGCAATAGTTTATGGCAACAGCAGTGTATAGCCTTTGAGAAAAGCCGTTTCATACAGTGAAACCAGCACCCATGGATAAAAAGCGTAATAAAAACTGATTTATCTTTACCCATGGGAGCTAACGAGGCAGCGACAATATTGAACCACTGCCTGGTTACCTTCTGTGGGCTTCTGGGCTGTGTGGAGACCCTGATATTCAATGCCAGGGCTGCTGCATATGACCCCGGCATTGAATATCCAGGTTAAAGGTCAGTGGTGATGGCTCTGCACCGTAGCAGCACCTAGCTGTCCCAGAAGAAAATCAGGCCCTAGGTTTTGAGGCCTTTCTTAAAGGATTTCAAAGATGAAACTTGTTTGATACACAGAGGGATGGCGTTTCAAAATGCGGGAGGATACTAGTCCAACACAAAAGCACAAATCCACGTAAAAAGAGTAATACCAGTCCAAAATGTGGCAAAAGGAAAGACAGAGCTTTTATTATACCATATAGAGGTCCCCTTAGCTTTATATCCCCTGGGTTCCAAAATGTGGGGCCAGAAAAAAGAGCAGAGTGATGAGTAGACTTGTGGCGGGCGCAGCTGTTAGGGGGAATGACGAGTCGATTATGATGTTATGAACCAAGAGTCCTGACTGGTATAAAGGAATAAGGGTATCAAAAAGATAGAGTGGAAGGCCCATATTGAAGGCCTTATGGACTAGTACAAGTACTTTGCATTTGATACGGTATGCTACAGGCAGCCATTGGTGAGATTTTAGTAGGGGCATAACATGATAGGAGACTTCAGAATGCATGATTAATTTAATAGCTGTATTTTGTATTCATTGAAGTCTTTTTATGCACTGAAGAGGTAAGACATTATACAGAGAATTACCTTAATCCAATCAATTTATTACCAGAGCCATCACCAGAGAGGTCAAAGCAGCTTTGCTAAGAAAAGGACAAATTGCTCTAATTTCCCACAGGGCACAGAGGCAGGATTTCACAGTCGCACAAACGTGAGTGTCAAAAGATAGGGATGAGTCAAAGAAGCATCCCAAATTTTTCAGAGAGGGAACCAATGGAAAGGTGACCCCGGAGAGAATGGGGGCCAGAGTAGGAAGGGGTGTATAGAATGGGGTCCAGGGTGGGAGGAGGTGTAGAGCAGATTATCTGCGAAGGCCGACACCTTGAAGGTACTATTGCCCATCTTCACCCCCTCGATGTCCTGACTATGATGGATCAGCCTCAGCAGATCAAGTAGCAAGGAGACACCCCTATTAACTAAAATCGCTGCCCTTGGGGAGGAATAGAAAAGGTATATCATCCTCCTAAAATGAGACCCTAAATTATACACCTGAAAAAGATACTCCCTGCCTGCTCTATCAAACTCCTCTGCATCAGCAGAGAAGACCCTTCCTGGGCACGTATCCATGGAGGTCAGGATTTTCCTCACATTGGCAACGGCATATTTCACATGAAAGAAGCCCACCCGATTCTCATGCATCAGCCCTGATGACATCAGAGCTAAGCAATCCGCCATTATTTTTGCCATACGTTTCATTTCAAAATTCAACAGCAAGATCAGCTGATATGACTCCGGTTTCATCAAATCTTTCCCCGTCTTGGGATTCACTGTGATATAGGCATGATTAATGCCATAAAGAAAATGCCCCATATCTATCAGTGTGTTAAATGTCTCTGCCAGGGGCATACGCATCTTCTCCTTCAGAAGTTTATACAATTCAGCACTGAAGCCAGCAAAGCACAGAGCCTTGCACCCCTGCGCCTGCATTATCCACCTCAGTATCTCACCTGCTGCTGTTGGTCTTCCCAGTTATTCATTCTGATAATCCATCAGCTTAGGTATACTCACCTGACATAAATATTCCTTCATCCCCTCCAGAGACACATCTTTTCTAGTATATAAGCTCTTATAATACATCTGGAAGACCCTCAAAACACTCTCTGTATCTGAACACAACCATTCCCGCTGATCCCAGAGAGCTGTCACATACCGGGAGCCCTGCCAGCCCTTCAAACATCTTGCTAATAACTTCCCATTATTTTTACTATTGATGTATGTTTGTTTTAAAAGAGTCTGTATCCCTAAAGAAGGCTCCTGCCGAAACATGTGTAGGATGACCTCAAGAACACACAATAAAGCTCTGCGTACCTTCCACGAATTGTTGTCCTGATCTGTTCTGTGACTAGCATCACTGCAGGTGAAGTGGTTGCTCCTTGTGTTTGGTAGTAGAGATGAGGACAGTATCTGAATTCAAAAAAGCTTGGGACCAACACAGAAGGGCAGACTAGATAGGCCATATGATATTTTTCTGCTGTCATGTTTCTAAATGCATGAACCTGCATTTCTTAGCATTAAATCCCAGCTGCCAAATTCTCAGCCATTCCTCAAACTTAGTTAGATCCTTCCTCATGCTATCTACTCCTTCCTGGGTATCTACTGTATTGCAGCTTTTGGTATCAACTGCAAAGAGACAAACCTTACCAAACAGCCCTTCTGCAATATCACTAACAAAAATGTTAAAAAGAATCGGACCAAGGATAGATTCCTGAGGCACACCACTGGTTACACCCTTCTCCTCAGAGTGAGCTCCATTAACCTGTACACTATGGTCTTCATTCCAGAACACAGTTTGCAGGGCTGCAGGTCCCGCTGGGACATGTAGCCCCACAATCCGCCTAAACTCTATTCCCCCACTGGCTCTCCCCATATGTCCTGTGCTTCAGGATGGGAAAAGCTAGTGGAGGGCAGAGCGGGGGTGGGCCGCCCAGCAGCATGTACAGGGCCAATTCCGGTCATGGCCCTGTATGTGCTGCCAGGCCTGCTGGGGCGTACTGCTTAAACCATCTCAGAGGTGGTATAAGCAGCATTTTTAAGAGAATTGGGGCATGGCAGCCACCACCAAGGCTGGGTGTGGGAGAATCCCCACTGCCTGATCCAGGCTGCGGCAGGCCAGCCGTGGCTCAGGCAGTGGGGATTTTGGGGTCCAGAGCCATGGATGTCTGGGGTGCCTGCGGGAAGAATGTCCCCGTAGGCAGGAGGGGCATACCAGGCTATCCTTGGGCCCAATTCTGGCTCCTGCAGGAATGCTTTGTTCCCGCGGACCAGAATCAAGTCCTAATGGCCCCATCTTCAGTTGGGACATCCAAGATGGCTCCACGTTGCCTCCCACCCAACTAATTTATAACCCAGTCACTCACTTTAGGGTCCATTCCTAGGGTGCTCAATTTATTTATAAGTTGCCTGTGTGGAACAATGTCAAAGGCTTTACTGAAATTGAAGTACACCACATCTAGTGCTCTCCCTCGGTTCAGCTCTCTGGGCACCCAGTCAAATAAATCAACCATATTTGTCTGAGAAGACCTGCTTCTGATAAACCTATGCTGCCTCAGATCCTGCAATCCATTGGACTCCAGAAACCTCACTATCCTCTGTTTTAGCAGCATTTTCATTAATTTATTCACCACAGAGGTCAATTATCCTGTAGTTCTTAACCTCATCATTACTTCCGCTTTTGTGTAAAAGGAACACTCCCAACTCGAAAGAAGCATTGAAAAGGTCAGTCAGTGGAGCTTCTAGAATGTCCCCAAGTTCCTTCAATATTCTCAGATGTACCCCATCTGGCACCATCGCTTTGTCTATGTTTAGTTTAGCTAGTTCCTCATGAACACAGTCTTGTGAAAATTGTTCAAGATCCCCTTCACTTCTGATCCTATTTTTGGGTGTGTTCTGAGGTCCTGCTCCTGGCCCTTCATAGGTGAAGAAAAAACAAAAATATTGGTTGAGCAATTCCACTTTATCCTCATCAGCTTCTACATATTCCTCTCCTTCCTCCTTGAATCTGACAATACCACTTTTGCACTTCCTCCTCACACTAACATATCTGAAAAATGTATTGTCACCCCATTTTATTGCATTGTCTATTTCTTCTTTTTTTGTATCTTTGCTTTCCTGACTACTTTTCTAGTTTCTCTAATTCTTTCCAAATATTGATTCTTGTCTTCCTCTCTCTGTGATCTCTTGTATTTTATGAAGGCCACATTCTTTTTCTTCACCTTTGCTGCTACTTCTTTTGAGAATTGTAGCAGCCTCCATTTCCTTTCACATTTATTTATCTTTCTAACAAAACAGTTTGTTGCCCTTAAAATATCCCCTTTCAGTTTTGCTCATTGCTTTTCTGCATCCCACAGCTGTTCCCATCCTGACTCCCTGAGGTACTGTCCCATCTTGGCAAAGTTGGTTTTCCTAAAGTCTAAGACCCTTGCTTTAGAATGGATTTTATCAGCCCTAGTCCTAATACTGAACCGCACCATCTGGTGATCTCTGGATGTGAGATGATCTTCCACTATAACATCAGAAACACTTTCCCCATTGGTAAGCAACAAGTCCAGTATGATCCGTATCATTAGCACTTCTTCTTTCATATGTATGTCTTCCATTAAATCTCTGTCCACGTCTTCTCGCTGTGAAGGAGATCTGTATATCACACCAATGCAAATGGATTTCCCATTCCCTCTTTCTGGTTTAACCCATAGTGCCTCTTTGCTGCCTTTTAAGCCCTTTAATTCTACATCTTTAATATTATTTTTTACATATAATGCCACTCCTCCTTCCCTTCTTCCTACCCTGTCCTTCCTGAATAAAGTATAGCCTGGTATAATTACATTTCAGTCATGGTTGTCCATGAACCATGTCTCTGTAACTGCCATTAAATTCAAGTCAGCCTTTTCCATTAAAGCCTGTGATAAGGAAGCTTATCATAGTTCAGGAAGGAGCTATAGTAAATGTGAAGTGACTCTGAACAAGCACCCTGTCTGTTCTGGTAGAAATAATAAAACAGAATGTTTCCATAAAAGACTACCAGTCCCAGAATGCACCAGGTTTCCAAGAGCTGAAGTGGGGAAACGTGTGTTCAATCAGGAGGGCTATGAGGTAATCCCCAAGCACTCATCTCCAAGGGCAGGGCTTGATTCAGCACAGCTGCGCTGTGCTAGGGTGGAGTATTTATCTAAGCAGGATAAAAGAAAAGCTTATTCTACAGAGAATCATCATCTGGATCAGAGGCAGCAGAATCATCTTGATCAGAAGCACCTTGATCATCCTGATCATCATCATCAGCAGAAGCCAGAGCTGAGGGACAGAGAGAGCAAGAAACACTTTGGAAGAAAGAAGAGAAAAGCATTTGGGAGGTCTAAAGGAGTCCATAGCAGTACGTATTTCTGGGAGGCATTCCAAAGGCAAGCATACACCACTGGACTGGGGAAAGCCAGAGGAGTGGGGCTGCAGAACCAGGAATCCCCAGACGGCACCTGTGAGGGAGATGGCTGCACTTGGAAGGGACCCTAAGACCAGTGCAAGAAGGTATGTGAAGAGAGATCCAGTGTCCAGGGATCTTGATTGGAAGGCTGGACACAAGAACTGGACTACATACTGGCCAGGATATTTAGAGAGGAACTCTAACAGCAATGGAAGCTCAGGTATGAACACTGATCTATGCCCTAGCTCTTCACTGGGAAGACAGCAGGGAAACAAGTATTGTCCTGAGAGTGTTCCATTGGGAAATTCCTCTGTGCCAATCCATGACATTGAACCCATGATAGTTGAAGAAGGGGAAGATGGTATAAATGGGGATTTTGAATACATGGATTGCTCTCTGTCTAAACCTCTGTGGTAATATGCTGTCACAAAATACAACAACCATCACAAAGAAATATAAACTTGTTCTTTAATCTACTCAGAAAAGCTTCTGAGTAGGATTTGAGCCACGTAATAGAAAGTAAACCAGCCAAGAGGGTTTCAGCTGGTAATGGTTAGCAATTGAGCCTTGCCTAATTGCCTGTGAACTCTGGAGGGACACTTCTGAGTGTGTGTGAAGATACAGGAAGATATCCCTGAAAAAGAACAGTTTTTTTTTCTACTTTGTGGGGTTTTGTTTGTTCTTTGAAGCACTGCTAAGGAGATATTAGCAGGTGCCTACAGAAAAGACCTTTTGGTTCCCATCCAGGTCTTTATGCTTTGATTTGATTGCTTAACAAGTTCAGCTGTTGTTTTTCCTTATTTGTTTTTCTAAGTATAATACTGAAAGCAAGTATCCTTATTTATGTGCTACCAAGTATATCTGTGTTGGGAGAAATAACCCCATAAATAAAATATCTTCTTTGCTTTACATTCGAGCAAGCACAACTAATTTATTGTGAACGGCTGAGTCTGGTATGAATGGACTACATTTCCCACAATCCTTTGCAAGTCATATTAATATTTGCCTTTGCCAAGACTGTGGACATTTTCACCCAGCGCCCCCGTTTACAAGCCTCAACAACTGGGATCTTATTTCCCATTCTATGGGCATTTATCCACACTGCTTTCTAGATGTTGCCCCTTTTACCCATTTCAGCAGAGGTATTTAGGGCTCGATATTCTTCTGGGCAGGCTATGTGCTGCTATGGTCCATAGCCCTGCCTGCCGACCCTTACCCCCGGATATTCAATGCCAGGGTCATATGCAGCCCTGTCATTGAATATCCGGGGATCGCTGCACACCCCAGAAGCTGCAGTAGCTAACCGGGCAGCAGTGATATTGCATGCTGCCCGCTTAGCTCCTGTGCTGAAAGATAGGTGAGGGTTTTCCTCACCTATCTTTTCAGTGCAGATCACTAACTGGGCAGTATGCAATATCTTCTGCTCTGAATAGGCAATAATATCAGCTCTCAGGACTGTCTTAGCCATTTCCCAAAAAAAAGGACTGGGATATCCCTATGCCCCCCATTGTATAAAACATACTGCTCTCACCTCTGCATCAGAAAGGGGGTGAATTACTCATCACAGAAAAACTCCAATGGGAACCACTAAGGCCTAAATGCGCTTGACTGGAATGCCCATTCAAGATCCAACCAGTTTGGAGCATGGTCCTAAATCTCATATGGACAAACAGCTACCTCTGCTATCCTCACAAACACTGGGTCTATTCTAGCAGGTAGTCTATATGTGAACTAGAGCCATGAGCCCTGGATAAGTGGGTATAATCTCTCTCCATTGGGTGGAGAATCCTGCACGCATCCACCAAACTCAGACATTCCAGCATCTGCCTCAGACAATAAGCGGCTCACTCTTGGCCTACTCCCGCCCCAACAAAACATTTCAGCATGGGATCCAAGACTCTGGTCAAATCTTCCTTAAAAACAATGTGACAGTCTGGTAGCTTCTCCAGTTTTGCAGCTAAAGATGAGAAAAATCATGGATCACACATGTTGGGAGCAAGATCTAGCCCTCGGCCTCAGTCATCCTCTTACGGAGTCCTTCCATAGTTACTCTCATTGAATCCAATATGGTGTAAACTGCATCAAACTTACTTGAAAGGGCCCACACCACTGCATCCATAACCTCTTTTACTACTACTACTACTACTATTGATTATTTATATAGCACTACAAGGTGTACGCAGGGCTGTACAGACATATACAAAAGACGGTCCCTGCTCGTCAGAGCTTACAATCTAATTACAGACATTACAATAGATGAGAAAAAGGATACAAATAGGGAAATGTAATGAGACACAAGAAAAACAAGGGGTCAGGATCCAAAAGCAGTCTCAAAGAGGTAAGTCTTTAGAATGGATTTCAAAAGGGGGAGAGATGAAGCCTGACGTACAGACTCAAGAAGTTTGTTCCAGGCATAAGAACATAAGATAGGCAATACTGGGTCGACCCAGGTCCATCAAGCCCAATATCCTGTTTCCAACAGTGACCAATCCAGATCACAAGTACCTAGCAGGTTCCCAAAAAGACACACAGGTTCCACAATGCTTGTATTGGGGCAAGCAGTGGATTTCCTGGGTCCTCTTTAATAATGGTTTATGGACCTTTCCTCCAGGAACTTGTCCAAATCTTTTTAAAACCCAGCTACACTAGCAGCTTTTACTACATCTTCCGGTAACGAATTCCAGAGTTTGATTATGCGATGCACGAAAAAATATTTTCACTTATTAATCTTAAAAGGATTATACTATAGTTTCATTGCATGTCCCCTAGTCCTTCTACTTTTTGATGGAGCAGCAAGGTGAAAAAATTGGAGTCTGGAGTTTGCAGGGGAAGAAAAGGGCATAGAGAGAAGTAGGTCAGTGGAAGAGTGGATTTCACGGGGTGTATAGTCAGAAGGAGAAGTTTGAATTGGATATGAAAATGGAAGGGGAGCCGATGAAGAGACTTGAAAAGAGGGCTTATATGAGTGTATCAGGGCTGGCATAAGATTGTGCAGCAGAGTTCTGATTGGACTAAAGGTGAGCTAGGTGATTCAAAGAGAGACCAGCAAGGAGGAGGTTGCAATAGTTGAGACGGGAGGTAACGGAAGAGTTGATAGGAGTTTTAGTAGTGGGTTCAGAAAGGAAGGGGCAAATTCCATTAATATTATAGAGAAAGAAATACCAGGTTTTAGCTATCTGTTGGATATGTAAGGAGAAGGAGACGGAGGAGTCAAAGATGACCCCAAGGTTGTGGGCTGAGGAAACAGGAAGAGAAAGAGAAAGGAGGAAGGGGGAGGAGGGTTTAAGGGGAAAAATAAGAATTTCGGCTTTGGCCATGTTCAGTTTCAAACGGCGGTGAGACATCCAGGCAGCGATGTCAGATAGGCAGGTAGAAATGAGGGACTGGGTATAGAGAGAGCAAAAGAGAGGGCCCAGAACAGACCCTAGGGGTACAGCAACTGAGAGTGGGATAGCAGTAGAGGAGAAACTACCAGAACAAATACTGAAAGAGTGATGTGAGAGATAAGAAGAGAACCAAGACAGCACAGATCCTCTAAAATCAAGTGAGAACAATGTGTCGAGGAGAAGGTGGTGATCAAAAGTGTCAAAAGCAGCAGAGAGATCAAGAAGAATGAGGACTGAGAAAAGGCTCTTGGATTTAGCCAGGAACAAGTCCCTGGAGACTTTGGCAAGAGCCGTCTCAGTAGAATGTAAGAGACAAAAGCCAGATTGAAGTAGATCTAGCAGGGCTTGATAGGAGAGACATTCAAGGCAATGGCGAAGAATTGCATATTCAAGAAATTTGGAAATTAAGGGAATGAGGGAGATGGGTCAATAATTAGAAGGACAAGTAGAGTCAAGTGAAGGTTTCTTAAGGAGAGGTGTGACCACAGCATGCTTGAAAGCTGCAGGGACAGTTGCAGTGGAGAGCAATAGGTTGAGAATATGTTTGATGGAAGGAATGACAGAGGAGGAGATGGAATTAAGGAGATAAGTGGGATAGGATCAGAGGAACAGCAATCGCATCCCTGGCTGGGGATCCCAGGTTGAAGAATATGCCGTCTGCCATCTTGGGGTACAGCTGTTGAGGCTTATCCTTCTATTTCTTTGCTGTCTTCATGATCAAACTTCCATTCACTATGGTTTGCCAGCATAGCAACATTGGGGTAATGAGCGCCCAATAACAAGCTGTCTGGAATCTGATTCTAGCACGAAAGGAGTGTGTTTAGGCAGGGAGAGCCTGGAGAGCCGATGAAACATGTTCACTCTCCCTCACCATATCACATGTCCCAGAGGGTACGCTTTTTCATTTTCCAGTTGTCTCATTAACTTTAACTGGTTAGGTTCCATTGAATACTGGCTTTCTTTGAACGACTCTGTTTTTTGCGCATGACCTTGCTTTTCTGCCCTGCTTTCAGCTCCCACTGACTTATGCAAATTAAGTCCTTTGATGAGTCTATAGGGTATGTTTACTAAACCGTCTTAACATGCGCTCTCCCACGTTATTGCACGATAAGGTGCCTTAGCGCGCGTTAACGCGCACTAAGGCGCAAACGAGCGCTGAAGGCGTAGAAAGGCTCCCGGAGGGCGGAGGAAGGCTCCCCAGGGTCGGAGAGAGAGGGTCAATGGGCGGAGAGTGAGAGGGGAGAGGCTCCCTGCACACTAACACTGTGAAATCCGAGGCTGAAAACTAACCCCCTTGCTCTACGTCTGGAGTCTTCCTTTAGTACTTTCAAGGCTTCCCTCAAAACCCACCTTTTCTGTACTGCTTTTGATCTCCCTTCCCTCCCTGCCCATAGCTGATTGGTCTGTATCTCTGATTTCCTTATTCTATCCTTTGCTGTCTCTTTTTTGAATAATTGGCGTTCCTTTCTGTTCTTCAGTAGCCTTGTTTTATTGTACACCGCTGTATGCCTTTTTGGTTCAGGCGGTATAAAAAGTTTTATAATAAAGATAATAAAGATAAAAGATAAAGATAAAGATAACGCCAGTGAAACCCTGGCGTTAGAGCTGATTTAAAGGGAAAAGAAACCATTTCCGTCAGCAATGTACAGCAAAACCAGGGAAACCTACAAAAAAGTGATAAGTGTGATACATGTGCACGGAACAAAAGAGCAAAGAAACAGTGAAAATGACCAGAAGAAAATGTAAAAATAACATAACCAAGCTGGGAAATAGTGATAACAATGGGAAACATCAAAAAACACCCACAAGAAAGCTGCAAAAAAAAAAAGATATGAATTTTTGAAGGGTCTATGCTCTGTCCCCATACAAGGTGAATGAGCCCACAGTGAAATTGCGCTGATCAGGGTTTTCCTCTCCATTGGACAGTTTCCTATGGTGTGCACATATTCCACAACAGCAGGGCGGACATGTCGGAATGGGCAACTGGACAGATGCTGGAAAAGGGGACACAGAGGGCTGCAGGCGGCACATGCTGTGGTGCAGCTGGGGCACAGTGCGGACTAGGGTAATGCTTAGCTGGCCCATAGGAATGCTGAAACAGTAGAGCAGCCAGACAGCAACTGCTGAGGGCCCAGCATGGGCAAGAGTGTGCTTCCCACGGTGTCACAGGGAATAGTACCCAGCAGGTACCCCCAATGGCACGGAACATTGGCAGGCGGTGCTGGGGGAAAGCGTGGACAGCTATGCAGGCACCCCTACCCCAGAACCCGCACCATAGGCAGCCGCCTACCCACACACTGGATGGCCTGAGACTGCGCACCACCAGCACCACCAGCAGAAGGGCATATCAGCATGGTGGCAGAGGGGTACTGGTGGTGGAGGGGGCAGTGGCAGCTGCCCAGAGCAGACCATGGCCTAGCCCTGTTTAGGTGGGTGCCGTGCACTGCAACAGACAGGCTCTGCCTGACAAACAGTCATGGTATCTCCAGGGAATGCACTATCTTTGTGGCAACACAGTGGTGCAGTGAACACAGCCAGTGTGTTCAGGAGCAGAAGGTCACAGGTTCAAGTCTCTGCTGTGGTTCCTGCCAACCCAGTCCCCATATCTTACCCACTACTAAAACATGCTAATACAGACAGAACCTTTATTGCAGATAACAGAAACATGCCCAATAAACCTACATTTTACCCTACAGAGCACAGACACCATAAACATGCACATTACCTAGGGCAGAGTCTCCCAAATGCAGTCCTGGAGGGCCAAACACCATTCAGGTTCCATGCTGCCTCTAATAAACATGGCTGTGCTGCATGTCTATGCACCGCCCCCATGGTATGCAGATATATCTCATGCATATTCATTAGGGACAGCATGAAAGCCTGAACAGTGTTTGGCCCACCAGGACTGGAGTTGGGAACCTCTGCCCTAGAGCAGCAGCCAACAGGGGCAGACACACCCTCACCCACAGGCTCCATTATCCAATGCCTCCTGGAGAGGCAGGATGTTGGGCCCTGCATGCATCTCCCAATACTAGCACTTGCATACCTTAGCAATGCCAGCCTAAACCAGGGAATATTGTACACACCTATCAAACGGTTGCTATGATTACTGGCAGATAGCAATTCCTAAGTTAAGCACAATTTGCTGATCGAGCTGCATCATATCAACCTTTCTGCTGTCTGTGGAGTGTGCTTCAGGTCTGATGTCTGACAGTGTTTACCACCCTGGGGAGTGACCCCAACAGTATTGTGTACCATAGCCATGCCTGCACTGTGCCCAGGACTGGTGCGGTGGCCAGGGCTGCCAAGAGCCTCTATATTTGCACAATGCTGGCATAGGTGTGGGAGCGTGTGTTTGTCTATCCAGTGTGTGGTGTCTGCCAACACCTTCCTCAGCCCACACTGTTGCCAGTGTAAGCCTGCCAATGTGCAGATCCCTGGGGTACTCCACTATTCACCTTTTTCCATTGGGAATATTGGCCATTTAGCCCTACCCTCTGCTTTCTATCTTTTAACCAGTTCCCGATCCACAATAGTACACTGCCTCCTATCCCATGACTTTTTAGCTTCGCCAAAAGTCTCTGATGGGGGACCTTGTCAAAAGCTTTCTGAAAGTCCAGATACACTATATCAACCGACTCACCTTTGTCTACCTGTTTATGCACACCTTCAAAAAAACAGATCAGATTAGTAAGACAAGATCTGCCTTGTCTAAAGCCATGTTGGCTGTCTCCCATTAGGCCATGACTATCTACATGCTGTGTAATTTTGTTCTTTATGATGGCTTCTACCATTTTCCCTGGTACTGACGTCAGGCTCACCGGTCTGTAATTTCCCGGGTCACCCCTGGAACCCTTTTTAAAAATTGGTGTTACGTTGGCGACCCTCCAGTCTTCAGGTATTACAGATGATTTTAATGAAAGTTCACAGATTACCAATAACAGGTCTGCAATCTCATATTTCAGTTCTTTCAACACTCTGGGATGTATACCATCCGGTCCAGGTGATTTGCTACTATTCAGTTTATCAAATAGTTGTAATATCTTCCCGGTGTAGCGATATTTCTCTCAATTCCTCTGCAGTATCACCTTTAAATACCACTTCAGTCTTGGGTAACACCCCTACATCTTCCTCAGTAAAGACCGAAGCAAAGAATTCATTCAGTCTCTCTGCTATAGCCTTGTCTCCTCTTACTGCCCCTTTTACCCCTCTATCATCTAATGGTCCAATTGACTCTCTCACAGGCCTTTTGCTACGAATGTACTTGAAAAAGTCTTTATTTCGTGTTTTTGCTTCCGTAGCAAGTTTCTTCTCAAATTCCCGCTTTGCCTGCCTTATCAATGCTTTGCATTTAACTTGCCAGTGCTTGTGCTGTTTTCCAGTTTTCATCATTTGGCTCTTTTTTCCATTTTCTGAAGGTTGCTCTTTTGGCAGCAACAGCCTCTCTGACCTCACCTTTAAACCATGCTGGCAGTTTTTTGGACTTTCTTCCACTTTTCTTAATGCGTGGAATACAGCTGGTCTGGGCTTCGAGGATAGTATTTTTAAATAACACCCAAGCTTGCTGTAAGTCTTTAACCTTTGGAACCGCTCCTTTTAGTTTTTTCCGAACTATATTCCTCATTCTATCATAGTCACCCTTTTGAAAGTTAAAAGGTAGTACTGTGGATTCCTTTACTATCTGTCCTCCACTGATTAAATCAAACATGATCATACTATGATCACTATTGCCAAGTGGTCCCAACACCCTTATTTCTTGCACCAGATCTGGCGTTCCACTAAGGACTAGGTCCAGTATGGCTTCCCCTCTGGTCGGTTCATGAACCAGCTGCTCCAAGAAGCAGTCATTTATTTCATCTAGAAACTTTATCTCTTTAGCTTGTCCTGCTGTGACACTGTCCCAGTCGATACCGGGGTAATTGAAATCACCCATTATTACTACTCTGTTGTGGCTTTTGTTAGCTTCCTTGATTTCTTTGAGCATTTCATCATCCATTTGTTCATTCTGGCCAGGTGGTCGATAGTATACTCCCACTGCCATCACCTTCCCCTTCATAAATGGAATTTCAATCCATAGAGATTCTACAGCATATTTTGTTCCCTGCAAAACTTTAATCCTTTCTGACTCAATGCCCTCTCTAACATAGAGCGCAACCCCTCCACCAATTTGTTCAGCTCTATCATTACGATATAGTTTGTATCCAGGTATCACAGTGTCCCACTGGTTATCCTCCTTCCACCATGTCTCTGAGAGTGCAATCATATCTAACCTCTCATTTAATGCTATATATTCTAATTCTCCCATCTTATTGTTTAGACTTCTAGCATTGGCATACAAGCATTTTAGAGACTGTATTTTATTAATATTAATCTGGCTATTGGTAGGCATGGGTAATTGGGAATCTTTATGCTCTGTCTGCTCCTTACTCAAGGGCATTTGGGCTACTATACTCCCTTTTGGAACCTCACTGCTTTTGGTAGTATCCTTCAAGGATACCTTTGTCCGAACCGTGCGCTCCTGGGTGACTGTCGGCTTTCCCCTATTTTCTAGTTTAAAAGCTTCTCTATCTCTTTTTTAAAGGTTAATGCCAGCAGTCTGGTCCCATCCTGATTAAGGTGAAGCCCATCCCTTCGGAAGAGCCCCCCCTTTCCCCAGAATGTTCCCCAGTTCCTAACAAATCCAAAACCCTCATCCTTGCACCATTGTCTCATCCACGCATTGAGACTCCGGAGCTCTGCCTGTCTTTTGGGTCCTGCACGTGGAACAGGAAGCATTTCGGAGAACGCTATCCTGGAAGTTCTGGATTTCAACTTCCTACCTAAAAGCTTAAATTTAGCCTCCAGAACTTCCCTACCACATTTTCCTATGTCATTGGTACCAACATGTACCAAGACAGCAGACTCCCCCCCAGCACTATCTATGATCCTATCTAGGCGGTGCGTGAGATCTGCTACCTTCGCACCAGGCAGGCATGTTACCAGGCGATCCTCACGTCCACCAGCCACCCAGCTATCTACATTCCTAATGATTGAATCACCAACTATAACAGCTGTCCTGACCCTCCCCTCATGGGGACATGGCCCTGGAGAAACGTCCTCGGTGCGAGAGGGTTTTACATCACCTGGAGGACAGGTCCTAGTTACAGGATCACTTCCTGCCACACCAGGGTGATGCTCTCCTGTCACGTGACCTCTCTCCTCCATGGCAACAGGGATGCTGCCAGACTGGAGGTGGGACTTCAGGACTATATCCCTGTAGGTCTCGTCCATGTACTTCTCTGTCTTTCTTATGTCTTCCAGGTCTGCTACTCTAGCCTCTAGAGAACGGACTTGTTCCCTGAGAGCAAAGAGCTCCCTGCACTTAGTGCATATGTAGGACCTCTCACCAACTGGGAGATAATCATACATGTGACACTCGATGCAAAAGACTGGAGAACCCCCATCTCGTTGCTGGACCTCTGACTGCATCTTAGTTTAAAGCTTGTGTTTAGGTCTTTTAAATCGGTATATAATAAGGATTGGTGTAGATGCTTATACTAATAAAAGTGTATCTAATACCCCTAATACACCCTGTGTACCTGAAGCTAATTAATCACAGGTCCTCTGTGTATGACTGATTTGGATTAAGAGCTGCACCTGAGAGCAGCCCCTTTCCTCTAAGATGTCCAAGTACCTATAAAACTACAATTTCCCCAGGGGTGGGTGGGTGCTGGGGAGGGAGGGGGGGAGATAAGTCCTATTAAAGAGGGCAGTTACAAGGTACCCTGTCCTGAACCCTCAGCAGGGGGATGGGGGTACCACACAAGGCCCAGTTAATTGAGAGAGGCAAGGTAAGTACAGCTGAGAAGGCTGAAACTTGCACACCACTAAGACAAACACTAAATAATTAAACAAACAACAGTTAGACAAACAGTAAATAATTAAATAAACAGCTAGAACTCACAGTAAGATGTCCCAGGAGGCAAAAATCCACTCACTAGCAGAGCTCTGTAAAAGTTCAGCCTTTCTCTGATCAGAGAAAAGCAAACTAAAACAGCCTATGCACACGTGGAGAAAACAGGAACAAGGTTACAGGATACCTCAGTGGGAGGGGGTCAGGGTGATGAGTCACTCAGGCAGGCAAGGACAGGAAAAAGCTTAACAGCAGGCTCTGGGGAGAGAGATTAATTCAAAATGGCTACCACACACACAGGGGGAGGAGTCACTCAGGCAGGCAAGGACAGGAAAAGCTTAACAACAGCAGGCTCTGGGGAGAGAGATTGGAATGGAAAAAGGTGAATAGTGGAGTACCCCAGGGATCTGTACTGGGTCCGCTACTTTTTGACATATTCATAAATGACCTGGAAAAGGGAATAACTAGTGAGGTAATCAAATTTGCAGATGACACAAAACTGTTTAAAGTTGTTAAAACCCAAGAGGATTGTGGAAAACTGCAGGAGGATCTGGATAAATTGGAAGACTGGGCATCCAAATGGCAGATGAAATTTAATGTGGACAAGTGCAAAGTTATGCACCTAGGAAAGAACAACCCACACTATAGTTACAAGATGCAAGGCTCCACATTAGAAACCACCACCCAGGAAAAAGATTTAGGAGTCATCGTGGATAACATGTTAAAACCCTCCGCCCAGTGTGCAGCGGCGGCCAAGAAAGCAAATAGAATGCTAGGTATCCTAAGGAAAGGGATGGAGAATAAAACAAAGGATATTATAATGCCTCTGTATCGCTCCATGGTACGACCGCACCTTGAATATTGTGTGCAATTCTGGTCACCGTATCTTAAAAAGGACATAGAGTTATTAGAAAAAGTACAGAGAAGAGCCACCAAATTGGTGAAGGGGATGGAAGGCTACTCCTATGAAGAGAGGCTAAAAAGGTTAGGGCTCTTTAACCTAGAAAAGAGGCGGCTGAGGGGAGATATGATAGAGGTGTATAAATTAATGAATGGAGTGGAACGGATAAACGTGGATAAATTGTTTACGCTATCAGAATATAGAAGGACTAGGGGGCATGTAATGAAGCTACAGGGTAAACTATTTAAGACAAATAGGAGAAAATATTTCTTCTCTCAACGTGTAATCAAACTCTGGAATCTGTTACCGGAGGATGTAGTAAGGGCTGTTAGTATAGCTGGGTTTAAAAAAGGTTTGGACAAGTTCCTGGAGGAAAGGTCCATAAACCACTATTAAAAAGGGACCCAGGATATCAATGCTTGGCCTAGTACAAGCACTGCAGAACCTGTGTCTTTTGGGGAAACTGCTAGGTACGTATGACCTAGATTGGCCACTGTTGGAAACAGGATACTGGGCTTGATGGACCTCGGTCTGACCCAGTATGGCATTTCTTATGTTCTTATGTTCTTATGCATAATGAGGAGCAAGGTACCATGGGTATAGCCCGGACAGGGTGGCCTGGCCAGGATGCATCTGCACAGGGTATAGGGCAATGGCTCGGACATTCTAGTGCCTGACAACCACCTGCACGGACAGGGTGGCCACAGCATGTCCTGCTGGGAGGTCACTCTCACCCTGACTGAGCAGTGACCACGGCATGGCTAGGTTCCCCCGTAGCACTATATAGTGTTCCTCTCATGTGATGTTTATGGTTCTCTTTTGGGGCCCAATCACTGACTTATTTGCTTGGTGTGTATGCTGTCATTCCAGTTCTGGGTACATCTTTTCCAGAAACATGCACTATGGACTAGCTAGCCGACTGTCTGCAGCTAGTATGTGTCTGGATGGAACATCTTGCAGGGTGCAGCAGCTGGAGGCTTGCTGCTGGAGAATGTCAGATAGTGGTGGGAGGCAGCGGAGCATTTCCAGGCCTTCTGTCTGCCCTGCCTTATGTGTTCAGATTTGCATTGCCTGCCCTGTATGGTGTCTGTTCTCCAGCAGGACTGGGGTTAATGGTCCTCTCTACTGCCACCATTGCGGGGAGGTAGAGTGTGGCTCTGTTGGTGGGAGATTCTGTTTCCCCACCCTGAGCCACAGAGAGTGGGTTGGGTGGTGGTACATAATCCACCTATGGGTCCAAATACCCACCTACACCTAGTGACTATGGCACCACCACAGGATATGCACTATTTTGGGTGCATCATAGCCCATAAGAGCAAGACAAGAAATACAGATGTGTCTGCAGGAACTACCTATCACACACACTAGCACTGATGGGGACCTGCAGCACAGCCTATTTCAGCTATGAAAGGTGCTGTGGACCTGGTGCTGGGTGCCCCACCTCACCCTCAGTGTGAGCACAGTACCCGCACAATGTGACGGTCTGTAGCTACTCTGTGCCAGTAACATACACGGTCAGTTCCCCCTACCAGGCCGAGGTGCTGTGGGGGTGCATACCCCATCTTGTGATCATCTGTAGACTGCTGATTTGCATGTGCAGTGCATCATGGGTATGGTTGGGTTAACCCTATCCTGGTAACCACAGCAGACTGTTTTTGTGGTGACATGCAGTCCTTCTGTAGCCAGCTAGGGGCTTGTTAATAGCTGTAGCCCACTGGTTACTTCACTACCTGTGGAGCCAGCAGTCAAGGGTTCTAAACCCACAGTAGGGTTATTTGATAGGGTTATCTAGAGCATTGTCAATTTTTAATGTACATTAGTGCTGCCAGCAAAAACACCCTCAGAGTGCTGTAACCATAAGATGCCTCAGAAGGCGCTTTATAGGGTGCCCTATAAAGCGCCTTCTGAGGCACCTTATGGTTACAGTCCATATAAGGTGCCTTATAAGTTGTCCTATGGAGCGCCTTATAGGGTGCCCTATAGGGGACATTATAGGGTGCCGTGGCAGACAGTGCACTTTATAATGTGCCCTATGGAGTGCCTTATAGGGTGTCTTATGTGGCACCTTAGGTTATGGCACGTGAGGGTGTGTTTGCTGGCAGCAATAATTAAAATACAAATAAAATGCCTCAAGAAATAATACTTACATGTCAAGGCTGATGCCTCAGCCAGCCTTATGCATTAGGCACACTGGGGGATCAAACTCATGACCCCTGTATCATCAGTCAGTGTGCTAACCATTGTACTACACCTCTGTTTCTGTGTTTGCATGTCTGGGCGCCTACTTAAGATTACCGCACGTTAACGCGCTTAGCGGCGCTTAGCCCGTTAATGTGCGCAGCAGCGCGCGTTATCGCGCGATAATCCCGTTTTGCTACTTTAAGACTGAAACGCCCACTCCTTTTATGGCAGCCTGCACACTATCGCCGGGCGCACATTAAGACGGTTTTAGTAAACATACCCCTATGTATATGCTCTCACATCCCTCCACATCCCCCATGAGCTATCTCTGATGCTGTAATCTGGTGCATCTTGGCTAGTAATTAGCTGGGAGATCACCTTGGAATATCAGTTGCTGTAGGCTTACTGCATGGAAGAAAGGTTTGGCAATCTACTTCCCATCGCACCATGCCAAGAAATTCCAGAGGATGGGTCTCCAGGAGTTAGCATCAATTTAACAACATACAACAACATAGCATCCTGGTTTGTGGTTACTTACTGGTTTTCCTAAAGTAAATCGATTGAAAATATAGAAAAAAAGAATAAGATGACACCAGGAGCCTCAAGGTCTTTTATACTTTTCAACAGCCTTCCTGGGGTGCTTGCAAAGTGCCCATGGGCCTGCAAATTAATTTTCAAACAGAAACTTCCCAGGCAGATTCCCATTGGAAACCTGCTCTGGGCTAGAGCTGCAGGGAGTATTTACTCTGAATCTTTTGTAGGAGGGAAAGTGGTACAAGGCGGAATAGGGCAGTGAATAGGTGGCATGGGGATTTCAAAATGCTTTCTCCACCCTGGCCCTGTCTCTTTTTTCCATGGGAATAAGTGCATATGATGTTGGCCGTTTGCCTTCTTTTACCCACTGAGAGCTTGGGGCAAATTTGAAAGCAACCTTGTTTATGGGTCTGCCCTTGTTTACCTGTGGAAAATCCATTTAAAACTTGCTCTAATAACTAATTAGCTTTCATTTCTGTGGCTGTATTATGCTATTTGAGTTTTAGCAGCACAAGAACGACAGAGACTACGAACTTCCACAGGTGCCCTTTTAAAATAACTAACTAGCTAAACACCAGCAAGGCTCATTTAGTCTGCCCAGTAAGGTGACTAGAGGCGCAGATGCTGTTCCATGCAGGCTCCCTCCTCTATGCCTTTAGGCTTGTACCTGTAATGTGACTCAGTTAGTTCCTCTGGCAATTTTTATTAATTTTTCTTACAGTCTTCTGCTAGGAAAATCATAAAAATGATGTTTTGCAACTGGGCTGTGACATAGTTGTGCTGGAAGTGTGCAGAGAACAGGACAGAAACCAATTTCTGCGCATGCATCTTCTATCTAAAATGCAAGAATGCGCCTAGAAACCAGTTTTAAAATGGAAACACGTGTTTGTACCTTCTCAGCCTAGGACCACAGCCCCAGTAACCAGTGTGTCTACTTTTTTTACTGTTAGTTTTACACGTGCTGTGGGACGTTCCCAGTCTCTGTTCCAGTACATCTTTTTATAGCAATACAGCAAGGGAGGGTCCAGAAGAGATCACACACTTGTTTGACAGAGCTGCCAAGTGACTCAGAATCTGCAGGGAGATTTTAGGATGGCCCTGGCTCTTTAACGCCCCCTCCTGATGCATTTCGTATTTCTAAGGTTGATTTTAAGTAGAAAGAAATGATGAACACTGCAATGCAGGTTTAAATGTCTGAACAATGGGTTACTATAATTCTACTAGATGAAGACTTCCAGGATAGGAATAATGCAGTATACTTAGAGGGGTAATTTTCAAAATATTTTATGCTGGTAAAGCACAGTTGCGTACTTGTAACAGATGTTCTCCAAGGATAGCAGGATAGCACTCCTCACCGCACTCTCTTGCCTCTAACCCTCACCGTCTTTTTGCAATGCTCAACACTCTCCTCAAAGTGCATTCACTGCATCCCTCCTTCCCTTTCTGTTCAAAATCTGGCTGACTGCTTCCAAGTTTCATAAAATTAGTCTTAAGTTCCCCATGATCTTCAGAAGACTGTGTTCTTGAGGAACTAGCTAAAATAAAAGTAGACAAAGCAATGGGGCCGGATGGGATACATCCAAGAGTATTGAAGGAGAAGTTCTAGTGGCTCCACTGTCTGACCATTTTAAATGCTTCTTTAGAGTTGGGAGTGGTCCCAGAGGACTGGAGAAGGGCGCATGTGGTCCTTTTATACAAAAGCAGAAGTAAGGATGACTGAGAACTACAGGCCTGTTAGCCTGACCTCTGTGGTAAGTAAATTAATGGAAACACTGCTAAAATAGATGATAGTGAGGTTACTGGAGTCCAGTGGATTGCGGGATCCGAGGCAGCATGGTTTACTAGAGGCATGTCTTGTCAGACAAATCTGATTAATTTCTTTGACTGGGTGACCAGACAGTTGGACAGAGGAAGAGCCCTAGATGTGGTGTACTTAGACTGCAGTAAAACCTTTGACACTGTTCCAAACAGGCAACTTATAACTATATTGAGTGCTCTAGGAATGACTGACTGGGCTAAAAATTGGTTGAGTGGAAGGCAACAAAAGGTCCAAGTAAAAGGAGCTTGCTTTGAAGAGAAGGTTACCAGTGGTGTGCTGAAGGGATCTGTCCTAGGTCTGATTCTTTTTAATATTTTTGTTAACGATATTGTGGAAGGGTTGTCAAGTAAGGTTTCTTCCTTGTGGATGATATCAAAATTTGTAATAGAGTAGACCCCAGAAAGGAGTAGATAACATGAGGAGGGATCTAGTTAAGCTTGAAGAATAGTCGAGAATTTGACAGTTGAGATTTAACACTAAAAAATGCAGAGTTATGCATTTGGGCTGCAAAAATTCAAGGGAGTGATGCAGTATAACTGGTGAAGTACCTCTGCCACCGAAAGAAGAGCGGGACCTGGGCATGATTGTTTATGATGATCGTAAGGTGGCTAAACAGGTAGAAAAGGTGATGGTGAAAGCCAGAAGGATGCTTGGGTGCATAGGGAGAGGAATGGCCAGCAGGAAAAAGGAGGTGATGGTGCCTCTGAATAGGTATTTGGTGAGACCTCATTTGGAGTATTGTGTGCAATTCTGGAGAGTGCATCTTCAAAAGGATATAAACAGGATGGAGTCAGTGCAGAGAGTGGCTACTGAAATGGTCAGTGGTCTTTGCTATAAACCATATAAGGACAGACTTAAAGATCTCAATATGTATACTTTAGAGGAAAGGCAGGATAGAGGGGATATGATACAGATGTTTAAATATCTTCATCGCATAAATGCACAGGAGGAGAGCCTCTTTCAATTGAAAGAAAACTCTGCTACAAGGGGACATAGGATGAGGGTGAAAAGAGATAAATTCAGGAGTAATATGCAGAAATATTTCTTTATGGAAAGAGTGGTAGATGCGTTGAATAGTGTCATAGTGGAGGTAGTAGAGACAAAGACAGTATATGAATTCAGGAAAGCATAGGACAAACAGAGATCTCTAAATGAAAAAAAGAGACTATAATAGTTGATATGGAAGGGCAGACTAGATAGGCCATATGGTCTTTTTCTGCCATCATGTTTTTATGTTTCTATTTTTAACCACCCCATAATTAATAGCTCTAGATCTAGTAACTGTTGGTAGATTTTGGTAATGAATCCTATACTGCCTACACATCCAGAGCAGACATTAGTGCTTCAAAGGAAGTAAGGCCTCCACTACAGCCTAACACATAAGGCTCCCTGGGGAAGATCGCCTTTAACTGTATATATTTAAAAGGGGATAGTTCCAGGCATAAAATTGTATTTGAAATGTTTCATAACTAAGGGGTATGTTTACTAAACCGTCTTAACGTCGCAGCGGTGGTATTATCGCAGATAAGTGACGTTATCGCGCGATAACGTCACTTATTGCGCGATAATGCGGTGGCGGCGTTAAGGCACACTAACGCTGTGAAATCTGGGTCTGAAGGGTGGAGTAACGCTTCCCAGAGGGCGGAGAGAAGGGGTCAATGGGCGGAGAGTGGGAGGGGAGAGGCTCCAGTCACACTAACGCTGTGAAATCTGGGTCTGAAAACTAACGCCAGTGAAACCCTCGTGTTAAGGCACATTTGCAGGAAAGAGAAACCATTTCAGTCAGCAATGCGCAGCAAAGGCAGGGAAACCCAGAAAAAGTGATAGTTGTGATACATGTGCAGGGACCAAAAAGGCAAATAAACATATAAAAGGACCAGAACCACATCTAAAATCCCAATAACCAAGCTGGCCAATAGTGATATTAATTATAAACATAAAGCAACACTACTGACAAAGCGTATAAATTAAGATATCATGTTTGGAAGGGTCTATGCTCTGTCCCCCTACAAAGTGAATGATCCCAATTGAAATAGCACTGATCAGGCTTTCCGTCGTTTAGATTGGGCAGGTTTGTTATGGCGTGCACATGAGCAGCAAGAGCAGAGTGGGCACGTAGGAAAGGGCAACTGTACTGATGCTGTAAATGGGATACAGGGGGCTGCAGGCGGCACATGCTGTGGTCCAGCTGGGGCACAGTGAGGGCTAGGCAGATGCCTAGGTGGCACATAGGAATACCAAAACTGTAAAGCAGCAAGACAGCAACTGACGAGAGTCCAACATGGGCACGAGTGTGTGTCCCACAGTGTCACAGGGGAGATTACCTAGCAGGTACCCACAAGGGCACAAAAAATTGGCAGGAGGTGCGGGGGGGGGGGGGGGAAGTGTGCATGTCCATGTAGGCACCCCTACCCGAGAACCCACACCATAGGCAGCTGCCTACCGACATACTGGATGGCCTGGGACTGCGCACCACCAGCACCACCAGCATAATGGCATGGCAGCATGGTGGCGCAGGGGTGCTGGTGGCGGAGGGGGCAGTGGCATCTGCCCACAGCAGACCATGGCCTAGCCCCGTTTAGGTGGGTGCCATGCAATGCAACAGACAGGGTCTATCTGATGAACAGTCATGGTATCTCCAGGGAATGATCTTTCTCTGTGGTAACAGTGTGGTGCAGTACACACAGCTAGTATGTTCAGGAGTAGAAGGTCACATGTTCAAGTCCCAGCTGTGGCTCCTGCCAAACCTTTCCCTATATTTTACCCAGTACTAAACTGTAGTAATAAAGACGGAACCTTTATTTCAGATAAAAAAACATGCCTGAAACGCCTATATTTTACCCTACAGAGCACAGACACCATAAACATGTGCAATCCCTAGAGCAGAGTTTCCCAACTGCAGTCCTGGAGGGCCAAACACCATTCAGGTTTCATGCTGTATGCGAATGTATCTCATGCATATTCATTAGGGACAGCATGAAAACCTGAGCAGTCTTTGGCCCACCAGGATCGGAGTTGGGAACCTCTGCCCTAGAGCAGCGGCCAACAGGGGCAGAAACACCCACACCCACAGGCTCCACTATACCAAGCCTCATGGAGAGTCAGGCTGTTGGGCCCTGCACGCAGCAGCATCTCCCAATACTAGCACTTGCATACCTTAGCAATGCCGCCCTAAACTTGGGGATATGTTACACATATATCAAAAGGTTGCTATGATTAATGGCAGATAAGAATTCCTAAGTTAATCACAATTTGCTGATAGAGCTGTATCATAGCAACCTTTCTGATATCTGTGGAGTGTGTTTCAGTTTTGGTTTCTGACAATGTTTACCACCCCGGGGAGTGACCCCAACAGTATTGCGTACCATAGCCATGCCTGCACTGTGCCCAGGACTGGTGCGGTGGCCAGGGCTGCTAAAAGCCTCTATATTTGCACAATGCTGGCATAGGTGTGGGAGTGTGTGTCTGTCTATCCAGTGTGTTGTGGCTGCCTACACCTTACTCAGTCCACACTACTGGCACTGTTTCCTGTGTTAGCCTGCCAATGTGCATAATGAGGAGCAAGGTACTGTGGGTATGGCCCGGACAGGGTGGCCTGGGCAGGATGCATCTGCACAGGGCATAGGGCAATGGCTGGGACATTGTAGTGCCTGGCCACCACCTGCATGGACAGGGTGGCCACAGCATGTCCTGCTGAGAGGTCACTCTCACCCTGACTGAGCAGTGACCATGGCATGGCTAGGTTCCCCCATAGTACTACATAATATTTCTCTCAAGTGATATTTATGGGTTCTTTTTTCTGGGGCCCAATCACTGGCTTATCTGCTTGGTGCGTGTGCTCACATCTCCAGGAACATGCACTATGGACTAGCTAGCAGACTGTCTGCAGTTAGTATGTGTATGGCTGGAGACTCACTGTGCTTGCTGCTGGAGAATGTCAGATAGTGATTGGGGGCAGCTGAGCATTTCCCGGCCTACTGTCTGTCTGCCATTGCTTTATAGATGTGTACAGAGCAGCATTGATTGCCCTGTAAGGTGCCTGTTCCCCAGCAGGACTGGGGTTGATGGTCCCCTCTATTGCCACCATTGCAGAGATGCAGAGTGTGAATCTGTTGGTGGGAGATCCTCTCCCCCACCCTGAGACCCAGAGGGAAGGTTGGGTGATGCTACATAATCCGCCTATGAGTCCAAACACCCCCCTTCACTTAAATCATGTGGCCATGGCACCCACACAGGATATGCACTATTCTGAGCACATCATAGTCCACAAGGGCTAGACGTTACTGGGAAATACAGATGGACACAGGTGTATCTTAGGCATGTCTGCAAGGACTACAAAATCACACACTGGCACTGATGGCAACCTGCAGCATAGTCTATCCCAGCTAAGCCAGGTGCTGCGGACCAGGTGCTCGGCGCCCCACCTCACCCTCAGGGTGAGCACAGTACCCCCCACAATGTGATGGTCTGTAGCTACTCTGTGCCATTAACACACACGGTCAGTTCCCTCTACCAGGCCGAGGTGCTGTGGGGGTGCATACCTCATCTTGTGATCATCTGTAGACTGCTGATCTGCATGTGCAGTGCATCATGGGTACGGGTGGGTTAAACCTATCCTGGTAACCACAGCAGACAGTTTGTGTGGTGATCTGCAGTCCTTCTGTAGCCAGCCAGGGGCTTGTTAGTAGCTATAGAAATGTAGCCCACTGGTTACTTCACTGATTGTGGAGGTAGAGATCATGGGTTTGATCCCACAGTGGTGTTATTTAATAGGGCTGTCTGAGGCATTTCCTTTTTTAATTTAAATTAGTGCTGCCAGCAAAAACACCCTCACAGTGCTGTAACCTTAAGGCGCCCTATAAGTCGCCTTATAAGGCGTCCTATAAGGAACATTTTAAGGTGCCTTAGCAGACAGTGCACTTTATAATGTGCCCTCTGGAGTGCCTTATAGGGCGCCTTATGTGGCACCTTAGGTTACAGCACTGTGAGGGTGTGTTTGCTGGCAGCACTAATTTAAATTAAAAAAGAAAATGCCTCAGACAGCACTGATTTAAAGTAAAGGGCAATGCCTCAGACAGCCTTACTCATTAAGCCCACAGGGGATTGAACTCATGACCCCTACTGCAGCAGTCATTGTATTAACCAGGGTGCTACACCTCTGTTGCTGTGTTTGTAGGTCAGCGCGTCTAATTAAGGCTAATGCGCATTGATGTGCCACGGCTCCCTCTATCACGTGATAACAGACTTTATCGCGCGATAACCCGAAATGCTACCTTAAGACCGGAACGCCCACTACCTTATATGGATTTCGTCACAGTAAGACTGCAGCTAACGCCGGTAACATTAAGACGGTTTAGTAAACATACCCCTAAGAAATTAGCTCTTCTGGAAGAGCAATGATGCTTTCTCTCTCTAGAGTCTCTCTCTTGCTACATGTAGAAACAGTGACGAAAGTTCTAGTGGGGTGCCCCCAAGCAAAGTTTTGCTGAGGGCCCCGCAACATTGACTCACCCCTCCTTACCCCCAACTGCGATGGCCACAAACCCACCCTGTGGCGATGGTGGTGCCATGATCCCTCCTCAACTTTCCCCCTTGGTCTGGCAGCAGTGGCTCCATGTATCAAACTTACTTTAATCTGTTTGCTGCACTGCCTGCATTCCAGGTGCAAAGGTGTTCCTCCTGGGCTGAAGGTATTGTGAGACTTTGGTCCAGGAGGAACAGGTCTGGAATGAAGGCAGTAAGGCAAACAGATAAAAGTAACTTTGCCGTGCTGCGCCCCCCCCCCCCCCCATCCCCCATCTTGCATTATAGGGGCTGCTTGGGCAGAATTTATGCCACTGTGTAGCAGACATTACCCCCAACAGAAGCAACTTGTTACTTGCTAGCAGCATCAGTGAGGAAGGATCAGACGTGGGTTTCGATTTTATGGCAATATTTATTTTTGCACAATCTTGACATACCGTAGCATAAACGCAATTTACAGTACTATGACTGCTAGAAAAAGGAAAAAGAGTGGAATGCCAATAATTTTGCAGGACAGGAAGGAAAAAGAATAGAGGGACAGAAAAGAAGACTCAATTAAGACACACAAAATGAGGGGTTGTTACATAGTAGGCTGGTCATGGAGGAGGAGGCTGGAGATTAAATGCCAACTGAAAAAGATGTGTTTTTAGGGCAGCTTTGAATCATGGAAAAGACAATTCAGAACGGAGGGTGAGAGGGAGTGAGCTCCAGAGAGCAGGACCCAAAAAGAAAAAGACATCCCCACGAGTGCATTCAAGGCGCGCCATGGAAACAGAAGGAAGGGCCAACTGGTCAGTATGAATGGAGCGGAGCAGATGATGTGGATGGTGGGAGGTAACAGTATGAATTACCTTATGGACAAAAATGAGAATCTTATACTGTATTCGGTAGTGGACAGGTAACCAGTGGAGATGAATGAAAAGAGGAGAGACATGTTCGAAATGAGAGAAGTGAGTGAGGATATGAGCAGCCGTGTTCTGGAGTAATTGTAGCCTGTGGAGTTGACACTGTGAGAGACCGGCTAAGACAACATCACAATAGTCAATTCTGGAGATGATAAGCGTGATAATAAGAGTAGACAGAGCAGCTGTTGAGAGGAATGGATTAATAGCACAGATTTGGCAGAGGTGAAAGAAGGAACAATGGGAAACAGCAGAGATATGTTCTTTAAAGGAAAGAGAGGAATCCAGAATAACCCCAAGATACCTAAACGAGGATACCAAAGGAATAGAGGTAGATTCAAGTGTAGGAGCTAGGGAAGGAGGGGAAGGCCCAAAGGTAATCCAGGTAGCAGATGATTTAGCCAGGTTCATGTGGAAAAGCTATGTTCTTCCATAGTTCTAAAGCTGATCTAATTATTGAATGATTCTTACAGAGGACACTCTCCTTTTGGATGTCAGACTAAGACTGTCAATAAAGAATCTAGAATTGAGTTTTATTCCATTTCTATTCTATGCTTACTGACATGTCTTGCAGTCCACAGGACAATGTCCTTCAACAAGACCACCCAGGGACAGCAGAATGCCGTTTCTTTGGGTGGGCCCCAATTTCCGCCCTAACTCTGCCCCTAATTCAAACATCCTGCATGAGGTCATGATAGCTGGCTTTCCCCTCCTGTTCTGCCCATGAGGATCTGATCTCCCATAGGCAGAGATGAATGGTTTTTGCTGTGATTGCGGCAGAGAATATTTGGTGAGGCCAATGCCTATGAGACTACCCAGTAATATAACTGGATATCCAGCAGCTCTAACATTCCCTCTGATGTCTTTAGCCTCAGTAGAGTTTTAGGAACTCTAGGGGGTATGTTTACTAAACTGTCTTAACGTGCGCCCGGCGATAGTGTGCAGGTTGCCATAAAAGAAGTGGGCTTTTCAGTCTTAAAGCAGCAAAACAGGAGTATCGCGCGATAACGCACGCTGCTGCGCACATTATCGATGAAGCGCCGCGAAGCGCGTTAACGCACGGTAATCTTAAGTAGGCGCCCAGACATGCAACCATAGAAGCAGAGGTGTAGCACAATGGTTAATACACTGACTGATACTACAGGGATCATGAGTTCAATCCCCCAGTGTGCTTAATGCATAAGGCTGGCTGAGGCATCAGCCTTAGCATGTAAGTATTGTTTCTTGAGGCAGTTTATATGTATTTTAATTATTGCTGCCAGCAAACACACCCTCACGAGCCGTAACCTAAGGTGCAGCATAAGGCACCCTATAAGGCACTCCATAGGATACCTTATAAGGCACTTTATATGGACGGTAACCATAAGGTGCCTCAGAAGGCGCTTTACAGGGTGCCCTATAAAGTGCCTCCTGAGGCACCTTATGGTTACAGTACGCTGAGGGTGTTTTTGCTGGCAGCACTAATGTACATTAAAATTAGATATTGCTTGGGACAGCCCTATCAAATAACTCCACTGTGGGTTTGAACCCATGACCTCTGGTTCCACAGGCAGTGAAGTAACCAGTGGGCTGCATCTCTATAGCTGCTAACGAGCTCCTGGCTGGCTGCAGAAGGACTGCACATCACCACACAAACAGTCTGCTGTGATCACCAGGATAGGGTTAACCCACCCGTACCCATGATGCACTGCACATGCAAATCAGCAGTCTACAGATGAACACAAGATGGGGTATGCACCCCCACAGCACCTCGGCCTTGTAGGGGGAACTTACCGTGTGTGTTACTGGCACAGAGTAGCTACACACCGTCACATTGTGCAGGTACTGTGCTCACCCTGAGGGTAGGTGGGGCACCCAGCACCAGGTCCACAGCACCTTCCATGGCAGGAGTAGGCCATGCTGCAGGTCCCCAGCAGGGCTAGTGTGTGAGATAAGTAGTTCCTGCAGACACACTTTGGATACATCTGTATTTCTCAGTCAGCTTTAGCCATTATGGTCCATAGACAGATTATGTACCACCACCCAACCCACCCTCTGGGGCTGAGGGTGGGAAAAGGGTCTCCCACCAACAGATCCACAGTTTACTTCCCTGCAATGGCAGCAGTAGAGGGGACCATCAACCACAGTCCTGCTGGGGAACAGACACCTTGCAGCTCTGTACTGATCTATAAAGCAATAGCAGACAGACAGTAGGCCCAGAAATGCTCAGCTGCACCCCACCACTATCTGATATTCTCCTGCAGCAAGCCTCCAGCCACTATGTTTATGTTTATGTTTATTGTTTCTTGATAAAATCGCCCTTCTCCAAAAATCAGAGCAATGTACAATTAAAAATCAATATTAAAATGGCCAAAGCCATGGAAAGGAAAAGGAAAAGAAAATTACAATTTCTTTATAAAAACCATAGTATAGACAGGAGAGACAGAAAAAGGATAGAAAAGAGGACAATTATAATTTCTTTATAAAAACCATAGTATAGACAGGAGAGACAGAAAAGGGATAGGAAAGGGAACAAAAGGAGGGTAGGGGCAAGGGGAGTGGAGGTCATACAAAAGGGGAGAGCACATCATAAGCAAGGGAGAAAAGGTGGGTTTTCAAGTGCTCCAGCAAGACACATATTAGCTGCAGATAGTCTGCTAGCTAATCCATAGTGCATGTTCCTAGAGAAGATGCATGTACCCAGAACAGAGATGTCAGCATACAGACCAAGCAGATAAGTCAATGATTGGGCCCCAAAAGGGAACCCATAAATATCACATGGGAGAAATGTTATAGAGCACTATGGGGAAACCTAGCCATGCCGTGGTCACTGCTCAGTCAGGGTGAGAGTGATCTCCCAGCAGGACATGCTGTGGCCACCCTGTCTGTGCAGGTGGTGGCCGGGCACTACAATGTCCCAGCCATTGCCCTATGCCCTGTGCAGATGCATCCTGGCCAGGCCACCCTGTCCGGGCTATACACATGGTACCTTGCTCCTCATTATGCACATTGGCAGGCCAATACTGGCAACAGTGCTGGCAGTGTGGACAGTGGAGGGTGTTTGCAGTCACGACACACTGGATAGACAGACACACACTCCCACACCTATGCCAGCATTGCACAACTATAGAGGTGTTTTGCAGCCCTGGCCACCGCTCCAGTCCTGGGCACAATGCAGGCATGGCTATGGTACGCTATACTGTTGGGGTCACTCCCCAGGGTGGTAAACACTGTCAGACACAAGACCTGTAGCACACTCCACAGACATCAGAGAGGATGCCATGATGCAGCTCAATCTGAAAATTGTACTTAACATCAGAATTGCTATCTGCCAGTAATCATAGCAACCTTTTGATAGCTGTGTACCGTATTCCCGGGTTTAGGGTGGCATTGCTAAGGTATGCAAGTGCTAGTATTGGGAGATGCATGCAGGGTCCAATGTCCTGCCTCTCCAGGAGGCATTGGATAATGGAGCCTGTGGGTGTGGGTGTGTCTGCCCCTGTTTGCTGCTGCTTTACGGCAGAGGTTCCCAACTCCAGTCCTGGTGTGCCAAACACTGTTCGGGTTTTCATGCTGTCCCTCATGAATATGCATGAGATACATCTGCATACCATGGGGGCGGCGCATAGAAATGCAGCACAGGCATCTTTATTAGAGGCAGCATGGAACCTGAATGGTGTTTGGCCCTCCAGGACTGCATTTGGGAGACTCTGCTCTAGGTAATGCGCCTGTTTATGGTGTCTGTGCTCTGTAGGGTAAAATGTAGGTGTCTTGGGCATGTTTACGTCATTTGCAATAATGGTTCTGTCTGTATTAGCACGTTTTAGTAGTGGGTAAAATATGGGGACTGGGTTGGCAGGAACCACAGCTGGGACTTGAACTTGTGACCTTCTGCTTCCGAACACACTGGCTGTGTGCACTACACCACTGTGTTGCCATGGAGACAGTGTGTTCCCTGGTGATGCCATGACTGTTCGTCATATGAAGTACACTCCACCAGCTCACCAATTGCAGCTATCATAATGAACTACTCATATCAAGCTTTAATGTAAACTGTAGATAACTTCATACTGCCTCCTGCGTTCCCCGAAGGTCTCAAACTTAAAAACAATGAGTGTAATGACTAAGCTCATATGTTATACTAGCATCAATGACCTTCTTTTAATCACCAATTGAGGGACTGCTAAGGCTTCTACTAATTAAAACGTAAAAAATGCAGCACATCAGCAGTTTGAGGCCATATGAGATGTTTTTTATAATGAGCTATTTTTTTGGCTAAGGCCATTGAATTAAACGGCCCGATTGGGCATACTGACCAGACCGACAGCAATGAGCTGCAGCTGACTTGTCGTTTTGGGAATGTCCTCCCAGCAGTTTTGGATGGAGGAGTTTATTATGACTTAGGCTGTGAAGATTGGAGGGCTCCATACAAGGTATAAAGGAGGCGACCTTGCACAAGTCCGCATGCGCGTCGTTTCTAGCTGTTTGATTCTGAAGGAGAGGAATTGTTTTTCAACCATGGAACGTGGGCAGCACTCTGTTAGTTGTTATCAGTATTAAGAGGTTAGTGTTTTGGGATATAGTTGAAAAATAGTAGAGTTAGGCAGCACTGTTGGAGTGTCATATCACGGATTATTAAAATATGTTTACTTGTATATTTGCTCTAGATAACCTTTTTCACTAAGAATGGAAAGATACAGCTTATCAGCATGAATAACAATCAGTCCCAAATTACAAGCGTTAACCCCTGAAGAAACAATTTGTGAAACGCGGGAGCAGAGCTTCATGACGGCGTTGGGCTTCTTTCAGAATAAATGAAGTAACTTTGAAAGATCATAACGCAGGGGACAAGAGTTCATGAAAAAACTACAAGATACAGATAAGCAAATTTTTTACGTTTTAATTAGTAGAAGCCTTAGCAGTCCCTCAATTGGTAATTAAAAGAAGGTCATTGATGCTATTATAACATATGAGCTTAGTCATTATGCTCATTGTTTTTAAGTCTGAGACCTTCGGGGAACGCAGGAGGCAGTATGAAGTTATCTACAGTTTACATGAAAGCTTGATATGAGTAGTTCATTACGATAACTGCAATTGGTGAGCTGGTGGAGCGTACTTCATATGATTAGTTTATTCACACTCTGTATAAAGACCATATTTACAGTGTTTCATGACTGTTCGTCAGACAGGGCCTGTCTGTTGCAGTGCATGGCACCCACCTACACAGGGCTAGGCCACAGTCTGCTCTGGGCAGCTGCCACTGCCCCCTCCACCACCAGTATCCCTCTGCCACCATGCTGACATGCCCTTCTGCTGGTGGTGCTGGTGGAGCGCAGTCTCAGGCCATCCAGTGTGTGAGTAAGCGGCTGCCTATGGTGCGGGTTCTGGGGTAGGGGTGCCTGCATAGCTGTCCACGCTTCCCCCCCAGCACCGCCTGCCAATGTTCCGTGCCCTTCGGGGTACCTGCTGGGTACTATTCCCTGTGACACTGTGGGAAGCACACTCGTGCCCATGTTGGGCCCTCAGACGTTGCTGTCTGGCTGCTCTACTGTTTCAGCATTCCTATGGACCAGCTAGGCATCACCCTAGTCCGCACTGTGGGCCAGGTGCACCGCAGCATGTGCCGCCTGCAGCCCTCTGTGTCCCCTTTTCCAGCATCTGTCCAGTTGCCCTTTCCGACATGCCCGCCCTGCTGTTGTGGAACATGTGCACGCCATAGGAAAACTGGCCGATGGAGTCGGAAACCCTGCTCAGCGCAATTACACTGTGGGCTCATTCACCTTGTATGCGGACGGAGCATACACCCTTCCAATATTCATATTTTTTTTTGGAGCTTTCTTGGGAGTGTTTTTTGATGTTTCCTATTGATATCACTATTGGCCAGCTTTGTTATTTTATTTTTACATTTTCTGCTGTCCATTTTCAAGGTTTCTTTGCCCTTTTGTTCTGTGCACATGTATCACACTTATCACTTTTTTGTTGGTTTCCCTGGTTTTGCTGTACATTGCTGACGGAAATGGTTTCTTTTCCCTTTAAATCTGCTCTAATGTCAGGGTTTCACTGGCGTTGGTTTTGAGCCTCGGATTTCATAGCGTTAGTGTGCAGGGAGCCTCTCCCCTCCCACTCTCCACCCATTGACCCCTTCTCTCAGCCCCTGGGGAGCCTTCCTCCGCCCTCCGGGAGCCTTTTCCCGCCTTCAGCGCTCGTTTGCGCCGCAGCGCGCGTTATCGCGCGATAAGGTACCTGTGCGCCTTGTAAAGTGCCATTATCACGCGATAAGGTACCTTATCGTGCGATAACATTACAGAGCGCACGTTAAGACGGTTTAGTAAACATACCCCTAGGTATCTTCAATTGCCAAAATAATGAGGTATTTGGCTTATCTAATCTCTTAAAAAAGATATTTGGATTGCTATGAGACGTGCATCATCTAAAATATCATCTTAACATGGCTATTGTGACTCTACACTGCCCCTATTAGGCGCCCACCTAGGGCATGCGATGCAGGTTTGCCTTCTGAAAGAATAGTCTGTAGCCGTGTGGTCAGGCAAAACAATAACTGGGCTTTATTCCCTTTCCCTTATGGATTTCCATTTTTATACAGCAATAAAGAATAACATAAATAAACTGTTTCTTCACAGCAAAAATAAAGATGAACCTTTTCCAAGCAATTATAACACTGCTTCTGCTTGCTTCTTTAACAGAGAGATTCTATCTCATTGGAAAGACATATCGCGCAATCCATGGGACTGGATTCTACCTCCTGGCTAGTGCTTTCCCAGTGCATTTGTTCACAGTCCAGACCTCTAAATGGATAACACTCTTCAGGGCTGCTATTGACACAACTCTTTCTTTGGGAGGCAACAGTTCCTATAGCAGGAAGCTGCTCTGCATAAACAGGGTCGTGGGGACCTGTGTTTGGGGCTTCTCTTAGGTTCCCTCTTTCTCTCCAATAAGGATTCTCTTCCCCACTGTTAGCTTTAGTTCTCCTGGCCGGGCCCACCTCTTGCCCTTTAGAGAAAATGGTGTACTTAGCTTTTCCTCTGGGGTATATAGCTTCCACTCCTTCCTCTGTTAACCAGGCCTTTCTGTCTGGGCTGTAGCGTGCCTTTCCCCGAGAGTTCCCAACACCAGTAGTCTGAGCTGGGCTGTAGCCACTTTCTGGAAAGATTTTACTCCTGCTGCTCCTTGCTACCAGGGCATATCCAATGCTTCCTGGATCCAGCAAGCTCTCCTGTTTGTGACATCTGCCCTCTACCTGCTTGGTCACTCTTCTCGGGTCGATGCCCCCTCTGGCTTGGGAGACTCCTGCACTGGCTCTTCCAGCACTCTCTGGTTCAGCTGTCTCCTCTCTCACTGGCTCGGCATCTGTGACTCCTCTAGCCACACCCACTTCTTCTCTTCCTTCCAACTCTCTGCCTCCCTTTGCTGGGATTTCCCAACTGCTTTTATCCTCTTGTCTCTTGCACGTCGTACGTGCTTCCCTGCTCAGGTGAACCTGATTAGCTCTCTGACTTTCTGCTGCATCATATCTGGTGTGGGGAAAGTTTGTTCTACTATTCTTTGGCTCATTGTAACCTGAATGTGTTTGCTGCTTATGTAACTGCAAGGTAAGTTCTTCTTTTTCCCCTATTATCATAGGTTCTGTGCTGGCCTCTGCATCAGATATCCCCCCCCCCCTTAAGATATTACGGGCTGGGGGACTCATGTCCTCGCAGCACGTAATTACAGAACGGCCCAGGAGCTTTACCTTTAATTGGCCAAAAGCCGCTGTCCGCTCCTGCCAGGATTTTAGGACGTTAATGTGGTACGCTTGACAGCGCCCCCTGTCAGTTTTTATCACATACGAGACCGGTCCCTTGCGATCCACTACGGTATAGGGTCCCCTCCACTGGACTTCGAATTTTGGCCCAGGGTCTGCCACCAGTACGACTACCTTCTCACCTATGGCTAGTTGACAGGGTTTCTTCCCCCGATCATAGT
The DNA here is from genome assembly GCA_033557465.1 of Ichthyophis bannanicus. Taxonomy (NCBI): domain Eukaryota; kingdom Metazoa; phylum Chordata; class Amphibia; order Gymnophiona; family Ichthyophiidae; genus Ichthyophis; species Ichthyophis bannanicus. The sequence goes on along the minus strand of CM066047.1, from coordinate 110,705,039 downwards.
ATCACTTCTGATGCTGCTGACTGTCCCGTAAGTGACATTCAGCGGCCTGTGAAGCCCTCTGTAACCGTGACCTTAGTTCTCGGAGAAACTGTGGTACTCCTACCTCTTCCCCTTTTGGCTCTGCCCACTGTTCCCTTAAAATGTCCAGGACTCCCCTTGGAGCACGGCCAAACATCAACTCGTATGGAGAAGCTCCCAACGAGGCTTGTGTGCGCTCCCTGCTGGCGTATAAAACGAACGGGAGCATAATGTCCCAGTCAGCCATTTTCCCATCCAGTCCCCGCCTCAACATTTGTTTGAGGGTCTGGTTAAAACGTTCCACCAACCCGTTGGATTGTGGATGGTAAGCTGCCGTTTTTATGTGTTGTATCCCGAAGGCGTCCCAGACCTGCGCTAAGTATCGTGACAGGAAATTGCTTCCCCTGTCCGTTAGCATCTCCTTTGGGATCCCCACTTCACAAAATAATCTAATCAATTCCCCCGCTATAGTTTTCGCCGAAATGTTCCTCAGCGGTACTGCCCAGGGGAACCGGGTGGCCTGATCCATTATTACTAAAATGTATTGGAATCCCCTAGGGGTTTTCACTAGGGGACCGACTATATCCATCGCCATCCGGCGTACTGGTTCGGATATAGTGGGGGTTGGTATCATAGGCACACCTTTCAGTTTTGCAGCCGAGACCCTCTGACACGAAGGGCATGCCTCGCAAAAGCATTTGGTCTCCTTAAATACCCCCGGCCAGTAGAAACGGGCCAGGATCTGGTCTAGGGTACCTAAAACACCTTTATTCCCACCCACCGGGTGATCATGGGCCAATCTCATAGCGACCGCCTTAAAGGCAGTGGGCACCACTAGTTGTTTTCTAACGGCCCCTGTCTGGGGGTTGTTACTCTCCCGATATAATATATCTTCCTCCACCAGGAATCTGGGAAGAATATCTCTGTCAGACTGGGCGTACTCTAAGGCATGCTTTAACGCGGGATCTGCCTTTTGCTCTTTCGGGAATGATGGGAACCTTTGTACTAGATCGGCCGGCACCCAGGGAAAACCTAGCCCGTCCCCTGCTCCTGCCCTCAATTGAGCCCTGTGGTGGCGTTCCCGTCGTTTTTCTCCTTTGCTTTTCTTACTACCTTTTGAGGGTGGATTGATTAAATCTTCGTGTTGGGGCAGCTCTCCTAAAGTTTCATCTAGGAGCCCATCCTCCCCTACCCGAGATTCCGCCTCCTCTTCTGAAGAGTAGTCAGTGTCCTCCGGGGGTTCAATTTGCTCCCCCAAACCTTGGGCCTGTGACCTTGTAGAGACCATCCCCCTTTTCAATTGTATGCCCTCTCCGATGCCCTTACAGAACGGCGGCCAGTCTCGGCCTAAGACTATATCATAGGGCAACCTGGGTATCACTGCCACTAGGACCTTTCTTCGGGTGCCTAAACCTTTTACTGTCACCCTATATAGAGGGTAAGAAGTGGAGGACCTGTGTATGCAGCGTATCCTAGATCTACCCTCCGGTTGATTCAGGGGGGACACATCACCATCCTGTAGGCGGCGCCAGAATTTCTTGGACACCATGGTTTGGTCTGCCCCTGAGTCAAGCAGGGCTTTGGCTACCACGCCTTGTACCTCCACATCAATGCGAAAACCTTCCCGCTTATACTTTCCATCCCTACTCATCAATGCTGTTCGCCAAGTACATTCATCCTTTCTATGACCCCAATTCCCACATTTAAAACATTTTATGCGAGCGTCCTTAACCTCATCTCTAGGTACATATTTCATTACACTAGGTGCACATGACATAGGGTCTTTCACTACTTTGCCAAAATTGGCTACCCCATACGTGTTGCCAGCTCCTCCCTGCGGTTTATGGGCTAACCCAGCCTCCATGAACCTTTCAGTGAGGTGAGCTGCCTCGCTTGAAGTCTGACAATTTTGCAGAGTAAGGAATGATCTTACTTCAGCTGGAACAGCCTCTGAGAATTGCTCTAGCACAATCATGTCAAGTATACTTTCGAGGGTTTTCCCCTCTGGAGTAAGCCATTTCCATACCAGGTTACGGATTCTTTGGCAGAGTGCCTTAGGGGTTTCACCTGGCTGGAATTTAGTTGCCCATAACATACGGCGGTATACCATAGGCGACAAGCCTAGCCTGTCTCGTATGGCTGCCTTAACCTCCTCATACTCCGTTGCCTGGGCGGCGGGCATGGCCTTGTAAGCCGCCAGGGCTTCTTCCGTCAGGGAGGTGGCCAACCTAACCGCCCATTGCTCATAGGGCCAGCTCGCACTATGGGCTACCCGTTCAAAAGCCTCTAAAAAGTTGTCTATATTGTCAGCTTTTGTCAATTGACCAAAGGATAAGATCCCACAACTTTGTGGGCCTACCCCACAATAATGTTCTTTAGGCGTCTTCTCTGCCGCTCGCTCTGCCAGCAAAGTTTGTATCAGGTCAGTCAGAGGTTTCTGTTGGGCCTGCATGGCCGCCAACCCTTGCTCCTGGCTCAGCTGGGCTAACTCCCTCTGCTTTTCAAACTGGAGACTTATCCAGCGTAACACGTCCTAGGGATTCTCCATGTTCACACCCTGAAACAAAACAGACAAACACACATGGAGTGTGGCACTTTTTTTTTTTTTTAAATGCAGTTAAACCGAGGCTTTAGCTCCCAGTATCCCTTCTCACCAGAATCCCACACCGCCTGTGCCCAGATACTTTTTACCTGAGTCAGGTGGAGATTCCGGCTCTGAGAAAGTTCTCTTCCTCTCTGGATTCTGGAACCCTCCGGCGTGGTCAACAGCAATCCCGGTCCTTCTCTCCGGCACTGGTAATTCCGCTGTGCTTCTGCTGTATTCTTCTCCAGGAATCCTAAAAACTACGCCATTTGTGACTCTACACCGCCCCTATTAGGCGCCCGCCTAGGGCATGCGATGCAGGTTTGCCTTCTAAAAGAATAGTCTGTAGCCGTGTGGTCAGGCAAAACAATAACTGGGCTTTATTCCCCTTCCCTTATGGATTTCATTTTTTATACAGCAATAAAGAATAACATAAATAAACTGTTTCTTCACAGCAAAAATAAAGATGAACCTTTTCCAAGCAATTATAACACTGCTTCTGCTTGCTTCTTTAACAGAGAGATTCTATCTCATCCGAAAGACATATCGCGCAATCCATGGGACTGGATTCTACCTCCTGGCTAGTGCTTTCCCACTGCATTTGTTCACAGTCCAGACCTGTAAATGGATAACACTCTTCAGGGCTGCTATTGACACAACTCTTTCTTTGGGAGGCAACAGTTCCTATAGCAGGAAGCTGCTCTGCATAAACAGGGTCGTGGGGACCTGTGTTTGGGGCTTCTCTTAGGTTCCCTCTTTTTTCTCCAATAAGGATTCTCTTCCCCACTGTTAGCTTTAGTTCTTCTGGCCGGGCCCACCTCTTGCCTTTTAGAGAAAATGGTGTACTTAGCTTTTCCTCTGGGGTATATAGCTTCCACTCCTTCCTCTGTTAACCAGGCCTTTCTGTCTGGGCTGTAGCGTGCCTTTCCCCGAGAGTCCAAACACCAGTAGTTTGAGCTGGGCTGTATCCACTTTCTGGAAAGGTTTTACTCCTGCTGCTCCTTGCTACCGGGGCATATCCAATGCTTCCTGGATCCAGCAAGCTCTCCTGTTTGTGATGTTTGCCCTCTACCTGCTTGGTCACTCTTCTCGGGTCGATGCCCCCTCTGGCTTGGGAGACTCCTGCACTGGCTCTTCCAGCACTCTCTGGTTCAGCTGTCTCCTCTCTCACTGGCTCGGCATCTGTGACTCCTCTAGCCACACCCACTTCTTCTCTTCCTTCCAACTCTCTGCCTCCCTTTGCTGGGATTTCCCAACTGCTTTTATCCTCTTGTCTCTTGCACGTCGTACGTGCTTCCCTGCTCAGGTGAACCTGATTAGCTCTCTGACTTTCTGCTGCATCATATCTGGTGTGGGAAAAGTTTGTTCTACTATTCTTTGGCTCATTGTAACCTGAATGTGTTTGCTGCTTATGTGACTGCAAGGTAAGTTCTTCTTTTTCCCCTATTATCATAGGTTCTGTGCTGGCTACTGCATCACACTATTAGATACTATTATTTGGTGCCTGCTTCTCATTGTTGTTTAGGGTTAATCACTTGCTAATTTATCATTATTTATTTATGTATTTAACAGGTTTTCTATACCGCCTTTTCCTTCAATCAAAGTGGTGCACACTGTACTACAAGGACATACAAAGGCAGGGGGACAGACCCCAAAGTGGTAGACAATGGGTCTACATAGAACAGGGAATGACAAGACCTACATTAAGTTACATTTGATACATGGTTTACAGTCATACCTCAGTACAAAATATATAACAGAACATCATCTATAAAATAGAAAAGAGATAGGGAATATAGTGAGAGGAAATTAAGAAGATACAGCAGTAGTAGGGCGACTGAGCGACTACCATATTGACCAGGTCTTATAATACTTGTTATCAATTATGCTATCTTTCAAATATCCTGTGGTGACAGATTTCCCTCTTATCCTCTCAGTTGGGATAAAGGACTATAAAGTAAAGGATGTGCCTTGGGTGGTTGTGAGTTAGAGAGGGTCGATAGAAAAGAAGCCTAAATAAAGTTAGATCAAATAAGTACCTGTCTTTTTGTTCTAGGGTTATAACAAAGTAGATAAAATTAGGGCAAATAACAACCAGAAATCGCAGTATCTGGATAATGATGCCAATAATCAGCGCTATCTGGATAACTCTCGACATCGCTCATACTTTGCCTCCAGACTACCTTGGCCTCTGAATATTCCTCTTGCCAGGTGCTAACCAGATAGCTGCCTTTCAATATCAGACTGTTTGTTTATAACTACCATATTCTTTTTCTTTTCTACTAATATTAAACTATTTTAGGAGGCTTTTAGAGGAAGGAAGGACTTACCCGAAAGTAAGGATCCACTTTAATGTATATGGTGGTCTTTTTGTCCCAAATCAGCAGGAGGCCATTACTGGTTTCTATTACTATATAAAGTCCCCAAGGATATATTCTGTAAGGGATGGCTATTCCATAATTTCTCTTCAGCACCTCATATTTTCCACTATCCAATTTCATCTCAATATTCTAGTAGAAAGGATGAAAAAAGCCTTTAAATAATAACATAAAAAGTAATGCATTCTTTCATGTGCTTCTCAGCTCCCACAGTTTACATTCAAAATTGCAAATACTGTTCTGATATAAAAAGGTATAATTGGGGCCTACTCCAGTGGCACACTAGTAAATACTATATTGGTTTGTCCATATAATTTTTTTTTTAATTTATTGCTTTAGAAATTTACTATTACCTTGTATGTAGTATGTGCACTACTGGCCATTTTACTTACTGAGAGTAGAGAAGGTGTCTAGATTGAGTGCTCTAGTATTAATTATTGTCATTATGTTTAGTTTATATTTTGTTTTATGGAATATATTTACATTTTTTATGAAATACAGAAGGTTATTTTAGATAGGCTTTTTGGCATTTAAAGTGTCTTTTATATGCAAAAAAGGGTCATTTCAAAAATTGTGCAGTTGTATGGAGAAATTTCATTTACCATTAATTTCCTTTCCTGGAATACAGCTAGACCAGGCCACAAAAGTGGTTATGTCCGCCTATCACAGATGTTGGAGAAAAGGAAATACGAAAGGTTTTTGGGAACCCACCTTGGTACATAAAGCCATGCCTCTAGGGGTCGCCTTCAGTATTCTCTTGACAAGCAAGGAGGAACAATGCCGTGGAAACACAAGTACTTATAGTAAAAACCTAACTATCAACAAAATTCCCACGGTAGTGGAATTATGTATAAGACGTGCACACAGCACTATGATGGTAGACGGCCACATAGTGACAATGGCAGTTCTGGCATCAGACTCCTATTGGACGGCAGCATAGACAGTCCTGGGCGGGTCATGGACTGGTCCAGCAGTATTCCAGGAAAGGAAATTAATGTTAAGTGAAGTTTCTCCTTCCATTTCATCCTGTTAGACTAGTCCACACAAGTGGGCAGTACCCAAGCTACTCATCCACCGGGAGGGAAGAAACAGCCGTCATCACTACTCGAGCTCCAAAAGTGGTCGCTTCTTGGCCTGTTGGGACAGACAGACCTTGCACAATGTATGCAGATTCAATAGCCCGCTTAATCCAACAGGCGATGGTTGGTTTGGAAGCTGCCAGACCTTGGCGGGGCCCCGTGAAAAGGACAAAAAGCCAGTCTGTCTTCTGAAGCTCAGCTGTTGTGCAGAGATAGCAGTGCAAGACTCAGCAGACATCCACAGTTTGAAGGCCGGCATCAGTGCCGACACACAACTCTTTGGGAAAAGAGGAAAGTGAGATAGCCTGATTGAGATGAAAGGATGAAACGACGTTCGGCAGAAACGAAGGTACAGGCCGCAAAGAGACACCTTCCTTTGAAAATGTGAGATAAGGGTCTCGACAGGAGAGAGCCTGAAGCTCCAACACTCTGCGGGTGGACGTAATTGCCACTAAAAAGGCTGCCTTAAAGGACATATCCTGGAGAGTAATACTCTTGAGAGGCTCAAAGGGCGGCCACATGAGGCCAAGAAGGACCAGAGAAAGATCGCAAGAAGGAAGGACTGGCCATAGTGAGGGGGGCATAGGGCGTGCACCCCCTTTAAGGAAGAGGCTGATATCCACATGGGAAACCATGGAGCATCCTGCAATAGGACCACGGAAGCATGTAAGGGCCGCAACCTGAACACACAAGGAATTCAGTGTCAAACCCTTATCAAAGCTGTCCTGCAAAAAGGACAGGATATCAGGAATAGACAAGCACCGCTGTGATACCTAACACTGCAAGCACCAAGATTCAAACAGCTTCCAAACCAGGGCATAGGTCAGGGAAGTGGATGGGTGCTGCTCTTGTAGAAGGGTGGAAATGACCCTAGTAAAATATCCCTTTCGTACTAAGTGGCGCCTCTCAAGAGCCAAGCAGTAACGTGTAGGGAGCTGGACTGTCCATCAGTACAGGCCCTTGATATAGCAGGCCCTTGGGCATCTTCAGCAGAAGGGAGGACTATGAAGAGACGCATTTGTTCTGCATACCATGGTCGGCGAAGCCAGCCGGGGGCCATGAGAATCACCGGACCTGGACGAAGCTTGATGCGGCGGAGAACACGTCCTATCATTTCCCAAGGAGGGAAAAGATACAGAAGCCAGCCAAGGCTGAACCATTGCATCGAGTCTGCTGGAGCCTTGTTCCCACCAGCGGCTGAAGAAGACTATTGCTTTTGCATTGGCCGCCATGGCCATGAGGTTGAGATTGGGCTGACCCCACTGCCTCACAATCTGGTCGAATGCCCAGGAGGCGAGTTCCCACTTGCTGGGATCTATTAGGTGTCGACTGAAAAAATCGGCTTGAACGTTGTCCACTCTTGCGATATGCTGTGCAGACAATGCTGGCAAATGGATCTCTGTCCAAAGTAGGAGGAGAGACATTTCCTTGAACACGCCATGACACTTGGTTCCACCCTGGTGGTTGACGTAAGATAACGTTGTGGCATTGTCGAAGAGGACTCAAACTGCCTGACCTTGGAGCAGGGGTTGAAACCACCACAAAGCTAAATGGACTGCACAGGCTTCCAGGCAATCGATGGGGCACTGCCTTTCCTGAGGTGTCCACTGGCTCTGTGCTGATTGATCGAGGCAGTGAGTTCCCCAGCCGGAAAGACTGACATCGGTCGTGAGAAGAACCCAGTGGGAGACATCCAATGGCATCCTGTGCAAGAGATGTGTCAGAGATAGCCACTACTGAAGTGTTTGGCGCACTGTGTGAGGCAGCTGTAGGTGGACATTGAACTCCTGGGACAGGGGAGACCAACAGGACAGGAGGGAGTGTTGCAATGGCCTCATATGCGCTCTTGCCCAGCACATGGTGTTGATGATGGCCGCCATGGCCCCCAGGACCTGGAGATAATCCAGGGCTTGGTGCCGAGGTTGCCAGAGAAATAAATAAATCTGATCTGAAAATTTCCAGACTCGGTTGTGGGCAAGGAAGACTTTCCCCGCACAGGTGTTGAATCTCGCTCCTAGGAAGTTTATAGGCTGGGAGGGCCGGAGAACACTCTTGGCCCAATTTATTACCCAGCCAAGGATCTGGAGCAACTCCACCATTTGGGAAACAGTGACTTGAGCCTCTTTGCATGTTTTTGCCAAAATGAGCCAGATATGGATAGATGTGAAGTTCTTGCTTCCTAAGTGTTGCCACCATGACTTTGGAAAAGGTGCGAGGTGTTGTGGTGAAGCCAAATGACAGTGCATATAACTGGTAATGTTCACCATAACAGCGAAGCAGGGGAAATGCTGTTGATCCTTTCGGGTGGGGATGTGAAAGTAAACCTTGGTCAGGTCAAGAGTGGCTAGAGACTCCCTCATCCGGACTGCCTGAATGACACAGCGGAGAGTTTCCATCCGAAAACGCAGAATCCGCAAGGAACGACTGACGCCCTTGAGATCGAGATTCAGCCTGAAGCAGCCATCCTTCTTTAGGACAACAAAGTAAATGTAATAACGCCCCCTGCCATGTTCACATAGCAGGACCAGGACAATAGTTTGTAGATATAACAGATGCAGAAGTGTGGTGCACACCATCACTCGCTTGGTCCCTGATCCACAAGGGGAAATGAGGAAGGATTCCCAAATGGGTGCAGCACTATCCAATGCATAACTGTTGCAGATAACATTGAGCACCCATTGGTCTGTGGTAATCTTTACTCATTCTCTGGAGAAAAGAGAAAGACAGCCGCCTACGGGCGGCACTCCAGAGTGGGCCGAAGAGCCGTCAGAGGGAAGTGTGTTCAGCGCTGGAGAATGTTGCCGAAGTCGAGTACTGGACCTTGCTTTGCCAGTAGCCTGAGACTGAGACCTAATTCCTTGTTTGGAGGAGGCCCTGGATTGGGATGACCTTCCAGGGCAGTAACGCCGGGCATCACGAAAATGGCATCTGGAGCTGATGATAGAATGTAGACCTGATCCTGAGCAGCGCGATGCAGACCGGGATTTGTCTTCCGGTAGCCGCTGGGGAGCAACCTCCCCTAGATCCTTTATGAGTTTCTCAAGGTCTTCCCCAAAAAGAAGTTTGCCTTTGAAGGGAAGCTGGGCTAGCTGAGCCTTTGAGGTCACATCGGCCGACCAATGGCGCAGCCACAGACAGCGTCGAGCAACAGTCACTGCTGCAACTGACCAGGCTGCTAGGCAGAGCAAATCATAAAAGGCATCCGCTAAAAAGGCCACCACAGATTCCAGGTGTGCAGCTGCCAGATCCTCGGGGAGGAGCTGAATCCAGCAAAGAGCTCGAGCGGCTAGGTCCCCACACAAACCCTGCAGAGCCAAGGAGAAGGAAGAGAAGGCTGTTTTCAAAAGACCCTCAGCCTTATGGTCTTGTTGGTCCCGGAGAGCTGCCCCTTCCTCCACCAGAATTGTAGTGTGCTTGACTACTGCTGCAATTATGGCATCCACCTTAGGGTATTGGAGCCACCTGTCGAGGTCCTCCGGGGACCAGCTGTATTGATGACCCAACCACCGAATGGTTCGCAAGGAGGTATCTGGGGAATCCCATTCTATGGAAACCATCTCTTGGAGCTCCAAAGGGAAGGGAAAGGACCAGGATGGTTTGCAAATCCCCACTAGGATGGGGTCAGGTTGTGCCCAATTGCCCCTCGGGGTTGGTGGGACGGGGGTTGGGGAGAGCCATAAGGCCTCCACCAGCTGCATGATAAGAGAGGAAAGCTCCTCTTTGCGAAATAAGCAGGCATGCTGAGACTGTTCCTGCTCTTTCACTGGGTCCTCCTCAGGAGACCACTCGCAATCTTCTCGGTCTAAAGCCGACTCTGCCGAGTCCATTGAGAAGAGCTGCTCGCCCCCCTCTAAAAGAGATGGGATGGAGTCACCAGATGCCCAGGACACCGCCTTTGTTCAGGGACCCCCGGAAGAGGTTGGTGCATATCAAGCCCATTTCCTGGTAGGGCAGCCCCTGGTTAGAGAAAAGGCCGAACCAGGTGTGGAAAGATCTTATTTGGACTTCTAGAGATCCCATGCCTGCCTGAAAAACCCAATGAAGGTGTCGGACTGCAGATCAGAGCCTTGATCAGACCCTTGTGGCTGCTAAGATACCTGTGGCTATGAGGTTGGCTGCGGTAACAAAAGAAGAGGAGAGGAAGCCTCCTGCATGCGCAATGACAGGGCAAGATCGATATCAGGCCCTGAAGGAGATTCATTAACTGGTACACCCTGCAGCATCCTGCTAGAGTTGGGAGCTTCTTGCCTATACCTGGTGTGTGTCCTGGTTCCTCAAAACATGCGGTGCAAAGCCAGTCTACTAAGTACCAGCATTTGCGTCTGCATGCCACAGAGCTTGGGCTAGCTGAAGGCATCACAAGCCAAAGCGCACAAACCACACCGAGCTGATGGCGCTGCAATTAACCCCCACCCCCCCACTGCTAACATGCTGCTCCTCGTTGCAGTCTCAAAATGGTCAATGCATTCAGCACGGTTGCTGCAGACATGCATTGCACAAAATGGCCGATGTAGTTCAGCGTCCCTTAATGCGTGCTGAGAGAAGGCAGAAAGCAGAGAGCTGGCTGCTGAATCAGAGCATGATCCTCGACGTACCGGAGGCATGCTGGAGTTTCTCCTCTGCGTTATCTCAGAACCCTGCAGTATCAGTGGTGCGGGGAAGGGGGGAGGAGGTAGACACTCACTATGCCGCTGAGAGAGAAAGAGACCCCAATAGCTAGCTACCCCGTCAGTACACTGTTGTTCTGAAGACCAGGAAAATTACAAAGTGCTGCTGTTCTGAAAGCAATATTGCCGGTAAGAGACCTGACAGCTGCCCCCTTCTGGCTCAACAGGTTAAATGACCAGGAGCTCTCCCCTTTTATCAGGCCTACCACCTCAACTGACCCTCATGGTCAGGGGCTGAGTTCTGTACTGGGACACAGGGACAAGAGCCTGAGAAACACCTCAATGTGTACTCAAAGTCAAACCCTGATGAACAGAGGTAAGAAGCTGCTGACAGGGAACCCTTTTGGTGACTGCCAGGAGACAAGGATGCATCCACATCTGCGGGAGACAGAGAAATCCTGATGGTGACCCCTAGGGGCATGGCTATATGTACCAGGGTGGGTTCCCAGATGCCTTTGGTACTTCCCTGTCTCAAACATCTGCTGGCAGGAGATCATAACCACTTGTGTGGCTGGTCTAGCAGGATGAATTGGGAATGTGTATATAACTACAGGATGTAAAGCATGTAACACAGGTTGTTTAGATACAGAGGCCCAATATTCAATGGCAGTGGCTAGCACTGCTAATGTGGCTAACCATCACAGCTGAAAACTAACTCCAGATATTCAATGCTGGGGCTATATCCGGCCACCGGCACTTTATATCCAGTTCACGGCAGACCCCGGAAGCTAACCAGGCAGCAGGGATTTTGAGCCGCTGCCTGGTTAACCTCCACAGGTAAAGTTAGGCCAGCCTTTGCCACGCCATATTTTAGCTGTGGGTGGCTAACTGGTTAGCGACGGGTACCACCACCCCCACCACCACTCTGCCACAGAATGCCCCGACGCTAACTGCGTAGCATCGGGGATGTAATGGCAGCATCCGTGGATATCCAGCGGCATTAACCGTGTAAATGCCTTTGAATATCAGGCCCACGATCTCTATGATTTTTACTAAGGATCATGTCAAAACAATTATTGAGGCAAATCGCTGCATGTGGTTCTGTGTCTAGTATACACTTGTGAGGCAGTAACTAGAAAAGCATGCTCTCTCTGGCAAAAAAACAAGAAATCACATTCATAATGGCAATACAAGCAATCAATATTAACTACTGTATATCATAGTTACATAGAGGATAATTTCATAACCGGACACATATGCGAAATGTCCAAAAAGGCATCTATTTTATACTTACAAGAACATAAGATGAAAGCATGGGAGGGATGTGCATTCATTTGAAATGACATGGAAAATATCAATGAATTTATCATTTTTAATCTAAAAAGGACATTGAATATCCAAAATTTATTTTCCTCTCCAGTTTTGCCACAGGCAGGACTCAAACCAGTAAGCCTGGAGTTGGAATACAGGAATCTTGCAGAAGAGCCACCACAGCTCTATAGGCATGTTCTTAACTCTGCTAATGATCTTCCTTCCTGTTTCCTGATCTGCCCAACGTTTTGTCTGGTATGGAGCTCTGTGAAAAATACCCAACTGGACTTTTTGTCTTGTGAATCTGTTGGCTCCAGCTTTAGAGATTTACTCCAAAGATTTTTCTTTTGCCATGTTCTTATGCCAGAAATTGTGTGAAACCATGCGTAAGCACCCTATTAGAGACATTTACCAAGCCTAATCTAGGTCCTGGTTGTCCAATTAATGATGCTCAAACAGGATCTGGATTAGGCTTCGTAAATGTTTCTGTAGGGAACAATGATTTTAAAAAGCTGCAGACATGCACCTTTGCTCTTTTTTTTCCAGATGCAGTTTTTTTTTTAAATCGTTGCTCTAGCAGGACATGTCTACAAATGCCCTTCTAGGTATTTTTCTAAAGGCTCTCTGTTTGGTAGAGTCTTTTGTAAAATACTGGGGGGAATTATGCATGCCCTGATCTTGGCATCTCAGTTCCCACCTCAATGTTCTGTGTAAAATGGGCCTCCATATAATCTGTTTTATTCTCAGAGACAAAAGCAAAAACAAAAATGCAGACACCAGGACACTTCACAACATCTTTTCTCTTGGGGTTTCCTCTCTCTAACACCTGTCAATATGTATGTAAGCTCCTCTATAGGGCTTTTTCTCTTCCATCTACTCTCATGATGGCAGACAATGCCTCCTGGAATCTGCAAAAACACTGCATCGGAATTCTTACTCTCAATATGTTCTTTGAATCAACAGGGAACTCTGAATAGATAATCTCTCTTTACTATTCTCTTTTTAGGAACAGTAACTTCCCATCTGGCCTGTCAGACCTATTCAAACCTATCCTTTAAGACATTTCCCGCTGAAAATTTTAGCTGACACTAGAGTAATTTTTTACAGAAAGTACAGTGTTGCTTAAGCAATAATGATCTTCATGGGAGAACAGTCAGAAAGAAATCATTCTACAACCTCATCACAAAAGTAATTATTTAATGTAAACAAAATAAAACCTTGATAGGCATGGACTTTTGGAACAAAGTGCTTTGGAGTGATGAAACAAAAGTCAAACCATTGGGCCACAACCACCCAACAAGCAATTGGAGAAAAAGAACACCTAGCCGATTGTTATTTATGAAGCCTGTTGAAATCTTTCCTAGAAAACCCATGGAAAGCCTGATGGATTCAAAACAGATTTTCTGAAGATTCACTGACACTGAATATAACCACTGTAGACAATGGCAACTCTGCTTGACTTTGCAGCGCTGGATATTTTGAGTAAAAAGGAATATGCTGATTCCCAGTGAGACTCTGGAGAGCTGCTGCCTTTGAGCAGCAGAGTAAATGAGAGAAGTAACCATTGAAGAATCAATTGATGAGAAACTCAGGCCTCTATTGGGTGATGGGAATGTGCAATATAATGAAAGGATCCAACAAGTAGAGATTAGGTTTAAAAGAATGTATTTTGATATTAAAAACACTGCGTTTTGTTTAAAGCACTTTAAAAAACATTCTTTTTCAAACTTATAGGAGATTTTTAAGATGTATGAATAGAAATCATGTCTTGTAAGTTTGTTGAAGTTTTAAATGGGCAGCAAATTCATGGTTTAGGGGCCTATTTACTAAAATGTGTTAAGGAGTTATGTTTCAACATGTGCAAAAATCTGATGTGTGTTAAAAATTACATGTTAACTACCCAAGGCCTTGTGGAGATGTGAGGGAGAATCAGCATGGATAGCACAGAAAGAATATAGTTCGTTACCGCACACTAAGGGATATGTTTACTAAACTGCGTTAGTGTGACTCGCGTTAGGATCCGCGTTAGAGGCAGCAACCCCAAATAAGGACATGGGCGGTACATCGTTACCGATAACCCATGTTATAAGGCGCCGCGCAGCAACGATCGTTACAGGGCGCGTTACTGCGCGTTAAGCTTAAGAAGGCGTGCAGACACCCAAATGCAGCAACAGAGCTGTAGCACAATGGTTACTGCACAAACTGATAGTACAAGCGTCATGGGTTTGATTCCCCAGTGTGCCTAATGAATAAGGCTGGCTGAAGCGTCATGTGTAACCCTTTGAATGCCAACTATAATATTTTATTCCACATTCTGCAGCCAGGTTAATGTTTGCATATTTCAGGAAAATTGTACCTGTCTTATTCAATATGTTCCACTAGTGACGTTCCCTCTGCCATGGTCATGTATTATATACCATTTGATCGGAATATTTAGGCAGAAGTTTGGATCCCGAAAGTTTTGGGCTTGGCCTGGAAAGGGTTAAGTATTGGACTGTGAGGAAGTTTAGTTGTACTTTAATAGTGCTGCCAGCAAACACACCCTCACAGTGGCGTAACCTAAAGTGCCACATAAGGCACCCTAGAAGGCACTCCATAGGGCACATTATAAAGTGCGCTGTTTGCCAAGGCACCCTATAATGTCTCTTATAGGACACCATATAAGGCACCTTATAAGGCGCTTTATAGGGCGCCATATAAGGCGCCCTATAGGGCGCCTTATGAGGCACCCTAAGGTGACAGTACTCTGAGGGTGTTTCTGCTGGCAGCACTAATATACAATAAAAATAGACAATGCCTAAGACAGCCCTATTGATGAACCCCACTGTGGGTTTTGAACCCATGACCCCTGGCTCCACAGGCAGTGAAGTAACCAGTGGGCTAGAGCTGCTAACAAACACCTGGTTGGCTACAGGAGGACTGCACGGCACCACACCCACATTCTGCTGTGGTTACCAGGATAGGGTCAACCCATCCGTACCCAGGATGCACAGCACATGTAAATCAGCAGTCTACAGATGATCACAAGATGGGGTATGCACCTCCACAGCACCTCAGCCTGGTAGGGGGTGCCGACGGTGTGTGTTAGTGGCACAGAGTAGCTACAGACCGTCACAGTGTGCGGGTCCTGTGCTCACCCTGAGGGAGAGGTATGGTGCCCAGCACCATTCTCACAGCACCTGGCTTTGCTGAGATAGACTATGCTGTAGGTCCCCAACAGTGCCAATGTGTGATAGGTAGTCCTTGCAAACACCCCTAGGATATGCCTGTGTTCATCTGTATGTTACATCTAGCCCTTGTGGACTATGATGCTCCCAGAAAAGTGCATACCCTGTGTGGCTGCCATGGTCACATGATGTAAGTGAAGGGGGGCTGTTGGAACCCACAAGGAGATTACATACCACCACTCTGGGGCTCAGGGTGGGGGACAGGATCTCCCGCCAACAGATCCACTTTCTACCCCCCTGCAATGGTGGCAGTAGAGGGGACCATCACCCCAGTCCTGCTAGGGATCAAACACCCTACAGGGCAGGCAATGCAGAGCTGTACACATCCATAAAGCAATAGCAGACAAAAGGCCTGGAAATGCACAGCTGCCCCCCCGCCCCCCCCCATCCCCATCCCCCCCCCCATTCCCCCATCCCCATCCCCCCCCCATTCCCCCATCCCCATCCCCATCCCCATCCCCCCCCCCATCCCCATCCCCATCCCCCCCCCCATCCCCATCCCCCAGCAACAAGTCTCCAGCCGCTGCACCCTGCAAGGTGTGCCAGCAACACACATACTAGCTGCAAACAGTCTGCTAGCTAGTCCATAATGCAGGGCCCTGGAGGAGATGCGTGTACCCAAAACTGGGAGGTCAGCATACACACCAAGCAGATAAGTCAGTGATCGGGCCCCAAAAGAGAACCCATAAATATTACATAAGAGAAGTACTATACAGCACTATGGGGGAACCTAGCCATGCTGTGGTCACTGCTCAGTCAGGGTGAGAATGACCTCCCAGCAGGACATGCTGTGGCCACTCTATCCGTGCAGGTGGTGGCTGGCCACTACAATGTCCGAGCCATTGCCCTATGCTATGTACAGATGGACCCAGGCCAGGCCATCCTATCCTGGCTGTTCCCACAGTACCTTGCTCCTCATTATGCACATTGGCAGGCCACTACTGGCAACAGTGCTAGCAGTGTGAGCTGTGGAGGGTATTTGCAGCCACCACACACTGGATAGACAGACACACACTCCCCACACCTATGCCAGCATTGTGCAGCTATAGAGGTGATTGGCAGCCCTGCCCACCACACCAGTCCTGGACAGAGTGCAGGCATGGCTATGGTAAGCAATACTGTTGGGGTCACTCCCCAGGGTGGTAAACACTGTCAGACACAAGACCTGTAGCACACTCCACAGACATCAGATAGGTTGCTATGCTGCAGCTCAATCAGCAAATTGTGCTTAACTTAGGAATTGATATCTGCCAGTAATCATAGCAAACTTGTGATAGCTGTGTACCGTATTCCCAGGTTTAGGGTGGCATTGCTAAGGTATGCAAGTGCTAGTATTGGGAGATGCATGCAGGGCCCAGTGTCCTGCCTCTCCAGGAGGCATTGGATAATGGACCCTGTGGGTGCTGGTGTGTCTGCCCCTGTTGGCTGCTGCTTTACGGCAGAGGTTCCCAACTCCAGTCCTGGTGTGCCAAACACTGTTAGGGTTTTCATGCTGTCCCTCATGAATATGCATGAAATACAACTGCATACCATGGGGGCGGTGCATAGCAAGACAGCACAGACACATTTATTAGAGGCAGCATGGAACCTGAATGGTGTTTGGCCTTCCAGGACTGCATTTGGGAGACTCTGCTCTAGGTAATGCACATGGGTATGGTGTCTGTGCTCTGTAGGGTAAAATGTAGGTGTTTTGGGCATGTTTACGTCATCTGCAATAAAGGTTCTGTCTGTATTAGCATGTTATAGTAGTGGGTAAAATATGAGAACTGGGTTGGCAGAAACCACAGCTGGGACTTGAACCTGTGATTTTCTGCTTCTGAATACACTGGTTTTGTGCACTGCACCACCATGCTCTCACAGAGATGGTGCATTCCCTGGTGATACCATGACTGTTGGTCAGACAGGGCCTGTCTGTTGCAGTGCATGGCACCCACCTACACAGGGCTAGGCCACGGTCTGCTCTGGACAGCTGCCACTGCCCCCTCTACCACCAGCAACCCTCTGCCACCATGCTGACATTTCCTTCTGCAGGTGGTGCTGGTGGAGCGCAGTCTCAGGCCATCCAGTGTGTGGGTAGGCGGATGCCTATGGTGCGAGTTCTGGGGTAGAGGTGCCTTCATAGGTGTCCAGGCTTCCCCCCAGCACTGCCTGCCAATGTTCCATGCCCTTGGGGGTAGCTGCTGGGTACTATCCCCTGTGACACTGTGGGACACACAGTCGTGCCCATGTTGGGCCTTCAGCAGTTGCTGTCTGGCTGCTCTGCTGTTTCGGCATTCGTATGGGCCACCTAGGCATCACCCTACTCCTAACTGTGGCCCAGCTGCACCACAGCATGCGCCGCCTGCGGCCCTCTGTATCCCCTTTTCCGGCATCTGTCCAGTTGCCGTTCCGACATGCCCGCCCTGCTGTTGCCACACATGTGCACGCCATAGGACATCTGTCCAATGGAGAGACGGCAGCTGATTGCAGAGCTCTTCTCATGTAAGTACTGCATATTTTACCGCCTACATTTGTTTAGATATGTGTGTACTGCTAATACTAGTTACCATTTGTATTACGATATATGTACGATGCAATACTGCACTGACATGTAACTGAGACTGGCTAGCCATACCAGCTTCACATCTACTCATGCCCAATCCACATCAGATGTGGGCTGGGCACAACAGCAGGTGGAAGTGGCTTGTGTGTGTGTGGTGTTTTAGGCTTTGGTGCGGTGTAGGGCTGCCATACCTGGTTTGTGGCTGCATGTGATAGGGGCTGATATGCAGGCACACGTAGTTGGCTTTGATACTTTGGGGCGGCAGGATGAGAGGCATGTGGTATGGTGTTAACAATGCGGGAGCAGACCATGGATGGGTCCAGTTGTCTAGATGTCTGTGTCTTACAGTTGGTGTTTTGAGCTGATTGTGTGGTTGGTATGCTCAGATGTGCAAGGTCTGTGCATTAGTTGTTTTAGTATGCTGCTAAATGTGATACATACCAATATCGATGTGATCTGTGGTAACTGGATCCCTGGTATGTGGTATCCGTGAGGGACATTATTGCAACACCACAGTGTGCCTGAATGTAGAGATCATCACATATCCCTCTCAAAGATTCCAGGAAGAATAGAGAACCTGTGCAGTATGCAACAAGGGGGGGGGGGGTGTATTGTGCTAGTTGTGTGGGATATAGAATAGCTGTGCAATGCAGTGGTGCATATTTGTATGCTGACAGCGATTATTCATGCCAGATCAGCAGGGTGTGGGTTACAGTAGGCAAGCTGTGGGCTAACTGTGGGTGTGGAGTCAGGTTTCAGTGTTGTTGTCAGGGGGATCAGGGCACATCTATCTGATGACATCTGCACATGTACCACAGCACTCACATACAAGCTGGGAAGATGGGCAGAGGGGGTAGGTGCAGTCCACTGCAACAACTACATTGCTGACCCTGGAGAGTTTGACTTATGTCCACACACACAACATCGCTCTGAGGGGGGGGGGAGGGTTTAGGTGCACATATGGGCTATCCATGTCTTTCCATTATCCATGTCACACAGCAGTATGACATGCAGCCATCATGGTGTGGTCACATGCACACATTGGGGTGTGGTTTGGCAGGCATAACTCAGCCATTGAGATGTAGATTTGCAGCTCGACATTATACAGCTGTTGATGTAAATGATGGTAGGAGCTATATACACCACTGAACTGTATGTGGTCAGCCTATGGGGAGGTGCCCCTGCATAGTTCCTTGTGTTACAGTACTTGACAGCAGGGTATCAGACATCATTGGGACACCAGAACGCAAAGTGAGGGGCATTGGGGGACATATGGGGGACACAGGATGTTACTGCAGCCGTGGATTGATGCAGGGACACAGTAGGGACGCAACACTTCTGTTCACCCTTCTGTACATGAACAGAGAGATGGGGGGACAGACGGAGTGCAGACCCTTGTAGTTTGGCATTCACACTTCAGAGATATCTCTCACATGACATAGATCTGTACGGTGTGCTGGTGAACAGTAGGTCTGTGAAGGATCTTGGGGGGTCTGCGAGCTGAGGACAGGAAGGTGCAGTGTGTGTTGCATAACTGGCAAATTACATATGTATGTTTCCCTTGTGTTTCCTACTCCACAGGACTTACCTGTTGCAGCTCCTGGTGCGGACGTGCATTGGCAGGTGACTGTCAGTCATCCAACATGCAGTGGTCTGTGGTAGGTGGATGTACGGCTACATTGTCTGTGCTGACAGGCAGGGTAGACACATGTCCTCGGTGATGTGTCAGATTGTACATATGTTGTTGTTTACCTCTTTTCCCTGCACCACCAAAAGCCATATCTTGGTGTTGGCACACATATCCCCATGTGTTCCTGTCCAGTTTGTACTCTGCAACACTGTGTCTGTGACACAGCCAACAGAGCTTCATGTGTGTGGGTGTCCTAGGTGTTGTGGTGGTGGGCTACATGTGCACCCTTCCTCAACAGTGTACCATCAGACAACACCAGTGTTTCGTTTGATTTCACATGGCCTTTCAGTCCACACATCTCCAATTGGGAACATCCCAGCCATATGCTACTGCTGGCACGATCACCTTAGAATACTGTGTGGGTGTGTTTCTTAGGGTTGGCTGTGTGTTGGTACAGTGTGCAGGCATGTTACATTATCATGTGGTGTGTGGGGTCTGTACACCTGGGGGCAGTGCTGACTGTGCTATCTCTTCCTTACTGCTGTTTACCATGTGAATATTGTGGACATGTGTTGTGTATTGTGAGCAGACCTGTGTCTTGTGTTGTGACATACGACTGTTGGACCGTATTTTTCAGAACTCAGATATCGCCATGATGTGGACATGCATCAACAGTGGCTGGACATGGTTACATGGTGATTTCTCCAATTGGGGTGACATCGTCTCCCTTGACTGAGTGACCCAGGGGATCCATGACATACACCTGCTGCACGCAGATGGTAGGGTTAACCTTTTTGGGGGGGGACTGACATCTTGCTTTACATGGTAATGATTTATGGTTTGTTTCAGAGATATTTCATGTTGCCTCTCTGTTCACAATCGCTGATGCACATGGGGTGGCGCTGTGATACACTTGTGCAACATGGACATGGCCATGGAGATGAACATATCCATGTGACAGCCGTGTCTGCAGTTCCAATTCCACATCTAACCAACCTGCACTGTGTTCTGTTTTGTGCTCATGCTATGTTTGCCTGTGTGTCATTTTATTATGTGCATATTCATGGTTGCCTGTCTGCATTTTGTGCTGCTGTTGGACACTGCATACCAATACATTATTTCTACTCTTCTGACAGGGCAGAGAACAAACTGGACATATCCACTGGAGCGCATCCAGCATCGCCATCATCCAACAGTTGGGGGACACACCACTATGGAACTATCCCTGGGGAAATGGTGCCATAGGATGTTTGACCTCTGCAAGTGGGACACATGCCTAGGATGGACAGTATTACTTTGTGATCACTACTTTATCCATGACAGACGTATACAACACACTGTTGCTGCCATGCTCTGGCTGGGAGTCGTGCTCATCTCAGGGGACACACATGACCTTTCATGTACTGTGGCATATTGGGATGTGACACTTGACTATGCATGCCCAGGGTTGCAAGGATAGTCTTCACCTGACATGTTGGATTGCAAATACGCTTTGGACTTTGCACACTGTGTACTGGTCCCCACGTGTGCAGCAGGGACTGACATTGTCACTGTATAATCTACATTCCTCCACAGTTGTGGTGTTGTTGTGTTTTGGCCATGTGTGTGACATGGAACACAGGATACGCTCATCTGTTTGTTTCAACACAGGCGTACAGCCATGCATGTGGCATAGGGGGAGCGATGGATAGGTCCTGTTGTATATGTCCACCTACTCTCCACCTGGACATGATACAGGTTTTGCCACAACACCGCTTTAATGACCACCAGCATCCTGGATTTATGTTTTCAATCAACAAGGGTGTTTCTCTGCATGTGTGGCATCACTGTAGCATGTTGAGATGTACATGGTGCATGTGCATATGACTGAGTATGTTGGAGAGACACAGCATGTGGCAATATGGCTTCTGTGTGATTTACTGTGACATGTTGGCCCTTATTTTCCATCTCTCTATACTCTTTCTTGAGTCTGCTTACTGTACAGACGTGATGCTCTGCATTGTTTTACAGACCTTGCATTGCATGTCTTCACAGTTCTGTTTATCCCCTGAGGTACCGACACTCACATTGCCCCATTCTATTTGGAGTGTCGCAGTGTGAGTGACCGATGTCTCCCTTCAATTGTGCATTCCCTGTACTGTGCTATATGTGTACAGACACTGTCTACACACCAACCAGTGCAGGAGGATCCCCTGCATGGTGTTATCTCTGCATGTTTCTGCAGGTACTTTTCATTTGAATTCTCTCTGTGTTGATGTGCCTCTGCTACCTGTTAGCATATCCTCATTGTGCCATTGATGATTGCTTAGGGTTACATTGTTGCAACGTTGATTCCTATATCAGGCATTATGTGAGAGCTGAGACATTACTTTCGATATGTTTTCTTCAAATTACAACATGTTAGCAACAGATGCTGTTTTCATTTGTGTGCCTCCTGTGTTTGCCAGATAGATATGTTTTGGAGAACAGATCATGATTGAGGTGTGTTGGCCCCTCATCATGCACCACCTACTGTCTACATGCACTCATATGTGAGTAACACACATGAGGCGTGCAGCAGCATATGGGGGGTGGGGGCCTGTGAAATGGTGCATACCATGGACCTGCTGCACATTATGTCTCCTGCCCTTCATTTGTAGACGGGCCAGTGACCTTTCTGTATAATGTGGGTTGCTGCCCTGCTAAATGTGTTTCCGTGTTTCACCTGGGATCCACTTACCTTGAAATTATGATGGCGGTATCGGTTTCAGCACTGTCTGTGAGGATAAACCCAAATAAATATATGTGTTTGCTATACATTTGTCTCTGCTGCTGCTTGATCATGGTGACAAACATACAGTACAATGTGTGCCTTTGAGTCAGTCCTGACTCCTTGTGACCCAGAGACTCCAGGGCTTTCTTGGCAGTGTCACTTGAAGTAGATTGCCAGGCCTTTCTTCCAAGGTACTGGAGGGTTACATGTGTTGCCCAGAGCCACATGGAGTGCTTGTGGGAGTTGGACCCTGGTTGCTTGGTAACCAAGCCAGTTTCCTGAACACTAGGCTACTCCTCCGCTCTTTGCTTACATTGACACGTGTATCTACTGATTTTCTGGTCATGTACATGACCCACTTGTGCTCACATCCTTGTACGGTGGCAGTTGTGTATCTGCCAGCCATTTACCACATCACTGGGTATTACAGCTTCCCATGCACACCCTCCCTTTGGGTATTTTTTTATTTTGCATTGTGCTCAGTGTGCTCATTGTGATTGTTTGGGGTAGTGGTTCTAACGTGATAGGTTGCAGGTTTGGTACCAAGATGGGGTTTATCCTTTTCTTCTCTGTCATGCAAACATAACCATTGGGTACCAGCAGGTTCATCACCTCTGCACACACCCTTCCATCTACTCAGTGTACACCAAGGTGTGCCCTCTGTGCTGCCTAGCCATCACATATTAGGTGTTACATATGTCTCTTTCTTTATGGTGTTTACATGGCAGTCCGCTTGGGGGTTTGGTATTGCTGTGGTTCAGCTATTGTGTGGTATACCTGTTTGCATGTTCACTTCTCACCTGCCCTGTTCCAGATTTTGCAGCAGCTCCACACGGCATCCTATGCTGCCCTTGGGGTTTAGGTACGTTCCTCTTTTGCATGCTGTATCCACTGCATAACATTTCATTGTGTGTGTGCATGTAGTTTTATGTGGCTCTGGTACCAAGTACAGACTGTGATCTGATCTGTACACAGCAGATCTGCATGTGCATTTCAACATGGTTACTGTTGGGGGTTTGTCTGTCCTGACAGCCAGCAGGCATCACGTGTGCTGCCCTGCACTATTTTTGTATGCAGCCTTTGCTAATGCACTCACGTTGGTGGCGTGGCCTACCGGTTTGTGCATTGCCATTTGTGCTACTGGTCATAGGCTAGCTTCCTCTCTGTTCTCTTTCATTTGTATGCCTGTCCTGCAGGACTACTTTTCATTCCTGTGACAGTCATCTCTGTGCAGAGCTGTGCTGTGAGCACATTGTACCCTCATCACAGTTGTGAACCATCCTTCTGTCCATCTACGTGTGTCTGCCAGCTGTGTGTCATCCTACCCTGATGTGCATGCTGCTACCCCATGTCCTGCACTCCTACACAGTCCTGCATTGCAGCTCTCCCTGTTTGCCTCTCATGTGTGTGCTCTGCATGTCACTGCTACTCCACTTTCATCCTGACATTGCACCTATCCTGCCACTTCTACCTCCTCTGCTGCACACATCTTCCCATCCTCTGCCACACACTGTCATTATTGCATAGTACATTACCACCACTCTGTGCATAGCTACAGCTGCCCCCCAATATGTCTGTCCATTTTTCTAACTGCCACATGGGCTGGGGGCTGCTTTGTCTGGTCCATCAGTTCTGATCTACATCCTTCCATTACTTATGCATTGTCTTTCCTTACTGCTTTGTGCAGTGTTTGGGTACGTGGGTGTTTGGCACATACCTCTCTTGCCCTTTTAATTGGGTGACCTTTCTGCTCTTGACCACAGTTTGTGGGTTCACTTGTACATCCTTGGGGCATCTTGCAGCACACCTTCGGTTCAGGCAGCTTCTGGGGTGCCTACTACGGTGCCTTGGAGGTTGGCAACCTTTCAACATAGCCTCTGGGGCACATTATACCCCACTTTCGCTGGTGTGGTTGTTTCAGATGTGCCTTCTGGTGCACCCTAAAAGGTGCATTACTTTATGGCACTGGGGTGCAGTTATCTGTAGATGGCAGCACAGATTGTTGTACAGTTGATAGCAGAAAAAGGGGATTCCCTCTACCAACTTTATTCATTAGGTGCACTGGGGACTTGAACTCATGATCCCTGTACCATCTGTCAGTGTATTAACCATTGTACTGCACCTCTATTGCTATGTTTGTAGGTCAGCACACCTACTTACGATTTCCATTCGTTCACATGCACATTGCTGCCATCAAAACAGTGCTGTGACTCATAGGGAACCCTATTCAGCACCTTATGGGCAACATTATAGGGTGCCTTGGCAGACAGTGCACTTTATGATCTGCCCTCTGGAGCGCCTTGTGCATCACCTTATGTTACAGCACTTTGAGGGTGTGTTTGCTGGCAGCACAGTTTTCAGTAGGACTGGCACATGCCTCTGACAGCACTGGGTAGAGGTATTATTATTCATATGGCCCACTTGGGAATCAAACTCAGGACTCCTGTGGCATCAGTCAGTGTACTAACCATTGTACTACACCTCTATTGCTATGTTTGCATCTCAGCGCGCCTACTTAGGTTTCCATGCATTAACATGCGCAGTGCTGCCATCAGAAACAGTGCTGTGACCTTGCGGTGCCTCATGGGGCACCCTATACAACACCTTATAAGGCTCCCCATAGGCAACATTATAGGGTGCCTTGGCAGACAATGCACTTTATGATATGCCCTCTGGTGTGCCTTATGCAGCACCTTATGTTACGGCACTTTGACGGTGTGTTTGCTGGCAGCACAGATATAAATACAACTGGCATATGCCTCTGACTGCACTGGGTAAAAGTATTATTATTCATCTGGCCCACTTGGGAGTTGAACTCAGGACCCCTGTAGTATCTGTCAGTGTACTAACCATTGTACTACAACTCTATTGCTATGTTTGCAGCTCAGCGTGTCTACTTAGATATCCATGCATTAACATGCGTAGTGCTGCCATCAGAAACAGTGCTGTGACCTTGCAGTGCCTCATGGGGCACCCTATACAACACCTTATAAGGCTCCCCATAGGCAACATTATAGGGTGCCTTGGCAGACAGTGCACTTTATGATATACCATCTGGTGTGCCTTATGCGGCACCTTATGTTACGGCACTTTGATGGTGTGTTTGCTGGCAGCACAGATATAAATACAACTGGCATATGCCTCTGACTGCACTGGGTAAAAGCATCATTATTCAGCTGGCCCACTTGGGAGTCAAACCCAGGACTCCTGGAGCATCTGTCAGTGTACTAACCATCATACTATACCTCTATTGCTATGTTTGCATCTCAGCACGCCTACTTAGGTAGCCATGCATTAACATGCACAGTGCTGCCATCAGAAACAGTGCTGTGACCTTGTGGTGCCTCATGGGGCACCCTATACAACACCCTATACAGCACCTTATAAGGCTCCCCATAGGCAACATTATAGGGTGCCTTGGCAGACAGTGCACTTTATGATATGCCCTCTGGTGTGCCTTATGTGGCACCTTATGTTACGGCACTTTGACGGTGTGTTTGCTGGCAGGACAGATATAAATACAACTGGCATATGCCGCTGACTGCACTGGGTAAAAGTATTATTCAGCTGGCACACTTGGAAGTTGAACTCAGGACCCCTGGATCATCAATCAGTGTACTAACCATTGTACTACACCTCTATTACTATATTTGCAGCTCAACGCGCCTACTTAGGATTTACGCGCGGTAACGCACACTACTCCCTTTCCATGTGGTATGGTGCGCCGCGTATACTAGCGCGCGTTAATGTGCTTGTTACTTTTTGACCAGACCGCCTACTCCTTTTATGGCATCCTGCACACTACCGCCGCGTGCACGTTAAGAAGGTTTAGTAAACATACCCCTAAGTGTACTATCAGTCTAATCCAGATCAAGGTTGTCCAAGTAATGATCTGGAGTAAGCTTCGCAAATGTCTCTGACAGTATACTTAGGGGTATGTTTACTAAGCAGTCTTAACGTGCGCTCTTCCATGTTATCGCGCGATAACATAGTAACATAGTAAATGACGGCAGATAAAGACCAGCATGGTCCATCTAGTCTGCCCAGCATGATAAGGTACCTTATCACACAATAATGGCACTTTATCAGGCGCAGAGGTACCTTAGCGCGCGATAACGCATGCAGCGGCGCAAATGAGCGCTGAGGGTGGAGAAAGGCTCCCAGAGGACGGAGGAAGGCTCCCCAGGGGCGGACAGAGAGGGTCAATGGGCGGAGAGTGGGTGGGGAGAGGCTCCCTGCACACTAACGCTGTGAAATTCAAGGCTGAAAACTAACGCCAGTGAAACCCTGATTTAAAGGGAAAAGAAACCATTTATGTCAGCAATGTACAGCAAAACCAAGGAAACCTACAAAACGTGATAAGTGTGATACATGTGTACAGAACAAAAGAGCAAATAAACATTGAAAATGACCTCAACAAAATGGAAAAAAAAAACATAACCAAGCTGGCCAAAGGTGATATTAATGGGAAACATTTAAAAAAAAACCCGAAAAAGCTCCAAAAAAAAGATAGGAATTTTGGAAGGGTCTATGCTCCGTCCCCATACAAGGTGAATGAGCCCACAGTGAAATTGCGCTGAGCAGGGTTTTCCCTCTCCATTGGGCAGGTGTCCTATGGCATGCACATGTTCCGCAACAGCAGGGCGGGCAACTGGGCAGATGCTGGAAAATGGGACACAGAGGGCTGCAGGTTGCACATGCTGTGGTGCAGTTGGAACGGGCAACTGGACAGATGCTGGAAAATGGGACACAGAGGGCTGCAGGTTGCACATGCTGTGCTGCAGCTGGGCCACAGTGTGGACTAGGGTGATGCCTAGCTGGCCCATAGGAATGCTGAAACAGTAGAGCAGCCAGACAGCAACTGCTGAGGGCCCAACATGGGCATGAGTGTGCTTCCCACGGTATTACAGGGGATAGTACCAAGCAGGTACACCCAATAGCACGGAACATGACAGGCGTTGCTAGGGGGAAGCGTGGACAGCTATGCAGGCACCCCTACCCCAGAACGTGCACCATAGGCAGCTGCCTACCCACACACTGGATGGCCTGAGACTGCGCACCACCAGCAGAAGGGCATGTCAGCATGGTGGCAGAGGGGTACTGGTGGTGCAGGGGGCAGTGGCATCTGCCCACAGCAGACCATGGCCTAGCCCTGTGTAGATGTGTGCCAAGCACTGCAAAAGACAGGCCCTGTCTGACAAACAGTCATGGCATCACCAGGGCATGCACTGTCTCTGTAGCAACACAGTGGGCAGTGCACACAGCCAGTGTGCTCAAAAACAGAAGGTCACAGGTTCAAGTCCCAGCTGTGGTTCCTGCCAAACCAACCCCCATAACTTACCCACTACTAAAACATGCTAATACAGACAGAACCTTTATTGCAGATGACATAAACATGCCCAAAACACCTACATTTTACCCTACAGAGCACAGACACCATAAACATGCGCATTACCTAGAGCAGAGTCTCCCAAATGCAGTCCTGGAGGGCCAAACACCATTCAGGTTCCATGCTGCCTCTAATAAAGATGCCTGTGCTGCATTTCTATGCGCCGCCCCCATGGTATGCAGATGTATCTCATGCATATTCATGAGGGACAGCATGAAAACCCAAACAGTGTTTGGCCCACCAGGACTGGAGTTGGGAACCTCTCCCCTAAAGCAGTGACCAACAGGGGCAGACACACCCGCACCCACAGGCTCCATTATCCAATGCCTCCTGGAGAGGCAGGATGCTGGGCCCTGCGTGCATCTCCCAATACTAGCACTTGCATACCTTAGCAATGCCACCCTAAACCTGGGAATACAGTACACATCTATCAAAAGGTTGCTATGATTACTGGAAGATAGCAATTCCGAAGTTAAGTGCAATTTTCTGATTGAGCTGCATCATAGCAACCTTTTTGATGTCTGTGGAGTGTGCTACAGGTCTTGTGTCTGACAGTTTTTACCACCCTGGGGAGTGACCCCCAACAGTATTGCGTACCATAGCCTTGCCTGCACTGTGCCCAGGACTGGTGCAGTGGCCAGGGCTGCCAAACACCTCTATAGTTGCACAATGCTGGCATAGGTGTGTGGAGTGTGTGTCTGTCTATCCAGTGTGTGGTGGCTGCCAACACCCTCCACAGCCCACACTGCTAGCCCTGTTGCCAGTATTGGCCTGCCAATGTGCATAATGAGGAGAAAGGTGCCATGGGAATAGCCTGGATAGGGTGGCCTGGCCAGGATGCATCTGCACAGGGCATAGGGCAATGGCTGGGACATTGTAGTGCCCAGCCGCCACCTGCACAGACAGGGTGGCCATAGCATGTCCTGCTGGGAGGTCACTCTCACCCTGACTGAGCAGTGACCACGGCATGGCTAGGTTCCCCCATAGTACTATATAGTGTTTCTCTCATGTGATATTTATGGGTTTTCTTTTGGGGCCCGATCACCGACTTATCTGCTTGGTGTGTATGCTGACATCCCAGTTCTGTGTACATACATTTCTTCCAGACCATGCACTATGGACTAGCTAGCAGACTGTCATGTGTTTTGCTGGAAAACCTTGCAGGGTGCAGTGGCTGGAGGCTTGCTGCTGGAGAATGTCAGGTAGTGGTGGGGGGCAGCTGAGCATTTTCAGACCTATTGTCTGTCTGCTATTGCTTTATGGATGTGTACAGATCTGCACTGTAGGGTGTCTGCTCCCCAGCAGGACTGGGGTTGATGGTCCCCTTTACTGCCACCATTGCAGGGAGGTAGAATGTGGATCTGTTGGTGGGAGATCCTGTTTCCCACCCTGAGCCCCAGAGGGTGGGTTGGGTAGTGGTACATAATCTGTCTATGGGTCCAACACCCCCCCCTCCCTCCCTCCCTCCCTAATATCATGTAACCATGGCACCAACACAGGATATGCACTATTCTGGGTGCATAAAAGCCCATAGGGCTAGACATGACTGAGAAATACAGATTGACACAGATGTATCTTAGGTGTGTCTGCAGGAACTACCTATCACACACACAGTAGCACTGATGGAGACCTGCAGCATGGCATATATCAGCCATGAAAGGTGCTGTGGACCTGGTGCTGGGCGCCCCACCTCACCCTCAGGGTGAGCACAGTACCTGCACAATGTGACTGTCTGTAGCTACTCTGTGCCAATAACACACACGGTCAGTACCCCCTACCAGGCTGAGGTGCTGTGGGGGTGCACACGGTTAGTTCCCCCTACCAGGCCAAGGTGCTGTGGGGGTGCATACCCCATCTTGTGATCATCTGTAGACTGATGATTTTTATGTGCAGTGCATCATGGGTACGGGTGGGTTAACCCTATCCTGGTAACCACAGCAGACAGTTTGTGTGGTGACCTGCAGTCCTTCTGTAGCCAGCCAGGGGTTTGTTAGCAGCTGTAGCCCACTGGTTACTTCACTGCCTGTGGAGCCAGAGATCATGGGTTCACACCCACAGTGGGGTTATTTGATAGGGCTGTCTGAGGCATTGTCTATTTTTAATGTACATTTGTGCTGCCAGCAAAAACACCCTCAGAGTACTGTAGCCATAAGGTGGAGAGGCAGGATGCTGGGCCCTGCGTGCATCTCCCAATACTAGCACTTGCATACCTTAGCAATGCCACCCTAAACCTGGGAATACAGTACACATCTATCAAAAGGTTGCTATGATTACTGGCAGATAGCAATTCCGAAGTTAAGTGCAATTTTCTGATTGAGCTGCATCATAGCAACCTCTCTGATGTCTGTGAAGTGTGCTTCAGGTCTGGTGTCTGACAGTGTTTACCACCCTGGGAAGTGACCCCAACAGTATTGCGTACCACAGCCATGCCTGCACTGTGCCCAGGACTGGTGCGGTGGCCAGGGCTGCCAAACACCTCTATAGTTGCACCATGCTGGCATAGGAGTGGGGAGTGTGTGTCTGTCTATCCAGTGTGTGGTGGCTGCTAACACCTTCCTCAGCCCTATAACTTGGATTCTTACCTTTATATAACAGGAACAATGTATGTGCCCATGTGTCTTTCCTAACAAGTCACCCTGCTATAAAACTATCCCCATAGACAGTAATTTTATAAAGTAATTTTGTGTGCATGTGGCCACATATGTGCATTAATGACTTTTGATAAAATTTTAAGCTATGTAAAAATACATATGTTGACCTAACAATGCATAGTTTACCGATAGGCCTATAAAGGGGCAGAGTTTGCAAGCACACGCATAGGGGGTCATTCTGTACTGCCCATCCCCCTCGTGACCGTCTGGTTGGAATCAGGGCATGCAGAGGAAGACCCGAGTCTGATCCCGTGGGGGCTAGACGTTCCCACAGTATCAGAATCGGGTCTACCGGCCTGGACGTGCAGGCCGTGGCCCGATTCCATCTGCCTGGATGTCCTGAACTTCCTCAGCTAGTCCAGCCTGGCTCCTCTTGCCATGCCACTGTGGCTTCATGTAGGAGCCGTGATCCCTGGCAGACCCACTTTTCTCCTTTCTTCGCTGCCCAAACCCAATCAGGCCTGCCATGACCAGGGCTAGGCTGCGGGGATCCCCCTGCATCCCTTACCTCTTTTTTCCGACTCCAGCTCCTGCATCTGCCCCTATCCAGGGGGACTTTATCTTTATTCAAAACTTTATATTCCACCTCCGAGGTGGAATAAGTCCTCCGTTGAAATGGCCGGCGCCGGACATACATGGCTGACCTCGGAATTGGCCCTGTACGTCCAGGGTCATGGAGCTGCCCACGCACACCCTTGCTCTTCCTCCGGCTCGCTCTCTCCCATCCACAAACAGAGCTCCCCACACAACTCACATCTACGTGCGGGAAGCTCTGTTTCAGAGGCACAGGCTAGGTGTTTAGCGGGTCTGGACATCTGGACCCGCTAAACACGGCTCAGAATGACCCCCATAGATTATAAAATATATGTACTTAAAAATCTATGTGCAGACATTACACCTGCACCAGGGCAGGTATAAATATCTGCACCTGCAATATCAGCACAATTTCTACTACTTAGCCAGTAATTTTTAAAGATACACAGTGCCCTTTCATACCTGGCCACTGTGCTGTTGCTGCTAATGGTGCACTACTATCACTCTCTTGGACTCACCTGTCTGTGCAGCACATTGCAGACATTTAAATAGGCTCTCTCTCTTCCAAATACACCCTTTCCGTGAGGTTTTGATATGCATTAGGGTTCCAGACGTTAAGGTGCCGTCATTAAGGGAGCAAGCCTTGTTCCCGCCTACTCCCCACTCTCTGCCTACTCTCCACCCACAGGGCACTTTACCGCTGCCAGTACCGTTAACGCATGCTAAAGCGGCATTAATGTGTGCTAAAACGGCACATTTGCGTGCGTTAACTGCGCAAGTGCCCATTAATGCACGTTAACAGCGTTCTTGCTCTTTTAGCGCAGTTTAGTAAACATACCCCTATGTGTCTTTATTGAATAGGCTTAAAATAGGCACCAATTTGCCTTCTTAAACTAGGCGCCCTGTTATAAAATTACCCTTATAATGGCAATCTCAGCCTATTCCAGTGGTGGGAGAGTCCAAGCTGTGCCAAAGACAGTGAGGCAGTATAATTACCCCAAGGAAGATTCGGATAATCTTGGAATAAATTCTGGGTGTGATGCCGTAGATAATGTTTTCTGTCATAATGCTGAAGTTGGAATACTTTTGGCTTCTGTCACAAAGATCCTGTAAAAGAGAGAAGAAACAGGAATGAGTTCAGTTGTTTCATGCTTCTGCATGTTAAACACAGGACAAGGATTTAAGGAAGGGGCTGAATAGAATCTTCACAGCTATGAAGATCAGAGAGACTCAAGGACGCTGCACAAGGTAAACAGATTTACCTTTACAAGAACGGTTACAAGTTGTGCCCAGAAGAAAATGTAAAGTATCTGCAAGCAACTGGACCAACACAATCAGTAGAGCCAAAATAAACATTAGGAGATAAATCGCTCACTTACATGACATATGGACAAGTTTGGGTTTAAGGAGCATATTTGGCACGTGGCTTTCTGAAGGTCAAGAAAATTTACACTAGAATCGTAACAGGGTAACAGCCCGATATTCTTCTGAGCAGGTTATGTGCCGCTACAGTACACAGCCATGCCCGCCGACCCTTATCCCCAGATATTCAATGCCGTGGGGGGGGGGGGGGGTCATATGCGGCCCCCAGCATTGAATATACAGGATCCTGCACATGCTGGAAGCTGAATTAGGTAACCGGGCATCAGCAATATTGCATGCTGCCTGGTTAGCTCTTGTGCCAAAAGATAGGGGAGGGTTTTCCTCGCTTATCTTTTCAGTGCAGATTGCTAACTGGGCAGCATGCAAAATTGCTGCTGACCGATTATCGCTTGTTGCCGCCTCTGCTCCACCTAGAAATGCCCCCGACACGTCCCAATGCTAACCGGATAGCATTGGGGCATGTAGGGGAGTTAGAAGGGGATATTCAATGGCACTAATTTGAGGCATGTAGATGGTTTACTGGGCTGTATACCGTGTAAATGCCTTTTGAATATCGGGCCCTACATTGATACCAGACCACTTAACTTGTTTTGCAGATATACACATGGAGGCACATTCCAATGTGGCCATCCAGGACCCTCTGCGGCCAATCAGAATCGGGACACCCAGAGGTAGACCCGATTCTGATCCCACAGGGGCTAGACATGCCCGTGGGATCAGAATCGGGTCTATGGCCTCAACATGCAGGCTGTAGACCCGATTCTGACTGGCCCGCATGCCTAGCAGATCCCCAGCTAACTCTGTCAGGCTCCTAAATGGAGCTGGAGTTCCATGGTGGGGAGGCTAAGATGGGGGTGGGAGGGGGCATTCCAGAAGTGGAGCAATGGCGGGGCATGGCCGGGCCGCAACCCTGGACATACAGGGCCGATTCAGAGATTGGCTCTGTACATCCGGGGCCGTGAACTTAAATGGTGGATTTATTCCTCTGCAGAGGTGGAATAAGTCCCCCTGAACATTGGGGGATCCTGTTGCCGGTACGGGAGAAAAAGCTAGGGGGGGTCAAGTAAGTTTCCCGCAGCCGGATTGGTGATGGCCGACATTGACGGCTCCTGAATGGAGCCATGGTGACATGGTGACAGGATGCCATGGAATTGTGGCCCTATTCAGGAGCCCGACTGAGGTAACCGGGGATCTGCTAGGTGTGCAGGCCAATCAGAATCGGGGTTGCGGCCCGGCCATGCCCCACCATTGCTCTGCCTCCTGAACGCCCCCTCCCGCCCCATCTAAGCCTCCCCATATAAACACGTTGTTCATACGGGGAGGCTTTTGCCAGGGCCAGCAGGGGGACGAATAGTGGGGATGGACGCCCAATGGGATGTCTGATGTGAGTAAGGAAGGAGGTCAGAGGACATGAATATATTTCCTTTCTTGTGTGTTGGTTTGGTGAGAATCTGGATATATCCAATGGTTCCCAATGCTTTGAGGAATTCTCTTAATTGGGAAGTGGGGGAAGAGGCTAGATTGAGGTCTCTGAGCATTACTAAAGGCTGGTGACCAGCTGGGGTGGAACAGGCCGTTTCAAGTAGAGTAGCGATTTCAGATGCATTGCCTTGGGGGGCTCTATATGCAGGGGCGGCCCAAGGGGGGTGCGGGGCCATGTGCGGAGACTCGGTGCCGGGCCTCTTTTGCATAAGAGGCCTCATTTGCATAAATATTTGCATAATGTTACCATACACTAACGTTTAGTAAACATGCCTCTTAATGAGTGTATGGATAAAGAAAGACTAAAAGATTTCTACATTACTATAATCCAGTGCCAACCGCCAGGCACATTAGGAACTACTACAAACACTGCCCTTTTAGAACCCATAGCAAACCCACCGTATCGTAACAGCACTACCAGGACTCACAAAGCACCATACTCTACCTATCAAAAGGCAACACTGCAAATATTAAACCAATACATTTCAGAGAATAACAATACATGACCTACTGGAAAAAGAGAACAAGTGGCAATGTCAAATAGGAATTACATAAACAGAATACCTCAGCTCAGTTACACCAGCAGAACATAGACCATCACCAAACAAGGAATCACAATTTAGAAACAGGAAGACAAACTGGGAACCCCAAAAGCCAAACTTGGAATGTACAACAACACTGTAGAAATAAAACTATAAATTAATTTCCTCTTGTACTAAATAAAATGCAGACGTCAATGGTGCACATTTCCCAGAGCTGACATATTCCAGTTAATAAATTCAAAATAAAGAGATATTTTTCTACCTTTTGTTTATTTCTTTTTCAGTTGCAATTGCTCCAGCCACTTTCTTCTGGTTTCTTCGTGTCTTCTGTTAACTCTCCATCGTCTGCTGTCCATTTGTCCTTTCTTCTCTCTTCTAGTTTTTTTCCATTCTCTCTCTACATCTGCTTTAACTTACTAATCTTTCTCCTTTTGCTCTTTCCTCATTCCTTTTTCATCCATTCAAATTTTATCCCTCCATCCTCAATCCCCACTTACTCTCCCAATACCTGGCCAATTGTAGATTTTTCTTCCCTCCCACACAAAATATTTTCCCCTCTCCATTTTACTCTCCCAGCTCCATCCCATTCTAATCCTGCCCCAACATCAGCTCCCTAGTTCCAGCCCCACCCAGCATCCACTCCCTTCTAGTCCCCGCATCAGCCCATTTCCAGTCCTAGCCCCCCCATCAGCCCATTTCCAATCTTATCCTAGCCCCACCATCAGCCCATTTCCAGTCCTAGCCCTCCCATCCATTTCCAGTCATATCCGAGTCCCTCCATCAGCTCATTTCCAATCCCAGCCCCCCATCAGCCCATATCTAGTCCTTTCCTAGCCCCACCATCAGCCCATGTCAAATCCTAGCTCCCCTCCACTCAGCCCATTTCCAATCCAAGCCCCCCATGAGACTACTTCCAGTTCTAGCCCCTCCATGAGTCCATTGCAATCCAAGCCCCCACCACAACCCATTTCCAATCTTAGCACCCCCAACAGCCCATTTCCAGTCCTATCCTAGCCCCTCCATCAGCCCATTTCCTGTCCTAGCTCTCCCCCACCACTCAGCCCATTTCCAGTCCTAGCTCCCTCCCCTCACATCCCATTTCCATTTGAAGCCCCCCTCCCTACCAGCTATTTGCAGTTCAAGCCCCCCTTCCACTCAGCCCATTTCCATTCGAAGCCCCCCTCCTCATCAGCTATTTGCAGTTCAAGCCCCCCCTTCCACTCAGCCCATTTCCATTCCAAGCCTCCGTCCCCATCATCTATTTGCAGTTCAAGTCCTCCCTTCCACTCAGCCCATTTCCAGTACTAGCAACCCCCCCAGCCCATTACCAGTCCTAGCCCCCCAAAGCCCATTACCAGTCCTAAGCCCCCCATCGCCCCATTTTCAGTTTTAGCCCCCCATAGCCCATTACCAGCCCTAACCCCCCATCAGACCACCTCCAGTCCTAACCCCCCCATCAGCCCATTACCAGTCTTAGCACCCCCATAGCCCATTACCAGTCCTAGCCCCCATCACCCTATTTCCAGTCCTAGCCCCCCATAGCCTATTACCAGTCCTAATCCCCCATAACCCATTACCAGTCCTAACCCCCCTATCACCCTATTTCCAGTCCTAGCCCCCTATAGCCCATTACCAGTCCTAAATCCCCATCACCCCATTTACAGTCCTAGCCCCCCCCATAGCCCATTCCATTCCAAGCCCCAGTCCCCATCAGCTATTTGCAGTTCAAGTCCCCCCTTCCACTCAGCCCATTTCCAGTACTAGCAACCCCCCAGCCCATTACCAGTCCTAGCCCCCCATAGCCCATTACCAGTCCTAACCCCCATCAGCCCATTACCAGTCTTAGCCTCCTCCATCACCCTATTCCCAGTCCTAACCCCCATCACCCTCTTTCTAGTCCTAGCCCCCCCATAGCTCATTACCAGTCCTAACCCCCCCCCATAGCCCATTACCAGTCCAGTCCTAACCCCTCCATCACCCTAGTTCCAGTCCTAGGCCCCTCCCCCCCAATAGCCCATTACCAGTCCTAACCCCCCTCCCCCCATCAGCCCAGGGAAGCCTTAAAAGAAAAAAGAAACTTGCTGCTGCCGCTGCCACCATGGCAGCGGCAGAATGAAGTGTCTCCGGCGATCAAGTGTCTCCTGTGGGGCCCCCCACCTCCGGCTGGCCGGCAGAGCCCATCTCAATCACTCTCCTTGGCGCGGCTTTCAGAGCCGCGAAGGGAGAGTTTCCCTCTCGTGGTTCTGTTAAGCCTGCCGGGGCTGATGGGAAAATTCCCATCAGCCCCAGCGAGCTTAACAAACAGAGCCTCGAGGAGAGGGACACAACTTGTTTAATAAAACCAAGTCAGAGTCAGAGACCCATGTTTCAGTGATGCATAAAATGTCTAGGTTATCTTCTTTGATTAAGTAGGCTAGGGTCTGGATTTTATTCTGGGCAGAGCATGCGTTGGTGAGAACACATTTTAGACATTGTGTCACTTTGCTTTGATTATGAGATCCTGTGTCATTGCTTGCAAGATGTGGGATCTTTATTAATGAACAACTCCTTTTCAGAGACTGTGAATATATCTGTTGTGTAAGGGTTCCATCTAGTGGATGTCTGCAGTTGTGAATTATAGGGATTTGGTTGTGGTGGCTTAGGGGTATGTTTACTAAACTGCGTTAGTGCAAATCGCGTTAGGAGCCGCGTTAGTGAAAGGAAAGCCAAAAAAGGACATGGGCGGGACATTGTAACGACTAACGCGCGTTCCAAAAACTAATGAGCGTTACGGGGCGCCGTGGCGCGTTACTGCGCGTTAATCATATGAAGGCGTACAGACACAAATCATTGAAACAGAGCTGTAGCACAATGGTTAGTGTACTCACCGCTGTTACAGGCAGCATGGGTTCGAGTCCCCAGTGTGCCTAACGCAGAATGCTGTCCCAGGCAGTACCCTGTACATTACATAGGGAATGAGGAGGCATGTTTTTCTTTATGTTCAGTAGTTGTTAGTGAAACACTCTCGCAGTGCGCATAGCCATGTACGTTGGTACGTGCGTGGCTGCGTGCGTTGTTACGGGCGTAGCCCCGTGCGTAGGTATGTGCAGTGGTACGTGCGTACAATCGTGCGTGGGCATGTGTGTTTTTACCAGCGTGGGCACCTTATAGTACAGACACTTTAGGGTGTCTTGCACCTATGCACTATGCTAACAGATGTACGTGTGATGGCCTATGGTTTATCAGAGCCTGAGAGCAGGCGCTGGATCTTCCCAGGGTTGGATTGTGCCAGTCACACCCATGATGCACTGCACATGCAAATCAGCTGTCCACAGATACACACCATGGGGAATGCACCTCCACAGCACCTCGGCCTGGTAGGGGGAAGTGGCCATGTGCACCCCCACAGCACCTCGGCCTGGTAGGGGGTACTGACCATGTGTTGTACTGGCACAGAGTAGCTACACACCGTCACATTGTGCGGGTACTGTGCTCACCCTGAGGGTGCAGTGAGGCGCCCAGCACCAGGTCCACAGCAGTGTCCATGGCTGAAAGAAGCCATGGCACAGGTCCACAGCAGTGTTAATGTGCAAGATAGGTAGTTTCTGCACAAACACCTTGCAGTCAGGTGGCCCATGTAACCCCCCCCGGGGTGGCAAACAGGGTCTCCCAACAATAGATCCACCTTCTACCTCCCTGCAAAGGTGGCAGTAGAGAGGAACATCAACCCCAGTTCTGATGAGGAACAGACACCCCACAGGGCAGGCACCACAGCTCTGTACACAGACAGACATCATGCCTGGATATGGTAAGCTGCACCCCACCACTATCTGATTATACTCCTGCAGCAAGCCATCAGCCACTGCACCCTGCAAGCCACTCCATCAAGACACATACCAGCTGCAAACAGTCTGCTAGTTAGTCCATAATGCATGTGCCCAGTGGAGATGCATGCACCCAGAACTGGGATGTCAGCATACACAGCAAGCAGATAAATCAGTGACTGGGCCCCAAAAGGAAACCCATATCTATCACATGAGAGAAATACTATATAGCACTATGGGGGTGCCTAGCCATACTGTGGGCACTGCACAGTCAGGGTGAGAGCAGGACATACTGAGGTCACCCTGTCTGTGTAGGTGGTGGCCGGGCACTAAAATGTGCCTGTCACTGCCCTATGCCCTGTGCAGATGCACCCTGGCCAGGTCACCCTGTCCGGCCTATACCCATGGTACCTTGCTCCTCATTATGCACATTGGCAGCTCAATACTGGCAACATTGCTGGCAGTGTGGGCTGTGGAAGGTGTTTGCAGCCACCACACACTGGATAGACAGACAGACACCCCCACACCTATGCCAGAATTGTGCAACTATAGAGGTGTTCAGCAGCCATACCCACCACACCAGTCCTGGGCACATTTCAGGCATGGATATTGTACGCAAGACTGTTGGGGGTCACTCCCCATGGTGGTACGCACTGTCAGAGACCAGACCTGCAGCACACACCACAGACAGCAGAATGATTGTTATGATGGAGCTCACTGAGCAAACTGTGCTTAATGTAGGAATTGATATCTGCCAGTTATCACAGGAAACGTTTGATAGCTGTGTACCATATACCCAGGTGTAGGGTGGCATTGCTAAGGTATGCAACTGCTAGTATTGGGAGATACAGGCAGGGCCCAATGTCCTGCTTCTCCAGGAGGCATTGGCCAATGGGGCCTGTGGGTGTGTCTGGCCCTGTTGGCTGCTGCCTGCTGCTTTATGGCAGAGTTCCCCAACTCCAGTCCTGGTGTTCCAAACCTGTTCGGGTTTTCATGCTGTCCCTCATAAATATGCATGAGCTACATCTGCATACCATGGGGTTGGTGCATAGATATGCAGCACAGGCATCTTTATTAGAGGCAGCATGGAACCTGAATGTTGTGGGACCCTCCAGGACTGCAATTGCGAGACTCTGCTCTGGGTAATGCGCCTGTTTCTGGTGTCTGTGTTTGGTGTGGTATAATATAGGCGTATTAACCATGCGTATGTTCTCTGCAATAAAGGGGTGTCTTTGCTATCACTGTTTAGTGGTGGGTAAAACTATGGGGACTGGGTTGGCAGGAGCCCCAGCTGGGATTTGAACCTGTGACCCTCTGGTCTTACAGGCACTGGCTGTGTCTGTTGTACCACACTGTGGCCACAGAGATGGTGCAGTCCCTGGAGTTAGTTAAAGCGGCCTGACGAGTCAGAAACCCTGCTCTGCACAGGTTTACTGTGGGCTCATTTACCTTGTATGGAGACAAAGGTGCACATAAACCTCAATACAGAGCTCAAAAAAAGGGGCAAACACCCATAACCAAGCTGGGCAACAATGATATCATTGGGCAACATTACACACCACTCCCAGGAAAGCTCCATCACAATGAAATGATCTTTGAAAGGGTCTACGGAGCGTAGACCCTTCCAAACATCATTTCTTTCTTTGGTGCTTTCCAGGGAGTGTTGTTCATTGTTGCCCATTGCTATCACTGTTGCCCAGCTGAATTGTGCTTTTTACATTGTTTCTTGTGGTCATTCTTAAGGTTTTATGTGAACTTTTGGTCTTTGCACATGTATCACACTGCTCACGTTTTGTAGGTTTCCGCGGTTTTGCTGTACATTGCTGACGGAAATGGTTTCTCTTCCCTTTAATATGCCTTTAACGACAGGTTTTCATTCGCGTTGGAATTGAGCTCAGAAATTCAGCGCGTTAGTATGAGGGGAGCCTCTCCCCACCCACTCTCCGCCCATTGACCCCTTCTCTCCGCCCACTCTCCACCTTCTGCACTGTTTTAACGCGCCGCGGAGCTTTACGATCGTTAACTACGGTTAACGCGCGTAGTATGACGTTAACGGCCGTTGGCGCGTGATTACGCGCATTATACTACACTTACGGTCGTTAACGTCATACAACGCGCGTTATTCACGTTTACCGCACTTTAGTAAACATCCCCCTTAGTCTTGCTGCCTCTGTTAGGAGGGTAGTTATCAGGAGCAGTAGCAGGAAATGTAAGAAGTAGATAGCATACCTCTGCCTTGTTACTTCCATGTTTGTGCAGTGTGACATGTTTTCTCAGTTGCTCCTCGTGGCGAAGTGGTCTTTATGGGGTGTTGAGATCTGAGTGGTGAGAGAGTACAATTCTCTGTTTTCTAAGCATTGTGGCTTCGGTATTCTAATGGCCATACTAAGGGTCACACCTAAGGGCTCTTTGGCGTCATCCTTAGGTGCAGGCCTGCCAGCAGTGGACACGCCTCTAGCGCAGTCCTTTAAATCACCTAGGTCCAGCAGTGATGATTCGAGTGGGCGGAGAGAGATGCCGCGTGGAGCCGGCTTAACTTCCTGCCTTCTGATCTGGGTTTGCAGCTTTTGTGGAAGTGGTGGGGCTGCATCCCTGAGCCCCCAATGTGCAGGACGTAAGAGGGCTTCACAACTGTAGCGCAGTCCTTTAAATCACCCGGGGCCATCAATGATAATTTGAGCAGGCAGAGAGAGATGCCGCGTGGAGCCGGCTTAACTGCCTGCCTTCCAATCTCTATTTGCAGCTGCTGTGGAAATGGTGGGGATTGCATTCCTGAGTCCCCAATGTGCAGGAAGTAGGAGGGTTTCGTGGCTGTAGCACAGTCCTTTAAATCATCTGGGGCTGGAAGCAGGGCCGGCCCGTCCATTGAGCGAGAATGTTTTTTGCACAGGGCCCTGCGTTTCAGGGGGCCCCGCGCAAAGAACATTCCGCTTTAAAAGTAGAATTTTAAAAAAAAAAAAAAAAGCTCGCTGCTGCCGCTGCCGCGGCGGTAGCAACAATATTGAATGTCCCGTGGGGCCCCCCCCCTGCCCGGCAGATCCCTGCCTGCTTGCCTGCCTGCTTCAGTCAGTTCTTCTCCGCTTCGGCTTTCAGAGCCGCGAAGGGAGAGCTTCTCCCTCACGACTCTGTTAAGCTCGCCGGGGCAGCTGGGAAATTTCCCATAAGCCCCAGCGGGCTTAACAGAGTCACGAGGGAGAAGCTCTCCTTTCGCGGCTCTGAAAGCCGAAGCGGAGAAGAACTGAATGAAGCAGGCAGGCAAGCAGGAAGGGATCTGCCGGGCAGGGGGGGGGGGCCCCGCGGGACATTCGATATTGCTGCTACCGCCGCGGCAGCGGCAGCAGCCAGCTTGTTTTTAAAGTTTTAATTTTCCCGGGGGGGGGGGGGGAAGTTGGAATTGTTGGGGGGGGGGGGGGGGAGTAGGACTTGTGGTGGGGGGGGATGGGCTGGGCGGGGGGGAGTAGGACTTGAGGTGGGCTGATGTGGTTAGGACTGTGATGTGCTGTGGGCTGATGGGGGGGGGGTTAGGACTGGAAATGGGCTGATGGGGGGGTTAGGACTTGAGGTGGGCTGATGGGGTTAGGACTGGTAATGTGCTGTGGGCTGATGGGGGGTTAGGACTGGTAATGGGCTATGGGGGGGGGGCTAGGACTGGTAATGGGCTATGGGGGCGCTAGGACTGGTAATGGGCTATGGGGGGGCTAGGACTGGTAATGGGCTATGGGGGGGCTAGGACTAGAAATGGGCTGATGGGGGGTTAGGACTTGAGGTGGGCTGATGGGGTTAGGACTGGTAATGTGCTATGGGCTGATTGGGGGGGGTTAGGACTGGTAAAGTGCTGTGGACTGATGGGGGGGTTAGGACTGGAAATGGGCTGATGGGGGGTTAGGACTTGAGGTGTGCTGATGGGGTTAGGACTGATAATGTGCTGTGGGCTGATGGGGGGGTTAGGACTGGTAATGGGCTATGGGGGGGCTAGCACTGGAAATGGGCTGATGGGGGGGTTAGGACTTGAGGTGGGCTGATGGGGTTAGGACTGGTAATGTGCTATGGGCTGATGGGGGGTTAGGGCTGGTAATGGGTTGGGGGGGTTGCTAGGACTGGAAATGGGCTGAGTGGAAGGGGAGGTTTGAACTGCAAATAGCTGATGGGGAGGGGGCCTTGGAATGGAAATGGGCTGAGTGGAAGGGGGACTTGATCTGCAAATAGCTGATGGGGAGGGGGCTTGGAATGGAAATGGGCTGTGAGAGAAGGGAGCTAGGACTGGAAATGGGCTGAGTGGGGGGGGGGAGCTAGGACAGGAAATGGGCTGATGGAGGGGCTAGGATAGGACTGAAAATGGGCTGTTGGTGAGAGCTAAGATTGGAAATGGGCTGTGGTGGGGGGGCTTGCATTGAAATGGACTCATGGAGGGGCTAGAACTGGAAGTAGGCTAATAGGTGGCTTGGATTGAAATGGGCTGAGTGGAGGGGAGCTAGGATTTGACATGGGCTGATGATGGGGCTAGAAAAGGACTAGAAATGGGCTGATGGGGGGCTGGGATTGGAAATGAGCTGATGGAGGGACTCAGATAGGACTGGAAATGGATAGGGGAGCTAGGACTGGAAATGGGCTGATGGGGGGCTAGGACTGGAAATGGGCTGATGCGGGGACTAGAAGGGAGTGGATGCTGGGTGGGGCTGGAACTAGAAGGGAGCTGATTTTGGGGAGGATTAGAATGGGATGGGGCTCTGAGAGTGAAATGGAACGGGGAAAAATATTTTGTGTGGGAGGGAAGAAAAATCTACAATTGGCCGGGTATTAGGAGAGTATGTGGGGATTAAGGATGGAGGGGTAAAATTTGAGTGGATGAAATAGGAATGAGGAAAGAGCAAAAGGAGAAAGATTAGTATGTTAAAGCAGATGTAGAGAGAGAATGGAAAAAAAACTAGAAGAAAGGACAGATGGACAGCAGATGATGGAGAGTTAACAGAAGACACGAAGAAACCAGAAGAAAGTGGCTGGAGCAATTGCAACTGAAAAAAAAAATGCACAAAAGGTAGAAAAATATCTCTTTATTTTGAATTTATTAACTGGAATATGTCAGCTCTGGGAAATGTGCACCATTAACGTCTATGCTTTGTTTAGTGCAAGAGGAAATTAATTTATAGTTGTATTTCTACAGTGTTGCTGTACATTCTAAGTTGGCTTTTGGGGTTCCCATTTTAATTATTATCTTCCTGTTTCTAAATTGTGATTTCTTGTTTGGTGATGGTCTATATTCTGCATGTGTAACTGAGCTGAGGTATTCTGTTTATGTAATTCCTATTTGACATTGCCACTTGTTCTCTTTCCCCAGTAGGTCATGTATTGTTATTCTATGAAATGTATTGGTTTAATATTTGCAGTGTTGCCTTTTGATAGGTAGGGTCTGGTGCTTTGTGAGTCCTGGTAGTGCTGTTATGATACGGCGGGTTTCCTATGGGTTCTAAATGACCAACAGACTTAGAGAAACATTCACACATACATATTTTTATTGGAACTCACACCTTGAAGGACAATCCTTCTCGTGGCGTGCTGTTCCCTTTTATTCTTTATATAGGGACGCAACCCTAGCATGCGTTCAAAGGGGATATCTACCCCTCAACATCAACCAGTTAACATTCTTTCATTCAGGAAAAACCCTCTTAGAAGCCACTTATCTGAACGGAGACTTTCCACAGTTCATAGGCAACTCGGCGTCTTCCCCAGCTCATAGATAGACTCAACGTCCACTCCTGATGGTAAATGGAGAAGTCCCTTTATCAGCCACCGATACCGGGTAAAACCCAACACCTCCAAATCAATGTAACCAACAGGGAAGGTCATCCGTTATGACTTCTGAGACTTATTCAAGTAGCAACCATACGAGAGTCTCCCCTCATTTTCTGTCATTTTCAGACTCTCGTATGGTTGCTACTTGAATAGAGTCTATCTATGAGCTGGGGAAGACGCCGAGTTGCCTATGAACTGTGGAAAGTCTCCGTTCAGATAAGTGGCTTCTAAGAGGGATTTTCCTGAATGAAAGAATGTTAACTGGTTGATGTTGAGGGATAGATATCCCCTTTGAACGCATGTTAGGGTTGCGTCCCTATATAAAGAATAAAAGGGAACAGCACGCCACGAGAAGGATGGTCCTTCAAAGTGTGAGTTCCAACAAAAATATGTATGTGTGA
Source organism: Ichthyophis bannanicus (assembly GCA_033557465.1). Taxonomy (NCBI): domain Eukaryota; kingdom Metazoa; phylum Chordata; class Amphibia; order Gymnophiona; family Ichthyophiidae; genus Ichthyophis; species Ichthyophis bannanicus. The sequence goes on along the minus strand of CM066047.1, from coordinate 110,660,936 downwards.
ATGTTTCTCTAAGTCTGTTGGTTATATATGTGGGAGACATACGAGATTCAGGATTTAGAATGGGTTCTAAATGGGCAGTGTTTGTAGTAGTTCCTAATGTGCCTGACGGTTGGCACTGGATTATAGTAATGTAGAAATCTTTTAGTCTTTCTTTATCCATACACTCATTAAGAGGCATGTTTACTAAAAGTTAGTGTATGGTAACATTATGCAAATATTTATGCAAATGAGGCTCCTTATGCAAATGAGGCCCCGCACAGAGTCTCTGCACATGGCCCCGCACCCCCCTTGGGCCGCCCCTGGCTGGAAGTGATGATTCGAGGAAGCGGGGAGAGATGCCGTGTGCAGCCAGCTTATCTCCTTGCCTTCCAATCTGTTGTTCGCAGCTGCTGTGGAAGGGGCGGGGATCGCATCCATGAGCCCCCGATGTGCAGAAAAGTTCCTTTAAAAAATTGCCCCCAAAAAAGTAGCTTCAGACATTTGTATCTGCTTTGAAAATGGTGCAAATAGCCCACCAAATTTTATATGCATGGTGTATATTTTATTACATATGCATATAAGTCCAAGCTCTGCCCCAGGAATGCATATAATCATTCTGCGTAAAAGTTTTTCATGTACCATCCAGGCAATTTTATAAACATCGATTTCTTCATGTAAAATGCTATTTTACAAATAGAAATGGCTTTTATAACATTTTGGGCAGTCATTGCACTATTCTTCCAAGTGAGAAGTACTGTGCATACTTTCACTTTTGAAACTGCCTAAGGGAAAAAAGTACGCCTATTGTACAGGTACGCGCCAGTTTGTACTGCACACATTTTTAGGCACCATCTAATTTTATAAGAGCCCATTAATGAGCATTAATTGGTATTTTACATGCAACAGGCTCTATTCTGAGAAAGACGTGTAGGGCGGCTGTATACATCTAAAATGTACATGTCCGAAACATAGACACGATTCCCTGCTCACAAGGTTAGACATGCAGCCGCACGACAGAATACGTAGTTGTACATCTAGCCACTAAATGTGCAACTCATGAAGAGCGGCGCCCCGTTTACGTGCAAGTAACACATGTAACCACGGGTATGTAGTTCTGAAAATGTGTCCACCTGCACAGTTGTCCATGTGCAACAGGAAACAGGATACAGTAAGTTCCCCCTCCCCCCCCTCCCTGCCACTGCCAGACCCTTGGAAAATGGCCACTAGGCAAGTAAACTTTTCAGAGGCAGAGACCCACCTGCTCCCCACAGGCCACCGAAGGCCAACCCTAGCTGCAGCACGCAGGGGCTGGGAAAGGATTCAGACTACCCTGGCGCAGTAAGTAGGGCAAAGCAGGAAAGGGAGGAGGCAGGGGAAATGCATGTGCTGGGAAAAAACAGTGCAAAGAGTCAGGAAGTAGTTGCAAAGTGAAAGGGCAAAAGGAGCAGAGGCTAAACTGGACCCACCACACAACCAAATGACAATAAGCACACAAAACAGGGCCCGCGCAGGAAACAGGCAAACAGAAACACAATGGCTAAGAGGAATGCAAGGTGGAAAAAATGCAGAATGGACAAAAGGGAAAGCACATATGGAAATGAAACCTGAACACAGTGAAAAAAAAACTACTGTGTGTAACAGTGCAGCAACATGGCCCAAACATAGAGACAGGGTGCTAGTAAAGACAACTACCCAAACAAAAATAACTTATGTAATATAAAACCGGACATTTAAACTCATTAGTATAGTACAAAACTCTTAAGAGATTCCAGCACCTCTCCCTTCACAAAGTTTTCAAGCAGAGGAGAAAAGACCTCAGTAAAGCTATTTCTCCCTCTATGCAGCAAGAAGACGACCTGCCTGAAGGGGATGTGCCCTAACACAACATCAGAGGTCTATAAAACCCCTCCTTTTCCTTAAATCACTTTCATTAAAAGCGTAGTTACTCACTTGTAACAGGTGTTCTCCAGGGACAGCAGGAATCAGTCCTCACTTATGGGTGACGTCGGCACCGACGGAGACCGCGCAGAGCAATTCCCCAACTTTCAAAGAAAGCCTTTGGGATTGATACCACGCATACATGGTCCTCTTCCCGTCCAAGGGTGCCATCTTGCTCAGTCAGGTCCCTTAGCTCAAGCCCTATCAAGCAGATGGCAAGGGAAGGACAAAAATTCAGCAACTCATCAGGGGAGGTGGGAGGGTAGTGAGGACTGATTCCTGTGTCCCTGGAGAACACCTGTTACAGGAGAGTAACTATGCTTTCTCCAGGAACAAGCAGGAAGTCAGTCCTCACTTATGGGACTCTAAAGCTACAGTCTACTGAGCCCGTAACCAAAAAATGCCTCGCGAGGCCATAAGCAGAAGCCGAAGCCCGAAAGAGCCAGAGTCCTCGGGCGAAGTCCTCGGTAGCCGTGAAGAAGGGTCGGAGGGCAGGAGTTGCTTATACCCCGAACAGGCTATGGAGTACAGCCTGGCCGAAGGCGCTGTCCCGGTGGGACTCCCTCTCCAGGCAGTAGTGGCAGCGAAGGTGTTCATGGAATACCAGGTCACCACCCGGCAGATGTCCATCAGGGGCACGAAGCGCAGCGAGGCCACCAACGCTGCTTTGGCTCGGACCCCATGTGTGGTGACTCGATGATCCAGGGGAATGCCCGCCTTCGCATGGGCGAAAGCAATGCAGTCTGCCACCCTAATTGAGAGGATGCGCTGGTGACTGCTTGCCCCAGTCTATTGAGATCGTAGGTCACGAAAAGCCTGTCAGACTTTGAGTCTGGGTACGCTACAAATAAAAGGTGAGGGCCCATTTGCAGTCAAGGGTGTGGAGAGCCGTCGATGCCTGGTCGGCGTGGGGCCTTGGGAAGAAAGTCGGCAGCACTATCTCTTGGTTGAGATGGAAGTCCGAAATGACCTTAGGCAGGAATTTACTGTAGGGTGGGTACGGAGGACCACCTTGTTCCGGTAAAACCTGGTGTAAGGGGTGCCAGCCATGAGAGCCTGGAGCTCACTGACTCAGTGGGCCGAGGTCAGCAGCACCAGGAAGGCTACCATTCAGGTCAGGTGCCGGAGCGAACACGTCACCATCGGCTCAAAGGGTGGACGGGTGAGCTGCGTGAGCACCACTTTTAAGTCCCATTCCACCGGAGGAGGACAGATGGGTGACTTGGATAGCAGAAGACCCCGCATGAAGTGGGAGACTAACGGCTGCCCCGAGAGGAGTTTTCCCTCAATAGGTAGATGATTAGCCAAGATGGCACTTAAATGAACTCTGACAGAGTTCAACTTCAGCCCTTCCCTTGATAGGTGGAGGAGGTACTGGAGAACCTACTGAACAGGGCATGAGAAGGGGTCGATCTGGTGTTCTGAGCACCAGACTGAGAAGTGTTTCCAGTTAAAGGTGTAAGCCCGCCTAGTGGAGTCCCTCCTCAAGGCGAGGAAGATTTCCTTGATCTCCTCCGGAAGGGCCAGAGAGGCTAGGGAGACCCGTTCAGCCACCAGGCTGCGAGGGATAGGGAGGTTAGGTTTGGGTGCAGCACCTGACCCTCCTCCTGCGTTAGCAGACCCCTGGCAGAGCCTAGGGGTACCAGAGGCTCCATCGACAGCCAGAGCAGGAGCAGGAACCAGGGCTACCAAGGCCACAAAGGAGCCATGAGAATCAATGATGCCCCATCCCGTTGAGCCTTGAACAGAGTCCTCGCAATGAGGGGGAAAGGAGGGCATGCATAGAGAAGAATGGATAACCAGTCCAGGAGAAATATATCAGGGCCCTCCCTGCTCGGGTGTGCAAAAGCAGGGGAGCGGCATGTTCTGGGGGCTGACGAGGAGGTCTATTGCAGGAGTCCCCCAGCAGAGAAACAGCCAGCCTGCTACTCTGGGATCCAGCCGCCATTCGTGGGGGTGAAGGATTCTACTGAGTCTATCCGCCAAACCATTCTCCTGACCTGGGAGGTACGTCGCCCTGAGGGACATCCTCTGTCGGGCAGTGAAAGAAAAGACAAGGACCGCTTCCCGGCAGAGGGAGTGCGATCCCATGCCCCCCTCCTTGTTGATGTAGAACATCGTTACATGGTTGTCGGTTTGTACTAGAGCCGACTTCCCGCTGAGGTGTTCCTCGAAGGCCCTCAGGGCTCACTGAATGGCTTGGAGTTCAAACAGGTTTATCTACTGCTTAGACTCCTCGGGTGACCATTGCCCCTGCATGCAGAGAGGTCCACAATGGGCTCCCCACCCTAACAGGGAAGTGTTCGTTGTCAGCACCCCATCATGCTGTGGGGCTTATAAGGACAATCTCCGCAGGAGGGTACGGGGGTCTTGCCACCAGCTCAGGGACAAGCAGAGGTTGGGAAGAACCTTGACAGGGTCCCTGAGGTGTCCGAGGGACTGGCTCCATTGGGCACTGAGACACCACTGAGCCACTCACTTGTGCAGGTGGGTGTGAGGAACCACATGTACGGTCGAGGCCATGTAGCCCAGGAGACATAGCCTGGATCGAGTGGTGACCCAGTGAGCGCTTTGGATGTGAGCCGCCAGAGCTCGGAGCGATCCACCGGCAAGAAGGCGATTGCCCGCTGAGTATCGAGGCATGCCCTGATGAACTCGAGAGCCTGCACCGGCTCGAGGTGAGACTTCAGGTAGTTGACCAAAAACCCCAAGCTCTCCAAGAGGAGGACAGTGCACGACATCACTCGCCGAGCCTCCTCGGCCGAGGAGCCCATATTGAGCCAGTCATCGAGGTAGAGAAAGACCGGCACGACCTGGCGCCAAAGGTATGTGGTGACCTGAGGCACTTTGTGAAGACCCGTGGGGCAGACGCAAGGCTGAAGGGGAGCACCCTGTACTGGAAGTGCTCTCCCTGCACCCTGAAACGCAGATACTGCCTGTGTTGGGTTGGATTAAGATGTGGGCAGCTCTTCCCCTGCTTTCCCTTTCCCTCACCCTTCTAAACTGCCATTCCCTTCGCACCAAGTCCCACCTTATCCATGACCTCCTTACTTAGCACTCCCTGGATGTCCTCTTCCTCATAGAGTCTTGGCTCCAGGAGGGCGAGGACCTCATCGCTGCCTTCCCCCCGGCTATTCTACTCTCCATACTCCCCTCTGCTATCACAGCGGCGGGGATGTGGCAGTCATCTATCGCTCCAACCTCCCTTTTTCTGCTGCCACTCCTCCTCCTTTCTATCCTGAGTCTCTCCTTCTCCGTTTCGGCTCCTCACCCCACCTCCTTTCTCCTTTTCTATGCTCCCCCCTCTCTCCGCCCGACTTCTGGGAAGGTCTGCTAGCCTCCCTCTCTGAGGCTTCTCTTCTGTCCCCACAACTCATCATCCTCGGCGACTTCAATGTCCATTTTGATTCCCCTTCGCGTCAGAAGGACAAGGCTCTGCTATCCCTGCTAGAGGACCTCTCTTTCGTCCAGCATGTTATCTGCCCCATGCACACTGCTGGCCACACCCTGGATCTTGTCCTCACCCCTTCAGTGTCTTCTCTTGTACCGGCACAGATCTCTTCTGTACCACTGCCCTGGTCAGACCACTTTTGCCTTTCTTTCTCACTGTCCTTTCCATCCCCGCAGTGCCCATCACACCGCCCTCCTCCTCTTCCTCCCAGGCTCCAACACCGCATCACCCCATTGACTCTTCAGCACTTCCCTCCAGCTGATTCCCTCTTTCCTTCATCTTTTTCCTCCCTTCCTGTGGATGAACAAGCCAATCTTTGGTCATCCAATCTTACTGCTGCCCTGGATCGTCTTGCTCCCCCCCGTTCTCTTCCCTCTTCCCAACCCTCCTCCCATCACCCCTGGTTTCACCCTGGTCTTTATCTCCAGCACACTCACCTCCACCGTGCCGAATGGGTCTGGCGCAAGCATCCCACTCCTCACTCTCTTGCCTCTTTCCGCACTTCTCAACTGCTCTACCGCTCGATGATCACTGAAACCAAATGCTCCTATTACTTTGACCGTACTTCCTCTTCCTCCAGCTCCTCTAGACAACTTTACCAGATCCTTTGTTCTGCCACCGCACTGTCCGCTCCCTCCACGACTCTTTCTTCTTCCCCTGATGCGCCCAATCCCAACTGCCTTGCTTCCTTCTTCTCTAATAAGATTGAGACTCTTCACGCCACCTTCCCAGCCTGTCCCCCACCCCTTTCCCCTCTTTCCCCCATGCATCTGGAGTACTTTCCCCCTTCTCCCCACTCCCCCTCCTCTAATGGGGTTCATTGCCACACTTGGCATACATTCTGTCCTGTCACTGAGGCCGATCTCACTAGGTCTCTTGCCTCCTCTCACAAAACCACCTGCCCTCCTCGATCCCCTGCCCTCATCTTGGCTGTCTGACCCTTCCTTTGCATTGCTCCCCTCCATACTCCACTTACTCAATAATAGCCTCTTCTCTGGTGTCTTTCCCTCTGCCCGGAAGCATGCCCTCATTCACCCTCTCCTTAAGAAGCCCTCCCTTGACCCCTCTGTTCCTGCTAACTGGCGTCCCATGTCCAACCTCCCTTTTCTTTCCAAGATTTTCGAAAAGCTTGTTTTAATCCAGCTCTCTGCCCACCTTGATTCTACTCTCTCCCTCCACCCACGCCAGTCTGGTTTTCGCCCTGGCCACAGCACTGAAACCGTCCTCACCTCCCTCCTGAATGAAGTATACCAATCTCACAACCATGGTGACCTTTCCCTGGTGATTGCCCTGGATCTGTCCTCCGTTTTCGATATTGTTGACCATTGCACTTTCTTGCTCACTTGGCCGATCTTGGGATCCATGGCCCTGTTCTTTCTTGGTTTTGCTCATTCCTCTCTTCCAGCACCTTCTCAGTCCAGACCAGCTCAGCCACCTCTCCTCCCCTGGCACTCCATTGTGGGGTTCCCCAGGGTTCAATACTTGCCCCTCTACTTTTTAATATCTTTCTCGCCCCCTTGCACTCCTCGTTCAACAGTCTGGCAGCTCAGGCTATTTCTATGCAGACGACATCCTTTTCGTACACCACACCAGTTCTCTTGCCCCGATCTCTCTGCCCTCAACATCTGCCTTACCCGTGTCGCCTTAAACAGTAACTTTCTCCACGTCAACCTCTCAAAATCTGCTGCCCTGTGGTTCTCCTTCAGTTCCCCTCCTCCTACCTGTTCCCCTCTTTTCCTCTCCACACCTGTCCCCTTGGTTTCTTCCCTTCACTATCTCGGGGTCTCCCTCGACTCCTCCCTCTCTTTTCATCTTCACATTTCCACGCTCATCCGTCGCTCTTCCTTCTTCTTGTGTCAAATCCATGCCATCCACTCTTTTCTTCCCTCCTCTTCCATCACCTCTTTAGTCCTCTCACTTGTTATCTCTAGGTTAGACTACTGTAACACTGTTTTCGCCGGCCTCCCACAGTATCAGCTCTGTCGCCTACAGTTGGTCCAGAACACCTCCGCATGCTTGCTCACTCACTCCTCCTCTAGCGACCACGTTACCCCTCTCCTCCTCGGTTTGCACTGGCTACCACTTAACTTCCGCTTCACCTATAAACTTCTTATTCTCACTTATAAGGCACTTCATATCGGTACCCCCCGATATCTAGCAGATTCTATTTGCCTGCAACCCTCACCCCACCTTCTCCGTTCAGCACATGGTAATCGCCTCTTCCTTCCATCCCCCTCCCGGGCCCGCTCAGAGTCGACTAGCCGCTCTGTTTTCTTCTTCCTGGCTCCGGCCCTCTGGAACTCCCTTCCCCTTCCTCTGCACACAGAACTATCCTTTAGCCGTTTCAAGGGATTACTCAAGACACACCTTTTCCAACAAACATTCAACCTCCCAGATCCCGACGCCTCCCCCTTCCATTAGTTTCCTCTCCCGTCAGCTCCTTTGTCTCCTCGACTATCTTTGCTCTGTCCTGCACTCTCTCTCTTTCCTGTCCAACCATTGGTGTTCCTTTTCTTTTCTGTCTTCTCTGATGTTTTTATTGTACACCGCCCTGACGCATACGCTTGGGTAGTATATCAAGCAATATAATAAAGATAAAGATAAAAGAAAAAGATAAAGCATCCTTTAGATCTGAAGAGCATAGCCAGTCGCCCTGCCGGAGGAAGGGCAGCAGCACGCCAAGAGATAACATCTTGAATTTCTCCCGCACCAGGAACTTGTTTAGCTTGAGGAGGTCAAGGATGGGCCGCAGACCCCCCATCTTTTTTGGGATGAGGAAGTACCAGGAAAAGAAGCCCCGACCTCGAAGGTGGGGAGCGACCTTCTCGACTGCCCATTGGGCGAGGAGAGAATGAAATTCCTGCTGCAGCAGAAGCTGGTCTGCGGGGAGTCGAGGAGGCTCCGCCGGGGAAAAAGGAGGTGGAAGCCTGTCAAAATGAAGGCGATAGCCATGCCGGATGACTTGGAGGACCCAAGTGTCTGAGGTGATGGGAGCCCACGATGGAGTGAAGCGAGACAGGTGTCCCCCCATTGGCTGCTACATCACAGGAAGGTGAGGGGCTATGCCGACGGCGTCAAAATCCATGAGTGAGTTGAGGGGGAGCCAACATTTGGGCCTTCGGTCCCTTTGGCTTACGATGCCCCTGGCCAGACTTTCCCTGCGCCGGAGTGGTCGGTATGGGGGTAGATGGATACAGTGGATAACCCCGATACTGGAGACCCTTTCTAGGGAAGAAGGGCTTCTTGGTTGGCTGCTACTTCTGAGGCAGGGTAGACGTTTTGCGGGAGAGACGGGTCCTGGTGACAAACTCCGTCTCAATTTTCGCAGCCTTCTCCTCCATCGGCTTGTCAAAGAGCTGCTCACTGAGGCAGGGCACATCCAGGAGCTTCTCCTGCACCCATTGCTCCAAATCCAAGGATTGGAGCCATGCATGGTGGCGGGCCCCAATGCCGATGTCTCGAAGCCATCATAGGAGGCTCGAGAGAGGTACTTGGAGCAGTCGGTGACGGACTTTAATAGGGCGCAGAATCTATCGAGGGGCTCTCCTTCGAGGCCTGCAGAGAAACCCCCGAGTTCCTTAGCCAAATTGTGCAGGAACATACCAATGTAGAGTTGATATGCCTGGATGCGGCAGGAGAGCATGGAACCTTGTAGACCTTGCAGCCCAGGGCATCAAGGATTCTCAACTCTCGGCCGGTTGGTACCGACGAGTGCGACTTCGGGATCTTTTGCTTCCTCATGGCCGATTCCACCACCATCGAGGTGTGTGGGAGCTGGGTCTTTCGGAAGCCTGGCCCATGCTGCACCTTGAACATCGTGTCAAGGCGCTTGCTCACAATGGGGACCAAGGCTGGGGCCTCCCACATGTGGAGCAGCAGCCTAGATAGAATCGGCGATACAGGCACAGTGAGAGATTCCCTGGGCTGGGACTCATACTGAAGAATGTCAAGTTCTTCAGCACGAGGGTCTTCCTCAGCCTGGGTGACAAGGTTAAGGGCCTGTGCCATGTCCCGAATGAACACCAGGAAGGAGGTGTCTTCGGGTGGTGAGTGCCACTGGAATGGAAGTGGCAAGGGGTCCGATGGAAGATCCCAGTGGGTACGGGTTTCCGGGGAGGTGTCCCCATTGGACTCCCAGTAAGAGAAGTCAGTCAAGCAGTCCTAGCCGGGCAGGTCACCCTGTCCAATGGCCGGTTGCCCTTTATGATCTCGCCTCCGAGGGACAGGAGGGCAAGCAAGACCGACATCGAGGACCCTCACGAGGCCTGTGGCTCTCAGGGGTTTCCTGGATGGATTTGGGTGTCCCACGCAAGGGTCCCACAGTCTCTGGGTGAGAGTCAGCAAAGCTGGCCATGAGTGCCTGCTGGGAAACAATGAACGCAAGAACACTGCGTTCCAGTGCCAGCATGCGGGACTCCCATGTGGGTGTGGAACCCTGAGACACCGATACCGTGGCCACAGGATCAGGCATCGAGGAGGAGAGGGGGTCCTCATCGGGATGTCCCTGAGGAGACTGGGCGCCTTTGCCGGAGGCCTCTGCTTCCATGTGGGGTACCTTGCAGGGTCGCTCCTTGTCTGACTCTTGGGAACGCCAAAGGGGGCTAAGCGACTGGGTGCGGGAGCACTCACGCTTGTCGGGAGCCACGGACAGTGACTTCGAGGCCTTATTCTTTTTGCGCCGCTCCACCTTGGGGGACCCCCTGGTTGGAGTGCCGCTGAGAGCACGGGTCCACAGGGGGACAGCCCACCAGAGGAGAGATGACTGAGGGCGCCACTGGGGACTCCGAGGCAGCCTTTCGGAAAATGTCTTCAGACTTCTGCTTACGACTGAGCAGGGCCTTAGAGGAAATTTTCTTGCAGAGTGAACTGCAGAGTGAACAGAGCTCTGGGTCATGGTTGGCTCCCAGGCACCTCAGACAACAGTCATGAATGTTCCTAGAGCATCTATCGCATTTTTTGAATCCGGTGGCCATGGGGGGAAAAATGGCCCCTGCGAGGTCAAAGACCCACGCGGCCAGCGTTTAGAGAAGAAAAAAGGGCGCAAAGCCCGTAACGAAAAGATAAGAAAAGAGTATTCCTGATAGCTCTAAAAGTAGAGCATGGGAAGGATGGGTAGAGGACCGATGCAACCGGAAAATAGAGAAGCCTGTTAAGGCAAAAACCAAAACTTTTTCAGAGGGACGAGGACGTGCGTCCGAAGGGCTCTGTGGAAAAAGGGAGACTGAGCAAGATGGCACCCTTGAGCGGGAAGAGGACCACGCATGCGTGGTAGCAATCCCAAAGGCTTTCTTTAAAAGCTGGGGAATTGCTCCGCGCGGGCTCCGTCGGTGCCGACGTCACCCATAAGCAAGGACTGACTTCCTGCTTGTTCCTGGAGAATCCTATTTATTACATTACAAAATATTGAAACCCTGAAAAGGCACAAATTCTAACTTCACTTAAACATCTTAATACACAGGCTCAGATACACATATTCTGCAGCAGTAAAATCAAATGAACTGCATAGGCGCTATCCTGCTGAGCGAGCATTCCACCATCATCTGAAACAAAATACAGTAGAGCTCAGCCAGACACACACTTTCAACAACAACCCAGCCCGCCCCTTTATACTTAGCTTTCAAGCTGAAGATCAAAATCCAGAGCTGCGGGGTGTCTCCAAATGATGTATTAACCTGGAAAGCCTCTCCTGAGGGCAAATCACTCTTCCTTCACCCTACGAAGATCTCCATTTCACGGGAACTCCGCTTCATCGGGGGTATGGCTTACTATGCACACAACACATGGCTGACCTAGACCTCCCCCCACTACCAACCACCACATCAGTCCCCTGAGGGAACCCTGTGCCTGCCCCTTGCCCCATGAAGTCTGACACTGTCCACAACAGCACCACCTCCAAAGGAAAACTGCCCCATGCAGCCACCACTGTGTCCACAAAGAAACAGTCCTGCAGATGATGTCTGAGTATAAACCCACCACCCTCATCCCATGACACTATGCAGCACAGCATAAAGATAGATGTCCTTCTGTGTTGTTACAATACAGTGCTATTTTGGCCTGCATAGGCTGTTATTCCACATTTTAGCAGGTCTAACCTAGACGTCTAGGTTGTGCGTACACGTTTTCGTTGGAATACGGTTTAGATGTTTAAGCGGCTCGACACACCCATGCTTCTCACCTCTATGCCCCTGTCCAGTTTACCCATTTTTCTCGTCTGTATGTGTAAAATGTTTTGTTGTCAGAATCATGACTAGACATTTACGTGCCAAAAACATCCAGCTTAGACATGTAGACAGCTTATTTGTGGTTCAAAATAACCCCCCAAATGGTTTATAAAATTACCATCCACATACATGCACCTCGAAGTAATTTCATAGGAACCGATATTCGAAAGGCATTTACATGGTTTACAGCCCAGAAACCATGCAAATGCCTTAAATTGGGATAGTCAATGGCAATTACACGGTTAGTGCCACTGAATATTTTTAGTTAATGTTTTTTTTTAATACCGCTTTATCATTCAGTCAAAGCAGTATGTATTGTAACTTAAACTTGGTAATGTACCAATAGGGACATTGATACTTGGATTTTTCTGAATATCCCCCTCTAACTCCCTACACGCCCCGATGTTATCCAGTGAGCATCGGGGCATGTCGGGAGCGTTCTGGGATGGAGCGGAGGCGGCGACAAGCGGTAACCGGTTAGCAGCGATATTATATGCTGTCCAGTTAGCGATCTGTGCTGAAAAGATAGGCGAAGAAAACGCTCACCTATTTTTCAATGCAGAAGCTAACCGGGTTGCATGCGATATCGCTGCAGCCCAGTTACCTAATGCGGCTTTCAGCATCTGCAGCGATCCATGGACATTCAATGCTCCTGGCATATTCAGTGATCTCGGCATTGAATATCCGAGGTTAAGGGTCGACGGGCAGGGCTATGCACCATAGCGGCGCATAGCTGTCCAGAAGAATATCGGGCTCAAACAAATTAGCACATGCTTTGCACCTGTTATTTATATACTATAGTTGGATGTGTACTTTTGAAAAGTAAATGCAAGCACTCTATTTTTCTCTGTAAACATGGCCTACCTTCCAGGAGTGGCATCTTGGAATCTGGTTAACAGAATGTGAATTGCGGAAGCCCACACATGGTTTTAATGGTCAGAGCAGGGTAATTCGAGACAAACAAATGTATTTGGTTATATTGTTATTTACCCATATTAAAGGCTTTGAGAATTGCCCTCCAGAAGTGTATTAGCTGAAGCATTATACTCTTTTTTTTTATAAATTCTTCCATTTGTGAATACGCTATGAAAAGAATTATAACATTGACCTGATACAGCCTCATAGTTTCATAGTTGATACTTTTGAAATAACAGCAGAAGTATATTAAGTAAAACCTTCTTCTAATTCTCTTTGTTGTAAGACAGGAATGTCCTTGGTAGACAGATCTACCCTTAGATTCTTTAATTGTAAAATGGAGAATATTTCCAGCAGATTTTGGAAAGACACTTCAGATCTTTTAATGGTACAAGAGGAGAAAGTACCTGAACCAGGACGTAACTGCAAGGTCCTTTAAAATCAAAGCGCTTCTTATCAAAGGTTATGAGATGGCCATCTCCATACACACTGCAGGTGCCCTGACACAGAACATTTGAGCACTCCCATCTTCTGTTTCCACATACACTGTGAGGTAGAGAAAGGTTAGACGCATTGCTATGTTAATGGACTCCCATCTATCTTCTACTAAATACAAAAACCCTCACAACTGTCTTAGGTGTTAATTCTGGCATACTAAACAAAATCTGTCATTCTGCTAATATGCTGCATGTTTTATAATTAGTCACCCGGTCATAGGTTAATCTCGTAGCTGGGGTTAGGTGATGTCTGCATTGGGGGTGCTGAAAAGGGATGGAAGGTGGAAGGTTACTGGTGCCAGTGCCCCAGATCAACAGATCTGAGACACCAGCACCCAAAGGCTAAGGGGAGGGGTGGGGGGCAAAGAGGGATGATCTAACAAGTGCCACCACAATTGGGGAGGATAGAGTAACTACTTGCTTTGTCCTTCCCTTTCTTCCAGAATTCATCCTGCCATCTCTGCACTGGCAAGCAGCACAGGACTACCAGTGGTACCTGCCAATGCAGGGATTGCAGGTTACCGCAGTAATTGCCAGCCCTGCATGGTATCTGGCATTTTTACATATGCCACGCGGTAGCTGCAAAAGCACTTACCACTCTTTGGAAAACATGACTCTAAGAGAATCTGATGATACCATATCTGAGAGAATTACTTATTAGATTGTAATATCATAACATGTATCTTCCTGTACACAAAGCATTCCATTCGCTCTTTTATAGAGTACCTTGTGCTGAGTGCATCTTTGACATCATTCTACTATATAATTCCGAAATAACCTTCATAATCATCTCATAAATCGCCTATTCTCCGTCAATTTAGCTAACCTTAGTTTCAAGATTCTATCTTTCTTATATGGTTCCAAAGATTTAGTAATTTTCAAAACTATGCAAGCTGGTACAGAGTCTTTGGCTACTTATCCTTGCGGATTTTACCCAGCTTTTGAAAAGTGAATTCTATATATTTGAGCAATGCTTTTTTTCAGAAGAGATGCAACTAGAGGTTCCTGTGTTGCTTAGCAATGTGAGTAGAGAGTAGTGGAAAGGAAGTATCCTCACCATGTATTGCAGCCAACCTTGATCTTGCTGCCAAATTTGTGGTAGACCTGGTTATGCATGCAGGGACACTTCTCCTCAGGGATGCAGTTACCATTAGCATCAATCACTAGTCCCTTGGGGCAGACACATCCAGAGACACACTCCAAGCTGTACTACAAAAATCAGATCATTGGATGAAGACAAAGATGGTAATTTTATAACAGAGTGCCTAAGTGTAGAAGACACATAGGCGTAAATGTTGTGCCTCTTTTAAAAAACTAGTTCAGTGAGTGTTTAATGAGACTGGAGAATGAGAACATATGAAATGGGTGAAGGTCACTAGTTAAAATGTGTCCTAAGGAAGAAAGCAATTTTATACACTTGAGTGAAAAATATACTAGCTAAAAGTACTAAACATTTAGGGCCTGATATCAAAAAGGATTAACTCGGTTAGGAGACCATCTAGTTGCGTTAATCCCCTTGGCTGGGAATATCCCCGGGTGATGTAGCTAGCTGGCATTGGAGAGTTCCGCAGGTTGGACCAGGGGCAGCACTGGCAATATTGAGCCTAGTTATTGCAACATGGCAAAAGTTAGGCACATTGAAGACTGACCTAACTGTTGCCCCTGAAGTTAACTGGGTAGCGGCTCAATATTGCTGCTGTTCGTTTAGCTTCATGCAATCTAGGCAACCTGGATATTGTCATCACCCTAGCCTGGGCCAAAGGCCTAAAGGCGCAGGGCTGCCAATGTTAGTCCTTAAATAAAGAATTGTACTATTCTTGTCCACAGTTTGGACTTCTGGGACTTGTAGTTGTTTCTCCTTATTTAAAGACAGTAGTGTGAAACCAATGTTTTTTTTTAAAGGCAAACAAGAAATTTATTTATCTTCCCCAAAAGCACTAAGGCTCAACACAAACGTTAGGATTCTTCTCCAAACAATAACATCAGGAAATTATACACAGACTAGAACTGAAACTGCTTCATAAGCCTTTTAACATATGTAGCTGTTTTCATCAAACGTTCAGCAAACAAAACATAGCTTCTTCCTTCAAGCAAAGCAAAATGTCCATTTTTTTCATCTTCTGCTTCTAGAGCTTTCAGGAACTGTTTCTGGCTTAATGCTCTGTAAGAGCTCCTGGACTTCTCTCCACAGGTGCTCTCCACAATAAGGAACGTTTGTACCTGAAATGTGAGGATTCCTTCTCTGGATCAACTGCCTCAGTTCTTCTAACTTGTTCAGCCCTGGTTCTTTCCAACAAGCTGGGTTCTGGTCACTTCTAGCTGTGAGTTTGTCCACACACCTTTTGGCAGCCTGAACTCTTTGAGCTGGTCCACGTACCATTTGAACTGCAGCCTGACCCTCGTCAGCAATTCTCCTAGCCACACCTCGGCTGGCTTCAGGACTAACAGCCCTCCTCCTGTAAGCTTGGCTTTCTTTATGGCTGCTACTTTCACTGCTGAGTTCCTCACCGAAATCTTCACCGTTCTCCTCCCCGGTGATCTCCTTTCTGCTCCCCGGTGCTGGCTCCTTTCCTTTTCCTCCCCTGGGTTTATAAGGCTGTTTCTTAATTAGCGTACACTGCTTCCTACTCAGGTGTTTTTCATTACTCCCCAAGCATGCACTTAGGTTAGCAGAGCTTGGGTGTGGCCTGACTTCAGTGACTGCGTGTTTTCTTCCTTTACCTGCACTCTGAAAGCTGTGAATTCCCTGCCTGTCTCTCTCCTTAAAGGTATATTTACAATTTTCCTCTATTTCCATGGGCTCAGCAGAGCTCTCTTCATCACAATATCTAATGCCGGGGTCCAGATATGAATATCCAGATCTAAAGTTCAGTAGCGGCAGCAGCTAGCTGCTTTATTAGCACTAGCTGCCACCACTGAATATTGGGTCCTTACTTAAGGGAAAGTAATGCTCATATTTAAATGAACATTATCTGCCATGGAAGAATAGCTCATCATAAGGTCATAAATGCTTATCATCACATTACCCCTCCCCTTTAAATAACTCAGGGGTGACAGAAGGTCTTCTTCTTTGAGGGGGTCCAAGCACTGCCCCAAACTCTGCCCTAAGCTCTGTTCTGCAGGCCAAGACCTTTCCTATTTGTCTGCAGGTTATGATCTTTGGGTCTTTGCCATGATCTTCTGCCCATGGAGGAGGGGATCTTCATAAGCAGCCTGCTGCGATCATGGCAAAGACCATTCCTGCCTGCCCTCAGGAGTTTGGATCTTTTCAGGCAGAACAGAAAGGGTCTTTGACATGACTGCGGCTGGCAGGCAGCAGGCTGCCCACAGGGATCGAATCCCTCATGGGCAGAAGAAGAGGAGAAGTTGCGATTGCGGCAAAGACTCTTTTTTGTTCTGTCCACGGGCTTCTGATCTCCCGTGGGCAGAGAGGAAAGATCTTTGCCATGTTTGCAACTTCTCTTCTTCTTCATGGAATCCCCATGAGCAGCCTGCTGCTTGCCAGTTGCAGTTTTTGGTGGGGCAAGGGGCCCTTGTGGCCCACCCTTTTCTGACACATATGACATAACTTGATCATACAGGGACTCAGACAAAACAATATATAAAAAGAAAAACCTCGTCTGAAACTATGTTGTGTCAAGAAGGTTGGACTCAGATGCTGGAGCTCACTTTGAAACAACTTCATTTAAGGAAATGCAGCTTGTGTTGGGGGCATTGTTTCAAGATAAATTTTAATCAGAATATATATCAAATAAATCTATAGCAAAACTTATCTTTGGTGATGTTTTACGAGATACTCAGGACACAGAAAAATGCTATAGCTTCTTTTCTATAGGTTTTTCTGACTTGTGATTCATACAACCAAGACAGCATAGAGCTTTCACTCTACTGCCCCTCGCTACCTCTCCTCTCTCCTACATCCCTTCTCATGAACTCCGCTCTTCCTCTGGCTTTCATCTCTCTATGCCCTTCTCTTTCTCTGCCAACTCCAGACTTCGATCTTTTCACCTTGCTGCTCCTTATGCCTGGAACAAACTTCCTCAGTCTATATGTCAGGTCTCATCTCTCCCCCTTTTCAAATCCATGCTAAATACTCACCTCTTTGAGGGTGCTTTTAGATCCTAATTCCCTTGTTTTCCTTGTGTCTCCTTTCCTATTGGAACCCATTGTTTCTCTTATATTGTACTGTTTGTCTTGATTAGTCAATTTGATTGCAAGTCAATTTGAGATTGTAAGTCAATTTGATTGCAAGCTCTAAGGAGCAAGGTCCATCTTCTATATATTCTTGTACAGTGCTCACTTGGTTTGCAGCTTGTCGTGCTGTGAGGGCTTGTGTGCATCAGTGATGCTGAGATCTAAACTATCAGTAGTTTAACTACTGGCATGGTCTCCCAAGATGGACAGGTCTCAGCTGAGGTGCCAGACCAAGACAAACCACCCATCTGGGCAGCAGCAGAATGAGATAGTGTTGATGGCGGAGGATCACATTTCTGTCACATTGGCAACACCACCAAACTTAAACTGCGCGGAAGAAAGGCCCGGAAATCTACTTCTGTATCTTGCCATGAAAACCCAATGGATAGTTACAACAAAACAAATTGTGCTATAGTGAGACCCTCAGGTCAGAAGGCACTCAACTAGCTACTGGGGAAGAGCTGAAGACTTTTCAGAGTAAAGCCAGCATTTATGATGTGGTTGGATCAAAGCCCTCGGGACGTCTGACTGCTGATGTAGCGGCACATTTTTTATTTATTTATTTTATTTAAACGGACTTGGTATACCGCTTTATCATGAAATCAAAGCGGTTGGCACAGCAAACAATCAATGAAGGGAGAGTTGTCTTTTAGCATGCAGTGTGAGAATTGTTACAGTGTGCTGCGTGAGTGCGTGTGGATGATTTTGATGTGAGCTATATACAGCGTGCGCTTAAGATACATATTTACAGATACATATTTACATGGATGGCTTTGCTATCTTAGGAGTCATTCTGTGAGGTCCTTGAAGTAGCCTGTGAATAGTTCAGTTTTAAGCAGCTTTCTGAATTCTTTGGTGTTGTTTGTTGCTCTGAGGTGGTCGGGGAGAGAGTTCCACATGGCGGGGGCTGCTAGGGTGAAAGCTCGTTTTGATGTGGATTGGTTTGTTCTGGTGAAGTCCTTTGGGGTTCTGATGTTGTTCGATGTTCCCTTTCTTCTTGGTCTTTTGCTGTTGTCAGTTGTTATGAATTGTTGTAGGCTGTCTGCAGATAGGTTGTTTATTATTTTGAAAGTGGTTAGGAGAACTTTGTATCGGACTCGTGAGCTGATTGGGAGCCAGTGAAGGTGGTATAGTATGGGGGTGATGTGTTCGTGGGTTGTGCTGTCTGTTATGAGTTGTGCGGCTGTGTTTTGTGCTAGTTGAAGTGGTTGGGTTGATTTCTTTGGTAGTCCTAGGTAGATGTGGTTGCAATAGTCTAGTGTGGGTGTGATGATGGCTTGGCATACTGTTTGAAAATGCTCGGGAGCAAGGATGGGTTTGAGTCGTCTGATTGTCCTCATCTTGACGTAGGCACTCCTGGTGGTCTTCACAATGTGGGATTGTAGGTTGAGCTCCCTGTCAAGTGTTATTCCCAGGTATTTTATCTCTTGTCTTATTGGTATGATGGCGTTGTTCAGGTTGATGGAGGGCGTGGGTGTGAAAGCTTGGTCTCTTGTTATGATCAGTGCTTCGGTTTTGTTATAGTTTATTGCTAGGTTGTTTTTTTGCAGCCAGGTTGACATTTCTTTGAAGCAGTTGGCTATGTTGTTGGCTTTTGACTGTGTAAACCATGAGAAACTCTGGGCCATATTAAGAAGCATGGGTATACCAGAACACCTGATCGTTCTCTTGCACAATCTGTACATTGATCAAGAAGCAACAGTTCAAACAGAACAAGGAGAAACAGAATGGTTTAAAATAAGCAAAGGTATAAGACAAGGCTGCATACTTTCCCCCTATCTGTTTAATTTACATGCAGAACAAATCATCAGAGAAGCAGGATTGTATGAAGACAACAGAGGTGTGAAGATTGGTGGAAGACTCATCAACAACCTTCGCTATGCTGATGATACCACATTACTGGCTGAAAGTGAAGATGATCTGAAACATTTGCTTCTCACAATCAAAGAACATAGTCTCAAAATGGGCCTGCACCTTAATGTAAAGAAGACAAAGATCATGACAACTGGCATAATCAACAGGTTTATCGTTGAAGGAGAAGAAATTGAAATCGTGAACGACTTTAACCTACTTGGATCAACTATCAATAAAGAAGCAACAAGCAGTCAAGAAATCAGACGACGCATTCCTCTTGGCAGAATGGCTATGAAAGACCTAGATAAGATTCTCAAGAGCAGAGATGTCTCTCTCCATATAAAGATTTGATTTGTTCAAGCCATGGTATTTTCAATAACATCATATGGATGTGATAGCTGGACAGTGAAAAAGATAGACAGGAAGAAAATTGATGCCTTTGAATTATTGTGCTGGAGGCGAATACTGTGTATACCATGGACTGCCCGAAGAACAAACCAGTTGGTACTAGAGGAGATCAAACCTAAGCTTTCTTTAGAAGCTCAGATCACAAGACTTCGACTTTCATACTTTGGACACATCATGCGAAGAGAGAGATCATTAGAGAAAGACATCATGCTTGGCAAGATAGAAGGTCAACGCAAAAGAGGAAGGCCAGCAATGAGATGGATCGACACAATAACAGCAGCTACGGGTACCAGTCTGTCAACAATGAGCCGCCTGACTGAAGACTAAACACAATTTAGGATAGCTATCCAGAGGGTCGCCATGAGTTGACTCCAACTCGACGGCACTTAACAACAAACAACAGTGCTGCGTACACCTTGTAGCACTGTATAAATGATTAATAGTAGTAGTAGTAGTAGTTTCACGTTTTGTCTGAGGTCTTTTCCTCCTAATCTAATGAATCTTGAAGAGGAAATTTTGTTTTTGTTTTTTTGTATTGTGGACATCTGTGTTTGCACAGGAGATCCTAGAACAGCATCTACCCCTAAATAGCATCTAGAAGTCCATCGCATGATACTTCCCCTGTTTACTTACTTATTTGGCCAGTATTATATATATAACCATTTGAACTCATGAAGTAAATATACAGGAAAGATAATGAATAGGACAACCTAAAATTTCAATAGACAATTATATCTGTACACAAGACAATCAGCATAATTGTAATATTGTTGTATGACAAGTCTTTGCTTACCTTTAACCAATCAAACACATCAAAAGAGTCATGAGACTTACCACTAAGGGATCATGGGCACCATTTTGAACCCAGCACCAGCCTGGATGGGAGTGAGTGGGGGTCACTCCCATTTGGTTCCCACTTGACCACTATGCATGTTGTAAAGTAGTCCCAGAGAGGTCTTGGAAGTGGGGGAGGGGGGAAGATCATGGTCTGGGTTGGTGAGGGCATCAGGGGGTGCAACTTTGATTGGATCTTTAGGGAGAGAAGGGGGAGGTGGCATATGTGCAGAAAGGAACATATCTGAGGGAAGGTGCCCTGACTCCTTGGTGGTTCTGAGGGACGGGGACCCCAGACAACCAGTGAATTTTAAATGCTCAGCCCCTTCAGCCCCTTTAAGTCTGGGCCTGGGGCATCAGACTGCATGTTAGTAGTCCAATGCTCCTCACAGAAAAATAACCCCAGCTTTGAGCTGGCATTATTTTTCCATTAATAACGCGGCTTGTGGTGATTTATTGCAAGTAGCATTATTCACTTTGAATACTAATGAGTGGTGATGAATGCATTTACATGCTTTCCATCTCAATACTTCTCAATACACTCTTGCCAAAGAATGGACCGCAGAGGAGGTGGTGCTCTCATTCTGGCAAAAGCGGATCTCCAATATCAAAAGATCAGCTCTAATAGCTCAGCTCATCTTGATGTAATCACCATATCCAACAACCATAGTACTATTAACCTTATCTATAGATCCCCAACTGCGTCCCCTGAAGACCTCACAACTATAATTGACCTAGCTTCCAACCCCAAAAACACATGTAAGCCAAACTGGGTACTGGGAGATTTTAACCTGCCAACCCTGCAGGACAGTCACACCAACGCATTCCTTGAAGCATTCAACAACCTAGGATACGAACAAATAGTTGATGCCCCCACCCATCGAAAAGAGAACAAACTAGACCTCATCTTCTACCCTCAACCAGATGTGAACTCAAAATACAATCACGACATAGTTATCTCACCCGTCCCATGGTCGGATCACAACCTAATCCAATTCCAAATACCTCTTCAGCAGGACAGTGAACAAACAAAGAGATTAACTGAAAAACCAGCAACACCCACAGGACGCTTCAGATCCTTTGACAAAGAGACAATCATCAAGGAGGTCCTACCTAACATCATATCTGCACCTCCGAACCTCAAAGAGATGATGGCCTCTTGGAACAACGGCCTGAGCTCCTTTGCCCGCAAATCTGCCCAAACCAAACCACTCACCCCAGGCAAGCGTCCAGGAAGTAGAAAACCTGCACATTGGTACACCACGAAACTAAGAACCTCACTACTTCTGCTAAGGAAACTAGAAAGAAAATGGTGACGTACACGGTCCCCAACAGACCTGACAGCATACACCTCCCACCTTAAGAAACATCGGGATTCAATATCAGCGACAATGAGAGAACATCACTCCAAACTCCTGAACCGTGCCCTGAACAAACCCCACAAGCTTTTCAATATAGTAAAAACCCTAACGAAGGAACCCTCGCCCCCCCAACTGATCATGATTCACCCACAGGACTATGCAGATTACTTACTGGCCAAAACCAATAACATCAGCAAAGCCATGCTGTCCAGCCCCAGCAGCAACCTAGCACAACTTAAGCCACTTACCACTATCATGACACCAACAGCTACAGAAATTGAGGACATCATCACTATCGTCAATGCCACCACTGCCCCAAACAACCGTTGTCCAGCATTCTGGATAAGAGCACTACGTAAGGAAATCAGCCCTATACTATGCAAGATCATGGACTTATCCTTCTCCACAGGTCTATTCTCATCATGCCTCAAGCAGACATCAATCCGGCCCCTTCTGAAGAACACCAAACTAAATCCCCAGAAGGTGGAATCATATCGACCAATATCGAGCATCCCGCTGCTATCAAAGCTAATCAAGAAGGTTGTTCAGCACCAAATACAGGACCACATTGACTCCACGGCTCCCCTGGACCCATCCCAACATGGCTTTCGAGAATCACATGGCGTGGAAACTCTCCTTACCACACTAATCAATACACTGATCACAGGAACCGACAACATCAAACAAAGATTTGCATTGATTTTCCTGGACATCGCCGCCACGTTTGACTCCATAAACCATGATCAACTCCTGATACAGCTTCAAGATAAGGGAATCAGTGGCTCAGCATTGAGCTGGTGCAAATCGTATCTAACTGACAGATGGCAGCAGGTTCATACAGATACTACAACTTTTGAACCTTTCCAACAAAAACACGGTGTACCTCAAGGCTCCTCACTCTCTGCCCTTTTATTCAACATATACATGCAGCCCATATGTGAAGTAATCCGCTCCTTCAACGTCTCATGTCTGATCTATGCCGATGATGTACTACTCTTCATCCCATTCTCGACTGACAATCCAGATTTCTCCCCACTAATAAAATGCTTCGAGGCTGTAACGGATTGGTTCCACGCACAGGGCCTCAAGATAAACTTCAGCAAAACAGATGTACTCTTCATTACAAGAAATCAATCTTTCTCCCCTCCACCGGCACTAAAGACAAGAGACACTGAGCTTACAAGCAAACCCACTATCCGCTACCTCGGCATCACATTAGTTTACTGCAGCTGAGCAACTACCCCCCCTTATTCTATAAGTGTATTTCTGAAGGAAATGAGTTCCATAAGGTAGAAGCAAGGTAGCCAAAAGCAATATTCTGTATTTGGGCCAGAGATAACCAAAAATTGTCTTGTGAGGAACTTAGGGCCTGATATTCAGCACCAGCAGCTAACGCGATTCCTGCGGCTAGTCACCGGCGCTGAACATTAAATCCAGATATTCAACACCGGGTCATATCCAGCCCCAGCACTGAATATCTGAAGTCGCTGCACAGCTTCGAATGGTGCAGAAGTTAATCGTACAGTGGCTCAATATTGCTGCTCCCCAGTTAGCTCCTGGGTAAAGATAGGCCAGCTTTCGCGACGCCTATTTTACCTGCACGTTGCTAACCAGGCAGCGGTTCAATATCACTGCTGCCTGGTTAGCAACTGGTACCGCCTCCACTCTGCCCCCGACATGCCCCAAAGCTAAGCAGTTAGCATCGGGGTATGTAGCGGCATTAATCGAAGATATACAGTGTCACTAATTGTGCTAGTGCCGCTGGATATCCTTCTAAGAGTCATGTGTCAGCTACATAAAACTTAGAAAGGGGATGAACAGAGTAATCAGTCAGAAATGTGCAGGTTTGCACCCGATTTTAGAAATTTGTATGTGCTAGATATAGATGTCCACCATTCTTCAACCACAGACGTGTACACAGTGCTATTTCATAAGATATGCCATACTGGGTCAGACCAAGGGTCCATCAAGCCCAGTATTCTGTTTCCAACAGTGGCCAATCCAGGTCACAAGTACCTGTCAGGTTCCCAAAAGGTATATAGATTCCATGCTGCTTGTCCAATGAGTAAGCAGTAGATTTCCCTGGTCCTCTTTAATAGTGGTTTATGGACTTTTCCTCCAGGAACTTGTCCAAACCTCTTTTAAATCCAACCACATTAACAGCTTTTATTATATCCTCTGGTAACAAATTTCAGAGTTTGATTACACATTGAATGAAAAATCCACGATGATACCTAAATCCTTTTCCTGAGTGGTGATTCCTAATGTGGAATCTTGCATCATGCAACCATAGTATGGGTTGTTCTTCCCTAAGTACATAACTTTGTACTTGTCCACATTAAATATCATCTGCCATTTGGACATCCCATGTCCCAATGTATCAAGATCCTCTTGCAACGTTTTACAATCCACTTGTGTTATAACAACTTTGAATAATTTGATATCATCTGCAGATTTCATCACCTCACTCATTATTCCCATTTCCAGGTCATTAATAAATATGTTAAAAAGCAGCAGGCCCAACACAGATCCCTGGGGTACTCTACTATTCACCTTTCTCCATTGAGAAAACTGGCCATTTAGCCCTACTCTGTGTTTTCTATCTTTCAAACAGTTCCTAATCCACAATAATACATTGCCTCCTATCCCACGGCTTTTTAATTTCACCAAGAGTCTCTCATGGGGACTCTGTCAAAGTCTTTCTGAAAATCCAGATACACTATGGGGTATGTTTACTAAGCAGTGGTAGTGGCTTCCGTACGATATCGGAACTGTTGTCCCATTGAAGTCAATGGGGCTGTGGCTTCGATATCGCATAGAAGCCGCTACTGCTCTTTAGTAAACATACCCCTATATCAATGGGCTCTACTTTATCAAATAAGCACCTTCAAAACCATATAAAGAGAATGGTGAGGCAAGACTTTCCTTGGCTAAATCTATGTTGGCTTTCTGCTATTAAACCCTATCTATCGACTGGTCTGTAGTTTCCTTGATTACCCTGGAACCCTTTCTAAAAACTGGCATTACACTGGCCACTCTCCAATCTTTGGGTACTACAGATGATTTTAATGATATATCACAGATTACTAATAGCTCATATTTCAGTTCTTTCAGCACCCTGGAATGTATGTGATTTGCTTCTCAATTAGCTATATTACATCGTCCCAATTTATAGAGGTTTTGTTTCAGTTCCTCTGATATATTATCTTTAAATATCATTTCTGACATGGGTAAGTTTCCTACATCTTCTTCAGTAAAGACTGAAGAAAAAAATTCATTCAGTCTCTCCGCTATGGCCTTGTCCTCTCTCAGTGCACATTTTACCCTTCCATCATCTAATGGTCCAACTGATAACCTCACAGGTGTTTTGCTATGAATATCTTTGAAAAAGGTTTTATTCTGCACTTTTACTTCAATGGCAAGCTTTCCAAATTTTCTCTTTCCCTGCCTTAATGATGCCTTGCATTTCACTTGCCAGTACTTAGGCTTTTTCATATTTTTGTCATTTGTCTCTTTTTTTCCATTTTCTGAAAGATTCTGTCTTAACTATAACAGCCTCTCTAACCTCACTTTTAAGCCATACTGGCTATCATTTGGCCTTCCTTCCACCTTTTCTAAAGCATGGAATACATCTGGTCTGGGCTTCCAAGATAGTATTTTTAAATAACAACCAGACCTGATGCAAACTCTTAACCTTTGCAGTTGTGCATCTCTCCCTCATAGATGTCCCAGTCTGCCATTTGCAAAGAGGGACATGCAGCAGTATGAGGGACTGGAAAAATGACTTTTTACTTACTGGCAGGTATATTTTAAAGAGCAAAATTATTGGTGGCGTGAGTGTGCATTTCTCTCTTCATCTTACAATTATAGGTTTGCTGAAAAGAGCACTTTTAAAAGTCCTATTCATGCCCTGGAGCAGATATAGCTCCATATAAATCCATATAGATATGGATGTCTCTGACAGTGATTTGATACATGCATGATGGGTCTAAAATCCGGCGCAAATGTGTGTCATTGTTGGCATACTTAGCTATATCACTGGTATGCTCTCGTGCAACTTGGACATTCTCATGCTGGATATGTGTATCTTCAGGGCTTTCTAAAATAGCTTGGGGGAAGTCCATGGGCATATTTAGTCATGGAAATGACAAACAGGACTTCTAAAAATGGCCCCTTTAGAAGTCTAGATAGGACTTTATAGACCTGTTCATGTGGAGACAACAAAAGGATTTTTTTAGCTATGAAAAGGCGTTGGAAGAGAAAGAAAAATTATGAAGTGTTAGCACTAGTGCTGAGATGCAGTCTTTTAGGGGAATGGTCATTTCTGGCATTTGAGGTTCAAAACTGATACTCGACTTATTTCTGGAAAACCACATTGCTGAAGGTTTGTTGGGTTTAAGGCAGTTTATGGGACAAGATCCAATTTGTTATGCTGTCCAAATACTCTGCCATTACATTTTGGAAGGATAAATCCCAAGTGTCATTGGCAATACTACAGTAATTTGCATATCGTCAGTGCACATAAATATGCTGAGTATATAATCCAGAATTAAGTAATACAAAAAAAATTACTCCATTTCCTCTCCCAAAAAATACAGAACTTTCTTTTTTTCTTTTTTGTATTTTTTTTTATCTATTTTTTATATATATAGGAACAGGTCTCAGACTTTAGTCAGGTAGGGTAGAACCCAGGAGGTATACCTCTGCTATGGTTTGTTAGCCCCGTCTTTGCATCAAGGACCCTTATGTTCCCGTTTTATCAAAAAGACTTATGGTAATGATATCATGAATGATGATTACAAGTATTATCTAGAAATAGACCAATATGTTTCTCATCTCCGAGTTGCTCATGCCACCTGAGCTATATCTTCAATTAATATTTATGGTCTATTCCACTCATTACTTTATATGATGCTGGCACGACAAAATTCGGCACAAACAAGACTTATCTGCAATCCCAATGCCAATCCGGCGCGCTCATGCGTTTCACTGCATAAGCAGTTTCATCAGGGGATCCGACTGGAATATTGTGCCAGATAAAGATATCTCCATGCAGCCTCAAAATTTTTCGTGCGCTATTCTGTTGCCCAAAGGATTCTAAAATCAAACTAATGAAATGTATTTATGGGAAAGATCACTTTTGTTAAAAACAGTCACGTTCCTACCAATTCATTCTCCTGCACGGCTCCATGATCTTCGAAAAAACGCCACGCATGCGTAGTTGCTGTGTCCCGGCTCTATTTATATGTTACTGCTACTGATGTCTCTGATGAGGTTGAACAATGACTAAAAAAAGTAATGCATGAAAAAAGACCACCAATAGACATACTCCTATTAGAGGATGACGTCACTGACTTGAACTTCATTTGTCGCTAACTTAGTATTACTATAGCTGACTTGATAGTATAGTGCAAAATTCGCTATAGTGATGTCTTTCTTTCTTCTTTTTTCCACACATGGCCTGACATTTAGATACAAACAGTCCAATCAATTTGAGCATTCAAGCCACCCGGATGAACCGTGCCCAGAGTGTATATCCATCATTGTTCTACTATCAGCAAGTGTTGCTCTCTTGTAACTTTAGCAGAACCTGCCAATATATGATCCACACAAAAAACCTGGAGCTGATCAAAATTATGAGAATGGTCCAAACAATGAGACACAATTGGTGCCTCTCTTTTCTGGCAACGTAGCTTGCTGCGATGCTCAGAGGACGAATGGTCTTACCTATGTATAATAAAGAACACGGGCATCGGAGGGTGTAAACTACATAACTAGAGCCACAAATGGTGGAATTCCTCAACTTATATCGAATGTTATGATACACAAATTCAGATAGTTCCACTGTTGCTGCACAGATGTTACATTCACCACATTTTTCATGTCCCTTTTTCTCAGGAGAACCGGCTTGAGAATCCAGAATTAACAATAGGAGGGGACAATAAATAGATTAAACAGACTAAGGGCCATTATTGATCCTTTGAAACCCCACTTCATAGGGGATAATCAGAGAAGGTTTTATTGGCTATATTTACTTTAAAAACTCGAGCATCAAAATATGACCCAAACAATTGCAAGGCAATTCCTGATATACTGATTTCTTCTATTCTGTGGAGGAGCAGGTGATGGTCAACCAAATCAAACACAGTGCTTATAGCCAACTGCAATAAGATGTGTGATACTATGCCTGGCTCTAAAACCAGATTGGCTGGACTGAAGTGCATTATTCTTAGAAGGAAAGAATCTAGTTGCTTCACTACCACTTATGTTATTTATTATGTTTTATCATGTTTACTATAAAGGGTCAATTTGAAATTGCCTGGAACAGAAGGATGTAGTTTGGGATCCTTAAGGAATGGCCTGATAAACATAGAATGTATCTTCCTTAAGACTTGATACAATACTTATATTCAGGTAACATTTTCAATATCAGTTTCAGACGACTGCTTTCAGTAGTAACTTAGTAGCATAAGGTCTCAGTAAATTCGGGCTGCCATTTGACTAACTATTTATCGTCCAGTGGACTCAATGCCCTTTTAACATCAACGGCCTTTTGTTCTTTAACTGCTACTGTAATCAAGGTTAAAGATGATTTAAAAAACTAGTGCTTAGCTTTCGAAGAAAACTCCAGCTTTAAATGTCCCAACGCTGACAGACGCACCAATATTTGCGTTTCACCCTTTCAGGTTTCGTCAGGGGAATCTTCTAAAGCACTCAAATCCAGAGAAAACATCGTTCCAAAAACTCACTCAACGGTCTTTCATTAATGGTTGACCGTTGAGTGAGTTTTTGGAATGATGTTTTCTCTGGATTTGAGTGCTTTAGAAGATTCCCCTGATGAAACCTGAAAGTTAGTCAAATGGCAGCCCGAATTTACTGAGACCTTATGCTACTAAGTTAATACTGAAAGCAGACGTCTGAAACTGATATTGAAAATGTTACCTGAATATAAGTATTGTATCAAGTCTTAAGGAAGATACATTGTATACTTTCGAGTTGCAGTGCAGAGGTTTTTTAGTATTGATCACATTCCCTCTGGCAAAAGAGACCTTAGATTGAGCTGATAAACATAGAAACATAGAAATATGATGACAGAAAAAGACCACATGGCCTATCTAGTCTGTCCTTCCATATCAACAACTACAACAGTCCCCTTTTTACCTTTAGAGATCCTCTGTGTTTGTCCCATGCTTTTTTGAATTCAGTTACTGTCCTCATCTCTACCACCTCTACTGGGAGACTATTCCACGGATCCACCACTCTTTCCATAAAGAAATATTTCCGAATATCACTCCTGAATCTATCCCCCTTCACCCTCATCCCATGTCCCCTCATAGCAGAACTTGCTTTCAATTGAAAGAGGCTCTCTCCCTGAACATTTATGCCACGGAGGTATGTAAACATCTCAATCATATCACCTCTATCCCGCCTTTCCTCTAAGGTGTACAAATTAAGATCCTTAAGTCTGTCCTCATATGCTTTATAAAGAAGACCACTAAACATTTTAGTAGCCACCCTCTGCACCGACTCCATCCTGTTCACATACTTTGGAAGGTGCGGTCTCCAGAATTTCACACTATACTCCAAATGAGGTCGCACCAAAGACTTATACAGAGGCACTATCACCTCCTTTTTTCTGCTAGCCATTCCTCTCCGTATGCACCCAAGCATCCTTCTAGCTTTTGCTGTCGCCTTTTCTACCTGTTTAGCTACTTTAAGATCATCAGACACAACTACGCCTAGGTCCCGCTCTTCTTTAGTGGACAAAAGTACTTCACCCCCTATACTATATTGCTCCCTTGGATTGCTGCAGCCCAAATGCATGACCTTACATTTTTTAACATTAAATTACAGCTGCCAAATTCTAGACCATTCTTCAAGTTTAGCTAGATCCCTCCTTATGTTATCTACACCTTCCTGGGTGTCTACTCTTTTGCAGATTTTGGTATCATCCGCAAAGAGGCAAACCTTACCTGACAGCCCTTCTGCTATATCACTAACAAAGATATTAAAAAGACTCAGACCAAGGACAGATCCCTGGGGCACACCACTGGTAACATCCTTCTCCTCAGAGTGAGCTCCATTTACCTGTACTCTTTGTCGCCTCCAACCAACCAATTTCTAACCCAAGCAGTAACTTTAGGGTCCATCCCTATGGTGTTCAGTTTGTTTATAAGTCGCCTGTGAGGGACAGTGTCAAAGGCTTTACTGAAATCCAAATACACCACATCTAGGGCTCTCCCTTGGTCCAACTCCCTGGTCACACAGTCAAAGAAATCAATCAGATTTGTCTGACAAGACCTGCCTCTGGTGAATCCATGCTGCCTCGGATCCTGTAATCCGCTGGACTCCAGAAACCTCACTATCTTCTCTTTCAGCAGCATTTCCAATAATTTACTCACCACTGAAGTTAAACTAACCAGCCTGTAGTTTTCAAGCACATCCTTACTTCTGCTTTTGTGTAAAGGCACCACATGAGCCTCTCTCCAGTCCTTTAGCACCACTCCCGACTCCAACAAGGCATTGAAAAGGGCAGTCAGTGGAGCTGCTAGAATGTCCCCAAGTTCCCTCAGTATTCTAGAGTGTATCCCATCTGGCCCCATCGCTTTGTTTGCTTAAGTTGAGCTAGTTTCTCACGAACACAGTCTTCTGAAAATTGTTCAAGATGTCCCTCGCTTCTGTTCCTGTTTGTGGGTGTTTTCTGAGGTCCTGCTCCTGGTTCTTCATCTGTGAACACAGAACAGAAATATTTGTTAAGCAATTCCGCTTTATCCTTATCAGCTTCTACATATTCCTCCCCTGCACCCTTGAGTCTGAAAATACCACTTTTGCCCTTCCTCTTCTCACTAACATATCTGAAAAATGTCTTATCCCCCCATTTTATTGCATTGGCTATTTCCTCCTCTTTTTGAATCTTTGCCTTCCTGACTACTTTGCTAGCTTCTCTAACTTTTTCCAAATATAGATGCCTGTCTTCCTCTCTCTGTGATCTCTTGTATTTCATGAAGATACTGTCTTCCTCTCTCTGTGATCTCATGTATTTCGTTCACTTTTTCAGCTACTTCTTTCGAAAGCCATAGTGGTCTCCTTTTCCTTTTACCTTTATTTACCATTTTAGCAAAAAGGTTGGTTGCCCTTAAAATATCCCCTTTCAGTTTTGCCCACTGTTTTTTTACATCCCCCAGCTGTTCCCATCCCACTAACGACTCCCTGAGGTATTGGTCCATCTTGGGAGAGTTAGTTTTCCTAAAGTCTAAGATCCTCACCTTTGAATGGATTCTAACAGCCCTAGTCCTAATACTGAACCACACCATCTGGTGATCACTGGATGCAAAATGATCTCCCACTACAACATCAGAAACACTTTCACCATTGGTAAGCAACAAGTCCAGTATGGCCCCTTCATGTGTGAGGTCTGTTACCAATTCCCTGAATAGTTCTCCCTGTAGAGAATCCAGGAGCTCCTTACTTCTAGATGATACTTGTGATGCAGCAGACCAGCAGGGCATTGAAGAAAATGTTTTAAACTTGAAAAAAGACGTGCACAAGCTGCAGTATTTGCAGGAGCCTGATAGGGGGAGCAAGAGGGACCTCTGGAAGACTGAGGATCCACGCCCTACAGGGTGTAACCTAAAACCAGCCATCCTCCAATCGAGGAAGACAGGAACTCCTTTTAAAGGAAGTCAGGAAGACTGGAGAGGAGGCAAGGACAGGAGCAAGGAGCACAAGGAGGACAAGGAGTACAGGAGGAGAAGTAAGAGCAGTGAGAGCGCTGGAAGAAGTGCGTGGACAGAAACTGCAGAAGCTGGAGAAACTGCAGAAGCTACAGACACTGCTGGAGTACAGGAAAGAGGTACAGGCCAAAGGAACCTGAAAGGACAGAGGATACAGAACGGTCCAGGAGGTTCAGATACGCGAAAGCTGCATTGTGATTGATGTGGGCAGAACCCAAGCCATATTGCTGGAGCCAGGCAGAATCTCCCTAGGAGTAGGCCACAAGCCTCGTCCTCAGGAAAGAAGCAAGAGACAGAAGCTCCTTGTACATGTACCACTGTCCAAAAGAAAAGGTATGAAAGTTTTTATTGAATAAGAAACTTTTAAGTAAGCCAGGTTTGCAGGAAGTGTATGTGAACCCTGGGAAGAAAGAAAGATATCCACACTGTAAAAATGCTCAGGGCCGACGCCCCACGCTAAACTCCAGACACTGGGAGGTCTTACAGCATTTGGGTGAGAAACCTGACTATAGCTTGCCGGGAACTATTGACTATATCTCAGATACTTTGCAGGAAGAACCGATGCAAGTGGAAGAGGTAGAATCCCTTTCAGAGGAAGAAATGGATTTCAGCTATTGCACCACGGGAAGCGTGGAATGCTTATGTAACCAGTGAGCACTAAAACCGGGGTAAATAGAAATGCTTGTTTTGTAACCCTTCTGTGAAAAGAACAGTTTTTGTTTTGAACCTGAGTTGTGATTTTTATAACCTGATGTAAGGACATTTCTGTTGGTGTTTGAAGCCGATCCTTTGAACCTTTGTGACCAGGGGAAATAAAGCCTTATTTTTCCCTACACTCGAAGACCTTTTGTTCTCTGGGTATTTTTGGTAATACAGGACGCTACCAAGGCTATACAACCTTGGGCCCTAGAAAGAGAAACATACCAAACCCAACTTTACTTTTCTTTATGTCCGACCTGCCTTGACCACCATCAACCGCCAGGGCGGCATTGTGACATACTGCAGCAGGAATGTGCCAGTCAACATCTGGCATATTGAAATCCCCTATCAGTAGCACTTCCCCTTTCCTAGCAGTGTATGTCTTCAATTAACTCTCTGTCCACCTCTTCCTCTTGTGAGGGAGGTCTGTATAGCACACCAATGCAAATTTATTTCTGTTTCCCTCTTTCTAGTTTAATCCACAATGCCTCCTCTCTCCCTTTTAAGCTCTGTAATTCCAAAGCTTTAATAGTAGTTTTTACATATAGTGCCACTCCTCCTCCCCTTCTTCCTACCCTGTCCTTTCTGAATAAAGTATAGCCAGGTATAGTTACATCACAATCATGGTCTTCTGTGAACCATGTTTTTGTAACTGCCACTAAATCCAAGTCACTTTCCAAGATTCTGGGACTATTCCTTAGCTCTAAATGGAATCTACTAGTTTCATGATTTTTTACTGAGTTGCTGCATAACTGTGAGTCTTGTTTCCAAATAACTGTGCATCTGTTTGTCTCCACATAGCTCTCTATCTGTCCATAGTTGGGTTCCTTACCCACTCCATTGCTGTAGAGGTTTACCTTTTAAACTTCTCTTACCCTTCCCTGAAGGACTCCTCCCCTCCCCCTCCTGCTGAATTAGTGTTGTGGTCTTCCATTTTCTGTGCTGCACACGTGGGTTTAGTTCAGATTGCCTTGGTGTTCTCTAAGAAGAGGGGTGCTTCCAGAGCTCTCCCAAAGGTGATTTTTTACTGAGTTGCTGCATAACTGTGAGTCTTGTTTCCAAATAACTGTGCATCTGTTTGTCTCCACATAGCTCTCTATCTGTCCATAGTTGGGTTCCTTACCCACTCCATTGCTGTAGAGGTTTACCTTTTAAACTTCTCTTACCCTTCCCTGAAGGACTCCTCCCCTCCCCCTCCTGCTGGATTAGTGTTGTGGTCTTCCATTTTCTGTGCTGCACACGTGGGTTTAGTTCAGATTGCCTTGGTGTTCTCTAAGAAGAGGGGTGCTTCCAGAGCTCTCCCAAAGGTGATTTTTTACTGAGTTGCTGCATAACTGTGAGTCTTGTTTCCAAATAACTGTGCATCTGTTTGTCTCCACATAGCTCTCTATCTGTCCATAGTTGGGTTCCTTACCCACTCCATTGCTGTAGAGGTTTACCTTTTAAACTTCTCTTACCCTTCCCTGAAGGACTCCTCCCTCCCCCTCCTGCTGAATTAGTGTTGTGGTCTTCCATTTTCTGTGCTGCACACGTGGGTTTAGTTCAGATTGCCTTGGTGTTCTCTAAGAAGAGGGGTGCTTCCAGAGCTCTCCCAAAGGTGATTTTTTACTGAGTTGCTGCATAACTGTGAGTCTTGTTTCCAAATAACTGTGCATCTGTTTGTCTCCACATAGCTCTCTATCTGTCCATAGTTGGGTTCCTTACCCACTCCATTGCTGTAGAGGTTTACCTTTTAAACTTTCTCTTACCCTTCTCAGCTGTAACTTACCTTGCCTCTCTCAACTAACTGGGCTTTATGTGGTACCCCCCTCCTTCCTGCTGAGGGTTCAGGACAGGGTACCTTGTAACTGCCCTCTTTAGTAGGACTTTTCTCCCTCCCTCCCTCCCCAGCACCCACCCACCCCTTGGCTAATTGTACCTTTATAGGTACTTGCACATCTTAGAAGAAAGGGGCTGCTCTCAGGTACAGCTCGTTATCCAAATCAGTCATACACGGAGGATCTGAGCTTAATTAATTAAGCTTCAGGTATACAAGGTGTATTAGGGGTATTAGATACACTTTTATTGGTATAAGCATCTACACCAATCCTTAGTATATACAGAATTTAAAAGACCTAAACACAAGCTTTAAACTAAGATGCAGACAGAAGTCCAGCAACGAGATGGGGGTTCTCCGGTCTTTTGCATTGAGTGTCGCATGTATGATTTTCTCCCAGTTGGTGCGAGGTCTTACGTATGCACTAAGTGCAAAGAACTCTTTGCTCTCAGGGAGCGAGTCCGTTCTCTAGAGGCTAGAGTAGCAGACCTGGAAGACATAAGAAAGACAGCGATGTACATGGACGTGACCTACAGGGATATAGTCCTGAAGTCCCACCTCCAGTCTGGCAGCATCCCTGCTGCCATGGAGGAGAGAGGTCACATGACAGGAGAGCATCACCCTGGTGTGGCAGGAAGTGATCCTGTAACTAGGACCTGTCCTCCAGGTGATGTAAAACCCTCTTGCACCGAGGACGTTTCTCCAGGGCCACGTGCCCATGAGGGGAGGGTCAGGACAGCTGTTATAGTTGGTGATTCAATCATTAGGAATGTAGATAGCTGGGTGGCTGGTGGACGTGAGGATCGCCTGGTAACATGCCTGCCTGGTGCGAAGGTAGCGGACCTCACGCACCGCCTAGATAGGATCGTAGATAGTGCTGGGGAGGAGTCTGCTGTCTTGGTACATGTTGGTACCAATGACATAGGAAAATGTGGTAGGGAAGTTCTGGAGGCTAAATTTAAGCTTTTAGGTAGGAAGTTGAAATCCAGAACTTCCAGGATAGCATTCTCCGAAATGCTTCCTGTTCCACGTGCAGGACCCAAAAGACAGGCAGAGCTCCGGAGTCTCAATGCGTGGATGAGACAATGGTGCAAGGATGAGGGTTTTGGATTTGTTAGGAACTGGGGAACATTCTGGGGAAAGGGGGGGCTCTTCCGAAGGGATGGGCTTCACCTTAATCAGGATGGGACCAGACTGCTGGCATTAACCTTTAAAAAGGAGATAGAGAAGCTTTTAAACTAGAAATTAGGGGAAAGCCGACAGTCACCCAGGAGCGCATGGTTCGGACGAAGGTATCCTTGAAGGATACTACCAAAAGCAATGAGGTTCCAAAAGGGAGTATAGTAGCCGAAATGCCCTTGAGTAAGGAGCAGACAGAGAATAAAGATTCCAAATTACCCATGCCTACCAATAGCCAGATTAATATGAATAAAATACAGTCTCTAAAATGCTTGTATGCCAATGCTAGAAGTCTAAACAATAAGATGGGAGAGTTAGAATATATGGCACTAAATGAGAGGTTAGATATGATTGCACTCTCAGAGACATGGTGGAAGGAGGATAACCAGTGGGACACTGTGATACCTGGATACAAACTATATCGTAATGATAGAGCTGATCAAATTGGTGGAGGGGTTGCGCTCTATGTTAGAGAGGGCATTGAGTCAGAAAGGATTAAAGTTTTGCAGGGAACAAAAATTGCTGTAGAATCTCTATGGATTGAAATTCCACTTATGAAGGGGAAGGTGATGGCAGTGGGGGTGTACTATCGACCGCCTGGCCAGAATGAACAAATGGATGATGAAATGCTCAAAGAAATCACAGAAGCTAACAAAAGTCACAACAGAGTAGTAATAATGGGTGATTTCAATTACCCCGGTATCGACTGGGTCAGTATCACGGCAGGACAAACTAAAGAGATAAAGTTTCTAGATGGAATAAATGACTGCTTCTTGGAGCAGCTGGTTCATGAACCGACCAGAGGGGAAGCCATACTGGACCTAGTCCTTAGTGGAACGCCAGATCTGGTGCAAGAAATAAGGGTGTTGGGACCACTTGGCAATAGTGACCATAATATGATCATGTTTGATTTAATTATTGGAGAACAAATAGTAAAGAAATCCACAGTACTACCTTTTAACTTTCAAAAGGGAGACTATGATAGAATGAGGAATATAGTTAGGAAAAAACTAAAAGGAGCGGTTCCAAAGGTTAAAGACTTACAGCAAGCTTGGGCGTTATTTAAAACTACTATCCTCGAAGCCCAGACCAGCTGTATTCCACGCATTAAGAAGAGTGGGAGAAAGTCCAAAAAACTGCCAGCATGGTTTAAAGGTGAGGTCAGAGAGGCTGTTGCTGCCAAAAAAGCAACCTTCAGGAAATGGAAAAAAGAGCCAAATGATGAAAACTGGAAACAGCACAAGCACTGGCAAGTTAAATGCAAAGCATTGATAAGGCAGGCAAAGCGGGAATTTGAAAAGAAACTTGCTGCGGAAGCAAAAACACGAAATAAAGACTTTTTCAAGTACATTCGTAGCAAAAGGCCTGTGAGAGAGTCAATTGGACCGTTAGATGATAGAGGGGTAAAAGGGGCAGTAAGAGGAGACAAGGCTATAGCGGAGAGACTGAATGAATTCTTTGCTTCGGT
The DNA here is from genome assembly GCA_033557465.1 of Ichthyophis bannanicus. Lineage (NCBI taxonomy): Eukaryota > Metazoa > Chordata > Amphibia > Gymnophiona > Ichthyophiidae > Ichthyophis > Ichthyophis bannanicus. The sequence continues at coordinate 110,624,388 of CM066047.1, read as the reverse complement.
CTTTACTGAGGAAGATGTAGGGATGTTACCCAAGACTGAAGTGGTATTTAAAGGTGATACTGCAGAGGAATTGAGAGAAATATCGCTACACCGGGAAGATATATTACAACTATTTGATAAACTGAATAGTAGCAAATCACCTGGACCGGATGGTATAAATCCCAGAGTGTTGAAAGAACTGAAATATGAGATTGCAGACCTGCTATTGGTAATCTGTGAACTTTCATTAAAATCATCTGTAATACCTGAAGATTGGAGGGTCGCCAACGTAACACCAATTTTTAAAAAGGGTTCCAGGGGTGACCCGGGAAATTACAGACCGGTGAGCCTGACGTCAGTACCAGGGAAAATGGTAGAAACCATCATAAAGAACAAAATTACACAGCATGTAGATAGTCATGGCCTAATGGGAGACAGCCAACATGGCTTTAGACAAGGAAGATCTTGTCTTACTAATCTGATATGTTTTTTTGAAGGTGTGCATAAACAGGTAGACAAAGGTGAGTCGGTTGATATAGTGTATCTGGATTTTCAGAAAGCTTTTGACAAGGTCCCCCATCAGAGACTTTTGGCAAAGCTAAAAAGTCATGGGATAGGAGGCAGTGTACTATTGTGGATCGGGAACTGGTTAAAAGATAGAAAGCAGAGAGTAGGGCTAAATGGCCAATATTCCCAATGGAAAAAGGTGAATAGTGGAGTACCCCAGGGATCTGTACTGGGTCCGCTGCTTTTTGACATATTCATAAATGACCTGGAAAAGGGAATAACGAGTGAGGTTATCAAATTTGCAGATGACACAAAACTGTTTAAAGCTGTTAAAACCCAAGAGGATAGTGGAAAACTGCAGGAGGACCTGGATAAATTGGAAGACTGGGCATCCAAATGGCAAATGAAATTTAATGTGGACAAGTGCAAAGTCATGCACCTAGGAAAGAACAACCCACACTATAGTTACTCGATGCAAGGCTCCACATTAGAAGCCACCACCCAGGAAAAAGATTTAGGAGTCATCGTGGATAACATGTTAAAACCCTCCACCCAGTGTGCAGCGGCGGCCAAGAAAGCAAACAGAATGCTAGGTATCATAAGGAAAGGGATGGAGAATAAAACAAAGGATATTATAATGCCTCTGTATCGCTCCATGGTACGACCGCACCTTGAATATTGTGTGCAATTCTGGTCACCGTATCTTAAAAAGGACATAGCGTTATTAGAAAAAGTACAGAGAAGAGCCACCAAATTGGTGAAGGGGATGGAAGGCTACTCCTATGAAGAGAGGCTAAAAAGGTTAGGGCTCTTTAGCCTGGAAAAGAGACGGCTGAGGGGAGATATGATAGAGGTCTATAAATTAATGAATGGAGTGGAACAGATAAACGTGGATCAATTGTTTACGCTATCAGAATATAGAAAGACTAGGGGACATGCAATGAAGCTACAGGGTAAACTATTTAAGACAAATAAGAGAAAATATTTTTTCACTCAACGTGTAATCAAACTCTGGAATCTGTTACCGGAGGATGTGGTAAGGGCTGTTAGTATAGCTGGGTTTAAAAAAGGTTTGGACAAGTTCCTGGAGGAAAGGTCCATAAACCACTATTAAAAAGGGACCCAGGATATCAATGCTTGACCCAGTACAAGCATTGTGGAACTTGTGTCTTTTGGGGAAACTGCTAGGTACGTATGACCTAGATTGGCCACTGTTGGAAACAGGATACTGGGCTTGATGGACCTCGGTCTGACCCAGTATGGCATGTCTTATGTTCTTATGTTCTTATGAGAGCTATCAGGAACTGCAAGAGCAATTTATTGAGTTGAAATGAGGGTACAGGCTCAGTGGGCGATGTTCGTAAATTCTAAGGGGAGATTCTTTTTCCAACCCAATTTCAGTTAGTGGCTGCAATTTATCAAGTGTGTTTTGAGTTAAGGTTTACTGGGGAATTCTTCAATAGAGTAATTTTTGTTAGCACCATCAGGGCCATCAGAAGAACTGGCAGACTGGCATCCACTACAACTTCTGCCTCAACTAGTGCTTTGTTAAGCTAGCATGGGCTGGCAAGCAGGGCAATGTCTGGGAGCTAGACAACTATCGATACTGAAGTGGATGAACCTTCCCTGTTATACAGTATTTCCCTCGCTGAGTCCTCTGAACCCAAATACTGCATGCATCTGATGCCTGCCTGCACTTATCACCTGTTAGTGGAGCCCATCTGAGATCTAGGCTGCCTCTGCTTGCTGTGCACTCCTGCTTCCTCAGCCAGCATGGGACAGTTACTACCTTGGTCCTCAGAATGAAGGTCTTAATGAGTCTCCAGAACAACAAGAGAAGGAAATGTGCATCCCCATTCCCCGACCTCAGCTGTATAAGGTACGTAGACTTAAGAAAAAAAAAATGATGGCTTAGTTGTTAATAGCCTTCAATGGGTTCCAGGCAGGGTCCTGGTTCAAATTCTCAAGCTGGTTAAAAAGAAAGGGAAGAGAGGAAGGGGATGGGGTTCAGTTCTGTTTCTGGTTAGTTGATATCATCAGGGTTTCCGCCCCACCTACAAACCCACTACAGGGAAGCAGGGACAGAAAACAGTATAAGTAAGTGACTCAATACAAAACAAGCAGAAGAATAAAAAACAATGGGAAGTGGGTACATGGGAGCATTTTTCAGTGCAACAAAAGGGGACTGTTATTTCTGGAGGGAGATCTGCAATTGTGAGTATATACTTCTGAGAATTTTCTGTAAGGAATTCTTTGTATTAAAGCTAATTAATCTGTGAACCCACTATTTTTTGTTAAATCAGTCAGGGCCTAGTAGCAGCAGTTTAAGTTTAAATTTAAAACACAGAAGACAACTTTCTGGTTATATATCATACCCAGAAGAGAGCTTGTAGTTTAAATTAATAGTCACTCAGGGCCTAGTATCAGCAAAGTACTTTTAGTTTAAATTTAAAACACAGAAGAGAGCTTTCTGGTTTAATTTGGAACCCAGCAGAGAGCTTGCAGTTTAAATTTAACAGTCACTCAGGGCCTAGCATCAGCAAAGTACTTTTAGTTTAAATTTAAAACACAGAAGAGAGCTTTCTGGTTAAATTTAGAACCCAGCAGAGAGCTTGTAGTTTAAATTTCATAATAAGTTAGAGCCTAGCAGCAGCAAAGAGCTATAATTTAAAATTTAAAATCAAATAAGAAAATAGCTTACCTCAGCAGCACAGGACAGGGTACTGTGTAGCAACCCTCTTTTAATAAGTGTTATTTCCCTCTCTCCCTCCCCACACCCACCCACCCCTGGGATAATCGTAGCTTTATAGGTACTTACACATCTTAAAAGACAGGGGGTGCTCTCAGGTGCAGCTCATTACCCAAATCAGTCATATACTAAGGACCTGAGATTAATTAAGCTTCAGGTGAACAAGGTATATTAAACGTATTAGGTACAGTTTTATTAGTATAAATATCCTTAGCAACCCTTAGGAAGTAAAGAACTTAAAGATCTAAACAAAAACTTAAAACTAAAGATGCAGACAGCAGTCCAGCAGCGAGATGGGGGCTTTCCAGTCTTTTGCATTGAGTGTCATCTGTATGATTTTCTCCCAGTTGGTGAGAGGTCTTACTTGTGCACTAGGTGCAAGGAGCTCTTTGCTCTCAGGGAACAAGTCCGTTCTCTAGAGGCTAGAGTAGCAGACTTGGAAAACATAAGAAAGACAGAGAGGTACATAGACGAGACCTACAGGGATATAGTCCTGAGGTCCCACCTCCAGTCTGGCAGCATCCCTGTTGCCATGGAGGAGAGAGGTCACGTGACAGGAGAGCATCACCCTGGTGTGGCAGGAAGTGATCCTGTAACTAGGACCTGTCCTCCAGGTGATGTAAAACCCTCTCACACCAAGAAAGTTTCTCCAGGGCCATATGCCCATGAGGGAAGGGTTAGGACAGCCGTTATAGTTGGTGATTCGATCATTAGGCATGTAGATAGCTGGGTGGATGGTGGACATGAGGATCGCCTAGTAACATGCCTGCCTGGTGCGAAGGTAGCGGACCTCACGCGCCACCTAGATAAGGTCTTAGATAGTGCTGGGGAGGAGTCTTCTGTCTTGGTACATGTCGGTACCAATGACATAGGAAAATGTGGTAGGGAGGTTCTGGAGGCTAAATTTAGGCTTTTAGATAGGAAGTTGAAATCCAGAACTTCCAGGGTACCGTTATCAGAAATGCTTCCCATTCCAAGTGCAGGACCCAAAAAGCAGGCAGAGCTCCGGAGTTTCAATGCGTGGATGAGACAATGGTGCAGAAATGAGGGTTCTGGATTTGTTAGGAACTGGGGAACATTCTGGGGAAAGGAGAGGCTCTTCCGAAGGGATGGACTTCACCTTAACCGGGATGGAACCAGGCTGCTGGCATTAACCTTTAAAAAGGAGATATAGCAACTTTTAAACTAGATAATAGGGGAAAACTGACAGTCGCCCAAGAGCGGATGGTTCGGAAGAATGTATCCTTGAAGAATACTACCAAAAGCAGAGAGGTTCCAAAAAAGAGTAAAGTAGCCCAAATGCCCTCGAGTATGGACCAGACAGAGCTTAAAGATCCCAAATTACCCATGTCTACCAACAGCCAAACTAATATGAATAAAATACAGTCTCTAAAATGCTTGTATGCAAATGATAGAAGTCTAAAAAATAAGATGGGAGAGTTAGAATATATAGCACTAAATGAGAGGTTAGATATGATTGGGATATCAGAGACATGGTGGAAGGAGGACAACCAGTGGGACACTGTGATACCTGGATACAAACTATATTGCAATGATAGAGCTGATCAAATTGGTGGAGGGGTTGCGCTCTATGTTAGAGAGGGCATTGAGTCAGAAAGAATTAAAGTTTTGCAGGAAACAAAATTTGCTGTAGAATCTCTATGGATTGAAATTCCATGTAAAAAGGGGAAGGTGATGGCAGTGGGGGTGTACTATCGACCACCTGGCCAGAATGAACAAATGGATGATGAAATGCTCAAAGAAATCAAGGAAGCTAACAAAAGTTATAGTGCAGTAATAATAATGGGTGATTTCAATTACCCCGGTATCGACTGGGTCAGTGTCACGGCAGGACATACTAGGGAGATAAAGTTCCTAGATGACATAAATGACTGCTTCTTGGAGCAGCTGGTTGATGAACCGACCAGAGGGGAAGCCATATTAGACCTAGTCCTTAGTGGAACACCAGATCTAGTGCAAGAGATAAGGGTGTTGGGGCGACTTGGCAATAGTGATCATAGCATGATCACCTTTGATTTAATTAGTGGAGGAGGGATAGTAAGGAAATCCACAGTACTACCTTTTAACTTTTGAAAGGGAGTCTATGATAAAATGAGGAAAATAGTTAAGAAAAAACTAAAAGGAGCAGTTGCAAAGGTTAAAGACTTACATCAAGCTTGGGTGTTGTTGAAAAATACTATTTTGGAAGCCCAAACCAGCTGTATTCCACGCTTTAAGAAAAGTGGAAGGAAGTCCAAAAAACTGCCAGCATGGTTTAAAGGGGAGGACAGAGAGGCTGTTGTTGCCAAAAAAGCATCTTTCAGGAAATGGAAAAAAGAGCCAAACGACGAACCTGGAAACAGCACAAGCACTGGCAAGTCAAATGGAAGGCATTGAAAAAGCAGGCAAAGGGAGAATTTGAGAAGAAGCTTGCTGCGGAAGCAAAAACGCGAAATAAAGATTTTTTCAAGTACATTCGTAGCAAAAAACCTGTGAGAGAGTCACTTGGTCCATTAGATGATAGAAGAGTTAAAGGGGCACTAAGAGGCGACAAGGCGATAGCGGAGAGACTGAATGAATTCTTTGCTTCGGTCTTTACTGAGGAAGATGTAGGGATGTTACCCATGACTGAAGTGGTATTTAAAGGTGCGGAAGAATTGAAGGAAATATCAATACATTGGGAAGATGTATTACAAATGGTTACACGAAGCAAGATTCCACATTAGGAACTACCACCCAGGAAAAAGATTTAGGCGTCATTGTGGATAGCCCAGTGTGCAGCGGCAGCCAAGAGAGCAAATAGAATGCTAGGTATCATAAGGAAAGGAATGGAAAATAAAACAAAAGATATTATAATGCCTTTATATCATTCCATGGTGAGACCACACCTTGAATATTGTGTGCAATTCTGGTTGCCGTATCTTAAAAAGGGTATAGCGTTATTAGAAAAGGTTCAGAGAAGAGCCACCAAAATGGTAAAGGGGATGGAAGGATACTCCTATGAAGAAAGGCTAAAAAGGTTAGGGCTCTTTAACCTGGAAAAGAGACGGCTGAGGGGAGATATGATAGAAGTCTGTAAATTAATGAACGGAGTGGAACGAGTAAACGTAGATTTATTGTTTACGTTATCAGAATATAGAAAGACTAGGGGACATGCAATGAAGCTACAGGGTAAACTATTTAAAACTAATAAAAGAAAATATTTCTTCACTCAACGTGTAATCAAACTCTGGAATTTGTTACCGGAGGATGTAGTAATGGCTTTTAGTGTAGCTGGGTTTAAAAAAGGTTTGGACAAGTTCCTGGAGGAAAGGTCCAAAAACCATTATTAAGAAGGGACCCAGGATATCAATGCTTGAGCCAGTACAAGCATTGCGGAACTTGTGTCTTTTGGGAAAACTGCTAGGTACGTATGACCTAGATTGGCCACTGTTGGAAACAGGATACTGGGCTTGATGGACCTTGGTCTGACCCAGTATGGCATATCTTATGTTCTTATTTTATGCTTTTCTTGTTCCATAAAGTCATGCTACCCAAGCAGACTACTAAGGGTGCTTCAAAAGGCAAGAAGGCGGGGGGGGGGGGGGGGAGGGAGAAGCCAAGGAGCAGATCCAAAAGGTCCCCTAGTAAATAGGGACGCTAGCAAACTACAACCTGCTGGTAGATGTCACCTGGAAGGTTCAGCCACAACTGAACAGCAAAATCAGAATGAAGTTATCATGGCATCAAAATAGGAAGTGAAAGAGCAGTAGGACACTCCTATGCCTTTGTAGAAAGGAGCTAGTTGAGGAACAGCCAGTAAAAAGGCAATGGCCAACGAAGATCACAAACAGCATCAGCCTACAGTACAGAGGCATGAAACGTAACAGCGAACCTGCATTCCCATTCTTTCATTCAGAGTCCAGTAGATATTAACCATCAGTGCTTGCAATGGCACACACTGTCGGACACAGAGTCAATCCTTTCAGAAAAGAATGACGACGAGTTGGTGCTAGCTAGCATTCTATAGAATTCCTTAAAAGCCAGCATTAAGAAAATATCATCTAGGCAGAGCTGCCATGTGAGCAACGTGCATGGTGTTAAGGATCAAGAAAACAAGGAATCTGAAAAAGGCAGGAGGGAAGGATTTTCATCTTTACCATTCATCCTCTCTGAAAATCCAAACGCTTTGTCATATGTGGCGGTAACCTTTTCGGAAAATGGAAGAAAAGGAGCTAAAGAAGGGAATTTGTCGATATCTTCTCTCTCCTGTTGAAGGATCAGGTGGGAGAAAATGGGAATGTGGAGAAGCTAAAGAAAATCTATCCCAGATACAACATCATGTGTCCTATGATTGAAAGTTTTGCCTCAGGGGAACATTGCAAAGTTATCTTTTATAAACACATCGGGGAATATTCAAAGACATTTACGCAGCCTGCAGACCTGCAAACCACGTGAATGCCACTCACCAGGGCGTTCAGCGGTACTAACCCAGTTAATGCCACTGAACATCCCTGGTTTGTGCCACTAAACACCATGATAATAAGAACTTAGCGTCGGAGCATTCTAGAAACAGAGCAGGAGTGTCACCATGGGTTAACTGAGCTGTGGTGATATTCAGCTGCTGCTTGGTTAACTCTAACTAGCTAAAGTTAGGATAGCTGAATGGTTTCCCTAACTTTAACCAGCTTTGAAATCCGACTAGTGGCTGAATATTGCCATTCACCGTATTGCAACATCGAATACAGGCAACCTGGATATTCAGTGCCAATGACCAGCTATGGCGCTGGCATTGAACATCTGAGGTGAATTTAAAGTGGGGACATCCAGCTGCTTTAATATGCCGGCCATCATTGCTGAAAATCCCCATCATCCACTTGCTCTTCTTCCCGACTTGTTCTTCAATATTCCCATAGACTTCTCCAAACTATTCTTTAGCAGTTCAGCAACTCCGGTCTCCAAGTATGCTGGGTTTTGTGAGATCAGAGTTGTGCTATCTTGGTGTACATATAGTATGGGACATTTACAAGAATTTTGCACATGAATCTTTCAGTGGTGATGGCACAAGTAAGAAGATTTTCTCAATGCTGATATAACATTCCAGCAAGAATTTTGAAACTGATTATCGAGTTGATAAACAATGCAAACATATATGAAAAACTTAAATGGACCAAGACATTTTCTAGCTAACAGTGAGCTGGAATTTACAGATAAATGGTCTCGCAAAAGCATAATTTTATTCAAAGAGGGTATTTTGTGTCCTATAAATCCTACCTGGATATTATCTACCATTGATTTCTGCAGCCTCCAAGAAGAATCTCTTTAAACTTGCAATCCCTGTCTCTGGAAGCCGCGCCACAGCGAAGGAGACGTGAAACATGAGTAGGAAGCGAGCTGGTCCCAGACCATAGCTGAAAATGCTGCATTGCCCTAGGCACCTGAGGCCCCTGGTATGCTGTTGATCTATATGTGTCAATTTGCACAGAAAAAGTATGTAAAGGACAAGTACGCACAATTCTATGCAGGTGTTGTTTCCTGGGACAATTTTCAAAGGAAAAGAATGCTTGTTTTTTTCCCTTTGAAAACAGGTGCATAGCTCGCAAGTAAAAGTAGTCTTAGACTTCGCATCAGTGCTGACATTTGTGAAAATTTATTTTAAACATGAAATGACCCATTTGAAAATCGTTCTCACTCTTACTGGTTAAAAGTACACACAACATTTGTATGGTCTTCCATAGGAAATTTATTCAGACAGGCTGAGAAGAAGTGTTCCCAGAGGTTTAGGTCAGGAAGGAAACGAAACGCGAGCATATGACATTTCACATATGCACATGCTATTTTCCGCCCTTGACTGCCTGCAAAAAGAGCAAGCGTAAAGTATGTGGCTGCTCTTAATGTGCACTTTTTACACTAATTTGCACTGGCACTTTATAACTATGTGGGTCATGTGAAAATTACTCTCTTCAGTTTTAAATTTCAGTCCTTTACTCCCTGACCTCCCCTCAAGTCACCCAACTGACAGACATATCTAGAGCTAAGGTAGACACTTACGCAGTCCAGGCCTGAACTTTCACAGGTCTTCTCACACTCTGCACCAGTTGTGCCCCTGGGGACTTTAGAACAGTCAACATAGAGCATGGGTTGAGGGCAGTCTAAAAGTAAGCAGAAGGCATTCATTGCCTTGGAAACACATTAAGCCATTACTAGGCATAGGAGAGAGATGATAAAGGGGGCACTTATCACTGGGGTCCATATTCAAAATGATTACATGGCTAACATGCGAGTTAATCACATACAGACGTGGTGAACATTACTGGCACCCTTGCAGTTCAACCCCTTAATGTCCAATGTCTCCAGTGAAATGGCTTTGGACTAGATATGTACAAAATATTTGACACATAAAAGAATCAAATAAAACAAGACCATTTAAAAAAGGAAATAGTATACAAACTGGGATATTCCAGGACATGATTACTGGCACCTTTATAAACAATTCAAAACAGTTTAAACAGAACGTCATTCCCATTGCCGTAAAATTAGACCCACCTGCGATCACTGCCAGTATTCACATGACTTGAATCAACCAATGAAAGATGGCTCTAATGCTTAAAATGGCCACATTCACGCCACTCCATTTTCACAATGGCGATGACAAGAGAGCTGCCTGAGACTGTCGGAAAAGCCATTATCACCAAACATTAACTTTAGGGTACAAAGCCATCTCCAGAGACTTTGGGAGTCCTGTGTCTACAGTTCGCAAAGTTATTAAAAATATTTTTGCTCATGGAACTGTCAAGAACCTCCCAGGATGTGGTGGGAAGAGAAAAATTAATCCAAGAAGCCTTTGAAGGTTAATGTGAACTGTTGGAAAAACACAATGTACAACATCCAAAGAGCTTAAGGATGACCTGGAGCAATCTGGAGTGGTGGTTTCAAACCACACCACATGCTGCACACTAAACAAAGAAGGACTTCATGGGCAAAGGCTAAGGAGGACCCCATTGCTCAAAGACAGACATAAAGAGGCACACCTGATCTTTGCCCAAACCCACATTGAGAAACTACAATCCTTCTGGAAAAATGTTCTGTGGACAGATGAAACCATACTTGAGCCCTTTGGCAATGCAGACTAGTGATACATTTACAGAAGAAGAAATGAAGCTTATAAAGAAAAAAACACCCTTCCTACAGTTAAATATGGTGGTGGTTGCCTAATGTTGTGGGGTGTTTTGCTGCCTCAGGAACTGGAGGCCTGGAACATATTAAAGGAATCATGAAGTCAGAGGACTACTAAAGTATTTTGGAGCAAAATATGCTACCTACTGACAGAAAGTTAGGTCTGAATCAAAGGTCATAGGTCCTCCAGCAGGCAATGACCCAAAACATACATCCAGAAGTACAAAAGAATGGTTAAAAAGGAAAACATGGATTATTTTAAAATGACCAGCAATGAGTCTTTATCTCGATCCAATCAAGAACCTTTGGAAACAGCTGAAATCTGCCATTGGTAAAAGGAATCCTGGAAACATTCATGAGCTGGAACAAATTGCAGTTGAAGAGTGGGAGAAACTACCAACAGACAGATGTACGAAACTTATAGATGGCTACAAGAAACGTTTGGAGGCTGTCATCACTGCCAAGGTTTGGGCAATCAAATATTAGCTAAGGGTGCCATTACTCCTGTCCAGGTCATAGTTTGTTTGTTTTTTTCTCAAAAATTACTACATCTATGTTGCACAGACATCTTTTGTTTGCTATATACCTTTGAACATATTATTAAAATATTATGATGATGTGCAGTTGGAATATTTCCAATTATTTCTAAAGATATTGTACACAACATACCTAAAAATGCAAGCGTGCCAACAATGCTGACCACAACTGTAAATTATGATGTTTAAAAATTTTGGGGTAGGCAAGGTGTATGACAGAGGTGTGTCCAGGGCTGTGCTACGGACTTAGACTTTCCCATTCTGTTTAGACTTGCTCCAGGCACAAAGAGACATTTGGAAAATGCTCTTTGGGCTGTAAAACCTTTGGAGTATGTGAGAAGATGGCATTCCATTATCTCTGATACTCTCCACAGTCACAATGATATTTGTAATGTGATAGGGAAACTTCTGTTGTGTTTGAACCACTGCTGCATGTCTCTTAGACGTTCTCAGTCTTGATTACTATTCCAGGGATGTCTATGTAGGTGGGCCAACAGACATCCATATCAGGCCATCCACATTTGTGAAACTGTGCCCAAATTTGGACATGTCTGCCTTTTTATTGGACATTCTGGCTTGGACATCCCAGATTGTACTTGGACAATATTTGTAAAATGTTTCTTTAAATGATTTATGTGTTACAGAGACTTGGCTGCTCGATACTGATGTATTAATTTTGAACCAGTTATCTCCTCAGAATTTTTCTTGTGCTCATAAGCCATATCTTCATGACAGAGGTGGTACAGTATTAGTGATTTATAGGAATGATTTAAATTTGAAAAGGTTATTGACCCAGTTGACTGTGGTTGTGAACTACTTTTACTGAATGGCTATTCTGATGTTTCTGATGTTATAGTGGGAGATCATCTCACATCCAGTGATCACCAGATGGTGTGGTTCAGTATTATGACTAGTGCTGATAAAGTCCATTCAAAAGAGAGGATCTTAGACTTTAAGAAAACTAACTTTGCCAAGATGGGATAATAACTCAAGGAATTTTTAACGGGATGAGAACAACTGGTGGATGTAGGAAAGTAATAGGAAAAACTGAAAGGGGATATTTTAAGGGCATCTAACCCCTTTGTTAGAAAGGTAAATAAATGTAAAGGAAAATGAGACCACTAGGGTTCTCAAAAGAAGTAGCTGAAAAGGTGAAGGTAAAGAGGGAGGCCTTCATAATATACATGAGATCACAGAAAGAGGAAGACAAGCACCAATACTTCAAAAAACTTAGAGAAGCTTGGAAAGTGGTCAGGAAAGAAATGATACAAAATGAAGAATAAATAGTCAATGCAATAAAATGGGGGGATAAGCTATTTTTCAAATATGTTAGCGAGAGGAGGAAGTGCAAAAGTGGTATTGTTAGACTGAAGGGTGAAAGGGAGAAATATGTAGAAGCTGATGAGGATAAAGAAGAATTGCTTAACAAATATTTTTGTTCAATGTTCACAGATGAAGGGCAAAGAGCAGGACCTCAGAAAACACCCACAAATAGGAAGAGAAGTAAAGGGGATCTTGAATGATTTTCCGAAAACTGTGTTTGTGAGGAACTAGCTAAACTAAAAATAGATAAAGCAATGGGATTGGATGGGATACATCCAAGAGTATTGAAGAGACTTGGGAAGATCTAGTGTTTCAACTGTCTGATCTTTTAATGCAACTTTAGAGTTGGGAATGGTCCCAGAGAACTTGAGAAAGGCAGATGTGGTCCCTTTACACTATACAGAAGTAAGGATGAGGTTCAGAACTATAGGCCAGTTAATTGATCTCTGCAGTGAGTAAATTAATGAAAACAGAGGATAGTGAGGTTTCTGGAGTCCAATGGATTGCATAATCCAAGGCAGCATGGTTTTACTAGAGGTAGGTATTGTGAGACATATAGGCGGTATGTTTACTAAAACCCCGATAATGTGCGGGCCGCACTAGTGTGCGGGTGCCATATAAGGAGTGGGCATTTCTTTCTGAAAAAGCAAAACCGGGATTTAAATATGCGCTAAGGTGCGCGGCGCCCATGTGCGCCCCGCACATTAGAGCATGAGAAAGCTGCGCGGGAGGCATAAGTGGTGTGCTGATGTGCAAGCAGAGGAGCAGAGCCACAGTGCAATGGTTAAGACACTTACCAATAGTGCAGGTATCAAGAGTTCAATCCCCCACAGTGCCCAATGAAGATGGCTGGCTGAGGCATTACTTTATGAGGCGTTTAAATAATGGGCGGCATAAGGCGGGGCGCTGATGCTTTAGGAGGCATTTTAATATTGGGCGGCATAAGGCGGTGCGCTGATGCACTGATGCACAGGCACAGGAACAGAACCACAGTACAATGGTTAAGACAATGACCAATGGTGCAGGGATCATGGGTTCAATCCCCCACTGTGCCCAATGAAGAATGCTGGCAGAGGCATTACCTATTATGGGTAAGTTTGCTTTAGGAGGCATTTTATTTTTTATTTTAATTACTACTACTAGCAAACGCACTCTCAAAGTGTGTTAACATAAGGCGCCCCATAAGGCACATTTTAAAGTGCACTGTCCGCCAAGGCACCCTAGAATGTTGCTGATAGGGCGCTTTAAAGGGTGCCGTATGAGTTACCGCAAGGTCACAGCAATGTTTTTGATGGCAGCACTGTGCAGTTTAAGGAATGCACAGCATAAGTAGGTGTGCTGACATGCAAGGAGGAGCAGCAGCAGTGTAGCACAATGGGTAAGGCACTGACTGCTAATACAGGGGTCATGAGTTTGCTCCCCAGTGTGCCTAATATGTAAGGCTGGCTGTGGCATCAGCTTTGCAATGTGTGTATTTTTTCCTGCAGCATTTTAGTTGTATTTTATTAATTGCTGCCAGCAAACAGGTCCTCACGTGCCGTAATTGAAGGTGCCGCATAAGGCACCCTATAAGGCACTCCATAGGGCACATTATAAAGTGCACTGTCCGCCACGGCACCCTAAAATGTCCCCTATAGGGCACCCTATAAGTTGCTCCACAGGATAACATATAGTGCACCTTATATGGACGGTAACCATAAGGTAACCTATAGGGCGCCCTATAAAGCACCCTCTGAGGCACGTTATGGGTACAGTACAATGAGGGTGTTTTTGCTGGCAGCAATAATGTACATTAAAAAGAGATAATGCTCTGGGCAGCCCCATAAAATAACCCAACTGTGGGTTTGGAACCCATGACCTCTGGCTCCACAGAAAGTGAAGCAACCATTGTGCTACAGCCCTATAGCTGCTAGCAAGCCCCTGGCTGGCTGAAGAGGGAGTGCATGTAACCACACAGACAGTCTGCTGTGGTCACCAGGATAGGGTTAGCCCAACCGTACCCATGATGCACTGCACATGCAAATCAGCTGTCCACAGATAAACACAAGATGGGGAATGCACCCCTACAGCACCTCGGCCTGGTAGGGGGAAGTGACCATGTGTACCCCCACAGCACCTCGGCCTGGTAGGGGGTACTGACTGTGTGTTTTACTGGCACAGAGTAGCTACACACCGTCACATTGTGCGGGTACTGTGCTCACCCTGAGGGTGCAGTGAGGCACCCAGCACCAGGTCCACAGCACTTTCATGGCTGAAAGAGGCCATGCTGGAGGTCCAAAGCAGTGTTAATGTGTGAGATAGATAGTTTCTGCAGAAACACTTTGGATATCTGTCTGTCTCAGTCAGGTGCAGCCCCCATGGACTCCTAGGGGGGCTATGCACCACCACCCCTCCAGGGCTGAGGGTGGCAAACAGGGTCTCCTATCAACAGATCCACATTCTACCTCCCTGCAATGGTGGCAGTAGATGGGACCATCAGCCCCAGTCCTGCTGGGGAACAGACACCCTACAGGGCAGTCAATGCAGCTCTGTACAACATCCATAACACAATAACAGGCAGACATTAGGCCTGGATATGCTAAACTGCACCCCACCACTATCTGATATTCTCCTGCAGCAAGCCTTCAGCCACTGCACCCTGCAAGCCACTCCATCAAAACACATACCAGCTGCAAACAGTCTGCTAGCTAGTCCATAGTGCATGTTACCAGTAGAAATGCTTGCACCCAGAACTGGGATGTCAGCATACACAACAAGCAGATAAATCAGTGACTGGGCCCCAAAAGGAAACCCATAAATATCACATGAGAGAAATACTATATAGCACTATGGGGGTGCCTAGCCATGCTGTCGTCACTGCACAGTCAGGGTGAGAGTGATCCCCCAGCAGGACATACTGACGTCACCTTGTCTGTGTAGGTGGTGGCCGGGCACTACAATGTCCCAGCCAGTGCCCTATGCCCTGTGCAGATGCATCCTGGCCAGGTCACCCTGTCCGGGCTATACCCATGGTACCTTGCTCCTCATTATGCACATTGGCAGGCCAATACTGGCAACAGTGCTAGCAGTGTGGGCTGTGGAAGGTGTTTGCAGCCACCACACACTGTATAGACAGACACACACTCCCACACCTATGCCAGCATTGTGCTACTATAGAAGGGTTTAGCAGCCCTGCCCACCACACCAGTCCTGGGCACAGTACAGGCATGGATATGCTACGCAATACTGTTGGGGGTCACTCCTCAGGGTGGTGAACACTGTCAGAGGTCATACCTGAAGCACACAACGCAGACATCAGAAAGATTGTTATGATGGAGCTCAATGAGCAAACTGTGCTTAACGTAGGACTTGCTATCTGCCAGTAATCATAGGAAACGTTTGATAGGTGTGTACCGTATACCCAGGTGTAGGGTGGCATTGCTAAGGTATGCAAGTGCTAGTATTGGGAGATGCACACAGGGCACAATGTCCTGCCTATCCAGGAGGCATTAGTCAATGGGGCCTCTGGGTGTGGGTGTGGGTGTGTCTGGCCCTGTTGGCTGCTGCTTTACGGCAGAGGTTCCCAACTCCAGTCCTGGTGTGCCAAACACTGTTCGGGTTTTCATGCTGTCCCTCATGAATATGCATGGATACATCTGCATACCATGGGGGTGATACATAGATATGCAGCACAGGCATCTTTATTAGAGGCAGCATGGAAACTGAATGGTGTTTGGCCCTCCAGGACTGCATTTGGGGGATTCTGCCGTAGGTAATGCACATTTCTATGGTGTTTGTGCTGTGTAGGGTAAAATAGAGGTTTTTGACCCATGCTTATGGTCTCAGCAATAATGGTTCAGTCTTTACTACCATGTTTTCTTCATGGGTAAAATAAGGGGACTGGGTTGGCAGGAGCCCCAGCTGGGATTTGAACCTGTAACCTTCTGGTCCTAAAGGCACTGGCTGTGTCCGCTGCTCCACAGTCTTAGCACAAAAACAGTGCATTCCCTGGGGAGTCCAAGGCTGTTTGTCAGACAGGGCCTGTCTGTTGGAGGGCACTGCACCCACGTGAAGGGGGCTAGTCCACCATCTGCTGTGGGCAGCAGCCACTGCCCTCTCCACCAACGGTACCCCTCCGCCACCATGCTGACATGGCCTTATATTGCTGACAGCATCACAGCTAAATGATATGTGGCCCTCCAGGACTGCATTGAGGGAACTGTGGTCTAGGTAATGTGCATGTTTCTGGTGTCTGTGCTCTGTAGGGTAAAATAGAGGTGTTTGGACCATGCTTATGTTATCTGCAAAAAAGGTTGGTCTTTGCTATCATGGTTTAGTGGTGGGTAAAATATGGGGATTGGGTTTGCAGGAGCCCCAGCTGGGACTTGAACTGGTGATCTTTGGCTCCTGAACACACTGTCTGTGTTCACTGCACCACACTGTGGCCACAGAAACACTGCAGTCCCTGGAGATAGGAAACCTGGCCAAAGGAGACATAAACCCTGTTCTGCACAATTTCACTGTGGGATCATTCACCTTGTTTGGGGACGGAGCGTAAAAATAATAATTATTATTTTTTACGCTCCGTCCCCATACAAGGTGAAATTGTGCAGAGCAGGGTTTATGACATTTTTGTTAGTGATATTAGGGAAGGACTGTCAAGTAAAGTTTGCTCCTTGTGGATGATACCAAAATCAGAAAGAAGTAGATAACATGAAGAGGGATCTGACTGAGCTTGCAGAATGGTTGAGAATTTGACAGCTGAGACTGAACTCTAAAAAATGCAGAGTCATGCATTTGGCTGCAAAAATCCATGGGAGCCGTCAGTATAAGGGGTGAAGTACTTCTGTCCAGAAAAGAAGAACAGGACCTGGGCATGATTGGTTCTGATGATCTTAAAGAGACTAAACAAGTAGAAAAGGTGAAGGCAAAAGTCAGAAAGATGCTTGGGTGCATAGGGAGAGGAATGGCTAGCAAAAAAAAGGAGGCGATAGTGCCTCTGTATACGTTTTTGGGGCAACTTGGAGTATTACTTGAAATTCTGGAGGCCACACCTTCAAAAGGATATAAACCAGATGGAGTTGGTGCAGAGGATGGCAACCAAAATGGTCAGTGGTCTTTGTTATAAACCATATAGGGATAGACTTAAAGATTTCAATATATATACCTAAGGAAAGGCGGGGTAGAGGAGATACGATATAGATGTTTAAATACCTCTTTGGCATAAATGTACAGGAGAAGAGCCTCTTTCAATTGAAAGTAAGCTCTGCAACAAGGGGACATAGGATGAGGGTGAAAGGGGATAGACTCAGGAATAATATGCAAAAATATTTATTTACAGAAAAAGTGGTAGATGCATGGAATTGTTTCCCAGTGGAGGTAGTAGAGACGAAGACAATATGGAGGTCAGTCTATCCTGTGAATAGCAGGGATGGCTATTCCATATCCTCTCCGTATGAACAGCAGGTTTGCATGGGGAAGCCTAGACAGGGGAGGGAGCGGGTGTTCAGGAGGTGGAGTGAGGGTGAGGCATGAGCAGGTCGTGACCCTGGACATACAGGGCCGATTCGAAGGTGGAATAAGTCCCCCTGGATGGAGGGGGATCACAGCGTGGGACCCAGGATGCAGGTGATGTGACGCAGGGGGTTCCCCGCAGCCCAACTCAGGCCTTGGAAGACCAGATCAGGGTTCGGGCTGTGGGGAAAAAAGATATTGGTTGGCATGCAGGTCAATCAGAATCAGGGCCTGCCCAATTCTGATCCTGTGAGCACGTCTAGCCCTCATGGGATCAGAATCGTGTCTACTTCTGTATGCCCCGCTTCTGATCAGCTGCACAGGGGCTGCACGGCCTATATGGAATTGGCCAGCACCTGAATTCAAGAAAACATGGGACATACACAGAAGATCTGTAAAGATAAAAAAAAGAGACTAAAGTAGTTGATATGGAAGGACAGACTAGATAGGCCATATGGTCTATTTTTGCTATCATGTTTCTATGTTTCTATTTAGTCAGCATTTGTATTATTTACCACCATAGGAATACTAATGGATATGTTGGAATGGTTGACTGTCCCTGTTAAAAATATGAATAACTTTATGTTATATGGGGATTTTAATTTGAAATTAGATGTTTAACCATTATCCAAGGATGTGGAAACAGTTTTATATTCTATTGAGGCCATGGGATTATCTCAACCCAGGGTCATCTTATGGACTTTCTCTTCCTTTCTGAAGACAGTTTCAATAATTGCATCATCTAAGCTTTCTGTATTATAGTCGGGCAATTAATTAATAACTTTTCATTTAGTGCCTTATGAGTCTTTTTCTACCGTTCCAGTTACAAATGCAGAGCAGATGCTGTATAAAAAAATTGATCCAGTTCAATTTGGGACCACATGGACAAAGCTTGTTGAGAACCAACTATGGCCTAATGGTATTGAAAAAATGATGGGATATTGAAATTATACTATTGTGGAGGAATTAAATTAAGTAACAGCTTTCCAGGAGTGAGTTTTAATGAGATGTATGTGTGTTCCTTAGTTTTTCGCAGAATTTTGAATCTTAAATGAAAGATTAGAAGATTTGAACGTAAGTAGACGAACGTGAAAACAGATACAAAGCTTGGGACTGAGACTCTTCTTTTGTCCCTTTTTTACAGTTTGCTAAAGGACTTAGATTCAAATACCCTATTTTCACGCAAATAATGTGCCCACGTATAAAACAAGCACATGCATATAATGCACAGAAATGATGCCATTCCATTTGAGAATTTTTCGATTACGTGCCCATGGGTATACCGCGCATGTGCACACCCTTTTTGCTGTTGACCATACCAGGAATGAAATGCAAGTCCTACACCACCAATTTCAAACTAAACTTTGTTGTGAGAGCAAAAGAAACAAGCAACAGCAACAGCGAGAGAGTACATAGTTGGAGAGACGAACATTCAGGAATGGAGAAAGGAGAAAAAGGAGCTCGAGAATGTGAACACTCAGATATGCACACATAGTGAGCCTAAACTGGAGAATGACTTGAGAGATTGGGCTCTTTCTCAGTGGGAATAAAATCACGCTATCGCTACTGTCCCTATTCAGATCAAAGCAAAGCATCTGGCAAATGAAAGAGGAATCACTGATTTCAAAGCAGGTTTCACCTGGACTTCTAGATTCATGAAAAAAATGGACTATCAGTGAAAATGAGAACAGAGCAAAAGAGGAATGACTTCCGTGAATTCGTCTCCAAAGAAATCTCTGAACACAGTATCTCTGCAATGGACATTATAAATAAGGATGAGGTTCCAATGTCTTTCAACATCCCTGCCACCAGGTCCGTAGCTGCTTCGGGTATGAGAACTGTAGCCATTACAACCACTGAACATGAGAGGGTCTGCTTCACTGTAGTCCTTGGATGCACTGTGAGTGGGGTGAAATTAAAGCTGATAGTAGTTTTCAAGAGAGTTACCATCCCCTGCAAGAAAACCGCCCACTGGTGTGGTTTTCCATTGCAATAGGAAGAGATGGATGGACTGTGACCTTATGAAAGTTTGGATTGATAAATGTTAAAGGGCCAGGCAGGGGGAATTCTTCTCGAAGAAGTCCTTACTAATTTTCGATGCCATGGCTGCCCACAAAAACGTTCGAAATTATATAAACTCTGCTGGTGCCCACCTAGCTGTAAAACTTGGCAGTCTTACCTAGAAACTACAGCTGATAGATATGAGAAGACAGTGGGGTGAATGGATGTAGTCTGGGATTCACAAATTCACACTATCAGGAAGACTGAAGCAGGCACGGTTTTAGGAAGTCAACAAGTGGGTGTCTTCTGTTTGGGTTAAAATAGTGCCACAAACCATCCGTAATGACTTCAGAAAAGCTGGGATTGTCTACCAAATAAAATAAGACACATTTGGATACTGATGACGAAGGTGAAAATGCCAATAGCAGTGAGACGACATCACTTCAGAAATCACAGAAGAGCGTCTGCAGTTGGCTCTTAGTTATTTCAGTGATGACAGTGAGAAGGGAACAGACTTTGAAAGGTTCGAGGAGCCAGATGATGATGATGTTGATTGAACTGGAATTGGCCTAGTCTCATTTAGTTTCATTTACTTGCATTTAGTCCCATTGAAATTCAGCATTTGAGAAAAAAAGAAGTTATTAAAAAGTTAAAAACAACTTTGAATTTCTTTTGGTGTTGAGTTAATCATAATGTATATTACGCGTACACGCTTGTAACATGCAGGGGACACAGTTTCTGCAAAAAAGCGTATAACATGCGCATTATATGCATGAAAATATGGTATTTCTTTTTTTTTTTTAAATATCCTGGTTGCTTTTTGACATTATTTGACACAATATATTGCTGGAGAGGTTGTGTGAATTCAGTCTTGGGGAAACTATTTTATATTGGCTTGGTTCAATTTTATCAGATAGAAGGCAGCAGACATGGTTTAGCAATGGTATCTTTGAGTGGATGTCTCTATCCAGAGAGGTTCCTCAAGGATCAGCTGTCTCTGCTATGTTACGTAGGGGGTTATTTTAGAAGTCCTATTCGGGTCTTGGACATCTGAAAACAGGCATGGAGACATCCAAGGCATGGAGATGTCTCCAAAGGCATTTTAGAAGCCGGCTCTGTGGATGTCCTCAGGGCAAGGATGTCCAAGGAAGAACAGGAATGTAAGGAGGCATGTTCGGGGTATTCCCAGTACTTAGAGGTCCTCACCTGATTCCAGAAATACCCTGGATATCCTGAGCAAGCTCAAGGCACAGATAGACATTGGAAAAGTGCTTGTTTTGCTAGACAGGCATCTGGAGGGTGCGGAGAAGGAGGTCTGCTAATATTTCCTATATTTTCCATGCTCATAACGAACACACTCATAGGGAATGAGGGCTCATGTTTTTGTTTTGCTAAGCTGTTGGATAGCCCCTTATGCCAGCTTGCATGAGCTGGACGTTTCCGCCTCACCCTTTCCTGAGAGGGATGTCTATGTGGCTGCCAGAGCAAATGTCCATGGTGGGGACATCTATGCTACTAAAATCGCTTGGAGACGGAGACGCCCTGGGTGTTTCTGGGCATATTTTGCCCTGGACGTTCACTATTTGACTTGTATATCCTTTCTACAATGTCACTTCACATGTATATCTTAGACCATTTTGTGATGGTTTTTATTTGTTTGAACTTAAGCTATAGAATTTATGCTGATATCGTGATAATTTTACCTGTTATAGATAGTCTACAATCTCATTAGGGATACTTTCAACATTTGGTGTTGTGATTGACTCTCATTTATTGTTAAAAGTACATCTAAAATCAATTCTAAAATCTGTTTTTTTATAAAATAACTATTATACGATGGGTAAAGCCATTTTTGTCACAGCCTGATCTTAGCCTTTTCTTCAAATATGGATTATTGTAATTCACTCTTTTTAGGTTTACTGAGGAGTGGAGGAGTAGTCTACTGTTTAGCATAGCAGCCTGGTGAATCCCACTAAT
Organism: Ichthyophis bannanicus; assembly: GCA_033557465.1. Lineage (NCBI taxonomy): Eukaryota > Metazoa > Chordata > Amphibia > Gymnophiona > Ichthyophiidae > Ichthyophis > Ichthyophis bannanicus. The sequence goes on along the minus strand of CM066047.1, from coordinate 110,602,668 downwards.
ACTCCTTATGGCCTTGGGCATGTCACTTTACCCTCCATTGCCTAGGAAGAAAGGCCTGGCAAATCTACTTCCAGTCACAACTTACCAAGAAAACCCAGGGTTGCTGGGTAACCAGGAATCAGCATTCACTTAATATTTTGCAGGTTTACTTAAGAAATATTTGAGGATATTATGGCTTGTTCAGAACGCTGTAGTGGGAGTGATTTTTGGTGATTAAGTCTGATCATATATCTCTATTTTTGATGAGATTGCATTGATTTCTGATGAATATAGGGTGCATTTTAAGGTGTTGACTATTTCATTTAAGGCTTTGAACAACTCAGTACTGGTATATTTGAAGTCAGTATTATAAAAATAAAAATATAAAAATTTTGAAAACAATGACAGAAAAAGTCCATCTGGCCTCTGCCTATCCATGAGAACTATTAAGCTCTATGGGGGAGATATTCAAAATGATTAACGCGTTAGCAGACCGTGCTGAATATATGCGGGTGCCACTGCTGCAGGCTCAATGATAAATAACTGACATCAGGGCACTCCAAGAAGGGCACCCATCGATACTGAGCTGCCGCCTGGTTATTGCAATGTGGCAAACGTTAGGCACGTTAAAGGGTGGCCTGACTTTCACTGAAAAAGCTAACTGGACAGTGGCTGAATATCGTTGCTACCCAGTTAGATTCATCACTATCTGGCTAACTTAAATATTCAGTGCTGGTGGCCGGATATGACCCTGACATTGAATATTTGGGTCTAAAGTTCAGCAGCAGCAGCAGCAGCAGCTAGTCGCTTGAGCAGAGCAAACTGCTGCCACTGAATATCGGGCCCTACAATCCCTTCCTATTCTTCAGAGATCCTCTCTATTTGTCCCATGCTTTCTTGACTTCTGATAGATTTCTCATCTCCATCACCTCTACCACCCTTTCGGTAATGAAATACTTCCTCAGATTGCTCCAGAGTCTATCCCCTCTTGCCTTCATTCTACAACACCCTCATTGCAGAGCTTCTTTTCAACTGGAAGAAGTCTACCTCTGGTGCATTTATATCCTGGATGTATTTAAATGTCTCTATCGTATCTTGCTTTTCCTCCAAAGTATACCTATTGAGATCTTAACATCTATCCCCATATGCCTTATGATGAAGACCACTGACCATTTTAGAAGCCACCCTCTGGACCCACTCCATTCCCTTTATATCCTTTTGAAGGGGCAATCTCCAGCATTGTACATAGTACTATAAATAAGGTCTCACTAGAGACTTATATAGGGGCACTATCACCTCCTTTTGCTTGCTGGGCATTTCTCTTTCTATGTACCCAAGAATCCTTCTAGCTTTTGCTGTCACCTTTTCTACCTGTTTGGCCACTTTAAGATCATTTGATATAGTGAACCCCAAGTCTCACTTTTCTTTCTTGCACTTAAGTATTTCAGCCTCTATCTTGTATTATTCCATTGAGGTTTTGCAGTCCAGATGCATGACTTTGCATTTTTTTAGCATTAAGTCTTAGCTGTCCAATTCTCAACCATTCTTCAGTCTTTGCTAGATCCCTCCTCATGTTGTCCATACCTTTCAGGTGTTTACAGTGTTGCAGATTTGGGTGTAAAGAAGCATTTTAAAACACTACTACTCTTCAGAGGTCACCTAGGGCATCCTACCAGCCTCAAACTATAAAATTTTACCTGCTGTACATTCTGTATATACCTTTTAATGCAATGTTGCACTATTAAGTCTTTCCTGCCTGCCCCCCTTTTTTTATATTTGCTCTGTAACTCCTATTTAATTCCAAAGTAAACCGCTTTGATTTAAAGAAAAGGCAGTATAGAAAACCCGTTAAATAAATAAATAAATAAATAATAAATAAAATACCTTTCCCAACAGACCTTCCACAATATCACCTACAAAAATGTTAAAAAGAACAGGATCAAGGGTGATGTCTGAGGTATGTCTCTGCTAATGCCCTTATCTTCAGAGTGAATTCCATTTACTAGTAGCCTCTGGTACCTCACACTCAATCAGTTTCTTACCCAGTCAGTCACTTTATGGTCCATGAAGCTTAGGAAGCGTGCATAGGAGACTGCTTTTAATGGATTTCTGTAAACATATCTGCTTGCCTGTGATAATTATTTCCAATGTGCTATTGTAATCCACTTAGAAATATACTGATATGTGGTATATAAATGTTTTAAATAAATAAATAAATAACATTTCTGGAATCCATTGGCTTGCAGAAGCAGCATGGTTTTTTTTATTAGAGATTGTTTTTCTCAGACTAACATAATCAAATTCTTTGAACGGGTGTCCAGAGATTTAAACGAGAGGAGAGTGCTAGATGAGATATACTAGAACTTCAGCATGATATTTGACACAGTTCCACATAGGCTACTTATAAACAAACTGTGCCCTTGATTTGGCCTTTGACGGAACTGACTAGGTTAGAAACTGTTTTAGTGGGAGGCAACAAAGGATGGTGGTAAATGAAGTTTATTCCAGAGAAGAATGGTTGTCTATACTGTGCTCCAGGTCCTTAGTCCAACTCTGCTCAACATTTTCATAAGTATAATCCCCCTTCTGTGTGGTCCAGGCAGAAGTTATAGAACTGCTAGGCAAACAAGGGCAGCACACCAGCCCAGAGAGCTACTGGCCAGAGTTTCTCTAAGGGGCATGTTTACTAAAAACCGCACAATTGCGTGCCGCACAATAGCGCACTAAAAGCAGCACTTAAGTGCTCTTAAGCACCCCGCACACGTGCGATGAACCCCTGCACACGTGCGTGGCACACTAACGGGCTCCGCACAAGTACGGGCCCACAAATGTCCGATAGAGGCGTGGAAAGGCTAACGGAGGGCGGAGGAAGGCTCCCGAGGGGCGGAGAGACGGCTGCAATGGGCAGGGAAGGAGAGGGGAGAGGCTCCTCACACATTTACGGGGCCGAATATACAAGTAAAAAATACCGCGAGTGAAACACTCGCGGTAGAGGGCATTTAAAGGGAAGAGAAACCATTTCCGTCAGCAATGTACAGGAAAACCGGGGAAACCTACAAAACGTGAGCAGTGCATAGCACAAAAGTGCAAATAAAAAGCGAAAATGACCACAACAAAAATAGTAAAAATAGTACTTCAGCTGGGCAACAGTGATATTAATAGGCAACAACAAAAACCACTCCCTGGAAAGCTCCATAAAATTAGAAATGAATTTTGGAAGGGCCTACGGGGTGGAGACCCTTCCAAAAATCATTTCTTGCTATTGGAGCTGTCCTTGGAGTGTTTTGTATGGTTGCCCATTAATAACACTGTTGCCCAGCTTGGCTATCTTTTTTCCCCCTTTTTTTGCAGGCATTTTCGTGGTGTATTTGCACTTTTGTCCCCAGACAAGGTGAACGAGCCCACAGTAAAAATGTGCAGAGCATGGCTTCCGACTCCTTCTTGCCAGGTTTCCTATCTTCAGGGACTGTACTGTCTCTGTGGCCACAGTGTGGTGCAGCAGACAGAGCCAGTGTCTCTAGAACCAGAGAGGCACAGGTTCAAATCCCAGCTGGGGCACCTGCCAGCCCTATCCCCATATTTTACCACCACTAAACAGAGATAGTAAAGACACTCCCTTATTGCAGAGAACATAAGCATGTTGCAAACACCCATATTTTACCCTACACCGCTCACACACCATAACAATGGGCATTACCTACAGCCGAGTCCCCCAAATGCAGGCCTGGAGTGCCACAACTCAATCAGGTCATATGGTTTTACTACGATAAGGACATGCCAGCATAATGGCAGAAGGGTACAGGTGGTGGAGGGGCAGTGGCTGCTCGCCACAGAAGACAGTGGCCTAGCCATGTGCAGGATGGCACCATCCACTGCAACAGACAGGCCCTGTCAGATGTACAGTCATGGACCTCCCAGGGAATTCAGCCAATCTGTGGCAACACAGTGGTGCAGTGCACACAGACAGTGTGTGCAAGAACAGAAGGTCACAGGTTGAAAGCCCAGCTGGGGCTACTGCCAAACCTGTTCACATATTTTCCCACAACTAAACCATGATAGTAAGGACAAACCTTTATTGCTGAGGGCATATGCATTGGTAATACGCCTATCTTTTACCACACCGAGCACAGACACCATGAACAGGGGCATTACCTAGAGCAGAGTCTCTGAAATGCAGTCCTGGAGGACCACACACCATTCAGGTTCCATGCTGCCTCTAATACAAATGCCTGTGCTGCATATCTATGCACCACCCCCATGGCATGTATATGTAGCTCATGCATATTCATGAGGGACAGCAGGAAAACCCGAACAGTGTTAGGCACACCAGGACTGGAGTTGGGAACCTCTGCCGTAAAGCAGCAGCCAACAGGGGCAGACACACCCACACCCACAGGCCCCATTGGCCAATGCCTCCTGGAGAGGCAGGGCATCTCCCAATACTAGCACCTGCATACCTTAGCAATGCCACCCTACACTTGGGTATACGGTACACAGCTCTCAAACGTTTGCTATGAGTACTGGCAGATAGACATTCCTACGTTAAGCACAGTTTGCTCTTTGAGCTCCATCATAACAATCTTTCTGATGTCTGCGGTGTGTGCTTCAGGTCTGGCCTCTGACAGTGGTCACCACCCTGGGGAGTGACCCCCAACAGTATTGCGTACCATATCCATGCCTGTGCTGTGCCCAGGACTGGTGTGGTGGGCAAGGCTGATAAACTCCTCTATAGTAGCACAATGCTGGCATATGTGTGGGAGTGTGTGTCTGTCTATACCAGGGGTGGGCAATCTCGGTCCTGGAGGGCCACAGACCAGTCAGGTTTTCGGGATATCCCTAATGAATAAGCATGCGATATATATGCATTACAGATATCCTGCCAATCTGACTGGTCTGCGGCCCTCCAGGACCGAGATTGCCCACCCCTGGTCTATACAGTGTGTGTTGGCTGCAAACACCTTCCACAGCCCACACTGCCAGCACTGTTGCCATTATTGGCCTGCCAATGTGCATAATGAGCAGCAAGGTACCATGGGTATAGCTCAGACAGGGTGGGCTGGCCAGGATGCATCTGCACAGGGCATAGGGCACTGCCTGGGACATTGTCGTGGCCGGCCACCACCTACACAGACAGGGTGACCTCTTTCTGTCCTGCTGGGGGATCACTCTCACCCTGACTGTGCAGTGACCACAGCATGTCTAGGCACCCCCATAGTGCTATATAGTATTTCTCTCATGTGATATATATGGGTTTCCTTTTGGGGCCCAGTCACTGACTTATCTACTGGTGTGCCCTGCCATCCCAGTTCTGGGTGCATGCATTTCCACCAGGACTAGCTAGCAGACTGTTTTCAGCTGGTCTGTGTTGTGATGGAGCACCTTGCAGGGTGCAGAGGCTGAAGGCTTGCTGCAGGAGAATATCAGATAGTGGTGGGGTGCAGCTTAGCATATCCATGCCTAATGTCTGTCTGATATTGTGTTGTGGAGGTGTATAGAGCTGCTTTGACTGCCCTGTAGGGTGTTTGTTCCCCAGCAGGACTGGGGTTGATGGTCCACTCTACTGCCACCATTGCAGGGAGGTAGAATGTGGATCTGTTGATAGGAGACCCTGTTTTTTTCAACCTTGGGTGGTGGTACATAGCCCACCTAGGTGTCTATAAGGGGTTCCCCTGACTAAGACAGAAAGTGATATCCAAGGTGTTTCTGCAGAAACTACCTATCTCACAGATTAATACTGCTGTGGAGCTCTGGCATGGCCTCTTTCATCCATGGAGGGTGTTGTGGACCTGGTCCTGGGCACCTCTTCACACCCTCAGGGTGAGCACAGTACCCGCACAATGTGACGGTGTGTAGCTACCCTGTGCCAGTAAAACACACGGTCAGTACCCCCTACCAGGCCGAGGTGCTGTGTGGGTGCACATGGCCACTTCCCCCTACCACGCCGGGGAGCTGTTGGGGTGCATTCCCCATCTTGTGTTCATCTGTGGACAGCTGATTTGCTTGTGCAGTGCATCATGGGTACGGGTGGCCTAACCCTATCCTGGCTACCACAGAAGACTGTCTGTGTGGTGACGTGCAGGCTCTCTGCAGCCAGCCAGGTGCTTGCTGGCAGCTATAGAGCTGTAGCCCAATGGTTACTTCACTGCCTAAGAAGCCAGAGGTCATGGGTTCAAACCCACAGTGGGGTAATTTGCTAGGGTTGTCCAAAGTCTTTTTTATGTAATGTACATATGTTGATGCCAGCAAAAACACCCACAGCGTACTGTACCCATAAGGTGCCGCTGAGGGTGCTTTATAGGGCACCCTATAGTTGCCGTCCATATAAGGTGCACTATACATTATCCTGTGACGCAACATATAATGGTGACCTATAGGGGACATTCTAGGGTGCCTTGGCAGACAGTGAACTTTAACATGTGCCGTATGGGCCGCCTTATGTTAACACACTTTGAGAGTGAGTTTGCTAGTACTGATAAATAGAATAGAACTAATATGCCCCCTACAGCACTCATCCCCATAATATGTTATGCCTCAGCCAGCCTTGTTCACTGGGCACTGTGAGGGATTGAACCCCTGATCTCTGCACCATTGGTCAAGTGTCTTAACCATTGTGCTGTGGCTCTATTCCTGGGTTTAGACATTGCCGCACTGCCTTAGGCCTTCATGACATAGCAGCGCACCACCTTCTGCCGCCAAAACCGCACAAACTTAACAGCGCGCCACCTAATGCCCACTATTTACAGTGCTATGCCTCATGACGCCCACACCTAACAGCGCACCGCCTAATGTCACCCAAAATTAACAAAGCGCTGCCTTATGCCGCACAAAATTAATATGCCTCCTACAGCACTTTAACCCATTACAGTTATTGCCTCAGACAACAGCTTTTGTTGCGCACAATGGGGGATTGAACCCATGGCCCCTGCACCATTGGTCAGCGTCTTCACTGTTGTACTACGGCTCTGTTCTTTTCTGTGCCCAGCAGCGCGCCACTTAGCCTTCCCACGCGCTAATGTGGACCCCGCACATTAGCGCGATGCGCACAAGTACGGTCGCTGTCTCCCGGTTTTTTCTTTTCTCTGCCTGAACCGCCCACTCCTTATATGGCACAGGCACACTACCGCGGCTCCGCACAATTTCGGAGTTTAGTAAACATACCCCTAAGTTGTTGGAGCATTAAGTATCAGGACTCAGACTATGGGAGAATTACTTTTGTGGCAATTAATATTTAAGGTTTAAGCACATGACATACTCTCATTCACCCTTCTCAATAATTAGAGTCCAGGACAGACAGGGCCAACCAGTCTACTAGGCAGGCTAGGCGGCCACCTAGGGCAACATACTCTATGGACAGCATGGCACGGTGCCCACAGCAGACCATGTGCTTCAGAACACATGGCCTACTGCTTCTGACCCCCCTTCGACAGGATGTTGTGTTGGAGGGGGTCAAAAGTGGCAGGCCATGTGTGCCAAAGCACATAGCCTGCCTCAGGCTGCTACCACTACCATCACCGCTGCTCCCTCCCCTGACCCTCCCAATGGAATCGGTGGCAGCGGGGGGAGGGGGGGTTGGTGGTATGGCTCAACAGGGGAAGGGATGGCATAGCCGGGGCTTTTAAGCTGGCCCTGAGAAGAGAGGTTTGTGTTCTGAACCTAAGGTTTAGTTAAAATTAGGATCACTGATGAACAACTTTAACATTTAACAATTCAAACTGAAGAATAAAACTAAACAACAGTAGATTAAATGTCTTCAGATAATATATGGAGTATAGTTTACCCCATTCCTTCCACAATCCGCACTCATACTTAAATTGGTTTACTTCCTATCCAATCCTTGATTAATATATTAGCCATCTTGGAATAAATAATAATTTAGGGCCCCTTTAACTAAAGCCTGCTAAGGATTTGAAATTAACACTTCAAACAAATGCACATTAACTGCAAAGCATGACCATTATGTTCCAGGCAGCTAACGCAAGATGGGCTACTTGAACATGACTTTACTTAACGACTCTCACAGAGGAGTCATTAGGTAAACTCACAATAAGACTGTTGCCATTGAGTGTGCAGCAATTATCCTTGTGCTGGCAGTAATGTGCTCTCCACGCCCACACTCTACTCTCCACTTCATCCTGCGATGGCCAGTTAACGTATGTTTTATTGTGCAGTGGCAAAGTATTCCCGATTCCCAGTTGCCACTCATTAAAACACACGTTAACCAGCTAATGGACTTTAGTAAAAGGGGCCCTTAGTCTTCTGTCCTCCTTTTCCTTTATCAAAGTACTTGGGTTCAAGGAATCACTACCCTTCACTTAGGTACTTTGCTATTTCTTCTCAGTTGGTGCTGTTTCTCTTCATCTGCTGGGCTTCATTGCAGATCTCTGCAGGAACCTACATCTTCAGGATGAACACCCCTCTACACTTGTACAGTGGCTTCAAGCCTCTTTTACTTCTTTTTCTGGTCAGGGTGGCTGGTGCAGATCTCTTTCATAAGTGGATTGTTGTACTCTGGCTAGGTGCCAGAGGGATTTGCCCCTAAGGGCATATACCCACTTAGATATGTATGGTGCAAGGCCTTGAGGGTCAAAAAAAGGAAACTGTCTTTGGATGAAGTTGTTATTGGAAGTGGATTTTCTCTTCTCCAAGGAGTCTCCTCCCATCATGAACTGAACGGCAAGGGGGAACCTCCCAGGATGCTGGAAAGTACCAGTCCTTATTCTGTATAATTCTGACAATTTCTGGTGGGGACACTAAATGATACTGCTACTCTTAACTGCAAAATCTAAGTAGTCTCTACATAAGCAGCACTGAGGAAGGGTTACTGGGAAAGGTTCACCTAAGCATGTTCAATTACAAAAATCATACAAAAAGAGTACTAATCAAAATATTCAAAATGTATTCATTTTTGTTCATTTGATTTCTTTTTTGAATGTGCTTGAGTAAATTTCTGTTATACGGTGGTGGTGCTTTTTTCCACCTGTTCCTGTTTTTGCAATAATACCAAAATTTGCAATTGGAAGGCGTAGAAAACATGAGGAAGGATCTAATGAAATAAATATTAGATGAGAGTTTGCAAGCTAAGACTGAATAAAAAAAACCATTCATGGTCATGTATTTACATTTAGAGAGGGGAACTTTATCTGTGCACAAACTAAAGCAAGACTAGGGCTGATCACATCATGTCAGATATGTGGTTAAGGCTGGTTAGGGAGGGGAATGGCCAGCAGGAAAAGGGAGGTGAGACCTCATTCGGATGTATTGTGTGCAATTCTGGAGGCTACTTTCAAAAGGATAAAAGAGGGGATGGAGTCAGCTACTGAAATGCTCAATATTATTTGTTACAATTACCCCTGTTTTCCAAGTTTTTCTTCCTGTTCCATGTAAAAACAGATATATGTATCTTATCTTATCTGATGTTTTGTAGTTCTATGTAAACCGCGCTGATGATAAATAGTGCGGTATATAAAAATGTTAAATAAATTAAATAAATAAATAAATAAGGGGAAAGCTTTAAACATCTAAACCTGTAGTAACATAGAAACATGACGACAGAAAAAAGACCACATGGCCTATCTAGTCTATCCTTCCATATCAACAACTACATTAGTCCCCTTTTTTCCTTTAGAGATCCTCTGTGTTGGTCCCATGCTTTTTTGAATTCAGTTACTGTCCTCATCTCTACCACCTCCACTGGGAGACTATTCCACGGATCCACCACTCTTTCCGTAAAGAAATATTTCCGCACATCACTCCTGAATCTATCTCCCTTCACCCTCATCCCATGACCCCTCGTAGCAGTACTTGCTTTCAAAGCCCTGAAGAAAAGGGAAAGGGGAGATATGGTAGAAACACGTAAATATCTTCAAAGAATAAATGCATAAGAAGCCAGAAGGATCATTGTTTTTCATGAACTGCTAGTAATTACATGGCTGATTTGGAACTTGCAACCAAAGTTATCATAAAGCACCCAGGTAGTCCAGAAACGCTATAACATGAGCTAGCGATATTTTTTAGAGAAAGACAGATGGAGTAAACCATTACCTTTTCTTTGAGTGCTCTTCCCAATACAGTGCAGCATTCCTTTGTTGCAATTGCTGAATAAAAGATGAGAAAGAATATCAGTATGTGATTAAATGGGGATCTGGACATGTCAATATTTGGGGATACACTGCCCGTTGCCTGTGCCTTATCACCTCTGCAGCCGGCTCTCTGTGCTTTTGCACACTACTTCCACATAACACAGCAAAGAGGGTGACGGCACACTAATCCCATGATCAGGGCATCCAAGTTACTATGAAAATGTATGGAAAAAGTTCAAAATTATAGCAGTCAGGGGCAAAAACGCAAAAGTTCTTGCAAAGAAGGATATAAATCCTGAAGATGTTTAAATATGAAGCTGCTGTGCTTCTTGATGGCAAAAGGATCTTAAGATTGTACTCTTTGGCCCGATATTTAGCATAGAATTTTAACTGGATAAGTTATTCACATAAAATAGCATGTATAGTCAGTGGATGTAAATGGATAAGTTATATCTGCTACCACTTGGGCAGATATGTTATAGGAAGAACAGTTGAATTTGCCACTTTCTGTATAACTTTAAATCCTGCCTCTTGCCAGTTGAGATGCATACATTTTGGCCTTTTAGTGACTTGAGCAGATAGAACTTATTCATTATTTTGCCTGCCAAATTAAAATAAAAGGCTTATACAGTCAGGGCCGGCCCAACCATTAGGCAAACTAGGCAGTTGCTAGGAAAACAACCTATTGAGGGCAGCAAAAGCAGTCCATTCAAAGCTAAATAATAGATTTTGGCAGCTAGAGGGGGTGTAAGGCTTGAGGTTCACCTAGGTCTCCAACACTTTGGACCAACTCTAGGGCCAGCCCTGCATACAGTCCTACTGTAGACTGTATAAGAGGTCCCTTTTGGATTGCTATTAATTGTTGATAATAATTTGACCAGTGGGGACTGACTAGATAAGGTGAGATATGTTGGCATGAATTCAAAGCCACAGTAGAACTTCTACAGTCAGACAACAATAGACTTGAAACAGCAGCTGTAAATCAGCCTGAAAAGAAACCAGCATTGTAAAGCTAAAAAATAAAGTATCCTAGAAATACATTTTTAAAAACTTTGTCTCAGTTGAGGACCAAATCCACAATATACTGTATATGGTGGTAGCTCTCCTGTGCACTGAGAAAAACTGTTGGGACATGTTTGCCCACAAGTTATATTTTCTGAAGCTAGACAGAGGGGATTATTTTAGAAGGATTTCCATGTCAAAAAAGCAGCATTGAGATGTATAGATTGAAATACACACCTCAGTGCCATTTTAGATCCTGCTTTTTGTAGACATGGGAATGCTGACCTTATCTACCCTTCCAGAGGAAGTGATGGGGGTGGGGAAGGGGAGTGGTATAGGCAGGGCCCACAATGCAAATATGGATGTCAGCGTGCTGACAGGGGCAGATGTTAATGCTGACATTGGGGGAGCCTACCATCCCCCCTCCCCCCCACATCTCTGACCCCCAGGAACTCCCTCTCGCTATCCCTGGCTGGTAGGAAACATCCATTCTCCCCTCTTTTGCTCATACCCAAGGCACATACCAGAGCCCCCCCCCCCTCCTTCTATCCAAGACAGACAGAAGTGCCCTTAGCCCAAAGTCTCTCCAAGCAAACAGGATGATGATGACCCCTCCCCCCTCAAAGCCTTCCCCCTCATTGGTAGATTGGGATCCCTAGGAAGCCCTCAGCCTCCTATATGCTCCCCTGAGCTTACTGGTCTCATTGGGATACAGTAAGAACATAAGGCTGTCTTGGGAGGAAGGGGACTCTGCTTTGTGCTTTAGGTGGGAAGGATGGGGGATCAGATGGTTGCCAATGGGTGTGGAGCAAAAGGGGATCAGATGCTTACCAATTGGGGGGGGAGGGGTTCTACCAGCCCGTGGGCATTTGGATGGGGGAATTCCCCTCTGCACGTCTTTTCTAAAATGCAATTTCACATGTTTATTTCCTATGTAACGTTATGCTACTCCCTTGTACAGTATCATTAAAACTTATAATCCTTTAGTTCCAGTGTAACAGAGTAAGCAGGGGAGTGGAGCTTCCTAGAATAGCTAGAACTGATATGCAGCAGGGGGTGGGGGAGGGGGGGAGGAACAGAGCCTAACTTCGGGCAAGATGGACGTGTGAGAGCTATGATCCGGAGGGGTAGGTCAAGAATCCTGACTTCTGCTGCTTTTATTAGACTGGATCCTACCTATTTTGGAAGCAGTCAACTCCGGATATGTCTGGATAATCAAGGAACGCAAAGCACCAGTGCAAAGCAAACTAAAATGGATCCTCTTTCACCTCATAAAATGGCGGTCATCTAAGATTGCCCTGAGGCCTTGCAGGAACTTCTCTCTGAGATCCGTGCTGTTAAAGACATGGTAAAATCAAATGGAGACTTGTTGACCACAATGCAAGAAGATATCACTGCCTTAAAAAACAGTTTGGAGTCCATCACGGTGAGACTGGAGAAGGTGGAGAAAGTGATTGCAACACATGGGGAGCGGCTCAGGGCTGTTGAGCAGCAAGCAAAGCTGATCCGGTCATTGCAGAGAGACCTGGAAGATGGTAACAATCATGCTTGGAGAAACAACATTAGGATCCTGGGAGTTCCCGAAGGAGCTGAAGGTACAGATATGATGGCCTTCTTGCAGTCAATGATCCTGGGTGTGCTAAAAGTAAAGTTTGCTATACCATTTGAGATTGAACATGCCCATCGGGTGCCTACTCAGTCTGTGGTCTCGGGCAAGCGTCCACGCCCAATCATACTAAAAGTTCTGCGATTTCAACAAGTCACACAAATTATGGAAGCAGCCAGGTTGCACTCTCCATTGGAATATCAAGGGCATAAACTCCTCTTCTTTCCAGACTTTGCGAAAGCGACTGTAGACAGGAGGAAAAGTTTTTTGGTGGTGCGTCCATGATTGCTGCAGTTGCAGGCCTGTTTCAGGCTCCTACCCATATGAGAGTCATGCTGCACATCCAAACTAGTACAATCGACTGTGCTGCAAACCAGATCTGATATTGAAGGGTGCTGGGCAATGGCTGTTATCAAGATAGGATCCACCGAATTGGCCTTCATCAATACCTATGCCCCAATGTAGACTGCTCTACTTTCTTTAGCTCCATAGAGGCTCTGGCTCAAGAGGTATTCAGATACCCCACTATTATGGGGGAGACTTCAACCTCACGCTAGACCCCTTGTTGGACAGGAGTCCTGTGAGAACTAATAAGGTCCCCAAAGCACACCCTGTTCTTTTGTCACTAATGCAAGAATTAGGCCTAGTAGATATATTGCGGTTGCAGCATCCTGTTGATAAGGAGTACACTTTTTTCTCTCCCCCTCATAACTCGGTATCACGCATAGATTTTTTCCTAGTCTCTAAGGGACTATGTTCCAAAATCAGTGAATCCAATATTCACGCTGCTCATATTTCTGATCATGCTGCAATCTCATGTTCCCTATTAGGCTCAAAAAGCTGCCCATCTCATACACAATGGCATTTTGACAGAACTCTTCTTAACAATCAGGAGTTACGTGAAACCATTCTAGTGGCCATAGAGGAGTACTTTCAGTTTAACTCGCACCAGGACACTTTGGGATGGGCGTGGTGGGATGGTTTCAAAGCTAACATATGGGCCACCATAACCAGCTTTGCTATACAGCAGGCCAAACAACATAAAGCAGAATTAGAAGCTTTGGATAGGCAGATCAAAGCAGGGGAACGCATCCTGATATGTTTACAATGCCTTAGATTTAGATATTACTTGATCCTAACTACTGAAGCTTCACAGCATATTCAGGCACAGAAAGGGCGGTATTATTTGGAAGGCAATAGGGCTGGATGGTTACTAGCTAACTCGTTATAAGGTCACAAAGAAGCTTCTCGTATTGCTGCTTTAAGAGGTCCCCAGGTGCAACAATCGATTGTCGTGGACACTGAAATTGCAGAAACCTTCCGTCAATTTTACGCTCAGCTGTACTCCCCAGAGTTAGAATTCTCTGAGGAAGTTTTTGAGAGATTACTGGCCAATGTTCAGAGGCCTATTCTGGATCAGGAAACAGCTGCAGTTTTTGATAGGCAGATCATGGTCATGGAAATTATCCAGGCCATCTATTCTGTGCAAATAGGCAAGGCTGCCGGACCAGCTGGCCTTCCGGTTGAATTTTATAGAACCTTTTCCAAAGTGCTTGGTCCATATTTTCAACAATACTATAGGCTTCTCTTGGAAGCGGATGCCCAGACTGGAGCGTTCGCCTCTGCAAACATTGTGGTTCTTGAAAAACCTGGGAGGGACTCTCAACTGGTCAGTAGCTATCGCCCAATTTCGTTACTAAATGCAGACTATAAAATATTTGCTGCCACCTTCGTCGGCCGTCTTTCCAAATTAATTCCATCTTTGATCCAGCCGGATCAATGTGGATTCACAGAGGGACGCTCTACAGCTGATAATGCCAGAGTGTTTTGTCATGTTTTGGAAGGAGCAGAAGGAGTGGAGGGCCCATTGGTGAGATTATCATTGGATGCAAAGATTGACTGGAGTGGCCTTTCTTATTTGCCGTCTTGAGGTGGTTTGGTTTTGGTGAAGGATTCCTTAAACTAATTAAACTTATGTATGCGAGGCCAAGTACTAATATTTTTGTGAATGAGACTCAATCCAGAGATTTTCTCTTAGGGCGTGGCACGCATCAGGGCTGCCCCCTTTCACCTATTCTATTTAATCTGGCCTTGGAACCCTTGGCCCTACTATTGAGACAGAGTTCTGCAGTTAATGGTGTGCCCATAGCTGGTATGGAAATTAAGCTTTCTGCTTACGCTGATGATTTATTGCTGTTCACTATGCCCAGTTCAAGTCCGGCTGTTCTAGAGTTGATATGCCAATACTCAGGGTTATCAGGATATAAAATTAATTGGACAAAGTTTGTAGCATTCCCTTGAAATTCATGAGTTTGTAGTGCAGACTTGAATGACTACCCTTTTGTATGGGAACCCAAAATGGTAAAATATTTAGGAGTTCATTATTGCTATCCACTTATTGAAACTCTGCAATATAATGAAGAGACTCTCCTTACTACGGTACGAAATATGACTGCGAGATGGTCGCTGGTCTATCTCTCTTGGTGGGGTCATCTTGAAGTGATAAAAATGACTATCACTCCTAAGGTGAACTCAACGTGTAATCAAGCTCTGGAGTTTGTTACCGGAGGATGTGGTAAGGGCTGTTGGTGTAGCTGGGTTTAGAAAGGGTTTGGACAAGTTCCTGGAGGAAAGGTCCATGGACCATTATTGGGAAGGGACCCAGGATATCAATGCTTGAACCAGTACAAGCATTGTGGAGCCTGTGTCCCTTGGGGAAGCTGCTGGGTGCGTATGGCCTAGATTGGCCACTGTTGGAGGCAGAATGCTGGGCTTGATGGACCTTGGTCTGACCCAGTATGGCATATCTTATGTTCTTATGTTCTTATGAACTATGTTTTAGAAATGCTGCCGGTTTTCCTTTCGGATAAAACATACCAACAAATGGAAAGGACTCCTGTCCAGTTTTTATGGAAAAACAAACCACCTAGAATTGTACTTAGGAAGCTTAAATCTAAAAAAGAGGAGGGGGTGTGAACTTTCCTGATTTTCAGGCCTATCACTGCGCTTTTCTGTTAAAACAGGGGTCAAGATGGGTGGAGAAGGATAAGGGTCAATGCCCAATGTGGCTTGATTTGGAAAAGAGATTGACTGCTCCGTTCCCCTTGAGTCTCCTCCCTGGCATGGTGTCTTCAGAGAGGTTGAAGTTTCGTAGGGTTATAATGGACACCCAAAAGGCTTTCCAGCAGTTAGCAAGTGTAATTCCTTGGGGAAAATGCTTGTTGAAGCTTATTCCCATTTGGTATAGTCCTTTTTTAAAAATTCATCAAAGTCCGTTCGCCTGGAAGCAATGGTTTAGCAGGGGCATTTGGTCTATAGGACAGCTGATATCTGAAGGTAGGTGGAAGCCTTTTGTATGTCTACAGCATGAATTTGACTTACCTAAATCCTTATACTTTCAGTGAATTCAGTTGAGACACTGTATAGAGAAATCTCTTATCGATATCAGATCTTTACCTGAGGAATGGAGGTTACTTAATATTATAGGAACAGCCCAACAGGCCTCAGGGGTGGCTTCTTACTATTATCAGATGGTAGCCCATCGTCCCTCTCCACATTCTATCAGCACTCAGCGGATATGGGAGCATGATACTGGGGATACTCTCTCTCCGGAATCGTGGGAGAAATTTTGGGGTAAACTAATTAGAGTTCCTCAATCCACCTCTATCTCCCAGGCACTATACCTCTTTGCGTATAGAGCCCATTTTACCCCGATAAAGGTCTCCAAGTGGGATACATCAATTGGAAATGTGTGTTGGTCTTGGCAGAGGGATGTTGGCACTTTAAGGCATGTGGTTTATGACTGCCCTAATGTTCAGTCCTACTGGATTTCGATTTGGAACCGAATCCAAGAGGTCTTGGGATTGAGGGCCACTCTCTCTTGGTCTATTATTGTTTTCCATTCAACAACTGACATCTTGTCGTTACAGAGGGATTGTAATTTCCTGTTTGACTTTATGATGGGAATGGCGCTGCATCTCGTAATTGCCAATTGGAAACACACGGCAGATCTCAGTTGGCACACATGGTGGAATTGTTTATGTCTATGTCTATGTAAATATGCACAGATGCCACATTATGGTACAGCTCCTAAGTCTTCTACCTTGCTTAAATGGAAACCCCTATATATGGTTATATATCGAAAGCACAATATGCTGTGAATTAGGGGGTAATCAATCAATCACATTTGCACATGGTATAGGGCAGTTTTTGTGGCACCATAGCCCTTGCAAGCCTCTTTCTTCCTTTTTTCTAGTCCCTTTTTAGGATGGTCGCATGAAGGGGGGGGGGAGGGTGTTGGTGTTGGGGTAGGCTGTTAAGGTCTTTTTTTCCCTTATGTTCAAAAGGATGTATTATTTTAACTGTAACCTTGTTTGGTTTTTCTGTTGTAATTTTGTCTGAAAACATAAATAAAGAATAAAAAAAAAAAGAACTGATATGCAGCATATTAATGCTGCCTCCTAATCCAGAATGTTCATTTTAGGAAAGCACAGTGCCGAATGCCAGAGACTCACCAGATGACATCATTCTCATACAAGGCTTCTCCACTCAAGATCTGACGTCCCTTATAGTAACATGGACAGTTAATGGTGTTGACACACTGGTTGTTGTCATCCAAGAAGGTCCCTCTAAGGCAGCCACAACCATCAACTGGGATGCTGTGAACCATGCAGGCCATATCAAAGTTACTCAAAGACCAGCATGACTGGTTACAGCCTGTCATGCCATGGTATACATAAGCCATTGTTTCAGGACACTGCATGTATTTTTCTAAAAGGTGAGAGGATAATATAAATATGTGATAACAAGATATAACATAGTGGAAGAATTCACATAACAGAGACAGATTATATAGAAAGACACGTTTGACAGTATAGATTCCATGCAATATACTGATACAGTATATTCAAAGCATTATTCAAAAGCACTTATATGGTTGGTAGTAGGTGCAGACCACAGAAGAACTTTTACAAAAAAAAACCCCTCTGTCACTTTTGCGATGTAATTTTATAAAGCTTATTTATGTGTAAAGCTTGTTTTACATACTGAAAAGGGCTTTTATAAAATGGCATGATTACACACATAGATAAAAGGTGCACTGGATTGGCCACTGTTGGAAACAGGATACTGGGCTTGATGGAGCTTGGTCTGACCCAGTATGGTATTTCTTATGTTCTTATGTGCATGCCCAGTCTGTGCAGGGGTGTACCTGGGGGAAGTTTGGATGGAGAAGAGGTGGAACTGCAGTGCACTACACGTGTAGGGTACACATACTAATATACACCTACTGCCGAGCTGGTATACATTTGTGCATTGGCATGCGTGCCCTGGTCAGAATGGATCTGGGAGTCCATTTTATAAAGGTACATAGGCACCTATGTAAAACAGGATTAAAATAGGCAACCTTTTGGACTTCTCAAACAGTTGTAAAATCAGATCCATATGGATTAATTGCGGCTTTCTAAGTTTCTAGACAGCCAAACTTAATCTTGCCAAAATGAGGAGGAATATGGGATGGGACAGAGCGGGGTTAAAAATGGTATGGATAGCGAGAATATACGGCCTCTATCCACACAACTTATGCATTTATTTGTGAGAAACAGTAGAAGTAACCATCCATATAAAGTTATACAAGCATTTTTCAGTGTTCATGGCTGACACATAAAGTTATGCAAATAAATTATCCTTGGGAATTTATGCACTAGCAGGCAGCTGAAAATCGACCTCTGTGAGAGCAATATTCAAAAGTACTTTAAGGTGGGCACTGAGTGCTCATCACATAAATGCATAAATTTTGATCATATAGATCAGTATATGACGGTAAGAGAGGGGTGGGATTAGGGGAGGTCCAGATGCAGCATAATGAGTAATGTGGAGAGGGCCTGGGCCAGTGTTTAAATGAATATGTATATTGAAATCTCTGCTTTCTGGGGATTCTACAATGCAAATAGCAGCTTTCTAAAATTGTCGTTTGCACATGTATACAATAGGGATGTGTAAATGCTGCCCTTTACAAGTCTAGAGGCTTACAAAATGGCCCCCTCCAGGTAGGTGCATTTATTTGATAATTAAATAAAAACCACCTCCATCCTCCCCAAAATTCTGGAAAAAAAAGGAAAAATTAATGTGGTTTTGTTTCATAGATTGCAGGCGCTGTCTTCAAAACAAAACAAAATGACCTCTGAATCGAAATGACATAACACAGCACCCAGAAGAAAAGGTATGAAAAGATATGAAAACCATAGTTGTACGCATTCCTAGTATACTCTACATACTTTGGAAAGATGAATACTCAGTACATTGATTAATGGCTGCTTCAAATGCCCA
This sequence comes from Ichthyophis bannanicus, assembly GCA_033557465.1. Lineage (NCBI taxonomy): Eukaryota > Metazoa > Chordata > Amphibia > Gymnophiona > Ichthyophiidae > Ichthyophis > Ichthyophis bannanicus. Next base: position 110,583,675 of record CM066047.1, on the reverse strand, counting down.
ACCAACTGAACTTCATCAGGTATTGAAACCAAGACTAGTCATTAGATTGTTTCAAAAAGAATGACTCTGCAAGGAGAATATTTTCGCCTAGATCGGCAACTTGACACTGTAAACTTTGGTATATTTGAAGCCTGAATACATAAAAGTTACTTTGTTAGGCCAAAATGCACTTACATTCAAAGAGGACAGAACCAAAGTGGCACGTTACATGTGCAGAAGATCACTGAAAGCCAACAGTGCCTGTGGGCAGCTCCATAGCTATCTTCAGGCAGTTCCACTGAAATCAGTGAGATTACTGAAGTCTCCCATGGGTATGATTGCACTCACTGACCACTTTATGGTAGCATTTAGGGATGTGCATGGAAAAATATTTGTTTTGTTTGGACTTTCCAGTTAGGGTTCCTTAATTTCATGGGGCCCGATATTCGAATGCCCTTACACGGGTAACTTTCTTAGTTACCCATGTAAGGGCCATATTCAGGATATTTGAAGGGCTCCTACATGGGTAGTGCCCTTAAAATATCCCGGCAAAGTCCCTAACCTCCTGCTGAAGAGATTTACTCCAAAGATTTTTCTTATGCCATGTTCTTGTGCCAGAAATTCTGTGAAACCATGGCCCCCATGCAGAGACGCAATTAGCGGGGTTGGACATCCAGCCCCACTTTTCACCGGGACCGCGTGCTGCTTCCAAATCTGCTTGCATGTGCAGAGCTGCAGTGTGGAGAGAGCTAGACAGAGGTGGGGTGACTGGGCAGAGAGTGAGTGGAGCGGAGGCGGGTCTATGACCTGGACGTACAGGCCACGATTCAGGCCACGGCCCTGTACGTCCAACTTGCAGGAGATTGACAGGGGACTTATTCTACCTTTGAGGTCAAATAAGTCCCCCACTTGTGAAGGTCAGGTCCGACAGTCACTGGTGCAGAAGTGAGTGGCAGCAGGGGATCCACTGCCCGATCCTGGCCCTGGAAGGGGGTCGGGCGGGGGGAAAAAGCAGATTCGCCATTGGTACGGGGTATCAGGGTTGCTGCTGGGCGATACCACGGCACTGGCGTTCCAGCAGGAGCATGTGGCTGGCTGTGCGTTCAGCGGGCTGGACATCTCCTGCTGCAGAATCAGGGCCTGTCCGGAATGTCTAGCTCCCGTGGGTGCAGAACCTGGTACAGATTTGGGCCATCCATTTTTTGGATGTCCAGACATGCCCCTTGCTGCATCAGGCTCCTCATTTAAGTATGCTACCAGAGACATTTACCAAGCCTAATCCAGATACTGGTTGTCCAGTTAGTAATGATCAATGAGGATCTGGATTAGGCTTGGTAAATGTCTCTGATTGGTTTCACAGAGTTTCTGGCACAAGAACATGGGAAAAGGAAAATCTTTGGTGTAAATCTCTAGAGCAGGATTCAAGAGATTCACAAGGCAGTTAGTGTTTTCCATAGAGCTTGCAGACCAGACACACTTTGGTCCAATTAAGACGATCACCAACAATATAAAAGTTAAGTGCAGGCTGGCTAAAACTAGCCCCCATAAAGATGTGGTGGTTCTTCTGCAAAGTGCCTGCCTTCCAACCCAACAGCCCCTGCTTTGAAGCCAGCCTGTGCCAAAGATAAAGGAGGAAGAACTAAATTATGGATTTTTCTTGTTCAGATTAAAAATGATATGAAACGAAATGGGAAATATCAGTAACATTTCCCGCGTTGTTTCAAATGAATGCACATCCCTAGTTATTTCCTTTCTATGTCCATATTCCCTCATAAGTTAAGAACCACAGCATCCTCTCTTTGCAAAGGAAGCCATTAGGAGATCTTTTGTAGAAGCAGGTGTTTATCCCATCCTCCTCCTCTCAGGACTGGCTTGAGTATTAATGTCCCAGTCACTGTATGTAAAGGGAAAGTAAGCAAATATCAAAAATGAGATCTGCCAGTTTACAATGGTGAGTGCCAACCACTAGGTCATAGGGGCTGACCTTCAAAATCCCTTCAGGTATACAATAAGCAATCCTGAGACACTCCCCTCATCAAGAAATCTGACTGCTGTGCATTGACTTACGGCAGACATTAGACCTCCATCCAGTCAGCGAGACTCCTTTAGCGGCACAGGCTTGGACGTAGGAAGAGAGAGCCGCACACATGCAGTCCTCGCTCTCCTCACAGACACAGGTGTCATATAAACAATTCTAAAGACCAACACAGAGAACACAGGCAAATAATATAAACATACGGGAGATGGCACACATGCTAAATGAGGATTTTACCACATTAGTTCTCCTATATGAACTTCATTATTTAATCTATTAATGCAAAGAGAAGCTAGCAAAGTAGTCAGGAAGGCAAAGATTCAAAAGGAGGAGGAAATAGCCAATGCAATAAAATGGGGGGATAAGACATTTTTCAGATATATTAGTGAGAAGAGGAAGGGCAAAAGTGGTATTGTCAGACTCAAGGGTAAAGGGGAGGAATATGTAAAAGCTGATGAGGATAAAGGGGAATTGCTTAACAAATATGTCTGTTCTGTGTTCACAGATGAAGAACCAGCAGCAGGACCTCAGAAAACACCCACAAACAGGAACAGAAGCGAGGGACATCTTGAACAATTTTCAGAAGACTGTGTTCGTGAGAAACTAGCTCAACTTAAAGTAGACAAAGCGATGGGACCAGATGGGATACACCCTAGAATACTGAGGGAACTTGGGGATGTTCTAGCAGCTCCACTGACTGACCTTTTCAATGCCTCATTGGAGTTGGGAGTGGTGCCAAAGGACTGGAGAGAGGCTCATGTGGTGCCTTTACACAACAGCAGAAGTAAGGATGTGGTTGAAAACTACAGGCCGGTTAATTTAAGTTCAGTGGTGAGTAAATTATTGGAAACGCTGCTGAAAGAGAAAATAGTGAGGTTTCTGGAGTCCAGCGGATTGCAGGATCCGAGGTAGCATGGATTCACCAGAGGCAGGTCTTGTCAGACAAATCTGATTGATTTCTTTGACTGGGTGACCAGGGAGTTGGACCGAGGGAGAGCCCTAATTGTGGTGTATTTAGATTTCAGTAAAGCCTTTAACACTGTTCCTCACAGGCGACTTATAAACAAACTGAGCACCCTAGGGATGGACCCTAAAGTTACTGTTTCGGTTAGAAATTGGTTGGGTGGGAGGCGACAAAGAGTACAAGTAAATGGAGCTCACTCTGAGGAGAAGGATGTTACCAGTGGTGTGCCCCAGGGATCTTCCCTTGGTCCGATTCTTTTTAACATCTTTGTTAGTGATATAGCGGAAGGGTTGTTGGGTAGGGGTGCCTGCATAGCTGTCCACGCTTCCCCCCAGCACCGCTTGTCAATGTTCTGTGCCCTTGGGGGTACCTGCTGGGTACTATCCCCTGTGACACTATGGGAAACACACTCATGCCCATGTTGGGCCCTCATCAGTTGCTGTCTGGATGCTCTACTGTTTCAACATTCCTATGGGCCACCTAGGCATCACCCTAGTCCGCACTGTGGCCCAGCTGCACCACAGCATGTGCTGCCTGCAGCCCTCTGTGTCCCCTTTTCCAGCATCTGTCCAGTTGCCCGTTCCGACATGCCCACTATGCTGTTGCGGAACATGTGCGTGCCATAGGAAACCTGTCCAATGGAGAGGGAAAATCCTGATCAGCGCTATTTCACTGTGGGCTCATTCACCTTGTATGGGGACAGAGCATAGACCCTTCCAAAATTCATTCCTTTTTTTTGGAGCTTTCTCAGCAGTGTTTTTTTGATGTTTCCCATTAATATCACTATTGCCCAGCTTGGTTATGGTTTTTTTATATTTTCTTCTGGTCCTTTTCAATGTTTATTTGCCCTTTTGTTCTGTGCACATGTATCACACTTATCACTTTTTGTAGGTTTCCCTGGTTTTGCTGTACATTGCTGACGGAAATGGTTTATTTTCCCTTTAAATCTGCTCTAACGCCAGGGTTTCACTGGCGTTAGTTTTCAGCCCCGGATTCCACAGCGTTAGTGTGCAGGGAGCCTCACCCCTCCCACTCTCCGCTCATTGACCCTCTCTCTCCGCCCCTGGGGAGCCTTTCTCCACCCTCCGTGAGCCTATCTCCACCCGCAGCGCTCATTTGCGCCGCTGCATGCATTATCGCATGCTAAGGTACCTTTTCGCCCGATAAAGCACCATTATTGCATGATAAGGTACCTTATCACTCAATAACATTGCTGGGCGCACATTAAGATGGTTTAGTAAACATACCCCCAAGTGTTGAATAATTTCTTAAACTACCAGATCTTGGAAAGAGGACCCTAAAATCCACAATGATCTTGTCAAGTAACTATGGACACTTTCCCGTGAAGGCCTGCTGGTAGAAATGAGCTTCTAGAAGCTGCTGGAACTTCAGGCATTTTTCTCCAGTCATCCTTTGCTAAGAGGTTTGATAAGACCAGAATGACACGTGTATATTTTGCAGGCCCGGTTTGCATAGGATTTATACTTCTACTTTTGAGAATTATACTCCTAAATTGGCCTTTTTGAAAATTTACTAGGGTTGAATTCCTAAAACTATTAAGGGGGGAGGGGGGAACTGGGGGGTGGGATTTTCAAAGCAATTAACACAGTTTGCAGACCCGTGAACCACGTTAATTGTGGCGAATGGGATATTCCGCGGCACTAGTTAATGCCGCTGAATAATCCCAGGTCCCATCATTAAACACCGCAATCCTCAGCCGGCTAGCACTGGGACATAATGGAGGCAAGTCGGAGGAAGCACCTGGGGATAACGGCCAGAGGCAATATTCAGCCGCTAGCTGGTTATCTCTCTGCGGTGAAAGTTAGGCAACTGAAAGGCTGTCCTAAGTCTTGCTGCTGCAGCTAACTGGACAGCTGAATATTGTCACTGGCCAGTTAGCTTCTGCTATCTGGCCAACCCAGATGTTCAATGCAGGTGGCCGGATATGGCCCTGGAAATGAATATCTGAGTTTTAAATTCAGTAGCAGTGACTAGCTTCTTTATTACTGCTAGCCCCCACCACCGAAAAGTAAGGAGCTGAGCACTGAAGCTGAGCATTAGGCTCATAACGTAGGATCATTAATCTAGGCAGATGAATGACAGACAGGCTATAATACTCAAAAAAGCTGCGTCTTATTTTTTGCTCAATTTAGGATCCTGAATTTTCAGCTGAAAATTCATTTAGGAGCTTTAAAGATATGTTTATAAATGTAGGTTTGCCATTCATTTGAGGAGATATATGAGCTTTGTGCTGAAAATCGGTGCAAAGCTCCTACCTTTAATTTTGCTGCCCGAAATCTGTTCCTGATGCCACCCACTTTTTATTCACTTAAATTTAGGAGTTTAGCAAAATTCTGAGTAAAATGTAGGCACTTTGCCCTATAAAATTTTTAAAGAGGCTAGTTTAAGAGTTTAGGTTCTAGGGTGCTTCTAAGTTTGAGAGTTAAGCAGAAATTAGACCTTACCTGCTAATTGTCTTTCCTGGAAATCTCTCCGGGCCAGTCCAGGAACAAGAGGGTTGTCAATCCTCTCCAGCAACTGAGGACTGAAAAAACTGAAGTTTTGTATAACTGGTATCTGGCTCCCCCTGCTGGCTATCCTTCAGTCTATTCATAACAAAGCAGTTGAAGAACAGAAGCCCAAAAGTAACGAAAAAAGTCATATGGTGAAACTAAGTACTTACAAGCAGGGAATAACAAACCCATTGTGCAACAATGTAAATAAGTAAAAAAAATTTTTTTTTATTATTTTATTTAGTCAAGAAACTAAGAAAAAAACCACCTCGTGAAAGCCCCAGAGACCAACCTGAGGAAAAAAACTGGACCACATAACCAACGAGGAGAAATGTAGCCGACTTTGACTTGCCATTTGAATAACTCACCAACGGCGCCACGTACGCTCACAAGACCTTCGCATCATGAAGAAAAAAACCCCACAGATAAAAAACACGGGTGGGTCCTGGACTGGCCCGGAGAGATCTCCAGGAAAGACAATTAGCAGGTAAGGTCTAATTTCTGCTTCCTGATCGTCTCTCCGGGCCAGTCCAGGAACAAGAGGGAAGTACCAGAGCAGTATCTAACCACGGGAGGGACCCGCCAGGCTCGCTATGACTGCCGAAGCCCCAACATTAGCGTCCGACTGGGCTGCAACATCCAATCTGTAATGCTTTGCGAACGGGTGAAGCGACGACCACGTAGCCGCTCGACAAATATCAACAGGCGGAACTAAAGCATATTCGGCCCAAGAAGTCGCTTGACTCTGAGTCGAATGCGCACGAAGCCCCACTGGAGGCGGCTTTCCAACTGACTTATATGCCGCCAATATCGCCTGTTTCACCCACCTAGCAATAGATGCCTTGGAAGCTGCTTCCCCTTTCCGAGGCCCCCCAAATAGTACAAATAACCTTTCTGTTTTACGGAAAGGCTTAGTCCTTCTAAGGTATCGCTTGAGCAATCTACCCAAATCCAAGTTTACCAGAACAGCATCAATAGGGAGACCTTTCACATTTCTAAAGGTCGGAAGCGAAATTGCTTGATTGACATGGAAAGTGGATACTACCTTTGGAAGAAAGGAAGGAACCGTCCGCAAAAGCACTCGTTCTTCCGAAAATTGCAGATACGGAGCCCTACAAGAAAGTGCTTGGAGATCCGAAATGCGCCTAGCGGAACTCAAGGCCACCAAGAAGGCAATCTTCCAAGAGAGCTCCCTGAGCGAAATTTCTTTAGCCGGATGAAAAGGAGGCCGCGCCAAAGCCTCAAGAACAAGGTTCAAATCCCAAGGTGGAATCACCGTCCGAAGAGGTGGACGAATATTTCGTATCGCTCTCAAGAAGCGAAGAACATCGGGATGGGCCGATAGTCTAGTCCCCCTTACCGTGCCCCGAAAACACGACAGGGCTGCTAAATGAACCCGGAGGGTACTAAGTGCCAAGCCTTTATCCAGCCCATCCTGCAAGAAAGCCAAGATGTGAGGTACCGAGGCGGTATATGGACGAAGGTTCTGGTCGGCGCACCAAGTTTCAAAAACTCGCCAAACTCTAACATATGCAAGAGACGTAGAACGTCTTCTGGCCTGCAACATTGTAGCCACAACGGAGGTTGAATACCCTCGACGTATTAACCGACGCCTTTCAAGAGCCAAGCCGTAAGAGAGAAGCGATCCACATCCGGCATGAGCAGAGGTCCCTGAATGAGCAGGTTCACCCGGGAGGGCAGCCTCCAGGGACTGGCTATGAGAAGGCAAACTAGATCTGCATACCACGCTCTCCTGGGCCAGTCTGGCGCAATGAGAATCACTCGACCACTGTGACGAGCAATTCTGCGAACCACTCTGCCTATCATTGGCCAAGGCGGAAACACGTAAAGAAGGCCTTTGCATGGCCACGGTTGCACTAGGCCGTCGAAACCCTCCGACATGCGCTCCCGGCATCTGCTGAAAAACCAAAAAGCTTTGGCATTGTCGAAGGTGGCCATGAGATCCATCACTGGCTGACCCCACCTGAGGGTCAGCTCGTGAAACACCGCGGGATTCAACTCCCATTCCCCGGGATCTACCACGGTGCGGTTGATATTGTCTCGACCTGCTACATGAGCTGCCGACAGAGCCACCAGATGCTCTTCCGCCCAGAACATTAGCTGCTGACTCTCCTCCAGCAACACTACACTCCTTGTGCCGCCTTGCCTGTTGATATAGGAAACCGTGACTGCATTGTCTGAAAACACGCGGACCGCTTTCCGCCTGAGAAGAGGAAGAAATTCTCGAAGAGCCAACGAGACCGCTTTGAGCTCTAAGAGGTTGATGGAGCAATCCTTCAACTCTAGCGGCCAAACCCCTTGAGCAAAAATCTTCTGACAATGAGCTCCCCAGCCGGTGAGGCTGGCATTGGTAGTTACTAGCACCCAGTCCGGTTGGCGTAAGGGCATTCCCGCACGCAAGTGAACGGGATCCAACCACCACTGAAGAATTAAGGTGACATTGGGCAAATTGGGCAACTTGTAGTCTAGCGGATGTTGCTGAGGGGACCACCTGGAAAGCAAAGCCTGTTGCAATGGCCGCATGTGAGCCCTTGCCCACGGAACCAGATCCAGTCGCCGCCATTGACCCCAGGAGCTGAAGATAACGCCATGCTGTTGGTGCTTTGAGGCGCAAGAAGTTCCGCACTTGTGACAAAATCTTCTGCACCCTGCTCTCCGGCAGAAAGACCGCCCCTAAAGCGGTATCGAAAATCGCTCCCAAGTACAGAAGGCGCATGACCGGGTGCAACTGACTTTTGGCTTGGTTGATCACCCAACCGAGCTGCTCCAGAAGACTCACCACTCTCGCCATGGCCGTCAGAGAGTCCGACACGGATGGGGCTCGAATCAGCCAATCGTCGAGATAGGGATGAACGAGAACACCCTCTTTGCGTAAGGCTGCAGCTACCATCACCATCACCTTTGTGAATGTGCGCGGCGCTGTGGCCAGGCCAAACGGTAGAGCCCGAAACTGGAAATGTCCCATGTGCACCGCAAATCGAAGAAATTTGTGGTGCTCTGATCTTATAGGGATATGTAGATAAGCCTCCATGAGATCTATGGAGGTTAAGACTTCGTTCGGGTGCACTGACTGAATAACCGAGCGAAGTGTCTCCATGCGGAAATGTGGAACTCTCAAACAGCGGTTTATGCCCTTTAGATCCAAAATAGGACAAAAAGAGTCCTCCTTCTTGGGGACTACAAAATAAATGGAGTATCGACCTAAGCCTAACTGGCTTGGCGGAACCGGAACGACCGCCCGCAGACGTATCAACCGGCGAAGGGTATCCGCCACCGCTGCTTGCTTTACTTGCGAACCACATGGAGACACCACGAAAGCATCTGCTAGTGGAGTAGCAAATTTGAGAGAATATCCGTTGCGGATTATTTCCAGGACCCACTGGTCGGAAGTAATGGTGGCCCAGACGGAAAAGAAGGCTTGAAGACGACCTCCCACCGGGATTTCCGCCTGGACCAACCGAACTTCATTGAGGTTTCTTTGCTGAATTTTGCTGGGCTCCGAAATAACCTCTTCCGAAGCCTCGTGCCCCACGAAAGGACTGACTTCTGGTCATAAAGCGACCTCATTGATATGGGGCAAAACGGGCACCACGAAAGCGGCAAAAATCCCGCGAAGCACCCCTCTGCAAATTGCTGGGCTTTTGAGATTTTGGGCAGTCCTCTGGAAGTCGCCCGCCCTTAGAATCACCCAGATCCTTGACAATTTTTTCCAATGCCGCACCAAACAGCAGCGAACCCTTATATGGAAGTTTACTGAGCCTTGCCTTGGAAGAAGCATCCGCCGCCCAATTTCTTAACCAAAGAAATCTCCGAGCTGCAACAACGGTTGCAATGGACTTCGCTGAAATCCGCACCAAATCATAGAAGGCATCTGCGAGGTAAGAAGCCGCCGACTCAAGCTTTGCACCCTCGCCCTGCCCGGAACGGGAGAGAGAGTCACTCTGGATCCAACGAATGGAGGCTCGGGAAACAAACGCCCCACAGATAGCCACCTGCAGGGATAGTGCAGAAGAGTCAAAAGCCTGTTTCAACAAGGCTTCTAACTTTCTATCCTGCAAATCTTTGAGAGCCGCTCCGCCCTCAACAGGAATCGTCTTTTTCTTTGTAACCGCAGAGACTAGAGCATCTACCTTAGGCATTTTTAGCAACTCCTGGTCCTCTTGCGGCAAAGGATATAACCGGCCAATAGCCCGAGCTCCCCGCAACTAAGCCTCTGGACATTCCCACTCAGATTCCACCATCTGTCTCATAACCCAGTGCACAGGGAAGCACTTCTGCTCCATCTTAAAACCCTGAAGAAGAGGATCCTCTAGAGGCATCTCCTGAGTCACTGGCACCGGAATATTCAAAGCGGACAAAGTCTGAGCAATAAGAGGACCTAATTCTTCTTTTCTAAAAACTCTAAACAAATTGGGATCCTCACTGGAAGCTAAATCAGCTTCATCCAAATCGGTTGCCCAGTCCACACCGGGATCAGAGAGGAGTTTGCCCTCCTCCAGCCCAGGGAGCTCAGAGTCCTGCTGAGCAGCCTTATCTGCAGTTATTTGTGGGCCGAGAGCCAAGGTAGAGGGACCTTCACCTGGATCCAAAACAGGAGGGAGAGTCTCAAAACCTTGTGCAGTTTCAGTGACAGATCCCTTGTCCTGGGCATGCTGCCACTTTAAACAATAAGCCTGATGAAGAGCTAAAATAAAATCAGCCGAAAAAACTGATTCCAAGCTTTTCTGAGCTTCAACTAGAGAAGGAGAAGGAGTTTCCACCACCTTTTCCTGTCTTTTGGACTTAGCCTTCCTTTTAACAGGCTTTTCTTGAACCGAATGAACGGGAGCTGAAACTGTAATGGCTGACGCTCCCGCCAATTCTAAACTGCCTTCTGAAACACTTTCCATGGCTACAACGGAAGAAAAGAAAAATACTACAAAAATCTAAGCAGAAATGACTTCCTAAAGAAAAAACACAGTCAAAACTAAACAAGACACCGGCACCGCCGAAAAACAAAGCGAAACCAAAAGAAACGCCGACATTACAGAAACCCCGCTGAAAATCGCCGTCTACCCGACAAGATTAAAAATGCTGCACATACCTGAAAAAAAGTATATTTCAGCTCAGTTACTCTCAACCACTGCCAGTGGGCGAGAAACTGAAGCCGGAGGTCGGCAGGATGGTTTCTGGAGCTCCCAGCACCTCACTGCTGCCTGTGTCATTAACCAAAGCTGCTGATTAAGGCAGGCTCTGCCTTAGCAGCTCCGTTTCTGAAACCAAGTCAGTTAAAATAAATTATGGAAAACGAACCCCACTAGGGCTCACTCCATTACCACTGCTTGTAAATAACTGTAGAAAGAAATAAAATAAAGAAGAAAATCTCTATCTAAAATCTTTCACGGGAGCCAGCCAGGAATCCGTCCATTCCAGTTGCTGAGGACTGAAAGACTGAAGGATAGCCAGCAGGGGGAGCCAGATACCAGTTATACAAAACTTCAGTTTTTTCAGTCCTCAGTTGCTGGAGAGGATTGACAACCCTCTTGTTCCTGGACTGGCCCGGAGAGACGATCAGGAAACTCCTTTTTATTTATACGCTTTTATATACCGCCATTTCCATAGATCAGTGGCAGTTTACAATGAAACACAACCAAGTTACATTATAACATTCATGAACCTATGTACAAATAACATGTTGAGTAACAAAGTAACTAAACATTGTATCAACTTTGTAACTCATTTACAATTAAGTGATGGTGAGATAAATAGTGTCGCCTGAGCAATGTGCATCTTGGCAATTGAGTAGTTTTTAGGAGATTTGAAGTGTTATGATGGATTGTGATGGATATGTTGGGTTAAGTTGTTTGTGACTGTTGATCGAAGGTAGTAAGGCCACAGTATTGGATGAATAGGTGAGTTTTGAATCCTTTGCAAAAAGTTAGAAGATCTTTAATCATTCTTAAATTGTCGGGAAGGGCATTCCAGAGAGTAGGGGCGACATAGGTGAATGCCCTGGAACTGGTAGTTTTATTGGTGCTACGGATGTGTTTGGGTGTGGTTAGTGTATTTTGAGAGCTAGTTCTCCTAACTCTAGTGTGATCAGGTAGATGTAGAAGGGAGGATAGATAGGAGGGAGCAATTTTGTTGTATAGCTTAAATACTATCCTAATATATTTGTATTTGGTTCTGGTTGCAATAGGAAGCCAGTGGAGGTTATATGGTAAAGGGGTGATGTGATCATTGTGGTGGGCATTGAAAATTATGCAGACTGCAAGGTTTTGAACCATTTGAAGATGCTGGGTGGATTTTTTGGGTAGACCTAGAAGGATACCATTACAGTAATCAAAATGTGGAGTTATAAGGGCTTGCAGAACTGTGCAGAAATCATGGCTTTCCAGGAGTGGTCTGAGATGCTGAATCATTTTTAACTTAAAGTAAATGATCTTGGAGATGGATGTTATGTGTGAGATCATAGTTAAAGATTGATCAAGGATAATTCCTAAGTATCTGACTTCCTGTTTTACTTCCAGCTCAGTATTGTTAATGTGGATTTTGGCAGGGGGGTTGACGTTCTGGTTACATGTAATGTAAAGCACTTCCATTTTTTTTAAATTAATTTTTAAGTTGTTAGAAAGGAGCCAATCAGTTACATCTGAGAGGCATGCCGTATTTGGTAGCAGAAAGGGTCAGAAGTGTCAATGGGGTGAGATGATAGAATACTTTGAGTTTTCTGAAGATATCACATATGGGATGCATGTAAAAGTTAAATAGTAGAGTGGAGAGTGTGAAGCCTTGCGGGACACCCTGAGACCTTATGAAGATTGAGGAAGAATTTATGCCTATATTTACTTGTTGGGTTCAATCTGCAAGGTATGATTTAAACCATTGTAATACCATTCCTTGGAGACCAATTTGTTGCAATCTGGAAATTAGTATTTTAAGGTTAATGCTATCAAAAGTAGCAGCGACATCAAAAGCATGTATCCTTGTTTATTGTTATTTAAACCACACAGGAGATTGTTCATGAGAGATAACATGAACGTCTCGACACTGTGGTGTAGCCTAAAGCCGTGTTGTTGTTCATCAAGTGGGGCGTTTAAGTAAATAAAGTCTTGCAGTTGTATTTGAACAGTTTTTTCAATGACTTTTGCTAAAAAGGGCAGACTGGAAATAGGTCGGTATGAGTTTGGGAGGATTTTGTCTATTGCATTAGGTTTGAAAATCGGTCTTATTCATGCATGTTTTAGTGCAGAAGGCATATGTCTGGTGTCTAAGGATCAGCTAACTATCTCTAGGATGATAGGAGAAAAAGTGTCTTTAGTGATTTTTAGCCAGCCGACTTGACAGGGATCTGATGGGGAGGTGGTAGTGTTTATGTTTGTAATTATATTTTTAAGTTGTTTAATGTCAATATGGAAGAAAGAAGTCCAGGTGGTTTGATTGTTGTGTATAATTTTATTATGATTTGAGCACTGGGGATTAATGGGAGTGACCGAAGTATGCAGTGGGGGTGAGCTTATCTATGTAATAGTTGGCTAGGTCTTGTGGTTCTATGGGGATGTTGTCTGTCTCAGGTTTGGGTGTTTTTGTGAGAGATTTAACAATGGAGAATAACTCTCTTGGTCTATTGAGGGCACTGAGTAGTAGGTTAGAGTGATACTCTTTTTTTCAGCTATTTATGGCATCCTTGTATGATTTAAGCATAGCCATGTAAGACTGGTTATCAGTGTCACTTTTTGTGGCTCGCCATTTGTACTCAGGTTTTCTTAGTTTTTGTTTTAATTTTCTTAACTCGACGGTGTACCAGTTTTTGGTTTCCTTTTATCTCTTCTTAAATTGTGTTTTATTGGATTGTGCTGCTTTCAAAATATTAGTGTTCCTGCTGGTTATGATATCATCTAGATTTGAGCTTTTAGTGTTTATACATGGGATGGTATCTTTGAAGAATGTTTCCTTCTTAAATGTTCTGAACTTGTTTATGAAGGAAGATGTTTCATTGGTTTTGAAGTATGTGAATATGGCTGGGATGGTAAAGTCCAATTGAAAATGATCAGTCCATGGAAGGGGAAGTGCCTGGGGGGAGGGGGGTAGTATTGCTCGTCTTAAGAAATGTGATGTGTGTGTAGATTGGAGAGTTGGCATGTTAAAGTCACCAAGGATGATGTGGAGTTTGTTTAATGTTGAGGTGCAGGCAGTTTCAAGAATAGAGGAAAGGTTGTCTGGACTAGGGAAGGGTGGTCTATAAAATAGACTAATTTTAGTATGTTTATTCTCAATGATGACCACATCCATGTTTTCAATATTTTTGCTTAAGTGGAGTGAGAAGCTAAGGTCTTTTTTGGCTAAAATTAGAATGCCCCCTCCCCGTTTGTCAGATCTTGGGCAGTGAAATAAATTGTAATCAGGGACTTTTAGTTGGTTAATAGTGATTGTATCTGCAGTAGATAGCCAAGTTTCTGTAAGGCACAGAATACTGGGTTGTCATCATTGATAAGATCTATGATTACCAGAATTTCCTTCCTAATGGATCTACAGTTCAGGGGTGTTATTTTCATAGGGTGGGTGGTATCATTGGTGAAGGTTTTAGAGTGGTTCTGTGTGGGTGTAATATAAATAAGTCTGTGTTTAGGGTGTGTTTGGGATGTGGAAGGTAAGGTGTAATACAGTGTTAGAGGGAGGAGTGGCCTAGTGGTTGGGGCAAGGTACCTCAGGCCAGAAGGTCAGGGGTTCAAATCCCACTAGAGAACAGCAACCTTGGGCTGGGGTTTCTAGTTCCACTTGTGGTCTTCAGCAAGCCACTTAACTCTCCATTGCCCATGTTCCCTGTAAAATAGTTATCTCCAAGTTATAATGCCCTGTTCAATGTAATTGTAGTTTGTTCAAAGTAAACTGCCTTGATATCATGAAAGGTGGTATATAAGAAATGTTAAATAAATAAGCAAAAGATTGAATGTTTCTATAATGGTGAGGTATGATGAGTATTGGATATTGTGTGTGGAGTGCATTGCTTATTGTTGCCAGCTTAAGTAGGAGACTGATAGAGATGAGGAGTTTCACCTTTGTGTTGGTGTGTGTCTATGTTTTGTGCATAGGAGGTAAGTGTGAAATAGCAGATGAATTCAGAACTAGTATGGCAACGAATGATAAATATGTTCAGGAAAAGAAGAATTTGCCTCTGAAAATTTACTTAAGTTAACCAAATATAAAATCTAGATCCAAAAGGGGCAAAAGGAGGGGGGGGGGGGCAGAGGGAGTCAGGGATTGAAAGGTATATACATACAGTAGAAAAATCTTCCTTTACCTTGAAATATGGTGTTGGATTAAGAAATATTCTACAAGGTGCAAAAGGTCCCTTGGGATCTAGGAGGGTGGAGCACCATGGTTGGGCGTATCGCTCTGCAAGGCAGAAGAGATTTGTACTTCACTGATCAGTAAAATATTCACATCCTCCACTGCCTGCTGTGTCCTCTGTGTATACCTGGGTATTTCAGGATGCCAGGATCCTTCAGTCTTGTTTCATTGTGGTACAATTATTTGTGGGAACTGTTTTCAATCATTGTTATTCATTTTGATTTCCATTTACCCATCTATAAGAAGCTTTGCAGTTCCCACCAGTATCCCACAACATAGTAGAGCAAGAACAGTAAGGAAGCTTTGGTCTGAGCGATGGTTCAAAGTCATTTATAAGACATTTTCATCTATACTGCACAAGTACAAACAGACTGCCTTGGTTAACAGTAGCAAAAAGATGTTTCACACTTCAGAGATAAAAATAATAACACATCCTTTTTATAGCACTATTGGACAGGTGCAGCACTGTACAGTGATGATAAGTATTCACGTACAATATGCCCCTACCCACAGATGCTTATCATCTAAGTGGGCACGTGAGATAAAATGACTTCCGCAAGCTCACAAAGAGTGTCCATGTCAGAAGTGGCAATTGAACCCTGGGTTCTCAAGCCATTGCTCTAAATATTAGGCCAATTTCTTGACAATATTGAGCCACTTTTAGGTACTCACAAATAAACAAATCTTTATTTTTTATCTCTGTGGGAAGCAGCATTTTTGTGTTATTGTTGTTCAAGGTCACTTTGTAGTTGCATATAACAGATGAATGCATCTCAGAAATGACCTCTGAACTGTGACTCTCAGCCTGAGTGTACTGATTAGTCAGTATCTCTGTGGCATACTGAAACAATCATCTTAGACAGTCAGCATCTCCTAGATATTCCAGGAATCTCCTCATTGGATGCTTCACCTCTCATTTCACTGTTAATCAGGCAGCAGTTAAACCCTCTGCACAACTACCTCAACAGCAGATCCTAACAGTCACACAAACTCAAAGAATCTATCAAGGGCACGGATAAATATCCATATCAAGTAGAACAAAGCACCTTTTATCTGAAGAACCATTATCTGAAAATCTCAATATCTGGTTAAAATTGCAGCCCCAGGCCATGTTTCATTATCTGAAAAAACGTCTCTTATCTTGAATGTGTGTACCGTGTAGATGTTAAGTGGTGTGCCCCAGGGATCTGTCCTTGGTTCAATTATTTTTAACATCTTTGTTAGTGATATAGCGGAAGGGCTGTTGGGTAAGGTTTGCCTTTTTGCGGATGATACCAAAATCTGCAATAGAGTAGACACCCAGGAAGGTGTAGATAACATGAGGAGGGATCTAGCTAAGCTTGAAGAATGGTCTAGAATTTGGCAGCTGGGATTTAATGTTAAAAAATGTAAGGTCATGCATTAGAGTTGCAGCAATCCAAGGCAGCAATATAGTATAGGGGGTGAAATACTTTTGTCCACTAAAGAAGAGCGGGACCTAGGCGTGGTTATGTCTGATGATCTTAAAGTAGCTAAACAGGTAGAAAAGGCGATGGCAAAAGCTAGAAGGATGCTTGGGTGCATATGGAGAGGAATGGCTAGCAGAAAAAAGGAGGTGATAATGCCTATGTATAAGTCTTTGGTGCGACCTCATTTGGAGTATAGTGTGCAATACTGGAGACCGCACCTTCAAAAGGATGTGAACAGGATGGAGTTGGTGCAGAGGGTGGCAACTAAAATGATTAGTGTCTTCATTATAAAGCATAAGAGGACAGACTTAAGGATCTTAATATGTACACCTTAGAGGAAAGACGGAATAGAGGTGATATGACTGAGATGTTTAAATACCTCCATGGCATAAATGCACAGGGGAAGAGCCTATTTTGATTGAAAGCAAGTTCTGCTATGAGGAGACAAAGGAAAAAAGGGGACTGTTGTAGTTGTTGATATGGAAGGACAGACTAGATAGGTCATGTGGTCTTTTTCTGTCGTTATGTTTCTGTGTTTCTAAGGGATATGTTTACTAAACCGTCTTAATGTTACCGGTGCTATTTGCAGCAATAATGTGAAGAATGCCATATAAGGAGTGGGCGTTCCAGTCCTAAGGTAGCAAGAATCTGTATTGCGCGATAGTGGGCGCCATGGCACGTTAACATGCGTTAACCCTAAGTACATGCCAGCGCAGTGCTAGCAGCTATAACAATGTAGCCCACTGGTTACTGCAATGACTGTGGAGGCAGAGGTGATGGGTTTGATCCTGCAGTGGTGTAATCTAAAATGGCTGTCTGAGGCATTTCCTTTTAATTTAAATCAGTGCTGCCAGCAAAAACACCCTCACAGTGCCGTAACCTAAGATGCCTCATAAGGCACCCTATAAGGCGCCCCATAGGTCACATTATAAAGTGCCCTGTCTGCCAAGGCACCCTATAATGTGCCCTCTAGGGTGCTGTATAGGGCGCCGTATAGGGCGCTTTACAGGGCGCCTTAGGCTACAGCACTGTGAGGGTGTTTCTGCTGGCAGCACTGATTGAAATGAAAAGGAAAAGCCTCAGACAACATTCCTAAATAACACTGCTGTAGGATCAAACCCATGACCTCTGCCTCTACAGTCAGTGAAGTAACCAGTAGGCTACATCTCTATAGCTACTCCCACACTGCTGGCTGGCTACAGAAAGACTGCTGGTCACCACACAAACTGTCTGTTGTGATTACCAGGATAGGGTAAACCAACCCATACCCATGATGTACTGCACATGCAGATCAGCAGTCTACAGCTGATCAAATAATGGGGTATGCACTCCCATAGCACCTAGGCCTGGTATGGGGAACTGACCATATGTGTTACTGCACAGAGTAGCTACAGACCGTGACATTGTGCAGTTCCAGGGCTCACCCTGAGGGTTAGGTGGCGCACCCAGCACCAGGTCCGCAGCACCTGGCTTGGCTGAAATAGGCTATATTGCACGTCCCCTTCAGTGCCAGTGTGTGATAGGTAGTCCTTGCAGACACACCTAGGATACAATCACATCTAGCCCTTGTGAACTATGATGCACCCAGAATAGTACATATCCTGTGTGGGTGCCATGATCACATGTTATAGGTGAAGGGGGGTGTTTGGATCCAAAAGCGGATTATGTAGCACCACCCAACCCGTCCTCTGTGGCTCAGGGTGGGGGGCAGGATCTCCCACCAACAGATCCACATTGTACATCTCTGCAATGGTGGCAGTAGAGAGGACCATCAACCCCAGTCCTGCTGGGTTATTTAATTAAAAGTATCCTATGACCACCGCATGCTACTTGCTCCTTGTGTTCATCTGATTGCTCCAGCAAGAGTGGTTCTGCTCTTCTTTGTGTCTTACCTGGGGAACAGGCACCCTACAGGGCAGTCAATGCAGATCTGTACGCATCACACAAAGCAATGGCAGACAGGCAAAATACTAGAGAAGCTCAGCTGCCCCCCACCACTATCTGACATTCACCAGCAGAGAGCACAGTCAGTCTCCACCCACTGCACCCTGCAAGGTGTTCCAGCCATACACATGCTAACTGCAGATAGTCTGCTAATTAGTACATAGTGCATGGAGGAACTATGTGCACCCAAAAATGGGATGTGAGCACACACACCAAGCAGGTATATCAGTGATTCAGCCCCAGAAAAGAGAACCCATAAACACCACCTGGGAGAAACTCTGTATAGCTCTATGGGGGAACTTAGCCATGCTGTGGTCACTGCTCAGTCAGGATGAGAGTGACCTCCCAGCATGACATGCTGTGGCCACCCTGTCCATGCAGGTGGTGGTCGGGCACTACAATGTCCCAGCCATTGCCCTATACCCTGTGCAGATGCATCCTGCCCAGGCCACCCTGTTCGGATCATACCCACAGTACCTTGCTCCTCATTATGCACATTGGCAGGCTAAAACTGGAAACAGTGCAAGCAGTGTGGGCTCAGTAAGGTGTGGGCAGTCACAACACACTGGATAGACATACACACACTCCCACACCTATGCCAGCATTGTGCAAATATGGAGATTTGTGGCAGCCCTGGCCGCCACACCAGTCCTGGGCACAGTGCAGGCATTGCTATGGTACACAATACTGTTGGGGTCACTCCCCGGGGTGGTAAACACTGTCCGAAGCAATAACTGAAACACACTCCACAGATATCAGAAAGGTTGCTATGATGAATCTCTATCAACAAATCGTGTTTAACTTAGGATTTGTTAGCTGACATTAATTATAGCAACCTTTTGATATATGTGATATATGTTGCTTTTATGTATTGTGAACCGCCCAGATGCTAATTGTATTGGGCGGTATATAAAGTTTTAATAAACATAAACATAAACATAAACATGTTCCCAAGTTTAGGACGGCATTGCTAAGGTATGCAGGTGCCAGTATTGGGAGATGCGGCTCCGCGCAGGGCCCAACAGCCTGACTCTCTATGAGGCTTTGGATAGTGGAGCCTGTGGGTGTGGGTATTTCTGTCCCTGTTGGCCGCTTCTCTAGGGCCAACTCTCTCTAGGGCAGAGGTTCCCAACTCTGGTCCTGGTGGGCCAAACACTGTTCAGGTTTTCATGATGTCCCTAATGAATATGCATGAGATACATTCGCATACAATGGGGGGTGATGCATACAAATGCAGCACAGGCATATTTATTAGGGACAGCATGAAACCTGGTGTTTGGCCCTCCAGGACTGCAGTTGGGAAACTCTGCTCTAGGGATTGCACATGTTTATGGTGTCTGTGCTCTGTAGGGTAAAATATAGGCGTTTCAGGCATGTTTAATTTATCTGCAATAAAGGTTCCATCTTTATTACCACGGTTTAGTGCTGGGTAAAATATGGGGACAAGGTTGGCAGGAGCCACAGCTGCGACTTGAACGTGTGACCTTCTGCCCCTGAACACACTGGCTGTGTGTACTGCACCAAACTATTGCCACAGGGGCAGATCATTCCCTGGGGATACCATGACTGTTCGTCAGACAGACCTTGTCTGTTGCAGTGCACGGCACCCACCTAAACGGGGCTTGGCTGTGGTCTGCTGTGGGAAGATGCCACTGCCCCCTCCGCCACCAGCACCCCTCCGCCACCATGCTGACATGCCCTTATGCCGGTGGTGCGCAGTCCCAGGCCATCCAGTGTGCCGGTAGGCAGCTGCCTATGGTGTGGATTCTCAGGTAGGGGTGCCTACATGGACATGAGCACTTCCCCCCGGCACCGCCTGTCAATGTTATGTGCCCTGGGGGTACCTGCTGGGTAATATCCCCTGTGACACTATGGAACACACACTCATGCCCATGTTGTTCCCTCGTCAGTTGCTGTCTTGCTGCTTTACAGTTTCGGCATTCCTATGTGCCACCTAGGCATCTGCCTAGTCCGCAATGTGCCCCAGCTGGACCACAGCATGTGCCGTCTGCAGCCCCAGCTGGACCACAGCATGTGCCGCCTGCAGCCCCCTGTATCCCATTTACAGCATCAGTACAGTTTCCCTTTCCTACGTGCCCACTCTGCTGTTGCTGCACATGTGCACGCCCTAACAAACCTGCCCAATATAAATGACAAAAACCCTGATCACCGCTATTTCAATGTGGGATCATTCACTTTGTAGGTGGACAGAGCATAGACCCTTCCACACATTATATCTTCCTTTTTACGCTTTGTCAGTAGTTTTGCTTTATGTTTATCATTAATCTCACTATTGGCCAGCTTGGTTATTGGGATTTCAGATGTGGTTCTGGTCATTTTATATGTTTATTTGCCTTTATGGTTCCTGCACATGTATCACTACTATCACTTTTTCTGGGTTTCCCTGCCTTTGCTGTACATTGCTGACTGAAATGGTTTCTCTCTCCTGCAAATGTGCCTCTAATGGGAGGGTTTCACTGGCATTAGTGTTCATACCTGGATTTCACAGCGTTAGTGTGCCTGGAGCCTCTCCCCGCCCACTCTCCGCTCAGTGACCCCTATCTCCGCCCTCTGGGAGGCCTTACTCCACCCTTCAGAGCCAGATTTCACAGCATCAGTGTACCTTAACGCCACTGTCGACGTTATCGCATGACACGTGACATTAAAATCGCATGATAACGTTACGTATTGCGCGATAATGTTGCCGCTACTACGTTAAGATGGTTTAGTAAACATACCTCTAAGGGGTATGTTTACTAAACTGCGTTAGTGCAATTCGCGTTAGGAGCCGCATTAGTGGAAGGAAAGCCAAAAAAGGACATGGGCGGTACATCGTAACCGATAACGCGCAGTTGCGCGCGGTATTGCGCGCCACGCAGCAATGATCGCTACTGCGCGCAAGCTTAAGACAGCGCGCAGACACCCAAATACAGAAACAGAGCTGTAGCACAATGGTTACTACACAGACTGATGGTACAAGGGTCATGGGTTCGATTCCCCAGTGTACCTAATGAAGAAGGCTGGCTGAAGCATCATGTGCAACCCTTTGAAGGCCTACTGTAATATTTTATCCACATTCTGCAGCTGGGTTAATGTTTGCACATGTCAGGAAAATTGTACCCGTCGTATCCAATATGTTCCAATAGTGATGTTCCCTCTGGCATGGTCATGTATGCTATACCATTGGATAGGAATATATAGGCAGAGGTTTGGATCCCGAAAGTACTGGGCTTGGCCTGGAAAGGGTTAAGTAGTGGGCTGTGAGGAAGGTTACTTGTACCTGAATAGTGCTGCCAGCAAACACACCCTCACAGTGGCGTAACCTAAGGTGCCACATAAGGCACCCTAGAGGGCACTCAATAGGGCACATTATAAAGTGCGCTGTCTGCCAAGGCACCCTATAATGTCCCCTATAGGACACATTATAAGGCGCTTTATAGGGCGCCGAATAAGGTGCCCTATAGGGCGCCTTATGAGCCACCCCAAGGGGACAGTACCCTGAGGGTGGTCCTGCTGGCAGAACTAATATACAATAAAAATAGACAATGCCTAAGACAGCCCTATTGATGAACCCCACTGTGGGTTTAGGACCCATGACCTCTGGCTCCACAAGCAGTGTAGTAACCAGTGGGTTAGAGCTGCTAACAAACAACTGGCTGGCTACAGGAGGACTGCACGGCACCACACCCACATTCTGCTGTGGTTACCAGGATAGGGTTAACCCACCCGTACCCATGATGCACTGCACATGCAAATCAGCAGTCAAGAGATGGGCACAAGAGCAGGTATGCACCCCCACAGCACCTCGGCCCTGTAGGGGGGACAGACCGTGTGTGGCACTGCCACAGAGTACGTTTATGTTTACGTTTACGTTTATTCAGACTTTATATACCGCCCAACACTTAGTAGTACCTGGGCGGTTTACAATACAAGTTTAAAACAAACTTAAAAACAGTATTCTAAAACCGTTTAAAATGGCTGAGAAGGAGAAAAGGAACGCCAGTAAACAAATAGGAAAGAGGAGGAAAGGAAAGGCAAAGAAAGGACAAACCACAGTGTATTAATTGAACAGGTGAATAGACATCAAGAGGGCAGGAGGGAGGGGGTAACAGAGGGGGGGGGAGGGAGATGGGAATGGCAGGTCGAATGCTAGACTGAAGAGATAGTGCCCACCCTAAGGTTGAGGTGGGGCCCCCAGCACCAGGTCCACAGCACCTTTCATGGCTGAGATACACCATGCTGCATGTCCCCATCAGTGTGTGATAGGTAGCTCTGTTAGATACACCTAGGATACATCTGTGCCCTGCTGTATGTCTCGGTCATGTCTAGTCCTTATGGGCAAAGATGCACTCAGAATAGTGCATATCCTGTGTTGGTGCCAAGGTTACCTTCTGTAGGTGAAGGGGGTGTATGGACCCATGGGCAGATCATCTACCATGACACAACCTACCCTCTGGGGCTTAGGGTGGGAAACAGGGTCACCCACCAATAGATCCACAGTCTACCCCACTGCAATGGCAGCAGTAGAGGGGGACCAACAACAGCAGTCCTGCTGGGGAACAGACAGAGTGGTACACATCCATAAAGCAATAGCAGACAGACAGCAGTCCTGGATATGCTCAGCTGCCCCCCCCCACCATTATCTGACATTCCCCAGCAGCAGGCCTCCAGCTGCTGCACCCTGCAAGGTGTTCCAGCAAGACACATACTAGCTGCAGACAGTCCGCCAACTAGTCCACAGTGTATGGTCCTGGAGGAGATGCATGTACCCAGAACCCAGGTGATGTCAGCATACACACCAAGCAGATAAGTCAGTGATTGGGCCCCAAAAGGAAACCCATATATATCACATGAGCAAAATGCTATTATAGCACTATGGGGGAATGTAGCCATGCCGTGGTCACTACTCAGTCAGGGCGAGAGTGACCTCCCAGCAGGACATGCTGTGGCCACTCTGTCTGTGCAGGTGGTACCGGGCACTACAATGTCCAAGCCATTGCCATATGCCCAGCGCAGATGCGGCCAGGCCAGGCCACTCTATCCAGGATATTCCCATGGTACCTTGCTCCTCATTATGCACATTGGCAGGCCAATACTGGGAACAGTGCTAGCAGTGTGGGCTGTGGAGGGTGTTGAAAGCCACCACACACTGGATAGACAGACACACACTCCCCACACCTATGTCAGCATTGTGCAACTATAGAGGTGTTGGGCAGCCCAGGCCACCACACAAGTCCTGAGCACAGTGCAGGCATGGCTGTGGTATGCAATACTGTAGGAGTCACTCCCCAGGTTGGTAAACACTGTCAGACACATGACCTGTAGCACACTCCACATACATCAGAAAGGTTGCTATGAGGCAGCTCACTCAGACACTTGTACCTAACCTAGGAATTGCTATCTGCCAGTAATCCTAGCAACCTTTTGATAGATGTGTACCATATTCCCCGGTTTAGGGTGGCATTACTAAGGTATGCAAGTGCTAGTATTGGGAGATGCACGAAGAGCCCACAGTCCTGCCTCTCCAGAAGGCTGTGGATAATTGGGCCTGTGGGTGCGGGTGTGTCTGCCCCTGTTGGCTGCTGCTTTACGGCAGAGGTTCCCAACTCCAGTCCTGCGGTGCCAAACACTGTTCGGGTTTTCATGCTGACCCTCATGAATATGCATGAGATACATCTGCATACCATGGGGGTGGCGCATAGAAATGCAGCACAGGCATCTTTATCAGAGGCAGCATGGAACAGGAATGGTGTTT
Source organism: Ichthyophis bannanicus (assembly GCA_033557465.1). NCBI lineage: Eukaryota > Metazoa > Chordata > Amphibia > Gymnophiona > Ichthyophiidae > Ichthyophis > Ichthyophis bannanicus. Next base: position 110,559,686 of record CM066047.1, on the reverse strand, counting down.
GGCCCTCCAGGAATGCATTTGGGAGGCTCTGCTCTAGGTAATGTGCATGTTTATGGTGTCTGTGCTCTGTAGGGTAAAATGTTGGTGTTTTGGGCATGTTTACGTCATCTGCAGGAACGGTTCTGCCTGTATTAGCACGTTATAGTAGTGGGTAACATATGAGGACTGGGTTGGCGGAAGCCACAGGTGGGACTTGAACCTGTGACCTTCTGCTTCTGAATACAGTGGTTCTGTGCACTGCACCACCATGTTCTCACAGAGATGGTGCATTCCCTGGTGATATCATGACTGTTGGTCAGACAGGGCTGTCTGTTGCAGTGCATGGCACCCACCTACACAGGGCTAGGCCACGGTCTGCTCCGGGCAGCTGCCACTGCCCCCTCCACCACCAGTATCCCTCAGCCACCATGCTGACATGTCCTTCTGCTGGTGGAGCTGGTGGTGTGCGCTCTCAGGCCATCCAGTGTGCAGGTAGGCGGCCGCCTATGGTGCGTGTTCTGGGGTAGGGGTGCATGCATATACGTCCACGCTCCCCCCCAGCCCCGCCTGCCAGTGTTCCGTGCCCTTGGGGGTTGCTGTTGGGTACTCTCCCCTGTGACGCTTTGGGAGACACACTCGTGCCCATGTTGGGCCCTCATCAGTTGCTGTCTGGCTCTACTGTTTACGCATTCCTATGGGCCAACTGAGCATCACCCTAGTCCCCACTGTGGCCCAGCTGCGCCACTGCATGTGCCGCCTGCAGCCCTCTGTATCCCCTTTTCCAGCATCTGCCCGGTTGCCCATTCTGACATGCCCACCGTGATGTTGCAGGACATGTGCATGCCATAGGAACCCTGTCTGATGGTGGGGAAATCCCTGAGCAGCGCTATTTCACAGTGGGCCCATGCACCTTGTATGGGGACGGAGTATGCACCCTTCCACGAATTATATCTGTTCTATGGGGCTTAATCAGGGGGGGGGGGGGGGTTGATGTTTCTCATTGCTACCACTATTGGCCAGCTTGGTTGTTGTTTTGTTCCAGTTTGTTGGGGTCATTTTCGGTGTTTCTGTGCCCTTTTGTTCTGTGCACATGTATCACACTTATCACCTTGTTTTGGTTTCCCTGCCTAGGCTGTACATTGCTGACACGTAAATGGTTTCTCTCCCCTTTAAAGTGCTTTTACCGGTAGGTTTTCATTCGCGTTGGAATTCAGCTCTGAAAATCAGCGCGTTAGCCTCTCCCCGCCCACTCTCCGCCCATTGACCCCTTCTCTCCGCCCTCTCTCCACCTTCTGCGGTGTTTTACCGCGCTGCGGAGCATTACCCGCGTTAGCGCGTGATAGCGCGTGCTTAGCGTGTTTACGATCATTAATGCACTATAGCACACGCTATAGCACGCTAACGATCATTAATGTCGTACAACGCGCGTTATTCACGTTTACCGCAGTTTAGTAAACATACCCCTAAGTCTCAGAAACTCATCCTTATCTGGTCTTGATGGGTTCCATGCCAAGAGTTATCAATCAACAGATGGATCTTGAGTCATTATGGACAATACTTTGAAATCCTAAGTTGAGTGTGTGGCAGTGGCTATAAAAGCAAACACAATGCTAGGAATTATTTAGAAAAGAAGAGAAACCAATACAGGCAATATTAAAGGACTCTCTATTGATCCATGATGTGATTGCACCTGGAGTATTGTGTGTGGTTACCATATCACAGCAAAGATATGGCAGAACTAGAAAAGGTGCAAAGAAGGGCAACAAAAATGATTAGTTATCTTGCAGAAGAGATGATTAGGAGAGGACTTGATAGAGATCAATAAATGTGAAACAAGATTGCAGGAAGTGTATATTTACTGTTTCCAATGTAAAGATTCTTTCAGGATCCTTGCCAGACCAGCATGCTTCGTGTGCAGGACAATTCCATTCTAGCCTCAGCAATAGGCTCATGTCATCTGGTGATGATGCCTTCCTGGTGGGATGGCTGTTTTGGTTATGCCTGCCCCTATATTACCCCTTGAAAAGGATATAAGTATGGTGGTGATGATAGCTTGGTTTTGTTGTAGTTCTATGCATCGTGCCCCAATATGGGGTCTTCTTTTATGTTATTTTATGTCTAATGTGCTATCTTCCTTAACCAAACTCATCTACATGAGAAGTGCATGTGCCTGAATGTGGAAGAGTGAATAGAGGTGCTGGGTTGTACTTCAAACCTAAAGAGGAGACTAAGGTACTGAATTGGAATTTGCCTACTGGAGAAGAAACAGTGGGATATCTTCCTCCAGATTGAAAGGGGAGAGATGAGGGGAGATAGAGAGAGACCGACAGACAGACAGTGAAATAATATCCCAGTGAGGAAAGAGAAAGACCTGGATGATCATTCCACGAGCCCAAGATGGAAAATCCTTTGTCTATTTTAGGACAGCCAAGTAGTCAGATTGGGCCTGATTCTATTCAAGACATAGATCTCCTTTGTACGTCCATGCCGACCCAGACATACAAAGGAGATCACGATTTTGATCCCGCAGGGCACGTCTAGCCCCGTGGGATCAGAATCGTGAACAGCACTATACATGTAGGCCGGGACTGCGATTCAGTCCTGGCCTGCACGTACAGAGCTAGCCTGGCTAACTCAGCCAGGGCTTTTAAATGGAGCCATGGTGTCCCATGGCTCCATTTAAAAGCCGCAATGCCAGTTGCTGCCCCACAAAGTTAATTCCCCGCAGCACGACCCCTGATCTAGCCTCCTAAGGCCAGGGTTGGGCTGAAGGGGATTAACTTTGCCCCCCCAAGCTCCTTTTGTGCCCCAAAGCAAAAAAAAAAAAGTCCAGGGAGGTTATTCCCTGGCCAATTTGCCAGCCCTGGAATTACAGGGCCGAAATTAGAATAGACGCTGTACATCCAGGGCCAGCGACCGCCCACTGCCCACCCACTCTCCGCTCCTGGGCCGCCTCTTCCCCGCCCCCGACCAGCAGTTATTCGGGGCAGGCAGCTGGCATGAATGACCCCCATTGGGATCACAGACATAAATACCTGTGATACAATCCATGTTATCAAGGATTGTTATTTTTGATGCAGAAGGATTATAACTAGATACTATTTGAGTTGGACCTCATAATCAGTAAAGTGAATTGGAGCACCCCAATTAGTGTCAAGACTCTTTGGGCTTGGCACCTGAACCTTGAAATTTACCTTCCCCTCATGGAGAACCTGTTCCCTTTGGATAAGACTAAATGCTGCCTGAGTGAAGGAGTAGGAGAGGACCCAGTGACCAGTGGGACTTCTGTTACACCAATAAAATTAGAAATTGGAGATACCCCATGGAAATAACTAGCAACAATTTAAAGGGAATTCTTTAGAAAGTATGTTTTTTCAGTCAATGCATAATTCAGCTTCACTGGCTCCCCCTTGAGTACAAAATTCTTATCCTAGTCCACAAAGCTATCTACACTGGCACTCCACGCTATCTCTCAAACCTTCTTCAAATCCATATCCCTCACCGCCTCATTAGATCACTTCATATCAACCATCTCGTGCTCCCCTCAGTTTCCCGTGCACATCTGGAACAAACTCCAAACTCTGCATTCTTTCTGAGCTCAGGAGAGCACTTCTGTATAGCGCCATCAGAGGACGTCACCAGGTGTGGCTGACTTATCCTGCTGTCCATGGAGAACTCCCATTACAGGTATGTAACCCCACTTTATTGTTCCCTCTTAAATCACTGTAACCTTTGCTTGCTCAGGAGTCAAATGCACCCACCTCCCTCTCCTGTAACCTTTCACAACATGGAGATTTCTGACTTCCAAAAGTAAAATATAATTGAACTCATTTATCACATGGTTCTAAAGTGTTTGATTCTTGTATAAATATTGGGTCTAATTAAAATAATTCACTGAACATCTCAGAAGAAAACTCAGATGTTTGGTCCTACAGCATTGATTTTCTTTCATATCATAGACAAAAAAGTAGTTATGCTGGTGCCATATGTTTATTTTCCCTTCCAGACACCCATGACCTCTACCCCAGGCCTCTTTTACCTTTGATAACGCTAGTAGCACATGGATCCTCAGCTACATCTTTTGCATTTGGACATAAGCTATGGCTCTTCCAGGTGTTGCCAAAACTGGAAGCAGTTTCTTCCAGCAGATTATTCATTGTTATGAAGTCATCCGATGGATTTTCATTGTAGTTTCCACACAGGCCTTAAACAGAACATGGAGACGGCAAAGATAAGTTTAACATTCCAGAAACAGTTTGAGAAAACAGTTGCCATGCACGGCCCACTGTGTGGCAGCCACAGAACTGTCAATGATTTCACAAAACTCAATCGGTGTGAACAGCTTTCTTACATTATTACTCTGTTGCTAATGGAGCTGGCTCACTTTTTTCTTAAACAAACAAAGTGTGTCACTTTCAGCTAGATAAAAAGAAGATAGAGAGATTTGCCTATCCTTTTATTGGTCACTGACACAGATTCTGATAGCTGGTTCCATGCCTGTATTCTGCGCCAACGTACCTGTGGGCTGAGCGAAGGAGGACTTGAAATGCAGAGGGAGAGAGAAGCCAGGGGGAGAAGATAGTATCTGTGTCTGAGCAGAAGTGGCAGGGTTGTGCGGAGCCTGAGGCAGTGAAGCTGAGAAGCAATGAGGAAAGGAAAAGGGCTGCGGTTCTGCAGAGGATCATGGCACTGAATGTCTTCACCGCGGAGATGAAGAGGAGGAGAGAGGAATCAAGAAGAGAACTTAAAACACTGCAGAGGACTGGAGAAGCAGTAGCTAGCAAGTCAAGTTTGAATTGACTTTTTCCGTCCCATTCACTGGGCCATCAGCACTGATTTCTACTAGCAAACAATGGATGTTTTTAGCAGTAACAACATGTCCTCTTCAAATTAAATTATGCGATAAAGAAGCCTGAGTTTGGCAGTCCAACCAAACTCAGGCTTCTTTGAATTATCGCATAATTTAATTTGAAGAGAACATGTTGTTATTGCTAAAAACCCTTCTCCAGCCCTTTGAATTCTACAGTAAGTATGGAATGCCCTTATGTTTTGATTCTGTATGTGAAACTAATTTTCCTCAAGGTGCAAAATATCTTTTTATCACTTTATCAGAACTAGACAGTTGAGTCCCAGTGAAAAGTTTATATAACTCACTCAACTGTTTCCAAATTTCTGTGCTAGAAACTAGAGGAGCCTCTTCTAACAGTATGCTGAATTATCTTTTATCCACACCATTTGGATATGGTTGATAATAACTCTGAATACCACTCAAAAATCAAGGAATGATTCCTAGAGATTCATTAGTATTAAAAGAACCCAAATTATTTATTCAAGATAAAAGATGTTTGACTAAGTGGAATGATATATTAAGTTAATGTGCCCTGGACCTCATATTTTTACTTATAGAATCTATTAATCCAACTGAGGCAGAGATTAAGGAATCCATAAAAAAAGAAAGAAGCACAACTGAAAACAGTTATACCAACAGAAGAATTTGAGAACCAGATGAAAGATTTACATTATTCAATAAATACATTTAAGGTGTCAATTTAGGCATTGAAAATAAAAAAATTAATTAAATGAGACCAATTAGATTATCAAGAAAGTAATATCTATTAATGGATGAATAAAATATTTAATGAGCCATTTAAAACATCACATTTGTTATACTTCAGGAGACTCACACGGTCACCTTAGCAATGAGGAACACAGACAGCTGAGAAACATAATAGTTATTATGAAGAGAATTTTTTTCATAAGAAGGAGACATCCCATTGGATGTCAAAAATAATAGTTTGGAAGAGATTTCTGGATGGTATTTGTTGTATTTGGTCAGGGACAGGAGATGAATTAAGACAATTTCATTGATGGAGAAATAGATGCATGAATAATTTCCAGTTCCAGATGTCATTTCAACAGGAGAAAATCAAATTTTGACTATTTCAATTAAAAAACAAGGAAAACAGAATCTACTTTTTAGGAAATGAGTAGAACACAATCATTTATTGCAGTTCCATAGTTGTCATCTAAGACATCTGTAAATGGGGTTTCCATTGAGTTCACTCTACTGTTCAAGATTTTAACGTTCAAGTGGCTGAACAAAGCCATACTTTGGTACAAAGGAATTATCCTAATTCCATCTTTAAAAGGGCTTTATATTAAGCTTTATATACAGAAAGATCATTGTTTCTTGCATATTGTTTAAAAGAAACAATGGAGACATTAACTTTGTTATACCATTCTCAATTAGGGCAACTTTAATCTCACTTATCACGCATAAGCATTGGGAGGTGTTACAATTGCATCCAATTGTGATATATTCCAGAGGAAAACATTTAGTAGATTGGACTATAAAATTAATAACATGAGAAGAATCCCAAAATGATGGACAGGAACCAGGAAATTATGTTTAAATACAGTGAGGCCCATTTACTAAGCCCCGTGCAGGTAACGTGCGTGTGGGCTGTGTTACCAGCATGAGGATTTGAAATGCAAGGGGGTGTATATATCTATCTCCCTGCAGTGCTTTAACATGGCAAATGGGCCATGCCTAGGTCCTTCATAGCTGTTCTGCCAAGAGCAATGTGTTGTTGGATTTCTTAACTGCTTGTCATTCGTTGATTATTGATCCAAGCATGTTAAAGGACTACTATTTCTATTTCTTCTCTATTAAGGATGAAATGATTGATTTTACCAGTTGTTAGAATATTTGTCTTCTTCATGTTAAGCTGCAGGCCCATTTTAAGATTATGGGATATGTTTACTAAGCAGTCTTAACGTGCGTCCGGCGATAGTGTGCAGGCTGCCATAAAAAGAGTGGGCGTGTCAGTCTTAACGTAGCAAAACGGGATTATCGCGCGATAACGTGCACTGTGCAACCGGTAGTAGGAGTGCACTGTGCACGTTATCGTGCGAGACACTGCTAAGCACATTAACGCGCGGTAATCTTAAGTAGGCGCGCATACATGCAAACACAGAAACAGAGGTGTAGCACAATGGTTAATACACTGACTGATGGTACAGGGGTCATGACTTTGATCCCCCAGTGTGCCTAATGCATAAGGCTGGCTGAGGCATTAGCTTTTGCGTGTACGTATTGCTTTTTGAGGCATTTTATTTCTATTTTAATTAGTGCCGCCAGCAAACACACCCTCACGTGCAGTAACCTAAGGTGCCACATAAGGCACCCTATAAGGCACTCCATAGGTCACATTATAAAGTGCACTGTCTGCCGAGGCACCCTATAATGTCCCCTATAGGGCACCCTATAAGGCGCTTTATAGGACACCTTATAAGGCGCTTTATAGGGCACCTTATGGTTACAGTACTCTAAGGGTGTTTTTGCTGGCAGCACTAATGTGCATTAAAAACAGACAATGTCTAGGACAGCCCTATCAAATAATCCTGCCATGGGTTTGAGCCCATGACCTTTGGCTCCACAGGCAGTGAAGTAACCAGTGGGCTACAGCTGCTAACAAACCCCAGGCTGGCTGCAGAAGGACTGAAGGTCACCACACAAACAGTCTGCTGTGGTTACCAGGATGGGGCAACCCACAATGCAGAAAAGTGTACCAGTGCAGGATGTTTGGTAGCAGCATGCACAGCAGGGTAGGATGGCATACAGCTGGCTGACACACATAGACGGACAGAAGGATGGAGGAGGATATTCATGGTGTAAAATGTCTGGTGTAGGGAGGCTGGCATGCGGCACAGGCAGACAAAGGTGGCTTGCTGTGGTCAGCGGATCACCCATAACTAGCGCATGTATTCCCCCACCGCTCATCCCTGAAACATGCATTGACCTATGTTGCCCCAACAGCTAGCCCCCTGAGCAGCTCCTGGGTACAGCATTCCATCCTAACCTCCATGCCACAAACCTGCTGCTAGACGTTCCCCCTATTGGCACAGAGGCATGGTGCATCAGGTATGGTTCCCACACATTGCACACAGCATGCATGTGACCAGGTACATTAGGACATGCTCCACATTGACACATCACAGGGTCCACCTTGGGCTCACATGCCTATGCACATGGCCAGCCCCCACAACCACATGTGGAGACAGTCCACGTATGACACCCATGTCTACCTTGCATACACATACTAATCTACACATATGTGCCATGCTTACGTCCACAGTCTGTGTGTAAGGGACACACATGACCATTGTGCTTTTGTATCAAACATGTATTTATACAGTATGTAAAACAGGTACATGAAAATATGTACAGTAACACTTTCGGCACAACATATGCCATACTGTTTGAGAACACGGTCCATCAGGCCCAGTGTCCACTTGACAACATTCCCCAATGCACAGTGTATGTACCCAGCTGTACTGTTGGTCCCCAGAACACAGGACAGCACAGGGCACATGTGTGGGCGCCACAGGGGCCATCAAATGCTCCTGCGACACCCATTAGTGGATGGCTGTTGAGATGCAGCATCCCTACCCACCACATGCTGCATCTCAACAGCCACCCACTGAATGGTACCTGCCAGCACCCGCACAGTGCGTTCCAGGGCCCCCAGCCAGTGCACCATGCCATCCATTGCCACAGACAGGTCCTGGACGCACCTACCACCACATACACACATGGTGCCATGTGTGTATGTGGTGGCATGTGCGTGGGCCCTGTCTGTGGCAAGGGGTGGTGTAGCTACACCCACATGGGCACCATTCCCGCACACATGAGGGGGCTGGCAGGGACCCAGTGTCCTGTGCTGTCCTGTGTTCCATGCCTCCCTCCCCACCCTCGACAGCAACCACCTCCCCCCCTGGTACCTTCCACCCACCCTTAACACACTCCACACTCCCCTCCTCCTCCACCCCCCCGACATGACCCCCACACACTCACCCTCCCCTCCCACCCCACCCTCAACCCTATCCAGTCCCCCATTGCCCCCATCAGCCTCAGGGGCCTCTGCTGCCTCCTCCCCTGGCACCTCCTCATCCATGGCCTCCACCACCTCCACTGCCCCCTCCTCCTCCACCTCCTGCTCCACCTCCGCCTCCTCCTCCTGCTCCTTCCCCGCCTCCTCCTCCTGCTCCCATTCCGCCTCATCCGCCACCCCTCCTCCCTCTTTCTCCTCCTCCGCTGTGCGTTGGCGAGTGGGCCTCCTCATGGGGCACTCTGACATTGATGTCCCCTCACCAGCATGGTCCTCCTCTGTGGGGGATGACAGTCATCAGCACACTAGTTTGTGAGTCACATAACACATGTAAATAGTTTGGCACCGCAGAGGCTGGTGGGCCACTGTGACATTATCTAAAGAGCTGTAGAGGTTGCGTCACTCACCGCCACGTTCTGACATTGGCTGCCTTTACAGCCGCTCCAGCACCCCAGGGCATTGCAGCCACATCTCGTGGCCCTTTTCCGTAGTTCCTCAACCCAGGGGGGGGAAGACAATGCGAGGGTGCATTAATGACCATATATCTCTGGTGGGTGGCACACACATATCACGCATCTCTGTGCGCAGTATCGCGCTGCTCCTGTGCCTCTGCCCAGTGCTTCTCCTACTACCAGTTGCCAGTGCCACCTGCATGTGTGGCTGTAGGTCCGTGCATGTGTGTTCATAACATATAACCAACATGACGTCCACAATCCACTGGCTGTTTGCCTTAGTAACCTTGAATAGGGGTGAGTGCGGGGCCTGAGTTGGGTGTGCTGGCTTGTGCTGTTGCTCCTCATTGCTTGTGTATTTCCTGTTGGTTCCATGTTCTTTTGGACAGGTGCTTTTCCCCTGATGGGCCAAGGATGTGTGCAGAACGTCTTTCAGCTCTGGGCTGCGGCATCAGGGAGGGGTAAGCAGGACAGCCACCCTTTGCGACCCAAAGCATGCTTCTGACTGTTAAGTGCTGTCTCAGTGATTGAGATTTGGTGGCTTGTCAGGGTCTGCACAGAAGGGTAGTGATGAAATAAGGGCTTGTTCAGTATGACAGTTTAGTCTATTCTATGCGTGTTGTAGGCCCATGGTTACTGAAAACTTATGTGCAGTATTGTGTGATTAACACCATATAATGAACACTGATATACATACCTGGATATTGAACGACGATGAATATGGAACGGTTTTGGGCCGGTACGTTTTGATTTCTGTGGTGTGGGCATTGTGAGGTGTTGTACCCTTACACCAGCATCTATGATGTTCCTCTGTGATCAGTTACGGAGCTCCTGGGGATTGCTCAGATGTGTGACCTGACACTGCATACACATCATAGATATATGGATTTGTTTCAGACCTTTGTAAGCAGGTCTCATGGGTCCTGGGGGTGTGATGGTTTACAGCACATGCCCGGCTGCACCTACCATACAATCATGAGCCAAAACAGACATGTGTACTGGGGTCTGGGCCTCAGGGGAATAAGGCCGATGTGTGTCCCAACCCGGCATCACTTAACACAATATCTAGCTGCCATACCCACCTTTGCACTCAGTTCTCAGGCCTCCTGGGGGTAGGGTGCCTTAGCACACATCATCAGCAACATACACCATATCACCAGGGCGACCGACAGGACACTTTCAGCAGGTATCAGGACTCCTGGGGGTGGGGGGAATCAGAAAACAGCAACAGCGGCACTACCATACCACCAGGGGGGGTGGGAACCCACATTAATGGGCTCTCAGCACTCCTGGGGGTAGGGGGAATCAGAAAACAGCAACAGCGGCACTACCATACCACCAGGGTGGGTGGGAGCCCACATTAATGGGCTCTCAGGGCAACTGTGGGTTGGGAGAATTAGAACGCATCAACAGCGCCATAATCCATACCCCCAGGGGGGCTGGGGACCCACTTTAATGGACTCTCAGGGCAACTGGGGGTAGGGCGGATGTCGTAAACTGCAGGGGCACACACACCCATATCACCAAGGGGACTGACAGACCATTTGGGGCACGTCTCACGACCCCTGGGGGTAGGACAGATGTGTGACCATGCAAATGCGGAACCCACCATACCAGCATGATGTTTAGAAAACCTCCTTAGGCAGATCTATGGACTACTTGTGTTACAGTGTGTTCTAGCACATCAACAGCAGCAGCTGCCATGACACCACAATGGCATCTAGAACTCTGTGGTCAGGTCCCTAGCCCCCTGGGTAAAGGGCAATCCACTCAGATGTGATAGATAGACAATATAGCACGTGGGTTTAAATAATACACATAACTGAGATAGACTACCTAGACACAGCAGCATGCACAGCTACAATAGACACTGGATATGTATATGGATATACTGACCTGTCCCCATACACTTATCTCACGTGGGTAGTCCACCACACAATTGTAGCACCGTGACAAGTGGTCCCAGGCCCTCCGGACTCTCACCAGGTCCTGATGCCTGGAGGAACCTGGGAACAGCTTGTGTTTCCTTGTACAAAAGAGCCGTGCCAGGTGGCGCAGTTCCTGGCTGGTGAATGCTGGCTTCCTAGACCTGGTGGCCATTTTCACCAATGCCCTGCTCACGGACACACGCACACGCATGCGCGCCGCAATGCACAGGAGGGCCTATGCGTGCCAACGCGTGTTGCGCACATCATTGCAGCGCACTAGCAACATGCTTTTGCCTATGCCACAGCTGGTACACAGGATATGGTTACACGAACAATATATATACAGATCTATGCTGCAGACACACATTGCAGTGATGTGTCTGACATTTTAAAAAACAATTTGTCTTTTATGCATTTCTCTGGTTGTTGACACACTTGGGTCCCAAACCCATCACCACTGGCACTTAGGGCAGTGTATAAACCGGTGTGCTATGCCTTTTCACATAGCAAAGACTGGCTAAACAGTTACACCAAGGGGGTCTGTTCACTAAACCGTCTTAATGTGAGCCTAGTAAAAATGTGCAGGTTGCCATAAGGAGAGGGGGCGTTTCTGGTCTAGATGTAGGAATCGCGCAATAGGTTGCGTGGCGCACATTATCACACGATAGATGGAGGCGTGCCACGTTAACGCGCGCCAATTGTAAGTAGGTGTGCTGATGTACAACCACAGCAGCAGAGGTGTAGCACATTGGTTGACAGACTGCCTGATGGTGCAGGGGTCATGGGTCCAATCCCCAGTGCAACTATTGCATATCACTGCCTGAGACATTACCCTTTACGTCTCAGCAGTGGTTTGTGAGGCAGATTTGTTTTATTTTAATTTGCGCTACCAGCAAAAACACCCTCACAGTGCTATAACCTAAGGTGCTGCATCAGATGCCCTATAAGGCACGCCATAGGACACATTATAAAGTGTACTGTCCACCAAGGCACCCTATAATGTCCCCTATAGGACAACTCATGAAGCGTTTCATAGGGCGCCTTATAAGCTGCCTTATGGGGTGCCTTAAGGTTACAGTACTCTCAGGGTGTTTGTGCTGGCAGCACTAATGTACATTAAAAATGGACAATGCCTCAGACAGCCCTATCAAATAATTCCACTGTGAGTTTGAACCTCTGGCTCCACAGGCAGTGACATAACCAGTGGGCTACAGCTCTTATGCAACCCCTGGCTGGCTACAGAAGGACTGCACATTACCACACAAACAGTCTGCGGTGGTCACCAGGATAGGGTCAACCCACAATGCAGAAATGTGTACCAGTGCAGGATGTGGGGTAACAGCATGCACAGCAGGGTAGGATGCCATACAGCTGTCAGACACACATAGACGGACAGAAGGATGGTTTACAACTGTGATAAGGGTACAATGTGATAACAACACAGATATGGCTGTCACATGAATCAAAAGTAGTTGTGCAGCACAGGCAAACAAATCAAAGAGGGCAGAGAGGAAGCAAACTTATGACCATTAGCACAAGTGTCAATGCACAAACCGGTAGGCCACACTACCAATGTGAGCTCATCAGCAAAGACTGCATACATGATTACTGCAGGGCACCACACGAGAAGCCTGCTGGTTGCCATGATAGGCAAACCTCCTACATTAACCATGATCAAATGCACATGCAGATATGGTGTGTACAGTTCAGATCACAATCTTTAATTGGGACAACACCCAAAGATACCTATATGCACACACACAACCAAATGCTGTGCAGTGGAGATCGCATGCAAAAGAGGAAATAAACCAATGCCAAAGGGCAGGAGGGGATGTTCTGTGGAGCAGTGGAAAATATGAAACACAACAAGACAGAATCAAACCTGTAAACAAGCATGCCACAGACCAGCTGAACTGCAGCAATGCCAATCCCCCAAGCAGACTGCCATGTAAACCCCATAAAGTGAGAGACATATGTAACAGCCAATATGTCATGGATAGGAAGAACAGAGGGCACACTTTGGTATACAGTGAAGAGCTGGAAGTGTGTGTGTGCAAAGGTGATGAAGCTGCAGGTTCCAAATGGTCATGTTAGCACAACAGAATACTTTTACAAAACAAACCCATGTGGAGATCAAACCTGCAACTTATGGCACCATAACACATAACTGTAACCACTACCCCAAACAACCACTATGACCATAGCTGCAAAATAGTAACCCACAGGGAAGGTGTTTATGGGAACCTGCAACATCCAGTGATGTCGGAAACGCCTGGAAGATAGACAGCTGGCACCATACAAGGATGGGAGCACAGGTGGGCCATGGATATGACAAGAAACACATCAAATACAAGTGTCAGTGTGAGCAAGCAGCAGCCGAGACAAATGTATGTCAAACACATATCTTTATTTTGTTTATTCATCACAAATAGTGTAGATACCGCCATCAGAATACCCAGGTGAGTAGATCCCAGGTGAAAGACCAAAGAAACATTTAGCAGGGCAGCAAACCACATTCTATGTAAAGGTCACTGGCACGTCTACAAATGAGGGGCAGGAGAGATATTGTGCATCAGGTGCATAGTGGGCAGTATGCATTTGGCCCCCACACATCACATGCTGCTGCACACCTCAAATGTGTAACTAACATATGAGTGCATGTAGACAGTAGGCGGTGCATGATGAGGACCCAACACACACCAATCATGATCTGTACCTGAAAACAAATCTATGTGGCAACACAGGAGACACACAAATGAAAACAGCATATGCTGTTAAAATGTTGACAGTTTATAGACACATGTGGACGTATATGTTACAGCTGCCACATAATGCCCCATGTAGGAATCAAAGTTGCAAAAATGTAACCATAAACTATGGTCTAATGCACAATGAGGAAATGCCAACAGGTAGCAGAGGCATTGAAGCCAGAAACCAATACAAAGAGACAACCTGCATAAACATGCAGAGAAAACACTATGCAGAAGGTCCCCTGCACTGGTTGGTGTTGGTACAGTGTCTGTACACATATATCACGGCACATGGAATGCACAATTGCAGGAAGACAATGGACACTCACACTGCGACATTCGAAATATAATGTTGCAATGTGAGTGTCTGTACCCCAGGGGATAAATAGGAGTGTGCAGACATGCAATGTAAGGGTCTTAAATACATGTTTAGCAGCACGTCTGTACAGTAGACAAACCCAAACAACAGTAAATAGAGATGGAAAGTAATGGCAAACATTGTACAGTAAACCACACAGAAGCCATATTGCCACATGCTGTGTTCCCACAACATGCTCAGTCATATGCACGTGCACTGTGTACGTCTCAACATGATACAGTGCTGCCACACATGCACGGAAACACCCTTGGAGAGTGACAAGATCAATCTAAGCTGTTGGTGTGCAGCAAAGCGTTGTTGTGGAAAACACTGTAGCATGTCAAAGTGGAGAGTAGGTGGACATAGACAACAGGACTTCTCCATTACTCCCCCTATGCCACACGCATGGCTGTATGCTTATGGTGAACCAAACAGATGAGTGTTTCCTGTGATCCATGTCACACACATGGCCAAAACACAACATACGACGAATGTTCAATATACAGCAACAATGTAAGTCCTTGTGGCGCACGTGGGGACCAGTACACAGTGTCCAAAGTGCAAAGCGTGTCTGCATTCCAAAAGTCAGGTCAAAACTGTCCTTGAATCCCTGGGCATGCATAGTCAAGTGTCACATCCCAATATGCCAGAGTATCGGAAAGGTCATGTGTGTCTTCTGTGATGAACACGACACCCAGCCAGAGCATGGCACCAACAGTGTGTAGGATGGGTCTGTCAGGGCCAAAGTCCCACTCCAACAATAGCACTGTCCATCCTAGGCATGTGTCCCACTCGCTGAGGTCAAACATCCTATGGCACCATTTCTCCGGGATAGTTCCATGCTGGTGTGTCCCCCAACAGGTCGATGATGGCGACGCCGGATGCACTGTAGTAGATGTGCCTGGTTTGTCCACTGCCCTGTGTCAGAAGAGGATAAATAATGTATTGGTATACTGCTTGTAACCTCAGCACCAATTGCAGAGACTCAAACATGACTATGGGCATAATAAAACGTCACACAGGCAAACATTACATGATCACAACATAGAACACACTGCATGTTGGTCACATTTGGGATGTGGAACTGCAGATGTGGCTGTTAATGTCCATGTCCATACCCATGTTACACAGGCATTTCACAGCTCCACCCCATGTGCATCAGTGTTTGTGAACACAGAGCCCAAATGAAATGTATATGAAACAAACCATAAATCATCAAACTCCTCCTTCTAACCTATAAATGTATTCATTCGTCTGCCCCTCATTACCATTCATCCCTCATCTCTACCTACACCCCCTCTCGCCTACACTGCTCATCTAATTGTCTTCGTTTATCTATGCCTTTTACTCGTACTGCTAATTCTAGACCTCGCTCCTTTCAACTGGCTGCACCCTTTTCCTTGAATTCTCTACCTGTCACTGTCCGCCAAGCCTCCTCCCTGGCCATCCTCAAATGCAGATTGAAATCCCATTTCTTCACTATTGCTTTCTGTTCCTAACTTGTCCTTTCTTGTTCTCACCATAAACATTTGTTCTTGTCTTGTTAATTGTGATATGTATTATCCACTTTATTTCATATTTTGTCTTGATTAGATTGTGAGCTCTAACGGGCAGGGACTGTCTCGTGTTATGTTTGTACAGCACTTCGTATGTTGCAGGGCTTTATAAATGCTTAGTAATAATAATAATAATGATAATAATAACATGTAAAGGCTGATGTCATTCCCAAAAACAAAAGGTCAAACCTATCTCGTGCGTTCAGCAAGTGTATGTCTTGGATCACCTAAGTCACTCAAAGGCCACAACACGTCACAGTGAAGGGAGAAGATGCCATCAAAATGTGTAGAAGCACCATGTCACCATGTCAAGCCTCTGTTGATGCATGTTTATTTATTTATTTATTTATTTATTTATTTAACAATTCTTTTATACCGCGCTATTACAATCAGTGCGGTGTACAATGAACAAGAACATACTACAATGCATACAAGTAACATTGAGTTTTACATTAAACAGGGAACTTCAACAATAGGACAACCGGGGGAACTATGTACAGATTAACTTAATGTACTATGTACAGATTAATTTAATGTTATATACAGTAATATGAAACTCGTTTGGATGTTGTAATGTGGTTCACTAATAGGACTAGAGAGAAGGTTGACCAGCTAGCCCTTTTCAGGTTGTGTTGCGGAGCTAGTTTTGATAATGTCTAGGTTGACTTCTGGGTAGCATTTTGTAAACAAGTGGTATTTCAATGCCTTTCTAAATAGGATTAGGTTTTTGATAGCACGGATTTCGTGAGGTAGCGCATTCCAGTTTAGAGGTGCAAATAAGGAGAAGGCCCTGTTGGAGGTGGCCTTAGTGCACTTCGTTATTATTTTTGGGACTATTAAGGTGTTCATTGATGTGGTTCTCCTTTTTCTGTTTTCCAGGGTGACATGGATGAGCTTGCTGATTGGCGTAGGGGGGCAGTTATTTAGTGCCTTGAAAGTAAGGACTAAAGACTTATACTGGATTCTGGCATGTAATGGCAACCAATGCAGTTCTTTCATGATGGGTGTTATATGGTCAGATCTTGATGAGCCAGAAAGGACTCTGGCGGCTGTATTCATGGCTAGGCGGAGCGGATTCAAAGTTGATTGAGGGAGGCCATGAAGGATGATGTTGGCAAAATCCAGGTGTGGGAGGATTAATGCCTGGAAGGTTGTTCGGAAGTCTGTGGGATCAAGTAGGGAGCGGAGGTGACGTAGCGATTTGATCTTATAATATATAGTTTTTGTGATGTTCTTGACATGCGTTGTCATATCCAAGTGCTGATCCAATGTGATGCCGAGGTAACGGATGGTGGCTTTTGATTTCAACTCTATGTTGTTGACGAGTAGAGATGGAGGAGGTATGAACTTACGGTTCCTTGTGACAAAAAGAACGTCAGTTTTGTTGTGGTTAATCCGAAGGTTTTGAGATAGCAACCATTCGGCTGCAGCTTCAAAACAGTTGATTATTGGGGAGAATACTGGGTGTTCAATTGTGAACGGCATATATAGGAGGATGTCGTCTGCGTATGCGAGACATTGTACATTAAAGGATCTGATCAAGTCACATATCGGCTGCATGTAGATATTAAACATTAGTGCCGATAGGGACGATCCTTGGGGTACTCCCTGTGATTGCAGGAATGGTTCTGAGGATTCGTGGCCTGTTTTTACTTGTTGCCACCTGTTAGATAAGTAGGATTTACACCACTCGAGTGCTGTGCTTTGAATCCCCTTATCTTTCAAGCGTTGTAGGAGTATGTCATGACTCACAGAGTCGAAAGCGGCAGAGATGTCCAGGAAGATGAGGACGAAACCCTGTTGTATGTTATTTATTCCTGTTACCAGAACATTGAACAGGGTTGTAAGGACTGTGTCGACTCCATGCGCTTCCCTGAAGCCATGCTGAGATGGATCTAGTGGTGCTTCAGTGTCAATATGATGTTGGATTTGTTGTTGGGCAGCCTTCTCAATGATTTTTGCAAGCTGTGGGATGCTCGAGATAGGCCTGAAGGAATCAACTTTGGATGGGTCCAGTCTATTATTTTTCAGTAGGGGCTTGATGGAAGTGCGTTTTAGATTCTGCGGGAAGGAACCTGTTGAGAAGGACTGGTTCAGTATTTTGCTCAATATTTGACTGAGGTCATGTCGCATGTCCTTGATCCAGCTGGCTGGACACGGGTCGTTAGGAGCTGTACTGGGATTGATTGAGGCAATAATGTTCACAACCTCTCTATTTGATACAGTGGAGAAGTTGTGTAGTGGCAATGCCTGGGATGCCTTGGGTGAAGTGGTGGCATTATTGACATTTGTGTCTGTGTTGGTTTTAATCATCTTTGATTGCAGGTAGTTTGCGTAGTCCTGCGGCTGAGGCATAGGGGGTTGTGCTGAGACCGGTTCACCTGTTATGGACTTTACTATGCTGAACAATGCATGTGGTTTGTTGAAGGAGCGTTTTATTAAGCCTGTGTGGTAAGTTTTCCTGCTCTGTGCTATCTTTGCTCGGTGGGTAGTTAGGTATGAGCTGTAAGCTACCAGCGCCTCAGGAGAATGAGTTCGTCGCCACTTTCGCTCAAGTTTGCGTAGATGGTGGAGGGATGTGCGAAGGTCTGTGGAGAACCATGGAGTATGTTCACGTTTTCGAATTCTCTTTTCGGTGAGTGATGGGCAGGAGGCAGCTCTCAGGTTTTCATCCCATTTGGATACGAGATCATCTAAGTCCATGGTTGTGTTGGCCATGAGAGGTCTGAGATTCTCTAGGACTACGCTCTGGTTGAGTGGTCTAAAGCAGGTTGTGTGGGATCCAGATGTGTTATAAGACTTTCTGGTTTTGTGGGATGTATTAATGGGTATATTGAAACTGAGAAGACTGTGGTCCGACCAGGGTACTGGTATTACAGATAGTGCAAGAGTTAGGGGTGTTATGGCGTTGGAGAGAGGTGCGAAAATGAGATCTAGTTTGCCACCTTTAGTGTGGGTGGGGGAATCGACAAGCTGTTTGTAACCTAGATCCTCCAGGGCGTCAAGGAATGCTGCTGAGTGGCTGTCTTGAAGAGATGGGAGATTGAAATCACCGATTAGCCAACTTGGTGAGCGTGAGGTGGATGTAGTACATGCCTGCTCAATTATAGTTGGAAGATCATCTGGAGAGTGGGAGGGTGCCCGATAGAAAAGGTTGATTGTGCAGAGCTCGTTAGCTATAGTGAGGGAGTCAAGGTGAGTTGAGCTAGAGGAGTTGCACATCTTGAAGTGTAGATCAGCTTTGGCTAGGATGAGGGTTCCGCCTCCTTTCTGACTGGGTCTGTGGGATGTGTATATCACAAATCCTGGTGGTAGCATCTGATTTAGTAGTACGTTGTCACAGTCGGATAGCCATGTCTCTGTGATCATCAAGATGTCGAGATTATATTGGGGTATCAGGTCAATGGCTGCGGGCCATTTAGATCGTACTGATCTGGCATTTATCAGTGCACATTTCAGTAGGCGTTGGTGATGACGCTTCTCTTCTTGTATCCCTTTGATGGTTTGGAGAGGAATGTTGAGTAGATGGGAGTGGGATGTAAAGTTATTTTTTGCCGTAGTGTGGTGGGGGAATTCGGACCATCTCCTTCCGTGTGTGCGTAGGATTGGTATATGATATGTATCATGGTTGAATGCATTTGATGTATACGGGAGACCAAGGGTAAGGAAGGTTATGAATAAGAGCAGCAATTTGTACATTCTCTTGGGTGTTAGTAGTGCAGTGCAGTGTGATTCAGTATTCGCAATACAGGAAGGATTAATTGCAATAGTACTGTGAATGCAGGTGGTAATAGCAATAGTGGTGATAGTACATAAGGATTCTAATTACTGGTATACAGTATACAGTAAGATAATTGCATAAAAAGCAGTACAGAGTATGCAGAGCATTATCAATGGAGAGAATGGTATAGGAGTATTGTTGCTAGTAGGGTTTAAACAACAAAAACATCTACATACTACCCCTAAAAGCTCAGGTGACTGCTGGTTAATGGTCAGGGCAAAGGCTTCTATCTCAAAAAGAAACAGTTATCTGTGAAGGACTTGCCTTTTTGGTATCGGCAGCTGGCTCTGGTCCGGGTGAAAAATGTGGCTTTGTTTGTGGCTTGCTGGAGTGCCACCATCTACCGCCCCGTTCCACGCCTAAGGGCCATGCCAAAGGGCCCTCTGGCGAGGCCCTCAGGCGCGGGCCCGCCAGGCGCGGGCGCGCCGGATGGCGCGAAGATTTTAAAGGCTTCGTTGCACAGCCCCGACTGGGCTGTGTGCAGCAGTTGGCCCCTCCTGCCGCTGGTGGCTCGATCCCCGGGAAGGGGAGAGCTGCTGGAGGTGGTGGGGGCTGAAGAGGAGCAGCGCCGGATGGCGCGAAGATTTTAAAGGCTTCGTTGCACAGCCCCAACTGGGCTGTGTGCAGCAGTTGGCCCCTCCTGCCGCTGGTGGTGGCTCGATCCCCGGGAAGGGGAGAGCTGCTGGAGGTGGTGGGGGCTGAAGAGGAGCAGCGCCGGATGGCGCGAAGATTTTAAAGGCTTCGTTGCACAGCCCCGACTGGGCTGTGTGCAGCAGTTGGCCCCTCCTGCCGCTGGTGGCTCGATCCCCGGGAAGGGGAGAGCTGCTGGAGGTGGTGGGGGCTGAAGAGGAGCAGCGCCGGATGGCGCGAAGATTTTAAAGGCTTCGTTGCACAGCCCCGACTGGGCTGTGTGCAGCAGTTGGCCCCTCCTGCCGCTGTTCACATTATGGCGATATCTTTAATACAAATATGCTGTTCACCAGTCGTATGTCACAACACAGGGCACAGTGCTGCTCACCACACCCAACACATGTCCACAATGTTCACAGAGTAAAAACTGGTAAGGTAGAGATAGGACAGTCACCACCGCCCCCCAGTTGTATCCACCCCGCACACCACATGATAATGTGAAATGCTTGCACATTGTACAATCACACAGCCAACCCAAAGAAACACACCCACACAGTATATTTTGGTGAGCGTGTCAGCAGTAGCATATGGCTGCTATCTGCACAATTAGAGATTCGTGCACCTAAGGGCCCTGTGAAATACAATGATACACTGGTGTTGGCTGATGATATAATGTCGGGGAAGGGTGTACGTGTAGCGCAACACCAATACACGTAGGACCCCCACACACATGCAACTGTGTTGGACGTGTCACAGAGACAGTGTTGCAGAAGAAAGACTGGACAGGAACACATGGGGATATGTGTGCAAACAGCAAAAGGTTAAATTAGACTTACCTGCTAATTGTTGTTACTTTAGGAACTCCAGTCCAGTCCCGGAATTTCTGGGAATACAGGTTCTCCTGCAGCTTGGAGACTGAATAATGACAGAGTTGTGATGTCACCACTATAACCTCCTGGGCAACCGCCTCCTGGTTTCAGTTTTCCTATTGACAAAGCAGACTCGCAGAGCAACAATTAAGCATATTTATAGTTATCTTATATAATATATATATATATTTTTTTTAAATTAAGATTTCTAATATGTCTTAGTAAATTATTAAATATATTTCTTATCTTTTTTTTTTTAAACTCTTGCCTCCTTATCTCTCTATAAAGAAGTAATATTTTACTAATAACGTAGAAACAGATTACTGTAACTAGCATAGAAGCAGATCACTGTAATTGACATATTTATATGCTTCAGGCCATTTCTTAAATCTAAAACCTATAAGGGAGGGATGCGGGACTGGACTGGAGTTCCTAAAGTAACAACAATTAGCAGATAAGTCTAATTTAACCTTACTTTACGTCACTCCAGTCCAGTCCCGGAATTTCTGGGATATACCAGAGCAGTAACACATAACGGGTGGGTCCCGCCAAACCAGCCTGAAGCACTGCCGACCCAAAATAAGCATCCTTTTGTGCTTGCACATCTAACCTATAATGCTTTACAAAAGAATTAAGTGACGACCAAGTAGCCGCCTTACATATCTCTATAGGCGGCACCAAACTATATTCAGCCCAGGACGCAGCGTGCGCCCGTGTTGAATGCGCCTTAAGTCCATCTGGAACCGCCCTACCTTTTAATATGTATGACGAAGATATAGCCTCCTTGAGCCACCTAGACGTAGAAGCCTTTGAGGCTGCTTGACCTTTCTTTGGACCTGCAAATAGAACAATCAACCTATCCGTCTTACGGAAATCTTTTGTCCTTTTCAAATATATTTTCAGTGCTCTACGAATGTCCAATAAATACAATGGATTACCGTTATCATCCTTTTGAAATACTGGTAATGAAACCTCCTTATTCATATGAAAAGCCGATACTACTTTTGGTAAGAAAGAAGGCACTGGTCTCAAAACAACCTTTTTCTTAAAAAACATCAGAAAGGGTTTTCTACAAGATAATGCCTGTAATTCCGAAATCTTTCTAGCCGATGCAATAGCCACCAAAAACAATACTTTGAGCGAAAGATCTTTTAAGGATGCTCGAGACAATGGTTCAAAAGGTTCTTTTACCAGAGCCTCCAAAACTAAATGGAGGTTCCAAGATGGAATTTGTGGTCTACATGGTGGTCTTAATAATGTAACCGCTCTCAAAAATCATTTTACATCTGGGTGTGTCCCAATCGACTCTCCCTTTATCTTTCCTCTATAGCAAGCTAAACTTGCCAGTTGAACCTTTAAAGATGACAGAGCTAATCCTTTATCAAATCCTTCCTGCAAAAATGAAAGAATTTAAGAAATGGAAGCCTTTAACGCCTCAACCGACCTGTCCTTACACCACCCTTCAAATATTCTCCATGTACGAATATACGCTAAAGAAGTAGACCTCTTTCATGATTTTAACAAAGTAGAAATTACTGCTGAAGAGTAACCCCTAGTCCTTAATCTTGCCCTTTCAAGAGCCAAGCCGTAAGCGAAAATTGATCCACTTGAGGCATATGTAGTGGCCCCTGACTTAGTAGATCCTCCCTTAGCTGCAAACGCCAAGGACGGTCTATTAATAATCTCATTAGATCCGCATACCATGGGCGTCTCGGCCAATCCTGGGCTACTAATATCACTCTTCCTTTGTGAGATTCTACCCTTTGAAGAACTCGACTTATCAACACCCACGGAGGAAAGACATACAACAGCTGTCTTTCTGGCCAACTCTGAACTAATGCATCTAGACCCTCTGACATCCTTTCCCATCTTCGACTGAAAAATCGATCGACCTTTGCTGATTGGAATGTTGCCATGAGATCCATTACCGGAGTTCCCCATCGCTTTATTATTGACTGAAATACTTGGGGGTGCAGACTCCACTCCCCAGGATCTACCTTCACTCGACTCAAAAAATCGGCCTGCATATTGGTTACTCCTGCAACATGGCTTGCCGATAGCGCTTCCAAGTTTTTCTCGGCCCAGAGGAATAAGACTTCTGCCTCTTCTTCCAGAGCCACACTGCCTGTTCCCCCTTGGCGATTGATGTAAGCTACTGCAGTCGCGTTGTCTGATAGGACATGAACAGCCTTTCCCTGAATGAGACTCTGAAATGTCTGAAGCGCTAAAGTTACCGCTCTCAACTCTAATCTGTTTATTGACCACGCCTTCTCCTGTTTGGTCCACTGACCTTGAGCAAACTGTCTTTTGCAATGTGCTCCCCAGCCCATTAGACTGGCATCTGTCATAAGCTGAATCCATACTGGTGACTCCAACTGCATCCCTATCTGTAATACTTCCGGTCTTAACCACCAACGCAACGCCTGACGCATCTCTGGAAGACAAGGTAATATCTCTGATAGTGGACTGTTTTGATGCGACCACCTCCTTAATAAAGCTCTTTGTAAGGGACACATATGAGCCCTCGCCCACGGAACTAACTCCAAGGTTGCTGCCATGGTTCCTAGCAACTGCAGATAATGCCATGCCGTGGGATCTTTTTTCTTCAAAAATTTCTGAACTAGATTTATAAGTGCTACCGCTCGAGAGCGGGGAAGGCAAACTCTGCCTGTCTTTGTTTCGAATCGAGCACCCAAATGTTCTAGATCCTGAGATGGTATCAAATTGCTTTTTCTCATATTCACCACCCAACCTAAACTTTGTAAAAATTCCACCACTCTCCTTGTTGCTAACTTGCTTTCCTCTTTCGACTTTGCTCGTATTAACCAATCGTCCAGGTAAGGATGAACTAGTATTCCTTCCCTTCTCAATGCGGCTGCTACCACTATCATTACCTTGGTAAATGTTCTTGGAGCTGTTGCCAGTCCGAACGGCAACGCTTGAAATTGAAAATGTCCCATTGGAACGGCAAATCTTAAATACAGGGTGAGCCAGTCAAACCTGCATTTTTGAAATGACTGTAAAAAATAAACGGATGGATATTTCAAAATTTTATTGTTACTATCTTAATGTACATTAAAAAGCATTTAAGAAACAACATTCACTGTTTAAAAATAACGCCAGTAAGATGGTGTCCTTCCCGATTGAGACATTCTTGTAGGCGATTTCTGAAACTGCCCATCACATCACGGAGCATACGCTGAGGAATTCTCTCGATTTCCAACCGGATTCTCCTCTTGAATTCCCCAAGCGTTGGAGGTCGTTGTTCAAAGACTTTACTCTTCAGGTACCCCCACAAGAAAAAAATCGCACACTGTGAGGTCGGGCGATCGGGGAGGCCAAGAAATTGCTCCATTTCGGGATATCACCCGATTTGGAAAAACATTGTTTGAGAACATTCATGCTCACACGTGCTTTTTGAATTGTTGCACCGTCTTGCTGGAATAAGGTTTCATTGTTCATTCCATGTTGACGAAGCTGAGGAATGAAGAACGAATGCAACATTTCCGAATAGCGTTGTGCATTCACAGTAACTGCTTGCTCCCTGTCATTTTCAAAAACAAACGGGCCTATGATTCCCAATGAGGACATTGCGCACCAAACTGTTACCTTGCTTGAATGGAGTGGTTTTTGATGGAGTTGTTGAGGGTTTTCATCACTCCAATATCGGAAATTTTGTTTATTCAAAAAACCGGAGAGATGGAAATGTGCCTCATCGCTCATCCACAGGTTGTGAACAAGGTCCTCGTTTTCATCAAACATGTCCAACAACGTTTGACAAAAACGCCGTCGAGCTGCAAAATCGTTTTCATTCATAGCCTGAACAACCTGAATTTTGTACGGGTGATGGTGTAAATCTAACCTCAAGATTCTTCGGACGCTCGTGTTTGCCATGCCAAGCGCAGCACTCTGTCGACGCGCCGATCTCCGAGGGCTTCTTTCCACAGCAACTCTCACGCGGTCAATATTCGCGGGAGTTCGCACTGATCTTGCACTGCCACCCCTTCTGCTTCTCGTTTCACCAATTGCTTCAAAGTTTGTCACCCACAATTTGATTGAATTAACAGACGGCACTGGCTTATTTCGATTAATTTGAAAATTCGTCCGGAAACGACGCTGAGCGGCTGCATAACTACCACTTTGGTAAAACGCTTTCACAGCGAATGAACGTTGTTGTTTAGACCACTGCTCCATGGCGACTGAAATGCTTAATTGTGGGGGACACAATGGTAACCTTGCTAACTCGCTCCGCCCACTTTCACGGCTCTCCCGCCCTTTTCAAAAATGCAGGTTTGACTGGCTCACCCTTTACTTTTGGTATTCTAGACGTATGGGAATATGAAGATAGGCCTCTGTCAAATCTAGAGACGTAAGAAATTCCCCTTTTCTTACCGCCATTATTACAGATTTTAACGTTTCCATGCGAAAATGAGTTATTCGAATATATCGATTCACTCCTCGCAGATCCAATACCGGCCGAAAGGAGCCCTCCTTTTTTGGAACTAGAAAATATATTGAGTATCGACCGTAACCTTGTTGATCTAACGGCACCGGTACAATAGCTTCCAAATCCAAAGGTTTCTGCAAGGTCTCGCCTATTGCAGCACTTTTGACGCGTGTCCTGCAAGGAGACTGAACAAACGAATCGACGAGCGGTCGCTGAAATTCCAGAGCATATCCTTTTTCTATTATTTCCAATACCCATTGATCTGATGTGATTTGAACCCAGGCAGAATAAAATTTGTGGAGTCTGCCTCCTACTGGAATAAAATCCACCTGGGTATTCCTTATCTCATTGTGTCTTCCTTGCACTAGCACTGGAAGAAGTGGTTGTAAAACCCCTTCCTGCGCCACGAAATCCTCGGAATCCCTGATTTCTATAATACTGACGTCCTCTTTGCATTTGACCAAAACTAAGAGAACGGAAATGCTGAAAATCCCTATACTGACCTCTATAGGTTTGAATCGTGCGCCCTAACTTTTATCTATCTTCAGGGAGCTTGCCACCCTTACAATCTCCCAAATCCTTTACTAACTTCTCCAAATCTTCTCCAAAAAGAAGCTTACCCCTAAATGGAAGCTTAGAAAGCCTTGCTTTTGAAGAAGCATCTGCCGCCCAGGTACGCAGCCACACATGTCTTCTTGCTGCAACGTCTGCTAAATAAGCTGCTCCAGTCTCTAACTTGGATGCGTCCTCCGAAGAGGTCCCCTCCATACCAGTATGTAATCCTTGTGACCATCGCAAACATGCCCTAGCCACCCATGCTCCACAAATGGATGCCTGAATAGACAAGGCATTAATATCAAATATTTGTTTCAACAGCATATCTATTTTTCTATCGTAACTATCCTTCAAGGCTGCTCCGCTCTCTATTGGAATAGCAGTCCTCTTAGTAACAGCGGAAACTGCTGCATCAATTTTAGTTGGAATAAATAGTTCGCTATCTTTCTCCTGCAAAGGATATAAACGAGCCATAATTCTAGATCCTCTTAATACAGCTTCAGGAACATTCCATTCTTGCTGAATCATTTCCTTTACCACCCTATGAACTGGAAAGGCTTTCTGTGTTTTTCTAAATGCTTGTAACAAAGGATCTTCTAAATCTAAGTTTTCCTCAGGCTCTAACACCGGTATATTCAACGTTTTAAGAGTTTCCACAATTAATGCAGGTAACTCTTCTCTACGAAAAACACGTACAATTCTGGACTGGTCTTCTTCCACCAGTTCTCCCTCTTCTAACTCTTCTTCAATATCATCCAGATCTGAATGCATCTCTTGAGATGATATTGAAAAATTCTTCGCTACCCTAGAGCTTTTACTAGGTAGTGTAGCTTCGTCCATTTTAAAGGGACCAGCTAAACGCTTTTCCCCCAGATTAGATACCATAGACATTTCAGGAAATTTATGATCATCTTTAAAAGCTTTCTGAAGTAGTGAGACAAACTCCTTTGAAAATAATGCTGTTATACCTGAGGAAAGTATTTCAGGTATTACAGGCACATCTGGTCTGGAAGAAGGACCTGGAACAGGTTTAGGTAAAAGCTGCGGTGGAGATTCAGCATTCTCTGCTGATGGAGAAAAATGCTTACCTTCTTCTGCATTGGCATCCAAAGCATTCTGAAGATCTGCATTCTCCTGCACACAAGATCTGCAAACTCCAGATTCTACAGCTATGCCTCTCCTAGAACCACATACCAAACATTGTGGTTTTGTAGGCATCTTGTAATAAAATGGCACAGATATAAGCACTATCTCCTAACAACTTTCTTTTTTTTTTTTTAAAAACAAATAATTGCTAATAAATAGGCTTAGTAACAACCTATAATTATACAAAAATTGAAGAAATAAAAACGTTTTAGGACTAACCTTCAACTCTGCCTCTGCTTTTCTGTGTCTCCGTTGTTAAACGCATCTCGTGCACGCGCCTCAACAACAGAGTCTTAAAACTCTAAACCGTCGTTGTAAACTGTGCAGCACTCAAATCTTCATAGCTGCTACGTTTCCAAAACAAATGTTTAAACTTTTCTCAAAGCAAACGTTTAAACTTGTCTTTCTGCCTTTTCCGGGCTTCCAATCACAAGTATAATGTGAATCTGACAAGTTCCGGTATTGTCGCTAACCAAATAAAAACGGCGGTTCAAATCATTCAGAGCTAGAAATTCCTTCAAAGCCAAAACTTTACCTTTTAAACATGCTAGTATTTAAAAATACCTTTCTTTCTTCCACCGCTCTTCTCCTAATAAAAGTAGGATCGGGAGCTTTCACAAAGCTTCAAATACCGCGATCTCCACAGCGGTAAAGCAACTTCCTTCACAATAGAGAAAGAGGAGGGCTGAACCAGCTCTTAAAGGTATAGTACAATTTAATTGTATCTCACTCTTTAAAACAGATTAAAATTAATTCTGAAGAAATAAAAGGCTTAATTGCCCTTCTCTAGAGCCAGATTTAAGCTCTTAGAACCTTTAGCTGCTTGGAGACTGAATAACTGAAAGCAGGAGGCGGTTGCCCAGGAGGTTATAGTGGTGACATCACAACTCTGTCATTATTCAGTCTCCAAGCTGCAGGAGAACCTGTATTCCCAGAAATTCCGGGACTGGACTGGAGTGACGTAAAGTAATAGAGGTTAAGGTGGTGCAGGGAAAAGAGCTGAACAACAACATATGTATAATATGACACGTTTGTGAGGACATGTGTTTCCTCTGACTCTCGTCACAGACAATGTAGCTGAAGGACCACCTACCCCAGACCACTGCATGTTGGATGACCTACAGTCACCTGCCAATGTACCACAGCACCAGGAGCCCCAACAGGTATGTCCTGTGGTTTGGGAAACAGAAGGGAAACATACATATGTCATGTTCCAGCTGTGCAACACACACTGCATCTTCCTGTCCACAGCTCCCAGACCACACAAGATCCTGTACAGACTGAGTGTTCACCATCATACTGTTCAGATCTCATTTATGTGACAGTGAACTCTGAGGTTTGTTTGCCAAACTACAAGGGTCTGTACTGTATCTGTCCCCTCCTACACCTCTGTGTTGCTGTACAAAATGATGACCACAACTGTTTGATCACTACCGTGTCCCTGCATCACTCCAAGGCTGCAGTAACATCCTGTGTCCCCCATATCTCTCGCAATGCCCCTCACTGTGTGTTCTGGTGTGTACATGTCGTCCGCTACCCCACTATCAATTCCTGTAACACACCGAACTGTGCAGGGGCATCTCCCCATCCTGTGACCAGAGACAGTTCCGTTGTGTGTATATCTCATACTTTTACGTACATAAACAGATGTGTGCTGATGGTTTGCAAAAAATATAGTTCAACGGCTGAGGTATGTCTGCCAAACCACACCCCGATGTGTGTGTGACTGTACCACGATGGCTGCATGTTACCCAACTGTGTAAAACTGATAATGGCACAGCATGGATAGCCTATATGTCCACCTAACCCCCCTCCCCCCCCCATCAGAGCCTCCATGTGTGTGTGGACATAACTCCCCCGCTCTAGGGTCCGCAATGCAGTTGGTGTCCTGGGCCTCACTCTCCTCCACTACACACCTAACCTGCTTGTATGTGAGTGCTGTGGTATATGTCCAGATGTCATCAGCTATATTTGCCCTGTTCCCCCTGAAAACACCACTAAACCTCAGTTCCACCCCCATAGATAGCCCTCAACATGAGTACTGTACCCTACACCTTTGCCGCTCTGGCCTGAACAGTCTCTGACAGCGTGTAAATATGCAACACTGCACTGCATGCCTATTCAACATCCCACAGAATGAGGACAATAATACACCACTTGGCTGGACACTTCACAGGTTCCCTATCCTATGCCGCATCCATGTGAGTGCTACGTGATGATCTTTACATTCAGGCACACTGTGGTGTCGCAGTAATTCCCCTTACGGATATTACATACAGATAATCCAAATAACACTGACCACATTGAGAAAACCAAGAACAACTAACACACAGACCCTGCACATCAGAGCATACCAACCTCACAATCAGCTGAAAACAGTCAATGACAACAACACACATATAGCCAACCAGCCCCATCCATGGCCTGCCCTCCCACTGTTAACACCATACCACATGCCTTTCACCTTGCTGCACCCAACGTATCAAAGAAACTATGTGTGACTGCACAGTAGCCCTTATCACATGCAGCCACATACCAGGTATTTCAGCCCAAAACCTCCCACCAGCCAAAAGCCCCCCACACACATAATTCACCTCCACCTGCTGTTGTGCCCTGCCCACATCTAATGTGTATCAGACATGAGTATATATGAAGCTGGTATAGCTAGCCAGTCTCAGTTACATGTCGGTGCAGTGCAGCATCCTACTGATAGCGTAATACAGATGTGAACTAGTATTAGCAGTACACACATATTCAAACAACTGTGGGTGGGAACATATGCAGTACTTACATGAGAACAGCTCCGCAATCAGCTGCCGCCTGACTGCTGTGCCCGCACGTGTGTCACCACGGGCACGTGCAGGGGGGCACATAGGGTCATCCTCCAGATCCTCATTAATATTGACAGGGATGTGGTGCCTGAGAGTAATATTGTGCAGGATGCAACAGGCTATAATGATCTCTGCCACAGTCTGTGGTTTGTACTGTAAGGCCCCGCCTGTCCTATCCAGACACCTGAAGTGACTTTTTAATATGCCAAAGGCGCGCTCTATGATGGAGCGGCTGGTGGCATGGGCCTCATTGTACTTCCTCTCTGCATGTGTCTATGGATGACGCACAGGGGTCAGCAACCAGGGGTGACACCCATATCCTGCATCACCTGCAAATACAGAAATGTGCGACGTTAAAGCAGGAGCTCATGTCCACCCAATCTGTCCCCCCCATCTCATATCACACAGAGACATAGGACATATCCACACAACGAGGGATACACCTCCAAGACATACATCTGCACATACGGCTAGACACATGAACAGCATGTGCTTGTCACAAATGATAAATACACACCCAGCAATAGGCAGTCCTCATACTGTCCCTCCTCAAATTAAGTGAATAGTGCCGAGTGATGCAGAATATGGGAGTCATGGATGGACCCTGGAAACCTGGCGACCACATTCAGAATATGCATATCTGCATCATATACAACCTGAATATTCAGGGAATGATAGTGTTTATGGTTGCGAAACACTACCTCCCTGTCTCTAGGCGGGACCAGGGCAACATGTGTGCAGTCAATAGCTCCCATCATGTGTGGTATCCCAGCTAACGTCGCAAAGGACTGGTTCAGGGTCCCCCACTGTAGCTTTGTGTGGGGAATGGATATGTAACTCTCCACCTGGCTGACCATGGCACGCAGTACCTGGTGGAGACACTGTGAGACGGTGGGGTGGCTCATGCCACCCACTGCAGCCACAGATGACTGGAAACAGCCAGAGGCAAAGAAATGTAGGGCACCAAGGAGATTGACCAAACCCAGTATGGCATTTGACCGACCAGTCAGAGGCTCGAGGTCAGGTCTTAGATCCTCGTAGAGCTCCCTAATAGCCCCTGTACTCAGGCGGTAGAGGGAGAGGACCTGGTCCTCACGCATGCCCTGGAGCTGTGCCCTGGGCCTGTAGAGGTGAGGCTGGCGAGCCTGCACCTCGGCACATCTCCTGCCCCATGCGGGTACAGCCTCTGCCTGCCCTGCCCCCACAGCTGCAGGTCTGTGTTGCAGCGGGTCTTTACCCATGCCCTGTGCAGCAGCCACAGTGACACCATCTCCCCCATCAGGCAACCGCAGCCCCTCCTCACCCCCCTCTGCAACTGCAACAATCACGAAGGCAGCCATACACACCACAAGGCCAGCCTCTCAACTACACACAAGCACAGACACTCACCTCACTAACGAAGCCACATACTGTTCACACCACACAAACACAGGCAGCCACACAATACAGACAACACCCACAAACATGGTCAAGACACACAGTACACACTCCTTAGACACTCCACAAGCTTAACTACCACCACACGTCCTCTCAGTCTCCTAACCGAACCCCTCAATATGACAGAGTTGTTCATGTGTATTTAAAGAGTGCACCAGCAGTTTGTGCGCATTGCGCATGCACCGCCACAATGGCGTGTCCGTTGCACGCATTGTGCATGCAACACCCTGGTACATGCGCTGTGCATAAGCACGGTGCCATGCCCCACACGCACAGTGCATATATGACGTGTCCTGCGCACGCACCAGTGTCTGCGCGGCACATGCACAATGCATGTAGCATCTGCACATGCACAACGCACAGTATGTAAAATCAACCTATATATACACCCAGAAACCTGGGTCATGTTGAAGGTTTTGTGTAGGAGAGAGAGAGACATACAGACAGACAGACAGCGAGAGAAAGAGTATTGGATAGTGTTTTGAGAGGTAGCGTTGGTGGAGAGCGTCAGTGGCAGTTGGAGAGGTCTTTGAGAGGGCAGAGGCAGGTGGAGAGTTTGGTGGCGAGGCAAGCAGCAGGTGGAGGAGACAGAAGAGGTGAGAGGCAGACACCAGGGAGGGGGAAGCGGCGAGTAGGTGTGAGGGGGAGCGCAGGGGGTGGGGCAGGGATGTCTGATAGGGAGGGGGAGGGCGAACAGCGTATGGTGCTGGAGCAGCAGCACATGGATGGGGCAGAGGAGGGGCGGCCACCTGCTCAGCAGGGAGGGAGTAGTGGCGCTGGAGGGGAGGCATCAGGCACATCGGCTGGGTCCCACACAGGGGACCCCCACTGCCAAGAGAAAGCAGGTACCGGTACCTGTTACCCAACGGAGGAGGGCTGTGTGGTTCAGCCCTCAGGAGTACCACATCCTGTTGTCATGTGTCCTGGAACATTATGAGGTCCTGTATGGGTGGCTCAGTAGCCACACCACTGTGGCCACATGCACAGAGGTGTGCGAGGAGGTGCAGGTGGCTGTGGCAGAGGCAGGGGGGCCACACAGGAACCTCGATAGCCTGCGGAAGAGGTTCAATGACAACAAACGAGGTGTGAGAGCACACATGATTGCAGAGAGGCAACATGCCATGGGCACCGGTGAGGGCGGCCCCTTCATCCCAACCCTCACGCCCCTGGAGCAGGAGCTGGCCAACCACCTAGGCCCTATTTACCTGTGTGGGCTGCCAGAGGCCCTGGACACCGCCCATCCTCAGGCAGGTATGTATGCTATGTACACCTTTATGCTCTCAGGCCATGCCTGCAATCCCCTTTGTCTATGCATCAGCCATCTGCAGGCACCCTCCCATACCTGTCTCTGCAGCCCCACCATTTACCTATCCTGGGGGCACATGGGTATGCTGTACTCCAGCACACCCCTTTTGGTTGTCATGTTCCTGCCCCCCTCTCACATGTGGTTCTAACCCCATCCCTATTCCCATCTGCCCCAAACATGTCCCCTCACGCCTGCTATTAACCTACCCTCACACCTGTTATTGCTATCTCCGTTAGGATTGTGAGGCCCGCTGATCAGGGCATGTCTGTTTGTCATACTATCTGCACAGTGATGTGTGTGCTTGGCAGTGCACAACAGGTGCTTAATATTAGTAGTCTGATGCGTAGTAGTATCTATGCAGCACACATACAGGGCACCCCCAAGCACACATCAATTGTGGGGTGGATGTAGTACACACGTGTACATAGGTAGACTGTGAAAACCTATCTGTGCTGTGTATGCTTTTCCACAACCCAGGTGACTACAGTATCATGGAGGCACCTGAGGAGGAGGATGTGGCCGGGACTCAGGGTGGGGAGGAGCCAGAGGCTGCAGTCTCCGGGGGCACCACGAGTGGGGGCGAACACATGCCGGAAGACTATGAGGTGCCTGAGGCACGGGAGACACCCATGGATAGCAACGCCACAGTGAGGGATGCAGCCAGCACCTCACAGGCTGGTGTGGGCACTGGAATGGAGGCCACTCACCACCCCATGCAGTCCCCAGGCTTGGCAGGCGCATCTCCCACAAACATGGCCACGATACTGGCGGAGCTGAGGGCCCACAGTGCATCAGCACGGTGCGATGCTGAAGGTGGGTAACAACATACACACTGATCTCCATGGGTATTTGGGTAACATCCACATGGGGGATGGCGAAGGGAACATAGATGATTCAGAAAAGCAATAAAACACCATCTGTTTCAAATTCACTATCCTGATACCAGTCCCAAAAAACACAAGCCGCACGCACTCACCCCCCACTTTAACTATCCCAACGACATAACCCAACATGAGAATGGTTAATCGCCCCTCTCCCTACAGTTGTATCCTGGGTTCCCACTTGACCTTGCTATGCTCACCCCGAAGATCATAAGTATTAGTGTATATTCTGTAAATTTTATGTATATATCATGTAAATAGTTTCCCCAGTTCTATCCCTCAAGATTGTCCCCCTGTTCTATGTAAGCACATTGTGATGTTAATGCATTGTTGCGATGTTCAGTTCTAATGTAAACCGCGCTGATTTTAATAGTGCGGTATATAAGAAATAAAAATAAATAAATAAAATAAAATAAATTGTGGATGATGTTGAGGGTGGGGTGCCATGTGCCAGGTGTGTTCCACCCTCCCATTGGATGATTTGCCAGGTGACAGCATGTGTGCGTGGCTCTGACACAAACATAGTGTGCATGCCCACATGCCCCAGGTGATCAGACAACAGGAATCACGGTTACAGGCCCCCCAGACACCCTGCCCCACAGACACCCCTCCATGGGTATTGTAATGCATCATCATCTGTCAACATGAATTGCAATGTGGCCCAGCAGTGTAGGGAGCTGTGGAACCCATTTATAGATAGGTATGTGTGTGCAATGACCCCTCACCCTCTCTGACCAATCTCAGACAGCCAGTGTTCATACCAGACATCAACAGATTCACCTGCCACACTGCCATGTATGGGCTATGTGAGTCTGATGGTCCCCGTCCAGGCATGCGATTGGCTCATGGGACACACATGTCTAACCCTGGCCATGCATTTGTATTTGTGGCATGCAAGAGTGTTCTGCAGACCTATCTGGTGGGATATGCGTGACATGTGTATGTGTGACGGTTGGGTACTGGAGAGGTATCTCACATATCACCCTCTGTCTCACCCACAGGCACTCGACAGGCACTCTATCGAATACAGTTGACTATGGAGGAAAATACAAGGGAGTTGCAGCTGCTCCGGGAGGAGATCCGGTCAGGGGCGCTCGCCCGCATTGCGGGCGCCTTGGAAGACATCGTGGCCCTGATGCGGCAGCCAGAACCAGCACCGGCACCCAAGGTGCCAGAACCAAGTGCAGCACTGTGGGGGGGGGGGGGGGTTGGGCTGTGGGAGGCATGGGCGACCACACAGGAGGTGAATGTGTGAGTAATAAATAGCCTGTAACCAGTACATCCTACGTGTTTTTTTCCAATGTGTAGCTCTGTGGTCCCCTGTGTAGCGTGAACCACATGTCGTGTCCCTGATCACATGACCCGCACCCAGGCCCCTCGCTGGTGGGGTGTCTGTACTGCCAGGTATCACTGCACAGAGGTCATCACATGCCGTGTGTGTCATGCACTGTGTCTGGACCCAGCCCCTGGGCTGCAGAGTGGCGGTTTACCCATCCTCCCGTGTTGCACAGGGAGAATGTCTTGAAGCTACATGTCTAGTGTTGGGATCTGTCACCTTTTACCACCCCTCATACCCCCAACATTGGACACACATGTGTGACCATTGTCCCTGCCTGCAACACTGCCTACGTGGCTGCCCCCCCACATAGGCAGGCATGCGGCACAGGCAGACAAGGGTGGCTTGCATAGGTCGGCTGCTCATTCATGCAAATGCATATGGTTACCCACCGCCCATCCCTGTGACATGCATTGTCCCAGGACGCACTAAACGGCTATCCCCCTGAGTAGCTCCTAGGCTCAGAAGTACATCTTACCCTGCCTGCACAGATGCAGTGGTCTCCCAGTTCCACTATTGGCACACAGGCATGGTGCATCAGAAACGGTTCCCACACATTGCACACAGCATACACGTGCCTCGGTATCCTGGGACGTACTCTACATTGCCACATCTCAGGGTCAACCTTGGCCTCACACGCCTACACACATGGTCAGCCCCCATGACTGCATGTGGAGCCAGTCCATGTATGATACCCATGTCTACCTTGAATACACATACCAATCTACACACATATCCCATGCTTGCATCCATAGTGTGTTGGTAAGGGCGACACGCGACCATTGTGATGTATCGAAAACCGTGTTTATATTGAACAAACAAAAAACATACCACTACAACAATTAGACATATATATCTACATTGTGTCTGTCAACACATCCCATAATGGGTCACACCAGGGTCCCTGCCGCCTAGTGTGCTCCTGGTGACCGTTGACAGTCCATCCCCTACGGACCCATATGGCATGTCCAGTGATGGAACACAGGACAGCACAGGGCACATGTGTGGGCGTCACAGGGGCCATCAGACACTCCTGGGACGCCCTTCAGGGGATGGCTGATGACAGAGCAGACGCGCCATCTCGGCGGCCATCCGCTGAATGGATCCCGCCAGCCACTGGTATGTGTGCACTAGCAGATGGAGGCGTTGCTCCACGCCATCCAGGGCCATATACAGGTCCTGCATGCACCTGCCACACACACACACACATGGTGCCAGGTGTCTGTGTGGTGGCATGCGCATGTGTCCTGTGTGTGGCCCTGGATGGCGTATTGTCATGCAGCCGCCCATCCTGTGCAACCACATGCAGTGGCTGGTGGGAACCCACAGTGCCCTGTGCTGCCCTGTGTTCCCCATCACCCTCCCCCCCAAACAACCCCCACCTCCCCCCTGCCACCTCCCACCCACCCTCCACACCCTCCTCACCCCCTCCCCCCACCCCCACATCAGCCATGCCCTCTCCCTCCCCTGCCACCCCACCCTCCGCCCCTTCCATGCCCCTAGCAGCCCCCTCCTCTGATGACGCATCTGCCGCCTCCTCTGCCTCGCCCTCCATCTCTTCCGACCCTTCCTCCACCACCACCACCTCCCCCTCCACTGCATGGTGGGCAGGGGGGTGGCTCAGGACATATCCGGCCATGGAGGGGTCCTCACCATCAGCATCACCCTCTGTGGAGGATGACAGTCATCAGCACACTATCATGTGTGTCACATAACACATGTACATATGAAAGCACCACACAGACTAGTGGGCCACTGTGACATCTATTACTGGGCAGCAAGGTCACCAACACTCACCTTCACATTGGGCCACCGCCCACCTCTGGAGGCAGGCAAGGTAGTTGGTGAGGTGCAGACGCAACTCGCGCCCCTTCTGTCGCAGGTCCTCTACCTGTGGGTGTGAAAACAATAGGTGGGGGCAGCAGTGAGCTTATATCTCTGGTGGGTGGCCAACAGAAGCAAACATCTGTGTGGGCAGTATCTTGCTGCTCCTGCTCCACTGCTCTGTGTGTCATGTACTAACTGTTGCCAGTGCCACCTGCATGTGTAGCTGTGTGTCTGGGCATGTGTGCAGTGACACCTATGTGCAGTGTGCGTAGCACCCTGGACACACCATTCCATCCTCCTGTGCCCCCCTTGCATGACATGGCAGCACCATGCCACGTTTGGTTTGCCAATGATGGTGTCCAGGGTACCCCCCTAACCCCGTATGTGGTCTGGTAAACACATTTGTTTTTTCCTGATATACACACGTCATCCGACCCAACCCCACTGGCAACATGATATCCTAACACGCATGGGTGATGTGTCCATACATGGGACGCTGGGTGGGTGGCCCTATGCACCTTGCCAGGGGCTACTACCATGCCATTTGGCTTTCTACTAGACCTCTATGGTCGTGACTTGGGTCTCGTGTGGTTAGGGCAGTTGTGGCTGCCCACACCAGGGGCAGGGGCCATCACACCAGAATAGCCTATTGCCACCTGTGCTCATGTCTTGGTTTCAGGCTGTGCTGTGCAACCCCGACAGGTGCATGTATCCTTATAACAGCATCTGTAATGTTCCTCTGCAACCAGGTGTGGAATTCCTGGCGAGTGGGCAGATGTGTGACCTGGCTCAGCATACAGTTCTGGATACATGGCTTTGTTACAGGCCTTCATAATCAGATCTCATAACTTATGGGGGTGGGGTGCTGTTAAGCACATTTATTTATTTATTTATTTTATTTTAAGTCTCTTCTATACCGCACTATTCAGCATCAGCGCGGTTTACATTGAACAAAGAATTTACACATTTCCGATGGTACTCTGTGTTTACATATGAACAGGAATAAATAACTTGGATAACAGGGGTAACTATTTACAAATTAAGACAGGTAACTATTTACAAATAAAGACAGAATCCTGAACATTTCAACTACCATACCATCTGGATACATCACAGACGTGTGTAATGAGGTGTTGACCTCACGGACTAGGGGAGATGTGTAACTACCAGCCATAACCTAACACAATATCTGAATGACATACCCACCGTTGCAATCAAGTCACAGGCCCCCTGGGGGTTGGGTGTCCTAGCACACATCATCAGCAACATACACCATAGCACCAGGGTGACTGACAGGACACCTTAGCAGGTCTCAGGACTCCTGGGGGTGGGGTGAGGTATGACACATCAGCAGCAGTATTACCCATATCACCAAGGTGACTGAGAGCCCACTTTGATGGGCCCTCAGGACTCCTGGGGATAGGGAGGATGTTTTAAACTGCAAAGGCACACACAACCGTATCACAAGGGTGACTGAGAGCCCACTTTGATGGGCTCTTTGGACTTCTGGGGGTAGGGCAGAGGTTTTAGATTGTAAATGCACACACAACCATACTACCAGGGTGACTGACAGCCCACTTTGATGGGCCCTCAGGTCTCCTGGGGATAGGGAGGATGTTTGAAACTGCAAAGGCACACACAAACCCATATCACCAGGGTGACTGAGAGCCCACTTTGATGGGCCCTCGGGACTCCTGGGGATAGGGAGGATGTCTTAAACTGCAAAGGCACACACAACCGTATCACCAGGGTGACTGAGAGCCCACTTTGATGGGCTCTTTGGACTCCTGGGGGTAGGGCAGAGGTTTTAGACTGTAAATGCACACACAACCATACTACCAGGGTGACCGAGAGCCCGCTTTGATGGGCTCTCAGGACTCCTGGGGATAGGGAGGATGTTTTAAACTGCAAAGGCACACACACCCATACTACCAGGGTGACTGAGAGTCCACTTTGATGGGCCCTCAGGACTCCTGGGGGTAGGGAGGATGTTCTAAACTGCAAAGGCACACACACCCATACTACCAGGGTGAGTGACTGTGCATTTGGATCAGGTCTCAGGACCCTTTGGGATAGGGCAGATGTGTGACCCTGTAACTTCAGACCCTACCATGTCAGCATGATGTTTACCAGACCTCTTTAGGCAGATCTAGGGCCTCCTTGCGCTACGGTTTCTTTTAACACATCAACAGCAGCAGCTGCCATGACACATGGAGGACATCTGGACCTCTGTGATCATGTACGAAGCCTCCTGGGGATAGGGCAAACCACTTTGATATGATACATAGGCAAAATATCACGTGGGTTTAACTAATAAACATAAATTGGATAGAATGCCTACACACAGCAGCATGTACACCTACAATACACAATGGATATGTACATGCATATATTGGGTAGTCTGCCACACGGTTATAGCGCCTGGTGACGCGGTCCCAGGCCCTACACACAAGGCCCTGGTCCTGACGCCTAGAGGAGCCAGGGAAGAGTTTGGTCTGCTTAGTGCAGATCAGTCCTGCGAGGTGCCTCAGCTCCTGCCTGGTAAAAGCTGGTTTTCTCGAGCGGGTAGCCATTTTCTGTACTGCCTTGCTCACACACGCGCATGCGTGCCGCAACATGAGTAGCAACGCTCCGTGGCGTAACGGGCGTCATTACGGCGCACTAGCAATGTGCTTGTCCCATGGCTGGTATACATGAAATGATGGTGCACTCTGTCTATAATAAAGATCTGAGCTGCCAATACACATTGCAGTGATGTGTCTGAACACAGTTTAAGTACTAGGCATTTATCTTGGTGTTGGCACACTGGGGTCTTGAACACACCACCACTGGCTATGAGGGCATTGCATTAACTGGTGTGCTATGCCTCTTCACATAGTAATGGTGACCTAAACTGTTACACATGGAGGTATTTGTAGTACACCGTGTTAATGTACGGCCAGCCACACTGTGCAAGATGCAGTGAAAATAGTGCGTCCTATGGTCTAATCGTGGCAATCACATGTTATCGCCGTGCACATTATTGCGGCATTGAGAGAGAGCAGTGCCAGGCTAACGCACGTTAGTCTTACATAGGCGCGCTGCCATGAGTCATGAGTTTGATCCCTCAGTGTGTCAAATCTATATGGCTGTTTGAGACATTACCCTTTACATTTAGGCAATGCTGTGTGCAGCATTTTATTATTTCTTTTACATTAGAGCTGCCAGCACTCACACCCTCACAGTGCCGTGACCTAGGGTGCCTTGTAAGGCACCCTATTAGACACTCCATGGGGCACATTATGGAGTGCCCTGTCCACCAAGCCACCCTATAATGTCCCCTATAGTACGCCTTATAGGGTGCTTTATAAGGCACCTTTCTAAGACACTTTATGGGGCGCCTTATGAGGCACATTCAGGTTAGAGCACTGTGAGGTTGTTTTTGCTGGCAGTACCAATTTAAAAGCAAAAATACCCAATACCCCACTGTGGGATCAAACCC
Source organism: Ichthyophis bannanicus (assembly GCA_033557465.1). Taxonomy (NCBI): domain Eukaryota; kingdom Metazoa; phylum Chordata; class Amphibia; order Gymnophiona; family Ichthyophiidae; genus Ichthyophis; species Ichthyophis bannanicus. The sequence continues at coordinate 110,519,245 of CM066047.1, read as the reverse complement.
ATGAGCTCTGGCTCCACAGGCAGTGAAGTAACAAGTGGGCTACTGCTCTATAGCTGTTAGCAAGCCCCTGGCTGGCTACAGAAGGACTTCAGGTCACCACACAACCACTCTGCTGTTGTTACCAGGGTCCGGTCAAACCACCCGTACCCATGCTGCAATGCACATCCAAATCAGCAGTTTACAGATTATCACAGGATGGGGTATGCACCCAACAGCACCTCTGCCTGGTAGGGGGAACTGACTGAGTGCACCCCCACAGCACCTCAGTCTGGTAAGGGGTGCCGACAGTGTGTGTTAGTGGCACAGAGTAGCTACAGAACGTCACATTGTGTGGGTATTGTGCTCACCCTGAGGGTGAGGTGGGGCGGCTGGCACCAGGTCCGCAGCACCTTCCATACTTGAAAGAGGCCATGTTGCAGGTACCCATCAGGGTCAGTGTGTGTGATAGGTAGTTCTTGCAGACCCACCTTGGATACATTAGTGTCCATCTGTAGTTGTCAATCAGGTCTAGCTCTTATGGATGATGATGTACCCAGAATAGTGCATATTCCATGTTGGTGCCATGGTAACATGATGTAAGTGACAGAGGGGTGTTTGGACCCATAGGTGGACTATGTACCACCACCCAACCCACCCTCTGTGGCTCAAGGTGGGAGACAGGATTCTACCACCCTGCAATGATAGGTAGAGAGAGAGAGAGAAAGAGAGAGGGGGAGGGGGAGGGATGGGCATCAAACCCAGTCTTGTTGGGGAGCAGACACCCTACAGGGCAGCCAATGCATAGCCATACACATCCCTCAGGCAATGGCAGAAAGACAGTAGGCCTGGAAATGCTCAACTGCCCCCCACCACCATCTGACATTCTCCAGCAGCAGGCAAAGAGTCACCAGCTGCTGCACCCTGCAAGGTGTTCCAACCTTACAAATATCACTGCAGACAGTCTTCTAGTTAGTCCACAGTGCATGATCCTGGAGGATATGTGCACCCAAAGCTGGGATGTGAGCACACCCACCAAACAGCTAGGTCAGTGATTAGGCCCCAGAGAAAAGCACCTATATATTTCACTTAAGAGAAATATAGTATAGCACGATGGGGGAGCCAAGCCATGCCGTGGTCACTGCTCACTCTTCATAAAACAAAATGCTCCACTTGAACTGATGCGTTGTGATTTTATAACTAATGGTGTGGGGTATTATAACAAAAACTCAATACCATTCGTACATGAAAGAAACTACCTCTGGAGAGGTCTCAGACTCAATAGCGCTATATGAACTTCAGTACTTATAATACTGTTGAACGCGCTGGCAGCATCAATGACCAATCCAGAGGATATGAAGATTATAGAAAATGCTAATAAATTTGCAAAACTGAAGTATCAATTGCATTTAAAAACCACACCATAATCTTGACAAAACATGCTTATGATAAGGGACCATCGATTGAGGTGGTCACTGCTCAGTCAGGGTGAGAGTGACCTCCCAGCAGGACATGCTGTGGCCATCCTGTCGGTGCAGGTTGTGGCCGGGCACTACAATGTCCAAGCCATTGCCCTATGCTGATGCATCCAGGCCAGGACACCCTGTCCAGGCTATTCCCACATTACCTTGCTTCTCATTATGCACATTTGCAGGCCAATACTGGCAACAGTGCTAACAGTGTGAGTTGAGGAGGGTGTTGGCAGCCACCACACACTTGATAGAGGGACACACACTCCCCACACCTATGCCAGCATTGTTCAACTATAGAGGTGTTTGGCAGCCATGACCACCGCACCAGTCCTGGGCACAGTGCAGGCATGGCTATGGTACGCAATACTGTTGGAGTCACTCCCCAGGGTGGATAACACTGTCAGACACAGGACCTGTAGCACACTCCACAGACATCAGAAAGGTTGCTATGATGCAGCTCAATCAACAACTTGTGCTTAACTTAGGAATTGCTATCTGGCAGTGATCATAGCAACCTTTTGATAGATGTGTACCATATTCCCAAGTTTAGGGTGGCATTGCTAAGGTATGCAAGTGCTAGTATTGAGAGATGCACACAGGGCCCAAACCCCTGCCTCTCCAGGTGGCTTTGGATAATGGAGCCTGTGGGTGCGGGTGTGTCTGCCCCTGTTGGCCACTGATCTAGGGCAGAGGTTCCCAACTCCGGTCCTGGTGGGCAGGACACTGTTCAGGTTTTCATGCTGGCCCTAATGACGATGCATGAGATACATCTGCATACCATGGGGGCGGTGCATAGAAAGGCAGCACAGACATATTTATTGGAGACAGCATGGAACCTGAATGGTGTTTGGCCCTCCAGGACTGCTTTTGGGAGACTCTGCTCTATGTAATGCACATGTTTATGGTGTCTGTGCTCTGTAGGGTGACATTTAGGCGTTTTGGCCAAGTTAAAGTTATCTGCAATAAAGGTTCTGTGTTTCTTACCACGTTTTAGTGGTGGGTAAAATATGGGTGCTGGGTTGGCAGGAACCACAGCTGGGACTTAAACATGTGACCTTCTGCTCCTGAACACACTGCTTGTGTGTACTGCACCAGCGTGTTGCCACAGGAACAGTGCTTTCCCTGGGATTACCATGACTGTTCGCCAGACAGGGCCTGTCTGTTGCAGTGCATAGCACCCACCTACACAGGGCTAGACCGTGGTCTGCTATGGCCAGCTGCCACTGCCCCCTCCACCAACAGTACCCCTCCGCCACCATGCTGACATGCCCTTCTGCTGGTGGTGCTGGTGGTGCGCGGTCTCAGGCCATCCAGTGTGCATGTAGGCGGCTGCCTATGATGCGGGTTCTGGGGTAGGGGTGCTTGCATAGACGTCAGCGCTTCCCCCCCAAAACCACCTGCCAATGTTCTGTGCCCTTGGGAGTACCTGCTGGGTACCATCCCCTGTGACACTGTGGGAAACACACTCGTGCCCATGTTGGGCCCTCGTCAGTTGCTGTCTGGCTGTTATACTGTTTCAGCATTCCTATGTGCCACCTAGGCATCTCCCTGCTCCGCACTGTGCCCCATCTGCACCACAGCATGTTCCACCTGCAGCCCTCTGTATCCCATTTTCCATCATCTGGACAGTTGCCCTTTCCGACATGCCCACCCTGCTGTTGCAGCACATGTGCACTCCATAGGAGACTTATCCAATATGAGGGGGATACCCTGCTTAGCGCTATTTCATAGTGTGATCATTCACCTTGTTGAGGGACAGAGCATGGACCCTTCCAGATTTGATATCCTGCTTTTGGAGCTTTCTCAGCGGTGTTCTCTTATGTTTCCCATTCATATCACTATTGGTCAGCTTGGCTAATAACAGTTCCATCTTTGGATAAAATATATGGACATGGTTTGCAGGAGCCACAGCTGGGGCTTGAACCTGTGACCTTCTGACCATGTACTGTCATGGTGGCAGCCCCTAGTGGCCAAGGGCGGTAAGGGCATGCTCCACGATATATTTATTTTCCAGGAGCGTGGGGTTTATGTAAGGCAAAAATGGAGATTGGCCTAAGGTATTTCAGCTCCTGGTGTGAACTCAATAATCAAGCCAAGAGTGTAGGGAAACAAGGCTTTTATTTCCCCTCTGTGCAAGGGTTCATTAAGACACTAGAAAATTAAAGAATGTCCTTTGTTTGTAAAGGTGCCAGTATTAAACAGGTTAACAACTGTTAGTATCTTCACAATTAGTGCCAAGGTTAACTGGAGGAATTCACTTCATTCCAAAGCAACATCAATTAAACAAGTTTCTTCTTATTTATACAGTGGCTATAGATTCTAGACTGGTGGCCATGCACAAACCACAATCCATATCTTCCGTCTGAGGAATGGGGATAGCATTTATATCTTCAATTTCCATAGATTCTGCCCCACTCTTTCATCTCTTTTTTACAATATTTGGGTCAATATTCAGCCAGAGCAGAGTTTTTTAAAATGCTGGCTAACATGGCTAAAAACCCCCACTGGATATATAGTGCTGGCATACGGATAGTGGCCAGTGCGGAATATCCGGATAGGGCTGACACTGCATTGCTATCCTGATAGTGATGATATCAAATGCCGCTATCAAGATAGCAATCCAGATTGTTTAGGACATTGTCCTAAATTATGCTGATAGTTATCTGGATAATGGTGTTGAATATTTGCCACTTCACCCTTGGACCACTTCAACACTATCCGGATACTGCCAAGACAGTCTGTAAGCACATTTAGCAGCACCAACCATGGGCATTGCTCAAGTAGGTGGAGGAGTAGCCTAGTGGTTAGAACAGCTGGCTGAGAACCAGAAGAACTAGCGTTCAAATCTTGTTGCTCTCACTGGCTTTGGGCGAGTCACTTCATCCTTCATTGCCTCAAGTACAACTAGATTGTAAGTCCATTTAGCTAGAGAAACAACTTGTGTACCTAAACTTGTAACTCGCCTTGAACTTGTAAAAAATTAGTAATTTTGAGGCACATTCACAATGGGATGTCAAAGCCAGAACGTTTGAAAATAAAAGCAGAGATGTGCAAGTTCAGGCACGATTTCATGCCAGATGTGCACGTATAGCAAACGTCTCTATAGACATCCCCAGGATAGCATTTCAGAACCAAGACATCTAATAGCATAATGGTTAGAGTTGCGCCTTAACAGCACTGTAGTCAGAGCTCAAATCCCTTTGTAGTCTAAGGCTAGTCACATACGTTTCCATCTTCTCTATACTGTCTGGATGCTTATTTGTGCCTAGAGCTGGTATAAACATGGACAGGCCTGCAGATGTCTCTGCTATTTCTGAGATGGAACAGGGACGTAAAAGTCCATTGCTCCTCCCCAAAAATGCCTCTGGCACACCTTGGTGCCTATTTGGATGCCCTGTACTGGAGATGTCTGCAAATGTCATTTTTGGAATGGCTAAAGAGATGTGATTTCAACATCCATGTTCATGTCTTCAGACATCCAAATCATGACTAAACCTTTTAAAATGACCTTCTAAATGTTAAATCCAAATAGTTTCTCTCTGAGATAAAATTGCAACTTCTAGGGAGCAATAAGGCAAACACTGCTGGTTCGATAATCCTTTTTGGTGAGATGTAGAAAACAATGGGTCGTGTATTGAGAAGGAATGAAATTATGAATATTTACCAAGGGTATCTGTCTTGTAGTTTATTGACAGGGTTATGAAGACTTGCATTATTGGAACAAGCTGCACCTGAAGCATCAGTCCATTTTCGGTTTTCAAGGTTATGTAGAAAGTAGATGGTCTGAACACAGTCAGGTTGACTTTGAAAGAAGCACATTAAAAACCAGATGAAATCAATGCATCAATTTACAAAATCTACATACATATTAAAGGGACAACAGTATAAATAACAACAAGCAAATGGTGGCCTTATGTGACTTGAGATATATTGACAAGGCTTAAGAACAGGGTTATCAACTCATTCTCAGGGCCAGTGCAAGGCTAATGGACGTCCTAGGCAAACCTACAACTTTACAAAACCTCCTCTCCCTGAGATGATCGCAACACTACCACTCCCATCGCAATCCTGTAAAAGGCATTATTGGGCATGATCCTTTTAGGGGCTGATACTCAGACGTGATTAAAGCAGATAGCAGACCTATTAACCGCGTTAATTGCGGCAGCGGGGACATTCAGTAGCACTAATGGTTAGTGCTGCTGAATAGCCCTGGGTGTCACTGGTAAACATCCTGATGCTAGCTGGCTAGCATCGGGGCGTTCTGGGGACAGAGCAGAGGTGACACCTGGGGACATCCGGGCAGCAGGAACATTCAGCTGCTGCTCAGTTCTCACTAGGTGGTGAAAATTTGGCACCTGAAAGGCTGGCCTAACTTTTGCTGCCGAAGCTAACTGGGCAGTGGCTGAAGATCGCCTCGGCTGGTCAGCTTCGCTGCTACCCGGCCGGCACAGAGATTCAATGCCAGTGGCTGGATATGGCTCTGACATGGACCATCCGGGTTTAAGGTTCAGCAGCAACAGCTAGCCACTTTTTTTGGAGGTTTGACTGTGTAGCAGCTACATTCTCTGGAAAGTGCAAAAACAACGTTGGTCCTTTATTAAATTTCCAATTAGCTGCATGGTGTATAGGATTGGTTTCCTATTTCACACGCATTGGAAATTTTAAAAGATGAAGGTATAGCATTAGCTATATATACTTTCAAGAATTAAAGCAGTTTTTATGTCCACTATTAGCCCCTGAGGAAGGTAGCGAAACACGGCCTGTGTCGGGCAAGTGGCAATTGGTTCTTAATAAAGTTGCTTTCTTCCTGAGTTATACACGTCTTCTTACTGGTTTGGTCCTAAGCTGAACCCAGCCAGAGCCAGGTGAAGGGTTTGTGAACCCTGAGCCAAGGTTTGCGTTTGCACCTCCATCTTTGCACCAGTCTTGCAGTACAAACTGTGCAAACGTCGGCATTTATACCACCACCAGAATGGCTCCACATGAAAAGGTGCTTTTGCATTTGAACATTTTGCTGTTCTATTGGGCTGGTCCTGGTCTCTCTTTACTGCTTCATTTTTTTTTTGTTTCTCCTAAGTTCTTTTCCAGAATCTCATTGCCATGTTCTGTTTCTCTGCTCTCCTTCTTCTTCCCCTGAATCTGTCTTTTTATCTCTCATCTGCCTATTTATTGATCATACCTATAACTAGATTTCATTCCTACTTCTTTCTCCATTTTTCAGATCTCTTCCTTTCACCTGCTTACTATCTTTGCATTTCCTACTTTTAATTCCCAAGTCCTTCCATCCCCCCCCCCCCTGCTATTCTCCCCTGTCTTTCATCCACTTTCTAGTCCCTCATTTCCACCCTATGCACTTATCTCTACCCAGCCTCATATATGTTCCTCTGGCACTCATCACCTCATCAGCCTCAAATCCCTCTCTGTCACTTATCCCCTCTACACCTCCGGTTCCTTTCTAATGGCTTATCCCCTATTTAGACTCTCATTCCCTCTTTAATCTTCACCATTTCTACCCTCTCTCACCTTCTTCAAAGACATGTTCCCTTCCTTTGTCATCATCTCCATAACTTTCTGCTTCTTTCAACTGCCTACAACCCCTCCCCAAACTGTTTAAGTCCTTCAAACTGTCTCCTCTCCCCAGTTTTCCTCACTTAGGGGTATGTTTACTAAAGTGCGGTAAACGTGAATAACGCGCGTTGTACGACATTAACGATCATACGTGCAGTATAATGCACGTAATCACACGCCAACGACCGTTAACGTCATACTACACGCGTTAACCGTAGTTAACGATCGTAAAGCCCCGCGGCGCGTAATAACAGCGCAGAAGGTGGAGAGTGGGCGGAGAGAAGGGGTCAATGGGTGGAGAGTGGGCAGGGAGAGGCTCCCCTCACACTAACGCGCTGAATTGCAGAGCTCACTTCCAACGCGAATGAAAACCTGTCGTTAAAGGCATATTAAAGGGAAGAGAAACCATTTCCGTCAGCAATGTACCGCAAAACCGGGGAAACCTACAAAACGTGAGCAGTGTGATACATGTGCACTGAACAAAAAAGCAAATAGAAATGGAAAAAGACCACAACAACGTCCTAAAAAACTATAATCCAGCTGGTCAACAGTGATATTAATGGGCAACCATACAAAACACTCCCAGGAAAGCTCCAAAAAAAAGAAATGAGTTTTGGAAGGGTCCACGCAGCGTAGACCCTTCCAAAGATCATTCCCTAATTTTAATTATGAGCGTTCCTGGGAGTGTTTTCTATGGTTGCCCATTAATATCACTATTGGCCAGCTTGGTTATCTTTCTATCCCCTTATTCCGAGGTCATACTCGGGGTTTATGTGCACTTATGTCTCCATACAAGGTGAATGAGCCCACAGTACAAATGTGCAGAGCAGGGTTTCTGACTCTTTCGGCCAGATGTCCTATCCCCAGCGACTGCACTGTCTCTGTGGCCACAGTGTGGTGCAGCGGACACAGCCAGTACCTGTAGGACCAGAGGGTCACAGGTTCAAAGCCCAGCTGAGAACATACGCATGGTTAATACACCTATACTTTACCTAGAGCAGAGTCTCCCAAATGCAGACCTGGAGGGCCACACACCATTAAGGTTCCATGCTGCCGTGAATAAAGATGCCTGTGCTGCATATCTATGCACCACCCCCATGGTATGCAGATGTAGCTCATGCGTATTACTCAGAGACAGCATGAAAACCCGAACAGTGTTTGGCACACCAGGACTGGAGTTGGGAACCGCTGCGGTAAAGCAGCAGCCAACAGGGCCAGACACACCCACACCCACACCCACAGGCCCCATTGGCTCATGCCTCCTGGAGAGGCAGGACATTGGGCCCTGCGTGCATCTCCCAATGCTACCACATGCATACCCTAGCAATGCCACCCTACACCTGGGTATACGGTACACACCTATCAAATGTTTCCTATGAGTACTGGCAGATAGCAAGTCCTACATTAAGCACAGTTTGCTGATTGAGCTCCATCATAACAATCTTTCTGATGTCAGTGGTGTATGCTACAGGTCAGGTCTCTGACAGTGTTTACCACCCTGGGGAGTGACGCCCAACAGTATTGCGGACCATATCCATGCCTGTACTGTGCCCAGGACTGGTGTGGTGGGCAGGGCTGCTGAACCCCTCTACAGTAGCACAATGCTGGCATAGGTGTCGGAGTGTGTGTCTGTCTCTACAGTGTGTGGTGGCTGCAAACACCTTCCACTGCCCACACTGCCAGCACTGTTGCCAGTATTGGCCTGCCAATGTGCATAATGAGGAGCAAGGTACCATGGGTTTAGCCCAGACAGGGTGGCCTGTGCAGGCTGCATCTGCACAGTGCATAGGGCACTGACTGCGGCATATTAGTGCCCGGCCACCACCTACACAGACAGGGTGACCGCTGTATGTCCTGCAGGGAGATCAATCTCACCCTGACTGTGCAGTGACCACAGCATGTCTAGGCATCCCCATAGTGTAATATGGTATTTCTCTCATGTGACAGATATGGGTTTCCTTTTGGGGCCCAGTCACTGATTTATCTGCTTGCTTTGTATGCTGATATCCCAGTTCTGGGTGCATGCATCTCCAGTGGGCACATGCACTATTGACTAACTAGCAGACTGTTTGCAGCTGGTATGTGTCTTGATGGAGTGGTTTGCAGGGTGCTGCGGCTGATGGCTTTGTAGCAGGAGAATATCAGATAGTGGTGGGGTGCAGCTTACCATATCCAGGCCTAATGTCTGTCTGCTATTGTGTTATGTATGTGTACAGAGCTGCATTGACTGCCCTGTGGGGGTGTCTGTTCCTCAGCAGGACCAGGGTTGATGTTCTTCTGCTACTGCCACCTTTGCAGGGAGGTAGAATGTGGATCTATTGATAGGAGACCCTGTTTGCCACCCATGGTGGTGGTGTGGTGTGGTGTGGTGTGGTGTGGTGTGGTGGTACATGGCCCATGGGGCTACACCTGACTGAAACAGACAGAGATATCCAAGGTGTTTCTGCAGAAACTACTTATCTCACACATCAACACTGCTTTGGACCTCTGCAATGGCCCCTTTCAGCCATGGACGGTGCTGTGGACCTGGTGCTGGGTGCCTCACTGCACCCTCAGGGTGAGCACAGTACCCGCACAATGTGATGGTGTGTAGCTACTCTGTGCCAGTACAACACACGGTCAGTACCCCCTACCAGGCTGAGGTGCTGTGGGGGTGCACATGGTCACTTCCCCCTACCAGGCCGAGGTGCTGTGGGGGTGCATTCCCCATGGTGTGTATCTGTGGACAGCTGATTTGCATGTGCAGTGCATCATGGGTGTGACTGGCACAATCCAACCCTGTGAAAATCCAGCACCTGCTCACAGGCTCTGATAAACCATAGGCCATCACACTTACATCTGTTAGCATAATTCATAGGTGCAAGACACCCTAAAGAGTCTGTAATATAAAGTGCCCACGCTGGTAAAAACACACGTACCCATGCACGATTGTACGCACGTACCAACGCACGTGGCTACGCCCATACCAACGCACGCAGCCACGCACGCACCAACGCACGTGGCTACGCACACTGTGAGGGTGTGTTTCTGACAACACTACTGAACGTAAAGAAAAACATGCCTCTTCCTTCCCTATGTAATGTACAGGGTGATGCCTGGGCCAGCCTTCTGCGTTAGGCACACTGGGGACTTGAACCCATGATGCCTGTAGCAGCAGTCAGTGCAGTAACCATTGTGCTACAGCTCTGTTTCAGTGATTTGTGTCTGTATGCCTTCTTACGATTAACACGTGGTAACGCGCCACGGCGCCCTGTAACGCTCATTAGTTTTTGGAACGCGCATTAGTGGTAACGATGTACTGCCCATGTCCTTATTTGGGGTTTCTGTCTCTACCGCGGCTCCTAACGTGAATTGCACTAACGCACTTTAGTAAACATACCCCTTAGTCTCACAGCCCTCACCCAGTCACTTAGGGGTATGTTTACTAAACTGCATTAGTGTGATTCACGTTAGGAGCCGCGTTAGTGGAAGAAATGCCAAAAAAGGACATGGGCGGTACATCGTTACCGATAACGCGCATTATAAGGCGCCGCGCAGCAACGATCGTTACAGGGCACGTTACTGCGCGTTAAGCTTAAGAAGGCGCGCAGACACCCAAATACAGAAACAGAGCTGTAGCACAATGGTTGCTACATAGACTGATAGTACAAGGGTCATGGGTTTGTTTACCCAGTGTGCCTAATGAATAAGGCTGGCTAAAGCGTCATGTGTAACCCTTTGAAGGCCTACTATAATATTTTAATCCACATTCTGCAGCCAGGTTAATGTTTGCATATGTCAGGAAAATTGTACCCGTCTTATTCAATATGTTCCAATAGTGACGTTCCCTCTGCCATGGTCATGTATTATATACCATTTGATAGGAATATTTAGGCAGAAGTTTGGATCTCGAAAGTCTTGGGCTTGGCCTGGAAAGGGTTAAGTATTGGGCTGTGAGGAAGTTTAGTTGTACTTTAATAGTGCTGCCAGCAAACACACCCTCACAGTGGCGTAACCTAAGGTGCCACATAAGGCACCCTAGAAGGCACTCCATAGGGCACATTATAAAGTGCGCTGTCTGCCAAGGCACCCTATAATGTCCCCTATAGGACACCATATAAGGCACCTTATAAGGCCACCCTAAGGTGACAGTACCCTGAGGGTGTTTCTGCTGACAGCACTAATATACAATAAAAATAGACAAAGCCTAAGACAGCCCTATTGATGAACCGCACTGTGGGTTTTGAATCCATGACCTCTGCCTCCACAGGCAATGGATTAACCAGTGGGCTAGAGCTGCTAACAAGCACCTGGCTGGCTACAGGAGGACTGCATGGCACCACACCCACATTCTGCTGTGGTTACCAGGATAGGGTCAACCCATCCGTACCCAGGATGCACAGCACATGTAAATTAGCAGTCTACAGATGATCACAAGATGGGGTATGCACCCCACAGCACCTCAGCCTGGTAGGGGGTGCCGACGGTGTGTGTTAGTGGCACAGAGTAGCTACAGACCATCACAGTGTGCGGGTCCTGTGCTCACCCTGAGGGAGAGGTATGGTGCCCAGCACCATTCTCACAGCACCTGGCTTTGCTGAGATAGGCTATGCTGCAGGTCCCCATCAGTGCCAATGTGTGATAGGTAGTCCTTGCAAATACCCCTAGGATATGCCTGTGTTCATCTGTATGTCACATCTAGCCCTTGTGGACTATCATGCACCCAGAAAAGTGCATAACCTGTGTGGGTGCCATGGTCACATGATGTAAGTGAATGGGGGTGTTGGGACCCACAGGGAGATTACATACCACCACCCAACGCACTCTTTGGGGCTCAGGGTGAGGGACAGGATCTCCCACCAACAGATCCACTTTCTACCCCCCTGCAATGGTGGCAGTAGAGGGGACCATCACCCCAGTCCTATTAGGGATCAAACACCCTACAGGGCAAGCAATGCAGAGCTGTACACATCCATAAAGCAATAGCAGACAGAAGGCCTGGAAACGCACAGCTGCCCCCTCCCCCCCCTTCTGACATGCCCCAGCAGCAAGTCTCCAGCTGCTGCACCCTGCAAGGTGTTCCAGCAAGACACATACTAGCGGCAGACAGTCTGCCAGCTAGTCCATAGTGCATGGTCCTGGAGGAGATGCATGTACCCAGAACAGGGATGTCAGCATACACACCAAGCAGATAAGTCAGTGATTAGGCCCCAAAAGAAAACTCATAAATATCACATGAGAGAAATGCTATATAGCACTATGGGGGAACCTAGCCATGACATGGTCACTGCACAGTCAGGGTGAGAGTGACCTCCTAGCAGGACATGCTATGGCCACCCTGTCCGTGCAGGTGGTGGCCAGGCACTACAATGTCCGAGCCATTGCCCTATGCCGTGTGCAGATACATCCAGGCCAGGCCACCCTATCCAGGCTATTCCCACAGTACCTTGCTCCTCATTATGCACATTGGCAGGCCAATACTGGCAACAGTGCTAGCAGTGTGGACTGTGGAGGGTGTTGGCAGCCACCACACACTGGATAGGCAGACACACACTCCCCACACCTATGCCAGCATTGTGCAACTATAGAGGTGTTGGGCAGCCCAGGCCACCACACCAGTCCTGGGCACAGTGCAGGCATGGCTATGGTACGCAATACTGTAGGAGTCACTCCCCAGGTTGGTAAACACTGTCAGACACAAGACCTGTAGCACACTCCACAGACATCAGAAAGGTTGCTATGATGCAGCTCACTCAGAAAATTGTACTTAACCTAGGAATTGCTATCTGCCAGTAATCATAACAACCTTTTGATAGATGGGTACCATATTCCCCGGTTTAGGGTGGCATTACTAAGGTATGCAAGTGTTAGTATTGGGAGATGCACGCAGAGCCCAAAGTCCTGCCTCTCCAGGAGGCTTTGGATAATGGGACCTGTGGGTGTGGGTGTGTCTGCCCCTGTTGGCTGCTGCTTTAAGGCAGAGGTTCCCAACTCCAGTCCTGGTGTGCCAAACACTGTTCGGGTTTTCATGCTGTCCCTCATGAATATGCATGAGATACATCTGCATACCATGGGGGTGGCGCATAGAAATGCAGCACAGGCATCTTTATCAGAGGCAGCATGGAACCGGAATGGTGTTTGGCCCTCCAGGACTGCATTTGGGAGGCTCTGCTCTAGGTAATGTGCATGTTGATGGTGTCTGTGCTCTGTAGGGTAAAATGTAGGTGTCTTGGGCATGTTTACGTCATCTGCAATAAAGGTGCTGTCTGTATTAGCACGTTGTAGTAGTGGGTAAAATATGGGGACTGGGATGGCAAGAACCACATCTGGGACTTGAACCTGTGATCCTCTGCTTCTGAATACACTGGTTTTGTGCACTGCACCACATTGTTGTCACAGAGTCAGTACATTCCTTGGTAATACCATGACATTTCATCAGACAGGGCCCGTCTGTTGCAGTACACAGCACCCACCTACACAGGGCTAGGCCACGGTCTGCTCTGGGCAGCTGCCACTGCCCCCTCCACCACCAGTATCCCTCAGCCACCATGCTGACATGCCCTTCTGCTGGTGGTGCTGGTGGTGCGCAATCTCAGGCCATCCAGTGTGCAGGTAGGCGGCTGCCTATGGTGCGGGTTCTGGGGTAGGGGTGCCTGCATAGACGTCCACGCTCCCCCCAGCCCCGCCTGCCAATGTTCCGTGCCCTTGGGGGTAGCTGTTGGGTACTATCCCCTGTGATACTGTGGGAAACACGCTCGTGTCCATGTTGGGCCTTCAGCAGTTGCTGTCTGGCTGCTCTGCTGTTTCAGCATTCGTATGGGCCACCTAGGCATCACCCTAGTCCGCACTGTGGCCCAGCTCCACCACAGCATGTGCCGCCTGCGGCCCTCTGTATCCCCTTCTCCGGCATCTGTCCAGTTGCCGTTCCGACATGCCCGCCCTGATGTTGCGGGATATGTGCATGCCATAGGAACTCTGTCCGATGGTGGGGGAAACCCTGAGCAGTGCTATTTCACTGTGGGCTCCTTCACCTTGTATGGGGACAGAGTATAGACCCTTCCACGATTTATATCTTTTCTATGGAGCTTACTCGGGGGGGGAGTGGTTGATGTTTCTCATTGATACCACTATTGGCCAGCTTGGTTATGGTTTTTTTCCAGTTTGTTGGGGTCATTTTCAGTGTTTCTGTACCCTTTTGTTCTGTGCACATGTATCACACTTATCACTTTTTTTTTGTTTTCCTGCCTGGGCTGTACATTGCTGATGCTGAAATGGTCTCTCTCCCCTGTAATGTGCATTTAACGGCAGGTTTTCATTCGCGTTGGAATTCAGCTCTTCAGATCAGTGCGTTAGTGTGAAGGGAGCCTCTCCCCCCCACTCTCCGCCCACTGACCCCTTCTCTCCGCCCTCTCTCCACCTTCTGCGGTGTTTTACCGCGCCGCGGGGCATTACAATCGTTAGCGCATCATAACGCGCGTTATGTAACGTTAACGATCGTAAGCGCAGCATAACACATGTTATGCTGCGCTTTCGATCGTTAACGTTACATAACGCATGTTATGTACGATTACCGCAGTTTAGTAAACATACCCCAATAACCAAATTCTCTCATTGAATCATTTCACTCCTCATTTTATTTAGCTGTATTTATTTATTTAGCTGTATTTATATCCGCTTTTCACCGGGTCAAAGCGGTCAATTGGGGGATACATTTAACACGAGGGGATATGAGACACATACACTAATACTTACAGGGAACATGGGCAATGGAGGGTTAAGTGGCTTGCCCAAGACCACAAGGAGTGCCTATAGGACTAGAAATCCCAGTCCCTCTGGCCTTAGATTGCTGTCCCCAGGTGGGACTTGAACCCCCAGCCCTCTGGCCTGAAGTACCTTGTCCTAACCACTAGACCACTCCTCCCTCCTCATCAACATAATATCATTTTCCCCTTATCTCTGTATATAGCTGTATATAGTTGATAATTTAAATGTATTCATTATAAACCTATATATACACTAGTAAGCTGCCATTGTCCAGATGTAAATAGTTTAATGTTAAGAATCCCAGTTAATTTATCCTGTTTGATGTAAGCACAAGGCACTTCCCACCTTGTGTAAAATTGTTGACTGTAAACTGCACTGATGTCAAATAGCGCGGTATAGAAAAGCTAGAAATAAATAAATAAATAAATAAACCCATGTAACCATCTTAGTTGTAACTCCCTGTTCTATGTAAAGCTCGTTGCTATAACTGTTATATGTAAACTGCTTTGAATTGACGAGAAAGCGGTATACTGTATAAAACCTGTTAAATAAATAAATAAACTTACTATTGCTAATGGCTCCTATGGGAAGACAGCACAGAACAAAAGACAAGAATGTGCATAAAACTACACAAAAAGCAACTGCTGAGTATTATTCGGATATCGTGGCTTTTAGTACAATAGGCACCAGATCGTTTTCATTCGTTATTTGGTCTAATGGTCCTGCCTACATATTCTTTTACTTCTTGAGACAAATTGAAGAGAGTATTTACCTGTCGAGAAAGGTAACCGGATAACCACTTTATTTATCAGCACTGCTCCTGAGGAATGAATCTCCAGCATCTGTGGAAGGAATGTGAAGCCTCAGAGTCAGCTGTTTTCACTTGTACTGAGTAAGGCGATGTTTCCTGCAGCTGAGCTTCAGTCTGCCATAACTTTCATCACCAGATCAGCATAAACTGCCAAACAGGGAAAACACACAGGAAGTGTTGCATTTCTGTGGTTCATCAGGAGTTGTCTAAGGCGTTGAGCTGTCTATTATGGATATACACAGGCAAAGATTTTCTGTTTAATTTCAGAATTTTTGGAATTTCTCCAAATTGTAGGAGGATATTTTTTCATTCATTTCACACATTTGTTTTAATATTTTCTATGGAGCATTTATCCACATACAGTTCAATAAGAACTTAAGAAATATTATCCCAATTATAATATATATAAAAAGAATAAGGTTATGCACGAAAATAAGAAATGGGGAAATGAGCCCACATGATAGGGAGCAATCAAAAATCAAAGGAACAAAACCCAAAGGAATATAGCAGAGTAAATTGCTCTAAAATAACTTCAAATACATTGTTACTCCAAAATACCATCAAACCTATGCTAGCAACCTCCATTCTCAACATCAACTAAAGGAATGATGGCCTCCTTAGAAATTAATGAGTAGAATGGAGCAGGTAAACGTAGATCGATTGTTTGCACCATTCAAAAGCAGAAAGACTAGGGGACATGCAATGAAGCTACAATTTAACCCATTTAAAACTAATAAGAGAAAATATTTGTTCACTCGATACATAATCAATTCCATCACACATCCGTAATACAAACCAATGCACCAGCGCCAGAGCCTTCTCCTACGTGGCCCCAACATTATGGAATTCCCTTCCTAACGACCTAAGAGCTACAAAGGACCTCCTGAAATTCCAAAAGGATTTAAAAACACACCTTTTCACTGAATATTTTGGTGACCCAAACAACCACACTATTTCACAAGGAACACAAGAACGAGCAAATAACACCATCTGTTAACCCGGACTCTTAAAATTATGGAGTACCCTTAGGGTAAATAACCTAAGCAACCATATTGTACAAAGATATCTGTATATAGTTATGGAATGTTTTATGTATATAGTTACATTGTTCATTGTAAAACTTGCTATTATGTTCTATGTAAACCACCCCTGATCTCAGGAAGGGGCGGTATATACAACTTTGCTAAATAAATAAATAAAAGGGTGATGCGGGGCCATGTGCCGAGACTAATTGCAGGGTCTCATTTTCATGAATATTTGCATATCCACTGGGCCTCATTTGTTTAAATCAAATTTATTTTCACAAGGCTCTTTTTTGTCCTAACAATGACTTAGGGGCATGTTTACTAAACATTAATGTGTGCGAAGTGCCACTGTACCATAGACATAAATGAGTGTTGCTGCACTTAGTACACATTCAAATTTGTGAAAGCAGATTAACCTTTAGTAAACATGCCTCTTAATGAGTGTCTGAAAACCATTTGCATGTACAGTGAGGATAAAGAAAGGCTACCATACTTCTGCATTACTATCCTCCAGTGACAACTGCCAGGTGCATTACTACAAAACCCTGCTCATTTAGAACCCATAGCAAACCTGCCATATTATAACAACACCACCAGGATTCACATAGCACCTAACCCTATTTATCAAAAGGTAGCACTACAAATATATGAAACTAATACATCTTACTGGAAAAAGAGAATAAGTGGGTCTACTACACAGAAACTAGAGGAACAGAATAGCACAGTTCTGTCATGCACGCAAACCAGACAAGCCGTCAAAAAATACAGAACAAGGGATCGCAATTTAAAAATATGAAGAGAGTAATTGAACTGGGAACCCCAAAAATCAAACTTTGAATGCACCACAACACTGGAAAAATTAAATTATGAAATTAATTTCCTAATACTGAATTAATTTCCTTAAACTGAACAAAGTGCAAAGACATCAGAGCACATTTCCCAGAGCTGATATAGTCCAGTTAATAAATTCAAAATAAAATACTTTTTTTTCTACCCTTTGTTGTTTGGACTATTACCTGCGAAAACTAGGAGCTGTTGGCTGACTGGACAGATGTAAAGGAAAGACCATCACTCACCATTTCTCTTCCTTCAGTGGAAAGTGTAATACTTTTCAAGCAGGTCTGTGTATCCAGTAACCCACACTGACGGATCTCTCCCAGAATTATGAATGGGTCCTTATTCCTCAGCTGAGTGTAGAAAAAGATTCATATTTGATAAAGAAACACTAGAATTTATTGACTAATGACGCATGAATATACAATCAATATATACTGAATATCTGCAGCTTTAAATAGTCGTAACAAAGTCAGGAAAGAGTCATGACATTCAACTGTCCTTTGGTATAGCTATCCCTATTTATTTATTTATTTAAAAGGATTTATATACCACTTTATCCCTAAGAACTATTTCCTCAGACTGCACCTGAGTCTATTCCCCTACTACCAGAGCTTCCTTTCAATTGCAAGGAGGGCCACCTCTTGTGCATTTATACCATGGAGATATTTAAGAGGGTAATTTTATAAATTCTTGGGCAGTTGATGCAAATACTCACGTGTGTATTTGGAGTCAATTTTATACAGTGAAGTATGCATGTAATTTACCTTTAACGATAGAAGTGTAAAGACGCAGCTCGATCTAGTCATGGAAGTAAATGCCCAAGCCTAGACTGTTCAGAAATGTGAGTGAATTTAGATTCTGCCCATGCTTCACCCTGTGCACATCCAAACTGAAAGTACATGTGATAGTAGCTCTGCATACACTTACGGAAGAGCAACCACTTAAAGCGCATGCAGAAGTGCCCATTCACGCACTTAAGTCCTTTAAAATGGAGACTTATGTGCATAATTAGCATGAAACGTTCCATGCATCCCTGGTTACGTGCAGGGATGAGCCATCTGTGTGCCGAAAAGGGGTGTCACATGCTAAATACAATTCTATAATGTGTAGCAGGAGACAGTGGCCAAAAATACATGCCTGGATAAAGGGCATAGGTAAGGCAGAGAATGGGAGTGCAGATAACATAAGCATCAAGCGGACATGCAACAGCAAAAACGCGTTTTCAGATTTATGTCTGGAATATATAATACACCAAACAATTGATCTCACACTAGAAATCCCATAATCAATATATGATCAATATATAATATATAGATTTCCAAATCTTTTTACGTCACTTAGTTACAAACACTCTTTCTAAAACAACTCTATATATCTTAAAGAGACCATTAGAGACGGCTAGAATTCAGTGTAAAATACACTTGAAACTTTAGCTATAGGTCTCCACACCCTGTGCTCTTTCTTTTTATAATATATTATTTTTTTATTACAACCTTAAACCAATTTCTAAAAAGTTGTTCTCATTTAAAATGCCATCAAAAAAGATTTGCGAAAAGCCTTGCTTCAGGGGATCTTCCAAAAAATAAAAGGAGCATGTTAAAAGAACAACAGTGGATCTATTGTTTAAATTCAGTGACGCCCACTAGGCTGAATCAGGAAATTGAATGGGCATGTACCGGTATATTGTGAGATGTCTGTCACTGATCTGGTTTTATCTGATTGGTTCTGCCAAGGTATTTATAGTGTATGTCACTTCCTGAAGCGTTTTTTTGAAACAGCTTGGAATTGCTGTTGGATGCTACATGCTCAATTTATTTTTTGGAATTGCTTGAAACATGATCATGTTAGGTGTTTTGAGAAGAGATAAATAGTATCGATTTTCACAAATCTTTTTTTATGTCAATTTTAATGAGAAAAAGAAATTGGTTAAAGTAATAAAAAAAATAATATGACATAAAAAGATTTGGAAATCTCCTATATATTTGATTATTGTGAAATATAGTAACCAGTCTAGGAGAAAGGCATCTCTCATGCGCTGGAGTGTATTGGCTGGCATTTACTGCTGCTGTTTGGTGTTTCATTGAGTGGTTAGTCCTATATCCCACCACACCCAGTCCTGAGGTATCTCCCTTTCTCCAAACTCTTACTGGCCTTTCCCCTCCCTAACCCTGTTATAAAGATATCTTCTCCCAGCACCCCTAAGCCCCCTTCTCCTCAACCTACCACCTCCTCTGCCCCATGCCCTTCCTCCTGTTACCCCACCCCTCTTCCATCCTGTGTATGACTAGGTGTGTGTACCATTGTGTGTCATGGTGTGTATGTGCAAGTGTTGATGCCATTGTGTGTGTGTCTGTGTCCATGTGAGTGGATATTTGTTCCAGTGTTAGGTTTGTGTGGGCATGGTGCAAAGGCCAGAACTGGTGGCTGTGTGGGAGTGTCCCTCGGTTGTGATGGTGTCTATGTGTGCGTGTTTCTCTTTATCACTGTGCTTGTGTGTCGCAGATTGTAATCTCTGATGAGCAGGGACTGTGTCTTACATTTATATGTATAGCACTGTGTACACCTTGTAGCATTATACAAATGATTATTATTAGTATAGTAGTAGCATTGTTAAGACCTGTTGGTGGTGCTGGTGGTGGTAAGTGTTGATGCTGATGGCGGGTGTTGGTGCTTGTTGTGGTGGTTGAGTTGGAAAGACACCAGGCAACCATGAGTATGGCTCAGTGGTGGCTCCTGTGTGCCCTGATGGGAAGAAGAGAGCGGCAACAGAGGAGGAGGAAGTATTCACTGCAGATGGTGTACAGGCCCAGAACACAGTTCCTGGACCTCACAGAAGAGGAATGCATGCTGAGATTCAGATCTAACAAAATAACCATAGTGCATCTGTGCAGCCAGCTGGAGACAGACCTGAAGCCTACAACATGGAGAGGCAGAGCCTGCCAGTATACCTGAAGGTGGCAATAGCCCTGGCCTTCCTTACCACAAAAATGTTTCAAACACCAGGCATTCGCTAGGCAGCCTTGAGGCCTTTCTAAGGAGAGACACATAGTATTCCCTGAGACTGAGCAGCAGCAACATCAAACAATGACCGAATATTTTGAATTGGCACACTTCCCCTCTTTGCTTGGAACAACAGACTGCATACACATTGCTATCAGGTCATCTGGGGAAGGGATGCAACATACTGTAAATGGAAGGTCATCCACTCTTTAAACATGCAGGTGGTGTTCACAGGGCCAGCTGAAACATTAGGCAAACTAGATAGGCACCTATGTTGTTAGCTTCTGGAGGGCATTCATAGCTAGACAGCCATGGGGTGTAAGGCTTGAGGTTTGCCTAGGGTGCCAACACCTTTAACCAACTCTGGGGCTGGTCCTGGGTCTGCAACGCCACATACCTCATAACACATGTGTGCCCACTACCCTGGCTCATGTCATGATGCTTACATTCTGTCACAGTCTAGCATACACAACTGCTTCCAAGAGTGGCCAGATTGCTGGTGGATGACTGCTAGATGAGCACTCACACACACAAAGCACATACAGACACACAAAATACCCACAGACATGTGTATTCAAGGCACATACACATACAATACTCCCTCCCCACCCACACACACAGCACCCACACACAGAAGGCACACATAAAATCCACTGAAATAAGGAGTTGACAGGACCCATCTATACAAGCATATGCAAACTGGTAACAAATGTAGCAGGTGCCCACTCATAAACACTGTGCTCCAAACCCTACAGGTGACAGAGCTTATCCCTTTAAAAGCTGGCTAATGACCTCCATAGCCTGCCCCAAAGGACAAGCTGAGCAGAACTACAACAGGGACATCATAGAGCAGATATTTGGAATCCCAAAGAGCAAATTCAGGTGCCTGGACAGGTCAGGTGAGGAATTCCTCTCTACACCATATCTAAATGCTGTGAAATATGCTGGCTGCATGCTGTACAACCTGGCTCTCACTCGCAGGATGCCTGAACCTGAGGACCCAGCACCAATACACATAGGCAGTGACGAGAAGGGTGATGCCAAACAATGTGTTGTCACAAAATGTAATGGCCACAACTTCTTGAACGAACACGCTCTATAACAAAATGAAAACTCGTTCACTGTCAACAAAAATTGGATTAGAGATGATTTCAATAAACTGAGGTCTCAGTTAAACAAGAGCACTGTGTAGACAAGATAGAACAGGGGAAGGCAGGAAAAACTCTTGATCAGGTTCTGATTAGACAAGAACAAAGGTTGATTTATATTTTAAATACTTTGGAGCCAAAGGGATTGAATAGCGTTATAGAATGGTCGGCCTGTGTTTAGCTTCTAGTCTGGTTCAAGCCTGTTGGGGGGTGAGCAGAGAACGGTCCTGAGGGATGATTTAGTAACATGATTTGACTCCGCGGGTGATAATAGGTTGAGTTTATAATGACATTGCTGAAAATTCACGTTTATAGTTTGATGTAGTTGGTAGGTTCATTGGAAAGTGGGTTGTTAGTGATGTGCTTTTTTAGGTGATGAACGGATTAGCTTAAGTGGTTCTGGCTTGAGGGCTTCAATATATGATCAGCATGTTATTGATTCGTTTCAAGTTAGGAGATGGTGTGACGAAAGGTAGTCTAAGGATGGTGTTCGTTGGCTAGGAGGGCCTTTAAAAATGGAGCCCTGAGTGCTACCGGGCATGCACGGCGTTTTCTCATAGAGACGGTTGGTGCTTCCATGTAATCGGGAGCGGAATGAAACCACAGAGAGTTAAGACGCGGGCAGCAGATATGGTAAGATTTCATAGAAGGGTTTTTAGGTAACGTTTTAAGAAGTGGGGTATAAGGTTAAGAAGGTGGGATTGGAGGTCACTAATTAGTGTTATTTTGTTTGTTTATAGATTTAATAAGATCCCCTGAGGAAACTTCGTTTGTGAAATGTCTCAGTGGTACCGGGGATTGACATTGGGATCAAAAGAGAGATACAGAACATTTCTAATCTGGGAAGTTGATATTGCATGTTTTTTCATGCTAGTTATTGTGTTTTATTAAGAGATTATTTATTGAAGAGTGCTCCCAAGATTGGAGTTCTGTTTGTTACGTTAAGAGGTCACTGATGTGAAAACGCACTTTGCTGTACTAAGACGTGAGTCTTGATGGCAATGCTCTTGTTTAACTGAGACCTCAGTTTATTGAAATCATCTCTAATCCAATTTTTGTTGACAGTGAACGAGTTTTCATTTTGTTATATAAACAATGTGTTGTGGCTGCAAGGAATGAACTGATGCACACACATTTCCTGGTGGTAAGTGAATGTGTTTATTTTGCTGTGATAAATTATCAGTATCCATGTGCTGAAATATGTGCAGTCAAAACCATGGTTGGCACTAATGCTGGTGCAAGATAATGGGTGGCCCAGGCCATCTTCCCCCTTGTGCTTTTCTCACACCAAGAAAATGACAACTGATCTCATTGTTTATTGCGCCCCAACGCGTTTCGGCCACCGGCCTTCTTCAGGGGGTCTTAGAGAACACACCTCAAAAATAGTAAACATAAACATAAAAGTTAAAATCATAATATATAAAAAAGGTATTGTATTACATCAATAAATAAATAAATAGAATATTGATGAAATAATAAATAAAACCATAACTTACACATAGAGCATCTAAAGGACAAACTATTAATCCATAATAGTTAATTAAAAACAAAATAGATAAAAATATATATTATAAAATACATATACACTGGAAAATAATGAATACCTTTTAAAAAAAGGGAGGGAAAAAAGAGAGAGACGAGGAGAAGCAAACAATAAATAAATACCTTAGTAGGATCAAATTGAATGTTATCCCGGAATGAACCTACGGGATACTGACGGCTGACAATGAACAAATAAATTATTAAATAAGTAAATAAATACTCACAAAGCAAATAAATACAATTCTAAAACATCAATAATACATATTGACAAATGTATAACCAGTTAGTAATAAATAATTAATTACATAAATAAATATACATATACATAAAAAAGTGTAAAAAACACATGTACTGTATAAAAAACATTTATAAAAATAACAATTATGAAAGTAAAACTGTATACATGTGTAATAAAAACTTTTCATATATGAACAAAACAAGGTACTTCAGGGAACACAAAAAAAGCAAGTAAAGAAGAAATCATCATAGAGCCCATATAAAAACGCATATAAAAATAATATGAAAACACATGTAAAACATGTGAGAATTGTATAAAGAATATATAAAAGACCTATTCTAAAAACAAATTGTAAAAAGGTGGAGACACTCTTAAATGTGCTTAAAAAGTACATCAAAAAATTGTAATCTTAAAAATGCAGCTTATATAATGTGTTTGTTGTATTGCCAACAAATAGCTAAAAATAACAGCCAGAAAACACAAAGTAGTAGAGAAAGGTGGATGATTAACCGGAATAATTCATGATAGATTTGAAGGTCACATCAAAGAAGTTATCTATTGTGACTTCCATATCATACTTATTGTACTGACAACTTATAACTAAAAATATGAACCGATAATGCTAAATGGAATAATAACGAGTAGAACAATAAAAAAACAAAGTATTGAGTTAGACAAAAGATGAATATTTAAGAAATTTAAAAAAACAAAACGGAAAATGAAATGTGGTGGCGAGCAGTACTCAACTATTTAAAAGGGAACAACAAACACCAGATCTATCACAAACTTATAAACCCTCACGGGATCTTCTAATTGTGTTGTTTTGTATAAAACTTGCCAAGAACCTACGTTCTACTCCACTGCATTGTTGAGTGACGCGATGGGCTGTGCTGAGAACACCCAAAAAGAAACGTTTTCCCGCTTGTGCAGGTTTAAAGGGCATTGACTTAAACCGGCAAATAATCGCATAATTAAAAATACTCTGTTGGCACAATAACGGTAGATCGAACCGATGGCCATATTCAAGACATATGGGCCTACAGTCAGAGTATATGATTAGATTGCGTTATATTCAAAAATATAAAAAGAACTAACCAAGAGACAGTCGCTTGTGCTATTGCACTGTTGGCTAATGGGGTCGGGCATATTGAAAGCGAACGCTCAAATACTGACATGTTCCCGTCAGTGCAAAGTGAAGGGGACTGAATAAGAACAACAAATAAATATTGAATACATGTGTATTAAATGTAAAAAGGAGAAACTTGCCGAGAACCAGCGTTCTGCTCTACAGCAGTAGGTTGTGCTGAAAACGGACGCCCAAAGGATGACGTTTGTACAGGTTAAAGGGCAAACATTTGAACCGGCAAAAGATCATACAAATAAATACTGAATAAAAATGAACGCTGGCTCTTGGTAAGCTCCTTTTATACTTTCTTTGAAGATAATACAATTTAATGACATACTCTGATTTTGAGTCCATATGTTTTAACGATGGTTATGTGCTTGCTTTACAGCTATTTTGCCAACAGAGCATTTTTATTCAGTATTTATTTTACATTTAATACACATGTATTCAATATTTATATGTTGTTCTTATTCAGTCCCCTTCACTTTGCACTGACGGGAACATGTCAGTATTTGAGCGTTCGCTTTCAATATGCCCGACCCCATTAGCCAACAGTGCAATAGCACAAGCGACTGTCTCTTGGTTAGTTCTTTTTATATTTTTGAATATAACGCAATCTAATCATATACTCTGACTGTAGGCCCATATGTCTTGAATATTTATTTTATTTTATTTATTTAGTATACATTTGTATACCGCTACTTCCAGCGATCAGCAGCGGTTTGATTACAGATTGGAAATTGTCAAATCATGACAGGAAATTTTTGAGGTATAAACACATTGATTAGACAGGAAAGCACAGCACACAGAGAACTATTTTACAGGGAACATGGGCTATGGAGGGTTAAGTGGCTTGCCCAAGACCACAAGGAGCACCTGTGGGACTAGAAACCCCAGTCCTTCCGGCCCAAGGTTGCTGTCCTCTAGTGGGATTTGAACCCCCGACCTTCCGGCCCAAAGTACCTTGCCCCAACCACTAGGCCACTCCTCCATCGGTTCGATCTACCGTTATTGTGCCAACAGAGTATTTTTAATTATGCGATTATTTGCCGGTTTAAGTCAATGCCCTTTAAACCTGCACAAGCGGGAAAACGTTTCTTTTTGGGTGTTCTCAGCACAGCCCATCGCGTCACTCAACAATGCAGTGGAGTAGAACGTAGGTTCTTGGCAAGTTTTATACAAAACAACACAATTAGAAGTTCCCGTGAGGGGTTTATAAGTTTGTGATAGATCTGGTGTTTGTTGTTCCCTTTTAAATAGTTGAGTACTGCTCGTCACCACATTTCATTTTCCGTTTTGTTTTTTTAAATTTCTTAAATATTCATCTTTTGTCTAACTCAATACTTTGTTTTTTTATTGTTCTACTCGTTATTATTCCATTTAGCATTATCGGTTCATATTTTAGTTATAAGTTGTCAGTACAATAAGTATGATATGGAAGTCACAATAGATAACTTCTTTGATGTGACCTTCAAATCTATCATGAATTATTCCGGTTAATCATCCACCTTTCTCTACTACTTTGTGTTTTCTGGCTGTTATTTTTAGCTATTTGTTGGCAATACAACAAACACATTATATAAGCTGCATTTTTAAGATTACAATTTTTTGATGTACTTTTTAAGCACATTTAAGAGTGTCTCCACCTTTTTACAATTTGTTTTTAGAATAGGTCTTTTATATATTCTTTATACAATTCTCACATGTTTTACATGTGTTTTTCATATTATTTTTATATGCGTTTTTATATGGGTTCTATGATGATTTCTTCTTTACTTGCTTTTTTTGTGTTCCCTGAAGTACCTTGTTTTGTTCATATATGAAAAGTTTTTATTACACATGTATACAGTTTTACTTTCATAATTGTTATTTTTATAAATGTTTTTTATACAGTACATGTGTTTTTACACTTTTTTATGTATATGTATATTTATTTATGTAATTAATTATTTATTACTATCTGGTTATACATTTGTCAATATGTATTATTGATGTTTTAGAATTGTATTTATATGCTTTGTGAGTATTTATTTACTTATTATATAATTTATTTGTTCATTGTCAGCCGTCAGTATCCCGTAGGTTCATTCCGGGATAACATTCAATTTGATCCTACTAAGGTATTTATTTATTGTTTGCTTCTCCTCGTCTCTCTCTTTTTTCCCCCCCTTTTTTTAAAAGGTATTCATTATTTTCCAGTGTATATGTATTTTATAATATATATTTTTATCTATTTTGTTTTTAATTAACTATTATGGATTAATAGTTTGTCCTTTAGATGCTCTATGTGTAAGTTATGGTTTTATTTATTATTTCATCAATATTCTATTTATTTATTTATTGATGTAATACAATACCTTTTTTATATATTATGATTTTAACTTTTATGTTTATGTTTACTATTTTTGAGGTGTGTTCTCTAAGACCCCCTGAAGAAGGCCGGTGGCCGAAACGCGTTGGGGCGCAATAAACAAGGTTTATTATACCAGTCCAGGCTCCGCTTTTTTGTTTTCTTCTATATTGTGCGGATCCTTAGCTCCTTTTTTGGTACAACTGATCTCATTGGCAATAATCATTGGAACCCCACCCATACAATCACCTATCTGAAAAAATACAATAGTGGATAGCATCCATTTAAATTGTACCTATTGGGTTTTATGTATGTATGTGCATGGGCTGCGTACAGGAATAAAAATTAGCTGATGGTTCTACGAGCCTATGTGGCTATCAGAATCTACTCTCTTATCAGGACTGCTGTTGGCCACTGATGACTTAGGCAAATGCCTTATCACACTAAATGCTTAGTCAGGCCCTGTCTACTGTACACCAAATGCATTCCCTTTCCATGGCCCCATTTGGGTAATGGACAAGGGGGTTTCATGTGGTCACTCCACCATGGCGCAGGTCCAGCTGCAGAGGCTTCTTCAGAGAGCTCCTGACTACCCTGGGCTACCACATAGCTATGAATGGCCTCTGCATGGAAGTTGGAGAAAACCAGGCATGTGTGGCTGCTGCCTGGATAGCTGCAGAGCTGGAGTGAGGTGCACTAAATTTGGATGGGGAGTGTTGGGATAGTGAGCTGATGGTCGAGGGGGTACCAGGTGGAAGGAGGTGCTCCCCAATCAGCCCCAGGAAGGAGTCCAAAGTGTTTTTCAGGGATCTTAGTTCTAAGGGGGTGATTCAATATAGGACACACAGGATGGTACACACATATGGCCTTCAGTCATGCATATAATTTTTAAGGCATGTATTTAATAAAATTATGTGCCAATTTGAGGACCATGGGCAGAGGCATGTACTTTCTGCCAATTGCAGGTGCCCATTTCACTACATGTCCTTACATGGTTCTGTTGTGATGTAGCAGGTCCAAGTACAGATGTGGGCTACTCAAGGGAGGAAACTACTGTGCTGCTTGCAGGCCTCAGTGCACACCTGTGCATGGAGCATGTCACCTGCCACAACAACCTGAGACATGTGGAGCCCAATTCAGAGAGAGGGCCATCTGGGCCATCTGGACATCCCCGATGAAGATGGGGCTGTGTGGATTTGTTCCCACGGTAGCCAGAATCGGGCCTGAGAACATCCTGGCATGCCCCTTCTATCTGTGTGGATGTCCTCCTCGCAGGTGTTCCCAACATCTGTGGCTCTGGTACCCCTATTTCCCCATTGCCTGACCCATGGCTGGCCTGCCATGGCCTGGATCAGGTGGCGGGGACCCCCTGCACCCAGCCTCAGCCCTGGGGTGGGATCCTTGGGCCTGATTGGGCCAAAAGTGCTACTTATAACACCTTTGAGGTGGTATAAACAGCATGTCCCCTGGTCCAGCAGCACATACTGGGCTGTGACCTGAATCTGCCCTGTACATGCTACCGGGCTGGCCCACCCATTCTCCACCCTGTTACCACCCCCACCCTGTCCCCTTCCGCCCCCCACCAGCTTTTGTTGTCCTGATGCACAGGACATACAGGGAGAGCCGGAGGGGAATTGGCCCCAGACGTCTTGTGGGACTGCACGTCCTGCCGGGAATGACCTCCTTAGGGAATGACCCACCCATATAGAGAATGAGCATGAGGAAGATTACCATTCTCTTTTCCCTGATGTCTCAGAATCAAGCCCTGTGTGCCTCCTGCACCCAGGTTAGATACTAGTCCCTGAAAACCGTGATGAATATGCTTCCTGACTAGGTGAGTGGATCAAGCCTAGCATATGGGGGTTGCAGCTATGACCTGGATAGTATGCTTCAGTTTAGGTTTACCTGGGATTCCACCACAGGGATGATGGTAATGGGTGTGCAGCAGCTATGCTACCTGTGTCAGTATGGTCCCTAATATCTGTGAGTGCCCTATATGGTTGCATAGATGTCCCAATGACTTGCCATATGATGTGACTAACAGCATACCTGACCATACACATAGAGGTCAGAGTAACATAGTAACATAGTAAATGACGGCAGATAAAGACCAGTATGGTCCATCTAGTCTGCCCAGTAAGATGGCAAGAGTAGGTTCACCTGCTGCTCTGTGCATGTCTTTGTTTAGGGGTGAACCATCTAGGACACCCCTATTTGTTGAGAAACTAAATAGTTCAGTTTATTTTGATTTTATCCTGTTGCTGTAAAGGGGTCCACTGTGTCTGTCCCATGCCATTTTGAATTCTGTCACTGTGTTTGCCCCCACCACTACCATCGGGAGGGCATTCCAAGTGTCCACCACCCTTTCAGTGAAAAAGTATTTCCTGACATTGCCTTTCAATTTACCACCTTGCAGCTTCTTGTTATGCCCTCTCGTTTTACAGCTTCCCCATCTTTGGAAGAGGTTTGTTTGTTCATTATTTCTCTTTAAGTATTTAAAGGTCTGAATTATATCTCCCCATCCCTCCTCTCCTCCAAAGTGTACATATTTAGGTCTTCAAGTCTCTTCTCATAAGGCTTCTGACGCTGGCTCCAAATCATTTTGGTCACCTTCCTCTGAACAGTTTCCAGTCTTTTTACATCCTTTGCAAGATATGGTCTCCAAAACTGAACACAGTATTCCAAGTGAGGCCTCACCAGTGACTTATACTGTGGCATTAGTATCTCTTTCTTTCTATTGGTAACTCCTCTTTGTATGCAGCCCAACATCCTCCTGGCTTTTGCCACCGCCTTGTCACACTGTTTTGCCACCTTGAGATCTTCAGAAATAATCACACAAGGTCCTTCTCCTGATCCGTGCACACCAACCTCTCGCCCCCTATCAAGTACATTTCCCTTGGATTTCTGCTATCCAAGTGCATAACACTGCACTTCTTCGCATTAAATCTTAATTGCCAAGCATTAGACCATTCTTCCAGCTTTTGTAGCTCTTTCCTCATGTTAACTACTCACTCAGGGGAGTCCACTCTGTTGCAAATTTTCGTGTCATCTGCAAAAAGACAGACTTTTCCATTCAGTCCTTCAGCAATATCATTCACAAATACATTGAACAGTGCCAGGCCCAGGACCGATCCCTGGGGCACTCCACTAATCACCTTCCTTTCATCTGAGTGAGCTCCATTTATCATCACCTTCTGTCGTCTGTCAGTCAACCAATTTCTGATCCAGTTTACCATCTTGGGATCCATCCCCAAAGGCTTTGCTGAAATCCAGGTAGATGACATCCATCGCATGCCCCTGATCTAGTTCTCTGATCACCCAGTTAAAGAACTCAATCAGATTTGTTTGGCAAGATCGCCCTTCAGTAAAACCATGTTGTCTCGGATCTTGCGACCTGTTGGTTTTGAGAAAGTCCACTATTCGCTCTTTCAGGAGCACCTGCATTACTTTTCCCACCACCGAGGTAAGGCTTACGGGCCTGTAGTTTGTCACTTCTTCCCTGTCACCACTTTCCATAGGTGCTCATCCAGACATCCAGAAATCTGGAGGGCAGAGAGATGCACCCGATTATGCTCCCATAGGGTTAGAATTGTGGCATAAGGCCTGGACAGCCAGGATGTCCAGGCACTTCTCCGGCTAGCCCAACTAGGCTCCAGCATGGAGCCATAGTGTCATGGCACTGTAGCTCCAGGCAGGAGCAGCGATCCCCAGCAGATCACAAAAATTAGATTTCCTCGCAGCCCAACCCCCGATCAGGACTGCTGTGGCCAGGGTCCGGCTGCGGGTAACCCCCTGCATCCCCTTACCTCGTTTTGCAGCCCTGGCTGCTACATGTCCTACTGTCCAGGAGGACTTATTCCACCTCTGAGGTAGAATATGTCCCCTGTGAAAATGGCCGATCCTAGATGTATAGGACTGACCTCAGAATCGGCCCTGTACATCTGAGGTCAGGTTCCAGTCCATTGCCCACCCTCGCTCCACATCCAGTCTGCCCCTCCCATCCATGAACAGAGCTTCCCGCACATCTTGCCTATATGTGTAGAGAGCTCTATCGGCTGTAGTGGCACCACGGCGTTTAGCAGGGATGGATGTCCGAATCGGATGTCCATCCCCATTAAACACAAACTGGAATCTACCCCATAGCATATAGGGGTCACAGCCATAACCTGGATAGTATGCTTCAGTTTAGGCTTACCTGGGATCCCACCAAAGTGATGGTGGTAAAAGTCCTGCCAATGCTTAGTCAAAGGAGCATTTTCATTTCCTAAATGGATAGAAGAACAATGCTCAATATTGCGAGTCTTAATCCAACAAGCCATTTATCCAATAAAATGTTTCTCACAAGGGCAAGTGATAACATAAACTATCCCCTCGGTGTTACAATCTGTATGTGTCATTAAGTAATGATGAATACCCAACTGTGGATGATTGAACACCTGCAATTACAATACATTGAACCAAGTAACACATTTCCCACAACAAAAATGGCCAATAAGTAGTCTTCCTGAAAATGTTGGGGTACAGTACTGTAACTGCACTAATTAATCTCTCAAGTTTTTCTGCCACTGAAAAGCAAACTGTGGAGTAGAAAAAAACTTGGTGCACTTATAACACATGCCAATGATGCATAACAATCCACTTGATCGCAGGGGTCACTAATGAATAAGGGAATACACAAACCAGAGACGACTCTTTGGCTGGTTGAGGTGATTGTAAAAGCAGTCGCCGATCATTACATAGGGCCTGTATATAGGCTCCCTGCACCACCAAGATGGGATAACCTTTAGCAATGAAGTGAGATCACATTCCCATCATTTATATTTTAAATTGACTCAGAGAAGTGCAAATCTGATGCAATCGGAGAAACTGACCTATGGGAATATTTTCCCATAGTTGGCAAGGATGGAAACCAGAAAAATGCAGTAAGCTATTGCAAGATGTCTCTAAAAAAAATTGAAGGCTCTGACCAAGGAGATATCTTCATAATGAAAAGATCTAAAAAAAGAAAGTTGCTCACACGAAGTCTGCACTGAAAATTGAAGATTGACCTCTTGTTAATTCATCCACTGGAAGAATCCTATAATCTCTTTTCAATAGAGGTTCAAATGAAAAAGCATCATCAGTATGGCATGGCAAGAGATTTCATGCAGCCAATAGACCAAGGAATAAACATAGAACATGACGGCAGAAAAAGACCACATGCCTATCTAGTCTGCCCTTCCATATCAACCCTTTTTTCCTTTAGAGATCCTCTGTGTTTGTACCATGCTTTTTTAAATTCTCTGCTACCTTCACTGGGAGACTATTCCACGCATCTACCACCATTTCTGTAAAGAAATATTTCAGCATATTACTCCTGAGTCTATCCTTTTCATCCTCATCCTATGAAAGAGTCTCTCCTCCTGTGCATTTATGCCATGGTGGTATTTAAACATCTCAATCATATCTCTATCCCGTCTTTCCTCTGAAGTATACATATTAAGATCCTTAAGTCTGTTCTCATATGCTTTATAATGAAGACTAATAATCATTTTAGTAGGCATCCTCTGTACCGACTCCAACCTGTTTATATCCTTTTGAAGGTGTGGTCATGTACATACTCCAAATGAGGTCGCACAAAAGACTTAGACAGAGGCACTATCACATCCTTTTTTCTGCTGACAATTCCTCTCCCTATGCACCCAACCATCCTTCCAACTTTTACCGTTGGCTCTTCTAACTGTTTAGCTACTTTAAGATCATCAGACACAATCATGCCTAGATCCCACTTTTCTTTTGTGGAAAGAAGTACTTCACCTCCTATACTATATCACTCCCTTGGATTGCTGCAACCCAAATGCATGACCCTGCATTTTTTAACATTAAATCTCAGTTGTCAAATTCTAGACCATTCTTCAAGCTTAGTGAGATCCCTCCTCATGTTTCCTGGGTGTCTACTCTATTGCAGATGTTGGTATCAGCTGCAAAGATGCAAACCTTACCCGACAGCTCTTCTGCTATATCACTAACAAAGATGTTAAAAAGAATCGGACCAAGGACAGATCCTTGGGGCACACTACTGGTAACCTCCTTCTCCTCAGAGTGAGCTCCATATGTACCCTTTGTCACCTTCCACTCAACCAATTTCTAACCCAGGCAGTAATTTTAGGGTCCATCCCTATGGTGTTCAGTTTGTTTATAAGTCACCTGTGCAGAAAAGTGTCAAAGGCTTTACTGAAATCTAAATACAGCACATCTAGGGCTCTCCCTCAGTTCAACTCCCTGGTCACACATTCAAAGAAATCAATCAGATTTGTCTGACAAGACCTGTCTCTGGTGAATGCATGCTGCCTTGGATCTGGTAATCCATTGGAATCCAGAAACATCACTATTTTCTCTTTCAATTGTGCTTCCAATAATTTACTGACCATTGAGGTTAACTTAACCGGACTGTAGTTTTCAACCACATTCTTACTTCTGCTTTTGTGTAAAGGGACCACATGTGCCTCTCTCCAGTCCTCTGGCAACTCTCCTGACGCCAATGAGGCATTGAAAAAGTCAGTCAATGGAGCTGCAAGAGAATCCTTAAGTTCCCTCAGTATTCTATGGTGTATCCCATCTGGTCCTATTGCTTTGTCTACTTTAAGTTTAGATAGTTCCTCACAAACAGTCTTCTGAAAATTGTTCAAGATGCCCTCGCTTCTGTTCCTGTTTGTGGGTGTTTTCTGAGGTCTTGCTCTTGGTTCTTCATATGTGAACACAGAAGAGAAATATTTGCTAAACAACTCCGCTTTATCCTCATCAGCTTTTACATATTCCTCCCTTCACCCTTGAGTCTGACAATACCACTTTTGCCCTACTTCTTCTCACTCACATATTTGAAAAATGTCTTATCGCCCCATTTTATTACATTGGCTATTTCGTCCTCTTTTTGAATCTTTGCTTTCCTGACTACTTTGCTAGCTTCTCTAAGATTTTCCAAATATAGATGCTTGTCTTCCTCTCTCTGTGATCTCTTGTATTTCATGAAGGTCTCCCTCGTTTTCTTCACCTGTTCAGCTACTTCTTTCGAAAATCATAGTGCTCTCCTTTTCCTTTTACCTTTATTTAACATTTTAACAAAAAGGTTGATTTCCCTTAAAATATCCACTTTCGGGGGCGCTCGTGAGCCCGCTGCGTGATGGCTGCAATTTAACTGAGCTCCGTCCCAAGTACCCCAAAACTCCAGCTAACATGCGCTAATTGAAGCAATTTTCCCTGAACTCACCTGCCCTGGGTCGGCATTTGCAAGTGGTGACCCTTGAAAACCTGACAAATCGCCCGGTAAGATTCCTGACGGCTGGAACGTTGTGGAGCCAGTCTCTGGAGTGCGGCCTTCTATCTGCCTCTCATCGACGCTTGCCTTGGGCCTAGACAACCTCACTGCTGACCCTCGCGATTCTTGGCGGATTGGACGGCATCTGAGCGGAGTCCCCCTGGACTGTACTACCGGACCCCTGCGCCGGGTCGGAGCACGTGCGGCAGCCTACCGCCGGGCAGAGCAGCATCCTCGAGGTTGGGTCGCATGAACGCGGACTTGAAGCCTTTTCGGCTGGGCTGAGGAGGGGGCCTCGATCGCACGCGGCAACCGCTAGTGCCTATTGCATCCTCCTGCCCTCGCTGCGGCCTTGTCAACGCAAGTCCCCCTGAGGGGGGTAAATACAAATGTTACCCTTTTCTTCCCATACCCTCTGGATCATCAACAGCGCCAACGACAGTGGCAAGGTATTAGCAGCCTAGCGCCCCGCCGAGGCCCATACTTTTCAGCGCGGCTCCTCTGTGCCCTGTTGGAATGCTTCTGCGCTCTTATTGATTTTGGATCTTTGCAGTTATCGGCACTCTGCATCATATTTCCACATTTTATTTATTTATTTATTTAACAGTATTTTTAAACCGCCTTATCTTATTAATCAAGGTGGTATTACAGCAAACAATCTAGTAAAGTGAGTGTGTTAATCATGCAGTGAGGGTGCAATTTAGTTGAGTGTGTGTTGTATCGTGTGCTAGATTGGGGTGAGCTATGTACAAGGTGTGGTGTATTGTGTGCTAGAATGGTTTGAGCTATGTACAGTGTGGGCTATATACAGTGGTGCTGCAAAACATTTTCTATACAGACGGTAGTATGTGCTGTTATACATTCTCTTAGGTTATGTGATGTGTCCATAGTGTTCTATGAACAGCATGGTTTTTAGCTGTTTTCTAAAGTCTTTTAGGTCTGTAGTTGCCCTCAAGTCGTCTGGTAGTTTGTTCCATATTGTTGGAGCAGCCATGGAGAGTGCTCTGTCTGTTGTGTCCTTGCGTGTGTGTTTGAATTCACCTGGGGTGCACATAGCTCTGCAGAGCAATCTGAACAACCTGGCAGCCCGCCTCTTCTGGAGGGCCAAAGCAGCCTTCCCCTCCTTACATCGCTGTCTTTCCAGTGCTTCTATCTTTATGGACATTGATTGTATCTCTCTCCTCTCACTGTGAGACAGTAATTGTCTTGCGGGCTTGCGAAGCTTCGTGCATCGTTGCCTCTCCAGTGCCTCTGCCCTTGCTGACATTGACTATATTTTTCTCCTAACACTGTGTGGCATTGGTTGCCTTGTGGAATTGTGGGGCTCCCCTTGCTGTTTGCCTGAGAAACTGCCCGGTATACGCCGCTATTTGACTTGCTTGGTATTTCTCCCTCCTATGGCTGCTAAAGCAAAAAACCCTGAAGCTCGAGAGGGGATGCGTTCCTCCCAGTGACTGCAGATTAAGTCTGGGGCCCCTAGCAGTCCACTTGAACAATCTCCTCCATCAGGCACGGATGATGAGACTGTAAGTGAAGATGAACTAGATCCCCACAAGCAGCTCTCCTCTGCTCAACTCAAAAAAGAACTCCGCAGAGGCTTTACGGAATTAGCCAGCGAGTTTCGCTCTCTACGTGAAGAGCTGATGAATGATGTTGCAGCATTAAGGACTGATGTTAAAGAACTGGGAGCCCGAGTAGAGGATGTGGAGGCCAAAGCGGCTGACCATGATGGGACTTTGGTGACTCTACAATGTGCGCTTGACCGACAACATGCGCAGGCGATGGAGTTGACTTACAAAATTGATGACATTGAAAACCACTCCCGCCGCAATAACGTGCATTTTCGAGGAATCCCAGAAGCGGTGGGGGGCGGAGAGGATTTACCGACAGTGCTTAAACTGTTGATAGCGGAACTGCTCCCGGCAGAGGACCTGGCTGCTCATGTGTCTGGGATGGAAATTGAACGAGTCCACCGTGCCTTGGGAAAACCTCCCAATAACCAACTTCGTGATGTCATTGCGAGATTTTTGCGATATTCTGATGCTGAGCTTCTCATACGGCGAGGCCGGGAGAAAAAAACGGTCCGCTTCCAGGACGCAGCAGTGTCAATTTACCAAGACCTCTCGACGTTTACCTTGGCGCGCCGGAGGGAGATGAAACCAATTACGACGGTCCTGAACAGCAAGGGGATTCGTTACTCTTGGTCTTTTCCATTTAGGATGAACTTTCTTTTGGGAAATAAAAAGATTTCAGCAAAAGACCATACTGAAGCTTGGCGAGCTCTTCGTCAGGCGGGACTAGTTGATGATAATGCTCAGCCTCACCCGTCGCTCCCTAAGCCCCAGCACTCCAGGTGGACTCGGGTGGGCAAACCCGCTTGATCTCTCTTGGAGTAGGAGAGCTTCTATTACCTTTAAGGGAGCCTCCTCTAGTGGGTCTCCCGGCCTCAAGATGTGGGGTTGAATGAATGGTTTTTGATGCTTTGCTGTTCTTTGTAATGTTTTCTATTGAGTTATTGGCCATTGGCCTGGGTCAGCCCGGGCCTCCACTCTAATATACATAGGGGGTGACGGGTGACTTGCAAATGTTTTGATGATGACACTGTTTTGATAAGGGGGCAGGATGGTACTGATGACTCAGGGTGGGTGGGGGAGTAATGGGGAAATGCAACTATCTGTTTTGTTTGTACTGTTGCTTTAAGGGGACTTGGGGGGAACAGGGTTTGAGGTCAATTTACCGTGTCCTGTATTAATGTTGACAGGCAGGTGGTATTGACGGGAAGGGGGGGGGGTTGGTTTTGAGGGAGGGTGTTTTAACTTGGAGTTGGAGGGTGTGTTTGGGTATGGGGGGGGGGACTATGGCACTTGTTTCTGGAGTATGGAATAGGTGGGCTTGGATAATAAACCTTCTGGGTTCGCTGGGGGGATGCTGTCACTGGGACCCTTCGGGTAACTGGAGGGTAAGAGGGTTTCGACTGTGAATATTAATGGTGCGATTTATTTCTTTGAATGTTAAGGGTCTCAACTCCCCAAGGAAGTGGTCGCTGCTGTTTTCAGAGTTGCGCGCTTTGCAGGGGGACATTATTTATCTACAGGAGACTCATCTTCAGAATTGAGGTGCGGGTGGCCTCAGACGCGCAGGGCCGGAAGAAGCGGGGGGTGGCCTTCCTATTTCATCAGAGCCTGTCCTTGCAGGTAGAGGAGGAAAAAAGAGATACCCTGGGGAGGTGGCACTTTCTGAATGTTCGCTTAGAAGGGCACTTGCTAACTTTAGCTAATATCTACGCGCCCAATGAAGGCCAGGGGTCATTTTTTATGCGGTTGAAAGCCTTATTGGCGGACTTCGCAAGGGGTCCCATTGTTCTTGGTGGGGATTGTAACACACATTTGGTGCTCCATCTGGATTCCACAGGTCGCGCTGGGGGGGGGGGAGTGAGGGGGCTGGCTAGAGCCCTTCAACGCCTTATGTTAGATTTAGGTTTGCGGGATGTTTGGAGGGACACCCATGAGGGAGAGCGGGGTTATACCTACTACTCTCCAGTTCATCAGGTTCACACTCGCATTGATTATTTCTTACTGGATCAGCGCCTGATGGAGAGTGGAGGCTGGACATGGAGCGCTGACTTGGTCAGATCATGCCCCGTGCTGGCTTGCTCTCCCAGCAGGATTGTACAGCGAGCACGAGCGCCTCTGGTGCTTAGATGCGAGGTTCTTACGGCGGCAGGGTGCAGTGCAGGAACATGCCCGCTTCATCACTGAATTCTTTGAGCTTAATGACTCTGAGGACGTCTCCCTTCCCACGGTTTGGGATGCTTTTAAGGCTACGGCCCATGGTCAACTCATGGCAGAGGCAGCCCGCACGTGGAAAATGTGGACGCGCGACCACGATCAGTTGGTGAAGGAGTCTACTCGCTTAGGTTTGGAGCATGCCCGAACCGGCTCGCGGCAGGTTTTGCGTCAGTGGCGGACTATTCGAGCCAATTTGGATGCATGTTTGCAGAGGGAATTAGATAATAAGCGCCGGAAATTACGGCAAACTTTTTATGAGCATGGGAACAAAACTGGCCGCTTCTTGGCCTTGCGTCTTCGGCAACAGCAATCCGCGAGAGTGGTCCGCGAACTGTGCGATTCCGGGGGACGGAAAAGGGTAATTTCTCGGGAGATACGCAATATTTTTGCTGATTATCTGGAGCAGCTCTATAAGGCAGAACCCTTTGACCGGGATCGTGTGCAGGACTACTTACAGAGGATTGCTCTGCCGCGTCTTCCTGACCCTGACCGAGCTCAGTTAGATTCTGAATTTACGGTGGACGAAGTGGGAAATGCTATTCGGCGGCTGAAAACTGGCAGTGCGCCGGGTAATGACGGCTTCCCAGCGGAATACTATAAGAAGTTTCGTGTACAATTAGCGCCAACCTTGACCATATTGTTTAATGAGGTCTTGGGCGGGGTTCCTCTCCCTTCGTCCCAGTGCGAGGCGTTGATAGTGATGATACCCAAGCCAGGTAAACCTCTGCACGATGCGGCGTCGTATCGCCCCATTTCCCTGTTAAATGTTGATGTCAAAATATTTGCTTCTGTTCTGGCTGCGCGCTTGAACCGGGTCCTTCCGGTTTTGGTTCATCCTGATCAGGTTGGGTTCGTGCCGGGTCGCCAGGCCGCAGACAACATAAGGCGTATGTTGCAGGTTATTCATGTGGCCCGACGGGAGCCGCAACCGGCTTTGCTGGTGGGGATCGACGCAGAAAAAGCTTTTGATCGGGTCGATTGGGGATACCTTTGGTGTGTTTTGGCGACAATGGGCTTTGGCCCTAATTATATCCGTTGGGTTTGTAGTCTCTATCAACGCCCTCAAGCGTGCGTTCGGATAAATGGGGGACACTCGAGAAACTTCTTCCTGGAGAGGGGCACACGTCAGGGCTGCCCTCTTTTGCCTCTGCTCTTCACCCTTGCGATGGAGCCCTTTGCACAAAGCTTTCGTGAACATCCAGGCTTGCAGGGGGTCCGCATTGGCCCCGCGGAATATCGGATTGCGCTCTTTGCGGATGATATTATATTGTCCCTGGTGGATCCGTCTGCTTCCCTTCCAGCCGCGATGCAGCTGTTTGAAAATTTTTCTCGGATATCCGGTTTCAAAATTAATTATACTAAATCGGAGATCTTAAATGTCGGGATCCCTGGGGTGGTTTGTGCGGAGCTCCAAGCGGCCTATCCTCTTCGATGGGTATCAGGTACCCTACGCTATTTAGGGGTGCAATTGACCGTGGAGCGGGCGGACCTCTTTAAAGCTAACTATGAGCCCCTGCTCCGTCAGGTTCGGTGGGACTTAGATATCTGGAATGGCCTGCTCCTTTCCTGGTTTGGGCGTATAGCGGTAGTCAAGATGGTGGTCGTTCCCCGCTTTCTCTATTTTTTTCAGGTTCTACCGCTTCCCATTGCGCGGGCCACTTTGGCGACTTGGCAGCGGTTGCTTATGAAGTTTATATGGCACTATCGTCGCCCGCGGTTGGCACGGCACGTTCTCTATGCCCGTACGTGCACTGGAGGTATGGGCATGCCCAATTTGCATTGGTACTATGCGGCGGCACAATGTCAGGCGGGGGTGGAGTGGATGATTGCCGATAGCACCAAACGATGGGTACAGATGGAAATGAGTTTCGCTGGGGGAGCGGGGTTGGGGGATTGGCTGTGGCTTGGTCCAAAACTTCGGCGCGGTAAATGCATCAGTAATCCCTATGTACTTCATACCCTCCGTTGCTGGGATCAGCATTTTCGATCCCGGGGTACAGACTTGTCCCCTTTGGCCCCTATAGTAGACAATGCTTCCTTCCCACCGGGGTTGAGTGACTTAGTCTTTCGGCAGTGGGGACATCATGGCCTTAGCTGGGTCGGGCAATTCTTTGATGAAGGTCGGTTGCAATCCTTCCGTGCATTACAAGATGAATTTGACATTCCGGGTGGGCATATCTATCAATATACGCAAGTGACACATTGGGTTCAATCTAGGCTTGTGCGGCCCCAGGTTGCTCGTGACCTGACGGATTTGGAACGTTACTGTGAGGGGTGCACTACTACTAAGGGACTCGTGGCGACCCTATATGCACACCTACAGGGGTGTCAACCGCGCTCTACAAGACACCGGGAGCTTTGGAACTCTGATTTGAATCTTTCTTACGCTGAGTGGGAAAGGGTGGAAACACGCTTGTGGAAGAGCTCGGTAGCGATTAATGCCCGTGAAACTAATTATAAAATAATGTACCGTTGGTATATGACCCCAGCACGGATCGCTCGTATTTATCCAGGGGCTGCGGACCTCTGTTGGCGTAATTGTGGGCAGCGGGGTACCTTGGGGCATATTTGGTGGCTTGCCCCCGCATTCGCGCCTTTTGGAGGGGTGTACAATTCCGGCTACAATTGCTTTTGGGAGTGAGCATCCCTTGGGACCCGGGGATCTTTCTTTTTGGGGCCTCGGTGCCGGGCGCACGGGCCCCGCAGCTTGCTTTACTCCGCCACGGCCTGAATGCAGCCCGATTATCCCTTGCAGCAGCATGGAAACGTGATTTGCCCCCTTCCTTCCAGGTTTGGTTGGAAAGAATGTGGGATATGTATACAATGGAGCGGGGGGTAGCTGTTAGCAGGATGCATTTGGCGCGCTTTGAATTGATATGGGCACCCTTTGTTTCTCGTTATGGCGCGTGATTGCTATAGACAATCAAAGGGGAAAACACAAACTTCAAGGGAACTTACCCCTTGTATGTGCTTCTTGCTCTCTGTCTTCCCTTGTCTAAGGACCAGCAAGCCATAGATGGGGGGATTGGGGGGGGGGGCTTGGTGTAGGGAGGTTTTGGGTGGAGGGACATGGGAGGTTGGGGGGGGGCTGTAGCCCCTTTTCTCTCTTCGGAGCTTTGACCTATGTGCCATTAAAGTTGAATGGGGGAGCAGTGGGGAGGGAATGGGTGGGGGAAGGGGGAGGGTGGTTGTTTGGTACTTATTTTAAAAATACAAAAATGAAGGCGTATTGTAGGCTACCATTGTGTTCTAAAGCCCTGCTTTTGATGTTGCACTCTCTTTGATGATGTATTTGGTTTATGGTTCTCGTTTCTATGTATTCTTTGGAAGCCTTTCAATAAAAAAAAAAAAATATATCCACTTTCAATTTTGCCCACTGTTTTTCTACATCCTCCAGCTGTTCCCATCCCACTAATGTCTCCCTGAAGTATTGTTCCATCTTTGCAAAATTGGTTTTCCTAAAGTCTAAGACCCTAGCTTTTGAATGGATTTTAGCAGCCCTAGTCCTAATACTGAACCACACCATCTGGTGATCACTGGATGCAAAATGATCTCCCACTACAACATCAGAAACACTTTCACCATTGGAAAGCACCAAGTCCAGTATGGCCCCGTCATGTGTGGGTTCTGTTACCAGTTGCCTGAATAGTTCTCCCTGTAGAGAATCCAGGATCTCCTTACTTCTAGATGACATCGCAGCAGGGATGTGCCAATCAATATCTGGCATATTGAAATATCCTATCAGTAGCACTTGCCCTTTTCCGGCAATGCTGCGTATGTCTTCAATTAACTGTCCTTCCACCTCTTCTCCCTGTGAGGGAGATCTGTATATCACGCCAATGCAAGCAAATAGATTTCTCTTTCCCTCTTTCTAGTTTAACCCACAGTGCCTCCTCTCTCCCTTTTAAGCCCTGCAGTTCCGTAGCTTTAATATTATTTTTACATATAGTGCCACTCCTCCTCCCCTTCATCCTACCCTGTCCTTTCTGAATAAAGTATATCCTGGAATATTTTCAACCCAGTCATGGTTGTCCATGAACCATGTCTCTGTTACTGCTGCTAAATCCAAGTCAGCCTTTCTCATTAAAGCTTCAACATCTGGAATATTATTTCCCATGCTACGGGCATTTATACACATTGCTTCCCATATGTTGCTCCTTTTACCCATTTCCATAAAGGTATTTAATGTTTCACTTACCTAGGAGCTTTCACTTTCCTGGTGGCTTTCTTCATCCATCCCCAATGAATCTAGTTTAAAGCCCTCTTCAGTAGGTTAGCCAGTCTGCTACTGAAGACATGTCGACCCTTCTTGGACAGATGGATGCCATCTCTGCTCTGCAACCCTTGGAACAGCATCCCATGGTCCAGGAAACCAAAATGCTCTTGATGACACCATCCATGCAGCCATGCATTTATCTCCAGGATGCAAGCTTTTCTGCCTTGGCCTTTATCCTCAACAGAGAGGATTGAAGAGACCCCCACCTGCTTTACCCTCTGTCCCAGAGCCATGAAGTCACTTTTGATACACTCAGAGGGATATCTGGCAATATCATTTGTGCCAACATGGATAAGCAACATTGGGTAGTAGTCAGTGGGCTTGATGAGTCTTTGCAACCTCTCCATAACATCTTGGATTTTGGCACCTGGCAGACAGCATACCTCTCTGCTCTTTGAGTCTGGTCGGCAGATGGACACCTCAGTACCCCTCAGAAGAGAGTCACCAACCACCACTACCCTTGGATTGGCAATTCTGCAGGCCCTACTCCTCCAGTCCTTGATTTGAAGAACATACATATCTTCAAACTCAGCCACATACAAACCAGCTGAAGAAGGAGCCAAAGTCACTCCCATGTCAGTGCCCTTTATCTGCAAAAAATATTCTGAATTAAATTCAAAGTAATTCCTTGTCAAGTAATTCCTTGTAGTGAGCTCAACAAAAAATTGTATTTTAGCAGAGGACAAAGAAGTGGACAACAGATTCTGATGCTCTATCTCAGTA
Source organism: Ichthyophis bannanicus (assembly GCA_033557465.1). Classification (NCBI taxonomy): domain Eukaryota; kingdom Metazoa; phylum Chordata; class Amphibia; order Gymnophiona; family Ichthyophiidae; genus Ichthyophis; species Ichthyophis bannanicus. Next base: position 110,476,328 of record CM066047.1, on the reverse strand, counting down.
GCAGACTGCTGAGGAATATTGGTGAATAAGGACGCAATGTCCATAGTAACCAAAATATACTCTTTAGTCATTAAAGAAAAATCAGACAATTTCTGAATTATCGCTCTAGAATACAACATGTATGAGGGCTTCTGAGACATTAACAGATTGATGAAATGATCCACATAAATCGACAGGGGCTCCGGAAGTGAGCCTATACTTGCCACAATTGGACATTCTGGAGGGTGCTGTAAAGATTTATGGATTTTAGGCATCACATAAAAAACCTGGAAAAGAGACGGCTGAGGGGAGATATGATAGAAGTCTATAAATTAATGAACGGAGTGGAACGGGTAAACGTAGATCGATTGTTTACCTTATCAGAATATAGAAAGACTAGGGGACATGCAATGAAGCTACAGGGTAAACTATTTAAGACTAATAAAAGAAAATATTTTTTCACTCAATGTGTAATCAAACTCTGGAATTTGTTACCGGAGGATGTAGTAAAGGCTGTTAGTGTAGCTGGGTTTAAAAAAGGTTTGGACAAGTTCCTGGAGGAAAGGTCCATAAACCATTATTAAGAAGTGACCGAAGATATCAATGCTTGACCGAGTACAAGCATTGTGGAACTTGTGTCTCTTGGGGAAACTGCTAGGTAAATATGACCTAGATTGGCCACTGTTGGAAACAGAATACTGGGATTGATGGACCTTGGTCTGACCCAGTATGGCATATCTTATGTTCTTATGTTCTTATTCACTGTAGGATATCTCTCATAAAAAAAATCATAAGTGCGATCTGAAATCACATCTTGAACTAGAGCTGCATCTCAGATGTTTGATTTCTGCCTTGATTTCCAAAGTAGGATCATGATCCAGAGGCCTATAAAAGACCAAATCGCCTAACTGCTGATGAATTTATTGGAGATACATCGTCTTTATCTTTATTCAAAAGTTAACATACTGCCCACACGCAAGTATCAGAGAGGTTTACAATCAAAATGTATACACTTCTTGGAAAAGGAAACAGAATGCTAGCATCGGACAGGAAAGGGATAGAGAAGGACAGGCAAGTCAAAGAGAGAGTCACAAGTATTCATCACAACCATTCCTCCCCCTTTGTTGGCTGGTTTGACTACCCACTCAGGATCATGTTGCAAACGATGAAGAGCTTGGCGTTCTGAAAGAAAAATTTTGTATATGGGATTTAACCACTGACATTGCTGATACTTCTTGTAACAACAGTTTCTCAAAAGCTGCTATGATTACATCTACAGGTCCCGGAGGAACCCAAGAGGTTTTCAGTACCGTCTAACTGACATTCTCTGTGGCTCTCATTTTGTTTGAAGATAAGTGACAATTTACCATTGTATTTGTTTTGCATGGACTTTGGACGTGAAATAATGGTAGTGGCCCAGCAATGTTTAAATTTGCTGTCTGTATTTTACCCTTTATTAGATTGAGCTGCCCCACTCCATTTACAAAAATTGTTAAGTTATAATTAGTGTCTTCTTTGTTTTTGTGAAATTGAAGAACATATTTCTATGAAGTATGGTTAAGTAGTATACAACATTTTTTTTTATTACTTATTTAGTCATTATTTTTCCATGGATATTTATTGTTTTTGTGGTTTCACTTTGAGGCAGTCCCATAATGGCACTAACCCCACATCACCACTGTCATTAGGATTTATATAGAAGACAATTTCTTCACATACCTTGGCCACAATAGCAAGGTCATCCAGCAACAATTCATTCAGAATCCACTGCCCCCATCTTTGTTCCTTTGCTCCCAATTTACACTGCAAGATGACAGGAGCATGGTCAGACTATGAGATGGAACCCACTTGGGCATCTAGAATTCACTCTCTATCCCCCATTTCAGTCAAAAATATGTCAGTCTGAGTGTAGAATCCATGCACATTTTTTAAATGCTGACTCTTGGCAACCCAGAAGCCCCTGGGTTTTCATGGCAAGGTATGACTGGAAGTAAATTGGCAGGCCTTTTCTTCAGAGGCAATGAAGGGTAAAGTGACTTTCCCAATTATAAACTAAGACACAAAATGTGCCCATAACGTAAAACTATAATTTTCCTATTATAGCCTGCCCCCCGTCTCGACAGAAGAAGAATAGCTTATAAAGATCTCCCAAAAGAATCTCCCCCTCAATATGGTCCATTAAGCTTACCATGACCATACTATACCTTTTTGCTTCAGGACTGTAACCTAGCCAACCACATATCAGGGAGGGATGCAGGACTGGACTGGAGTTCCTCAAGGAACAACAATTAGCAGTAAGTCTAATTTCACCTTCCTTATCGTCTCTCCAGTCCAATCCCGGAATCTCTGGGGATATAACAGAGCAGTAAAATATTTAATGGGTATCTCTTTTTGCCTGTATATCCAATCGATAATGTTTTACAAAGGAATTTAACGATGACCAAGTAGCCGCTTTACAGATGTCCACAGGCGGTACCAAACTGTACTCGGCCCAGGACGAAGCTTTCACCCTTGTTGAATGTGCTTTAAGCCCATCAGATATTGTTCTACCCCTCAACAAGTACGCTGAATCTATAGCTTCCTTGAGCCACCTGGCAATTGAAGCTTTGGAAGCTGCATGACACCTTCTTGCTCCTCCAAAAAGGACAAACAGCCTATCTGTCTTACGAAACTCCTGTGTTCGTCTTAAATACGTCTTCAATGCTCTATGAACATCTAAAAGATGCAATCTTTCGAATTGAATCTCCTTGGCAGTATTTTCAAATAATGGTAAAGAAACTTCCTGATTGACATGAAAAGCCGACACCACTTTGGGTAGAAATGAAGGTACTGGTCGCAAAACCACCTTCTTTTCGTAAAATAATAGAAAAGGCTTTCTACAAGACAATGCCTGCAATTCAGAAAATCTCCACGCCGATGAAATAGCTACTAGAAAAACTACCTTGAGCGAAAGATCCTTTAATGACGCTCATGACAACGGCTCAAACGGTTCCCATACTAAAGCCTTCAACACCAGATGTAGATCCCAAGACGGAACACTTGGTCTACACGGCGGCCTCAACAATGAAACCACTCTTAAAAACGCTTCACATCTGGATGCGCTCCAGCTGCACTTTTAATGAAGCAGCTGCTAATCCTTTCTCAAACCCATCTTGTAAAAAAAGATAGAACTTGAGAAATAGAAGCTTTTAATGCCTCCAAACCCTTATCTTCACACCATGCTTTGAAAATTCTCCAAATTCGAATATATGACAAAGAGGTAGACCTCTTCCTTGCTTTCAACAAAGTGGAAATCACTGCCAAAGAGCAAGTGGAGTAGAGGAGTGGCCAAGTGGTTGGGGCAAGGTACTTCAGGCTGGAAGGTTGGGGGTTCAAATCCCACTAGAGGACAGCAACCTTGGGCAGGAAGGACTGGAGTTTCTAGTCCCACAGGTGCTCCTTGTGGTCTTGGGCAAGCCACTTAACCCTCCATAGCCCATGTTCCCTGTAAAATAGTTATCTCCAAGTTATAATGCCCTGTTCAATGTAATTTCAGTTTGTTCAATGTAAACCACACTGATGTGAATAGCGCAGTATATAAGAGAATGTAAATAAATAAATAAACCCCTGGCCCTTAACCTCACCCTTTCAAGAGCCAAGCCATAAACAAGAATTGATCCACCTGAGGCATGCGCAACGGACCCTGATGCAACAGATCTTCTCTCATCAGTAAGAGCCATGGACAGTCTACCAATAACCTTATAAGATCCACGTACCATGGTTGTCTTGGCCAATCCGGCACTATCAATATTACTAGCCCCTTGTACCGTTCTATTCTTTGAAGAACACGGCCTATCAATATCCACGGAGGAAAGACCTACAGAAGTTGTTCCTCTGGCCACTCTTAAATGAGAGCATCTAGGCTCTCTGATATTCTCTCCCGCCTTCGACTGAAAAACCGATTGACCTTTGCCGACTTGAAGGTTGTCATGGATCCATCACCAGAACTCCCCAACAATTTATTATCAGTTGGAAGACCTGCGGATGCAGAACCCACTCTCCTGGATCCACCTTCACCTGATTCAATAAATCGGCCTCCACATTGTCCACTCCTGCTACATGAGCTGTGGACAAAGCTTTCAAATTCTTCTCGGCCCACATGAACAGCTGCTTGGCCTCCGCTTCCAGAGAGACACTGCTTGTGCCCCCTTGACAGTTGATGTAAGTGACTGCGGTTGCGTTGTCTGACAGAATGCGAATAGTCTTCTCCTGAAGATAACAATGAAACACTTGTAGAGCTAAGGTTACCGCTCTCAACTCCAACCTGTTGATTGACCAAACTTTCTCCTGATCGGTCCATTGACCTTGAATGAATCTTCCTTCGAAGTGAGCTCCCCAGCCCACAAGACTGGCATCCGTCATAAGAGGAATCCAAACTGGCGATTCTAGTTGTATTCCCACCTCTAGAATCTCTGGTTTTATCCACCAATGTAGAGCCTGATGCAACTCCAGAAGGCAGGGTAACCTCTTTGAGAGAGGATCCCTTTGATGCGACCACCTTCTTAGTAATGCTCTTTGTAATGGTCGCATATGAGCTCTCGCCCATGGAACTAAGTGTAATGTTGCTGCCATGGTTCCGAGCAACTGTAAATAATGTCATGCAGTTGGATTTTCTCTGCTCAAGAAACTGCGCACGACATTCCTCAATGCTAGTGCTCGCTTTTGAGGAAGAAATACCCTTCCTATTCTTGTATTGAATCGAGCTCCCAGGTGCTCCAGATTCTGTGACGGAATTAACTTGCTCTTTGCCTTATTGACAACCCAGCCAAGACTCTGTAAAAATTCCACTACTCTGGCTGTTGCCAACTTGCTTTCCTTTTTGAACTTTGCCCGAATCAACCAATCGTCAAGATATGGGGGAACTAAAATTCCTTCCTTTCTCAATGCTGCAAAAACTATCATTACCTTGGTAAACGTTCGCGGAGCCGTCGCTAAACCGAACGGCAACGCTTGGAATTGGAAATGACCCATTGGAACTGCAAATCTCAAAACTTTCTGATGCTCCAGATGAATGGGAATGTTTAGATACGCCTCTGTCAAATCCAGAGACGTAAGAAACTCCCCTTTTCTTACTGCCATTATTACAGACCTCAGTGTTTCCATGCGAAAATGAGTCACCCGAAGGCAACGATTTACCTTTTGAAGATCCAAAATTGGCCGAAAATGCCCTTCTTTCTTTGGAACTACAAAATAGAGTATCAACCTGAACCGCGTTGGCCTGGCGGTACCGGAAAAAAAACAGCTTTGAGATTCAAAAGTCTTTGCAAGGTTTCGCGCACCGCTGTACTCTTGACGCGTGCCTTGCAAGGAGAATGAATGAACAAATTGACCACCGGTCGCTGAAACTCCAGAGCTTATCCTTCCTGAATTATCTCCAACACCCAGCGATCGGATATGATCTGAACCCAGGCTGAATAAAACTCCCGTAGCCGACCTCCCACGGGTATAAATTCCGCCTGGGCCCTCCTCACATCATTGTGATTTTCTAGGGTTTGAAGAAGAGGAAGTTGCAAATCCCCTGTTTTCTCCTTGAAAACCCCAAAAAGCCTGACTTCTAAAATACTGACGTCCTCTCTGAAACTGTCCCAAACGTGAGGAACGAAAACGACGAAAATCCCTGTACTGACCTCTAGACACCTGAATTGGATGCCCTTTGGCAGCCTGCCACCTTTAGACTCCCCTAAGTATTTTACCAATTTATCTAAATCCTCACCAAAAAGTAGCTTCCCCCTAAAGGGAAGTTTAGTGAGCCTTGCTTTAGAAGAAGCATCTGTCGCCCAGTTACGCAACCATAAATATCTGCTCGCTGCAACCGCCGAGACCATACTCATAGACAAAACCCTAATAAGGTCATAATGAATATCAGCTAAATAAGCTGCCCCAGTCTCTAACCGGGACACCTCTGTCGCAGAGTCTTCCATGTTATCTGCATGTACTCGCTGAGACGAACGAAGACAAGCCCTGGCTACCCATGCTCCACAAATTGAAGCCTGAATAGATAGGGCATTAACATCAAACACCTGTTTTAACAACGTGTCCAGTTTTCTATCATGACTATCCTTAAGGGCGGCACCACCTTCCACTGGAATTGTAGTCTTTTTAGTAACAGCCGATACCGCTGCATCTACTTTGGGAGACTTAAACAACTCCCGATCCTGATCCAGTAAAGGTTATAAATGAGCCATGACCCTGGACCCCTTTAGTCCAGCCTCAGGCATATCCCATTCCTGTTGAATCATTTCCCTTACAATTCTGTGTAATGGAAAAGCCCTTTGTATTTTCCTAAATGCTTGTAACAAAGGATCCTCCAAGGTAGAGTCCTCATCTGGCCCAGAAACTGGCATATTAAGTGCTTTAAGCGTTTCCATAATCATTGCAGGCAACTCATCCCGCCGGAAAACACGAATTACTCTCGCCTGGTCCTCCTGATCCGTGAGTTCTCCCTCTTCTAATTCCTCATCACCTTCCAAATCTGGTCCAAGGGATCCGAGTGGATCTCTCCAGAGGCTATTGAATGCTCCTGTGGATCCTTCCCTGTTTTAACCTTCTTAACAGGGATAGCACCCTCAGCAACTTCCAGAGGAATACCTGGACGCTTTTTACCGAGATCTCCTCCTGCAGAGGGTAATGGACCTTTGCCAAATGTATGCTGAAGTAGAGAAACAAAATCTTGCAAAAACAATGCCACCAAACCAGATGAAAATATTGAAGGTACCTGCGGTACATCAGGAGCGGAAGGACCTGCAATTGGCTATGGCAAGAGCTGCAGTGGCGAATTAACATCCAATAAAGATAAGGAAGCAAGATTAGAACCCTCTACACTGGTTTCTAAAACCTGCTCCATATCTGGAGTTTCCTGAACACAGGAGCTACAAACCCCCGAATCAGATAAAGCTCCTCTCCTAGAGCCACAAACCAAACATTGCGGCTTAGAAGGCATTATTTCGCTATAGATTTCAAAGAAACACTCCTAAGCTTAATTTGTAATAATATTTTTTTTTTTTACATGAGCATACTCAGCAAACAGTTCAAATAAGATTAAAATGAAAATAAAACCATTAACTTTAAAAGAAACATCGAAAAAATGAAGTTTTTGCCTTGCAAAGAAAACTCACTCACTGTTTGCCGTCTTCTGGTGCACGCGTCCAACAGCGCAGCCTGCACAGCAGTCAACTGTTAACTTTGAATTGCTGCACAGCAGAGAATTACCATCTCAATGATGCAACCAGGAGAAAACCGCCCAAATCACATCAGGGAAACCGGTTCACCCCACGCTAAAACGTTCCAGCGTCAGGGGAGAAACCGGAAGCACCGGACAGCAATGAAATTAAAAGAAAGTCATCTCAGCTCTGGCAGCACGATCGCATGTGCGGCTTTCCGAAAACAGCTCACAGACACGATAGCATATGTGGCTCTCTGAGAACAGTTCTCAATTGTAACGACTCTGCCATTTCACCATTCGCTTCTCACTTAAAGTAGGTAGGTTCGGGAGACGAAAATTTGTTAAATGAATTGAGCCGTCCGAAATAAAAGCAAATAAACAAACGCGGCTATTGGCAGGCAGAGAAGAAAATAACAGGGGAGAGGGGGGGGGGGGGTGCACCTCCGGATTCCTAAGTCACTGCTACTGAATTAAAACAATGAATAAATAAATTTAATTAAAGAAATATAAAGAAATATAAATTCAAGAAAAAGTGCTTAATTGTCCCTCCAGTGAGCCCAGAATCTCTAGGCTCATCAATCTCCAGCTGCTTGGAGACTGAACAAACAGGAGCAAGGAGGCGGTTCCTAGGGTGTTTATACTGGTGACATCAAAGAATGTCATTGTTCAGTCTCCAAGCTGCTGGAGGAACCTATATCCCCAGAGATTCCGGGACTGGACTGGAGAGACGATAAGGAAGGGGTATAGTTCACCCCATTCCCTTTCACAGTCTGCATTCTACTATGTTTAACATTCACCTTATCCCAGCCCTCCTCAGTTTATTGATCAGCTACTGGTACCTATTAATTTTCGTTCTCTTTCATTTCCCTCTTCTCTCATCAAGATAATGGGATTGGGGCTGCATCTCAGATGTTTGATTTCTGCCTTGATTTCCAAAGTAGGATCATGATCCAGAGGCCTATAAAAGACCAAATCGCCTAACTGCTGATGAATTTATTGGAGATACATCGTCTTTATCTTTATTCAAAAGTTAACATACTGCCCACACGCAAGTATCAGAGAGGTTTACAATCAAAATTTATACACTACTTGGAAAAGGAAACAGAATGCTAGCATCGGACAGGAAAGGGATAGAGAAGGACAGGCAAGTCAAAGAGAGAGTCACAAGTATTCATCACAACCATTCCTCCCCCTTTGTTGGCTGGTTTGACTACCCACTCAGGATCATGTTGCAAACGATGAAGAGCTTGGCGTTCTGAAAGAAAAATTTTGTATATGGGATTTAACCACTGACATTGCTGATACTTCTTGTAACAACAGTTTCTCAAAAGCTGCTATGATTACATCTACAGGTCCCGGAGGAACCCAAGAGGTTTTCAGTACCGTCTAACTGACATTCTCTGTGGCTCTCATTTTGTTTGAAGATAAGTGACAATTTACCATTGTATTTGTTTTGCATGGACTTTGGACGTGAAATAATGGTAGTGGCCCAGCAATGTTTAAATTTGCTGTCTGTATTTTACCCTTTATTAGATTGAGCTGCCCCACTCCATTTACAAAAATTGTTAAGTTATAATTAGTGTCTTCTTTGTTTTTGTGAAATTGAAGAACATATTTCTATGAAGTATGGTTAGGTAGTATACAACATTTTTTTTATTACTTATTTTGTCATTATTTTTCCATGGATATTTATTGTTTTTGTGGTTTCACTTTGAGGCAGTCCCATAATGGCACTAACCCCACATCACCACTGTCATTAGGATTTATATAGAAGACAATTTCTTCACATACCTTGGCCACAATAGCAAGGTCATCCAGCAACAATTCATTCAGAATCCACTGCCCCCATCTTTGTTCCTTTGCTCCCAATTTACACTGCAAGATGACAGGAGCATGGTCAGACTATGAGATGGAACCCACTTGGGCATCTAGAATTCACTCTCTATCCCCCATTTCAGTCAAAAATATGTCAGTCTGACTGTAGAATCCATGCACATTTTTTAAATGCTGACTCTTAGCAACCCAGAAGCCCCTGGGTTTTCATGGCAAGGTATGACTGGAAGTAAATTGCCAGGACTTTTCTTCAGAGGCAATGAAGGGTAAAGTGACTTTCCCAATTATAAACTAAGACACAAAATGTGCCCATAACGTAAAACTATAATTTTCCTATTATAGCCTGCCCCCCGTCTCGACAGAAGAAGAATAGCTTATAAAGAATAGCTTATAAAGATCTCCCAAAAGAATCTCCCCCTCGATATGGTCCATTAAGCTTACCATGACCATACTATACCTTTTTGCTTCAGGACTGTAACCTAGCCAACCACATATCAGGGAGGGATGCAGGACTGGACTGGAGTTCCTCAAGGAACAACAATTAGCAGTAAGTCTAATTTCACCTTCCTTATCGTCTCTCCAGTCCAATCCCGAAATCTCTGGGGATATAACAGAGCAGTAAAATCTTTAATGGGTATCTCTTTTTGCCTGTATATCCAATCGATAATGTTTTACAAAGGAATTTAACGATGACCAAGTAGCCGCTTTACAGATGTCCACAGGCGGTACCAAACTGTACTCAGCCCAGGACGAAGCTTGCACCCTTGTTGAATGTGCTTTAAGCCCATCAGATATTGTTCTACCCCTCAACAAGTACGCTGAATCTATAGCTTCCTTGAGCCACCTGGCAATTGAAGCTTTGGAAGCTGCATGACACCTTCTTGCTCCTCCAAAAAGGACAAAGAGCCTATCTGTCTTACGAAACTCCTGTGTTCGTCTTAAATACGTCTTCAATGCTCTATGAACATCTAAAAGATGCAATCTTTCGAATTGAATCTCCTTGGCAGTATTTTCAAATAATGGTAAAGAAACTTCCTGATTGACATGAAAAGCCGACACCACTTTGGGTAGAAATGAAGGTACTGGTCTCAAAACCAACTTCTTTTCGTAAAATAATAGAAAAGGCTTTCTACAAGACAATGCCTGCAATTCAGAAAATCTCCACGCTGATGAAATAGCTACTAGAAAAACTACCCTGAGCGAAAGATCCTTTAATGACGCTCATGACAACGGCTCAAACGGTTCCCATACTAAAGCCTTCAACACCAGATGTAGATCCAAAGATGGAACACTTGGTCTACACGGTGGCCTCAACAATGAAACCGCTCTTAAAAACGCTTCACATCTGGATGCGCTCCAGCTGCACTTTTGATGAAGCAGCTGCTAATCCTTTCTCAAACCCATCTTGCAAAAAAAGATAGAACTTGAGAAATAGAAATCACCGCCAAAGAGCAAGTGGAGTAGAGGAGTGGCCAAGTGGTTGGGGCAAGGTACTTCAGGCTGGAAGGTTGGGGGTTCAAATCCCACTAGAGGACAGCAACCTTGGGCAGGAAGGACTGGAGTTTCTAGTCCCACAGGTGCTCCTTGTGGTCTTGGGCAAGCCACTTAACCCTCCATAGCCCATGTTCCCTGTAAAATAGTTATCTCCAAGTTATAATGCCCTGTTCAATGTAATTTCAGTTTGTTCAATGTAAACCACACTGATGTGAATAGCGCAGTATATAAGAGAATGTAAATAAATAAATAAACCTCTGGCCCTTAACCTCACCCTTTCAAGAGCCAAGCCATAAACAAGAATTGATCCACCTGAGGCATGCGCAACGGACCCTGATGCAACAGATCTTCTCTCATCAGTAAGAGCCATGGACAGTCTACCAATAACCTTATAAGATCCACGCACATGGTTGTCTTGGCCAATCCGGCACTATCAATATTACTAACCCCTTGTACCGTTCTATTCTTTGAAGAACACGACCTATCAATATCCACGGAGGAAAGACGTACAGAAGTTGTTCCTCTGGCCACTCTTGAATGAGAGTGTCTAGGCTCTCTGACATTCTCTCCCGCCTTCGACTGAAAAACCGATTGACCTTTGCCGACTTGAAGGTTGTCATGGATCCATCACCAAAACTCCCCAACAATTTATTATCAGTTGGAAGACCTGCGGATGCAGAACCCACTCTCCTGGATCCACCTTCACCTGATTCAATAAATCGGCCTCCACATTGTCCACTCCTGCTACATGAGCTGTGGACAAAGCTTTCAAATTCTTCTCGGCCCACATGAACAGCTGCTTGGCCTCCGCTTCCAGAGAGACACTGCTTGTGCCCCCTTGACAGTTGATGTAAGTGACTGTGGTTGCGTTGTCTGACAGAATGCGAATAGTCTTCTCCTGAAGATAACAATGAAACGCTTGTAGAGCTAAGGTTACCGCTCTCAACTCCAACCTGTTGATTGACCAAACTTTCTCCTGATCGGTCCATTGACCTTGAATGAATCTTCCTTCGAAGTGAGCTCCCCAGCCCACAAGACTGGCATCCGTCATAAGAGGAATCCAAACTGGCGATTCTAGTTGTATTCCCACCTCTAGAATCTCTGGTTTTATCCACCAATGTAGAGCCTGATGCAACTCCAGAAGGCAGGGTAACCTCTTTGAGAGAGGATCCCTTTGATGCGACCACCTTCTTAGTAATGCTCTTTGTAATGGTCGCATATGAGCTCTCGCCCATGGAACTAAGTGTAATGTTGCTGCCATGGTTCCGAACAACTGTAAATAATGTCATGCAGTTGGATTTTCTCTGCTCAAGAAACTGCGCACGAGATTCCTCAATGCTAGTGCTCGCTTTTGAGGAAGAAATACCCTTCCTATTCTTGTATTGAATCGAGCTCCCAGGTGTTCCAGATTCTGTGACGGAATTAACTTGCTCTTTGCCTTATTGACAACCCAGCCAAGACTCTGTAAAAATTCCACTACTCTGGCTGTTGCCAACTTGCTTTCCTTTTTGAACTTTGCCCGAATCAACCAATCGTCAAGATATGGGGGAACTAAAATTCCTTCCTTTCTCAATGCCGCAACAACTATCATTACCTTGGTAAACGTTCGCGGAGCCGTCGCTAAACCGAACGGCAACGCTTGGAATTGGAAATGACCCATTGGAACTGCAAATCTCAAAACTTTCTGATGCTCCAGATGAATGGGAATGTTTAGATACGCCTCTGTCAAATCCAGAGACGTAAGAAACTCCCCTTTTCTTACTGCCATTATTACAGACTTCAGTGTTTCCATGCGAAAATGAGTCACCCGAAGGCAACGATTTACCTTTTGAAGATCCAAAATTGGCCGAAAATGCCCTTCTTTCTTTGGAACTACAAAATAGAGTATCAACCTGAACCGCGTTGGCCTGGCGGTACAGGAACAACAGCTTTGAGATTCAAAAGTCTTTGCAAGGTTTCGCGCACCGCCGTACTCTTGACGCGTGCCTTGCAAGGAGAATGAATGAACAAATTGACCACCGGTCGCTGAAACTCCAGAGCTTATCCTTCCTGAATTATCTCCAAAACCCAGCGATCGGATATGATCTGAACCCAGGCTGAATAAAACTCCCGTAGCCGACCTCCCACGGGTATAAATTCCGCCTGGGCCCTCCTCACATCATTGTGATTTTTTAGGGTTTGAAGAAGAGGAAGTTGCAAATCCCCTGTTTTCTCCTTGAAAACCCCAAAAACCCTGACTTCTAAAATACTGACGTCCTCTCTGAAACTGTCCCAAACGTGAGGAACGAAAACGACGAAAATCCCTGTACTGACATCTAGACACCTGAATTGGATGCCCTTTGGCAGCCTGCCACCTTTAGACTCCCCTAAGTATTTTACCAATTTATCTAAATCCTCACCAAAAAGTAGCTCCCCCCTAAAGGGACGTTTAGTGAGCCTTGCTTTAGAAGAAGCATCTGTCGCCCAGTTACGCAACCATAAATATCTGCTCACTGCAACCGCCGAGACCATACTCATAGACAAAACCCCTAATAAGGTCATAATGAATATCAGCTAAATAAGCTGCCCCAGTCTCTAACCGGGACACCTCTGTCGCAGAGTCTTCCATGTTATCTGCATGTACTCGCTGAGACGAACGAAGACAAGCCCTGGCTACCCATGCTCCACAAATTGAAGCCTGAATAGATAGGGCATTAACATCAAACACCTATTTTAACAACGTGTCCAGTTTTCTATCATGACTATCCTTAAGGGCGGCACCACCTTCCACTGGAATTGTAGTCTTTTTAGTAACAGCCGATACCGCTGCATCTACTTTGGGAGACTTAAACAACTCCCGATCCTGATCCAGTAAAGGATATAAATGAGCCATGACCCTGGACCCCTTTAGTCCAGCCTCAGGCATATCCCATTCCTGTTGAATCATTTCCCTTACAACTCTGTGTAATGGAAAAACCCTTTGTATTTTCCTAAATGCTTGTAACAAAGGATCCTCCAAGGTAGAGTCCTCATCTGGCCCAGAAACTGGCATATTAAGTGCTTTAAGCGTTTCCATAATCAATGCAGGCAACTCATCCCGCCGGAAAACACAAATTACTCTCGCCTGGTCCTCCTGATCCGTGAGTTCTCCCTCTTCTAATTCCTCATCACCTTCCAAATCTGGTCCAAGGGATCCGAGTGGATCTCTCCAGAGGCTATTGAATGCTCCTGTGGATCCTTCCCTGTTTTTATTTATTTATTTATTTATTTAATTGGATTTTTATACCGCCTTATCATACAATCAAAGCGGTTTAACCTTCTTAACAGGGATAGCACCCTCAGCAACTTTCAGAGGAATACCTGGACGCTTTTTACCGAGATCTCCTCCTGCATAGGGTAATGGACCTTTGCCAAATGTCTGCTGAAGTAGAGAAACAAAATCTTGCAAAAACAATGCCACCAAACCAGATGAAAATATTGAAGGTACCTGCGGTACATCAGGAACGGAAGGACCTGCAATTGGCTCTGGCAAGAGCTGCAGTGGAGAATTAACATCCAATAAAGATAAGGAAGCAAGATTAGAACCCTCTACACTGGTTTCTAAAACCTGCTCCATATCTGGAGTTTCCTGAACACAGGAGCTACAAACCCCCGAATCAGATAAAGCTCCTCTCCTAGAGCCACAAACCAAACATTGCGGCTTAGAAGGCATTATTTCGCTATAGATTTCAAAGAAACACTCCTAAGCTTAATTTGTAATAATATTTTTTTTTTACATGAGCATACTCAGCAAACAGTTCAAATAAGATTAAAATGAAAATAAAACCATTAACTTTAAAAGAAACATCGAAAAAATGAAGTTTTTGCCTTGCAAAGAAAACTCACTCACTGTTTGCCGTCTTCTGGTGCACGCGTCCAACAGTGCAGCCTGCACAGCAGTCAACTGTTAACTTTGAATTGCTGCACAGCAGAGAATTACCATCTCAATGATGCAACCAGGAGAAAACCGCCCAAATCACATCAGGGAAACTGGTTCACCCCACGCTAAAACGTTCCAGCGTCAGGGGAGAAACCGGAAGCACCGGACAGCAATGAAATTAAAAAGAAAGTCATCTCAGCTCTGGCAGCACGATCGCATGTGCGGCTTTCCGAAAACAGCTCACAGACACGATAGCATATGTGGCTCTCTGAGAACAGTTCTCAATTGTAACGACTCTGCCATTTCACCATTCGCTTCTCACTTAAAGTAGGTAGGTTCGGGAGACGAAAATTTGTTAAATGAATTGAGCCGTCCGAAATAAAAGCAAATAAACAAATGCGGCTATTGGCAGGCAGAGAAGAAAATAACAGGGGAGAGGGGGGGCGCACCTCCGGATTCCTAAGTCACTGCTACTGAATTAAAACAATGAATAAATAAATTTAATTAAAGAAATATAAAGAAATATAAATTCAAGAAAAAGTGCTTAATTGTCCCTCCAGTGAGCCCAGAATCTCTAGGCTCATCAATCTCCAGCTGCTTGGAGACTGAACAAACAGGAGCAAGGAGGCGGTCCCTAGGGTGTTTATACTGGTGACATCAAAGAATGTCATTGTTCAGTCTCCAAGCTGCTGGAGGAACCTATATCCCCAGAGATTCTGGGACTGGACTGGAGAGACGATAAGGAAGGGGTATAGTTCACCCCATTCCCTTTCACAGTCTGCATTCTACTATGTTTAACATTCACCTTATCCCAGCCCTCCTCAGTTTATTGATCAGCTACTGGTACTTATTAATTTTCGTTCTCTTTCATTTCCCTCTTCTCTCATCAAGATAATGGGATTGGGGCTGTTAACTAAGTGAGAAGATGTGAGTCTTCACAGAACTAGGGAACTGAGAGATGACTTGGTGTTTCTTCTCCTCTGTTATTTTATGTTCTTTGCAGATATTCTGCAGGAAGCATCATCTTCTGATTGAGCACCCCCCCCCCCCACTCCGCCTCACACGCACACTGATGCAGTGGCTCTAAGCCTCTCTTTCTCTTCATGGTTTGTTAAGGTGGTTGGTGGGTGATGTACTCTGGCTGTATACCATAGGCACTCGCCCTCTTTAGGGGCAAACATCCACATACAACATCTTGGTGCAATGGCTAGAGGCCAAAGAAAAAAACCCTTCCTTTTGATGAGGTTTTTATGGTCAGTGGGCTTTTATTTATTTAGACAGATTTTGTATACCACCTTTTCCTTCAATCAAGGTGGTCACGTCAATGACAGTTGGAGGGTTACATTTAACATTAGGGTACATGTACATAATTAGACAATACAGTTACTTTACAGCATTTAGACAATACAATTGAGGTGACATTTAACATGAAGGTATTTAATCCCTTGGTGTTGTAGACTTGTGTGTGTGGGTGTGTGCTTAGTTGGCGGAGGTAGTGGTATTTCTATTTGGTTAGGGGATGTTGCCTGAATGCTCATAGGTTTCTATGAATAACCATGTTTTGAGGTCTTTGCGGAAGTCTGTGAGGTCATCTAATGCCTTCAGGCTCGTTGGGAGGGAGTTCCATAGTGTAGATGCCAGTAGTGAGGGTGCTCTTTTTGAAGTTGTCTGTTTGGTTTTGTGATAGCCTGCAGGTGTGCCAATCATGTTGTCATTATTACTTCTTCTTGGTCTATTGCTGATGTCCCTTGTTATAACATTTTGAAGTACGTCTGCTAAGAGATGGTGAATGATCTTGAAGATGATCATGAGTGTTTTGTATTTAGCTCTTGCCACCATTGGGAGCCAGTGTAGTTGTTGTAGGACGGGAGTGATGTGTTCAGTCCTTGGTGTGTCTGTGATGATGCGTGCTGTGATGTTTTGTACCATCTGTAGTGGGTGGAGTGTCTGTTGCGGAAGACCTTGATATAGTGAATTTCCATAATCAAGCAGTAGTGTGATGAGTGCTTGGCACACTGTGCGGAAGTGGTCTTGACGGAGCATTGGCTTGATTTATCGGATTGTTTTCAATCGATGATATGCTTTGTTTGCGGTTTTGGTGATGTGGGACTTTAAGTTCAAGGCTCTGTCCAGTGTGATGCCCATATATTTAACTTCTTCTTTGACTACTATGTGTTTATCTAGGATGCTCATAGTTTGTGGAGGTATGAAGGTGGGGTTCCTGGTGATGAACATAGCCTCAGTTTTATCGTAGCTGACTGTTAAGTTGTTGGCTATGAGTCAGTCATTCATATCTTTGAGACATTTTGTTATTGCTGTGGTGTTTAGTGCTAGAAGATTGATTGGAGCGTACACCATGATGTCATCAGCATAAATGTGATAATGTAGTTTGTGGTGCTTGATGATGTTGCATATGGGCTGTATGTAGATGTTGAAGAGCATTGATGATAGGGCTGAGCCTTGAGGTATTCCTTGCGTGACGGGGAATTGTAGTGATTTCTTTTGGTCGCATTTGACTTGTTGCGTTCGTCCTTCTAAGTATGATGTAAACCACTTTAGGGTATTCTTGCATAGTCCTATCTGTTGTAAGTGTTGCAATAGCTTAGCGTGTGACACAGTGTCGAAGGCCGCCGAGATGTCCATGAACACTAGCAGGTATCTGTATTTTATGTTGTCTATGCCTCTTAGGAGGTTGTCGAAGAGGGAGGTGAGTAGTGTTTCCATGCCGTGTTGGTGCTTAAATCCATGCTGATGTTTGTCAAGTAGGGCGTTGATATCTATATGGCCTGAAGTTGCCTTTGCGCTGCCTTTTCCATGATTTTAGCAAGGAATGGCAGGCTGGAGATGGGACATTATGATTTCAGCTCGGATGGGCTCAGATTGTTACTTTTAAGTGTAGGTCGTATCATTGCGTGCTTTAGGGTTTGCGGCATGTATCCTTGTTGGAGTGAATCTTTGACAATTTTATGAATGTGGTGAGAGAGCTGGCTTTTTGTAGCTTTGATCCAATTCATTGGGCATGGGTCTGATGGTGAAGTTGTTGAGTTTAGTCCAGATATAATGTCTTCTTCTTGCTGCTTTGTTGGTCTGTTGAAGTTCTCCCATGTTCGATGTTGCTTTTTTATCGTGTGATTGTTTGTGATGATGTAGAGCAAGTTTGGTTGGAATTTTTTGACTTCAGGTAGTCTGCATATTTTTGTGGGTCAAGATGGTGGGTACTTTGTTGCGTGTCATCCTTGGTGAGCTTTTGGACAATGCTGAAGAGTTCTCTTGGTCTATTAGTAGATTTCATGATTAGGTTGGTATGGTGTTACTGTCTACGCTCATTTATAAGATTGTTATATTCCCGTTGTTTATCTCTGTATGGGGTTAGGAGGTTGTGTGATTTATCCCATCTCCATTTTCTTTCCAGTCTTCTGAGTGTGCGCTTTGCAACTCTGATTTCATGTGAGTACCATGGGGTGTTGGGTCTCTTGCGTGCTTGATCTTCTTTTATAGCTGGGGCAGATGCTGCGTTGGATATTATTGTGTTCCATTTTTCTATGTTTAGGTCCAGGGTGTCATGATCCTGTTTAAGTTGTGGGATGATGTCATTTATGAATGAGTCTCTGTCAAATGTTTTGAACCACCTAGTTATTCTTTCATCTTCTTTGTGTTGGGTGAGGTTATTCAGGGTCATGGTGAATTCAATTACATGGTGGTCTGACCAGGGGACTGGCGTGATTGTTGGTTTTGTGGTCTTGTTCTGTTCCGCTAGTTGCATTGGCATGAAGACCATGTCTGGGGTTGTACCATGTTGGTGCGTTGGGGTGTTAATTGTCTGGCAGTATTTTAATGACTCCATGGCTTTTAAGAACATTGCGGTTTCTCTGGTGGGTGCGGTTATTAGGTTGTAGTCTCCCAGTGCAACGAGGGGTTTATGTCTTCTGTTATGTGCGCATATAGTTTAGATTACTGTGGATAAATGTTCCGTTGTGGTTCCAGGTGGTCTGTATGTGAGGGCGATAGTTAGGTACTTGTTGGTTATAGTGAGTGTGTTAGATTCGGTTGTGTTAGTGGCAGTGATTGTTTTGAATCTGTATTTCTTTCTGGTAAGTATTAGTACTCCTCCTTCTCTCTTTCATGCTCTGATGCAGTTAAATGTCATGTATCCTGTTGGAGTTACTTGGTTTAGTATGACCTGGTCTGAGTCATCTAGCCAAGTCTCAGTGATGCATATTATATCAAGCTTCTTGTCGTGGATTAGGTCGAGGATAGTATTTTCCTTCTCAAGGGAGTCTGTTCCCAGCCTGAAATGACTGGCAGCAAGAACATCATTTTTTCTGGAAATGTTTCTACAGCTTGTAATAATTAGTAGGTACACTGGGTAATGCAACTTCTCTTAATGCGGCAATGTAAGTAGTTTGTACACTTTACAAGCCCTCAAACACATGATAGAGCCATTGAGAGTAAAGGCTTGCTGGTAGACTGTGGATCCAGTTAGCTAATACATAGTGTTTTTTTGTGATGCTATGTTTGTTGATTTGGTGTGCCAGCTTGATGTCAGTTGGGTTTGTGTAGCTGTGTTTTGCTTCATAGGGTCAAAAACTACGTTTCAAACTGGGGTGTGATTGGATGGTGCGGTTAGTGAATTGTCCTGTTGTATATACTGGGAACACGAATATTTCATAAATTGTTCTATAACATAGAAAAATTAACTTCTATCAGAGATCAACAAATGAATAAAGAAGATGTCTAGAGAAAATAAAAAATATAAGAGAGGATCCCCCCATATTACCTAGCATAATAAAGTGCAGAGCCGTTCAGCTAACACAGAGTGTTTTTTTGCGATATTATGTTTGTTGATTCGGTGCGCTGGGTGATGTGGGTTAGATATGTGTAGCTGCAGTTTGTTTCATATGGTTAAGGACTATGCTTAATACTGGGGTGTGATTGGATGGTAGTTCATTTCGTCAGGTAGTTCCACCCAATGGGTGCTGTTTAAAGTGCATGCACGGCGTGTTCCGTTGGTTTGATTCTGTAGTTGGAAGGGTTGCTCCGGTGCCACAGCATGTGAGTATATTGGATGCATGATGTAGCTGGAAGTTTACAGTGGCGGAGATGCAGCTGGTTTTGGGTTATATATTGGGATTTGTATTAGGTTCTGTAGGCACATGAAGCTCTTTCTATTGTTTGATTCTTTGATTTTTTTATTTTCTCATGGAAGCCTGATTATACAGGGTAAGTGTCCTTCTCCCTGATGCAGCTCCAGTGAAACGCCTGGCGTCGGAGTGTGGACAATGTTTGCAACTTGTGTTCCAGCTAAGTGATTGCTGTGCGCTGTTTGTAATATTTATATGGAGCACAGATAGGTGTACACAGTGCCTGTATATTCATGTGCTGGTGATGTTTATTCATAACATACATCATGCAATATTATGACCATTTGTCTCACGCAGTTAAGAGTGGAGTTTTTTCTCACCTGTGATGGTGTGCTCATGTAGCGTATATGTGCCAGTTCTGTGGTTACAGCTACTCTGACACAGAGCCGTTGGGTCGGCTTGGTGACAGTATTCACTGAGGTCTTTTTTCTCCACTTGTGAGCATTGGTGAAAAGTTTAAGTACTGGGTGTTTTTTTTCCTTTTTTTTGCACTGGTTTACCATTTTTTGTAGTCTTTACCATACCAGGTGCTTTGAGGTTTGCATTTTGTATTAGGATGACTTCCTGGAAGAATTAGGTCAGTTTAATTTTAAAGTTTATGGACACCCAGTTAATATGTATATTTAAAGACACTGGGCCTCCCATATATGGCAATATATCATATGCATATTTAGTGTGGCAATCCAGAAAACTGGACCTGTTACATACAATTCCAGGACTGGGATGCAAAACATTGGCTCCAAATGATGGGAGTCACTGCAGGAAGCCCAAGGTTGGTTGTGCATATGCATCTTTTCAGTCAATGCCATTGTGCCCTTCTTTTCCTTTAATATGTCTATCTTCCAAGTATTCTAATTCCAAGAATATTATTTGCCTGAACAAAGGGAAACCACCATGGACTGTCCATCCCATCATTACAATAATTCAGCTCTAAATTACATTAGCACATGGAAAAGATAGTCAGCAAGACAACTGTCAGCTAGATTTGGTGGGCATCAACTGATAGCAAAAGACCACTGATTCTTTTTTTTCTGCATTGGTTTTTATACTCTTAAACATTGACACAATCACTCTGACAATTGTTCTCTTTGCTTGTGTGGGAGATTATTGCTATAATGATAGTTTTAGACTTTTCAAAAGAAAATAGGGTTTTAAAAGCAAACAAAGGTATGAGTAATCACAAATTTATATTTCAGAAGAAAAGGTACAGGAGTTATGTGTTAAGTGTAAATGAATGTAAAGTAGGGTTGCCAATTGGCTCAATATGTGCCCGACAGCCTTGATCAAGTTGTGGGTTTACCCCATTGCATGCAGGGACTTGTAGTCTTGCTTTTCTTATGGAGTGCAATAGGAAATCAGAACTACATGTCCCTGTTTTCAATGGGTAAACTCAGGACTGGATCAAGCCTGTTGTGTGCATTTGGAGCCAATTAGTGACCCTGATGTAAAGAAAACCATGACAATGGCCTCAGATAGACAAGAAGTGAAATGGTACCTTTATCAGGATGTAGTGGCAATTGCCGTGGAAAGTAAACCTCTTCTCATCAAATGTGGTGATGTGGGAGCCGCCCTCGATGGAACAGGTTTTGGGACAGGGAAGATCCTTGCAGTCCCACTCCCCTTCCGTGCAGATGCTGAAAGACATGAAAACATCCTGCAATTACAAAACATCCCATGCAGATCCTAAAATTTAGAACTTATCATTACTGCAAAAGCAGCAAATTCTCTTTCAAAGGTCACTTCTGAGCTACAGTGGATTGCTAGAACTTCCTGTATCCTGTTCCTCTATGTTCTGCATTTTAGCATTTTCTCCAACATTTTCAACATCTAAGAAACCATCAAATGTAAAAAACTTCCAGAGTACTAAGCATGTTAGTCTGTGACAGCAAAAAACAACAAAGAGACTGTTGGTATGTTATAAGTTAGTCAATAAATGTAGGCATGGACTTTTAAGAACAATAAATGAGTAAATCTCTATCAGGGATTCTTGATCCAGTCCTTGAGACACATAGAACCTGTCCGATTTTCAGGATATCCACAATGAATATGCATGGGCTAGATTTGTATGTAACAGAGACAATACACGCATATAATTATCTCTCATGCATATACATTGATGATATCTTGAAAATTGTTTGGGCGTGCCTTGAGGACTGGTTTGAAAACCATTGGTCTATATGGTGCCTCCAGCTTCTTTCTTGTTTTCATCTAATATGTTCATTGTTCTGCTGTATTGCTGCCCACGACACCCCATCCCCTCCTGTCATGCCTCTGAAATTATTTCAAGATTGAATTTGACCTATTGGAGAACTATCTTGGCATTTTAATTTGCTATGAAATGTGCCTTGTGGCTAAGAAATACTAAAAAAGGAGAAGTTTGTTACCTTAAAATATTTAATATTTGTTAGAATAGAGAATGATCCGTAACCAGCTAAAATTAGGACATAAGATTGCATAAGAACGTAAGATACGCCATATTGAGTCAAACCAAAGGTCCTTAAGCCCAGCATCCTGTTTCTGACAGTGGCCAATCCAGGTGACTAGTAAGTACCTGGCAGATTCCAAAATAACAGATCCATTTTGCAGTTCCCTCCTACTGATAGCTTTTCAGGTCTACTTGGCTAATCGTTATTTATGAGCTTCTCTTCTAGGAATTTGCAAAAACCCCTTATAAATCCATCAATGTTAGATAACTTGACCACATCTTCTGGAAATACATTGCACAGCCTGATTATTCATTGAGTGAAAAAGTACTTTCTCCAATTTGTTTTAAATCTATCTATTGCTTTCATTGAGTGTTCCCTAGTTCTGGTATAGTTTGACGGCATTAATATTCATTCCCTATTTACCTGTTCCAGCCCACTTATGATTTTATGAACCTCTCTCATACCCCTTCTCAGTTGTCTTTTCTCCAAGCTGAGGACCCCTAAACTGTTCCGCCTTTCTTCATAAGGGAGCTGTCCTATCCTCTTTATCATATTGGCACTCTTCTCTATATCCTTTCCAGTGCCAATATATTGGAATTAACTGAGGATAGTGGACGCGCTCCGCTCCCCCCCCCCAAAAGCTTCCTTTTCCCCTCTCACCTTTAATAACCACAATACAACAATAATTTGGAATTCAACTGGTCGCAGCTTTATTCAAAATTAACACAACTTTATCCAACAACATTTTAGATCCCACCACCTAGCCATACCATCCGCGGCTCCAGGCATCACCAGCCATATGATTAGCAAAGTGACTTCTTTCTGGTTCCGCCGCGGACAGCCCCAAGGGCTATCTCCAATACCCACCCCTCATCCGGCTTCGCCATTTTACTAGCAAAAGCCCCCCAGGGGTTATCCGGGTCAGGGGTACCCCACCCCCCGCCCTAGGTATTGCCCAAGGCTCCAGACCCCGGAAACCTTTGGGATCCTGCCACCGGCTCAGCAGATGCTCACCACTGAGCAGCCCCCCCCAAAAAAAATTCCTAAGGAGGAGGAGTGGCCTAGTAGTTAGGACAAGGTACTTCAGGCCGGAGGGCCGGGGGTTCAAGTCCCACCTGGGGACAGCAATCTCAGGCCGGAGGGACTGGGATTTCTAGTCCTATAGGCACTCCTTGTGGTCTTGGGCAAGCCACTTAACCCTCCATTGCCCATGTTCCCTGTAAGTATTAGCGTATGTGTGTCATATCCCCTCGTGTTAAATGTATCTCCCAATTGACCGCTTTGACCCAGTGAAAAGCGGGATATAAATACAACTAAATAAATAAAATAAAGCTGCGACCAGCGATCCTTCCTGCACTCTACTATGCAGAACATACTCCAAAACCTCTTGCCAGTCATTCAGGAGCAAATCTAATCCTATCAGGGATAAATGTACCCCATTTTGGCAGAATAATCCCGCGCACGCCACCTATGCCCAGGGATGCAGTATTTGATATCCCCCATGCTCCATTACCCAGCGACCAATCTGACGATTGATTTTTATCAATCCCCTCGACCACCGCTGCTGAGCCCAGCAAGAAGGCCTTGGAATAATGTCTGACCATAATAACACTACCTTGGTAAACATTAATAAAACTTCTGCCAAGTCTCTCTTTGCTGCTCGAATCATTTGTTTACATGTCCATGCACTGAGATCGTTGCCTCCCAAATGCACCAACATCATTGCCGGGAGTTTCTGCTGACACTCGAGGTGCCGAAGCAAAGGCAACAACTGCGGCCATCGCAGACCGTGTTCACCCAGCCATAAGATGGTCACCTCATTGTCGTCCAGTCCAATATTAGGCCCCACCGGCCAGCACGCTGCTCGTTGCCCAGCCCAGTGCACAAAAGAATGGCCAATCAACCAGCAAAACTGCGGAAGGTTTCCCCGATCTGAAAGAAAATTCACAGTTAGCCACTACCAAGGCACCCCCGTGTCTAGACGCACATAACCTCGAAATGCTCGAGACCGCCATCTACCTATCCGCTGTATCTCTTGTTCCCCAAGCCCCTCCACTGCAGCACTGGTGGCTGCCCCGATGCAAAAAGAATGGGGTGCAAACTCTCGCGAGTCCAAACCTAAGTTACACAATGCCAGCCGCAAAACCATGGAAAACTGATATCATGTCAGTGGCCGAGTGTCCGCATGCACAAAAAACTCTCCCTCTCCTCCCGGACGCACGCTCAAGTACGCTAACATTGCTGACACCGGGCAGGCAGCAGCCCCTTCCACCGCCCTCATTGCCACCAATGTTCCCCTTCCACGCTGATCCATTTTGGATCGGATCAACCATATCCTGAGCTCCCCCCCTCCATGCGCACATGCTGATGGAGCAGCCCACCCCCTTTCCTTGTCCTACTAGAATCCACCACTAGCTCGCCGACGCTAAATGCCCCAAAAAACGCCACACAAAACACCGCCTGAAACAGAGTGGCTTCATACTTTGAAGCCGCAACTATGGGCAAAGCAGTACATAACCGCACCAGGAACACGTGCGTGATTGGTTGTCTGCCATCCCTCGGTGTGGGGCAAGACCGCTCCCAGCCTTGTAGTAGCCGGCGGGTCAGAAACCCCCACCCTGAATGCTCCAACCGAACGCTCTGCCGAAGAAAGCGAACCCCACCAAATGCATCCGTACCGTAGCTCTAGATACCCCCCTCCCCCCACCTTGACGGCCACCACATATTGCCCCAACAGCTGATCAGACCCCTTTTCCCACTGCCCTCCATGGGCTCTCAAGAAGTTCAGCATTTTGCCAAATCCCCATCGGTAAGCTACCCAGGTCGCCAGGGACACAGAACTCCGCAGTAAAGTCATCATTTCTTCAGGCCAATCTGCCATAAGTGCTCCGGGACCATCGCTCCCTCGACATCCATAAGCCATTCATAAATGACCTGGAAAGTGGAATAACGAGCGAGGTTATCAAATTTGCAGATGACACAAAACTATTTAAAGTTGTTAAAACCCAAGAGGATTGTGAAAAATTGCAAGAGGATCTTGATAAATTGGAAGACTGGGCATCAAAATGGCAGATGAAATTTAATGTGGACAAGTGCAAGGTTATGCACCTAGGCAGGGGCGGCCCAAGGGGGGTGCGGGGCCATGTGCGGAGACTCGGTGCGGGGCCTCATTTGCATAAGTGGCCTTATTTGCATAAATATTTGCATAATGCTAACATTCATTAAGAGACATGTTTACTAAAAGTTAGTGTGTGTATGGATAAAGACAGACTAAAAGATTTCTACATTACTATAATCCAGTGCCAACCGCCAGGCACATTAGGAACTACTACAAACACTGCCCATTTAGAACCCATAGCAAACCCGCCGTATCCTAACAGCACTACCAGAACTCACAAAGCACCATACCCTACCTATCAAAAGGCAACACTGCAAATATTAAACCAATACATTTCAGAGAAAAACAATACATGACCTACTGGGGAAAGAGAACAAGTGGCAATGTCAAATAGGAATTACATAAACAGAATACCTCAGCTCAGTTACACATGCAGAACATAGACCATCACCAAACAAGGAATCACAATTTAGAAACAGGAAGGCAATAATTAAACTGGGAACCCCAAAAGCCAAACTTGGAATGTACAACAACTGTAGAAATAAAACTATAAATTAATTTCCTCTTGTACCAAACAAAGCGCAGACGTTAATGATGCACATTTCCCAGAGCTTTCATATTCCAGTTAATAAATTCAAAATAAAGAGATATCTTTCTACCTTTTGTGCATTTTCTTCCGGTTGCAATTGCTCCAGCCACTTTCTTCTGGTTTCTTCATGTTTTCTGCTAACTCTCCATCATCTGCTGTCTCTTCTCTCTTCTAGTTTTTTTTCCATTCTCTCTCTCTCTACATCTGCTTTAACATACTAATCTTTCTCCTTTTGCTCTTTCCTCATTCCTATTTCATCCACTCACATTTTACCCCTCCATCCTCAATCCCCACTTACTCTCCCAATACCCAGCTAAGTGTAGATTTTTTACCCCTACCACACAAAATATTTTTCCCCTCTCCATTTTACTCTCCCAGCCCCATCCCATTCTAATCCTCCCCTAATCCTCCCCCAACATCAGCTCCCTTCTAGTTCCAGTCTCACCCAGCATCCATTCCCTTCTTGTCCCTGCATCAGCCCATTTCCAGTCCTAGCCCCCCATCAGCCCATTTCCAGTCCTAGCAACCCCCCAACCCAATACCAGTCCTAGCCCCCCCCCATCAACCCACTTCCAGTCCTAACCCCCCCCATCAGCCCACTTCCAGTCCTAACCCCCCCATCAGCCCATTTCCAGTCAGCCCCCCATAGCCCATTACCAGTCCTAACCCCCCCCCAACAGCCCACAGCCCATTACCAGTCCTAACCCCATCAGCCCACCTCCAGTCTTAATCCCCCCAGCCCATTTCCAGTCCTAGCAACCCCCAACCCATTACCAGTCCTAGCCCCCCATAGCCCACTCCCAGTCCTAATCCCACCAGCCCATTACCAGTCCTAAGCCCATCAGCCCACCTCCAGTGTTAACCCCCCCATCAGCCCATTTCCAGTCCTAGCCCCCCCATAGCCCATTACCAGTCCTAACCCCCCCCCCTACAGCCCACAGCCCATTACCAGTCCTAACCCCATCAGCCCACCTCCAGTCTTAATTCCCCCCAGCCCATTTCCAGTCCTAGCAACCCCTCCAACCCATTACCAGTCCTAGCCCCCCATAGCCCACTCCCAGTCCTAATCCCACCAGCCCACTCCCAGTCCTAATCCCACCAGCCCATTTCCAGTCCTAATCCCCCTCACCCAATTTTCAGTTTAAGCCCTCCCATACCCCATTACCAGTCCTAACCTCCCCATCAACTCACTTTCAGTCCTGATCCCATCAGCCCATATACAGACTTAGCGCCCCCATAGCCCATCACCACTCCTAACCCCCCCGCCCCCCCATAGCCCATCACCACTCCGAACCCCCCCCCCAGGCCCCCCCATATCCCATCACCACTCCTAACCCCCCCCAGGCCCCCATAGCCCATCACCACTCCTACCCCCCCCGTCCCCCCATAGCCCATCACCACTCTTAAACCCCCCCAGCCCCCATAGCCCATCACCACTCCTAACCCCCCCAGACCCCCAATAGCCCATCACAACTCTTAAACCCCCCAGCCCCCCCATATCCCATCAACACTCCTAACCCCCCCCAGGCCCCCATAGCCCATCACCACTCCTACCCCCCCAGTCCTCCCATAGCCCATCACCACTCTTAAACCCCCCAGCCCCCATAGCCCATCACCACTCCTAACCCCCCCAGCCCCCCCATAGCCCATCACCACTCTTAAACCCCCCCAGCCCCCCATAGCCCATCACCACTCCTAACCCCCCCAGCCCCCCATAGCCCATCACCACTCTTAAACCCCCCCAGCCCCCCATAGCCCATCTCCACTACTTACCCCCCAATCCCCACCATCGCCCATAACCACTCTTAACCCCCCCAGCCCATCACCACTCTTAAACTCTTAACCCTCCCCCAGCCCCCCCATAGCCCATCACCACTCCTAACGCCCAGCCCAGCCCAGGGAAATTTTTTTAAAAAAAGAAGTTGTCTTCTCCAGCAGCCGGGGCCGCCGCGGCAGAATCGAGTGTGCCGCGGGGCCCCCCCTGCCCAGCAGAGCCTGCCCTCCCGAGCCTGCCCTCCCCTTTATCACCTGTCTTCGCAGCTCTAATCAAACGCGCCGGCTTTCAGAGCGCGAAAGGGCTAGTTTCCCTTTCGCGGCTCTGTTAAGCCCGCGGGGGCTGATGGGAACTCTATTTGTCACACATTATTCTCCTTAACCGTCATGAGTTTATATGGTGCATTATTTCTATGTTATTTGCTATGTTTTAGACATGTTAGTATATATTTAAATAGTTTATCTGTATTCATTACATGATATAGTCTATCTTCTCTGTACTTTTTCTTTTTCCGTTTTTAAGCTACAATTGTTCAAATATAGTGATGATTAGTATATTTTAACTCATTTATATCTTTATTCATTTATGTTGTGTTCTTCAGCCCTACGTTTGTCTGTGTTATTTTAACTGTTTTACTATACAGAGCATTTTATGTGGTTATTAATTTTGTAGTTTTGCATATATATTTAACATCATGCCTATTGTTTTTATTTGTTTTTATCTGTTTTTAATTGTTCTTATTTTGTTTTAATGTTTGTTCAAGTTGTAATCCCCCTGAGGAAGGCGTTGCCGAAACGCGTTGGGGTCCCTATCAAATAAAGACTCAACTGTTCATCCAACGTCTCCTGCTCCTTGTGTCGCCTCCATTACAGATAGAACTTGAAGTCTGGAAAGGGGCACGACGCCTTGTTAAATCGCCAGCAGACGTCACCCCCACTCCCCACTGGGAGGGCGCTGTAGGGGCAAAGGCCCCCCGCTCGAAAGGACCGCCCCATCGCTGACCCTCACATTGCCCCTGCCTTAGCACTACTCCCCCCCCCGGCCCCCGCCCTCGCTGACATTTGTGTTAACCATAAATTAATATCCTGCATCCCCCAGGATAATGTCTTATTCTCCTCCATCTTATCCCTGAACTTCTCATCATAGTTGAGCCATGCCCAACCCTCGTGTGTCTGCGCTGCCTCTAAGATGGAATCCGCGTAGGACAGCAACATACCATGATGCTCCGGATTATGATGGCCCCATACACTGGCCAGCCGCAAGAAGAGGAGTGGAGGAGTGGCCAAGTGGTTGGGGCAAGGTACTTCAGGCCGGAAGGTTGGGGGGTTCAAATCCCACTAGAGGACAGCAACCTTGGGTCAGAAGGACTGGGGTTTCTAGTCCCACAGGTGCTCCTTGTGGTCTTGGGCAAGCCACTTAACCCTCCATAGCCCATGTTCCCTGTAAAATAGTTATCTCCAAGTTATAATGCCCTGTTCAATGTAATTTCAGTTTGTTCAAAGTAAACCACACTGATGCAGAATAGCACGGTATATAAGAGAATGTAAATAAATAAATAAGACTCTCTTCCAGTTGATGACATTACGTGTCACCTTTCTCACTCTCCCCACCTTCTCATCCTCCTTCCTCTTCTTTCTACTCTCTCCCGACCTCTTCCTACCCTCCAACAGCCGAAAGATGTCAATGTAGCGCCTTTTCCAAATCCTCCTACGCAGTTTCCTTGGCACACTTTCCCATAATTCAGCAAATGAGGCTAGTGTAGCTGTCCCCCCCCCCCCAGACCCCACCCCGCCAGTGCCCTCCACCCCTACCACCCCCTCCACCCCGAAGCAGCCGACGAAGAAGAGGACTCCGAACTACGCCGCCGCCGACATGCATGCCTCTTCTTCCTTCGCGCCTTCCCCCCCCCGCGAATCCCCATCTGAGCCCCTTCCGCCTGCCCCTCAGATAACTCACCGGCCACTGGCATCCTGGGCTCCACTCCTGCTCCCTTGCCGCCTGGCTCCTGTCGCTCTCCGCGACCCACCGACGCGGTGTCTGGCCCCCCAGCTGCCACTTCCATCCTCTTGCTCGCCCCTGCCGATCTGCCCTCCGCACCGCCTCCTGGTATTTGACTAGATGCTGTTCTTCCTGGCGACTGCCATGCTTCCGGTACCTGTGGGGACAAAAAGGAAAACGCCGAAGGGGGGGGGGGCTACCAGAGGACACGGAGACTGCCACGCCCCCAGCCACTCCGCCCTGGATGATCCCTGCCCTCCCCCCGCCAGTGCTCCCACGCTGCCGGATAGAAGCTACCCGGCATCACCAACCACCCCCAATGCCCTGCGTGTTCCTGCCCTTCAACACTGCCCCGGCCTCTACCCCCTCCTACTCCCAGCCTGTCATCCCCACCCTGGCAACCCCATCCACTGATGGCAACCCCTCCCTCCCCCACCCCCTACACCGTACCCCTCCCTCTGTCCAGGTCATAAGCATTCCCCTCCCTAGGCATAGTACTCACACCTTCACTGTTCCCCACGCCACCTGCTCCCCTTATAACCCCCTTCTCCCCCCCCAACTCCCCTCTCCATCGACCCCCCCTTCCCCCTTGAATTGAGTGCACAACCCCCCCCCCCCCTTGGCTCCCACTGGGTTACCCAGCCCTGCCGGACCTCTGGGTACCCACTCCACTCCCCCTACCTCGCCCCCACACCGCTCATGTGGTGGAGGTCTGCCTGCTCTGTGCTCTTCCCAGTCCCCCAGCCCCCTTCCCCCTTGTGGATGAGGCCTGCCCCCTCCCGATCTGCCAAGACCTCCAGACGCTCTCTCCTGACTCTGCCGCTCTCTGCCAGGCATCCTACTCCTGCAATTACCCACCTCCCTTCTACTTTTCCCCTTTTTTTTTTTTTTTTGCTTATTCTTTTATGGTGCTGGCTACCAGTACCTGCCTGCTTCGCCGGTCTGCACCAACAAATTGGCTCCGCATTCCACGTGCTCCCGACGTGTCCTCTCCTGGTCTGCCCTCCGGACCCAGCTGCTCGCTGCGAGGTTCAACCCCCCATCCACGCCACACTCAACGAAGCCGTCTCCAAGCCGTCTCGCTGCTCCCTGCCCCGCTGAGACGCCCGATCCTTTTTTTTTTACACTATGGCTCCGCGTACCCAAGCCGTCTCATCCTCCTGGCACTTGCCAGCACACTGCTTCCCCGCTGGCCCCACGCTCTCTCCAGCCTCCACCTCGGCATCCCATTGGCTCTCACGCACCTCCATCAGGCCCGGGAGCCAATCAATTCAAAGGATGCCGAAGATACCTCACTTCCCCACCCCTACCCCCCCCCCCCCGCTCCTCCCTCATGCGGCACCCCACCACCGGAAAGGAGCTCCCCACGCCGACTCCACCGGTTACCATGGCCCATGGGTACATGGCCCCGCGGCCATTCATATATACACAAATTGGCATTCTGCAGCAATGAATAGCAGTAACTGTGTTTCTAAATAATTCTACAATATATATATATATCAAAAGCTGGAGAGGTCGCTGTAAGCTTAGAGATGAACTTAAGAGCTAAAAATAAACCCTAGAAAATATATCAGGGGGATGGGGGAAATCAGAATCAAAGCAATTTGGGTATTTCTTAGGAAAGGGCCACATACAACATGTTGCTAGTAAAGTAGATGCCCTTGGAAAGTATGCAGCTCAGAAGACCTCATTGAGGCCCTTCCTAGACTTTGTCAAATTTTATCATTGATTTTTCCCACATAATTCTACTCTACTGATATCAGGAATATATCTTGTGAAAAATGGTTAATGGTTATGATAAACATTATTTGATAGATCACAAAATTGTACACAGTCTATACAGTTTAAGAACATAAGAAATGCCATACTGGGTGCATGAAGCCCAGTATCCTATTTTCAACAGTGGCCAATCCAGGTCACAAGTACCTGGCAGGTTCCAAAAAAGACACACAGGTTCCATAATGCTTGTACTGGGGCAAGCGGTAGATTACCTGGGTCCTCTTTAATAATGGTTTATGGTTTCCTCCAGGAACTTGTCCAAATCTTTTTTAAACCCGGCTACACTAACAGCTTTTACTACATCCTCCGCTAACGAATTTCAGTTTGATTATGCATTGAGTGAAAAAAAAATATTTTTTCTTATTAGTCTTAAATGGGTTACACTGTAGCTTCATTGCAGGTCCCCTAGTCTTTCTACTTTTTGATGGCATAAACAATTGATCTACGTTTAAACTACTCCATTCGTTAATTTATAGACCTCTATCATATCTTCCCTCAGTCGTATCTTCTCCAGGTTGAAGAGCTCTAACCTTTTCAGCCTCTCCTGATAAGGTTATCCTTCCATCCCCTTTATCATTTTAGTGGTTCTTCTCTGTACCTTTTCTAATTCCGCTATATCCTTTTAAAGATATGGTGACCAGAACTGCACACAATATTCAAGGTGCAGTCGCACCATGGAATGATACAGAGGCATTATAATATCCTTTGTTTTATTCTCCATTCCTTTCCTAGCATTCTATTTGCCTTCTTGGCCACTGCTGCACACTGGGTTATCCACGATAATGCCTAAATCGTTTTCCTGGGTGGTGGCTCCTAATGTGGAACCTTGCATCATATAACCATAGTTTGGGTTGTTCTTTCCTAGGTGCATAACTTTGCACTTGTCCACATTAAATTTCATCTGCCATTTGAACGTCCAGTCTTCCAATTTATCAAAGTCCTCTTGCGATTTTTCACAATCCTCATGGGTTTTAACAACTTTGAATAATTTTGTGTCATCTATAATTTGATTACCTCATTCGTGATTCCCATTTCCAAGTCATTTAGGAATATATTAAAAAGCAGCAGACCCAGCAAAGATCCCTGGAGTACTCCACTATTCACCTTTCTCCATTGGGAAAATTGGCCATTTAGCCCTACCCTCTGCTTTCTTTTAACCAGATCCTGATCCACAATAGTACACTGCCTCCTATCCCATGCCTTTTTAATTTGCCAAGAGTCTCTCATTGAGGGACCTTATCAAAGGCTGTCTAAAAATCCAGATACACTATATAGACCATCTCATCTTTGTCTACCTGTTTATTCACTACTTCAAAAAAATATAACAGGTTAGTAAGACAAGACCTTCCTTGGCTAAAGACATATTGGCTTTCTCCCATTAAACCATGAATATCTACATGTTCAGTTATTTTGTTCTTTATAATGGTTTCTACCTTTTTTCCTGGTACTGATGTCAGGCTCACTGATCTGTAGTTTCCCAGATCACCTCTGGAACCCTTTTTAAAAATTGGCGTTACATTGTCCATTAGCCAGTCTTCAGGTATTACAGATGATTTTAATGATAGTTCACAGATTACTAATAGAGGGTCTGAAATTTCATATTTCAGTTCTTTCAGCACCCTCGGATGTATGATTTGCTACTCTTTAGTTTAACATATCGCTGTAATACATTTTCCCGGTTTAGCGATAGTTCTTTCAGTTCTTTTGATGCAACACCTTTAAATACTATTTCAGTCATAGGTAACTCTCCTACATCTTCTCTAGTAAAGGCTGAAGCAAAGAATTCATTCAGTCTTTCCGTTATAAACTTGCACCTCTTAGTGGCCCTTTTACCCCTCTATCATCACAAGGTTTTTTGCAATGAATGTACTTGAAAACATTTTTATTATGTGTTTTTGCTTCCACAGCAAGCTTTTTTTCAAATTCTCTCTTTGCCTGCCTTATCAATGCCTTGCATCTAACTTGCCAGTGCTTATGTTGTTTACAGTTTTCATTTGACTCCTTTTTCCATTTCCTGAAAAATGCTTCTTTGGCTACAACAGCCTCTCTGACCTCATCTTTAAACCATGCTGCAGTTTTTTGCACTTACTTCCATTTTTCTTAAAGCATGGAATACAGCTGGTCTGGGCTTCCAAGATAGTATTGATGTAAATCTTTAACCTTTGTAGCTGCTTCCTTTAGTATTTTCTTAACTATTTTCCTCATTGTATCATAGTCTCCCTTTTGAAAGTAAAAAGATAGTACTGTGGATTTCCTCGCCATCTTTCCTCCATTTATTAAATCAAATGTGATCATGCTATGGTCACTATTGCCAAGTGGCCCCAATACCCTTATCTCTTGCACTAGATCTTGTGTTCCACTAAAGACTATGTCCAAAATGGCTTCCCCTCTTGTCGGTTCATGAACCAGCTACTCCAAAAAGCAGTCATAGATTTCATCTAGAAACTTTATCTCCCTAGCATGTCCTGCCATGCCACTGACCCAGTCAATACTGGGGTAATGGAAATCACCCATTATTATTACTGTGTTGTAACTTTTGTTAGCTTCCCTGATTTCTTTGAGCATTTCATCATCCATTTGTTCATTCTGGCCAGGCAGTCAGTAGCATACCACCCACTGCCAGATAAGAACTCCATGATAGGAAAGAGTAAAATAGAATGTAATAACGTAATACAAGGTGGAGAGGATACAAGAGGTAGGAAGAGGGCAATAACAAGGAGAGGGATGGAAGGAGGCTCATAGGTTCTGCCAAATTCATAGTCTGTACATTGGCCTATGAGAAAGAAGATTGGAGGTCGAAGGCAGTTTCAAAGCAAGATATTTTCAATAGTTTCTTGAAACTTCTATAATTTGGTACTATCTGAACCTGTGTTGGCAGAGAATTCCAAAGAGATGGAGTAGCAGCAAAAAAGGCTTATCTTCTTGTAGATTCGTAGATGCCAATTCAAACTTGTGTGTCCCCAGACTGTCTTGACGATCAGACATCTGGATGGCTCCGGCATCCCCAGACATCCAGGGGGACTTACTCCTCCTCAGAGGTGGAATAAGTCCCCCATTTAAATGGCTGACCCTGGATGTACAGGGCTGACCTTGGAATTGGCTCTGTATGTCCAGAGTCATGATGCTGCCCATTGCTCGCCCTCAGTCCACCTCTGGCCTGTCCCCTCTTGCCCATGAACAGAGCTTCCTGAACAACCCTGTTGTACATGCAGGGATCCCTGTTTCCTACATAGCAATCCAGGTGTTTAGCAGGTCTAGATGTCCAGATTGGATGTCCAGACCCGCTATAAGCGGTTCAGAATCTACCCCATAGTGGATAGATGCAGGGGAAGGGATATGAAGTCTAAAACCATGGAATGAATGGAGTAATCTAGCTGGAGAATATAATGAAACCAGGGAAGAGATATAGTCTGGAGCAGAGTCATGGATGGTCTTATGAACAAATGACAATACCTTAAAATGAATATGGAAGGCAACAGGCAACCAATGATGTTGAATAAATAAGGGTGTTGTAGGATCAATTCTGTGGGCAAGTATGAACTGCTGCATTTTGAAATGTTTGAAGGGGTTTTCATTGACAGTGAGGAATACGAAGATAGATAATGTTGCAGTAGTCAAGCCTAGCCAGAACTGAGTGTATTAAAACTGTGAGCTGGCGGGGGGGGGGGGGGGACGGGGGGTGTTTCCAGAAAAGGCTGAATAGAGTGAAAGTGGCGCAGGACCAGAATAGTGGACTTTGTGATGTTCGCAAGCTGGGGGAAAAGATAATTCGGAATCCAGAGTAATGCCCAGATAACATATTGAGGAGACTAACTGCAGAGGGACCCCATTCAAGGTGGGGGAAAAGGAGGGCAATAGAAGGGGTCATGAAAGCCAGATAGTCATAGATTTTAAGAGGTTGAGTTTCAGAGAAGTTTTCCTTAGCCAAGTGGTGACGGCAGATAGGCAAGCGTTAATGGGCTGGAGGTCTGGAGCTGCACTTGTCAAAGTGAACATTTGACAAGGTAGTCGGGTATCCAAACAACAACAACAACAATGTCAAAACAGAATTCTAGAGAATTAAGGAAATTTTGTGTAATATATATAAGAACATAATAACATAAGATATGCCATACTGGGTCAGACCAAGGTCCATCAAGCCCAGTATTCTGTTTCCAACAGTGGCCAATCTAGGTCATATGTACCTAGCAGTTTCCCCAAGGGACACAGGTTCCACAATGCTTGTATTGGTTCAAGCATTGATATCCTGGGTCCCTTCTTAATAATGGTTTATGGACCTTTCCTCCAGGAACTTGTCCAAAGAAGTTCAGACATCAACCAAGAATTCATTCTCTAGACAAGTGCCTCACAGGAGAGATTACTGTTGTCTCAAGAAGTAGACAAGACTAAAAAAAAAAGAATTCCATAGTTCATAGGATAAGCACAAAGGTACCCTAGTTCCAAAGAAGTGAAGAGAACCACAGATCAAGTGAGGTCTATGGCATTCTACAAAGAATAAAAATGTGCAAACTAGATTGGCCATAGGTTCTTATCAGTTGTCATAATCTATGGGACCAATATTCAAAAGTTTTGTTCAGGTGGCTTCAGAAGGTACCCAAAGAAATCCTCCTTTTTAATGTCCTGCCATGCAGGAAACTCATTGTCTAGACAAAATTTAACCCATTATCTTGGGGTGAAGATAGAGATGCCAATATTTAGCATTGAATAGTTAAATCAAATAAAAACAAATCTATTCTAAAATTAACTGAAATAACTTATCAGGTTAACCTTACGTCTGTATCTTCAGTGACCTGACTTCTTCACTGGATAAGTCAACTGAATATCCATTAACTTTAAGTGGAAATGCCACAAAGCATATCATGACTAGGGACGCTACACTTTAAAAGGAGTGTTTGGCAATTAAATGGGCTCTAGAAAATTTCTGCCATTACCTGGTTGGGGTTGCCTTTAAACATTCCATAAACAAAGTGCTCTTAAAGAGGGTAACTTTAAAACAGGCTACCTAGGTTAAGTGAGCAGGAAGGCATCTCTTTGGCATTATTGTATAAATGTAGATAGGTGCCTATGTGGCTTTATAAAACAGCAGTGCAAATCCAGCAGCAACTGGACCTACATTCAAGGAATGGACATTACTCCTACTTGAGAACAAGTGCAAATGTTAACGTATACTTTATGCGCATATGCATGTATTTTATAAAACACATGCGTAAATTGTGACTCGGGAGAAGGAAATAGCAATGCAGATCATGCTTGGGGAGGGAGGGGGGGACAGGTATGGAAAGTCAGACTCATTTGCAAAGAGGAGGAGGAGTCAGCTGGCCAATATTACAGGCAAGTACTCTGAGGCAGCTATGTGAGAAGTCCAAAAAGGCAGCTGTTGTATAAAGGCAACATAGACACCTACTGTATGTGCCCTTAGAAAATAGGCTTATACAACAAACCCGATGGCACACTAATGCTCTCACACAAATTTACACCTGTTTTGAAGAAGGCATAAATGCATGTGTGTACTCTATGCATGTACATATGTATTTTGTAACTAAGGTTTCCAATTTTAGTTTTTAATCAAAAAACACCAATAGACCATCTCCCTGTGCAAAATAAATAAAATCAGTTTTCCTTAGATAAATACCAAAAAACCCTACCACTCTCTTAGCCCTCCACTGGCCTATGTGTGGGCCCTCCATTCTGCTTTGTGTCTTTTCCACAATGATGACACCTCAGCTTCACAAATGTATATATCTGATTACTCCAGAATAGGTACCCAGCAACGGCACCCACAATGCAAAAAGATTGATAAACATTGATATTTTGTATTCTCAAAGAACCCTCCATTAGCTGGAAAATAAACATCTGCATGTACAATTTATAAACACCAAAAAATTTGAGGCCCAATTTATACAATACGAACATTCATCACAACTGTGCTCTGCCCAAAATATGCTCCTGGCATGGTGTGCATATAAGTATATGTATTCTTGGCACACATATTTGTATAAGCGTTTTTTGATCCTTTAATTTTGTAAGTGCCCTTTCCTCATGTAAAACATGCTTTACGCTTGACTAATGTTTTCTAAAATTATTCTCCACATGTCTCATCTAGGCCAGGTTTTCCAATCGTGGCTTAAGCTAGCTGAAGACAGAAGGGGAAAGCACCCTGCAGGGCGAATCCCATTGCTTCCAGGTAAGGGCATTCTCCTAATCAGGCAGAGGTATAAGAAGTCTGGCCTGCAATCTAGAAAGTTAGAATTTCTGGTGCAGCAAACGAGAAACCTTCAATGCAGTGGTGTAAGTTCTAATGAGGGGGTCCCTCAATATTGCAGTAGTGTCCCCCCCTTCCCCACATAGCCTCCCCTATTGTCATGGCAGTGCACCCTTCTACGCGGCCCCTTCCCTCATTGTCACTGCGACAGTGGCAAACTTACTTTAACAGGTTTGCCGCACTGACTTCCGCTCTTTTAAGTTTGCACCAGGCCCGGCAGCTGTTACCTACTTGGCCAAAATATTTTGGTCTAGCTTATTGTGAGACTTCAGCCCACTCTACGCCTACAGCGCCCTTAATACTGCAGGAGTCTTTAACATCCATTAAAGCAGCTTTTTACCAACGTTAAGGGTACAAGGGTTCTCATAACAGGCGTTACTGGCACATTTGCTTAACACCCTTTAGTAAACATACCCCTTAGACTGCTATGTTAAACTCCTCAATTTTGGTAAATTTTAAAATCCTCAGATTTAACCAACTTCTTTCATTCTTCCTTACATGGACCACAACTATTCCTTAAGGAACTGTTATGCTGACTATGGTCTGGGAGTGTTGCCTCTCAGCAGGGCCGGCCCTAGACTTGGCCCAAAGTGTTGTAGGCCTAGGCAAACTGCAAGCTTTACATCCCCTCAGGCTGTCAAAATCTAGTATTTAGCTTTGAATGGCCTGCTTTTGCTGCCCTCCGGAAGTTGCTGCCCTAGACGACCGTCTAGTTTGCCTAGTGGTTGTGCCAGCCCTGCATCTGAACCTACTGGCCAAGATTTGGGTTTATAATTAAGGAAACATCACTATGAAGTTACCATTCCTGACAATCCATGGTGAAGGAATTTCCGTGTTTGTATATTTTCCCGAAGTGCCGGCAGGCACATTTCTCCTTGTGGATGCAGCCTGAATTGAAGTAGTCATCCAAAACCTTACCTAGGGGAGGATGAAAAGTAAGATGTTACTGTTCTCTAATCCCAAAGATCTAAGACAATGAAACTAAGGGGCTCTTTTACTAAAGTACATTATGGCTTTGCAGTTAATGTGTGTTTAGTATGAAAATTAAAGTGTGCCTAGACGGTAACTGCCAGGGGCATGAGCAGCATGTTCCGCACAGTTAACACGTGGATATGCATAAGAATGCATGGTGCTGTTCCCACGGGTGCACTTACCTTCACCTATTGAGGCAAAGTAATTGCACTCACACTAATTGCAACATTGACAGGGCACAGTATGTACTTCACCCTAACCGCACAGTGCTCACCATGCTCACTCTCCACCCCAACCCGTCCATTCTCCACCACACCTGTGGCAGCACGCGAATCAGCACGCAGTAACTGTCATGCCCCCACTAGCAGTTACAGCATGCAGTTACCTCTTATAAAAGCACATGTTAAGAGAGTCATTCTAAAAGGTTTAATTGTGGTTTGGACATCTGCAGACATGCACGTAGACGTCAAAACCACAGACATGTCTCCAAAACCACACCACAAATGCCATTTGTAGAACTTTCCAATACAGGGATGTTCAAGTAGGGGTGTGACAGAGACATATCTGAGGAGGGGCAATGGACATACATGTCTCATTCAATCCCAGAAGCAGCAGAACCATCTGCATGTTTATTTCTGTTCCAGGCATGAATAGGTGTCAGGAAAGTGTTCGTACAGTAGATGGAGAATTAAGCAACTAGCTTTGGATTACAAAGTCCCATACTGGGATTTGAGCCCTGGCCACACAGCTCTTAAGCCACTACTCTAACCTTCAAGCTATTAGACATTTTGGTTCTGAAATACTCTCCTGGCTTTGATGTCCTGGATTGCACTTGGACATCCCATTTGGAATGTGCCTCAACTTACTTAGTGAACTTTTGTAAAAGGGCCCCTAAGTGTAGGCCTCAAGATTCAACATACATTTCAGTCAAGCAAAGCAAGTAGCCCTTATCATTTTCTTGACAGTATAGACAAGACCATGCATATCCCCTCATGTTAAATGTATCCCCCAATTGTGTTGTGACCACTTTGATTGAAGGATAAGGTGGTATACAAAAAAAATGTCTAAATAAATAAATAAATAGATCTCATTTATATTCATTGTATATATCTTCAAAATCAGAGCTTTTTCTGGAGGGAAGGAGGACACACAAGGATGTGGACAGGGACGCTTGACAGAGAAAGATTGAAAGTTTAGAAAATGCCAGAATGCCCTTCACCTAGGGGGTAATTCCATGCAGTGTTTAATGGGGATGTACATCAAAGTCTGGACGCACATCCCCGCCAAACGCTTGTGCCTGATGCTGAACCCAAAGCTCCTTGCACATACAGAGGAGATGTGGGGAGTGCTCTAGATGGGGGGGGGGAGGGGGATGTCTGGAGGAGGAGTGTGGGCGGGGCAGAGGTAGGACCCTTACCCCAGATGTACAGGGCTGATTCTGATTGTGGCTCCGTACATCGGGGGCAGTAAGGTTGGCCAGGTTACTTATTCCACTTCAGAGGTGGAATAAGTCACCCCGAAGGAGGCGATCACCAGCAGAGGACTCCCCAACCCAGGTGAGCGGCAGCGGCAGGTTCCCCATAGCCTGACCCCAGCCTTCGTAGGCCCTATTGCAGGTCAGGCTTTGGGGAAAAGGGCCTTTAAACTGGTGTGGGGAATAAGGGCTCCT
Organism: Ichthyophis bannanicus; assembly: GCA_033557465.1. Taxonomy (NCBI): domain Eukaryota; kingdom Metazoa; phylum Chordata; class Amphibia; order Gymnophiona; family Ichthyophiidae; genus Ichthyophis; species Ichthyophis bannanicus. The sequence continues at coordinate 110,436,195 of CM066047.1, read as the reverse complement.
GCATGGCATCCTGGTGCCATGGCATTGGGAGGGTTGTATGGGGAGGGAGCCAGACATGCTGTGGCACAGAATTGGGCATGTCCTACCCGTCCAGGCCCTATCTATCTGATTATGCCATCATGGGAAATCTAACTCCCTCAGGTACAGAATTGGGTGAAAATCCATCCTGTCCAGCTTTTGGACATCCGGATGGGCCAGACGGGCCCTGATCAGAATGGAGCCCCTAGGGCCAGTGCTGAACATTAAACTTGGATATTCAAGTTGGGGTGATATCCAGCCCTGGCTTTGAACATCCAGGGTCATCACACAGCATCTGCTGCTGCAGAAGCTAACAGGGCAACAGTGATATTGAGTCGCTGTCCAGTTAGCTCCTATGGGTAAAGATAGGCCAGCTTTTGCTGCACTTATCTTTACCAGCAGGTCGCTAATCAGGCAGCGATGCAATATCATCACTGCCTGGTTAGCGACTGGTTCCTCCCCAGAATGCCCATTAAAAGCCTTGATGCTACATGGTTAGCATCGGGGCATTTAGCGGCGTTAAGCAAGGATATTCAGCAGCACTAACCCTGTTAGTGTCGTGTAATATCCCACTCAGCAGCATTTACATAAACTGTATAAACGTCTTTGAATATCAGACCTCTAAATATTAAAATAAAACTAAAAGTAAACAAGCTATAGGCATTTTGCTATTTCTAATTGTAAAACAATTTACATTAGTCAGCCTAGGTCTAGATTTTGTGTATTTATCTCTTAATGAGAAAGAAGTAATAAGAGATGCATATGTATTAGGTAAAACTTGGTAAAGTTATTACTGACTCTCTCTGGGATATTGACAACAGAAAACTCCCTTACATATGGTTCCTAAAGCACATAGTAGAAATTATGAAAAAAATGCTAGCCATCAAGGAAGGATATAAATCTTTGAAAATTACACATTTATTTAAAGTGATCCTTTATGGTAATAGAGAGCATAAGAAAAGTTTGGCTTTGAAAAAGTTACTGCTTGCCTTCCTCAAAGGGAATTAAAATGATAGATACGTGGATAGAAAAATACAACTTTCCTAACCACTGTTCAAATAAAATGAACATCAAAGTGGCTACAATTTATCTATCTATAAAAATATCATACATAAAAAGAGAATGGGCATTTTCAAAACATTTTAGCTAGTTAACAGACCTACTAATCGTCTTAAATGTAGTCACTGTGATATTCAGTAGTTTTAAGTGATTAGTGCCGTTGAATATCCCCACTGACCGACGAAAATCTGGGATGGACTGAGGGTGAAATCATTCCTAAGTATACTGTTAGAGACAGAATGTCTGGCACAAGAACTTGGCAAAAGAAAGATCTTTGGATTAAATTTCTACAGCAGGAGTCAATAAGTGCAAAAAATACCATTTAGAATTTTACATAGAGTTGCAGATCAGACAAACTTTGGGCCAATCAGGAAGCAGGAAAAAAATCACCAGCAATACAGCAATGCTTGCTAAAGCCTGCTCCCATGGAGTCCTGGTGGTTATTCTGAAAGATACCTTCCTTCTATAGCAAAGATTATGGTTTTGAGGCCAGGCTGGTGTGTGATAAAACAGGGAGAAAAGCCCAAATCTTGTATTTTAAGTTTCATGTTTTACAATGAAACAATATGAAACAAAATAGAAAATTTCATTGGTATTTCCCATTTCATTTCAAACAAATGAATTACCTAGTGCAAATGTCTGCAGCTGCAGTCTAGTCATGACAGCTCCTGTCTAGTTTGCTTCTAGTATTTGATGAAGACAAATAAGCCACTCATTGGCTTTCACACATAGGTAACTTGCTATAAAATTACCCTGGTAATGGATTTGAAGAAAGAAGCAGCATTATCCAGTGTTTGAGGGGGGAGGCTAAACACTCTATCCTGAGTGATATGAGAAGTGGAAGTGTCTGATGAGTGTGGCTGTAGGAAAGATTTCCTTCAATTGTAGTTCTTGCTCATAAAAAAATATGCAAACTGATCAGAAGAAAAACAAGAGACAACGAAAGATGTACGCACCAATGAAGAAGCATGTTTCCATTAGTATTAAAAGTTTCTTAGAATGGAAACCTGTAGACTCAATTAATCTGCCTCCAATTGGGCTAGTTTTGCACATGCCATGATAGTAATGATTTTACTCCTAAGCCAGAGTATGTGAAGTACGATCTCAGTTTCTCAAATTTACTGCTAATGCTCGGTGTAGCATTTGCATCATGCCAAAGAGAACTTCCTTCTAGAATTCATAGGATATAATATGTACAGTATAGACAGCTGATTGAGGCACCCAATATGATGAGAAATATTTCTTTATCTTTTTGTCACATTTTCTTGGCCTCTGATTGCATTTGTTGGTACTTGAAGATCTTCCTCTCCACACGATTCACAGAATAATCACTCAGCCCTGATACCTCTAATTTCAATGTTTATTTATTTATTTACATTGTCTTATATACCGCGCTATTCTGCATCAGTGCGGTTTACATTGAACAAACTGAAATTACATGGAACAGGGCATTATAACTTGGAGATAACTATTTTACAGGGAACATGGGCTATGGAGGGTTAAGTGGCTTGCCCAAGACCACAAGGAGCACCTGTGGGACTAGAAACCCCAGTCCTTCCGGCCCAAGGTTGCTGTCCTCTAGTGGGATCTGAACCACCGACCTTCCAGCCTGAAGTACCTTGCCCCAACCACTGGGCCACTCCTCCACTCCACTCCAATGTGCTCATATTTTCTTCTTTATCGCTATATTTAGTTTTCTTGCATGAAGCTTTTTATCATTTAGAATGGGGATATCCAAGGTAATCACATTTCATTCTCCATAATTCTCTAGGGTCATGATCCCAGTGCTTTTCTGGTACAGTTGTAGTTTGTAGTTTACTGCCTCTCAACAACATATTGAAGCACTTTACAAACAGTTAAAAGTGATGTTATAGTGCTTGCAGAGTTTCCAGTGGATGAGATGTGCCATCTTATTTTGTCTTTCTGTATATAAATTTTTCCCATCAGAACTTCGCAGTTAACTAAGAGATGACTAACCATTTCCAGTTATTTCTTAAAGAATATGTGTTTGTCAATTTTTTCTATGCTTGCTGTGAGCCATTTCATCTGTAATCCACTGTCCTGGGCTACTCTTATCAATCTCTAATCCTTACCACATGGGTTAAGGCCATCCTTGTTATTAGAGCAGCAAGCTCATCCAAAGAAGAGACTGTTAGAGGGGAAGGATGATAAAACAAAAGTAAAGACCCTGAAGGTTCAAGGCTAAGCATACCAAAAGTATATCTGCCAAAGAAAACAAACATAGCTATGATGAAGAAATCAGCAAACAATTTGCAGTACCAGGGCAACATCTCCCCCATACTTCCAAACATGATCTTAATGATAAAAAGAGAAACTAGGAGGGCAAGACTCCTGGAGATAAGCCAACTCCTCAGGTCACAACTGATATGAAGGTTCCAGTCCTTTACAAGATCAGCAGTCACAAAGAACTCTGAGTGGAGTGAGCACACAGTAAGAAGGTCTGTCTTGAGATTTGAAGGGAACAGTGACCCCTTACCCTCCTCCTGTGTGCATGAAAGAGTAGGGATAGGAGTTAGAACATGTGGATGACTCTCTGCTCATGAGGTCAAATGCAAGCACTTATCGGATGAAAGAGAACTCTTTGAGTGGCAAGCAGAATGAGAGAATGCAAAAAGGCCACCATTATACAAGATAGAGTATTATCATAAGAGATCTTAAGGTATGAGAAGGGATATCCAAGGAGGCAGCTAAAGGATTACCCAGAGAGTATTTATTTATTTAACATTTCTTATATACCGCGCTATTTCTCATCAGTGCGGTTTACAATGAACAGAATATTTGGACAACATTCGTCCTACTTTACATAAAACAGGAGTTTTAAACTTGGGTTAACTGGGGAAACTATATACATACATATAACATGTTTTACTGTCAGAGTTAGTTTACAGCATGTTTGTATTCAACAAGGTGATGATGCGTTAATGAATTGTATTATAATACTGATCAGCAGTTGGGTTGCAGCTAAGTAAAACCTGTGTTATCAAGTGACACAGCCACGCAACTGGCATGACCACCTCGGGTTCTCCCACCCTCACCCCATCGCTTGCCCCCCTCCCCCCCTCTCTCACCCTCCTCCCCCCCCCCCCCAATAAGTCACACTGATACCACGGGTTTTCTTTCACCAAACTATTTCTATTTATTTGCGAACAATGGTTATTAACAGCACAAAACTGTTGGCCACAGCATGCACACAACAATCACAAAACCCTGTAGACAAATTCCTTGTAACACTTCTTTCCTTTTGCCCCCTCGAGAGACACAGCCAATATCCCACAGTCTTTGTACACGGCAGGAGGACAATTTTGCCGTAAAAGCTTTCCTCAAACCCCTTAATCTTTTCATATCCTTCAGTCGAAAGCTGTTACGCCTGCCGTTCAAGCAGACTTGGCAACCTTTTCTTCTCCCCCCCCCCCTTTTGCCCGCCGTCAAAGCAAGGCAAGGGGGGGCCCTCGGCGCGGTGTTCTTATCACCATCTCAATCTCTGCGGGGAGAGGTCCGTGTTTCTCTCCTGCACCTCTCCCCCTTTAGTTAAGGCCTAGGCTGTGTTCTCTCTCACCGGGTGCGTTCTTTCAGCCAACCCCGCCAACAGCGAATCCTCGCTTGTTGACGGGGCCCCACCGCTCAGCGCGCCGCTGTGGCCAACACCTGCTTCCGCCATAAGCGTTCAACCGTATCCTGTACGGCGCAAAGAAAAATGTCCATTCCAATGTCTGACAGGTGCACTCCGTCTGCGCGATACAATCCCGGACATCTCTCTTCTATGAGGTCATGCATGATACTGTATCCTCCTATGGCCACCATGAAGCGGGCCATCCATCTGTTCACTTTACGTCTTGTCCTCTCCAATGCCCTGTGTGAGTTCTCGCCCCTCCACACTCGCCGTGGTATGATGTGTGACCATGCTAAGAGTGTCCTGGGGAGTGTGTTAGCCAGCATCAGCAGGTCGCTTTGCATCTTCTTGGTGAGCTCGACGCTGCGCGTAGACGCCAGGTCGTTGCCCCCCAAATGGATCACGATCAGCACTGGGTTCCCGGTCGATCTTTTCCTTTGGAGCAAGGATGGCACTAGCTGGTCCCACATCATACTCCGTCGTCCCAGCCACACCACGGACACTTCTGCACTTGGTAATCCCAAGTTCAAACCCTGCGGTCTGCACCGTGTCCTTTTTTGGGCCCAGTGAACAAATGAATGGCCACATATCCACACTTCACGCGGCCAGAGGTGTGGACTTACTCCTGGATGGATCACAATCAGAAGGATATAGTTAAGGCAGCACTTATCTAACCCTGCTTATTCGCTTTGTCTGTATACAGATTGATCTATTACCATTATGACCCCCACCCCGCTCTCTGTCCGTTACAACACAATTTTTATTTGTTTTTTGTTTTTTTTGATTAGCCTCTCTTTCTTCACAGCGCCGGACGTATATACAGTTTGTATCTATCCGAGCGCCATCGTCCTATCTTCATTATCTGCTCTCTAGACATCCCAATGTTGGCTGCCGTTGAAGCAGCCCCTATGCGAAAGGAGTGCGAGCCGTATAAGCTTGCATCCCGTCCAGTTCGTTCAATTATTAGCTTAAGTACTCTGATAAATTGAAAGCGTGACAAGGGGGCACCGTTCGCATTTACGAACCACTGATTTTCTGAGTACGCCCGTAACTGTTGGTAGGCAAGAGCATTTCTCAGTGGGCATGAGGGGTCATTGTGCAGTGCCGACAGCACCACCTGCACCCCTTTTCCCTCCGCGTCGGTCTTGGATCGGCACAGCTGTAGCACTATGGCCCTTGTGCGTATGCTCACATCGCGCTTTTCCAGGCCTCCGCGGGCTGCCCCCCGGTCCGAGGATGAGGCAGCTACTAGCTCCCCTACTCGAAATGCTCCGTAGAAGGCCCAGGAAAAGGCGCATCGAAACAGCCTCGTCTCGTACTCATCGTAACACACTTGGCTAGTAGTTACCATCAGCTGTTGGAGCATCTGATGATTGATCGGGCGGCGTTTGTCTACTTTCCTGGGCTGCCCCAGGGACCAACCTCTCATTACTTTCTTAATGATAAACTCAGCCTTGGGGCTCTTCTTCCCCATAGCCTTCGCAAAAAATGATACCGCTGCTAAACGTGCTTGGACTGCTGCTTTTGTGTAGCCATTGCTCCTGCAATGCAGAATCCATCTCAGGATCGTTGCTACCTTTAATCTGTCTTCTTGCCGTATGACGGCTTCTTTGCAAAATGTTTGGTATTGTTCCCAAGCAGCTACGTATCTGCGCCGGGTATTCTCTGCTAAGGCGCCTAGCAGGAGCTCCCATATCTCAGTGGACCATACTCCCAGACTTGATCGGGCACCGCCATCTTGACCGCGTCGGCCTCGGGCGCCAGTTGGCGAAAAAGCCAGATCTTTGAACGAGAAAGGGCATTGGCAATGTTGTTATTTTTGCCTTCGATGTGCTCCGCTCTAATGGTTATGTTATGTGCCAGGCATAGCAACACTATACGCCTTAATAGTGTCACTACCCTTGGCGTCTTAGCTCTCATACTGTTCACCGCCCATACCACCGCTAGGTTATCGATATGGAAGGTGATAGATTGGTTGGCGAGCTCTGGTGCCCAGATACACAGTGCTACCATCAGCGGGAAAAGCTCCAGGAACGTGATGTCTCTGGTTGTTCCATCCGCTTGCCACTCCGAGGGCCAAGTCTCCGTGCACCACGCCCCTTTATAGTATATGCCAAAACCAATTCCCCCCGAGGCATCGGTGAAGAATTCAAGTTCCGCATTAGATACTGGGAGCGCTTGCCAAAAGGCTAGGCCGTTGAAGGTGCAAAGGAATTGAAGCCAGACCTGCAGGTCTTCCCGTATCTCCCTGGTGACTCGGATGTGATGGTATCTTTTTGCGATACCCCTTGTTGCCCATGCCATACGGCGGCAGAACACCCTCCCCATGGGTATCACCCTGCATGCGAAGCACAGTAGGCCCAATATTGACTGAAATTGCTGGAGAGTCGCTTTTCGCTGGATGTGCATTAGCTGCATATCTTTTCTCAACTTGAGCACCTTCTCCGCTGGCAAACGCGATCGGTGTGCCGGCACATCTAACTGTATGCCCAGGAAAGTGATGATCCTTTTCGGGCCATCGGTCTTCTCCTTTGCCAACGGGATCCCAAATGCTCGTGCCGTCTGCTCAAAGATATCCAATATCCTTCTGCAGTCATCATGGTTTTTTCCCACAAATAGGAAGTCATCCAGATAATGCACCACCGTATTAGGGCCTGCAATGTCCTTGACTACCCAGTGTAGGAATAAACTAAATTGTTCAAAATATGCGCATGATACTGCGCATCCCATGGGCAAACATTTATCATAGAAGAACTCCCCATTGAACGAGAAACCCAACAATGGAAAAGATTCTGGGTGCACTGGCAGTAAGCGGAACGCGGACTCGATGTCCACCTTCGCCAGTTGTGCTTGTGGCCCCTTGCTTCGTATGAGCCTGATTGCCTGATTCATGGTTGCATATTTTACAGAGCATAACGTTGGATCAATATAGTCGTTGACCGACTGTCCCTCGGGGTATGAAAGGTTGTGAATTAGCCGGAATTGTCCCGGCTCCTTTTTGGGTATGACCCTCAATGGGGAGACTACGAAGTCTTTGAATGGGGGTGAATGGAAAGGACCAGCTATTCTCCCCATTCCTAATTCTTTTGCAATCTTGCTGCGGGCGATCTCATTGTGTTTCTGGACAGATGGAGGGTTATTACGCAAGCACGTTTGCACTTTTTTTCTAAGAATTAGGGATGGGATGCGGAAACCCTGCGAGAAGCCATCTTCGATGCTGATAGCTATGTCCCGCTTCGGGTATGCTGTTAGCCATGGACGCATATGCTCAATTCTGATGGGTGTTGGCGCCAACCCCTTCGGTGGGTCATTGCTGTAGTGCTCTGAAAGGCTTGGCCTCCCTTGGAGCCCTGCATGTGAAAGCGGTGTGTCCATTTCCGCATACTGAGCAAGAATGCTTGAACTTACACGGCTGCCATGTACAACTCCCTGTGTTGTACTGTCGGCATGCCCGTCTCCCTGGTAAGGGATTGGCCTGCCGCCATTGCGTGTTCTGAAAGGGCGGTTGCCACTGCGTGCCCGGCAGCGGCTGCTGCTGCCCGTCTTGACACCACGGCCTATTGGGCGCCATTTCTTCCGTCCACATGTCCAGAATTCTGTGGTGCCATGCTAGTGTGGGATCTTCTGACATACTCCTCCTGAATTTCACATCATAGTTAAGCCAGGCCCATCCACCGTACTGTTTATGTGCTCTGGTGATCGTGTCCAGGTAACGGGTCAGGTATGGCCCCTCTTCTGGTTCTTTTTCCATCACTACGCTCATAAAGACGTGGAATGCAGTCACCCAATTGTTAAGGGTTTTGGAAATTTTTGGTTTCCTATCCCTCTCGCTTCTTTTATCCTTATCCTTCCCACTGCTCGACTCCTCATCCTGATCCCTGAGCAGGAGGAAGAATATGTCAATATATTCTCTCCTCCAAATCCTCTTTTTTATTTTTTTGGGTACCGACACAGCCAGGGAGCTCACCCCGCAGCGTGGGTCACGACTGGTATCACGCCAGTCCGACTGCGTTCTTTGGGCCGCTCCCGGTGGCGTGCTCACGCGGTCCTCGCCCCTCTGACTTTGCCCTGACCAGGCCTGTTTGAGGGGATTGGAGTGTTTTGGGCCCCTCTTCCTTTTAAATTTCTTGAATGCATATCGCATCACGTCTGACCATTCTACGTCCCCCTCACTGTTTGAACTGGACTCGTCAGATGATGGTGTCGATAAATCTAGCGCCCCCTTTTCACACCCCGCCTTACCATGTGCTGAGCTGGGTGGTGCCGTACAGCCGCTAGTCGATGGCATGTCTTCGTTCGCGAAGCCTGTTGTTCTCAGTCGTTGCTTCACTGAGGTCAGGCCATGTTGCGTAACCTGATCCCGTACCATCTGGAGCAGTTCTTCCAGTTCTTGCCCCTGCGGGGGGGCCGAGTTCTCCCTTGGCTGTGGCACCTTCCTCCTAACACTGCGCCAGGGCTTCTCTGTTGCTGCATGGGTCGTGGCCTCACGGCTAGCCCCCCGTGTCCCTCTCTTGTTTGACGCCGCGGCCGCCCGTGTTTTTGATGTTGGCGCTGCCTTCGGAGCAGCCCTGGCACTCCGTGTTCTGGAAGCCTTTTGTGTCTCCTTTCTCAGCATCTCCTACTAGAATAGAATTGCTAAGCAGAGGCAATGGAAAGTCTAAATTACTATCATTCACGGATACATGCTTCAATCCCGTGCACCCCTCGATTCCTATGGCCCCCATGTATGCATCGGGTGTTCACCATGTCCCTATAATATCACTTCTTCTATCCGTACATATCTATATCACAATCCGCCATCTTTGTATGCATAGATCTCCCCTTTGCCCCATCCAGTGTGACATTCCTTGTGATCCTATCCTAGCAGAACAGACAAATTCATACTAAAATCCTCCTAGCAGCACAAAACAAATTACATTACACAGTCCGCATTAGCGCTTCTCCCCACCAGGTGGCAGCCTTAACCTTGTATTCACAGCCCCCATTGCTTTGCCTTAACAGCAACAGCCTAATCGCTGTGGTCCGTTTTTTTTTTTTTATCTAGCAAAAAGAAGAAGAACCCTCTGGGCTGCTCTCCATCTATATCCGGCTGCCCCTAGAGAATTTTTTTTTTTTAATGTGATATTCATTGCATAGCCTTTCCGTTCTTTAGCAGCGCTTGGCCACGTGTCTGGGAGCATTGTCGCCGCGTACAGCCCAGCATCTCTCCCACCCGTCCTTCCATGTGCTGCGCAGGTAAGATGCCGGCTGCCGTTGAAGCGGTTTGCCAGCCTCCTCAGCCTCGTATCTCCGATCGGGTGCTCACCGCTGCTGGCTAGCTTTCCCCCCCCCCCCGCACCGGATGTGTCGTCGGCAGCGCTACCGGGGACCCCCGGCCCGCGTCTGCAATGCTGCTACCCAGCTCCTTGCCCCTCACGGCTCATGTCCTCTCTTTCCGCGATACAATAATTGCGCATTATTGAGGTACTTGCTTTTTCTTGTAGGTAGTTTCGGTGGTCTCACTCGTCGCTCTCGTTGGCTGCGGCCTCGTCGCACTTCTTTCGGTCTTGTCCGGCTTCCTCCAGGAAGGGGGGGTGAGCGAAAAAAGAGGCCGAGCCAGCGCCGGATGCGCTCTTTTGTACCCGGCCCATTGCCCGCCCTTCGCCCTCAGCCCGCCACCGCGGGCCTGCGCCCGGCCGCATTAATTCACGGCCGGGTCTTAACTGGGTGAGTGTGTGGGTAATGAGGTGAATCCTCATGCTGTGTAAAGTACAAGAGGAACAAGTAGTGTTTAATGGCTTTTCTAAATTGCTTGAGCTCCCTGATTGCTCTTATGTTAGAAGGGAGATTGTTCCAACACCTTGGTGCGTAGCGCATAAATGCTCTATTAATGGTTGATTGTTTAAGTTTTATGGATTCCGTAGGTATCACTAGAGTATTTTCTGTAAATGTTCTTCTGGCCCTGTTTTTGGGGGTGTGAGTGAGTATATCAACAATAGATGAGGGTGCTGTCTTATTGAATGCTTTGAATGTAATGAAGAAGGTCTTCTATAGGATTCTGCATCTTATCGGTAGCCAATGAAGCTCCTTTAATATGGGTGTAATGTGGTCATTCCTTGATGCTCCATACAGGTTTAGGGTGTTTTTTGGGAGGCCATGTAGTATTATATTAGCAAAGTCGAAATGTGGAGTTACTAAGGTTTGGAAGACAGTTCGGAAGTCGGGAGCTTCCATCATAGGTTTCAGATGACGGAGCGTTTTGATTTTGAAGTATATGGATTTTACTGTGCATTTGATGTGATCTTTGAAATCCAAGTGTTGGTCCAATATTACGCCTAGGTAGCGTATATTGGATTTTACCGGAAGTTCTGCATCCCTGACTTTTAGTGTTGATGGTGGGGAGAAATCTTTGTTCCGAGTGATAATTAGCACTTCTGTTTTTTTGAAATTTATACGTAGATTCATAGTTAGGAGCCAATCCGTTATTGCATCGAAGCATTTGATTAAGATTGTGAAGTCTGGGCATGTAACTGTTACAGGCATGAATAACAGTACGTCATCAGCATACATGAGACAGGATATGCCGAATGAGCGAGTTATGTCACATATTGGTTGCATATAAATGTTAAAAAGTAGTGCCGATAATGAGGAGCCTTGTGGCACTCCCTGTCTTTGTTGGAAGGGTTCTGATATCTTGTTACCAATCCGTACTTGTTGCCATCTGCCTTGGAGGTAGGATTTGCACCAGTCCCATGCACGATCATGGATTCCCTTTGCTTGGAGTCTCATCAGGAGTAGTTCGTGATCTACTGAATCAAACGCTGCAGCGATGTCAAGGAAGATCATTGCAAAGCCTTTTTTGATGTCATCAATCCCATTGGTGAGTGTGTTCATTAATGAAGTTAGTAGGGATTCCACGCCATGCGCCTCTCTGAAACCGTGTTGGCACGGGTCTAACGGGGAAGTCGTATCTATATGCTGTTGAATTTGTCTTTGAGTTGTCTTCTCTATTATTTTGGCTAGGTATGGAATACTTGAAATTGGTCGGTAGGATTCTTCTTTTTTCGGATCAAGCTGGTTATTTTTTAGCAGAGGACGGATGGATGTTTTCTTTAGAGCATCCGGGAAGGTTCCAGTTGTAAATGATTGCTTTGCGATGTCAGCTATGAATGGGCTTAACTCCGAACGCATTGATTTGATCCAGTGTGCTGGGCATGGGTCATTTGCAGCCGTTGTAGTGTTGATGGTGGCAATTGTTTCCTCTATAGTTTTTATTGATGGGGGAAAGAGATAAGTGAGAGGAGAATGTATTTGGGGGTTCTGTAAAGATTCTTGAGGTGTAGCAGTATTTACATTTATTGCTTTGGACTGGATGTAGGTGGCGTACGCCTGAGGTTGTATACCCTCTTGTTGTGGCTGGGGTGGTTGAGTAGTCAGCGATTTTACTAATTCAAAAAGGTCACGTGGCTTGTTTAGCGATCTGTTGAGAAGCTTGGCATGAAATTTTTTTCTTTCTTTCCACGTTGAGTCTCTATGTTCTTTTAGGTGCTCCAGGTATATCACTTGGTCCGATGTACTGCGGGTCCGTCTCCATCTTCTCTCTAGTTTTCTCAGATGAAGCAAGGAAGATCGTAAATTGGATGAGAACCATGGAGCTTTCTGCTTTTTGGGTGAGCGATTATTAGTTGTAGGTTTATCATCATTACATGGATGTTGGGCATACTGAGAGAGAGTGTTATTCCAGTTGTTGAGCATGACCTGCTTCTTATGGGCATACGTTTGGTGCAAAGAGGCAGTGAAAATGCTGCAGTGACACAGCACTATTACCTCTTCCTGGTACTAATGTCAGATCCGGAAGGCTGGGAGTATGGGAGCAAAATGCATGGGCTGAATTGACAGTGGAGGACAGAAACAGAGGAGTTCAAGTGAGATCCAGAGGACTGGGAGCACAATGCGCACACTGGATTGATAGTGGAGGGTAGAAAAAGAGGAGCTTAAAAGTCAGATCCAGGGAGGTGGGAGTGCAGTGCATGGGCGAGGCTGAGAATGAAGGGCAGGAATAAAGGAGGTAAAGTCAGAACCAGCAGGCTGGAAGTACAGGGCAGGAATGAGATTGATGACAGAAGGCAGGAAGAGAGGTAAAGTCAGATCTAGATGGGTGGGAGTACAATGTACAGACTGGATTGAGAAGGAGGGCAGAAGCAGATAAGATAAACTGAAAAATAGCAGAACTGGACCCAGATCAAAAACACATCACTTCAAAGGCAAATGTAAAATGACACCATGTGATGTGACTTGTGTTCACAAATTTGCCTGTGGGCTGTGGGGAAAACAGGGTTGTTCCTGTTATAACAGTATCCACTTGTCCTTTGGAGATCACAGCCAGGTCTGGTTTTCAGGGAAAGTAAAATTTGCATATTAACACAAGCCCTAGACCAATGTAAGCATATGTATCTGTAAGTGCCCCTTATTGACTACGTGAGTGTCTCCACAAACTTTGAATTGTGACATAATAAAAAAGGGATGTGCCAAATTACAGACACCTCCCTCTAGGGTTGGTGTTAGAGAGAGGGAAGTGTAAATATACTGGTTCCACCTATAAACGGCCCATATTTTCCCTTCCTAAAATTGCTTCTATTTATTTGTATATCAGCCACAATCACATATTAGCTCTTTTATCTGGTACTTCTCAGTAGAAAAACCAACATGCTTTAATAGGATTCCTTCCTCCCTCCCTCAAGAAAGCTTCACTCAGACTGCTACTAAAGAAACCAAACCTTGACCCACACTCAACAAACTCCTAGAGGCAATGACAGTAACTTACCATGCACTTACTGTCGCTAATGCAGATGATGCAGATGCGCCTTCCCTAGGAGGTGGTAAGTGCATCTGCACATTCTCTCATTGCAGTTAATGTAGGAAAAAGGTCTCTTCTGTGTGTAACTTCCATAGTACATGGAGTGGAGGAGTGGCCTAGTGGTTGGGGCAAGGTACTTCAGGCCGGCAGGTCAGGGGTTCAAATCCCACTAGAGGACAGCAACCTTGGGCTGGAAGGACTGGGGTTTCTAGTCCCACAGGTGCTCCTTGTGGTCTTGGGCAAGCCACTTAACCCTCCATAGCCCATGTTCCCTGTAAAATAGTTATCTCCAAGTTATAATGCCCTGTTCAATGTAATTTCAGTTTGTTCAATGTAAACTGCACTGATGCAGAATAGCACGGTATATAAGAGAATGTAAATAAATAAATAGTAACATAGTATGACGGCAAGAGTAGGTGCACCACCCGCTCTGTGCAGGTCACCCTTCCCCATGCTGTTGTCTAGGGGTGTACCCACTGATTTGTGTAGGTCACCCCTATTTGTTGAGATATAAGAGATGTTGTTGTTAAGTGGCGTTGAGTTGGGGTCGATTCATGATGACCCTCTGGATAGTTGTCCTAAATTGTGTTCAGTCATGCAGCTCATTGTTGACAGACTGGTAACCATAGCTGCTGTTACTGTATCGATCCATTTCATTGCTGGCCTTTCTCTTTTGCGTTGACCTTCTATCTTGTCAAGCATGATGTCTTTCTCTAATGATCTCTCTCTTCGTATGATGTGTCCAAAGTATGAAAGTCGAAGTTTTGTCATCTGAGCTTCTAAAGAAAGCTTAAGTTTGATCTCCTCTACTACTGACTGGTTTGTTCTTCGGGCAGTTCATGGTATACGCAGTATTCGCCACCAGCACCATAATTCAAAGGCATCAATTTTCTTCCTGTCTATCTTTTTCACTGTCTAGCTTTCACATCCATATGATGCTATTGAAAATACCATGGCTTGAATGAGTCAAATCTTTGTATGGAGAGAGACATCTCTGCTCTTGAGAACCTTGTCAAGGTCTTTCATAGCCATTCTTCCAAGAGCAATGCGTCATCAGATTTTTTAACTGCTTGTTGCTTCTTTATTGATAGTTGATCCAAGTAGGTTAAAGTTGTCCACAATTTCAATTTCTTCTCCTTCAACAATGAACATATTGATTTTGCAAGTTCTCATGATCTTTGGATTCTTTACATTCAGGTACAGGCCCATTTTAAGACTATGCTCCTTGATTGTGAGAAGCAAATGTTTCAGATCTTCTTCACTTTCAGCCAGTAATGTGGCATCATAAGCATAGTGAAGGTTGTTGATGAGTCTTCCACCAATCTTCACACCTCTGTTGTCTTCATACAATCCTGCTTCTCTGATGATTTCTTCTGCATATAATTAAATAGGTAGGGGGAAAGTATGCAGCTTTGTCATACACCTTTGCTTATTTTAAACCAGTTTCTCCTTGTTCCATTCAAACTGTTGCTTCTTGATCAATGTACAGATTGTGCAAGAGAATGATCAGGTGTTCTGGTATACACATGGTTCTTTTGGTTGCACAGTCAAAAGCCTTGCTGTGGTCAATAAAGCACAAATAGATAAGCTTTTGGTATTCTTTAGTCTTTACAAGAATCCATCTCACATCCGCGATGATGTCTCTCGTTGCTTGCCCTTTCCTGAATCCTGCTTGCACTTCAGGTAGTTTTCGTTCCAGGTATGGCTGTAGTCTTTGTTGAATAATCTTCAGTAGAATCTTGCTGGCAAGTGGGATCAGAGCGATTGTGCAATAATTTTCACAGTCATTTGGATTACCTTTCTTTAGTATTGGTATAAACACAGATCTTTTCCAGTCAGGTGGCCATGATGTTGTCTTCCAAATTTCTTGGCAGAGCCTTGTAAGCATGGTAACAGCTGCATCTGATTGCTGTAATACTTTTACGGGAATGCCATCAATGCCTGGTGCTTTGTTCTTTGATAAGACTTTTAATGCTGCTTCGACTTCTTTCATCACCAACAGTTCCGGATCATAAGGTACAGCTTGAAACGGCTGTTGGTCCACTTGATCTTTATCATATAAAAACTCTGTACTGTATATTCTTTCCACCTTTTCTTAATCTTCTCAGCATCATTCAACTCAGAACCTTGAGTATCTTGTTACATTACAATTTGAGGCTGGAATTTTTCTTTAACTCTCGTAGCTTTAGGAAAGCCGATCTTGTTCTTCCTCTAATAGTTTCTGCTTCTGTTTCCTTGCACGTGTCATTGGTAGTATTTTTCCTTGTCCTGTCTTGCTGCACGTTGGAAATCTCAGTTGAGTTCTGCGATTGTCTTTCTTTCTCATCTGGCTTTAGCTTTTCTGTGTTTCTGGGCAATTTTCAGAGTTTCTTCCGTTACCGATTTTGGCCATTTTTGCTTTTTCACCATTTGTAAAGACTTCTCGCCTTCTTCCAACACAATCTTCTTGATGTCATTCCATAACTCTTCTGGAGTTCTGTCATTTGTTTCTAAAGCAGTTATTTATTTCATCTAGGAACTTTATCTCTCTAGCATGTCCTGCCATGACACTGACCCAGTCGATACTGGAGTAACTGAAACCATCCATTATTATTACTGTGCTGTAACTTTTGTTAGCTTCTTTGATTTCTTTGAGTATTTCATCATCCCTTTGTTCATTCTGGCCTGGCGGTCGATAGTACACCCCCACTGCCATTGCCTTCCCCTTTTTACATGGAATTTAAATCCATAGAGATTCTACAGCAAATTTTGTTTCCTGCAAAACTTTAATCCTTTCTGACTCAATGCCCTCTCTAACATACAGCGTAACCCCTCCACCAAGTTGATCAGCTCTATCATTGCAATATAGAGTGGCACTGGTTGTCCTCCTTCTACCATGTCTCTGAGATTCCAATCATATCTAACCTCTCATTTAGTGCTATATATTCTAACTCTCCCATCTTTTTTTTAGACTTCTAGCATCTCTGAGATTTGAGTCAGAGGTCTGTAGACTACAGCAGTATGGATGACAGTGCCATCTCCTCTTTCCAACACAATCCAGAGCGCTTCTTCTCTTCCCCATGCCCCCCTGCATTTGAGTAGCTTTAATATTGCTTTTTGACATGCAAGGCTACTCCTCTTCCTTTTCCATTTTCTCTGTCTCTTCTGAATAGATTATAGCCAGCTATGGATATACCCCAGTCATGTTATTCATTAAACCATGTTTCTGTAATGGCTACAATGTCCAAGTCCATTTCCACCATTAGGGCTTCCAGGTCCAGAACTTTGTTGGCTAAGCTTCAAGCATTTGTGCTCATTGCTTTCCAGCATTTACCTGGCTTGCATGTATTTTGCATTGATTTTGTTTTGCCCACCTCTTCCCACTTGTCTTTGATGTGTGGTTTAAAAGTGTGGCTGTTTCTGATGTTATTCTGCTTTTGCCGGGAGTGACATCCTGAACTTGTCCTTCCCCATCCGTCACCCCCTTTTTCTAGTTTAAATGCATATCCACATACTGCCTGAATTTTTCACTTAGGATTCTTTTCCCTGCGACAGAAAGATGTAGTCCATCAGCACAGTATAGTCTCTTGTTGGTCCATCTGTTTCCCCAGTCACCTATAAATCTGAATCCTTCTCGTTTGCACCAGGTCTGGAGCCACATGTTAAAGCTGTTTATGCGATGTAGCCTTCCTGGCCCCTTACCAAGAACAGGTAGAACCTCTGAGAATGCTACAGTGTTAACAATGGGCTTCAGTTTCTCTCCCAGAGTTTGGAAGTCTCTTTGAACTGTAGAGGCACTGTTTCTAGCCAGGTCGTTTGTACCCAAGGGGATGACAATATCAATTTTGGAGTGCTCACTTTCAGCGCTAAGTACATCAACAATTTGGTTTGTATTCCTGCTGGCTGAGGAGCCTGGGAGGCATTTGACTATCTTCTCTCCTTTCAATTGTGTTCCCAAGTTGGTGCCTCTGATGATGGAATCACCAATTAGTAGTAACTTTTGTTCTGTGAGTTTTTCTTCATATTTGGTGCTTTATCAGGAGATTGGGCATGGACTGTCACATTAAGGCCCTTCAGTTTCCATGGATTGGGCATCCTCATTAACCAAAGCAGAGAAGACATTATGCAGGGATATCTCATGATGTATAGGGTCTCTCTGCGTTACAGGTCGCAATTTACAAGAGCCCACTGTGATCCATTTGTCTAATTAATGCATCTTGGAAGGCATCCACAATTTTTTTACTTCTTTCCAGTTTTGCAGAAGGAATACCCCAATCCACATCAGGTAGATTAAAGCTACCAAATATGATTATTTCTCCCTTCGTGGCTATCTTTGCAATGCCAATAATCAATTCACTATCCATTTCTTCGGTTTGAGTTGGAGTGCCATCTCCTCTTTCCAACACAGTCCACAGCACTTCTTCTTTTCCCCATGTCCTCTGCATTTCAGCAGTTTTAATATTGTTTTTTAAATTTAGGGCTACTCCTCCTCCTCCTCCTTTTCTATTTTCTCTAACTTCTAAATAGATTATAGTCAGCTATGGCTATATCCCATTCATGCGACTCGTTAAACCATGTTTCTGTAATGGCCACAATGTCCAAGTACATTTCTACCATTAGGGCTTCCAGGTCAGGAACTTTGTTGGCTAGGCTTCAAGCAATTGTGTTCATTGCTTTCCAGCATTTGTTGACTGACTTGCCTGTATTTTATATGGATTTAGTTCTATATGCCTCTTCCCACTTGTCATTGATGTGTGGTTTAAAAGTGTCATCAAAAAGGAAAAAATCCAATTGACTCAAAAACTCCCCAAAAAGACGCAACCAAATATGTTTTTTGTCAGAGCTTGTCAGCCCAGTGTCCATAAATTATTCAGTGACATCACCGTGACCACTCCTTTTATTAAATAAATTTAAGAACAGAGTCCATGACTTATCTGAATGCTGGAGCGCCGCCAAGATGCCGAAACATCAAATAGACGACGTGGCTCATGTTTCGGGTTTTCACCAACTTGTACAGAAACCCTGCTTCAGGTCCCACGAATCAGCAAATGGCAGATCTTCAGCCACGTCGTCTATTTGATGTTTCGGCGTCTTGGCGGCGCTCCAGCATTCAGATAAGTCATGGACTCTGTTCTTAAATTTATTTAATAAAAGGAGTGGTCACGGTGGTGTCACTGAATAATTTCTGGACACTGGGCTGACAAGCTCCGACAAAAAAAATATTTGGTTGCGTCTTTTTGGGGAGTTTTTGAGTCAATTGGATTTTTTTCTTTTTTGATGTTCCTTGTTTAATCCAATTGGGTTCTATTTTCCTTACATTTGGTTTAAAAGTGTGGTTGTTTCCAATGTTATTATGCTTTTGCTGGGTGTGACGTCCTGAAATTGCCCTTCTCCATCCATCATCCCCTTTCCCTAGTTTAAATGCTTGTCCATATACTGCCTGACATTTTCACTTAGTATTCTTTTCCCTGTGACAGAGAGATGTCATCCATTAGCACAATATAGTCTCTTGTTGATCCATCTGTTTCCCCAGAAGCCTATATATCTAAATCCTTCTTGTTTGCACCGGGTTTAGAGCCATGTATTAAAGTTGTTTATACAATGCAGCCTTTCTGCCCCCTTACCAAGAACAGATAGAACTTCTGAGAATGCTATAATGTTAACAATGGGCTTGAGTTTCTCTCCCAGAGTCTAGAAGTCCCTTTGAACTGCAGAGGCACTGTTTCTAGCCAGGTCATTTGTACCCAAGTGACTGACAACATCAATTTTGGAGTGCTCACTTTCTGACCTAACTATACCAATAATTTGATTTGTATTCATGCAGGCTGAAGAGTCTGGGAGGCATTTGACCATCTTCTCTCCTTTGAACTGTGTTCCCAAGTTGGTGTCTCTGATGACGGAATCTTCAAGTAGTAGTAGTTTTCTGTTTTGTGTTTTTTTCTTCATATTTGGTGATATTATCAGTAGATTGGGCATTGACTCTCTCATTTAAGGGCACTCCACAGATTGGGCACCCTCATTATCCAAGGCAGAGAAGGCATTATGCAGGGATATCTCTTGATGTATAGGGTGTCTCTGCATTACAGGTCACAATCTACCAGAGCCTACTCTGATTCCTTTGTTCCTGGACTGATTCTTTGTGGGAGCGGTGGTGGAGTTTGTTCCGTTTGTACCCTAGAAGAAGTATGTTTCATTGCAACTAATTCTTCCCTTAATGGAGTCAATTCTCTATGCATAGCCACTAATTTGAGGCATATAGGGAAAGCTCTTAGATTCCAAATGATTCTTCTCAGAATGAAAGCATCACAGTTATTACATTGAATACATGACATGCTGATATAGCAGTCCTAGGAGAAGGAGAAAAGGTAGGTGTAACACTTAATTAAAGGGCAGATGTCAATGTTTATGATAACTATATAGGCAATGCAATCCTGGGGTGGGTGGGTGAGGGGTAGGGTGAGCAGGAACTTACGTCTCCCTGGCCAGTAGACCTTATATGAACTGAGGGCACACTCAGATATCTGATTTAAAGGCTATGCAAGGAATGTAGGCAGTCAGAATATTCCTAAAAACTTATATGCATAGAACTGACATATGTACCAACATATAGTTGGCAAGATTGTATATAGTTTCCCCTGGTTTAACTCCAAGTTATTTCCCTGTTATCTGTAAACGAAGGTCAAATTATCTGACCAATGTGTTTTATTGTTACAATGTAAACCGCACTGATGACAAATAGCGCGGTATATAAGAAATGTTAAATAAATAAATAAATAAAATATCCAACAGTAAAAGTTATATAAAAAAAACCAACTGGCAATTGTAAAGTCTGAAAGCTTAGCTGTGTGCGGTCTCTTGGAGCTGTGATGAGCAGACTGGTTTGGGTACATGGTCAGGCTGTAGAGTTGATTCAATTAGCCCCACCCTGTGAAGCAGGCTTGTAACAGACAATGGAAACGGAAATATTCAAACTGAAATCTTACTTCTGTGTATCAGCCTAGTATGCAAAGGTTCCTGTAACCTTAAAAATCTATACCTTTGCTGCAAAATTAAGTAGTAGACTTAGGTAGAAGACCAGATCTCTGCAAATCTAAAAGCAAATGTGTACTTCCATTCCAAGTAGCTATATATCACAAGTGTCCCTGGCCAGTAGACCTTATATGAAGTGAGGGCACACTCACATATCTGATTAAAAGGCTATGCAAGGAATGTAGGCTGTCAGAATATTCCTAAAAACTTATATCCAACAGTAAAAGTTATATTTAAAAAAACAACAAAAGACAATTGTAAAGTCTGAAAGCTTAGCTGTATGCAGCCTCTTGGAGCTGTGATGAGCAGACTTGATCAGGCACTTAGTCAGGCTGTAGAGTTGATTCAATTAGCCCCACCCTATGAACTGTATGGTAAGATGATGGGCATGTCCCCATTTAGTTATTGCACAGGCTTTGCAGTTACCACAGGGTGATTTTTACATTTAGCATGTGGTGACTGCAAAACTTACTACACATTAGTAAAAGTACCCCTTAGTGGTTTTTAAATGAAATACCAGTTTATCAGTGTTTATCCACATGAAATGAAATTCTAGGTGCAGTTTTAAGTGGTTCCGTCTTGAAAGACAAGTTTGCTTTTTTTGTTTTATTTTGGGGTTTTTTAAAGGAAGGGTTAGTGAGAGTTAGGATTACCTTTAAGATAGGGTTGCACAAACCCCCTTATCAGCTTTCAAAGAATTTGGGATATCTAGTTCATTCCCACCCATCTCTCTCACCCCAAACGGGTCTCCACTAGTTGCCCTTGCCAGGTCAGATTTAAAAGTTGACTGCTCATCAAAATGTATCAAAGGATGAGGAGGTGCCTCCCCCAGAAATCACTGATGGGTGGGAGATGGTCATGGGAAGAAAGTCTCTCTTATCACCCAGCTCCTCCTTCCCCCCAGTAACTCCTTACTCCAATAATCATCCAAAATATTCACTGCTGAGCTTTTTATAAGTTGTCACAACAGCTGCTCTTCCTGCCCTCAGCAGCTGAGGGCAGCGGCGATACCAGCAAGACCAGATGAAAGCATAGCTGTGGCAGCAGCATTCGGTACCTATTGAAATTTGGCACTGGAGGCAGTTGCCAATGTTGCCTTATGCCTAAATCCAGGCTTGCCCCCACCTCCTCTCCTAACTCTCCCCTCAGTTCTACTAGCCTGTTTTTTTTTCTGTAAGTTTCTGACTTGTGCTGATTCCTGTAATCCCCTGTTCAGTTCTTCTTGCTTTTTCTTTTGTTGTTTTTCTTTATCTTTTATTTTTGCCTGTAATATTTTCTTTTCTGAAACTTAGCATCTGTTTTCTCTGTCTCTTTCTTTATAGTTGTCCTCTTCTTCATTATCCCAGTTATCAGGTAGCCCAGCATTCTCCTAGGGCAGCACAATTTTAGGGGTGGCAGGCACAGCACTTAGGAGGTACACCAACTCATGTTGTGCATGGCAGCTGTGATGAAGGAATGGCAATCAACTCAGAAAAGAGAACTAGTCAGTGTCTCCACTACAAATATTTCTGTTCTGTGTTCACAGATGAAGGTCCGGAGCAGGACCTCAGAAAACCCCCAGAAATAGGAACAGAAGTGATGGGGATCTCAAACGGTTTTCAGAAGACTGTGTTTGTGAGGAACTAGCTAAAATAAAAGCAGGCAAAGCGATGGGACCAGGTGGGATACATCCGAGAATACTGAAGGGGACGTTCTAGCGGCTCCTCTGACTGACCTTTTCAATGCTTCTTTAGAATCAGGAATGGTGCCAGAGGACTGGAGAGAGGCCCATGTGGTCCCTTTACACAAAAGCAGAAGTAAGGATGAAGTTGAAAACTACAGGCCAGTTAGTCTAACCTCTAGGTGAGTAAATTATTGGAAATGTTGCTGAAAGAGAAAATAGTGAGGTTTCTGGAGTCCACTGGATTACCAGATCCAAGATAGCATGGATTCACCAGAGGCAGATCTTGTCAGATAAATCTGATTGATTTCTTTGACTGGGTGACCAGGGAGTTGGACTGAGGAAAAGCCCTAGATGTGGTTACTTAGACTTCAGTAAAGCCTTTGACATCATTCCACACAGGCGACTTCTAAACAAACTGAGCACCCTAAGGATGGACCCTAAAGTTACTGAATGGATTAGAAATTGGTTGAGTGGAAGGCAACTAAGGGTAGAGGTAAATGGAACTCACTCTGAGGAGAAGGAGGTTACCAGTGGTGTGCCCCAGGGATCTGTCCTTGGTCCGATTCTTTTTAACATCTTTGTTAGTGATATAGTGGAAAGGCTGTTGGGTAAGGATTGCCTCTTTGCGAATGATACCAAAATCTGCAATAGCGTAGACACCCAGGAAAGACTAGATTACAGGAAGAAGGATCTAGCTAAGCTTGGTCTAGAATTTGGCAGCTGAGATTTAATGCTAAAAAATGCAGGGTCATGCATTTGGGCTGCAACAATCCAAGGGAGAGGTACAGTGTAGGGGTGAAGTACTTCTGTCCACAAAAGAAGAGCGGGACCTGGGCATGATTGTGTCTGATGATCTTAAAGTAGCTAAATAGTCAGAAAAGGCTCATGCCCATAGCTGCCTGCCACTTTGGAAAGAAGGATGCTTGGGTACATTGGGAGAGGAATGGCCAGCAGAAGAAAGGAGGTGATAGTGCCTCTGTAAAAGTCTTTGGTGCGACCTCATTTGGAGTATTGTGTGCAATTCTGGAGACAACGGCTTCAAAAGGATATAAACAGATTGGAGTCAGTGCAGAGGGTGGCTACTAAAATGGTTAGTGGTCTTTGTTATAAAGTATACAAGGACAGACTTAAGGATCCTGATATGTATACTTTAGAGGAAAGGTGGGATAGAGGAGATATGATAGAGACATTTAAATACCTCCATGGCATAAATGCCCAAGAGGAGAGCCTCTTTCGACTGAAAGCAAGCTCTGCTAACAGGGGATATAGGATGAGAATGAAAGGGGATAGACTCAGGAGTAATATGCAGAAATATTTCTTTACAGAAAGAGTGATAGATGCGTGGAATGGTCTCCCAGTGGAGATGGTAGAGCTGAGGACAGTATCCAAATTCAAAAAAAGCATGAGACAAGCACAGAGGATCTCTATAAGTAAAAAGGGGACTATTATAGTAGTTGATATGGTAGGGCAGAATAGATAGGCCATATGGTCTTTTTCTGCCGTCATGTTTCTGTGTTCCTATGTTACTGCCCCTCCACCCCTGGAGCAGTCAAAATTCTCTACCCTGAGGCCTCAGGCCCATCCAGCATCTCAGCTGCTGAGGGATGGTGTACCTCCTTCCCCACCATGTGGCTCCTTCCTTTCTTCCTTTCATTTGTGTCAGTATCAGCACTAAAATAGAAAATGAATGTGCCATAAAGCCGCCATTTTCAAAACAGAGTCAAGCCATGGCTGCCCCCCAAATACATCTCTCTCAACTTGGGACGGTGGCTCAAAACAGAGTCGAGCTGCCACTACTGCAAGATGAGAAGATGGATTCTGGCAGCAGTGGCAACATGGGATGGCAGCGGCAGGAGGGGGGATGCCGGTGGCAGGGGTGGTGATGCTGAAGGGGCTTCTGATAGAAACCATTGGGCCGCCCCTGATAGAGCATCATGCTCGAGTGTGCTGAAGCTCCTACCAGTCCCGCCCCACAGCAGCAGGAAGTGCATTTCAGAGGGGGCAGGACCGAAAGGGGTTCTAACATACTTGAGCTTGAGGTTCTGGTGGCATATTCATTTTCTTTTGTAGTGCTGACATTGTCACAGATAGAAGGAAGGAGCTGTGACAGGAAAGTTTGAGAGGAGGGAGGGAAGGAGAAATATGCTGGGCACCAGTCACGGGGAACGGAAGGGGAGATGCTGAACTATGGGGGCAGGGATGGTAAAACTTTGAGCTGTCCGGAAGGGAGTGCATGCTTGCCTAGGGTGGTAGATACCCTTTTGCTAGCCCTGCCAGTTATCTTTGGCATCTCCTCCCTCTTAGTGATCTCCACTGCTTGGCACTGCCCCAGTTTTCAATACCTTGGCTCAAAGTTCTCTGCATCCCAGAAACTGTCTTCCATCATCACGGCAGCATGCACGTCAGGTCTAACTCAGATACTGAGGATTGTACATGTCAGGACACTGGGGGCTCCTGCTGGCCTGTTAATTTTATAATTTAAAATCAACAGCCATGGTGCCTTTGGCTGATTCTTCATTCCATGCAGCCTGGGTGGTGTGTGCACCATGCTGTTAACTAGTTTGATACCTCAGTATCAGCTGCAGGGGAAAAATATCCAACCCAAGGTACTGAGGCTGCAAACTTTAAATTTAAAACATTGAGATATGTAGGCAGTGTGGGAGATTCTCCGGCAACCAAATGCTGTTCTTACTGGGTTGGAGGGCAAGTCAAGTCAATTCCATTCTGATGATATCATCTGACTGCAGGAACAGCAGTCAGATGACATCATCAGACCCTGACAAGAGAAGGTGATTTTTGGAGGGTTTCAGTTATAACCAGAAATCCCAATTTCCATATTAGATGAGTTTTATCATGGTTTTGCGGTTATAATGAAAATTCAGAAGCCATAAATATAATTAAGCACAGCTGCTTTAGGAAAGAGGATACAACTCTGAAAAGCAACCTTGATGGAAAGCCTTAATATTATTAGGGGTCAGGAACTCACCTGGGAGGCAAAAGCAGCCTGCTATACAATTCTCCTCACAAAGCTCCTCGCTGTTTGGGTTGGAGCACATCCCCATACAAGCTGAGCCACACTCCTTGTATATCATTTCAGGAAACGGACACTTTTGGTCTATAGAAATGAGAAATGAGAGATTATGGCACAGGCTGACATAATGAACTGCTGTTTCATTAGGATTTCCTCAGGCAGCTCGCAGTCACCACTTCTCTGGGGGCCTCATTGGATAGGACTGCTGCTCATGCCCATAGCTGCCTGCCACTTTGGAAAGCTTCATACTTTATTAAAGGTCCATGATTTCTAAGGTGACCCAATATTCATATTACCAGTATACAATGCAAATCATATGACATCCCAATAAAATTCAACAAACGTGAAAAATGTTCTGCACCGGGATATTAACAATTAACAGATGCAAACTTTTAGATGATAAAAGGAAACTGGATTCGACAATTTTCAATCGGAGGTCAAATGCATAAAGTTAAATGGATTTTCAGCAATGCTGGCTATTTAAGAGGCACCACTA
This sequence comes from Ichthyophis bannanicus, assembly GCA_033557465.1. Classification (NCBI taxonomy): domain Eukaryota; kingdom Metazoa; phylum Chordata; class Amphibia; order Gymnophiona; family Ichthyophiidae; genus Ichthyophis; species Ichthyophis bannanicus. The sequence continues at coordinate 110,410,453 of CM066047.1, read as the reverse complement.
AAAATCCACAGAAAAAGCCAATGGATATTTGCCTAACTTTATGTCTTCTATTTGTTATTTGTCTAGTGTCACTTAAACAGATATGTTATCCATTTTGTGGCTGAATACTGCATCTTAAATGAATAATATTTTGAAACAGATAACTTTGGTCATTTAGCTATTTAAACATCCAAAGTTATCTGTTCAAGTGGCCTAGATTTAACAAGGATACATTTATTTAGCTGTACTTTTGCCAACCCCATATGTCCCTTTGAATATCGATCTCAATGAGTCATTTCCAAAGGCATTTCTAAGCATAAAACACTCCTTTATCCACAGAAATAGGCAGATCAATATAGTTTAAAGATTTAAATTTAGAAACATAGAAAAATGATGGCAGATGAAGTCCATACGGCCTATCCAGTCTGCCCTTCCATACCAATTACTAAGCTCTACAGTCCCTTTTTTTTGTTTTTTTTTAGAGATCTTCTGTGTTTGCCCCATGCTTTCTTGAATCCAGATGTAGTTTTTGTCTCTACTACCTCCACTGGGAGTCTTTTCCATGCACCTACCACTTACAAAAAATGTTAAAAAGAAATGGATCAAGGACAGATCGATGCGGCACACCACTGGTAGCCTCCTTCTCCTCAGAGTGAGCTCCATTTACCTGTACCCTTTGTCACCTCTCACTCAACCAATTTCTAAACTATTCACTTTAGGGTCAATCCCTAGGGCAGTCAATTACAATCTAAGCAGTTTACAATCCTTAAAAGTCAGCAAATATATAGCAGTTTACAATCCTTAAAAGCAATAGTTAGACAATCAGACATTTGTAAGGCCTAAATGTCTCTGATTTTCCTGCACTTAGAATGCTGGTTGTGAACTTGCAAGACAAATGCAGAGACTAAACCAGTCTAAGTTGTGATCGAGAAAGGATTTTTACTCTAGCTCATGGGTGTTCTTTTGGTAAGGTGCCACTGTGAAATATTCAGAGGGGCAGCCATTGCCTAAAGGGACCTGTTTACTAAGCCCCATGCCAATAAAATGGGCCACGGTACCAGCGTGTATTTATGTTCAGGGCTGGCCCTAGGCATGATGTCTGCACACAGCCCCACTCCTCCACAAGCCCCTCATCTGCACAGCTAAAGAAATATGTATAGCATCCTCCCTTGCTCCAGCCACTACTGCCGCCATATGCATTTCTTCAGCTTTGCAGCAGCAGCGGCAAAAACACAGTCCGGTGCAGGTGTGTCTCCAGGGCACTGCTGGTCGTGTCTCTTCTGATGCATACTTTCCACATCAGAGGAGCCATGACTGAAAGCTTTGGGCAAGCATGGGTCCTCCAGTCTCTGCCACCATTGCTGCTATTACAAGACTGGGAAAGTGTAGCAGCGGTATCCACAGCTGGCCATAAAAGGCTGAAAGGAAAAAGATCAATGTCAGAGATGGATGTAGGAGGGAAAAGAAGTAGTAGATGGACTTGAGACCCTAATAAGAGTTAAGAAGAGATGGAAGAAAGAAGAAACCAGAGACTAGAACCAACACGATTACCTCAGTGACCTTCATAAATGCTACAGAGGCATTAGGTTATGTGCAAATCATCAATCATCTTACTCATATTAAAGGAAACATTATTGATTTATTGTTTATGCCCAAACACATCCTATTTTGCAATATGATTTTTCAGCACCCATTTTTCTAACTGTTCCTTGGTCTGATCATTTACTAATTAACTTCTATCTCCCACATGAATCGCTTTCTCTAATTCAACCACATCTAAAGCCCACTACCCGCAGATACCTTTATTTAGACAAAGATCGATTTTGAATAAAGTCTTGCCACACATGCAGAACACCTCTGATGATCTTGACGCATTCATTCGGACCTGGAACCTCTCCATCAGTAACGTCGCCATTATGCCTTCCTTATGTGCCATTACCTTATAAAAAGCGAAGAATTGCACCATGGTACAACACCCAATTAAAATCTATGAAATCCAATCTTCAAATTAAAAAGCAAAAATGGAGACATACCAAATCAATTAATGATCATAAAGCCTACATTAAAAGCTGTTAGTGCAGCTCGGTTTAAAAAAGTTTTGGATATGTTTCTGGAGGAAAAGTCCATAAACCTTTATTAAAGAGGACTTGGGAAATCCACTGCTTGTCCCAATACAAGCATTGTGGAACCTGTGTGTCTTTTTGGGAAACTGCCAGGTACTTGTGACTTGGATTGGCCACTGCTGGACACAGGATGGACCCTGGTCTGACCCACTATGGCATTTCTTATGTTCCTCTGTTCTTAACCTTCATCTTTCACCAGTGAGCGTGGCTTCAGTAATGGGCATAATGACATAAACCATTATAAAGAATAAAATTATTGAACATGTATATAGTCATGGTTTAATAAGAGAAAGCCAACATGGATTTAGCCAAGGAAAGTCTTGTCTTACTAATCTGTTATAGTTTTTTGAAGATGTGAATAAACAGGTAGACAAAGGTGAGCCATTACCACAGGCTGTACATCCTGCATGTGCAGCCCCGCAAGCTGTCTGATTCTCCCTGTACATCCTGAGCATCAGGACAGGGAGAGCCAGTGGGGGGCGGGAGGGGGTGGGATCGGTGTGGAGCGGGGATGGGGGCGGGCAGCCCGGCAGTCTGTACAGCTGAATCAGGTCACAGCCCTGTACATCCTGCCAGATTCGTGGGGACGCACTGCTTATTTCACCTCAAAGGTGCAGTAGAAACCCGGTGATCGGGCCCGAGGATCTCTCCAGGAGCCGGGCCAGGTAAGGGGAGGTCCCCGCCACCTGATCCAGACCATGGCAGGCCAGCCTTAGGTCAGGCGGTGGGGAAAAGGGGGGGGACAAAGGACGTGGGAGTTGGGGGAGCCTGTGGGGATGACATCCCTGCAGGTGGAAGAGGCATGCCAGGCCATCCTCGGGCTCAATTCTGGCTACCGCAGGAACATTTTGTTCCCATGGACGAGAATCGGGTCCAAACGTTCCCGTCTTGCTTGGGGCCATCCAGACAGCCCGGACGTGCTCCTATCTGAATCAGGCTCTACGTCTCTGTGTCGCTGCATGGTGCGACCGTACCTTGAATATTTTGTGGAATTCTGGTCACCGTATCTTTAAAAGGATATGGCAGAATTAGAAAAGGTACAGAGAAGGTAAAGAGGATGGAAGATTACCCTATGAGGAGAGGCTTAAAAGGTTAGTGTTCTTCATCTTGGAAAAGAGATGGCTGAGGGGAGATATAATAGAGGTCTATAAATTAATGAATGGAGTGGAACAGGTAAACGCAGATTGGTTGCTTACTCCTTCAAAAAGTACAAAGACTAGGGAACACGCAATGAAGCTACAATGTTTCCCATTTAGGACTAATAAGAGAAAATATTTTGTCACTCAAGGAGTAATCGAACTTGATGGACCTTTGGTCTGATGCAATATAGCACAGCTTATGATCTTATTTTCTTAAATGCCACAAGCTCAGAGGCACACTGTATAGAGCAGGAGAAAGGTATTTCCTCTCAGAATTAAAATATTAAACTTGATGAGAGAGTAAAGACAGGCGAGGCTTGGAATAAATTTTTAGCACCAAGAAAAGGATAACCAATGTTAAAGTATTTGTAATATATGTAGGGGAGAAGGAGTTAAACCTCTTGCTTTATAAATACAAATTTAAGAGTGAGTGGAGTTTTAAGAGCCATAGGCCTCCCAGTATACACTGTTCCTGTTCAAAGAATCAACTAAATTGTCCTACGACTGAAAGACTGCAAGCAACAGGTACAGATGCTGCAGGGGCTACACACAGACAAGGGGTTACATATATAGGGCCCGATATTCAAAAGGCATTTACATGGTTAACAGCCAGTTAACTGCGTAAATGTCTCCTAACAAGATATTCGGGGTAATGCCATTGAATATCTGCGACTAAGTCCTCTACGCGCTGCCATGCTAGCCGACTAGCCTCGGGGGCGTGCTTGGGACGTTCCTGGGTGGTGCAGCAGTGGGGACCGGCGCTAACTGTGCAGCACTTATTGGAAGCGGCACGGTTAGCACTTGGCGCCTATAAGATAGGCAAGAAAAACCCTCGTCTATCCTGTAGGCGCTGAGGCTAACCATGCAGCATCCAAAATCAGTGCTTTTGGGCAGCATGGCCAGACCCAGATATTCACTTCTATTGCTGGGGAAGTGAATATCCGGGGTTTGGGGGTTGGCGGGCAGGGCTAAGCGGCTATACATTCGCCACTTACTGTGCAGATTTGACTTTAGGCACGATTAACACACCTAACAACTTGCAGTAACTAGGTGGGGACTTATAGAATTATCCTTCAACTATTTATCTTTACCCATTTAAGCAGGGGCACACAGATAGGTGGTCTAACTTAAAAAGGTAACTAAACTCACATATTCCGTTGTCCTACTTAAACAGATGGCATGGCTGAAAATTCAGCATCACGATAAGAGGATAAGTCATCTGCTTCTCTTTGGGACATAGTTACTAAAGTGTATTATCAGAATATCATGGGGGTAGTGCATGATCTAGGTAGCACTAAAAATACCTCACTAGCTTAGTAATGCATGTTGGGGTGGGGACTGGGCGGGACATGGGTCTTCCTAATGTGTCGCAGCTAGTGAGGACAGTGGCCGATTGTAATTGTGCTTCATGCAGGTACAGTAGCATGGATGGCATTAATTGAACCTATGACCTGGACTCTGCAGTACTGTGTGGCTATACTGTGTTAACGATGGATGTATATTCTGCATAAAAACTCTCCTGTTTCTCCTCTCCTCTAGGGTATACATATTTAGGTCTTCAAGTCTCTTCCCATATGTCTTCTGGAGCAGACTCCATATCATTTTGGTCACCTTCCTCTGAACTGTTTCAAGTCTTTTTATATCTTTTGTGAGATACGGTCTCCAAAACTGAACACAATACGCCAAGTGACGCCTCACCAAAGACGTGTACAGAGGCATTAATACCTCCTCCTTTCTACTGATTATTCCTCTCTGTATGTAGCCCAGAATCTTTCTGGATTTGGCTACCTCCTTGTGAAGAAAACCCTCAGGTAAGTGATACATTAAATACCTTTATGGAAATGAGTAAAAGGGGTAACATATGGAAAGCAGTGTGTATAAATGCCCGTAGATTCCTGATGTTGGAGCTTTGCTGGGAGTGACTGACTTGGATTTAGTGGCAGTTACAGAAACATGGTTCACAGAAAACCATGACTGGGATGTAATTATACCTGGCTATACTTTATTCAGAAAGGACAGGGTAGGAAGAAGGGGAGGAGGAGTGGCACTATATGTAAAAGTAATATTAAAGCTTTGGAATTACAGAGCTTAAAGGGGAGAGAGGAGGCATTGTGGGTTAAACTAGAAAGAAGGAAAGAGAAATCTATTTGCATTGGTGTGATATACAGACCTCCCTCACAAGAGGAAGAGGTGGACAGAGAATTAATTGAAGACATACACAGCATTGCTAGAAAAGGATAAGTGCTACTGATAGGGGATTTCAATATGCCAGATGTTGACTAGCACATTCCTGCTGCAGTATCATCTAGAAGTAAAGAGATCCTGGATTCTCTACAGGGAGAACTATTCAGGCAATTGGTAACAGACCCCACACGTGAAGGGGCCATACTGGACTTGGTGCTTACCAATGGTGAAAGTGTTTCTGATGTTATAGTGGGAGATCATTTTGCATCCAGTGATCAGCAGATGGTGTGGTTCAGTATTAGGACTAGGGCTGTTAGAATCCATTAAAAAGTGAGGGTCTTAGACTTTAGGAAAACTAACTTTGCCAAGATGGGCCAATACCTCAGGGAGTTGTTAGCGGAATGGGAACAGCTGGGGGATGTATAAAAACAGTGGGCAAACCTGAAAGGGGATATTTTAAGGGCAACCAACCTTTTTGTTAAAATGGTAAATAAAGGTAAAAGGAAAAGGAGACCGCTATGACTTTCGAAAGAAGTAGCTGAAAAAGTGAAGAAAAATAGGGAGGCCTTCATGAAATACAAGAGATCACAGAGAGAGGAAGACAGGCATCTATATTTGGAAAAACTTAGAGAAGCAAGCAAAGAAGTCAGGAAAGCAATATTCAAAAAGAGGAGGAAATAGCCAATGCAATAAAATGGGGGAATAAGACATTTTTCAGATATGTTAGTGAGAAGAGGAGGGGCAAAAGTGGTATTGTCAGACTCAAGGGTGAAGGGGAGGAATATGTAGAAGCTGATAAGGATAAAGCGGAATTGCTTAACAAATATTTCTGTTCTGTGTTCGCAGATGAAGAACCAGGAACAGAACCTCAGAAAACACCAACAAACAGGAACAGAAGCGAGGGGCATCTTGAACAATTTTCAGAAGACTGTGTTCGTGAGAATCTAGCTCATCCTAAAGTAGACAAAGCGATACAACCGGATGGGATACACCCTAGAATACTGAGGGAACTTGGGGATGTTCTAGCAGCAACACTGACTGACCTTTTCATTGCCTCTTTGGAGTTGGGAGTGGTGCTAAGGACTGGAGAGAGGCACATGTGGTCCCTTTACACAAAAGTGGAAGTAAGGATGTGGTTGAAAACTACAGGCCAGTTAGTATAACATTGGTGGTGAGTAAATTATTGGAAAAGCCGCTGAAAGAGAAAATAGTGAGGTTTCTGGAGTCCAGCGGATCTGAGGCAGCATGGATTCACCAGGGGCAGGTCTTGTCAGACAAATCTGATTGATATCTTTCACTGGGTTACCAGGGAGTTGGACTGAGGGAGAGCCCTAGATGTGGTGTATTTAGATTTCAGCAAAGCCTTTGACACCATTCCACACAGGTGACTTATAAACAAACTGAGCACCCTAGGGACGGATCCCAGTTATTGCTTGGGTAGAAATTGGTTGAGTGGGAGGCGACAAAGGGTAAATGGAGCTCACTCTGAAGAGAAGGAGGTTACCAGAGGAGTGCTGCAGGGATCTGTCCTTGGTCCGATTCTTTTTAACATCTTTGTTAGCAAAATCGGCAATAAAGTAGACACACAGGAAGGTGTCGATAACATGAGGAGTAATCCAGCTAAGCTTGAAGAATGGTCTAGAATTTGACAGCTGAGATTTAATGCTAAAAAATGCAGGGTCATACATATGGGATAAAACAATCCAAGGGTGTGGTACAGTGTAGGGAGTGAAGTACTTCTGTCCACAAAAGAAAAGCAGGACATGGGTGTGATTGTGTCTGACAATGTTAAAATAGCTAAACAGGTAGAAAAGGCAATGACAAAGCTAGAAAGATGCTTGGGTGCATAGGGAAGGAATGGCCAGCAGAAGAAAGGGGGTGATAGTGCCTCTGTATAAGTCTTTGATGCGACCTCATTTGGAGTATTGTGTGCAATTCTGGAGACCGCACCTTCAAAAGGATATAAACAGGTTGGAGTTGGTGCAGAGGGTGACTACTAAAACGGTTAGTGGTCTTCGTCATAAATCATATGAGGACAGACTTAAGGATCTTAATAAGTATGCTTTAGAGGAAAGGCAGGATAGAGGAGATATGATTGAGGCCTTTTTTTTTTTATATTTTATTTTATAACCACCAACAGATACATTACATCAGATGTATACATTCCCAAGAGGGGTGGACTCTGATCCCCTCTCGGAGTAGCAACAAAGCAGAACAAAGGAGGTGGAAAATCGTTTTCTTCCTTTACTTACCCCCCACCTCCCATCTCCCACCTCCCCCCTCTCCTCCCCCCTCCCCCCTCAGCACACTCCCCACAATTTAAGCCCCCTGGTGGAACACCCACCCTTCATCACCCGCTAGTGGCTCAGCTACCAACTTGTAAAATCTCATTACGACTCCTGGCATTTAACTGTTGGATGTAGGGCTCCCATACCCGCATGAAGGCTGTCCAACGCTTGACACTGCCCCGCGCCCCCCATCGTTCAGTTAACATCATTTGATGGAAGCAGTTACGCCACTCACCAAAGGTAGGTGCGCTACAATCCCTCCAAAGGCGAAGAATGGGTCCCTTCCCCACCAAACAGGCCTTGCGCACCAACAGGCGTTCCCCCTCAACCACCGGACAAGGGGGGGTCAAGCCGATCCAGTACCACAAGGGCCCCGGACCAGCGTACCCGTCTCTGTAGCAAACGGTTTAAAAAAGCACATATCTTAGCCCAATAGGAGCGCAATACTCTACAACCCCACCACATATGTAACAAGGTCGCTAGGGGTTCGGCGCACTTAGGACAGCTGCCATCGGTTGCCAGCCGACTACGAAACGCCCGCCGTGGGGAAAAATGCACTCTAGTTACACACTTAAATTGTATCTCCCGCCAGCGTGTTTCCTGCGATGATTGAGGCCTTTAAAACTTTCATGGCATAAATGCATAGGAGGAGAGCCTCTTTTATTTGAAAGCAAGCTCTGCTATGAGGGGACCTATGATGAAGGTGAAAGGGGATAGGCTCAGGAGTAATATGTGGAAATATTTCTTTATGGAAAGAGTGGAAGACGTGTGGAATAGTCTCCCAGTGGAGGTGGTAGAGACAGTTGCGGCCCAAGGGGGGTGCGGGCCCATGTGCGAAGACTCATTGCAGAGCCTCATTTGCATAGGGGATCACATTTGCATAAATATTTGCATAATGTTAATGTACACTAACTTTTAGTAAACATGCCTCTTAATGAGTGTCTCGATAAAGATAAACTACCAGATTTCTACATTACTATACTCCAGAGCCAAATGCCAGGCATATTAGGAAGAACTATAAACACTGTCCATTTAGAACCCATAGCAAACCCGCCGTATCATAACGGCACTACCAGGACTCACAAAGCATCAAACCCTACCTATCAAAAAGGCAACACTGCAAATATTAAACCAATACATCTCAGAGAATACCTATACAGCTCCTACTGGGGAAAGACAACAAGTGGGACTGTCACATAGAAACTACATAAACAGAATACCTCAGCTTGGTTACACATGCAGAACATAGACCGTCACCAAACAAAGAACAAGGGATCACAATTTAGAAATAGAAAGACAATAGGGAACCCCAAAAGCCAAAGATGGAATGTACAACAACATTGGAGAAATAAAACTATAAATTAATTTCCTCTTGTACTAAATAAAAATGCAACGATGTTAGCATTGCACAGTTCTCAGAGCTGACATATTCCAGTTAATAAATTCAAAATAAAGAAGTATTTTTCTACCTTTTGTTGTTTGTGCATTTTATTTTTCAGTTGCAATTGCTCCAGTCACTTTTTTTCTGGTTTCCTTGTGTCTCCGGCTAACTCTCCATTGTCTACTGTCCTTTCTTCTCCTAGTTTTTTCCCATTCTCTCTCTGCGTTCTCCTTTAACATACTGATCTTCCCCTTTTTCTCTTTCTTCCATTTCTTTATTTTTTTTTTCATCCACTCAAATTTCATCCTTCTATCCTTAATCCCCCCTTACTCTCCCAGATTTTTCTTCCCTCCCACACAAAATATCTTTTCCCGTCTCCATCCTCTCTCCCCTAGCCTCATCCCCTTCTAGTCCTCCCCCAACATCAGCACCCTTCTAGTTCCAGCCCCATCCAGCATCTGCTCCTTTCTAGTACCACTCTCCCATCCCCCTGCATCAGTCCATTTCCAGTCCAAGTTCCCTCCCATCAGTCCATTTCCAATCCTAGCCCCCCTTCAGCTATTTCCAGTCCTATTCCAGCCCCCCATTGCCCAATTTCCAGTAGAAGCCCCCCCCATCAGCCCATTTCCAGTCCTAGCCCCCTGTCAGCCCATTTCCAGTCCTATCCCTCTTATCAGCTTATTTCCAATACTAGTCCCCATCAGCCCATTTCCAATCCTAGTCCCCCATCAGCCCATTTCCAGTCCTATTCAAGCCCCTCCAGCCCATTTCCAGTCCAAGCTCCCCCCATCAGCCCATTTTCAGTCCTAGTCCCCCCCCATCAGCCCATTTCCAATCCAAGCCCCCCATCGGCCCACTTCAAGCCCCCCATCGGTCCATTTCCAGTCCAAGAACACCTCATCAGCCCATTTACAATCCTAGCCCCCCTCCATCGGCCCATTTCCAGTCCAAGAACACCTCATCAGCCCATTCACAATCCTAGCCCCCCCCCCCCATCGGCCCATTTCTATCCAAGCCCTCCCCATAAGCCCATTTCCAATCCTAGTCCCCCATTGGCCATTTCCTGTCCTATCCTAGATCCCCCTCCCCCCCCCCCCCGAAGAGCCCTGCGGCTGCAGAGGGAGCCAGGGAAGCCCACACGAAGCCCTGGTGCTTTCTCTCATGCTGGTGGCTGTTACTGTGAAGCGTGCTGAATGCCGGGAAAGGTTAAAGAGCATTTCCTAGCACTCGTGAGCTTCACAGTAACACAGCCACCAGCAGGAGGGAAATCATCGCTCTTCGCACTGGCAGCTGTGCAAAAGTGAGCCGGGGCCTCATGCAGACTTCCTCGGCTCACCTCTGAAGCCGTCCATTGTGTGTGAATGAAGTTCGCGCAGGGCCCCCTGAAGTGTGGGGCCCTGTGCGAACAACATTCTCACACAATGGAAGGGTCGGCCCTGGGTAGAGATGAGGACATTATGGGTCTGATTCTGTCCCACACATACAGCCCCTTTGTACGTCCAGTCTGAGCCAGACGTACAAAGGGGAGCATGATTCTGATCCTGCGGGGCAGTCTAGCCCCGCGGGATCAGAATCGTGATCAGGCCTGTACGTGCAGGCCGGGACTGCGAATCAGTCCCAGTCTGCATGGACAGGCACTGCCCAGATAGGTCAGTCAGGCATTTAAATGGAGCTGCGGCGCCATGGTGTCCCGTTGCCATGGCACAGCGGCTCCATTTAAATGCCGTGATGCTGGCTGCCAGAATCTAAAGCTTATTCCCCGCAGCCCGACCCCCAATCTGGCCTCCTAAGGCCAGGGTCAGGCTGCGGGGAAGAAACCCTGCCCCCCCCCCCTGCCCCTTCCATGCCCTGGGCCATGAAAAAAAAACATGACCAGGGAAGTTATTCCACCTCAGAGGAGGAATAACTTCCCCAGCCATTTCGCTGGTCCTGGATGTACAGGGCCAACATTAAAATCGGCCCCGTACGTCCAGGGCCGGCGACCGCCCACTGCCCAGCAACTCTCCGCCCCTGGGCTACCTCTTCCCTGCCCCCGATTAATTTCCCCGCACAACTGGTGGAGAAGTTAGTCGGAGGCTGCCACCGGCACGAATGGTGGGGTTGGATGTCCCGTTGGGACGTACATCCCCCCTATTTGTGTCTCAGAATAACCCCCTATCTGAATTTAAAAAAGCATGGGACAAACACAGAGGATTTCTGAAGGAAAATGGGGACGGTTGTAGTAGTTGAAATGGAAGGGCAGACTAGATAGGCCATGTGGCCTTTTTCTGCCATCATGCTTCTATGTTTCTATCTGACTGAGGCAAAATAGATGGTAGGTGGGAAGATGTGCTCATGTGCGATAAAGCCTTTCCAAAAGCTTCTAGGAGCTGGGGAATGCTCCCATGCAAGGGCTCCTTCAGTGATGTCACCAATATGCAAGGGCTTCATCCTGCTTGTCCATGGAGAAAGTTGTGATGCTGACCCCTTTATATATATACACACACACTATGTATATTCAATGCCAGCTGCTATGGAGATTTCAGTGCTGAATTTACATTTTATTTTTCACCTGCATGGCCTATGTTTTAAAAAAAAGCTGTCCAGTATCAACATTCACAGACTCTTTTCTAAAGCACTAGGGGCCTGATATTCTAAGGCATTTACATAGTTTGCAGACCTGCAAACCATGTAAATGCTGCTAAGCAGGATATTCAGCAGCACTAGCAGTGCTAACCGGTTATCATCGGGGCATGCCAAGGGCACTGTAGGGTGGCACCCATCACTAACTGGACAGTGGCAATATTGAGCTGCTGACCGGTTAACGACATGCAGTGAAAGTCAGGCACAGGGAAGACTGGCCTAACCTTCTCTGCAGAAGCTAACCGGGCAGCAGCTGAATATTGCCGCCGTCCGGTTAGCATTGTGGCAATCTTGGCAATCCAGATATTCAATTCTGGAGGCCAGATATGGCCCAGCACTGAATATCCAGGTTTAAGGCTCAGCGCCGGTGGCTAGCCACCGTAGGAGCACTAGCCTCTGGCGCCGAATATCAGGCCCTAGATTTTTCTGGTACTCATGGACATAAACATCCAATTTCCGATCTAGACAATAGCCATGTTACTGAAAATTTACCTTATGCAATATACGCATAGGTATTTCTGGGAGTGGAGAATGGGTGGAGCATTGGCAGGTATCTTATAAAAGGCACGCATAAGCACTGATGCTTACCAGCACCTAGAGGCACAAAGTTACTCCTGCCTTGAAGCATGCATAATGATGAGCAGCAATTTTAAGGAGGAGATTTTATAAAGACACATACATGCATATGTCTCCTTGATAAAACAAGTGCAACATATGTACCTGAGTGTCTTTACTGTCTATTATAAAATTACCATTCTACTAGTTTTACTTTGAATTTTTTCTATTGCTTTCTGATTTTTGTGTTATCTCCATTTATATTAGTTTGGAAATTTTGAGTTTTTCTTAACTAATGTAATCTGCTTTGAGCTTTTCTGAAAAGGCACAATGTAAGTTGAAATACTTGAATAACTAACCAACCAGCTATATAAATTCTGTTATTAAAGTTCTAGCTAGTGCCAACGACACTGGCATATTTTTGGGGTAAAGATGCATATGCCTTGAAGCCATGTAGGCTATTGAATAACTTTAGGAAGTCACAGACTTTTGATCACCATCTAATTGTGCATGTGCTTTTCTACTTACAACAGAAAGCTTTTGTCCTCCAGTTGTATGGCTGCCCCCCAGTGAATGCACAGTGCCGCGAATAGGCAGAAATGGTTTTGCACATGGCAGTGGAATTGAGGTCACTCAGGTTTTCTGCGTCCTTGGAACAGGCTGCCACATAGTCTTCAATAGGCACCAGCTCGTGACATGTCTTGAAGTTAGGACCAGAAAGTGTTTTGTTACATCTTGAATCCTGCAGAGGTATAAGACAAATTCTACTATAAAGTAGATGGAAGGATCAACAGATTTGATTGGCTATAGTGATAATGAAAATAATGAAAATCACAGCTGTAATCACAACATGGCAGCCTTATCAATGCTTAATGATATAAAAGGCAGCTGGAACGCTGCCTTTTATATTTAAGCTCTTGAGATAGGCTTTGGCCAAAGTCTTTTTAGCTAGCAGAAGATGAGGGGTGACTGTCTTTACTGGGGGCGGGGGGGTACTCCTTTTTCATATTGATTCATTTTGGGAGAGGGCTTTTGAGATTTTCCATTTTGTTTTTCAGGTTTTCTTTCCCTTTTCTTTCATATTTTATTTATTTATTTAACATCTTTTTACATACCGCGCTATTTGTTATCAGTGCGGTTTACATTCAACAAAGGTTGCACAATTTAGTCAAGACTAGTTTGTGTTTACATTTTAACAGGGAATAAAACTTGGGATAAACAGGGTAACTATATACATATTAACATATTAACATAGAGAATAAGATTATAATATGGCCGGTGTTGTCATAAAACTATAGGCGGGGCAACATTTACTTGAGACCCCTTTGTTTATGAAGTATATGGAGAGTCAGTGAGGGTTGGTGGGTGAATGATCGGTGGTGGGGTGGGTGCTTGTGCAAAGTGTAGCAGGAAAATGTGTTGTTTGATTGCCTTCCGGAACAGAATGACGTCTTTAATCGATCTTATTTCAGGTGGGAGATCATTCCAGCATTTTGGGGCGTAGAAGGGGAAAGCTCTTCTCCTAGTTGTTTGGATGCACTTAATGGAGTCTTTAGGGATGAGCAAAGTGTTGTCTGTAATTGTCCTCCTCGTTCTGTTTTTCGGAGTAAGGGTGATGAGGTCGTTGAGTGACGTGGGGGCTAGATTGTTGATGATCTTGAATATAATGAGAAGAGTTTTGTAAGTTAACCTGCAGTGTATTGGCAGCCAGTGGAGTTCCTTAAGTATCGGGGTGATATCGTCCGTTCTGGCAAGACCACAGAGAACGCGAGCCGCAGCGTTCATCACAAGTTGCAGTGCGTTGATGGTGTTCTTGGGGAGACCATACAGGATTACATTTGCATAGTCGAAGTGTGGTAGAATGAGGGCCTGAAAAATGGTTCGGAAATCATTAGGGGGAAGCATGGGTCTAAGGTGCCTTAGTGTTCTGATTTTATTGTATATGGTCCTGGTAGTGTTTCGTATGTGCTCCTTAAAGTTAAGATGCTGGTCCAGAGTGATCCCGAGGTAGCGTATGGTGGGTTTACTTGGAAGCTCAGCATCTCTTACTTTTAGGGAAGGTGGGGGAGAGAATGTTTTATTCCTTGAGATGAACAGAACTTCGGTTTTCTTGAAGTTTATGCAGAGATTTTGGGATAGTAGCCAGTCAGTGATGGCGTCGAAGCAGCTGACAAAGTTGGTGAAGTCTGGGTGTTTGACTTTGAATGGCGTAAACAGCAGGACGTCATCTGCATAAATTAGAGTGGAAATATTGTAGGCGCGGATGATGTCACATATCGGCTGCATGTAGATATTGAACAGCAGCGCAGATAGAGATGAGCCTTGTGGCACACCTTGTTGTTGGTGGAATGGTGCGGATGTGATGGATCCAACCCGGACATGTTGCCAACGATCTGTTAGGTAAGACCTACACCATTCCCAGGCAAGGCCACAGATACCCTTCTCCTGGAGATGGATGAGAAGTTGATTGTGATTGATATCAGTTTTGATTTGAGCATTTACTATTTTCAAATAGCGGGGCCCTTTTACTGAAGTGTGGTAAGTTTCTCCAGTAAGTGCTAAAAGCAGGCCATAACTGTCAGAGGTATGGCTAGAATGTCCCATATAGTACTGCACTGAAGAGTTCCTTACCATGCACTAGGATCCGTCACATTAGCGTGGGTGCACGTTACACCCATTCTCTGCCGATGGCCAGCTCAGTCCACACCCCATTGCACAGTGAGCAGGTAAGGCAGGAATTAGTGGAGGTTTTCATGCTAGAACTATACTAGTTACAACAGTCTGTGCTGCTACTGGCACTAATTCCCATATTATTTGTTAGGCGCTTTTTGTAAAAGGGTCCCAGTGTGTGCTAATGACAAAACAAAATATAAAATTATTTTTGTTGCATTTTGTATTCATTTCATTGCAATTTAAGTTGGGTTTTTCTTAAGCATTTCTTTGGAAAGAACATGGAACAAGCCTGTTTCATTTCCTTTGTTTTACTTTGTTTCATTACTTTAGGAATCATTTTTTTCACGGATAGGGTGGCAGATGTCTGGAATGCTCCTCTAGACAATTAGTGGAAAGAAACGCGGTGATGGAATTCAGCAAGTTGATAACTACACACCAATAGAGAGAGACAATGGCCTGTTTCCCCTTTCCTCCATATCAGACTCAGGCATGTTGGTGTGGGGGACTTAGTTGGAACAGCCCATGGGGTAGCAAGGGATGAATGACGTTCTGGTCTGAGTGGTTGAGCATAATGTAGCGACTGATGGTATATGTGAGGTGTGTGTGTGTGTGTGTGTGAACCAGCAGTGTGATATACTGTATATATTTATCCCCAAGGGCAGAATTTAGCTTGTTTATCTGTGGGGATTAGAGGGCAGGATGTCAGGGGATAGGGGATGCATGTGTGTGTGTGTGAAAGAGGCTGTGTATATGTGTCTGTGTGTGTGTCATGTCCGTGTCTGTAAGTGTGAATGGCTATATGTGTTGAGTATGCATGAATGTGTATATTAAGGAGGTATGCATGTCGGTACTGTGTCTGCAGGGCTATGTGTGTGTGTGTGTGTGTGTGTGTGTGTGTGTGTGTGTGTGTGTGTGTTCATGAGGATGTGTGTCATGGGGGTATAGTCATGGTTTTTTTGTATATGTTGGGGTGGAATGTGGGTAGAAGCATACTGTGAGTGTGTGTGTGTGTGTGTGTTCATGAGGATGTGTGTCATGGGGGTATAGTCATGGTTTTTTTGTATATGTTGGGGTGAAATGTGGGTAGCAGCATACTGTGTGTGTGTGTGTGGCTTTGGACACATACTGCAGGTGTCTTCCTTCCTTGCAATTTCTCTTTTCCTCCTGCACAAACTCTCTGTCCCTCCTATCCACTTGCAGTGTTCCCCCTCCAGACCTTGTGCCACTATCCCTTTCTTTTCTCCCTCTACCATCCAACCATACACTCTCATTTCCCTGCCACATGCTTTCACTGCCTTCCTCTTCCCTTCTTGCACTTCCTTTTAACTTCCCTGTCCCATCTTGCACTTTCCCATTTTCCATCCTCCCCTTCACTCTTCCCTCTTCCTGAACTTCCCTCCTGTCTTCCCTTCCTTCTAACTCACTCTTCCTTATGCTCCGCCTCCTCTCCCTGCCCTACTTTTCTCCTCTCACACCCATCCCCTCCTTTATGTCCCATCCATCATATCTCTCTAACCCTTTTTCCTTATGCTCTGATCTCTTCCTTCCAAGCCACCCCCTCACTCACCCCTTCTCTAAAGCAGGGCCTAGGACTTTCATTGACTCTTTAATTTCTGTTTTGCCGCCAGGGCTGGGCCTGACCAACAGGCAAATCAGGCAGCTGCCTAGGTTGGCAGCCTCTAGAGGGTAGCAAAGATCAGGGGCTAAAAAGCTAAACAACATAGTCTGACAGGGATTGTAAAGCTTAAGGTTTGCCTAGAGTGAACCATCTCTGGGGTTGGCCCTGTTTGCTGCCACTGTGCCTTCTCTTTGCTACTGGACCTGGCGATTTCTACCAGTTCTGTAATCTTTTCTCTCTTGCCATTGTTCTATCGCTTCTCCACCAGTGGAATCCAAGGGCTCCTGCCAGTTTCTGTCTTGCTGCCTCTCTCCCTGCTGTTCTCCGGTGGGGTCTGTGGATTCTTGATGGCTCTTCCTGGAGTGAGGATTGTTCATTAGGAGCTAGCTAAACTAAAAGTGGACAAAGAAGTGAGGCCTGATGGGATTCATCAAAGGATATTGAAGGAACTTAGGGAAGATACTGGCAATTTCTCTGTCTGACTTTTTCAATGCTTCTCTATATGCGGGAGTGAATCTGGAGGATGGGAGATGGGTGAATGTGATTCCTGTCCAGAAAAGCAGAAGTAAGGAAGAGGTCGGTAACTACAGAATGGTTAGTCTGACTTCTATGTAAACACTGCTAAGACTGAGGATGGTGCGGTTTCTGAATCTGAGAGAGCATGGCTTTACTAGAGTTCGGACTTGTCAGATGAATCTGATTGATTTCTTTGACTAGTTGACCAGAGAACTGGATTGGGGGAAAACACAATATGTGAAATACCTAGATTTCAGCAAGGCCTTTAACATCATTCCTCATTGGCGACATAAATAAAGTGAGTGTCCTTGGGATGAACTCTAAAGTGACTGACTGCTTAAGAAACTGGTTGAGTGGTGGGCAACAGAGGGCAGTAGTAAATGGAGTTCACTCTGAAGATAGGGGTGTTACCAGTGGCGTAGGTCCTGTACTTTTTAACATTTCTCTAAGCGATATTGCAGAAGATCTGTCTGACTTTTACAATGCTCCTTTAGAATTGGGAGTGGTCCTAGAGTACTGACGAAAGGCAAATGTGGTCCCTTTACACAAAATTGGAAGCAAACATGAGGTTGAAAACCATAGGTCAGTTAGTCTAACCTCTGTGGTGAGTAAATTATTAGAAACGCTGCTAAAACAGAGAATAGTGAGGTTTCTGCAGTCCAGTGGATTGCAGGATCCGAGGCAGCATGGATTCACCAGAGGCAGGTCTTGTCAGAAGAATCAGATTGATTTCTTTGACTGGGTGACCAGAGAGTTGGACCAAGGGAAAGCCCTAGATGTGGTGTGCATAGATTTCAGTAAAGCCTTTATTGCCATTCCGCACAAGCAACTTAGAAACAAATTGAGCATCCCAGGGATGAACCCTAAAGTGACTGACTGGGTTAGAAATTGATTGAGTGGGAAGAGACAAATGGAACAGGTAAATGGAGCTCACTCTGAGGAGAAGGAGGTTACCAGTGGTGTGCCGCAGGGATCTGTCCTTGGTTGGATTCTTTTTAAAATCTTTGTGGGTAATATTGCGGAAGGGCTGTCGGATAAGGTTTGCCTTTTTGCAAATGATACCAAAATCTTTAATAGAGTAGATACCCAGGAAGGTGTAGATACAATGTGGAGGGATCTGGCTAAACTTAAAGAATGGTCAAGAATTTGGTAGCTGAGATTTAATGCTACAAAATGCAGGGTCATGCATTTGGGTTGTAAAACTTCAAGGGAGCAGTTCAGTGTAGAGGCAAAGTATTTCTTTCCTTGAAAGAAGAGCGGGTCCTGAATGTGATTACTACTGATGAACTTAAAGTGGCTAAACAGGTAGAAAAGGCAATGGTGAAAGCCAGAGGATGCTTGGAGAGGAATCGCCAGCAGAAAAAAGGAGCAACATCATTTGGAGTATTGTGTGCAGTTCTGGAGACCACACCTTCAAAAGGAGGCTAAACTAGAAAGAGGGAAAGAGAAATCTATTTACATTGGTGTGATATACAGACCTCCCTCACAAGAGGAAGAGGTGGACAGAGAGTTAATTGAAGACATGTGAAGCATTGCTAGGAAAGGGGAAGTGCTACTGATAGGAGATTTCAATATGCCAGATGTTGATTGGCACATTCCTGCTGCAGTATCATCTAGAAGTAAGGAGATCCTAGATTCTCTACAGGGAGAACTATTCAGGCAATTGGTAACAGACCCCACACGTGAAGGGGCCATACTGGACTTGGTGCTTATCAATGGTGAAAATGTTTCTGATGTTGTAGTGGGAGGTCATTTTGCATCCAGTGATCACCAGATGGTGTGGTTCAGTATTAGGACTAGGGCTGTTAGAATCCATTCAAAGGTGAGGATCTTAGACTTTAGGAAGACTAACTTTGCGAAGATGGGCCAATACCTCAGGGAGTCGTTAGTTGGATGGGAACAGCTGAGGGATGTAGAAAAACAGTGGGAAAAACTGAAAGGGGATATTTTAAAGGCAACCAACCTTTTTGTTAAAATGGTAAATAAAGGTAAAAGGAAAAGGAGACCACTATGGTTTTCGAAAGAAGTAGCTGAAAAAGTGAAGAAAAAGAGGGAGGCCTTCATGAAATACAAGAGATCACAGAGAGAGGAAGACAGGCATCTATATTTGGAAAAACTTAGAGAAGCTAGCAAAGTAGTCAAGAAGGCAAAGATTCAAAAGGAGGAGGAAATAGCCAATGCAATAAAATGGGGGGATAAGACATTTTTCAGATATATTAGTGAGAAGAGGAAGGGCAAGAGTGGCATTGTCAGACTCAAGGGTGCAGGGGAGGAATATGTAGAAGCTGATAAGGATAAAGCGGAATTGCTTAGCAAATATTTTTGTTCTGTGTTCACAGATGAAGAACCAGGAGCAGAACCTCAGAAAACACCCACAAATAGGAACAGAAGCAAAGGACATCTTGAACAATTTTCAAAAACTGTGTTCATGAGAAACTATCTCAACTTAAAGTAGACAAAGCAATGGGACCGGATGGGATACACCCGAGAATACTGAGGGAACTTGGGGACGTTCTAGCTGCTCCACTGACTGACCTTTTCAATGCCTCGTTGGAGTCGGGAGTGGTGCCAAAGGACTGGAGAGAGGCTCATGTGGTGCCTTTACACAAAAGCGGAAGTAAGGATGTGGTTGAAAGCTACAGGCCGGTCAGTTTAACTTCAGTGGTGAGTAAATTATTGGAAACGCTGCTGAAAGAGAAAATAGTGAGGTTTCTGGAGTCCAGCGGATTACAGGATCCAAGGCAGCATGGATTCACCAGAGGCAGGTCTTGTCAGACAAATCTGATTGATTTCTTTGACTGGGTGACCAGGGAGTTGGACCGAGGGAGAGCCCTAGATGTGGTGTATTTAGATTTCAGTAAAGCCTTTGACACCGTTCCTCACAGGCGACTTATAAACAAACTGAGCACCCTAGGGATGGACCCTAAAGTTACTGCTTGGGTTAGAAATTGGTTGGGTGGGAGGCGACAAAGAGTACAAGTAAATGGAGCTCACTCTGAGGAGAAGGATGTTATCAGTGGTGTGCCCCAGGGATCTGTCCTTGGTACGATTCTTTTTAACATCTTTGTTAGTGATATAGCGGAAGGACTTTCAGGTAAGGTTTGCCTCTTTGTGGATGATAACAAAATCTGCAATAGAGTAGACACCCAGGAAGGGGTAGATAACATGAGGAGGGATCTAGCTAAGCTTGAAGAATGGTCTAGAATTTGGCAGCTGGGATTTAATGTTAAAAAATGTAAGGTCATGCTTTTGGGCTACAGCAATCCAAGGGAGCAATATAGTATAGGGGGTGAAGTACTTTTGTCTACTAAAGAAGAGCGGGACCTAGGCGTGGTTGTGTCTGATGATCTTAAAGTAGCTAAACAGGTAGAAAAGGCGACGGCAAAAGCTAGAAGGATGCTTGGGTGCATACGGAGAGGAATGGCTAGCAGAAAAAAGGAGGTGATAATGCCTCTGTATAAGTCTTTGGTGCAACCTCATTTGGAGTATAGTGTGCAATTCTGGAGACCGCACCTTCAAAAGGATGTGAACAGGATGGAGTCGGTGCAGAGGGTGGCTACTAAAATGATTAGTGGTCTTCATTATAAAGCATATGAGGACAGACTGAAGGATCTTAATAGGTATGCATGACCTTACCTTACCCAACCAATTTCTAACCCAAGCAGTAACTTTAGGGTCCATCCCTAGGGTGCTCAGTTTGTTTATAAGTCGCCTGTGAGGAACAGTGTCAAAGGCTTTACTGAAATCTAAATACACCACATCTAGAGCTCTCCCTCGGTCCAACTCCCTGGTCACCCAGTCAAAGAAATCAATCAGATTTGTCTGACAAGACCTGCCTCTAGTGAATCCATGCTGCCTCGGATCCTGTAATCCGCCGGACTCCAGAAACCTCACTATTTTCTCTTTCAGCAGCGTTTCCAATAATTTACTCACCACTGAAGTTAAACTAACCGGCCTGTAGTTTTCAACCACATCCTTACTTCCGCTTTTGTGTAAAGACACCACATGAGCCTCTCTCCAGTCCTTTGGCACCACTGCCGACTCCAATGAGGCATTGAAAAGGTCAGTCAGTGGAGTTGCTAGAACGTCCCCAAGTTCCCTCAGTATTCTAGGGTGTATCCCATCTGGTCCCATCGCTTTGTCTACTTTAAGTTGAGCTAGTTTCTCACGAACACAGTCTTTTGAAAATTGTTCAAGATGTCCCTCGCTTCTGTTCCTATTTGTGGGTGTTTTCTGAGGTCCTGCTCCTGGTTCTTCATCTGTGAACACAGAACAAAAATATTTGTTAAGCAATTCCGCTTTATCCTTATCAGCTTTTACATATTCCCCCCCTGCACCCTTGAGTCTGACAATACCACTTTTGCCCTTCCTCTTCTCACTAATATATCTGAAAAATGTCTTATCCCCTCATTTTATTGCATTGGCTATTTCCTCCTCCTTTTGAATCTTTGCCTTCTTGACTACTTTGCTAGCTTCTCTAAGTTTTTCCAAATACAGATGCCTGTCTTCCTCTCTCTGTGATCTCTTGTATTTCATGAAGGCCTCCCTCTTTTTCTTCACTTTTTCAGCTACTTCCTTCGAAAACCATAGCGGTCTCCTGTTCCTTTTGCCTTTATTTACCATTTTAACAAAAAGGTTGGTTTATTTATTTATTTAGTAAACACTTGTATACCGCTGCTTCCTACGATCAGCAGCGGTTTACTTTACAGAATCATAATGTATTGTACGGTACATTGAGATTTCAGTTTTACATTTTGATTAGTCAATGATTACTTAACACGGGACAAGCATTTGGATACGATACATATTTGATTAAAGCACACAGATCAAGGTATACATTTGATTTCAGTAGATTGGGGGAGGGCCCCATATATACAATTTGTACAGAATTAGTTGCCAAGGTGTACAGACTATACATGGTTGCCTTTAAAATACCCCCTTTCAGTTTTGCCCACTGTTTTTCTACATCCCCCAGCTGTTCCCATCCCACTAACGACTCCCTGAGGTATTGGCCCATCTTTGCAAAGTTAGTCTTCCTAAAGTCTAAGATCTTCACCTTGGAATGGATTCTAACAGCCCTAGTCCTAATACTGAACCACACCATCTGGTGATCACTGGATGCAAAATGATCTCCCACTACAACATCAGAAACACTTTCACCATTGGTAAGCACCAAGTCCAGTATGGCCCCTTCACGTGTGGGGTCTGTTACCAATTGCCTGAATAGTTCTCCCTGTAGAGAATCCAGGATCTCCTTACTTCTAGATGATACTGCAGCAGGAATGCGCCAATCAACATATGGCATATTGAAATCTCCTAGCAGTAGCACTTCCCCTTTCCTAGCAATGCTGCGTATGTCTTCAATTAACTCTCTGTCCACCTCTTCCTCTTGTGAGGGAGGTCTGTATATCACACCAATGCAAATAGATTTCTCTTTCCCTCTTTCTAGTTTAACCCACAATGCCTCCTCTCTCCCTTTTAAGCTCTGTAATTCCAAAGCTTTAATAGTAGTTTTTACATATAGTGCCACTCCTCCTCCCCTTCTTCCTACCCTGTCCTTTCTGAATAAAGTATAGCCAGGTATAGTTACATCCCAGTCATGGTTTTCTGTGAACCATGTTTCTGTAACTGCCACTAAATCCAAGTCAGCCACTCCCACCAAAGCTTCAACTTCAGGGATCTTATTTCCCATGCTACGGGCCTTAATACACACTGCTTTTCCATATATTACCCCTGTTACCCATTTCCATAAAGGTATTTAATGTATCACCTACCTGGGGGCTTTCACTTACCTGGGGGCTTTCTTCACCCATCCCCAATGAATCTAGTTTAAAGCCCTCTTCAGTAGATTAGCCAGTCTACTACCAAAGATCGTTGACCTTTCTTGGACAGATGGATGCCATCTCTGCTCTGCAACCCTTGGAAGAGCATCCCATGGTCTAGGAAGCCAAAACGCTCTCGACGACACCATCCACGCAGCCATGCATTCATCTCCAGGATGCGAGCCTCTCTGCCTTGGCCTTTACCCTCAACAGGGAGGATTGAAGAGAACACCACCTGTGCACCTACCTGCTTCACCCTCTGTCCCAGAGCCATGAAGTCACTTTTGATACATTCCAAGGTATACCTGGCAGTATCATTTGTTCCAACATGGATTAGCAACATTGGGTAATAGTCAGTGGGCTTGATGAGTCTCGGAAAACTCTCCGTAACATCTTGGATCTTGGCACCCGGCAGACAGCATACCTCTCTGGACATCAAGTCTGGTCGGCAGATGGATGCCTCAGTACCCCTCAGAAGAGAGTCTCCAACCACCACTACCCTTCGTTTCCTTCTGGTCACTGATTCCGCAACTATGGGGTACTTGAACTCTGGTTCTTCCCTTTCCAGGGATGCTTTCACCTCCTTCACTTCCAGGGCTGTATAATGGTTCTTCAATTCAAGGGCTGGAGAAGTTGGATTGGTGATTTTGCAGGCTCTGGTGACTTTTGTCCAACCATCGACATTCTGTTGGCACCCATACCTCCATGGCATAAATGTTCAGGGAGAGAGCCTCTTTCAATTGAAAGAAAGTTCTGCTACGAGGGGACATGGGATGAGGGTGAAGGGAGATAGATTTAGGAGTGATATGCGGAAATATTTCTTTACGGAAAGAGTAGTGGATCCATGGAATAGTCTCCCAGTGGAGGTGGTAGAGATGAGGACAGTAACTGAATTCAAAAAAGCATGGGACAAACACAGAGGATCTCTAAAGGTAAAAAGGGGACTGTTGTAGTTGTTTTGGAAGGACAGACTAGATAGGCCATGTGGTCTTTTTCTGTCATCATATTTCTATGTTTCTATATAAAGAGGATGGAGTCAGTACAGAGGATGTCTATTAAAATCGTTAGTGGTGTCCTTATAAAGCATATGGGGACAGACTTAAAGATCTTAATATTTATATGTTAAATACTTCTGTGGCATAAATGCATAAGAGGAGAGCCTCTTTTAGTTGAAAGCAAGCTCTGCTATGAGGGGACATAGGATGAAGGTGAAAGGGAATAAACTTAGGAGTAATATGCAGAAATATTTCTTTATGGAAAGAGCGGTAGATGCGTGGAATAGTCTCCCAGTGGAGGTAGTAGAGACGCAGAGAGTATGAGGCCCATTCCGATATGGACGTCCTCCGCCTGCCCGAGCACCCAGAATTGGGACTTGTACCAGATTCTGATTCTGTGGGGGCTAGATATGCCCACAGGATCAGAATTGGGAACAGGGCCTGGACGTCCAGGCCATGCCACGATTCTGGGCGCCTGGACATCTAACAAACTACCTGGCTAGCCCAGCCAGGCTCCTGCATGGAGCTGCAATCCCTGGAAGAATGCCACAAACTGCTTTCCCCACAGCCCCACCTCCAATCGGGCCTGCCATGGCCAGGGTTGGCTGCAGGAAACCCTCTGCACCCCTCAACTGCCTTTGCAGTTCTGGGGCATCCATCATATTCCGTCCAGGGTGACTTATTCCGAGGTGGAATAAGTCCCCCATGCAAATGGCTGACCCTGGACATACAGGACTGACCTCGGAATTGCCCTATACATCTGGGGTCCTGGCCCTGCCCACAGCCCAACCTCGCCCTCCCTGCAGCCCACCCCCACCTGCCCACAAACAGAGCTCCTCACACAGCTCAGCTCTACGTGCAGGGAACTCTGTTTCCCTGATGCCGGCCAGGCAAATATCAGAACTAGACATCCGGATTGGATTCCAGACCCACTATTTGCTGAATAGAATAGATCCCTATCTGAATTCAAAAAAGCATGGGACAACCACAGAAGATCTCTAAAAGGGAAAAGGGGACTATTGTAGTTGTTATGGAAGGCCAGACTAGATAGGCCATGTGATGTTTTGTTGCCGTCATGTTTGTAAAACTGATAAGTTAGAACAGCAATTGAGATTGTTGTTGTTGTTAAGTGCCGTCGAGTCGGTGTCGACTCATGGCAATCTTCTGGATAGTTGTCCAAAATTGTGTTCGGTCTTCAGTCAGGTGGCTCATTGCTAACAGACTGGTACCCGCAGCTGCTGTTATTCTATTGATCCATCTCATTGCTGGTCTTCCTTTTTTGCGTTTACCTTCTATCTTCCCAAGCATGATGTCTTTCTCTAATGGCCCCTCTCTTTGCATGATGTGTCCAAAGTATGAATGTCGAAGTCTTGTCATCTAAGCTTCTAAAAAAGGCTTAGGTTTGATCTCCTCTAGTACTGAATGGTTTGTCCTTCGGGCAGTCCATAGTATTCACAGTATTCAGTATTTCACTGAATCTTCCAAACTGCTTTCTCTGGAGTTACTGGAGCTACCAAAGCCAAAGTCAGAACTCCTTCTCCAGCTCCTGCTATTGCTGCTCCTACTACTGCCACTATTGCTACCCCTATTCTCTAATGAACGTCCCTTATATGTTTTCTGAGGCTCTACTCCAGCCCTTCCCCCTCCCAGGTGAAAGCTATTAGAGCTAAGAGCTGGGGAATGCCTATCAGCTGTGCAGGGTTCCTTCCCTCGTGGCTGGGAATGTTTATGTTGCTCTTGGCAACTGGGTGTCCTGATATCTTCCTTCCTGCTAGAAACAGCCCTATTACTCATAGGTTCCTCTGCTTTCCTATCACAGGATATCTTTTCCCCATTACATATCCCCCCTCTTAAGATATTACAGGCTGCGGCTCCCTGAGTCTGCCAGCCTGTAATCCTGCTTAATGCATCCGCGTTGCCATGTAGTCGTCCTGGCCTATGCTGTACGTCGAAGCTGAAGGCTTGCAGTGCCAAGTGCCTTCTTGTCAAATGAGCATTGTTATTTTTCATTTGACTGAGCCATTTTAGTGGAGCATGGTCCGTGACCAGGAGGAATCTACGACCGGTGAGGTAGAACCTCAATGCCTCCACAGCCCATTTTATGGCCAAGCATTCTCGTTCCACTGTGGAATACTTTCTTTCTGCACTGGATAATTTTCGACTAAGATAGGTGACCGGATGCTCTATCCCATCAAACGTTTGGGACATAACCGCCCCCAACCCGGTCTCTGAGGCGTCAGTCTGGACTATAAAGGGTAATGTAAAATCAACCCCTTTCAGGACCGGAGCTTTGCAAGGCTTCTCTTTAAGAGATATAAAAGCTTTTTCCGCTTCCGGGGACCATTTCACCGAATTGGGTGCATTCTTTTTAAGCATTTCGGTGAATATAGCGCTTTCTTCCGCGAAGTTGGGGATAAACCTGCGGTAATAACCGATGAGGCCTAAAAAGCTGCGCACCTGTTTTTTGTCAGATGGTCTGGGGAAATTCCGAACGCTATCAACCTTGTTCGCCATAGGCTTTACCAATCCGTTCCCCACCACATGTCCCAAATATCTGGCCTCTTTACTGGCAAACAGACATTTTCCCGGGTTTAGGGTTAACCCGGCTTTTCGTATGGCCCCCAAAACTGCCTCTACCCTGGATAAGTGTTCTCTCCACGTGCAGCTATAGATGACGACGTCATCCATATAGGCTAACGCGTAGTCTTGGTGAGGTCTTAATACTTGGTCTACCAGTCGTTGGCACGTAGCCGCTGCATCGTGTAAACCAAACGGCATACGGCGGAACTGGTATAAACCCACTGGCGTACTAAATGCCGTCTTGGGCTTCGAATCCCTAGTTAGTGGTACTTGCCAGTACCCTTTGGTTAAGTCGAGGGTGGTTAAATATTGTGCTTGGCCCAACCGATCCAGCAAGTCATCAATTCGGGGCATTGGGTATGCATCGAATTGGGAGATGTTATTGACTTGTCTGAAATCGATACAGAAACGGAGGGTACCGTCGGGTTTTGGGACCAAGACAATGGGGCTCGACCAGGGGCTTCTGGACTCCTCCACTATTCCCATCTCTACCATTTCCTTCACTTGGGAAATAACTTCATTTTTCTTGGCCTCTGGTAACCTATACGGCCTCTGTCTCACTACTTTCCCCGGTGTTGTAATGATCTCATGTGCCACAACATTTGTCTGCCCGGGCACCGTCGTCAAGACGTCTGAGAACCTTCCCAACACCACCGCTAACTCTTTTTTTTGTTGCGAGGATAAATCCGCGCCAATTATGGGCTTTGGATGTTCCCTCCAATCAGCAGGCTGCGGTCCTAGGTCTTCTTCCTTTTTTTCATCAGCCAAAGCTGTCAAGCTTTTTACCTCCCGCTTCCCAGTCGAGCCAAAACCACTCGCTCCCCTACTTGTGGAAGTCAGCGAGGGTACCTCCACTACGTCTGGAAAGCCTACCCGCTCGCAGATTAGTTGGGCAATCCTATCGCCTGCCTTTACTTCATAGTCCTCTTTGCTAAAGTTAAAAAGTAGGACTTTGAGCGGGCCCCGATAGTCGGGGTCTATTACCCCGGCTCCCACATCTAAAAAGTGCTTAACCGCCAACCCTGACCGTGGTGCTATTCTCCCATAACACCCTTCAGGAGTTTGCATTTGCAAGCCCGTATCAACTAATGTTTTCCCCCCTTTTCGAACTACCACATTTTCCACACTGAACAGGTCATAGCCTGCAGAGGCTTCCGAAGCCCTTTGTGGACTTTGGGCCTGAGGTGATGTTTTAGTGAACTGCAAAACAAACTTTTTCTTCGGTAAAGACCTATCACGTACCTGTGGCTGGGACGGGATATTACCCTTATGGGGTTTCCCAAATAAGGGACTTGGCATTTTCGTGGCCATGGCTTCTATCTTAGGGACCTCGGACTGCATATTACCCGCTCCCGGGGCTTCTTCCAGGGCTGGGTCCGGTTTTTCCTTAAGCCCCTTCTCCATTTCCCTAACAAATGGAGGCCAATCACGCCCTAGAACCATATCATAAGGGAGTTTTGGTACTACTGCAATTTGCATATCTTCGTTAGAGCCTAGCCCCTGTATGGATACTTCATATAGAGGGTAATAGGAAGCTGCGCCGTGTACGCACCTTACTTTTACTCTGCCGTCTGCTTGGCTTCGGGCAGATTGGTCACGGTCAGAGATGGTCTTCCATAACTTCTGGGAGACCATACTCTGGTCTGCACCAGAATCCAGCAGGGCCAGAGCTTCCACCCCTTCTATACAAACCTGCAGTAGAAATCCCTCCTCTAGGGGTGTCTCCTTCCCTGATATTAAGCTAGTGCGTGTGGTGCAATCCTTCGGTATGTGTCCTAACTGACCACAATTATAACATTTTCTTTTAAGAAATCTGTTTGTATTTTGGTCACACATTTCTCTCCTAGAGGTTTTTTCTAAGCCCCATAGTTTACCAATGCCAGCTACTTTTAATACCTTTTCCTTTGAGGTTCCGGCTAACTCTGCCTCAAAATATCTTTCTGAGAGTTCAGCCGCTTCCTCAGTGGAACTGCATTTTTGGAGCACTATAAATGCTTTTACCTCAGGCGGTACAGCTTCAAGGTACTGCTCCATAATTATGGTATCTATCACTGACTCTATTGTTCTCCTTTCAGGAGTGAGCCATTTCAGCGCTAGACCCTTTAGACGCTGAAATAGTGCCTTTGGTGTTTCCATAGGCCTAAGCCTAGCTTCCCTGAATAAACGCCTGTAATGGATGGGCGTTAAACCCAACCTGTCTCTTACAGCATTTCTTACATTCAGGTAATTGGACGCCTGATCAGCGGGCAATGCCTTGTATGCTGCTAATGCCTCACCTGTTAGAGTCATAGCCAAGCGGACAGTCCACTGGTCAGCTGGCCATTTAGCTGATTCTGCTATCTTTTCAAATGCATCAGCAAAATCATCAAAATTCTCATTATTATTAAATTGTCCCGGTGCCATTGCACCACAATTATTAAGTCCTACCCCCACTTGTAATGAGGGAATAATCTCGTCCTTGTCCACATTTTTCTGCAGCAGGGCTCCCAGTAGCTCCAGCAACAGCTGCTGCTGAGCATTCATGGCTGCTATAGTTCTCTCTTGGATCCCTTGGGCCTGCTCACTCTGGACCTTCCACTGAGCCTCCATCCAGCTCTTTACGTCCTGGGGATCCATTAGGATGGTTGTATCTGTAAAAACAAAAACAACACAAAGCCCACCAAGTGCGGTACCAAAAGAAGATCTATGCCTCCCACTTTAGCACAGAAATTGGATACTTTCTCACAGATCCTTCTACACCCGTGCCCCCTCACTTGTACCTGAGCACAGTGCAGGATCTTGCCTTGAGAAAGATCTCCTGGGTGGCTCCAAATCAGGTCTGGATCTGTAGTCCGGTCCGGTTTTCTCTCCTTTCCTTCAGGATAGCCAAACTTCTCCTGATTTTTCAGGTTAATCCTTTTTCTTGATAATGTCCTTTTTACTGTGTTTTTAAAAATCCGAGCATACTACGCCATTTCTCTTGTCAAACCCTGTTCGGCCAGCAGTGTAGTATACTGGTTGGGCTACAGGGGGACCTTTTATTGAAAGGATTGTAGTTGGGCTCCTTTGCAATAAGATAGTTGAGACCCGAGTGGTAAGGTCAAATCAAGGTTTTATTTCCCCTCCCGGGGTTTGGATTATAACACAGGTAACAAAAGAACAAAAGCCATACACTCTGCCAAAAAGGATAAAGTAAAGTCTGGTGCTTTTAAACAGGCAGTTAAATCACTTCCAGCATCGTATATCTTCAGCACAATGAAAACCTATCGTTTATCACAGCCAATGTACAGTCCATCTGGTAGTCAGATAATTCAGGCTCTGGCGGATCAATTATCATTGATTCAATCTGACTATCATCTGCATAACATTGTTGCCTATAGTGTGTTGGCAGATTATTCTCCTCTGCCAGCTCCCTTGACCTCCTTACTACTTGCTCCAGCAGGTAAGGGTCAGAGTCACCATATCTTGGCATGCAATTCCAATAAGACTTATGTCCTTTATAACTTCTAGGTGAAAAAGACTTGTAAGCAGCTTTACCTTGGTTAATTAGCCCACCTTCTTGGTTTGAGGCAGGAGAAAAGCTATGCACAGCTTCATTCAGTAGGGGTTTAAACCTCAGAGGCTTTTCTCTATGCTTAGGCTGTTTGTCACCCTCTTCCAACATACAGATGTCTGGCACCGCATATTCTTTCTTTCTTGAGGCTTGTAATTGCTTTCCAGTTATTCTGACTGGTACTTTCTCCTTATAAATGCCTTCACCATAAGATATATGTTTGGAGGCTTGGTTAAAAGGTTTTTGAGCCTTTCTCCTCCAATTAAGACTATCAGCTGTTATCTGCCTTTCTCTTTCACATTCAGAATTAAAGTCACTCACATCAGTTTTCCTACCAGCCCAAAGCAGACGTTGCTTCCCAGATTCAAACCTCAGCTTGCACTCAGTATCCAGCTGGTTCTCATTCAGCACATCTCTCCTGCTTCCAGTTACTGGTTTCACTGAATCTTCCAAACTGCTTTCTCTGGAGTTACCGGAGCTACCAAAGCCAAAGTCAGAACTCCTTCTCCAGCTCCTGCTATTGCTGCTCCTACTACTGCCACTATTGCTACCCCTATTCTCTAATGAACGTCCCTTATACGTTTTCTGAGGCTCTACTCCAGCCCTTCCCCCTCCCAGGTGAAAGCTATTAGAGCTAAGAGCTGGGGAATGCCTATCAGCTGTGCAGGGTTCCTTCCCTCGTGGCTGGGAATGTTTATGTTGCTCTTGGCAACTGGGTGTCCTGATATCTTCCTTCCTGCTAGAAACAGCCCTATTACTCATAGGTTCCTCTGCTTTCCTATCACAGGATATCTTTTCCCCATTACAATATGTTCCTTGATCTTGAGAAGCAAATGTTTCAGATCATCTTCACTTTCAGCCAATAATGTGGCATCATCAGCATAGCAAAGGTTGTTGATGAGTCTTCCACTATTTTCGCACCTCAGTTGTCTTTATACAATCCTGCTTCTCTGATGATTTGTTCTGCATATAAATTAAACAGGTAGGTGGAACTTATACAACCTTGTCGTACACTTTTGCTTATTTTAAACCATTCTGTTTCTCCATGTTCCATTCGAATTGTTGCTTCTTGATAAATGTACACATTGTGCAAGAGAACGATCAGGTTTTCTGGTATACCTATGTTTCTTAATGTGGCCCAGAGTTTCTAATGGTTTACACAGTCAAAAGCCTTGCTGTAGTTTATAAAGCAGAAATAGATATCCTTTTGGTATTCTTTAGTCTTTTCAAGGATCCATCTCACATCCGCGATGATGTCTCTAGTTCCTTGCCCTTTCCTGAACCCTGCTTGCACTTAAAGTAGTTCTTTTTCCAG
This sequence comes from Ichthyophis bannanicus, assembly GCA_033557465.1. Lineage (NCBI taxonomy): Eukaryota > Metazoa > Chordata > Amphibia > Gymnophiona > Ichthyophiidae > Ichthyophis > Ichthyophis bannanicus. The sequence continues at coordinate 110,379,131 of CM066047.1, read as the reverse complement.
GTATGGTTGTAGTATCTGTTGAATAATCTTCAGTAGAATCTTGCTGGCATGTGGGATCAGAGCGATTGTGCGATAATTTCCACAGTCAGTTGGATCACCTTTCTTTATTATTGGTATAAACACAGATCTTTTCCTGTCAGTTGGTCATGTTGTTGTCTTCCAAATTTCTTGGCAGAGCCTTTTAAGTATGGTAACAGCTGCATCAGATTGCTGCAATACCTCTATGGGAATGCCATCAATGCCTGATGCTTTGTTCTTTGATAAGGCTTTCAATGCTGCTTCAACTTCTTCTTTCATCACCAATGATTCCGGATCATAAGGTACAGGTTGAAACGGCTGTTGGTCCACTTGATCTTTATTTATTTATTTATTTATTTATTTAACAGTTATTTATATACCGCTCTTTCCCATGTTTCAAGTGCGGTTTACATGTAACAGTAGGTTAATTGGTATGAGATATACCAGGACATTTTACATAGAACAGATAATTATAAATTACAAGGAAAATTGTAACATTACAAGTATAACATATTAGAACATATATCATATATCATATAAAAACTCTGTGGGGTATGTTTACTAAACTGCGTTAGTGCAATTTGCGTTAGGAGCCGCGATAGTGATAGAAACCCCAAATAAGGACATGGGTCGTACAGCGTCACCACTAACGCGCGTTAAAAAATTAACGAGCGTTACCGAGTGCCGTGGCGCGTCACTGCGCGTTAAACGTAAGAAGACGTACAGACACAAAGCACTGAAACAGAGCTGTAGCACAATGGTTACAGTACTGACCGCTCTTACAGGCAGCATGGGTTCGAGTCCCCAGTGTGCCTAACGCAGAAGGCTGTCCCAGGCATCACCCTGTACATTACAGAGGGAAAGAGGAGGCATGTTTTTCGTTATGCTGAGTATTGGTGTCAGAAAAACACCCTCGGAGTGTGCCTAGCCACGTACGTTGGTGCGTGCGAGGTTGCGTGCATTGGTACGTGCGTAGCCCCGTGCGTAGCTGCGCGCGTACAATCGTGCGTGGGTACGTGTGTTTTTACCAGTGTGGGCATCTTATATTACAGACTCTGTAGGGTGTTTTGCACCTATGCATTATGCTAGCAGATGTACGTGTGATGGCCTATGGTTTATCAGAGCCTGTGAGCAGGTGCTGGGGTTTCACAGGGTTGGATTGTGCCAGTCACACCCATGATGCACTGCACATGCAAATCAGCTGTCCACAGATACACACCATGGGGAATGCACCCCCACAGCACCTCGGCCTGGTAGGGGGAAGTGACCATGTGCACCCCCACAGCACCTCGGCCTGGTAGGGGGTACTGACCGTGTGTTGTACTGGCACAGAGTAGCTACACACCGTCACATTGTGCGGGTACTGTGCTCACCCTGAGGGTGCAGTGAGGCGCCCAGCACCAGGTCCACAGCACCGTCCATGGCTGGAAGGAGGCCATGGCGCAGGTCCAAAGCAGTGTTGACTGTGTGAGATAGATAGGTTCTGCAGGACCACCTTGGACATCTCTGTCTGTTTCAGTCAGGTGTAGCCCCCATGAACCACCACCCCCCTCCCCCAGGGTGGCAAACAGGGTCTCCAATCAAAAGATCCACAGTCTACCTCCCTGCAAAGGTGGCAGTAGAGGGGAACATTGACCCTAGTCCTGCTGAGGAACAGACACCCCACAGGGCAGTCAAAGCAGCTCTGTACACAGCCATAACACAATAGCAGACAGACATTAGGCCTGTATATGGTATGCTGCACCCCACCACTATCTGATATTCTCCTGGTGCAAGCCACACCATCACAACACCTACCAGCTGCAAACAGTCTGCTAGTGCCCAGTGGAGATGCCTGCACCCAGAACTGGGATGTCAGCATACACAGCAAGCAGATACATCAGTGACTGGGCCCCAAAAGAAAACCCATATTTATCACATGAGAGAAATACTAGATAGCACTATGGGAGTGCCTAGCCATGCTGTGGTCACTGCACAGTCAGGGTGGGAATGATCGCTCAGCAGGATATACTGAGGTCACCTGTCTGTGTAGGTGGTGGCCGGGCACTACAATGTGCCTGTCACTGCCCTATGCCCTGTGCAGATGCACCCTGGCCAGGCCACCCTGTCCGGCCTATACCCATGGTACCTTGCTCCTCATTATGCACATTGGCAGCCCAATACTGGCAACATTGCTGGCAGTGTGGGCTGTGGAAGGTGTTTGCAGCCACCACACACTGGATAGACAGACAGCCACCCCCACACCTATGCCAGCATTGTGCTACTATAGAGGTGGTCAGCAGCCATACCCACCACACCAGTCATGGGCACAGTACAGGCATGGATATGGTACACAAGGCTGTTGGGGGGTCACTCCACAGGGTGGTGAACACTGTCAGAGACCAGACCTGCAGCAAACACCGCAGACATCAGAATGATTGTTATGGTGGAGCTCAATGAGCAAACTGTGCTTAACGTAGGAATTGATATCTGCCAGTTCTCATAGGGCAGTGGTCCCCAACCCAGTCCTATGGGGCCCACCGGCCAGTCAGGTTTTCGGGATATCCCTAATGACTATGCATGAGATATATATGCATTAGAGATATCCTGCCAACCTGACTGGTTTGTGGCCCTCCAGGGCTGGATTTGGAGACCCCTGCCTTATACCTCTGTCAATTAAGATTGTGAGTGGGCAAGGTACAGATGTCCTAGACATCGAAAGGGTATATAGAATGTGTCACATTCCTCCTCGATTCTCACCACCACCAAAAAGTTGTCTAATAGTCCTTAGTCAATACGTTTAAGATCTTTCATAATATAGCACCATCTTTCTTATCTACGCTCATCAACATCCCACATGAAAATAGATCAAGACGAAGAATAAACCTTCACACGATACAAGTCCCTGATTCTATTCGAAAGACAAGTCAGAAGACAAGTAACACAGCTTTCTCATACTTCGCCCCTACGTTATGGAACAACCTCCCGATTGAAATCAGAGAAATCAAAGATCTTCAATTATTTAGAAAAAATCTAAAAACCCATCTATTTACTCTGCACTACAATAACCTCCATATTGAAGATAATCCTAACACAGAGAAAAACACCGATCATCAGTCACTCACTGACCCTACCTAGACAAGGCATAAACCTTTCCCACACATTCACATTGCTCACCTAGATTAAGCTTACTCTTTGAAAGCAATTGCTTGTCGCTAATGTGAATAACTGTAATTTAATGTAAATATTTCCCTTTACTGTTGATATACTGTTGGTAGTATGTTTTGAAACATTTTCTAATTCATACCCAGTTCAAACGTTCCTACCTCTCCTGTTATCTCATTGTATTTTTGAGTTACATTTAATAGTTGAATGTTCTTTGTTCTAAATCTGTTCTATGTAAAATAATAGTACTCTATTATTAAAGTTTATGTTACCTGTAAACCGCCACTGATCTCTGGAAGTGGCGGTATAGAAAAGATGTATAAATAAATAAATAAATAAATTCAAGACTGTCATTAGGGATGAATAATTGTGCTTGTTTGCAATTGTATGGAATCAAGAGAGATGCTGTAATGGAGAGTTGGGTTTTTACAAATTATATATTGTATGCACTGATCCTATGGGCCGAAGAAGAAAACTACTGTGAATGATAATGCTACTGAATATGGAGACTCCTGATAAAGATCAGCAATTCCAGTGGAACTACTCAGGTATGCACAGCAGTGAAGCCTGGATGGACGGTCACTGAAAAAGCTTTATCTAAGATGTGCATGGCACAGCCCATGGTGCAAAAGGATGCTGCCGAAGAATTTGGAGTGATGACTGGTGTCATGATGTGGGGGACTAATCTCTGAATTATTGATAGATCTATGAGAAGCAGTTGGCCACTGCTAAAAGAGGTAGTGCTTACAAGAATAATTGGTAAAGTCTTGCTCTCTGTAGACATTCTTATTGAGGCTAAGCAAAGGCAAACAATGTCACATGATTTTGTATAAAGACTTCTTCCAACTAACAAGATGGAGCTCACCTATGGACCAGATGTGCCTAGGACTCTGAAGGAACATCCGCAAAATGAAGCGCACTGTAGAAGAATTATTCTGGAACTGGACATGTTTCAGCTACCGCTCTTTGTAATGATTCTTTATAGAATCACAGGGGAGACTGTAGAAATGGACAGGTAGAAGGGATACCAGAATCCCCAATATGTAATTGAAGATAGATGAATTTCTTGATACAGATTTCTAAAAATGTGCTGATAGAAGAACTTTGCTAACCATGACCGTCACTCACAAGTTTATCCTTTCACCTACTTCTTAAATGGAATAGGATATCATGATCATGAGTTCTGTGTAACTGACTTTAAAAGAGTTTGAGAACATTGTTAACACAAGCATAAAGAGTAAACATAGGCTATGAACTGGTCACTGCTGGCACAGCATAATTTCTGCAACTCTGCAATTATAAATAATTCTGTCATAATCAAGTAAATTTCATCTGTAATCAGCTCTTACTCTGTAAAAGAATTCTAGCGACACCTTGGGGTATGTTTACTAAACCGTCCTAACGTGCGCCCGGCGCTAGTGTGCAGGATGCCATATAAGGAGTGGGCGTTTCAGTCTTAACATTGCAAACCATGATTATCACGCGCTAATGTGCGCCGCGCACAGTAGCGCATGAGAAACGCGCACGGGAAGCATAAGCAGGCGCGCTGATGTACAAACAGAGGAACAGAGCTGCAGTACAATGGTGAAGACACTGACTGATGGTGCAGGGGTCATGGGTTCAATGAATAAGGCTGGCTGAGGCACTACCTGTTATGTGTAATATTGCATTATGAGGCATTTTAATTTTATTTTAATTATTGCTGCTAGCAAACGCACTCTCAAGGTGCTGTAACATAAGGTGCTGCATAAGGCACCCCATAAGGTACCCCAGAGGGCACCCTATAAGTCGCTCCATAGGATACCGTATAATGCACCTTATATGGACGGTAACCATAAGGTGCCCTATAAAGTGCCCTCTGAGGCACCTTATGGGTACAGTACGCTGAGGGTGTTTTTTCTGGCAGCACTAATGTACATTAAAAATCAATAACACTTTGGACAGCCCTGCCATGTGGTAGGTCCCCAGCAGTGCTAGTGTGTGAGATAGGTAGTTCCTGCAGACACACTTTGGATACATCTGTATTTTTCAGTCAGGTTTGACCCTTATGGACCCATAGGCAGATTATGTACCAACACCCAACCCACCCTCTGGGGCTGAGGGTGGGAAACAGGGTCTCCCACCGACAGATCCATGTTTTACATCCCTGCAAAGGCAGCAGTAGAGGGGACCACCAACCGCAGTCCTGCTGGGGAACAGACACCCTACAGGGCAGTCAATGCAGCTCTAGTACACATCTATAAAGCAATAGCAGACAGACATTAGGCCTGGAAATACTCAGCTGCACCCCACCACAATCTGATATTCTCTTGCAGCAAGCCTGCAGCCACTGCACCCTGCAAGGTGTTCCAGCAAGACACATACTAGCTGCAGACAGTCTGATAGCTAGTCCATAGGGCATGCTCCTGGAAGAGATGCATGCACCCAGAACTGGGACACCAACATACACACCAAACAGATAAGTCAGTGATTGGGCCCCAAAAGGGAACCCAAAAATATTACATGAGAGAAACACCATGTAGCACTATGGGGGAGCCTAGCCATGCCATGGTCACTACTCAGTCAGGGTGAGAGTGATCTCCCAGCAGAACATGCTGTGGCCACCCTGTCTGTGCAGGTGGTGGCCAGGCACTACAATATCCCAGCCAGTGCCCTATGCCCTGTGCAGATGCATCCTGGCCAGGCCACCCTGTCCAGGCTATACCCATGGTACCTTACTCCTCATTATGCACATTGGCAGGCCAATACTGGCAACAGTGCTGGCAGTGTGGGCTGTGGAGTGTGTTTGCAGCCACCACACATTGGATAGACAGACACACACTCCCACACCTATGCCAGCATTGTGCTACTATAGAGGTGTTTAGGAACTCGGCTGGGAAGTGTGCTGGAGGCATCCGGGGTCATTTAGTTGGCCTCAGGGACTGCTGCTGAGTGCAGCGTGCTGCATCGGGCGTTGGAGATTCCCCGGACTATCAGACAGGCAGGGGAGAGTGAACCGCAGCTGTGAGAGGACCCCCTGTGAGCATAAAAACTGCCAGTTTACCTTGTATCACCTGAACTCGGCTGGGAAGTGTGCTGGAGGCATCCGGGGTCATTTAGTTGGCCTCAGGGACTGCTGCTGACTGTTTAGCAGCCCTGGCCACCACACCAGTCCTGGGCACAGTGCAGGCATGGATATGGTACGCAGTATTGGTGGGGGTCACTCCCCAGGGTGGTAAACACTGTCAGGGACCAGACCAGAAGCACACTCCACAGACATCAGAAAGGTTGCTATGATGGAGCTCAATCAGCAAACTGTGCTTAATGTAGGAATTGCTATCTGCCAGTAATCATAGCAAACTTTTGATAGCTGTGTACCGTATTCCCAGGTGTAGGGTGGCATTGCTAAGGTATGCAAGTGCTAGTATTGGGAGATGCACGCAGGATCGTAGGAAGCAGCGGTATACAAATGTTTACTAAATAAATAAAATTACTAAATAAATGTCCTGCCTCTCCAGGAGGCATTGGCTAATGGAGCCTGTGGGTGTGGGTGTGGGTGTGTCTGCCCCTGTTGGCTGCTGCTTTACGGCAGAGGTTCCCAACTTCAGTCCTGGTGTGCCAAACACTGTTCGGGTTTTCATGTTATCCCTCATGAATATGCATGAGATACATCTGCATACCATGGGGGTGGTGCATAGATATGCAGCACAGACATCTTTATTAGAGGCAGCATGGAACCTGAATGGTGTTTGGCCCTCCAGGACTGCATTTGGGAGACTCTGCTCTAGGTAATGCACCTGTTTATGGTGTCTTTGCTCTGTAGGGTAAAATGTAGGTGTTTTGGGCATGTTTACGTCATCTGCAATAAAGGCTCTGTCTGTATTAGCACGTTGTAGTAGTGGGTAAAATATGGGGACTGGGTTGGCAGGCACCATAGCTGGGACTTGAACCTGTGACCTTCTGCCTCCAAACACACTGGCTGTGTGCACTGCACCACCGTGTTGCCACAGAGACAGTGCATTCCCTGGTGATACCATGACTGTTTGTCCAGCAGGGCCTGTCTGTTGCAGTGCATGGCACCCACCTACACAGGGCTAGGCCATGGTCTGCTCTGGGCAGCTGCCACTGCCCCCCTCCACCACCAGTACCCCTCTGCCACCATGCTGACATGCCCTTCTGCTGGTGGTGCTGGTGGTGTGCAGTCTCAAGCCATCCAGTGTGCAGGTAGGCAGCTGCCTATGGTGTGTGTTCTGGGGTAGGGGTGCCTGCATAGACGTCCACGCTTCCCCCCAACACCGCCTGCCAATGTTCTGTGCCCTTGGAGGTACCTGCTGGGTACTATCCCCTGTGACACTGTGATAAACACTCTCGTGCCCATGTTGGGCCCTCATCAGTTGCTGTCTGGCTGCTGTACAGTTTCAGCATTCCTAAGTGCCACCTAGGCATCTGCCTAGTCCGCACTGTGCCCCAGCTGCACCACAGCATGTGCCGCCTACAGCCCTCTGTATCCCCTTTCCCAGCATCTGTCCAGTTGCCCATTCCGACATGCTCGCCCTGCTGTTGTGGAACATGTGCATGCCATAGGAAACCTGTCCAATGGAGAGGGAAACCCTGATCAGTGCTATTTCACTATGGGATCATTCACCTTGTATGGGGACGGAGCGTAGACCCTTCCAAAATTCATATCTTTTTTTGGGGGCTTTCTTGGGAGTGTTTTTTTATGTTTCCCATTACTATCACTATTGCCCAGCTTGATTATGATTTTTTTTTATTTTGTTGGGGTCATTTTCAATGTTTATTGTGCCTAAACAGTTCAATACATCCTCCCTATTCCCAGGAGTCCTGAGAGCCCATCAGAGTGGGCTATCAGTCACCCTTGTGATATGGTTGTGTGTGCCTAAACTGTTCAATACACCCTTCCTATCCCCAGGAGTCCTGAGTGCCCATCAGAGTGGGCTATCAGTCACCCTGGTGATATGGTTGTGTGTGCCTAAACTGTTCAATACATCCTCCCTATCCCCAGGAGTCCTGAGAGCCCATCACAGTGGGCTATCAGTCACCCTGGTGATATGGTTGTGTGTGCCTAAACTGTTCAATACATCCTCCCTATCCCCAGGAGTCCTGAGAGCCCATCAGAGTGGGCTATCAGTCACCCTGGTGATATGGTTGTGTGTGCCTAAACTGTTCAATACATCCTCCCTATCCCCAGGAGTCCTGAGAGCCCATCAGAGTGGGCTATCAGTCACCCGGGTGATATGGTTGTGTGTGCCTAAACTGTTCAATACATCCTCCCTATCCCCAGGAGTCCTGAGAGCCCATCAGAGTGGGCTATCAGTCACAATGGTGATATGGTTGTGTGTGCCAATGTTGTTCAATACAACCTCCCTATCCCCAGGAGTCCTGAGAGCCCATCAGAGTGGGCTGTCAGTCACCCTTGTGATATGGGGTTCTGTGCTAATGTTGTTCAATACATTCTCCCTATCCCCAGGAGTCCTGAGAGCCCATCAGAGTGGGCTGTCAGTCACCCTGGTGATATGGGGATGTGTGTGCCAGTGGAGCATGTTCAGTAGTTCATCTCAATGTGAGCCCAGCAATTATGTGCAGGATGCCATAAGGGGGGTGGGGCTTCTGATCTGGACATAGGACATGCACAATAGGTTGCGTAGCACACATAATGAGCCTATGGAGGTAGGCATGCGACGTTTATGCACGTTGATCGTAAGTAGGTGTGCTGACATACAGACATAGTGGCAGAGGTGTGGCACATTGGTTGCCAGACCGCCTTATGGTATAGGAGTCGTGGGTTCATTCACCCAGTGGGGCTATTAAATATGACTGGCTGGGACATTACTCTTTGATATCAGCAGTGGTTTGTGAGGCCTTTTATTTTTGGATTCTGAGAGCAAACACACTCTCACAATGCAATAACCTAAGGTGCCACATCATGCACCCTATGAGGCACTCCAGAGGAAACATTATGAGGTGCACTGTCCGCCACAGCACCTTATAATTTTCCATTTAGGGCACCTTATAGGGGGTTTTTGAGGCACCTTCAGGCTACAGCACTGAGGGTGTTGTTGGTGGCAGCACCAAATTACATTACAAAGGAAAAAGCCTCAGACAGCCCTTTCAAATTACCCCACTGTGGGATCAAACCCATGACCTCTGGCTCTACAGACAGTGAAGTCACCAGTAGGCTACATCTCCATAGCTGCTAACAAACCCCTGGCTGGCTACAGTAGGACTGCAGGCCACCACATGACCTGTCTGCTTTGTTTGCCAGGATAGGGTTAAACCACACATACCCATGATGCACTGCACATGCAAATCAGCAGTCTACAAATAACAACAGGATGGGGTATGCACCCCCCACACCACCTCAGCCTGGTAGGGAGTACTGAGCGTGTATGCTACTGTCACAGAGTTGGTACTGACCGTCACATTGTGTGGGTCCTGTGCTCACCCTGAGGGTGAGAGGGGCCACCCAGCACCATGTCCACAGCACCTGGCTCAGGGTCTCCCACCAACTGATCCACATCACTGCACTGGTGCTGCTGGAGGGGACTATCAACCTAGGTCCAGCTGGGGGACAGACAACATGCAGGGCAGTCCATGCATTTCTGTACACATCCATATGGTGATAGCAGACAGACAGGAGGCCTGGAAATGCTCAGCTGCCCACCATCACTATCTGACATTCTCCAGCAGCAAACACAGTGAATCTGCAGCCGCTGCACCCTGCAAGGTGTTCCAGCCTTACACATACTAACTGCTAGCTAGTCCATAGTGCATATTACTGGAAGAAATGTGTGCACCCAAAACTGGGATGCCAGCACACCCACCAAACGGATAGATTAGCAATTGGGCCCAAAAAGGCAACCCATAGATATCATTTGAGAGGGATGGGAGACCTAGCCATGCCATGGTGACTGCTCAGTAAGGGTGAGAGTGACCTTCTAGGAGGACATGCAGGGGCCACCCTGTCCGTGCAGCTGATGGCCGCCCACTACAATGTCCCAGCCATTGCCCTATGCCCTGTGCTCATGCATCTTGCCCAGGCCACTCTGTCGGAGCTATACCCACAGTACCTTGCTCCTCATTATGCACATTGGCAAGCTAACACTGGACACAGTGCACACAGTGTGGGCTGAGTAAAGTGTTGCAACCAGCACACACTGGATGGACAGACACACACTCCCACACCTATGCCAGCATTGTGCTACTATAGATAGTTTTTGCAGTCTAGGTCAACTCAACAGTCCTGGACACAGTGCAGGCATGGCTATGGTATGCAATACTGGGGTCACTCCCCAGGGTGGTGAACACTGTCAGACACCAGACCTGAGACACACTCCACAGACATCAGAAATATTGGTATGATACAGCTCAGTGAGCATATTGTGCTTAACGTAGGAATTGCTATCTGCCAGTAATCACAGCAACATTTTGATATATGTGTAGCGTATTCTCAGGTTTAGGGTGGCATTGCTAAGGTGTGCACGTACTAGTATTGTGAGATGTATGCAAGGCCCGATATCCTGCCTGTCCATGAGGCTTTGGATAATGGAGCCTGTGGGTGTGGTTCTTTCTGCTCCTGTTGGCCGCTGCTCTAGGGCAGAGGTCCCCAACTCCAGTCCTGGTGGGCCATACACTGTTCATGTTCATGTCACCAGGAGTGGAGGAGTAGCCTAGTGGTTGGGGCAAAGTACTTCAGGCTGGAAGGTCAGGGGTTCAAATCCCACTAGCGGACAGCAACCTTGGGCCAGAAGGACTGGGGTTTCTAGTCCCACAGGTGCTCCTTGTGGTCTTGGGCAAGCCACTTAACCCTCAATAGCCCATGTTCCCTGTAAAATAGTTATTTCTAAGTTATAATACCCTGTTCAATGTAATTTCAGTTTGTTCAATGTAAACTGCACTGATGCAGAATAGCATGGTATATAAGAGAATGTAAATAAATAAATGTTTTCCTGCTGTCCCTAATGAATATGCATGAGATACATCTGCATACCATGGGGGCGGCGCATGGAAATGAACCACACACATCTTTATTAGAAACAGCATAAAACGTGAATGATTTGTGGCCCTCCAGGACTGCATTTGGGGGACTCTGTTCTAGGTAATGCGCATGTTTCTGGTGTCTGTGCTCTTTCGGGTAAAATGTAGATGTATTGGGCATGTTTGCATTATCTGCACTAAAGTTTCTGTCTGTATTACCACATTTGTGTGGTGTGTAAAATGTGGGGACTGGATTGGCAGGGCCAACAGCTGGGATTTGAGCCTGTGACCTTCTGCTCCTGAAGGCACTGGCTGTGTGTGCTGCACCACTGCCTTGGCACAGAAACAGTGCATTCCCAGGGGAGTCCATGGCTGTTCGTCAGACTGGCCCTATCTGTTGCAGTGCACGGCACCCACGTGAAGAGGGATAGGCCATGGTGTGCTGTGGACAGCTGCCACTGCCCCCTCCGCCACCAGTACCCCTCTGCCACCATGCTGACATGGCCTTATATTGGAGACAGCATAAAACCTGAATGATTTGTGACCCTCCAGGACTGCATTTGGGGAACTCTGCTGTAGGTAATGCACATGTTTATGTGGTGTGTGGTGTGGTGTTTAAGGTAAAATATGAACATTTCACCCACGCTTATGTTCTCAGCAGCAAAGGTTCAGTCTTTACTACCAGTTTTTTTTAGGTGGAAAATTATGGGGACTAGGTTGGCAGGAGCCACAGCCAGGATTTGAACCTGTGATCTTCTGTTCTTGCACACACTGTCTGTGTGCACTGCACCACTGTGTTGCCACAGATATGCTGCATTCCCTGGGGAGTCCATGACTGTACATCCGACAGGGCCTGTTTGTTGCAGTGCACGGCACCCACCTGGACAGGGCTAGGCCATGGTCTGCTGTGGGCACCAGCCGCTGCCACCTCCACCATCAGTACCGCTCCATCATTAGATTGGAGACAGCATAAACCCTGATGGATTTGTGGCCCGCCAGGACTGCATTTGGGGGATTCTGCCATAGGTAATGCACATTTCTATAGTGTTTGTGCTGTGTAGGGTAAAATATAGGTGTTTGACCCATGCTTATGTTCTCAGCAATAAAGGTTCAGTCTTTACTACCATGTTTTCTTCATGGGTAAAATAAGGGGACTGGGTTGGCAAGAGCCCCAGCTGGGATTTGAACCTGTGACTTTCTGGTCCTAAAGGCACTGGCTGTGTCCACTGCACCACCGTCTTAGCACAGAAACAGTGCATTCCCTGGGGAGTCCATGGCTGTTTGTCAGACAGGGCCTGTCTGTTGGAGTGCTCTGCACCCACGTGAAGGGGGATAGGCCACCGTCTGCTGTGGGCAGCAGCCACTGCCCCCTCCACCAACGGTACCCCTCTTCCACCATGCTGACATGGCCTTATATTGGAGACAGCATCACAGCTGAATGATATGTGGCCCTCCAGGACTGCATTTAGGGGACTGTGGTCTAGGTAATGCACATGTTTCTGGTGTCTGTGCTCTGTAGGGTAAGATAGAGGTGTTTGGACCATGCTTATGTTCTCTGCAAAAAAGGTTGGTCTTTACTATCACGGTTTAGTGGTGGGTAAAATATGGGGATTGGGTTTGCAGGAGCCCCAGCTGGAACTTGAATTGGTGACATTTGGCTCCTGAACACACTGTCTGTGTTCACTGCACCACACTGTGGCCACAGAGACAGTGCAGTCCCTGGAGATAGGAAACCTGGCCAAAGGAGTCAGAAACCCTGCTCTGCACAATTTCACTGTGGGCTCATTCACCTTGTATGGAGACGGAGCGTAGACCCTTCCAAAAAACATTTCTGTTTTTTGGAGCTTTCTTGGGAGTTTTTTTTACTGTTGCCCATTGATATCACTATTGGCCAGCTTGGTTATGTTTTTTTCCCTTTTTTTGAGGTCATTTTCACTGTTTATTTGCCCTTTTGTACCATGCACATGTATCACACTTATCACTTTTTGTAGGTTTCCCTGGTTTTGCTGTACATTGCTGACAGAAATGGTTTCTCTTCCCTTTAAATCGGCTCTACCGCAAGGTTTTCACTCGCGGTATTTTTTTCCTTGAATTTCAGCCCCGCTAGTGTGCGGGGAGCCTCTCCCCTCCCACTCTCCACCCACTAACCCCTTCTCTCCGCCCCTGGGGAGCCTTCCTCCGCACTCCGGGAGCCTTTCCATGCCTTTATCGCACATCAGCACGCCGCGCACATGAGCGGGCACTTTAGTGCGCCGCGCACCTGTGCGTGGCACATTTGTGCCCCGTAACGTGAAATTAGCGTGCGCTAAGGTACCTTAGTGCACGCTAATGTGCGCCGCACACATTAGCACAGTTTAGTAAACATACCCCTTAGAGAAGGTAGCAAAATAGTCAGGAAAGCAAAGATACAAAAAGAAGAAGAAATAGCCAATGCAATAAAATGGTGATGGGGGTGGGGGGGGATGACATTTTTCAGATATTTAGCAAGAGGAGGAAGTGCAAAGGTGGTACAGTATTATCAGACTCAAGGGAGAAGGTGAGGAACATGTAGACGTTGATGAGGATAAAGCAGAATTTCTTAACAAATAGTTCTGTTCTGTGTTCACAGATGAAGAACCAGGAGCAGAACCTCATAAAACACCCACAAATAGGAGCAGAAGGGAAGGGGATCTTGAACAATTTTCAGAAGACAGTGTTCGTGAGGAACTAGCTAAACTAGACAATGCGATGGGGCCGAGTGGGATACATCCGAGAATATTGAAGAACTTTGGGACATTCTAGATGCTCCAATGACTGACTTTCCTTAGAGTCAGGCGTGGTCCCAGAGAACTGGAGAAAGGCACACGTGCCTTTGCATAGAGGTTGGTAGCATTTGCTATATGTAATGGGTCACGTGTCCCTATCCCCAGCCACGTGCATAGGGGATTAGGGTTGCCATTTTAGTTCTCTTTAAAGGGTTTGAAAACTATTTCCTTCAGGAGCAGTGCCCTCTGGGAGTTGTAGTTTCCCTCTTAAAAAGGATAGTCGTGGAGACATCGAGTGAAGGCAAACATGACAGTTTATTTCCCCAAAATATGCACAAATAAGGTTCAAACGCAAAGTATCTGGATATTTCCTCCAGGACAAAAAGTACAGAAAATATTTACATCCTTAAGCTGAGTAACTTCTCAAAGGAATTAAACAGACGCAGACGTTTCGTCAATCAAAACAGGCAAATAGATGGATAAGGCGTCTATCTTGCGGCTTTATTGCCATAAAAAAGATTTGCTTTACTATGGCCAGAGGATAACAATATTTCTGGATATTTCTTGTCAAACACAGATGTGGAGGAGGTTCTTCCCCCTGCTGAAGCATTGTGCTTTGATTCCAGGGGAAACCTTCTTTTTGCATTTTCCTTGTAAATGCTTGGTTTCTATAAATAATGTGAGGTATGTATATACGGATCCAGTACAGCTTGTTAATTTTCTTGATAGGACCTGATTTGCCAGCGATTTATCTTTTTGTCTTTTTTAGGTTATTTTTATTCTTTAATTTGCATAGAGGTCGGTAGCATTTGCTATATGTAATGTGTCACGTGTCCCTATCCCCAGCCACGTGCTTAGGGGATTAGGGTTGCCATTTTAGTCCTCTTTAAAGGATCTGAAAACCATTTCCTTCAGGAGCAGTGCCCTCTGGGAGTTGTAGTTTCCCTCTTAAAAAGGATAGTCGTGGAGACATCGAGTGAAGGCAAACATGACACAGTTTATTTCCCCAAAATATGCACAAAAAAGGTTCAAACGCAAAGTATCTGGATATTTCCTCCAGGACAAAAAGTACAGAAAATATTTACATCTTTAAGCTGAGTAACTTCTCAAAGGCATTAAACAGACGCAGACGTTTCGTCAATCAAAACAGGCAAATCAAAAGTACAGCTTCTTAGGTTCAGCAAAGTAAAGAATGTCTTTCTGCTTCCTTAGTGAGATAATATACAGTGCTGTGCAAGCTCGTCTTACTTAACCTGGTTCCTACCTTAGCAAGGTTAAGTTTTCTTGGTAGTGCTTTTTCCCAAAAGCATTTACTCAGGCTGCTACTCCTTAACCAAGGATTCAGTAGCCTCTGCACGACACATAGTCCATTGGCACTTCAGTAATCAAGGGGTCTGGTTCATTATACTCCACTTGCATTTCCTCCTGCTCTGGAATTATAATATCCTGCACTGAGCCCTCATGACCTAGCTCTGGTGGAATTCTTGCTGAGGATTCCTGTAACTCCCTCCAGGATGTCTCTACCCGGTAAGGAATATGGAGAACTGTATTACTGGATATCTTTCTTTGGTTCTCTTGCCCCAGTTCCTCTCTGAGGTTTAACCATGGCTCTCTGTTGGAGACTGGGTTCTTCTGCCTCCTGGTTTGAAACCTAGGCACCCACCTCTGAGTGTTGTGAACCTCTTGGTCAGGAACAGAAGTTTGGAACCTGCCCTGCTCTCTCCGTCTGAGCAGCTCTTGCCTGGTTTCCCTTGTGCCAGACTCTTTCCAGGTCCTTCTTCTTTCCTCTGCTTGGAACTTTCTTTCTGGGAACTTCCAGCTCAATTTGCAGTCCTGCTCTGAGTCCGTCTCTGACTCTGTCTTCCTGGACTCTCTCCTTGAGTGTTTGCTTGCTCTGCTCTTCCCTTCTGAGCAACCTTTTCCTCCTGAGCAGCTCTTCTCCCCTCTGCTTTTCCCTAAGCAGGGTTTATAAAGGTGCTTCCTGGGCAGCGTTTCTCTCTGCCTAAACAGGTGTTCATAATCATGCTCCAAGCCTGCTACTCCGTCAGCAGAGCTTGGGTGTGGCAGCCTAGCCTCAGAAACTCTAAGCTTGCTGTGAAGCCTGTGCACTGCTGGAATGTTTTTAAAGGTACAATCACTGATTTTCTCTAACTCTGCATGCTCACCAGTGCCTTCCTCATCACAAATGTAATGTTTTGTTTCTCCAACTTCAGGGTGCTTCACTCTTTGTATGTGGGCTAATTAGAATGTGGTTCTTGTGATTGATTGTTTGCTTGTTTTTCTTCATATTTTATTTGTTGTAAATTCAATTATTGTTTCTTGGCATATTTGTTGTACCAATATTGTCAAATAATAAAAAAAACCCTAGGAGAGGCAAAAGCTGGCCTAGTTTTAGTTGCGGATCTCTAACTGGGTAGCGGTACAATATTGCCGCTAAGTGGTTAGCTCCCCACAAAGGTTCACCAAAAATACAAAAACCTGCTCTTATTCCTTATGTATTTTTTGTCGAAGCGAGCCGGAGGAAGGTCAGTATGGAAAATCGACTCTCTCCAGATGGCTAGCTGCTTTTTAATCAATTAGGTTCTCCACCCAAAATTGTAGAAATCAAACACACTTAGCTGACCATTGAAGACCACATTCAAAAAGTCCACTCTCACTCGCTGCTCAGAAGAAGACTAGTTGGCACGACGTGCACGTTTCGGGCATTTGCCCTGTATCAAATGCTGAACTTAAATCTCCACAGATGGCAACTATGCTGACGAACGCCGTCAGTCGATTTTCCATACCGACCTTCCTCCGGCTCGCTTCGACAAAAAATACATAAGGAATAAGAGCAGGTTTTTGTATTTTTGGTGAAGTTTTGTGGGGAGCTATGCTTTGTCGTTCACTGAACTGGGTTTGTTTGTGTTCATTGCTAAGTGGTTAGCGGCAGTCTCCACCTCCACTCTCCCCCTCCCCCCCCCCCGGAATGACCTCAACATGCCCCGATGCTAACTGCAGAGCTTTGAAGGAGATATTCAATGGCACTAACCATGTAAGTGGTGTTGAATATCCCGATTTAGGGCATTTACATAATTTACTGGGCTGTAAACCATATAGATATTCTTTGAATATCAGGTCCTTGATTCTTAGGTTTTACTTTAACAATTTCAGTGTGCAGTTTATGGGCTTTCATGTACGCAGTTTTCCTGATTTAGCTCATGGCACTCAGACTAGAGGAGAGAGTTTCTGGTCTATAAATCCAGGGTTCTCTCCCTTGCTGGGACTTTGTACTTAAATTCCCCTCTCAATGTCATATTATTCTTAAAGAGAATAATTACTTGTTCTTTTAGCGTGACAGCGGAATGTTTGGTGGCTAAGAAGTAGTAATGATGGCACCTCACAGGGCTGATGCGTAAGCTTCACTCTATTTTGTTAGTTTCTTTTTCTGTTTAAGTAAGGGGGTTTCTCCTTATCATTGTATTGCCTGGAGTCACTCCAGTATTACCCTTCTTTGTGGTCTAAATGATAATGGTTATTGATGTTCTTTGTATTATTTCCCTCTGGGTAATTTGATACCATGCTGTTTTTTCATTCATGTGCATCCCCAGATGTAATGGTTAAATGCAAATCAATATAAAATTATTAAGATCTTTAAGTTTGTACCCATATGGTTTATATGAAGACCACTAACCATTTTAGTAGCCACCCTCTGCACCGACTCCATCCTGTTTATATCCTTTTGAAGGTGCGGTCTCCATATCTGCATACAATACTCCAAATGAGGTCGCACCAAAGACTTATACAGGGGAACTCACCTCCTTTTTTCTGCTGGCCATTCCTCTCCCTATGCACCCAAGCATCCTTCTGGCTTTCGTTGTCAACCTTTCTACCTGTTTAGCTACTTTAAGATTGTCAGACACAATCATGCCCAGGTCCCGCTCTTCTTTTCTGGACCAAAGTACTTCACCCACTACACTGTACCATTCCCTTTGATTGCTGCAGCACAAATGCATGACCCTACATTTTTTTTAGCATTAAATCTCAGCTACCAAATTCTAGATCATTCTTCAAGCTTAGTTAGTACCCTCCTCATGCTATCTACTCATTCCTGGGAGTCTACTCTATTGCAGATTTTGGTATCATCCGCAAAGAGGCAAATCTTACTCAACAGCCCTTCCACAATATCCCTAACAAAGATGTTAAAAAGAATTGGACCAAGGACCTATCCCTGCGGCACACCACTGGTAACCTCCTTCTCCTCAGCATGATCTCCATTTAACTGTACACTTTGTCACCTCCCACTCAACCCATCTAGGCTGCTCAATTTATTAGAAAGTCACCTTTGTGGAATGGTGTCAAAGGTTTTACTGAAATCCAAGTATACCACATCTAGGGCTCTCCCTCTGTCCGACACTCTGGTCACTCGATTCAAAAAAATCAATCAGATTTGGCTGACAAGATCTGCCTCTGGTAAACTCATGCTGCCTCAGATCCTGCAATCCACTGGATACTGGAAACCTCACTATCCTCCGTTTTAGTAGCATTTTTCATTCATTTACTCACCACAGACTAACCAGCCTGAGTTCTCAACCTCATCCTTACTTCTGCTTTTGTGCACAGGCTTCAGAGCAAGCTTAGAGTTTCTGAGGCTAGGCTGCCACACCCAAACTCTGCTGACGGAGTAGCAGGCTTGGAGCATGATTATGAACAACTGTTAAGGCAGAGAGAAACGCTGCCCAGGAAGCACCTTTATAAACCCTGCTTAGGGAAAAGCAGAGGGGAGAAGAGCTGCTCAGGAGGAAAAGGTTGCTCAGAAGGGAAGAGCAGAGCAAGCAAACACTCAAGGAGAGAGTCCAGGAAGACAGAGTCAGAGACGGACTCAGAGCAGGACTGGAAATTGAGCTGGAAGTTCCCAGAAAGAAAGTTCCAAGCAGAGGAAAGACGAAGGACCTGGAAAGAGTCTGGCACAAGGGAAACCAGGCAAGAGCTGCTCAGACAGAGAGAGCAGGGCAGGTTCCAAACTTCTGTTCCTGACTCAGAGGTGGGTGCCTAGGTTTCAAACCAGGAGGCAGAAGAACCCAGCCTCCAACAGAGAGCCATGGTTAAACCGTGGAAAGCCATGACCCAACTGGGGTATCAACAACTAATAAATGACGCCACACATGACAAAGGCCATACTCTGGACATGGTCTTCACTCCCACAAGTAAACAAAACAACGAAGAGAAACCTCTGATAAAGATAACTCCAGTACCTTGGTCAGACCACCATCGAATCGACATCAGGATAAAACTACCTACACTACCCAAGGACGCGAAAGCACAGAGAGTGATACAACAGCGAAGAAAATTCAACAAACTCAACCTGGAAAGTCTTGTAAGTACCATCACGACCCACATAGATTTGCAAAATCAGGACCTCGATGTTCTAACAAACAGCTGGAACACCGGGATTCAGGCTGCAGCGCACCCAACACGGAATTCCCGCCCGAATCCAACCAAACACCACTCGGAACCCTGGTACACGGAAACACTGTCAAAAATGAAGAGGGAACTCAGAAAACTCGAAAGAAGATGGAGACGCATCAAATCCATCGAACACAAGAAGGAATACCTCAATCTCCTCTCAAAATACAAAGAAGAAGTCAACGCCGCCAAAAAGACCCATCACACCAACCTATTGAACAAGGCTATTAATAAGCCTCGTGAACTTTTTGAACTAGTGAAATAACTAACCAAAACATCCCAGGCAGACCACTATGATGACATAATAAAACCCCAAACCCTGGCAGACTACTATGCAAGCAAACTTACTACAACCTCGCCACCTCTCTGTCTAAACACAACATGTCGGAAAGCCAGTGTAGAACAGGATCAGGCATGGAGCAAATTCCACAACATTGATGATCAACAAACTATCAACATAATAACAAACATCAATACCACCACATCCCTGCTAGATCCCTGCCCAGCTGCATGGATCAAGGCGGCAAAAAAAGATATTGTCCGCCAAGTCGCACATATTGTGAACCAATCACTACAACAAGGAATCATGCCCGCGCAACTCAAGAAATCTATAATAAGACCAATTCTAAAGAACAACTCACTCAACAAAGACGACCCAGCATCCTACCGCCCCATCTCCAGCATATCTCTCCTAGCAAAGATCATTGAAAAGGCAGTCCTTATGCAACTACAAGATCATCTGGATGACTATGAAATCCTGGATAGGCAACAATACGGTTTCAGACAACATCACGGGGTTGAAACGCTACTAATAGCACTGCTTAACAACCTCCTCAAAGGCCTTGAAGATAAAAGAAAATGTTTATACTCATCTTCATTGACATCTCTGCCGCCTTTGATACAGTCCATCATGGAATCCTCATAAACAAGCTTGAATCGATAGGGATATCAGGAACCCCCCTAAAATGGTTCTCCTCCTACATATCAAACAGAATGCCACAGGTTCAATTCAAAGGCGAAAAGGCAGAAGCATTCTCTCAAACACAAGGAATACCTCAGGGCTTGGCTCTCTCGGCGCTACTTTTCAACATTTATATGCAGCCCCTCTGTGATATTTTCCAACAGCATAATGTCAAATACCACATCTATGCAGATGATATTATGCTATACACGCAACTGGATACCGTCGACCCTAACTATACGATACTCGAAACATGCCTGAATGAGATGTTGTAATGGTTGCAGCAAAACAACATGACGATCAACCATAAGAAAACTGAGGTGATGTTTATCTCCAGTAAACCAAACTTTGAACCTCCCACGACAATTACACTCTGTAACAATACGTACCACACAAAGAATGAGATAAATACCTGGGAGTCACATTTGACAACAACCTAAAGATGGAAAAGCACCTACGCAAAACCAACAAGGCCATCTTCCACAAACTTAGAGTCCTACAACCTCTACGGAAAATCCTCGAACCTCACGATTTTAGGACTGTTGCGCAAGCACTCATTATACCACACTTAGACTACTGCAATTCCATCCTGCAGGGTCTTCCAAAGAAAACGCTAAACATCCTGCAAATGGCCCAGAATGTGGCGGCGAGGATCATCATGCGAAAAAGCATCGCTGAACACATCACGCCTGTATTGATCGAGCTGCATTGGCTCCCCATTACTGCCCGGATACAATATAAAACATTGATAGCCACTCACAAACTCATACATAACACAGCTCCATCCTTTCTCTCCACCCTTATCAGCACGCAACCACACAACAGAGACAGAAGAACAGTCAACTCAGACACCCTACATGTTCTGCCCGATATCAGATCCGTCAAATCAAGTACTAGCCGCCGAGCATACTCTTATTCTGCCCTGACCATCTGGAACCAACTACCACCTGAGCTAAGAGCGACCAAAGACCTTATTGCGTTCAGGAAAAAACTAAAGACACATCTGTTCCAGTGTTATTACAATTTGATGTAAATCCCAGGGGGCTACAAGATGTCACAATTTGCAACATGAATTCTGTTATGTAAAATGTACATATGTAAATTTCTGACTCCTCTCCTATGACCTTATTACTGTGTGCCATGCTCTCCTTTCAAATCAATGTGTTGATACTCCGAAATTTCTGTCTTGATTTGGCAATTCTCAAGATGTAATCAAACCGCTGCTGATCGCTGGAAGTAGCGGTATACAAATGTATTCTAAATAAATAAATAAAATAAAATCTCAGAGAGGAACTGGAGCAAGAGAACCAAAGAAAGATATCCAGTAATACAGTTCTCCATATTCCTTGCCGGGTAGAGGAGTCCTGGAGGGAATTAAAGGAATCCTCAGCAAGAATTCCACCAGAGCCAGGTCATGAGGGCTCAGTGCAGGATATTATAATTCCAGAGCAGGAGGAAATGCAAGTGGAGTATAAGGAACCAGACCCCTTGATTACTGAACTGCCAATGGACTGTTCTTTGTGTCAGGCATAGGCTACTGAATCCTTGGTTAAGGAGTAGCAGCCTGAGTAAATGCTTTTGGGAAAAAGCACTACCAAAAAAACTTAACCTTGCTAAGGTAGGAACCAGGTTAAGTAAGACAAGCTTGCACAGCACTGTATATTATCTCACTAAGGAAGCAGAAAGACATTCTTTACTTTGTTGAACCTAAGAAGCTGTACTCGGCCCAGTGTGCAGCGGCGGCCAAGAGAGCAAATAGAATGCTAGGTATGATAAGGAAAGGAATGGAAAATAAAACAAAAGATATTATAATGCCTCTATATCGTTCCATGGTGAGACCGCACCTTGAATATTGTGTGCAATTCTGGTCGCCATATCTTAAAAAGGATATAGCAATTTTAGAAAAGGTTCAGAGAAGAGCCACCAAAATGGTAAAGGGGATGGAAGGCTACTCCTATGAAGAAAGGCTAAAAAGGTTGGGGCTCTTTAACCTGGAAAAGAGACGGCTGAGGGGAGATATGATAGAAGTCTATAAATTAATGAACGGAGTGGAACGGGTAAACGTAGATCGATTGTTTACCTTATCAGAATATAGAAAGACTAGGGGACATGCAATGAAGCTACAGGGTAAACTATTTAAGACTAATAAAAGAAAATATTTTTTCACTCAACGTGTAATCAAACTCTGGAATTTGTTACCGGAGGATGTAGTAAAGGCTGTTAGTGTAGCTGGGTTTAAAAAAGGTTTGGACAAGTTCCTGGAGGAAAGGTCCATAAACCATTATTAAGAAGGGACCCAGGATATCAATGCTTGAACCAATACAAGCATTGTGGAACCTGTGTCCCTTGGGGAAACTGCTAGGTACGTATGACCTAGATTGGCCACTGTTGGAAACAGAATACTGGGCTTGATGGACCTTGGTCTGACCCAGTATGGCATATCTTATGTTCTTATGTTCTTACTTTTGATTTGCCTGTTTTGATTGACGAAACATCTGCGTCTGTTTAATGCCTTTGAGAAGTTACTCAGCTTAAGGATGTAAATATTTTCTGTACTTTTTGTCCTGGAGGAAATATCCAGATACTTTGCGTTTGAACCTTATTTGTGCATATTTTGGGGAAATAAACTGTGTCATGTTTGCCTTCATTCGATGTCTCCACGACTATCCTTTTTAAGAGGGAAACTACAACTCCCAGAGGGCACTGCTCCTGAAGGAAATAGTTTTCAAACCTTTTAAAGAGGACTAAAATGGCAACCCTAATCCCCTAAGCACGTGGCTGGGGATAGGGACACGTGACACATTACATATAGCAAATGCTACCAACCTCTATGCAAAGGCACGTGTGCCTTTCTCTAGTTCTCTGGGACCACGCCTGACTCTAAAGAAAGTCAGTCATTGGAGCCGCTAGAATGTCCCAAAGTTCTTCAATATTATCGGATGTATCCCACTCGGCCCCATTGCATTGTCTAGTTTAGCTAGTTCCTCAGGAACACTGTCTTTTGAAAATTGTTCAAGATCCCCTTCCCTTCTGCTCCTATTTGTGGGTGTTTTATGAGGTCCTGCTCCTGGTTCTTCATCTGTGAACACAGAACAGAACTATTTGTTAAGAAATTCTGCTTTATCCTCATCAACGTCTACATGTTCCTCACCTTCTCCCTTGAGTCTGATAATTCTGTACCACCTTTGCACTTCCTCCTCTTGCTAAATATCTGAAAAATGTCACCCCCCCCACCATCACCATTTTATTGCATTGGCTATTTCTTCTTCTTTTTGTATCTTTGCTTTCCTGACTATTTTGCTACCTTCTCTAAGTTTTTCCAAATATTGATGCTCATCTTCCTCTCTCTGTGATCTCTTGCATTTTACGAAGGCCTTCCTCTTTTTCTTCACCTTTTCATCTACTTCATTTCAGAATCATAGTGGCCTCCCTTTCCTTTTACATCTAGTTACCTTTCTAACTAAAATGTTTGCTGCCCTTAAAATATTCCCTTTCAATTTTGCCTATTGCTTTTCTGCATCCCCCAACTGTTCCCATCCGGCTAATGACTCCTTGAGGTATTTTCCCATCTCATCATGGTTAGTTTTCCTAAAGTCTAAGACCCTCATTTTTGAATGGATTTTATCAACTGTAGTACCAATACTGAATCAAACCATCTGGTGATCACTGGATGCAAGATGATCTCCCACATTGGTAAGCACCAACTTCAGTGTGGTCCCTTTACGCGTGGATTCTGTTACCAGATGTCAGACTAGTTCTCTCTGTAGAGAATCCAGGATCTCCTTACTTCTAGATGACACTGCAGCAGGAATGTGCCAATCAACATCCAGCATATTGAAATCGCTCATCAGCAGCACTTCCCCTTCCCTGGCAGTGCTGCATATGTCTTCTATTAAATCTCTGTCCACATCCTCTCCCTCTGAGGGAAGGTCTGCATATCACGCCCAACACAAATGGATTTCTCTTTCCCTCTTTCTAGTTTAACCCACAGTGCCTCCTCTCTCCCCTTTTTAAGCCCTATAATTCTATAGCTTCAAGATTATTTTTTTACATATAGGGCCACTCCTCCTCTCCCCCTTCCTACTCTGTCCTTCCTGAATAAAGTATAACCCAGTATAATTACATCCCAGTCATGGTTGTTTGTGAACCATGTTTCTGTAACCGCCACTAAATCCAAGTCAGCCTCTTCCATTAAAGACTCAACACCTGAGATCTTATTTCACATGCTACGGGTATTTATACACACCGCTTTCCAGATGTTGCCCCTTTTACCCATTTCAGAGCTGTTTAATGTTTTACTTACCTAAGGGTTTTACTACTACTACAACTATTACTACTGCACATTTGTATAAGTGCTACAAGATGCACGCAGCACTGGACAGACACTTGGTCCCTGCTCATCAGAGCTTAAAATTTAATCTGGCTTTCACTTACCTGGGGACTTTCTTCCCCCATCCCCAAAGAATCTAGTTTAAAGCCCTCTTCAACAGGTTAGCCAGTCTGCTGCAGAAGACACTTTGTCCCTTCTTGGATAGGTGGACACTCTGCTCTGCAGCACTTGGAAAATCATCCCTTGGTCCAGGAAACCAAAACATCCTTAATAACACCAGCCACGCACTCGTGTCCAGGACGAATGAATATATAGTATATATAGTTCCTTGTGGTTACCCTTTGCACTATTAGGAGGGCCAGAGTTCTGTAGTAGAGCCTAAATTTCCTTGGGCTTCAGGTCGGATTGTTTCTAGCACTATCCTATTGCTTCTCTATCTTAGACTGTAGAGAACACTACACTTCTGCTTCTCTCTCATGGGTTGCAGTGATTGAGCCTTGATGGTTGAGGCAAGTGGTCGATGGCTTGGCTGTGGGACTCTGGTAGTCAACTCTTTCAAGAGGATTGGTTTCACTGTAGTTTAGACAGCAGTGATCTCAGCTCCACCCTCGGTTTGGGAGGTGGAATAAGACTGACTTTGTTTGTGTTTTAAAAAAAAAAAGATAGGCCCAATATTCTTCTGGGCAGGGCTATGGTGCATAGCCCTGCCCACTTACCCTTAACCCCGGCATATGCAACCCCGGCATTGAATATCCGGGGATCGCCATACATGGTGGAAGCCGCATTAGGTAACCGGGCAGCAGTGATACTGTATGCTGCCCGGTTAGCTCCTGCGTTGAAAGATAGGCAAGGGTTTTCCTTGTCTATCTTTTCAATGCAGATCATTATTCAATGGCACTGACCGTGTAACTGCTGTTGAATATCCTGATTTAAGGCATTTACACAATGTACTGGGCTGTAAAGCATGTAAATGCCTTTCGAATACTGGGCCTGTTAAGTTTATTAAGGGTCGTAAGGGCACTGCATAGGCTAGGCATTAGCAACTTCTCTGAGGGACTACCATTCAAGTCACGGAGGCTCAGTGCCATAGAGCAAGGATAGTGATAGCTACTGCCCAGGAAAGCAGGGTGGCATTAGCAGAGCCTGCCTCGTTTAGGTTTGCCCTTCTCTTCCTATTACTGATGTTGCCAGCCTCCAGCATAGAGGTTGATGCATTTCAAGGTCTCAGACTCGTCTCTTCTCTACCCCTCCCCATTGTGGAGTACTGCTTTGTTAAATCCCACAAGTCTGGACTGGATTAGGGGGACAATAAGGAAGGTGAAATTTAGACCTTTCCTGCTAATTGCCTTTCTTTGAGTCCTATCCTATGTGCTTTATTTTGTTCCTGGCCTTCCATATTGACAGTCAGTTTTTTGCGGGGAGAAACCAGACTATACTCTGTTCTATCCATCATTTGTATAATAGGATCTCAATTGCTTACAATTTTGTGCTGGCACATGAACTTTGGATCGATAACGCTGAGAGCGTTACTCCCTGTCTCCTTTTCTTCATGCTTGTGGGAGCAGGAAAATGTCTGTGGTGAGTATGTTGTGAAGATTTTAATGTATTGCATAAGCATTTAATGTTCTTAAGTTGTGAAATCTGCTTTGCTTTGTTACAGAAATACTGGTCAGATCGAGGCTTTATACCATGACGTCAAATTCAAACCAGTGATTCTTAGTCTCCATCTGCTGGAAGGAGTACATAACCCATGAGTCTGGGCTGGACTGGAGGGATTCAAGGAAAGACAATTACTAGGTAAGGTCTTACCACACCATAAGAAATGCCATATTGGGTCAGATCAAAGGTCCATCAAGCCCGATATCGTTTTTCCAACAGTGGCCAATCCAGATCACAAGTACTTGTCAGATTCCCAAAAATTAGACAGATCCCATGCTGCATATCCCAGGGGTAAGCAGTGGATTTCTGCAGTCCACTTTAATAATGGTTTATGGACTTTTCCCCCAGGAATTTCTCCAACCCTCTTTTAAACCCATCTACACTAACAGCTTTTACTACATCCTCCAGCAATGAATTCCAAAGTTTGATTACGCATTGAGTGAAATATTTTCTCCAAACATGTAACTTTCTGCGTGTGCTTTACGGAATTACCTTTATATTATATATATTATTTTATGGAAAGTTTTATCCTCACAATTTTGGTCAGTGCTCAAAAGGTATCATGCTCTCTGTGAAGTTAGAGGGCAAGGTATTATAGAAGTTATCAACCTCAGCTGAAGGACGGGAGAAACCATCCTCAGCTGATGACTCAGGCTTTACATTAGATTGTAGCCAAAAAGACCAAGAATACTTACAATTATATCACGGACATTCTTGTCTGTTGAAGGCACATCCTCACATAATTCTGCTATGTGGTTCTCTCTCTGTAGATTGCCAAACTCAGCCGGAGTCAGAAGCATTCCTGCCGATACATATGAGAATGATGAAAAAAATGGTCTTAGAGGAGCCACTGCCCCCTTCCATTTGTGAAAACCCTACATTGATTCCCACAACTAATATTAAAGAACTTTAATACTATGGAAATTCAAGGGTCAATGTTCAGCTGAAAGATAACTTTATTTGGATATCATATTTAAGCTATCCAGATATCTTTCACCAGGTATTTAAAAACAAATCTGGAAAAATCATGGTTGCTAAACATAGGCAGGTAAAGAGATCCTAAAAACCCAGAATTGAACTTTGGTTGACTTACTGTAACCAGGCTGGGGCTGAATATTTCTGCTGTATGGTTAAAGTTTCACACCTTGCTTCCTTCTGCCACACGTCCAGCTCCTCCACATTTTAAACAAATCATTTCTGGCCAGACTCCACAATATCTGGCCAAGGGTTATAGGAGTCATTCAGTACAGAGAATAGTGGGGATGGACATTCATCCACACTATTTCACTCCCCTGCCGGCCCTGGCTAATGCCTCGCCGTATGAACAGCTCATTTGTATGGGGAGGCTTAGATGGGGGTGGGAGGGGAAGTTTCTAAGGCAAAGCAAAGGCGGGGCATGGGCAGGCCACGATCTAGGATGCATAGGGCTGATATCTGAGGTTGGCCCTGTACGTCCGGGGCCGTGAACATGGATGGGGGACTTATTCCACTGCGGTGGAATAAATCCCCCTAGATGTTGGGGGATCATGGGGCCAGGCGAAAAAGGTAGGGGGGCGCAGGAGGATCTCCGCATCTGTGTCCTGGCCATGGGAGGCCAGATTGAGGGTACAGCTGCGGGGAGAGAAAAATATCTGCGGCAGCCGGCATTTGCGGCTCCTGAATGGAGCCGTGGTGCCATGGCGATGGGTTACCTTGGCACTGCGGCTCCATTGAGGAACCTGACTGAGATAGCCAGGGATCTGCTGTGTGAGCAGGCTGACCAGAATCAGGACCCGGCCTGCACATTCAGACTGTAGACCAGATTCTGATCTCGTGGGCATGTCTAGCTCCTGCAGGATCAGAATCGGGTCTACCTTTGGGCATCCCTTTTCTGGTCAGCCGCACAAGGGGCTGGACAGCTATGTCAGAAGTGCCTCCACTTGTTTAACTGCCCTGGGGATTTAAAAATAAACATTTATGAGGATAACTCTTGAAGTTAAGTGGATAAGTACTTTTGAATATTGATGCCTTGTGGTTTTCAGCATCTTATTAAATGGGAACTCTGTCAAGACAAAGAAAGCTACTGAAAGACATTTTACTCTGCAGTGTTACTGTGCAGGGTACAGGGATAAGAACCATCATCAGCTTATAGAGAGACTTACTGTATATTGCTTTAGCTAGTGGAGATTTTTTTTAGCTATCTCTTACAATGCCTAGTTTGGAGGCACTAGAAGCCTATAAGTTTACATGGCAAGGTCCCTGATATATTTAATGCCTGAGAATTCCAAGCTTTAATAATGTTATTTCATAAAGGAACACATAGCTATCACCTAGCCAGTATTTTCAGTCTCCAGCCCTGAAATTGCCAGTACTGATAATCTTGGTAAGTTAAAGGCTATTTAATACAGCATGACATTAAAGTCTGTTTGTGCAGCGTGTGTGCCCAGGAGGGGCAGTTTGTCAGATTTAGGGCTGTGCAGACCATGTGAGCAAGCACATAAAGAGGCAGGGGGCTGTTTGCTTAAATTGGCAGAGGAGGGAGGTGCTCATTTAGAAGATTTAGATGAGTTGAATGTGTTATCAAATGTTTCAGATATACAATGTAGAAAGGAAAGGTTTTCAAGGGAGACTTCTCTGATTCAAGAAATGTTGGCATCATCAAAGGGGATGCAAAGTGAAAAAGAAGCCTTGTCTGATTTAAAGCTTTTTTTTACCTGAATTTGTGATTTTACTACACAAGGCATACTTATTAAAAAAAAGAGAAACAAACAGCAGGTTTCATCAAAGCTTTTACAAGATTTGCTTCTAAACGCTGGACTTTTGGAACCACCAGTGTTATCTTTAGAGGGAGCATCTGATCACTCAGGAGACTCAGAGGATCCGCTGGAAGCAACATCAAGTTCTAATGAAAGATGCCTTCAATTAGGACAGGAAGATTATGAAATTCCGGCTGGAGAAGGCCCACGTATTGTAAGAGTCTTTAGAAGGGAAGAGCTTAAGAGGCTCATTGAGCACTCCTTAGAAGCATTTCATATTCCTTTACATTCACAGGTTCCAGAATCAATGCTGGAAGATCCTTTGCTGCAAGGAATCTATACAACAGAAACAGCTTTTCCAATTCATAAAGCTATAATGCAAATGATAGAAGCAGAATGGGAATCACCAGATGCCGGATTATGGGGCGCCCGATCTATGGTTCGCCTATATCCTATTCCTTTAGCAGAGAAGGAACTACTAAGTCTTCCTAAGGTAGATGCCCCAGTATCAGCAGTGACAAAAAAGACCACTATTCCAGTGGAAGGAGGAGCAGCACTAAAAGATCCGCAGGACAAGAGACTTGAGACTCTACTAAGATAGGTGTTTGAGGTTAATGCTTTAGCACTACAGACTTTGGTGTGTGCAGCGTATGTAGCAAGGGCATGCCTTTGCTGGGTCCAAACTCTTTCTGAAACTGTGGCAGCAGATGTGTCTCAAATGCAGGAGGTAATAATAATGGAGACATTTTTGGCAGACGCCCATTATGATCTCATTAGAGCTTTAGCAAACAGCATGGCTTCGTCAGTAGCAGCTCGACTATTGCTATGCTGCAAAACTGGTCAGCTGATGTCCCCTCAAAGACTAGACTTAGTAGACTTCCTTTCTGAGGTAAACTCCTTTTTGGGGAAGCTTTAGAAATATTGGTTAAAGATTAAGGAAAGTCAAAGCCAGCTAAGCTTCCAGAGGATAAGCTAAAGACATCTAGATCATTTGGCAATTCATGGCCATCTTTTAGAGATTGTTATAGATACAGAGCTACAAGGTTTTCCCCTTATCAGAGGTCAAGGCCTTATTCCAGGAGTCAACCTTTTTGTGGAGGAAGAGGAGCAGGACAAGGTTCTTTTTCAAGTTCCAGAGCAGGTCAAAAGAAGAAACAATGAAACAATGAAAGATCCAAGATGGCGATGGAGTAGGACGCTGAGTGTGTGGGTCCTGGTCCGGTACCTGAACAATCTATTCTAATGGGGAGGAAAAGGAAACAGCATGCCCAGAAGCCCTCGGGGTCATCTTCTTCGGCGGATCAGCTTGTTCAGATGCCTATTACCGGATTTTGTACCCCCGCTGGCAGTATGGCTTCGAGAGATTCGCCGTTGGTGCCGCCGGTGCCGGCGGATCTCAGCGTGGAAGGGGTTTCTTTGAGCCCTGTTCAGGCGTCCCCAGTTCAGCCTGGAGGCCTTTTCACGAGGCGGCAGTCGAGTGAGGTTTCACCGGTGTGTGAATCTGCTGTGATGGCTGAGGGCTCCCTTGTGAAAGATTGGTCAGCTGTTGGAGCCGTAGGAGGTCGAGTAGGTGTGTCTCCCTCTGGCGGCTCTTCGGTGGTTCAGCTTGGTGGAAGTAGTTCCCCCTGTATTGTGGCGTCTCGGCTTCCTGGGAGTGTAGTAAAACCGACGCCAGTAACATTAGATAGCTTATGGGAAGCTATCTCTACCCTCCAGCAGTCCTTCTTGCCTTTTATGGGTGCTGTATCTCAGGAATTGTCTGAAGTTAAAGCTCAGTGCTCCTCTATGGTAACAGGGGCGGCTATTCAGGCTACAAAAATATCTCAGGTGGAATCCAAGGTGGAGGAGTTGCAGGCCCTTGGTGTGGTAAATTCAAGGGATCGGCTGATTCAGGCGAGAAAAATTGAATTTCTTGATAGCCAGCTGAGGAGTAATAATTTGAGACTCCTGAATTTCCCGAGGTCACCCTTGCTGGCACCGTTGGACTTGGTCTGTAAGTACTTTGTGGACGTGTTACAAATGCCCGAGGGCTCGTTACCTCCGGTGGTCAGGGCTCAATATGTGTCTATTTCCTCGGTGGATCCGCTTGGTCAGCAGGGTAATGCTGCAGGGCTAGCGCCTCCCACAGTGGACTTGTCTGAATTTCTTGAAAGCTCGCTAGAGGTGGTGACAAGCCGGGCTACTCTAGTGGTTAGTTTTGCCTTTGAATCAAATAGGAACGCTGTGCTGAAATTGTATTTCCTAAGAATGTCTCAATCTCAATTTATGGGCTCAAAAGTACACATTTTTCCTGACCTTGCTCGAGACACCCAGAAAAGGAGGTGAGATTTTCTGGCTTTACGCCAGAGAACTCTCTCCCTGGGAGCTCAGTTTAAATTAAGATATCCGTGTAAATGTGTGATTTTGTATTGTGCTAAACAATATTTGTTTTTTGAGGCCATCCAATTGTTGCAATTTATACAAAGTAGGGAGGGAGGGATAGAGGGGGGCCCCATATCGGCTGCCATACCATGATATCTTTGCTCCTGTGAGTTTTTTTTTTTCTTTGTATCTTAGGTTTCCTAAGTATGATTTCTTTTTTCTTGGATCTAATAGTGGGGTTTTATTGTGGTCTAACTATCTTCTTATGTATTTTCTTTGGTGAATTTCTATTGAGATAACTTTGTTGATCTCTTTTTGTTATTTGAATTTCGATTCAGATTGTATTCTGGAATTGTTTGTTATAATATAAATTATTTAAAAAAAAAAAAAAAAAAGAAGAAACAATGAGATTTAGCAGACCCAGGCAGAGGAGATTCGAATAGGCAGTCGTCGTCAAAAGTTCTACTCTGCTTGGGTCCAGATAACATCAGATCAATGGGTACTCAAAATAATTCGCAAGGACTGTTTTAGAATTTGCAAAATGTTTCAAGGATGCATGCCTATCTGCTGTGATGGTATTGGAACTACAGCTTGGATATGAAGCAGATGTTGCAAAGTTTCTTGGACCGCAGCTTTCTTTTCTGGAGTTTTGTATGGAGACAGAACAAATGCATCCCCTTGAGAGGTTTTGCAGATTCCTCCTGCCTCTTGAGCTGCTTACTCACATGGTCTGCACAGCCCTAAATCTGACAAACTGCCCCTCCCAAGCCCACATGCTGCACAAACAGACTTTGATGGCATGCTGTATAAAATGGCTTTTAACTTACCAAGATGATCAGTACTGGCAATTTCAGGGTTAAAACAACAAGGCCACAATTCAAATTAAACAGGGCCTGACAGAGCAAAGAGAAACTGAAAGTAAACAGCAAGCCAGAAGCCCTGCCCCCATAGCTGCCACCTCAGGAGGGAGGGAGGAGTGGCCTAGTTGCTGGGGCAAGGTATCACAGGCCAGAAGATCAGTGGTTGAAACCCCACCAGAGGGCAGCAACCTTGAGCCAGAAAGACTGGGGTTTCTAATCCCAAAGGTGCTCCTTGTGGTCTTGGGCAAGCCACTTAACCCTCCATTGCCCATGTTCCCTGTAAGTATTAGTGTATGTGTCTCATATCCCCTCATGTTAAACATATCCCCCAACCGCCTTGTCCCTGTGAAAAGCAGGATATAAATGCAGCTAAATAAATAAAATAGTGATAAACAAACTGTCAGCTCTGAACTTTAACTACCATTAAGCTGCAGTTGCTGAAGTAACTCACCCACTGGATCACAGGAAGCTGTCTGAAATATGATCTCCTCCCCCAACTCAACAGGATCAAGCTACCCAGAAATCATCAAGTCAGAGAAAATTCACAGCTCTGGGGCAGACCTCTGCACCACCATTGACAGAAGGATAAGGCTCCAGATAAAAACCTGCTGTCTTTACAGTAGAAGTAATCTAAACTCCTTATTTAGTTAAAATGCCTGCAATTTTCAACACATAGCCTAGGTATACAAGGCTCATCCCCTTTCTGCTTGGAGACTGAAAATACTGGCTGGGTGATAGCAATGTGTTCCTTTATGGAATGACATCACTAAAGCTTGGAATTGTCTCCAACCTGCTAGAAAAGGTTGAAAACCAAATAGTATGGACTGTACTGGAGGGATGCTATGTAAACATGTAGCAGCAAAGCGCAGACAAACCAATGATACCAGGAGTCTGTTCAGAAGGTCCAAATCATTTATTTGTGCACAAGTCTCAAGCAAGGCAATTTCAAAATGGCTGAGCAAAGTTTTCAAGCATTACAACAACTTTTATAGACTTCTGTTCCATTCTAGGTATAGAAAAACATTTCATTGGTCCCGGTACTCTCCCGTACCTCCCGTAGCCCTTCTATTGGTCCCGGTACTGATAAGTTTCTCCAATTATGTTCCTTCTGTGGGCTTCTGTGGGCATGACACCTGCCTGCCCCCCTTCTAGTCCCAATTACAATGGTCAGTTCATCAACTTGTTACTTTCACACTTTCAAGGCTATGGGACCATTTGTGCGTGCAGAAGAGCAAGGTTCTGTAACTCATCTGTCAGCACTCCTCAATATTTCTCTGCAAATGTACTTTTTCTTATCAGTAACTTTAAAACACATCTTTTCTGTATTTTTCCATTTCTTAATTCTGCAATTCTGCTTATCTAAGCTAATTCAATATTTCTACTGAGTTCTTTCTTACAATAGCAGCATGTTGGGGGATGTGCAATCCTATATGCCTCTCCACAGGCCTCATTTACAGGTCAAGCTAGCCATGCTGGCCTGCCTATGTCAGACACCGTGGGTCACAGGCCTGCACCTGCCACATTCCCCCCTTTGATTAATCTCACCCTATTACTTAATAAGGTGTGAGAATTAAATCACTTTCCAAAAGATTCACATCCTGATTAAAGGATTCTTACTGGTTCCACTAGGGCTAGCTTTGTATAAAGCCATTATTCTAGTTGCGGTCTTCCGCTCTACTGTACTATCAATAGCACTATGAAGGGAACGCATACAACATGGGATTAAACATGGTAAGCAGAGGACAACAGCAACAAGGATTAGTACTAAGATAACGAAAGTCTTAAATCCTCCCAGCCAAGAGAAAAGGTTAGCAAACCAATTAGGAAATTTCAAGGCGTGCCAAGTCTGTACTGGCACATAAGCATGTCTTTGCATATCTTTAGCAATTTCTTCAACTACTTGACCTTTATCATCTATTTTCAAACAGCAATTAGTTAAATTCAGTTTACCACATACTCCTCCTTCAGCTGCTAGTAAATAATCAAGGGCTAAACGATTTTGGTATATGGCAGTGCGCATCTGAGTACTTTGTCTAGCTAAGAGCGTGAGAGCATGACTAGTTTCATTGGTTATTATTTCAACTACTGCTTGTAAGCGAATAATACGATTGATCATATAAATTGGGGTACGATAACCATACATACCATCATCATTCCAAGTGGCAGGTCCATAATACTCAATAATTCTTTCTGGTGGCCAATCATCACCTCGCCACTTCTCCCACTTGCCTATCTGTAAGGCCTCTCTTCTCTGTCTTGATGCTCCTTTGTGTTTGTGGGTAGTATATACAGGGTATCCTAATTGTTCTCCATGTTCAGTGTTTAACAGGAAGAAAGAAGGTCTGATGGTTCCTAAGACACATGCTCCTCCCCATTGTGGTGGGAGTTGTGCATATGCTCGGTTTCCACAGATCCAATATAGGCCAGGTGGGGCTTGCCAGGCTTGGACTTTGGCAAGGTTAGTCCATAGTCCTGCAAGTTCAGGAAATCTAGCTAATGGGTTAGGAGGTTCAGGATGTCTAATTCCTGACCACCATGCTGTCTTTTTGGTCGTGGCATTATAGTATCTCTGGCTAAGACAGACCAGCTGTCCTACCTTTTGGGTGAACTGGGGTCCAGTTCTGGCAAAGCAAAGACGTCCAACGATTGAGTGCGCTAACACCCATTCACTGGTTGTCTTGTGTAATTCAGTCTGATTGTAAATCATGGAATAATTCAATTCTTGGGCTTCCCAGGGCCATTGGTCTCCCATTTGGGTTCCGCCACAGAAATAACAATCTGTGATCTTAAGACTAGATACTACTGCTCCGGCTAATTCTAGAAACAAATTCTGTGAAGGGTGAGGGATCTCAAACTTATTTATATGCATAGCTTCATAAAAGGTATTATGAATATGATATTTAGATGACTTGTGGGCTTGAGTATTCAATCTAATATACACAATGGTCCCTGGATCTGTTCCTCCTCCAGCAATACGTAAACCAAACTTATATCCTTGTTTCCATGCATGGGGGTTATGTACACGCAAATGTAAGGGGTTGCAAGCATCTTTCTGACATTTATCATTTGTGGTTGGCTTGGTTAGAGTAGCCATCCGCTTATCTATTTTCTCATCAGTTATACCAGTGTTCCAGGTAGCATAGAAAACACATTCCCAATACGGGCAATAGTAGTCTGCCGCTGTAGCAGTACTATACCCTGGTTCCTTTTTACCTGTACACTTCCTCCATCCCGTGGCACCTTCTGGACACATATACTTATGGTCATTTCGATACGCTTTCTCCCATGTACCACAGGTGGACTGGCTATCTCTATTAATAGCATTACATGCATCAAAATTCAAAACAGCAGGTTTAGTAATGTCCTTAAGTGGTGGTGTAGCAGCTAATATAGGTCCATCTGCATCCTTCCATCTTATTTCCAACGTGTAATAGGATGGATTCTGATGCGGATTATAGCATGCTTTAATTTTGCCATGAGTGCAAACATTTAGTTCAGTGGTGTTATAGATACACCGAGTTATTGTTCCCTTGCAGGTATAGTAAGAATGGTAAAGCAAAGTCTGAGTTACTTTCAGTCCAGTTCTAGTAGAAGTAATGCAAGCGGTGCATGGAGGTAGAGCATAAGTCTGTTCAAAACCTCCGAAGAAGGCAACCAAGGCAAAGCAGAAGCAAAGATACATGTTGATGTTGATTGGAGTTCTTCTGAATCCTCAGCTTGCTGATCTTGATCACGACGGTCTATTATTCTTCGTCCCGTTTGCTAATGAAGCAATTTAACGGGTGCTGAGTGTTGATTGAAGATCCTCAAGATGTCCAGCACACATTAACCAACTTAGCAATTCAGTCGGCTTGTGAAATCTGGCGTAGTCAATGTAGTCTCAAAGTAGTGTGTGTCAAATCACACACACAAATTGGGTTCGTTGAAACAAAACTGTTGCTGCATGGAAAACAGCAATCCTCTTCGAAAGACTTGGCTACTGCAAAGCACTTGTGATGAAGTGTCTATGCTGCTGGTTGCCGTCTCAGAGTAACTCGCAAGGGTACATCAGGGTGCTGCTCTGCTGTCCACCGCTCTGGTTCAGGATCGGCGGTGGGCTTGACTCTGCTGTGGTGGATCCAGGCGTCGATCTCGGCTACCTTTACTGCAGTTGGGGTAGACAGGATGACGGTGTACGGTCCCTTCCAATGGGGTTCCAACGGTATCTTCTTCCAATCTTTGATCCACACCGAAGTTCCAGGCTGGTAGGGATGCAAGGGTTCCGTCAAGTTGATAGGCAACTGGTCTTGGATCCACGTATGGAGAGTCTGCAGAACAAAACTAAGAGCTAGGAGTTCTTGCCTGGTTACTTCTGAACCAATCTGGGCTAAACTTCCTTTGACTCCCTGCACTATTGGTGGGGGTTTACCATACAAAACTTCAAAAGGGGAAAATCCTGTTGACTTTACAGGGGCTGAGCGTATTCTGAGTAAAGCAATGGGGAGCACTTGGGGCCATTTCAAGTGTGTCTCCTGACAAAGCTTGGACATTTGGGCTTTCAATGTACGATTCATTCGCTCAACTTTCCCTGAACTCTGGGGTCTGTATGCAGTGTGGAGCTTCCACTGTATCTGCAAAGCTTTTGCTAACTGCTGAGTAACTTGGGAGACAAATGAGGGTCCATTGTCTGACCCTATTACTGCTGGAATTCCGAATCTGGGGACAATCTCTCTCATTAAGACCTTGGTAACTTCTCGGGCTTTCTCAGTTCTGGTTGGGAATGCTTCTACCCACCCAGAGAAAGTACAAACTAATACTAGTAGGTTATGGTATCCATTGGCTTTTGGCATTTCGGTGAAATCAACTTGGAGGTTGTGCATAGGGGTCACCCC
Organism: Ichthyophis bannanicus; assembly: GCA_033557465.1. Classification (NCBI taxonomy): domain Eukaryota; kingdom Metazoa; phylum Chordata; class Amphibia; order Gymnophiona; family Ichthyophiidae; genus Ichthyophis; species Ichthyophis bannanicus. The sequence goes on along the minus strand of CM066047.1, from coordinate 110,342,029 downwards.
TCTTGACTGAACTCGGGGTGCTGTAATAAGGCCTTGCTTGGCATTATTTTTGGCACAGGTTTGACATTGTCGTGCTACTGAGGCTGATATGGTTGTCATCAGAGGGATATAGAAATGTGGTCTGAGTGCTTTTTCCATAGCACTCTTCCCATAGTGTGTGGCTTCGTGGAAAGCTTTGACAAAGGATGGTCCTAACAGTTCAGGAATTACTATTCGTCCTGGAGGTTGACTGCCCTCTTCTGGTGGCAGCTCAATCCATCCATCTTTCAGTACTCCATTTTCTTTGTCACAATAGTAATCTAATTCTTTGGTGGTATATCGTGGGGTCCATAGATTCAAGGGTACTGGAAACAATGCTGCTTGCATTGGCATAGCTTGTGGGGCAATCTGTCCTGTCATAGCTGCTTGTCGTGCTGAGGCATCTGCAAATCTGTTTTCTCGAGCAACTTCTCCTTTTCCTGCTTGATGTCCTCTACAATGCATGACAGCTACACGTGTTGGGGCCCAGACTGCATCAAGTAACATCAATATCTCGGGACCATATTTGACCGATTTTCCTCCAGATGTGATGAGTCCTCTTTCTTTATAGAGAGCTCCATGGGCATGCAAGGTAGTGAAAGCATATTTGGAATCTGTATATACATTCAGCACAAGTTTTTCTCCTAACAACAATGCTCTGGTGAGTGCTATCAATTCGGCTTTCTGGGCTGATGTGCCTGAGGTTAGAGCTGATGATTCAACTACTTCGTGTTGAGTGACGACTGCATATCCGGCACAGCGTCGTCCGTCAAGGATGAGACTGCTCCCATCAACATAATAGATCTGGTCGGGATTGTCTATGGGCACATCTGTCAAGTCAGGTCGACTAGAGAACACAGTTTCCATGACTTCGATACAGTCATGTTCTGGGAGTTCTTCACTGATGGGTATCAAGGTAGCTGGATTCAGGGCATGGCTCACTTCGAGTTGTATTGCCAAAAGCTAATGGATACCATTACCTACTAGTATTAGTTTGTACTTTCTCTGGGTGGGTAGAAGCATTCCCAACCAGAACTGAGAAAGCCCGAGAAGTTACCAAAGCCTTGATGAGAGAGATTGTCCCCAGATTTGGAATCCCAGCAGTGATAGGGTCAGACAATGGACCCTCATTTGTCTCTCAAGTTACTCAGCAGTTAGCAAAAGCTTTGCAGATACAGTGGAAGCTCCACACTGCATACAGACCCCAGAGTTCAGGGAAAGTTGAGCGAATGAATCGTACATTGAAAGCCCAAATGTCTAAGCTTTGTCAGGAGACACACTTGAAATGGCCCCAAGTGCTCCCCATAGCTTTACTCAGAATACGCTCAGCCCCTGTAAAGTCAACCGTATCTGTGGGTTTTCACATAACATGCTCTGGTACTTCAACATTCGGGAATTGGTGAGCCAATAATTTGCTTTCTGTTCCATAAGGGCAAGGACTGCATGTGGCACAGTGACTCGTATGTTCTGTCCTAGTGTGAGTTTGTCTGCCTCACTCACTAGTAGCGCTGTAGCTGCAACTGCTCTCAAGCAGGGTGGCCATCCTTTGGCCACAGGGTCCAATTGTTTCGATAGGTAGGCTACAGGTCGTTCCCAATTTCCTAATTTCTGAGTCAACATGCCTAAGGCATTTCCCTGTGCTTCATGTACAAACAAGTGGAAAGGTTTGTGGACATCTGGTAGTCCAAGTGCTGGTGATGACATCAATTCTTCTTTTAACTTCTGGAAGGCTGTATCCTGTTCAAATCCCCACTCCAGTGGTGACTTCTCTTCTCCTTTTGTGGCTTCATACAGTGGTTTGGCAATTTGGGCAAAGTTGGGTATCCAGATTCGGCAATATCCTGCCGCTCCCAGAAAGGCTCTGACCTGCTTTCTGGTTGTTGGAGTTGGAATTCTGCATACTGCTTCTTTTCTTTCTCTGCCTAATCTTCTGCTTCCTTGGGTAATACGAAAACCCAAGTATTTCACTTCTGTTTGGCATAGTTGTGCTTTGGCTCTGGAAACTTTATATCCAGCTTCATTTAGTAACTGCAAGAGATCTTTGGTGGCTAGTATACATTCTCTTTCTGATACGGCAGCTATCAACAGATCATCCACGTACTGGAGAAGTACTCTCTTTCCCGGGGCTACTGGATAGCTTGAAAGGTCTTGATTTAGTGCAGCACTAAAGATGGTAGGTGAATTCTTGAATCCTTGGGGTAATCTTGTCCAGGTGAGTTGGCCCCCTCTTCCAGAGATGGGGTCCTGCCATTCGAATGCAAACAATATTTGGCTTACAGGGGCTAATCTTATGCAAAAGAATGCATCTTTTAAATCCAGTACAGTGAAATGGGTAGCTTCAGCAGGTATCAGTCCTAGGAGAGTGTAAGGATTGGGCACAACTGGATGTATAGTTTCAACTGCATCATTTACTCTTCTCAAATCTTGCACTGGGCGATAATCATCTGTCTCAGGTTTCTTTACTGGCAAAAGTGGGGTGTTCCATGGGGATTGACATACTTTTAGTAGGCCATACTCAAGCAATCTCTGTAGGTGGCGATGAATGCCTTCAATTGCGGCTCTTGGGAGAGGGTACTGTTTGACGTGCACTGGTGTAGCACTAGGCTTGAGGGTTACAATCACTGGTGCTATATGCTTGGCTAGGCCTGGGGGACTGCCTTCTGCCCATACTTCAAGTGGTGCATGAATGTTCTTTAAAGTTTGTTCAAAATAGGTATCTTGAATCGAATCATCAATGTAGTATCTCCATTCTTCTTCTCGGGGTACTGTCAGCAGCATTACTCCTGCTGGTTTGGCTTGAGAATTCACTGTCATTTGCATTTCTCCTTGTTCGGAGAAAGATATTTGTGCTTGAAGCTTAGCTAGCATATCTCGTCCCAGTAGGGGTACTGGACATTCGGGCATGTAAAGAAATTGATGAGTTACTTGCTGTCCTCCTAGACTGCATATCCGGTTTTGAAGAAAAGACTTTGTGGCTTTGGCACCAGTTGCTCCTATAATGGTGACTGCTTTCTTGGTGAATGGGGCTATCTTTTTGTCTATTACTGAATGTTCTGCTCCAGTATCAACCATAAAGTTCATAAATTGGTCTCCTATTTGTATTTCGACCATAGGCTCCTGGAGACCTAAAGCAAACTTGGAGCCTGGTCTGTCCTAATCCACGTCATCCTCATCATGGGCTTGTGTGGCCAATGCTTGGATGGCTCCTCCTCCCCTCTCTCGCTGGAATTGTTCTCGATTGGCTCCTCCTCGGCCTCGGGGACGGCCTCGTCGTTCTTCTCGCCACTGATGATCGTTGTCGTCATCTTGCTGGGCGTCTTCGAGTTGCGGGCACGTATCTCTCCAATGTCCTTCCTCTTTGCAATAGGCGCATTGGTTCACGCCTAGTCTCTGGGTCCGGCCTCCGCCTTGACCCCGCCCTCTTCCTCTGCTCCTTCGATTAGGGACACCTCCCCTTTTCTTTTCAACTATGGCCGCAGCCAAAAAATCAGCTTTCTTCTTCATCTTTCTATCACATTCTCTCTGTCTTTCAGTATCACGATTCACATACACTTTATGAGCGACTTCCAATAACTGTGTTGCATTCATGCCCGCAAACCCTTCTAATTTCTGTAATTTACGTCTAATATCTGGTTGAGACTGGTTTACAAAAGCAGAATTCACCATGCATAAACTTCCTGGTGCCTCGGGATCATAGGGAGTATACATTCTGTAAGCTTCAGTTAATCTTTCATAATAATCTGCTGGGCTCTCATCTATTCCTTGGATAACTCCTGCTACTTTGGAAAGGTTCATAGCTTTTTGGCCTCCTCTTCTCAGGCCTTGTAAAAAGCCTTGGCGAAAGCGGGCTAGGGCTGTGGATCCTTCATCTGTATTTGGATCCCATTGGGGGTCTTCATTTGGGAATTCTCTCTGAGCTGCTTCTCTACGATCTATTATATTCTGCCCCTGCGCCGGAGCTGCAGGGTTTTCTGCCATCCATTCAATAGCTGCTTTTCTAATTCTCGCTCGTTCTTCTGTAGTGAATAGGGTGGTCAGGAGCTGACGGCAATCTGGCCAAGTGGGTTGGTGGGTTTCCATAATACTAGTTACTAATTCTGTCAGCTCCTGGGGCTTGCTAGTATAGGAGGCATAATGCGACCTCCAATTTAATAAATCAGTTGTAGAGAAAGGGATATACACATAAGTTAGGGGTCCCGCTACCACTTCATCATTATCATTCTTTACGGGCACTCCCGGGACTTGCCTCAAGGGAAACAGTTTGGCTGTCCCAGGCGTCATTTGGGTCTGGGATCTAAGGGCTATTGTCGTTGTCTTTGCAGGAGTCGCTTTCTTTTTCTCAACTGGTTTTGCTTTGGGTTTCTCTTTCACTGGCTTGCTAGTGCTAGCGCTGGCTTTCTCAATTATTTGTTCACTGTCCTCTTCTTCTTCTTCTGGGGAATTCCCTCCCTCTTCTTCTAGCTCCGCTTCTGACTCACTTTTTACGTCCTCCTCTTCTCTTCCCGCTAATTCTTTCTCTTTCTCTCCTCCAGGAGGAAGGGGGTCAGGGGTTGGGTCTCGCCTCGGCTCCGGCAGTCTCTGGGGTTCTGGGGCAGGACGCCGCCGGGCTATTCTTACTGGACCTGGGGTTCGGGGCTGCCTGAGGACTACTTCTGGGGAATCGGGATCTGCCAAGATGGGTTTCTTCTTGGCTTTCTTATCCTGCTCTTTCATTCTAGGCTGTTCCTTTTTCTGTCTAGAATCTGTTTTAGCTAACATTATTCTGCACTGTTCCTCATAACAGCGCTGCGCCCAGGAGGGCGGATCTTCACAAATACTTAACCAAGAATCTATATAGGGATACTGATCGGGGTGCGCTACCCGCACTCTACGGTGTATTGACTGGATAATCTCTACGGTGAACGTTCCCTCTCGGGGCCAGATGGGGTCTAGATCGGGCCACTCCCTAGTACACAAAATCTGCAAACGGGCTGCTGTCATTTTAATACCATAATCTCCTGAATATCCCTCTTTAAAATGTGCAATCATACATTCTAATGGAGTGTTTCTAGTAGACTCCGCCCCTCCCATTTCGATGTGTGCGCGCAACAACAGACAGAAGGGAAAAGGAGTGCGGACCGTGGGTAAGGGGTCCTCACGGCCCTGGAAACGTACAGGAATACAAATAACAAGACAAGACGACAATCGCTTCCCCCTTTTCGCGACCTGAACGCGGTCGCCCGGTCAGGAAATGCGCTAATCAGGGGTCCGCCTTCACTTGGTCCGTGCTGCCAGACCTCTCATTCACACTTCGTTCACACAATCATGCTAGCAACGTATTCCCAGAATGCATTCGTTTCTATCTGTTCTGACTAGTCTTTTTCCCAAATTACAAAAAGGATGAGGGTTTCACCTAGCGAATTCCCATGCCAGGCTACTCGGCTCTTCCTTGAGAGGTGATCATGCTCTCTTACCAATTCCCAATATCTCGAGATTACAAATTCCAAATTCCAAATTCCAATGGCAGTACTGCTCTTTCTATTTCTGTCTAGACCCAAAATCAAAACTATACTCACCGGATCCGGTCCTCAAACTTCCCAAGCAGGCGCATGAGTTGGACCTCGGACTCCCCTCACTCGGGTTCGAGGCGTTGGCTCCGACCGGGCCCGGCACCCGCCGAGGTCCGACCAGCTCTCTCCGATACAAGGGACCGGTGGCGCCAGGGAGCGGCCCTCGTCGGAAGGGCGCGATCCCGGCAGGACCAAGCCTATAGAGGCGGAAAGTCGTGGTATATTGCCCTATATACACTTTGATTCCACAACTTCCCGGCCAACGCACCAAGGAATATGTAGCAGCAAAGCGCAGACAAACCAATGATACCAGGAGTCTGTTCAGAAGGTCCAAATCATTTATTTGTGCACAAGTCTCAAGCAAGGCAATTTCAAAATGGCTGAGCAAAGTTTTCAAGCATTACAACAACTTTTATAGACTTCTGTTCCATTCTAGGTATAGAAAAACATTTCATTGGTCCCGGTACTCTCCCGTACCTCCCGTAGCCCTTCTATTGGTCCCGGTACTGATAAGTTTCTCCAATTATGTTCCTTCTGTGGGCTTCTGTGGGCATGACACCTGCCTGCCCCCCTTCTAGTCCCAATTACAATGGTCAGTTCATCAACTTGTTACTTTCACACTTTCAAGGCTATGGGACCATTTGTGCGTGCAGAAGAGCAAGGTTCTGTAACTCATCTGTCAGCACTCCTCAATATTTCTCTGCAAATGTACTTTTTCTTATCAGTAACTTTAAAACACATCTTTTCTGTATTTTTCCATTTCTTAATTCTGCAATTCTGCTTATCTAAGCTAATTCAATATTTCTACTGAGTTCTGTCTTACAATAGCAGCATGTTGGGGGATGTGCAATCCTATATGCCTCTCCACAGGCCTCATTTACAGGTCAAGCTAGCCATGCTGGCCTGCCTATGTCAGACACCGTGGGTCACAGGCCTGCACCTGCCACAAACATATAAATTAATTGAATAGCAACTGAGTATTGCTGCCATATGCATAATTTTCTGGCCTACCTCTGCCTCAAACTACAGGCATGCGGCCAAAAATTTTCATTTTGTGTAGTTTCCTGTATTGTCTGCAAGATTTTATGTTTCAGGGGAAATTTTATTAAGAGCACATGATATCATTCAATACTGCATGCTTTTGAACGATAGTGTGCACTTATTAAAACAGATGAGAAATGACAAAATGTCATCATTTTTACTTTAATTTTTGCTCAAAAATAACCTGAAACAAAGACTGAACCTCCCTAACTCAAATTTGTCCCCTTCTTACAGATAGTATGAGGCTGTTCAAGCTGAATGTCAGCCCGAGAAGATTTGAATATATACAGATAAAAAAATTATCAGTTCACTGACCACCAGTGAACATAACCCCCAGGGCCGGATTTACCTTGAGTGAGGCCCTACGCCAACAAAAATTGTGGGCCCCCAGCAGGGGCGGCCCAAGGGGGGTGCGGGGCCTCATTTGCATAATGGGCCTCATTTGCATAAATATTTGCATAATGTTACCATATACTAACTTTTAGTAAACGTGCCTCTTAATGAGTGTATGGATAAAGAAAGACTAAAAGATTTCTACATTACTATAATCCAGTGCCAACTGCCAGACACATTAGGAACTACTACAAACACTGCCCATTTAGAACCCATAGTAAACCCGCCGTATCCTAACAGCACTACCAGGACTCACAAAGCACCATACTCTACCAATCAAAAGGCAACACTGCAAATATTAAACCAATACATTTCAGAGAACAACAATACATGACCTACTGGGGAAAGAGAACAAGTGGCAATGTCAAATAGGAATTATATAAACAGAACACCTCAGCTCAGTTACACATGCAGAACATAGACCATCACCAAACAAGTAATCACAATTTAGAAACAGGAAGACAGTAGTTAAACTGGGAATCCCAAAAGCCAAACTTGGAATGTACAACACTGTAGAAATAAAACTATACATTAATTTGCTCTTCTACTAAACAAAGCGCAGACGTTAGTGATGCACATTTACCAGAGCTGACATATTCCAATTAATAAATTCAAAATAAAGAGATATTTTTCTACCTTTTATGCATTTTTTTCAGCTGCAATTGCTCCAGCCACTTTCTTCTGGTTTCTTCTTCGTGTCTTCTGCTAACTCTCCATCGTCTGCTGTCCATTTGTCCTTTCTTCTCTCTTCTAGATTTTTTTCCATTCTCTCTCTACATCTGCTTTAACATACTAATCTTTCTCCTTTTGCTCTTTCCTCATTCCTATTTCATCCACTCAAATTTTACCCCTCCATCCTCAATCCCCACTTACTCTCCCAATACCCAGCCAATTGTAGATTTTTTATCCCTCCCACACAAAATATTTTTCCCTTCTCCATTTTACTCTTCCAGCCCCATCCCATTCTAATCCTCCCCCAACATCAGCTCCCTTCTTGTTCCAGCCTCACCCAGCATCCATTCCCTTCTAGTCCCTGCATCAGCCCATTTCCAGTCCTAGCCATCCATCAGCCCATTTCCAGTCCTAGCAACCCCCCAACCCAATACCAGTCCTAGCCCCCCATCAACCCACTTACAGTCCTTAACCCCCCATCACCCCATTTTCAGTTTAAGCCCCCCCTATAACCCATTACCAGTCCTAACCCCCCATCAGCCCACTTCCAGTCCTAACCCCATCAACCCATTTCCAGTCAGCCCCCCATAGCCCATTGCCAGTCCTACCCCCCCCCATCCGCCCCCAGCACATTACCAGTCATAACCCCATCATCCCACCTCCAGTTTTAACCCTCCAGCCCATTTCCAGTCCTAGCCCCCCATAGCCCATTACCAGACAACCCCCATCAGCCCACAGCCCATTACCAGTCTTAACCCCCCCATTGCCCTTTACCTGTTCTAACCCCCCCAAACAGCCCATTACCAGTCCTAACCCCATCAGCCCACCTCCAGTCTTAACCCCCCAGCCCATTTCCAGTCCTACCCCCCCATAGCCCATTACCAGACAGCCCCCATCAGCCCACAGCCCATTACCAGTCTTAACCCCCCCCAAAGCCCATTGCCAGTTCTAAGCCCCCCCAACAGCCCACAGTCCATTATCAGTCCTAACCCCATCAGCCCACCTCTAGCCTTAACCCCCCCCCAGCCCATTTCCAGCCACAGCCCCCCCAATAGCCAATTACCAGTCCTACCCCCCCCATAGCCCATTACCAGCCCTACCCCCCCAGCCCATTTCCAGCCCCAGCCCCCCCAATAGCCCATTACCAGTCCTACCCCCCCCCCCCGTCGGCCTAAAGTAAAATTTAATTTAAAAAAAAAACCTGGTGGCTGCCGCCGCGGGGCCCCCTCTGCTGCCGCGGCAGCACGGACTGACCCGCGGGGGCCCCGTCTACAAGCTGAAGCCGTCGGTTCGGTTCGTTCTTCCCTCCCTCCCTCCCTCCGTGCAGGCTGCAGGCTGTGAGAGACGCGAAGGGAGAGCGTCTCCTCGCGTCTCTGCTGCTGATGGGAAATTTCCCATCAGCCCCTGCGAGCTTAACAGAGACGCGAGGAGACACTCTCCTTTCGCGTCTCTCACAGCCTGCAGCCTGCACGGAGGGAGGGAGGGAGGGAGGAAGGAACGAACGAACCGAACCGACGGCTTCAGCTTGTAGACGGGGCCCCCGCGGGTCAGTCGGTGCTGCCGCGGCAGCCGAGGGGGCCCCGCGGCGGCAGCCACCAGGTTTTTTTTAAAATTGTATTAAAAAAAAATGAACTTGTTCTTTTTTTGTGGGCCCCTGCCGGCTGTGGGCCCTACGCCATGGCGTACATGGCGTATAGGTAAATCCGGCCCTGATAACCCCTTTAAGCTTTTGTGACCAATATTGAAATAGTTATTTTAGAAGCTCTATTCACAATGTAGTGTATAAACAACCATATATGTACATGTGCAAATCGTGGCCATGTGAAAATGGTCATCTTAGAGTGAAATTTCTATGTGGATTATCACACCATGTCCTAAGTAGATGGGGGTGTTCTTTCATACCCTTCAAGTACTTAAACATCTCTATCTATCTCCTCTGTCCCTCCTCTCCTCTAATGTATACAAATTTTAAATCTTTGAGTCTCTTATATGTCTTCTGGCGCAGGCTTCAAATCAGCAGGTCGCCTTCCCCTCTGAACTATTTCAAGTCTTATATCTTTTGTGAGATATGGTCTCCAGAACTGAAGACAATACTGCAAGTGAGACCTCACCAACGACTTGAACAGGGACATTAATACCTCCTCCTTTCTGCTGGGTATTCCTCTCTGTATGCAGCCCAGCATCCTTCTGACTTTGGCTACTGCCTTGTCACATTGTTTTGCTACCTTGGGATCTTCAGACATTATCACTCTGAGGTCCCTCTCATTGTTGGTGCACAAAGACACCTGATTCAGGCCATTTTTTTGTGTTCATTTTACATATTTCTTCTTTAGGCAACAAATTACATATTTCTTCTTTAGGCAACAAATACAACAAGACTGTAACCACTGAAAATGCCATCACCCTCAACCGCCAGGATAAAATGCATCTGCATAACCTTCATCACCCTCATAGCATTAACTAACAGCCTAAAAAATAACCAACACAGACCAATCCCCATAATACAAAGAACCATTCACACCGAGACCACCCCAGCAGTACACATCTTAGGACAAAATCAGAAGACCAAACCCACTAGACTAATCAACATAAACCTTACACCAGACCCTCGAATGTTCCCACAACCCTACATACGGCAAAATCCCACCCTCTCATGCTACCTTACCAATGCAAGGTAAATGAGAAACAAACTCTCCATCTTCACAGACCTACTCAAAGACCAAAAACCGGACATAGTATGTGTAACAGAAACATGGCTGTCGAACACAGACCTGGTCTTTTTCAACCAACTAAAGACAGAAGAATACAAGATATTCCACACACATAGAGCCAATAAAAGAGGGGGAGGGGTACTCATCATAACAAAAAAATCCCTCAACGCAAGACTCCTATGTTCAGACAACATCAACAACATGGACACCCTTATCCTATAAATTAAACACATTAGACTATGCCTACTGTACAGACCACCAGAACACAGATCTGATAACACCGTCACACTAATTGACCTCCTAGGATCATCTACAGACACAAACCCAATGATACTAATGGGCGATATTAATATCCCCTCACTATCCAGCACACAATCAACACCCTTCCTAGAATCCATATCAGACATGGGGGCTTGTTTACAAAGCCGCGGTAGCGGTTTCCAATTGTTATTGGAGCCACGGCCCCATCTGTTAGTTTTGGGTTGTTGTGGTCTTCTGGTTTGGGTGTTGTTTGTGTAGGTGATGCTGAATTTTAGGAGGTGGTGGTCCGACCATGGAACAGGTATACTTTCCAGTGATGCGGGGTTGAATAGTGTTTGGAGGGGGCGTGGTAGGAAGACCATGTCTAACATTTTGCCTTTGATGTGGGTTTGTTTGTCTATGATTTGATGGAAGTCCATGGGGGCTTGTTTACAAAGCCGCGGTAGCGGTTTCCAATCGTTATCGGAGCCACGGCCCCATTGGCTCCAATAATGATTGGAAACCGCTACCGCGGCTTTGTAAACAAGCCCCATGGACTTCCATCAAATCATAGACAAACAAACCCACATCAAAGGCAAAATGTTAGACATGGTCTTCCTACCACGCCCCCTCCAAACACTATTCAACCCCGCATCACTGGAAAGTATACCTGTTCCATGGTTGGACCACCACCTCCTAAAATTCAGCATCACCTACACAAACAACACCCAAACCAGAAGACCACAACAACCCAAAACTAACAGATTCAAGAAATTCAACAAATAAGAATCCTTGACCAAATAATCCCCCACCTAGAGCCCACACCATCAAACCTTGATGACTCTGTTGAAAAATGGCACAAAATAATTTCACAAGCAGCAACACACAAAATAAATCATAATCACTCAAACAACACAGATAGCAATGCCAAAAAAAGAAACGCTCCCTGGTTCAATATTGAAATGAAATCAATGAAAAGAAAACTGAGAAAAGCAGAAAAGAAATGGAGAAGAACAAAAACCCTAACTAACCAGCAGAAATACATAAATGCCCTAAACATATATAAAGAAAAAATAGACAGCACCAAGAAAAACCACTATGCTAGCATACTAGCCAAGTCAATCAATCGCCCCAGAGAACTCTTGCTAGCCTTGTACAGAATCTAACCAACAACACATACAACTCAAATAAAACGTCAATAGATATATCCCCACAGACATTAGCTCACTACTATATGAATAAGACACAACCACAAGCCCCACTACCAAGAACACACAACCCTACACACCCTGACAAGATAAATACCTAATCAGACTTTAACCAGATAATCAAGGACACCCTCAAATCAATAATATCCAACATAAATACTACCACATCCTACCTAGATCCGTGTCCGGTGGACTGGATAAAAAAGACACTACCAATACTGTCACAATTCATCCTCCTGATGATTAACCTAGCCCTCAAAAAAGGCGATTTACCTCTATCCTTAAAGAAGCACAAATACGCCCAATTCTCAAAAATAATAAACTGGACAAAATGTCACCTACCTCATACAGACCCATATCAAGCATACCCTTCATGGCCAAGATAATCAAAAAAGTAGTCCAAACCCAACTCCAGGACCACATCGATGCCGTGGCCCCACTTGACGAACAGCAATATGGCTTCCGCCCATTCCATGGAGTGGAAATGCTACTCATGGTATTATTCGACACACTGATAAGAGGAATAGACGACTCAAAACAAGCATTCATCTTATTATTTTTAGACATCTCTGCAGCGTTCGATAGCGTTAACCATACTACAATGTTAAACAGACTCCAACAAATAGGCTTAAACTCCACAGTACACAACTGGTTCACCTCATATCTAAATAACAGAACACAAACAGTGAGAATCGACAACCAAACATCAAATACATTCAAGCTATGGCAGGGCCTCCCACAGGGATCTGCCCTCTCATCGCTACTCTTTAATATTTACCTCCAACCAATCTGCAATATCTTCAAACACGTCCATGTTCAATACCATATCTACGGCGATGATATAATGATATACCTCCCATTCAGGATCCCTAACCCACCAATGCAACTAATCACAGAGTGTTTCAATGAACTCACAACATGGCTAAATAATAATAATGTAAACATTAATTTTGCAAAAACAGAAGTCCTATACATCACAAGGAACAAAACGTACACACCCCCAGCATCAATCGTATTGCAGAATCATGAAATCAAATCAAAAACAGAAGTCAAGTATCTAAGAGTGATACTTGACAAGAACCTCAGTATGGAATCTCACATTAGAAACACAACAAGAAAAATACACTATAAACTAAAAACCTTGAAACAACTATGCCCACTAGTTCACCTACAAGACTTCATAAAAATAATCCATGCAATTATTACACCCCACTTTGACTTTGCAAACACAATCCTTCAAGGCATCACAAAACAAAATCTTAAAAGACTCCAGCTTGCACAGAATGTAGCAGCCAGAACCATACTGAAGACCCGACCTATGGAACACATCACACCCACACTGGCTAAGCTTCACTGGCTCCCAATCTACTGCAGGACAAACTATAACATCCTAGTAACAACATTTAAACTAATAAACAATCTTGCCCCATCAACACTAAACACTTTAGTCACTAAAGAAATACCGACCCGCAGCCAAAGGAGTAAAAACACGAACAAAATAGTGACACCAAAAGAATTCACAAAAGCGAATAAAGTCACCAACAATAGAGCATTCTCACACTCAGCGTCCACCCTCTGAAATGAACTTCCAGAGGACATCAGACAACTTAACCCTTTCAAGGCCTACTTTAATTTTTTAATCCACATTCTGCAGCCGGGTTAATTTTTGCATATTTCAGGAAAATTGCACCCGTCTTATTCAATATATTCTAATAGTGATTTTCCTTCTGCTATGATCATGTATTATATACCATTTGATAGGAATATTTAATCAGAATTTTGGATTCCAAGAGTTTCGGGCTCGGCCTGGAAAGGGTTAAGGACATTGGAGACTTCCGTAAAAAATTAAAATCGCATCTATTTAAAAAGCATTTTGGTACACAGATTGACACTATCACTGATACACAAACAGACAAAGGATAACGGACAACAAACCAAAACAAAACCAAACTAATACCGATCCTATCAAACATCCCAAAATATACGTAGTTGATACTCTATTCCCCTGTAAATAAACCAGTGCAGATTAGTGCATTGAATCTATGCTATATCACTTATACTAGCCTATGGCTGGTGTGAATGACTGCACATCTTCTTTAAAAGGCACACTTGTAAATGCATGCCCTAGCTCTGCCTACCTGAACAGCCACAATGAAAGTATGTGCCATTGGCCTAACATTCGTGCTTATAGAATATCAACTGGATAAAGTACACACACAAAGGCCTGTTGTCTTATGTTAGTCATTGGAAATACATGATTTACAGGTGGCGGTGCATAACTTTTGGCAGCTCCTTATAAAATTACCCCTTTAATGTAGCCCCCTGTAAAATTCACATTAGCTAGGGAATAAATTTCCACGTACTTTTCAGGGGACATTTTGGAATATATATAGGAAGAATCAAGGATAGCACCATAAGCACTCAATGAAATGTCCTGGCCTGGGATGAAAATGTTTTGAAAATTACAGTGAAAACAGTAATCTTTAAAATCAAAATAAGGCTTTCCCTTCTAATGTAGTTGATGGTTCGTCATACTAGTAAGGGGTTGAGTCCAAAACAACATTAGGATCCATAGCAAGGTTTCTTCTTTAGAACACTGCCAGTCATATCTGATCTGACATAATATCAGTTCACTTACCTCGCAGCACAAACTCATTGTGTGACCTTTTGCCGCTGAAGTCACCACAGAGACCACATGTTGAGTTCATGTATTTCGGATTCAGCTCCATCTAGAGTTTTAAAAATAAAGCAAAGAACAGGCAATGTTGTTGAATCTCAGAAGCTTAATATGATCCATTATAGAATATGGCAAAATGGAAATGATTAACAAAAGTAGCTAGATAATTTCAGACTTCCATCAAAAGCATCTCTACAGCTAACATCAAGACAAGGTTCAAGGAAAAGGGCCTACAGTCAGTAAAAAAAAAAAAAAAAAAAAAAAAAAAGGTATCACCGCAAACAGGAGGATTCTACATGTAACCTCTGTTTAAATAGCTTACTGATACTGTCTAGTACTCCCTTTGGTTGAAAGGAGTCATTTGCCAGTAGGATCTTCAGGTTGAGACTGCAATGGACAATATAATTGAGAATAAAGAGAGAAAAGATATAGCAAAGATGGATAAACAGGGGAAGGTTCCCCACTTTCCTGTTCCTGTACCCCAGTGCTATCATCCAATCAAAATGAACAATTGCTGTATAGGCTAGGAAGAAATGTACAGGGAGGGAGAGTGCAGCCACAGGATCTTGTCTGTTTAAGTATGGAATTGATGCAGCTGCTGGAAACGATGCAGCTGCCGGAAACAATCTTCCTTGTCAGTAGAGCACAGTTACTTACCTGTAACAGGTGATCTCTGGGAACAGCAGGAATTAGTCCTCACATATGGGTAAGTCGGAACCGACGGAGCCCGCGCGGGAAAGCTCCCCAGCTTTTCAGATGAAAAGCTTTTGGGGCTTCCCACAGCGCATGCGCGCTGCCTTCCCGCCTTCCTTACCAGCTCTCTTCAGTTCGAGTTTAAAGCTGAGACAATAGAGAGAGGAAAGGAAGGTAGATAGATAGAAGATACAACTCCTAGGGGAGGTGGGTGGGTTGTGAGGACTAATTCCTGCTGTTCCCAGAGATCACCTGTTACAGGTAAGTAACTGTGCTATCTCCAGGAACAAGCAGGAATAAGTCCTCACATATGGGGACTCCCTAGCTAAGATGCCTGGGAGATCCCCCTCCAAGGGTAAACCATCTTCGTATGGATCTCAGGCATCCATTCAGGGAAGGTGGGCAAGAGTTGCGTAAGTATGGAACAGGTGTTTGAGGACAGCCTGACCAAACAAGGCATCCCGGCGGGAGTCTTTGTCCAAACAGTAATGGGCTGTGAAGGTATGAACCGAGGCCCAAGTGGCTGCTCGACAGATCTGATCTATGGATACAGAGTGAAGATGAGCCATAGAAGTAGCCATGGCTCTCACATTGTGAGCTGTGACATGGCCTTCCAGAGAAATGTTCTTACTCTGGTAAGTAAAAGAAATACACTGAGCAATCCAATTGGAAAGTGTACGTTTGGTGACTGGAAGTCCCAAATGAGAAGGATCAAAAGCCACAAAAAGTTGGGAAGACTTTCGATGTGGCTGAGTCCTGTTGAGGTAAAAGGCGAGAGCTCTTTTACAGTCAAGAGTATGAAGGTTCCTCTCTGCATTGGATGCATGAGGAGCCGGGAAAAAAACAGGTAGATATACCTCTTGATTAAGATGAAAAGGCGAGACCACTTTGGGCATAAAGTGGGGATTCGTCCTAAGGACCACCTTATCATGATGAAATCTGGTATAAGGTGGATTAGCCACCAAAGCCTGCAGTTCACTGATGCGGCGAGCCGAAGTGACTGCAATAAGGAAAAGAACCTTCCAGGAAAGAAATTTCAAGGAGGTAGAGTCCAAAGGCTCAAAAGGTGGTTTCATAAGCTGACCTAGAACTAGGTTCAAATCCCATGCTACCGGCGGAGGTCGGATGGGAGGTTTAGTTAGGGTCAGGCCTCTCATGAACCTTGCAACGAGAGGATGAGAGGAGACAGGTTGTCCATTTATAGGTTTTAAGGATGCTGCAATAGCACTTAAATGGACTCGTACTGAATTCGTCTTGAGGCCTGCATTGGAAAGATGCAGGAGATAGTCTAGTAGAGAATTCAAAGGAAGTGCCAGAGGGTCAAGACCCTGTTGAGCACACCAAATGGAAAAACGTTTCCATTTGAAAGCATAGGAACGCCTGGTAGAGGGTTTCCTAGAGGCATGAAGGATATCTTTCACTGGCTGAGAAAGATTAAACTCATGGAGGCTTAAGCCTTCAGTAACCAAGCTCGGAGATGTAGGGACTTGGGGTTTGGGTGCCACAAAGTCCCTTTCTCCTGAGACAGAAGGTCTGGCGCAGCTCCCAGGTCCAGGGAGGAGCCCTGGGAGAGCTGTAGAAGTAGAGGGAACCACACTTGGCGTGGCCAGCGTGGAGCTATAAGGATCATCGACCCATGATCCCTCTGAAGTTTGAACAGAGTCTTGGGAATCAAAGGAATGGGTGGAAAAGCATACAGGAATTCCTGACCCCAATGCAGGAGAAAGGCGTCGTTGGCCTGAGCTCCCTGACACGGAATCCTGGAACAGAACCGGGGAAGTTTGGCATTCCACGGACTTGCAAAGAGGTCTATGTCCGGGGTCCCCCATTCCTGGAAGATTCTGTGTATCTGGTCCATATGCAGGGACCACTCGTGTGGAAGCAGAACTCGACTGAGTCTGTCTGCCCGAGAGTTTTGAACTCCTGGAAGATACACTGCCAGAAGATGAATTTGATGCTCTCTGGCGAAAGCCCATAATCTGAGAGCTTCGTTGCAAAGCGACAGAGAGCCCGTCCCTCCTTGCTTGTTGACATAGAACATGGCCACCTGATTGTCTGTCTGAACTAGGACAGTCAGGTTGGCAAGGAGGGTATGGAAGACTGTGAGGGCAAGGAAGATTGCTCGCAGTTCCAGAAGGTTGATATGAAGGGTGGTCTCTTGGGGAGACCAGGTTCCCTGAGTGGAGAGATGTTGAAGATGAGCTCCCCACCCTGTTTGGGAGGCATCTGTTGTGAGGGTTGCTTGGGGCAACGAAGGTTGGAAGGGGGTCCCCAACAACAGATTTTTGGAGGATGTCCACCACTGGAGAGACCAAAACAGACGTTTTGAGGTGAGTACCTGGTCTGACAGCAGTCCCGATGCTTGAGACCACTGGGTGGCTAATGTCCATTGAGCTGCCCTCATATGGAGACGAGCATAGGGCACCACATGAACCGTGGAGGCCATGTGGCCCAGAAGTTGCAGCATTTCTCTGGCTGACAAGTGACTTCTGGACTGAGCCTGGGAGGCCAAGCTTATTAGCCGTTGGCCTCGGACCAGAGGAAGGTAGGCCCTTGCAGTGGTGGAATCCAGATAAGCCCCTATGAATTCCAGGGACTGAGTAGGGATGAGTTGGGACTTGGGAATGTTTACCACAAGTCCCAGATATTGAAGAATATGCCTTGTGCGGTCCAAGGAAATCTGGACTTCTGACTGAGATGGAGCTCGGATGAGCCAGTCGTCCAGATATGGGAACACGAAGATTCCCATGCCTCTTAGAAATGCGGCTACGACTGCCATGCATTTTGTGAATACTCTTGGAGCAGAGGCGAGACCGAAGGGAAGTACTCTGTATTGGAAATGTTTTCCCTGGAACAGAAATCGAAGATATTTTCTGTGGGATGGATGGATGAGTATATGAGTGTACGCATCCTTGAGATCTAGAGAACAAAGCCAATCCTGACTCTGAAGGTATGGAAGGAGAATGCCCAGAGAGAGCATTTTGAATTTCTCCTTGAATAGAAACTTGTTCAATTCTCTCAGATCTAGGATAGGTCTGAAGCCCCCTGTCTTCTTTGTTATGAGAAAGTAAGGGGAGTAGAACCCTAACCCCTGTTGAGGAAGAGGAACCTCCTTTATTGCCCCTTGGGCAAGGAAAGAGGAGACTTCCTGACCCAACAGGGTCAGAAGAGATGGGGGAGAACTGAATTGCCTCACCATGGTATGGGGAGGAAGGCTGGAGAAATGAAGTTTGTAGCCCTCTCTGATGATAGAGAGGGTCCATTGCTCTGATGTTATTTGCTCCCATCTGGGAGCAAAGTGAGCTAACCTTCCCGGTATGGTGAGAGGCTCTGGTTGTTCCAGAGCCAGAAATGGTAAGTTCTCTAGGGGCAAGTCAAAACCCCTGAGGGGGTTGAGCCTGCTGGGGTGTAGCAGACACTGCAGACTTTGACTTTACTTGCTTAGATTGCTGACGTTTAGCAGCAAAGCGAGGCTGAGAAGATTGTTGGCCAGTATTTGTGGAAAATCTGGCCTTCTTGTAGTACGGCCTTTTAAAAGGTTTCTTTTTGGCAGGAGTAGAAGTAGACTTAGAAAGTCTATCTAGAGTGGCATTTTCTGCGTCCATTTGAGCAGCTTTAATTTGCCAGTCCTCACCAAATAAGTTCTCTCCTGTACAGGGCAGATTCCTTAAGCCATCCATGACCCAGGGTTCTAGGTCAGAAGCCTGGAGCCAAGCAAGACGTCGGGCTGCAATAGCGATTCCCGAAGCCCTGCCAGCAACCTCAAAGGAATCAAAGGCTGCCCTGTTGGAAAACTTGGAGACCTCTGAAAGTTGTGTCACCAGAGTAGTGAAGTCCTCCTTTTTATCCTCAGGGATAAAGGGGGCTAAATGCCGTACCTTTAGGGCAAGTTCTCTGAGAAACATGCCCATATAAAGGCTGTAAGAATTGATCCTGGCTATAAGCATACTAGCCTGAAAGATCTTTCTACCAAAAGAGTCGAGGGTCTTACATTCTCGCCCTGGAGGGGTAGAGGAATGCCTTTTAGGACTCTTTATCTTCTTCATAGCAGACTTCACCACAATGGAGTGGTGAGGCAGCTGAGTCTTTTGAAACCCAGGAGAAGGAGGGACCCGGTACATGGTGTCCAACCTACGGGAATGAGGAGACAGGGTTAGAGGAGTCTCCCACAAATCCATCAAGTGTTCTTGAAGGATTTCATGGATAGGCAGAGTAACTGCCTCTTTAGGAGGTTTAGAGTATCCTAAAATATCCAAATTTTTTGATCTGGGTTCCTTTTCAGCAGATGTAGCAATAGAAAGTGCTTTAGCTACATCAACAATGAAATCCTGAAAGGATAAATCCTCTGGAGGAGACATCCTGCTCTTTAGAGAAGAGGGCTCCTCAGGAAGATCAAACTCAGCAGAGTCATCAGAGGAATTGAACTCATCAGAAGAATCTGAGTATTCTCTCTGTGCTTGCAATGCACGATAGGCATACCGATCGATATCGACATCGGGCGTATCGGGCATGGGATTGGTATCGGGCAAAAGCCTGAATCCAGCAAGCGGAACCGACCGACGCTTGGAAGTCAATGGTCTCGGTTCCGGTGTGGATACCGGAACCGGGGTCGGTACCGATGGAATCGGTACCGAGGGCGTCGCAGCCTTAATGAAAGCCAAAACGGCCTGCTGCATGGTCTGGACAGTATTACCCATGGACGCCACTGCTGCCTGGATGTCGGTACCGGTATCGACCGGTACCCCAGAGCAGTCTAACAGGTGATCAGTCGAGGCCGTGCCATAGAGAAATAACAGCATTGCACTTGGTACACTTTTTAAAACCAGGAGCTGGTTTCTCCATGAGGAGAATTTGTGTAGGCCTGAAGGCCTAACAAAAGTTACCAAGCTGTGCTGAGAAAATAAAAAAAGATTTTTTTTTTTTTTTAAAAGAAAGAAAGAGAGACCGGCAGTACCGGTTTTGGTATGGGGAAGGCAGGTACGCGGTCAAAAGAAACAAATTAAAATAAAAATTTCTTCAGCGGTGACAGGAACACGACCTGCTGGCTCCGCGGAAAAAAAGAACTGAAGAGAGCTGGTAAGGAAGGCGGGAAGGCAGCGCGCATGCGCTGTGGGAAGCCCCAAAAGCTTTTCATCTGAAAAGCTGGGGAGCTTTCCCGCGCGGGCTCCGTCGGTTCCGACTTACCCATATGTGAGGACTTATTCCTGCTTGTTCCTGGAGATCCTTTTCACATCCTAAGCTTCTAGAGACAACTATTATCCATGCTTTACCTATTCAGATTGAACAACATTGATTAAAGTGCAACACTTTCAGTATGGCTATGAGCCATAAGGCAGTCTATCTTACCACACTTACACACTACTAACTTCTCACTTGTGCAGCTTGTTGTGCTGTGAGGGCTTGTGTGCATCAGTGATGCTGAGGGCTAAGCTATCGGTAGCTTAACTACTGGCAGGCTCTCTCAAGATGGACAGATCTCAGCTGAAGTGCCAGATGAAGACAAACCACCCATTTGGGCAGCAGCAGAAGAATGAGACTGTGTTGGCAGCGGAGGATCATATTTCTGTGACAACGTCAACAACACTAAATTAAACTACGCGGAAGAAAGGCCTGGCAATCTACTTCCGTATCTTGCTATGAAAACCCAATGGATAATCACAATAAAACAAATTGCACTATAGTGCTGGAAGATGAGACCCCCCAGGTTGGAAGGCATTCAATTAGCTACTGGGGAAGAGCTGAAGACTTTTCAGAATAAAGCCAGCATTTATGATGTGGTTGGATGAAAGCCCTCGGGATGTCTGACTGCTAATGTAACTGTGCATGAAATGAGTCAGAAACTGCAAAGATGTCTTACATATTGGAACATGTGAAGCATGAACCAAGAGAAGATGGAATTGTCAAAATGAAATGGAATATGTACAACTGGATCTATTGGGTGTCAGCGAACTGAAATGGATGCACTTTGCATCTGATGATTACATGGTCTACTATGCTGGAAATGAAAGACAAAGAAGAAATGATGTATCATTTATAATTAAAAAGACACTTGTAAGAACTGTAATGAAATACAATGCAATCAGTGATCACTTAATTTCTATTCATCTACGAGGAATGCCCATCAACACAACTATAATTCAGATATATACCCCAACAACAGCTACAGAAGAGGATAAAGTTGATGAGTTCTATGAACAAGTACAAGCTGAAATTGACAGAACGTGCAAACAGGATATCCTGATAGTTATTGGTGACTGGAACACAAAAGTTGTCAACAAAGAAGAAGGCAAAGTGGTTGGAAAATATAGACTTGGCAACAGAAATGAAGCTGGAGAAAGACTGATAGAATTCTGCAAGACCAATGATCTATTCATCTCAAATACCTTCTTCCAACAACACAAGCAGCGACTGTACACATGGACTTTTCCCAATGGATTGTACAAAAAACAAATTGACTACATCTGTGAAAGTCAACGATGGAAAAGCTCTACAGCATCAAGAAAGACAAAACCTGGAGCTGACTGTGGTATAGATCATCAACTACTAGCATGCAAATTCAAGCTAAAGTTGAAAAAGAGCAAGCCACGAATGTAGCAAAATATGACCTTGAGAATTTATCACCAGAATTTAAAGACTGCCTGCAAAATCGATTTGCTGCATCAGATACAAATGACAGAACTCCAGAAGAGTTATGGGATGACATAAAGAAGGTTGTGTTGGAAGAAGGTGAGAAATCTTTACAAAAGGTGAAAAAGCAAAAATGGCCAAAATGAATGAATGAAGAAATTCTGAAAATTGCCCAGAAACGCAAAGAAGTTAAAGCCAGAGGAGGTTCTAAAAGAAAAGTTTCTAAAAGAAACATCAACCGCAATCAACAGGATTTTCAGCAGGGTCGGGGTCGCGGACGGAAGGGGCGGGGTTTTCATCAGGATGAGCGATGGGACCCTCCGACTACTCGACAGCGAACCAGAAAGGTACAGAATCCATAGTAGTTAATTTGACTGATAAGCCCTTAGATCCTTCACAGGAGAGGTTGTTAAATTTGGGTCTATCTTTTGCACCCACGGCTCATTATGATGGGTTTTGGATGAGAGTTCATTTGCATAAGTTTTTTCGCAAATTACAGGTTATCCAGTTTTTTGGTTTGCGTCCTGATACACAGGACAGCTCAGTGGTCATGCCGCCGTCCCGTTGGTCTCCACTGGGTCCTCCTGATCCCATCATTGCTACCTATCAAGCTTTAGTTTTGTGAGACTTGGCTCTTTTGGAAACGGTCACTCCCAAATGGGTTTCCAATATTGCTAGGGCTGATCGGGTTTGCCTTCAACGGCTGGCTTTGGACACTTCAATTACCATTCGTAGCGCTGATAAGGGGGGTGCCATTGTCTTACAATCAACTGATGCCTATATGGCGGGGCTCCCTTCCCAGTTATTGGATTTACACGTTTATAAACAATTGGCCATCAATCCTACCCCTGAGCTACAATTGATGATTTCAGCTCTGGTTACAACGGGATTGGATCAGGGATGGTTAACTAAGAAGGAGGGGGTTTTTCTTCGAGTTTCTCATCCTAAAATACCTACCATCTACACAGTACCGAAAATACACAAATCACTTCGTTCACCCCCGGGCAGGCCTATAGACTCGTGTCGGGGTTCAATTCTTGAGCCCCTGTCAAAATTTTGTGATGTTTTTTTGAAAGAAGAAGCTTCATCTGTTCATTCATTTATACGCGATTCCACTCATTTTATGATTCAGTTATCTACAGTCACCTTGCCTGATTCAATTTCATATTTAGTGACTTTAGACGTAGCAGCGCTTTACACTAACATTCATCAAGGGGAGGCTTTAGAGTTACTCCAGACTTTATTCACTACGGCTCCATCGCGATTACCGAAGTCTTTTTTGATGGATTTAATTACTTTGGTTTTGACACGCAATTATTTCATTTTTGAGGGAATCTTTTTTCAGCAAGTTTTTGGCATTGCCATGGGCGCAACAGTGGTTCCTTCCATTGCCACTTTATATCTCGCTCAAATGGAAGATAATCAGACCTATGTGTCAAATTTTTTCACCCATGTGCCGCTTTGGAAGCGGTTTCTGGATGATATATTTTTTGTGTGGACAGCCAGTCTTGAGGAATTGCAAGATTTTTTTATCTTGGCTGAACGGTTTGAAATCTAATATCAAGTTTACAGCACACATTGATTTGCAGCGGATAGAATTTTTGGACATGTTGATATATAGAATGGGCAGTTCCCTTCATACCACTTTATTTCGTAAGCCGGTGCAAAGGAATAGTCTGCTCAATTATAACAGCTTTCATCCAGCTTCACTTCGGAGGGGGCTCCCCTATGGCCAGTTTTTACGCCTACGCCGATTATGTTTTTCTTTTTCAGAGTTTAAATGTCATGCTCGTGAATTGAAACAACGGCTGTTAGCTAGGGGGTATCCCCCTTTAGTGGTAGATCGGGCTTATAAACGGGCTCGGTATACCCATCGTGACTGGTTGATGCTTCCCTCCCCTGAAACTTCAGTTGAGAAACGGATTGTGGGGGTTTTTCCCTATATGGTCGGGAGTAATGCAGTTATAGGGATTCTTCGGAAACATTGGTCTATTCTGTCGGTACATTCTAGTTTGGCTCATCCATTTATGCCTGCTTTTAGTAAAGCTATGAACCTTCGTGACATGCTAGTTCAGTCCACAACCATTGTGGACAGACCTATTGGTCTGAGTGAGCTACGAGGACATTTTCCTTGTCAAGATTGTAAATTTTGTTTCAACACCATTTCTGGGATTTCTTGGAGTCATCCTAAAACGGGGCGTTCCTATCATCGTAAGTGGTTCATCACTTGTCCCTCGGTTTTTGTGGTCTATGTGATTCAGTGCAACTGCTCTTTACTGTATGTTGGCCGGACGGTGCATTCCGTGAAGGTTCAAATTGGGGAACATTCATCTAGGATTCGTCAACGGGTTCTTTCGGCCCCAGTAGTGGAGCATTGTGTCGAGCAAGGGCACTCCTTTGAAGATCTTCGTTGGACAGTGATTGGCCACATTCCGGCAGATCCCCGAGGAGGTGACAGAGCGATCTGCTTACAGCGCTGGATTTATGATTTGGATGTGGTATATCCCGGCGGCTTAAACCGTGAGGTTGAATGGTTAAGCGTTCAGTGAGGGGGTCAATCGGATAAGGGATTCCCTCCATCGGTGGGAAATTCCCTTTATGATTGGCTGTTCTTTGGCAGGTGTCATGAGGGTTTGGACGTCATTCAGGGTTGTTGCTTTCATCCAATTAGGAAGGGGAATCGTGGGGAGATTGCCCTCAGCCTATTTGTGGTTCTCCTTGTTGATGGACAGCTTTTGCCAGCCAATGATGAGTGATTAATCCTGTTGAGTGAATAGACGCCGGCGAAGGTCCGGTTGTTTGAAAAAGGAAAGGACGCCATTTGTTCACTCATGCTTGCAAGAAGAACAGAGCCAGTTTGACCTGCGTTGATACAGGGATTCGGTATCCCGAAACATGCACATCGTGTTGCAGGACTTTGATATTTGATGCACTATGAAGTTGGGCTTTTCTTCTGGATTTATTCAAGCTAAGTTGGTGTTTTTTAATCATTTATTGACCAAAGAACTTTCTGTGAATAAAAGGACTGTACCTGTCTGGTGGGGTCAAGTTATTACTCTTGTCCTCCCTCGGTACGATTTGACAAAAAGAATTTATATTGGATCTCACTGGGGATTTTCTCGGAGACTTTTGGGTGGTTGTATTTGGTATCTCTGAGTTTGGGATTATTGTTGGATGAGAGGAGAAAGAGGGGCAATCACAGAACTCAACAGAGATTTCTAACATGCAGTAAGACAAGATAAGGAGAAGTACTACAATGACACATGCAAGGAAATAGAAGCAGAAACTTTACAGGAAGAACAAGATCGGCTTTCCTAAAGCTACAAGAGCTAAAGAAAAAATTCCAGTCTCGAATTGGACTGTTACAAGGTGCTCAAGGATCCATGTTGAATGATGCTGAGAAGGTCAAGGTGGAAAAATATACCAGTTATTATATGATAAAGATTAAGTGGACCAGCAGCTGTTTCAACATGTACTTTATAGAAACATAGAAACATACAAATATGAAGAAAGAAAACGACCACATGGCCTATCTAGTCTGTCCTTCAATATCAACAACTACAGCAGTCCCCTTTTTTCCTTTAGAGATCTTCTGTGGTTGTCCCATGCTTTTTTGAATTTAGTTACTGTCCTCATCTCCACCACCTCCACTGGGAGACTATTCCACGGATCCACCACTCTTTCCGTAAAGAAATATTTACGCATATCACTCCCCAATCTATCCCCCTTCACCCTCATCCCATGTTCCCTCATAGAAGAATTTGCTTTCAATTGAAAGAGGCTCTCTCCCTGAACATTTATGCCATGGAGGTATTTAAACATCTTAATCATATCACCTCTATCCCGCCTTTCCTCTAAGGTGTACATATTAAGATCCTTAAGTCTGCCCTCATATGCTTTATAGAAGACCACTAACCATTTTAGTTGCCACCCTCTGCACCAACTCCATCCTGTTCACATCCTTTTGAAGGTGCGGTCTCCAGAATTTCACACTATACTCCAAATGAGGTCGCACCAAAGACTTATACAGAGGCACTATCACCTCCTTTTTTCTGCTAGCCATTCCTTTCCGTATGCACCCAAGCATCCTTCTAGCTTTTGCTGTCGCCTTTTCTACCTGTTTAGCTGCTTTAAGATCATCAGACACAACCACGCCTAGGTCCCACTCTTCTTTAGTGGACAAAAGTACTTCACCCCCTATACTATATTGCTCCCTTGGATCGCTGCAGCCCAAATGCATGAATTTCATTTTTTAACATTAAATCCCAGCTGCCAAATTCTAGACCATTCTTCAAGCTTTGCTAGATCACTCCTCATGTTATCTACACCTTCCTGGGTGTCTACTCTATTGCAGATTTTGGTATCATCCGCAAAGAGGCAAACCTTACCCGACAGCCCTTCCACTATATCACTAACAAAGATGTTAAAAAGAATCGGACCAAGGACAGATCCCTGGGGCACACCACTGGTAACATCCTTCTCCTCAGAGTACCCTTTGTCGCCTCCCACCCAACCAATTTCTAACCCAAGCAGTAACTTTAGGGTCCATCCCTAGGATGCTCAGTTTGTTTATAAGTCACCTGCAAGGAACAGTGTCAAAGGCTTTAATGAAATCTAAATACACCACATCTAGGGCTGTCCCTCGGTCCATCTCCCTGGTCATCCAGTCAAAGAAATCAATCAGATTTGTCTGACAAGACCTGCCTCTGGTGAATCCATGCTGCCTTGAATTCTGTAATCCGCCGGACTCCAGAAACCTCACTATTTTCTCTTTCAGCAGCGTTTCCAATAATTTACTCACCACTGAAGTTAAACTAACCGGTCTGTAGCTTTCAAACACATCCTTACTTCCGCTTTTGTGTAAAGGCACCACATGAGCCTCTCTGCAGTCCTTTGGCACCAATCCCGACTCTAACGAGGCATTGAAAAGGTCAGTCAGTGGAGCTGCTAGAACGTCCCCAAGTTCCCTCAGTATTCTAGAGTGTATCCCATCCAGTCCCATCATTTTGTATACTTTAAGTTGAGCTAGTTTCTCACGAACACAGTCTTCTGAAAATTGTTCAAGATGTCCCTCACTTCTGTTCCTATTTGTGGGTGTTTTCTGAGGTCCTGCTCCTGGTTCTTCATTTGTGAACACAGAACAGAAATATTTGTTAAGCAATTCTGCTTTATCCTCATCAGCTTCTACATATTCCTCCCCTTCACCCTTAAGTCTGACAATACCACTTTTGCCCTTCCTCTTCTCACTAACATATCTGAAAAATGTCATCCCCCCATTTTATTGCATTGGCTATTTCCTCCTCTAGTGGAATCTTTGCTTTCCTGACTACTTTGCTAGCTTCTCTAAGTTTTTCCAAATATAGATGCCTGTCTTCCTCTCTCTGTGATCTCTTGTATTTCATGAAGGCCTCCCTCTTTTTCTTCACTTTTTCAGCTACTTCTTTTGAAAGCCATAGCGGTCTCCTTTTCCTTTTACCTTTATTTACCATTTTAACAAAAAGGTTGGTTGCCCTTAAAATATCCCTTTCAGTTTTGCCCACTGTTTTTCTACATCCCCCAGCTGTTCCCATCCCACTAACGACTCCCTGAGATATTGACCCATCTTGGCAAGGCTAGTCTTCCTAAAGTCTAAGATCTTCACCTTTGAATGGATTCTAACAGCCCCATCTGGTGATCACTGGATGCAAAATGATCTCCCACTATAACATCATAAACACTTTCACCATTGGTAAGCACCAAGTTCAGTATGGCCCTTCACGTGTGGGGTCTGTTACCAATTGCCTGAATAGTTCTCCCTGTAGAGAATCCAGGATCTCTTTACTTCTAGATGATACTGCATCAGGAATGTGCCAATCAACATCTGGCATATTGAAATCCCCTATCAGTAGCAATTCCCATTTCCTAGCAATGCTGTGTATGTCTTCAATTAACTCTCTGTCTACCTCTTCCTCTTGTGAGGTAGGTCTGTATATCACGCCAATGCAAATAGATTTCTCTTTCCCTCTTTCTAGTTTAACCCACAATGCCTCCTGTCTCCCTTTTAAGCTCTGTAATTCCAAAGCTTTAATAGTATTTTTTACATATAGTGCCACTCCTCCTCCCCTTCTTCCTACCCTGTCCTTTCTGAATAAAGTATAGCCAGGTATAGTTACATCCCTGTCATGGTTTTCTGTGAATCATGTTTCTGTAACTGTAAATCCAAATCGGCCACTCCCACCAATGCTTCAACATCAGGGATCGTATTTCCCATGTTATGGGCATTTATACACACTGCTTTCCATATGTTACCCGTGTTACCCACTTCCATAAAGGTATTTAATGTATCACGCTTATAATCAGGAAGCATTGGTGATGAAAGAAGAAGTCGAAACAGCATTGAAAGCCTTATCAAAGAACAAAGCACCAGGTATTGATGGCATTCCATTGAAGCAATCTGATACTTACAAGGCTCTGCCAGGAAATTTGGAAGACAACCTCATGGCCAACTGACTGGAAAAGATCTGTGTCTATACCAAGATTTAAAAAAGTTGATAAAACTGACTGTGGAAATTATTTCACAATTGCTCTGATCTCACATGCCAGCATACATAAAACGATCAGTCTCCCAACAAACACAGCGAACAAATCCAGCGAATTTTACATCGGCATAGTAATGTGTTGCAAACTTTGCCTGG
This sequence comes from Ichthyophis bannanicus, assembly GCA_033557465.1. Lineage (NCBI taxonomy): Eukaryota > Metazoa > Chordata > Amphibia > Gymnophiona > Ichthyophiidae > Ichthyophis > Ichthyophis bannanicus. The sequence goes on along the minus strand of CM066047.1, from coordinate 110,313,526 downwards.
TCTTGGAGGTAAGAGCCTTAGGTGTGTTTGGCAGCGGGATCGGAACTTTAAGGAGCTTTTGAGTCCGTCCCGGTTACCGACGGCTGAGCGGCCTGAACGACGGGGCCGGCATGTCCGTTGTGGTGAGTGCACCTGTTGTGCTGTTTGTTGGGAGACTGATCGTTTTATGTATGCTGGTAGGGAATTTCTTCTACGATCTTTTACCTCTTATAAATCTGACTATATGGTGTATGGCATTTTTTGCCCTTGTCGTTTACTATATGTCAGCAAGACAATTCGTCCCATGTTTATACGTTTGGGAGAACACCGCAGTAGGCTGCGGTGTAGGAGACGGGAGGCGCCAATGGTTAGTCATTGTTTGGAGGTGGGGCATGTATTCGCGGATCTGCAGTGCTTTGGGATTGAACAAGTGCTTCGGGGTTTTAAGGGTTTGTCCCGGGAGCAATTTTTGATATATCGGGAGCAGCGGTGGATATTCATGCTCCGCACTGTAACCCCAGGTGGGTTGAATTTTAATATCGATTGGCAGGCTTGTATATGATAGTTGTTGTGTGCGAGACCTCTGGCGGCTCTTCCGGTAGTGACGTGGTTATGACGTCAGATGCTGGTTTTGGATAAATTGTCTGGGGCCGGCATGTGGGGGAGAGTGTTGTCTAAGTTGTGTAATGTGTTTGTGGTGATAGTGTGGGTCAGGTGAGTACTCCAGGCTCTGTTTTGTTCTGATGTCGGAGTGAGTTTATATTTGTAGTAGGAATACTTAGCACTTTTTATTGTTTTTATTTTTTAGTATACCCCCCTGAAGCAGCGTCTGCGAAACGCTAAGAGGGACGTCTGACTGTGGCGTCGGGGCTGATACTGCAATGGTCATCTAGAAGCTGAGGACTGTTCATTTTTTGCTGATGGGTTTTTTTGTTATATGGGAGTCCTTTCTATGAGTGAAATATGGATAAGCTGAATATTATATGTTTATTCTAGGAGGTCCCATGATAAGTTGCTTTGTAGTATGTAGTTAAAGTGTAGTTGTAAAGTTATAGAGTAGATTATCTATCAAAGCAGCTTTTAGTTTTCCCGTCAGTTTATTATGAAATAAAAGGCTTTTTAGTGCCGTTTGATGGACGGTGGTGGCTGGTAACAGACCGTTGATGTAAAAATTCCTCTTGCTAGATTACTGTAATCCGGTTTTCCGGGTTTGAAGTTTTCAATGAACATCTGGGGATTATTCTGAGGTCTGTGCTCCCCGTCGTCGTGATACTAAAAGCTTTTTATAGTGCATAATTACTAAATGCTACAATTGGTTAAATTGTGGAGTTGTCTATTGTTTTTGTGAAGTATCATAGTTAAACTCCGATTAGGCCTAGTGTTGTTTGCAGTTTACCTATTGACAAAGCAGACTCACCAGACCAACAATTAAGTAGCTAACATTGCTATTAAACTTTAACAAACCTTAACAAACATTAACAAACCTCAACTATAAACTAAGACACAAAATGTGCCCTTAAAGTAACACTATAATTTTCCTGTTATAGTCTGCCCTCCGTCTCGATAGAGGAATAAAACCTTTTAAAGATCCCCAAGCTTTCATCCTCCCATATGGATTGTAAGACATATACCTGACTTGTAAGCTTACCATGACAATACTATACCTCTTTGCTTCAGGCCGTAGTCCAAACAAAAGCATATTAGGGAGGGATGCGGGACTGGACTGGAGTTCCTCAAGGAACAACAGTTAGCAGGTAAGTCTAATTTCATCTTCCTTATCATCTCTCCAGTCCAGTCCTGGAATCTCTGAGGATGTAACAGAGCAGTAAAATCTTTAATGGGTGGGACCCGCTAGACCAGCCTGAAGCACTGCTGTTCCAAAACAGGTATCTCTTTCCGCCTGTATATCTAGATGATAATGTTTTACAAAGGAATTTAACGATGACCAAGTAGCCGCCTTACAGATGTCCACTGGTGGTACCAAACTGTACTCAGTCCAGGACGCAGCTTGCGCCCTTGTTGAATGCGCTTTAAGCCCATCAGGTATTGTCCTACCTTTCAACAAATATGCTGAAGCTATAGCTTCCTTGAGCTACCTGGCAATAGATGCTTTGGAAGCTGCATGGCCTCTTCTTGCACCCCCAAAAAGAACAAACAGCCTATCTGTCTTACGAAATTCCTGTGTTCGCTTTAAATACATCTTTAATGCTTTATGCACATCTAAAAGATGCAATTTTCTGAACTGAATCTCCTTGGCACTATCTTCAAATACTGGTAAAGAAACTTCTTAATTGACATGAAAAGCCGACACCACTTTGGGTAGGAACGAAGGCACTGGTCTCAAAACCACCTTCTTTTCATAAAATAACAGAAAAGGCTTTCTACAAGACAATGCCTGTAATTCCGAAATTCTTCGTGCTGATGATATAGCTACTAGAAAAACTACCTTGAGTGAAAGATCCTTTAATGACGCTCGTGACAACAGCTCAAACGGTTCACGTACCAAAGCTTCCAACACCAAGTGGAGATTCCAAATCGGAACACTTGGTCTACACAGCGGCCTGAACAGTGAAACTGCTCTTAAAAAATGTTTCACATCCGGATGTGCTCCTAGCGCCTCACCATTTATCTTACCTCTATAACAAGAGAGACCTGCCAACTGCACTTTCAATGATGGAGCTGCTAAGCCTTTCTCAAACCCATCTTGCAAAAATGATAGAATTTGAGAAATAGAAGCTTTTAATGCTTCAAAACCTTTGCCTTCACACCATGCTTTGAATATTCTCCAAATTCAAATATACACCAAAGAGGTAGACCTCCTCCTTGCTTTCAACAAAATGGAAATCACCGCCGATGAGTAACCTCTGGCCTTTAACCTCACCCTTTCAAGAGCCAAGCCGTAAGTGAGATTCGTGCCACCTGTTGCATGCGTAATGGACCCTGGTGCAACAGATCTTTTCTCATCGGTAAAAGCCATGGACGGTCTACTAACAACCTTATGAGATCTGCGTACCATGGTCGTCTTGGCCATGACCCTGGACCCCTTTAGTCCAGCTTTGGGCATATCCCATTCTTGTTGAATCATCTCCCTTACAACTCTGCACCGGAAAAGCCATTTGCGTTTTTCTAAATGCCTGCAACAAAGGATCCTCCAATGTGGAATCCTCCGCTGGCTCAGAAACCGGCATATTAAGGGCTTTAAATGTTTCCATAATCAACGCTGGTAGCTTGTCTCGACGGAAAACACGAACCACTCTCATCTGTTCCTCTTGTTCCGTGAGTTCTCCTTCTTCTAATTCGTCTTCAACTTCCAAATCCGGATCCAAAACCTCTGAGTGAATCTCTTCAGAGGTTACCGAATGCTCCTGTGGATCCTTCCCTGTTTTAACTTTTTTAACAGGAACAGCTCCCTTAGCAACTTCCAGAGGAATACCCAGCTACTTCCCTCTGAGATCCCCTCCGGCAGAGGGTAGTGGACCCTTTTGTCCATTCCCAAATGTTTGCTGAAATAGAGATACAAATTCCTGCGAAAACAACGCCGCCAAACCTGCCGAAAATATTGAAGGTACCTGAGGCACATCTGGAACGGAAGAAGGCCCTGCAACAGGTTCTGGCAGAAGCTGCGGAGGTGAATTAGCATCCGATAAAGATAAGGAAGCAAGTTTAGCACCTTCTGCACTGGTCTCTAAAACCTGCTCCATATCTGCAGCCTCTTGGACGCAGGATCTACACACCCCAGTGTCAGATAAAGCTCCTCTCCTAGACCCACAGACCAAATACTGTGGCCTATAAGGCATTACTTCACTATAGCACTGAAGTAATAACCAGATTGCTTGGTAATACTTTCTTCTTTTTTTTTTTTTTCACACAAGTATCAGCCACACTCACCAAACAGTTTAAAATCTAAGGGGTATGTTTACTAAAGTGCGTTAGTGTGATTCGCGTTAGGAGCCGCGTTAGTGGAAGAAATGCCAAAAAAGGACATGGGCGGTACATCGTTACCGATAACGCGCGTTATAAGGCGCCGCGCAGCAACGATCGTTACAGGGCGCGTTACTGCGCGTTAAGCTTAAGAAGGCACGCTGACACCCAAATACAGAAGCAGAGCTGTAGCACAATGGCTACTACGCAGACTGATGGTACAAAGGTCATGGGTTCAATTCCCCAGTGTGCCTAATGAATAAGGCTGGCTGAGGCGTCAAGTGTAACCCTTTGAAGGCCTACTATAATATTTTATTCCACATTCTGCAGCCGGGTTAAAGTTTGCATATGTCAGGAAAATTGTACCCGTCTTATTCAATATGTTCCAATAGTGACGTTCCCTCCATAGGCACTCCATATGGCACATTAGAAAGTGCGCTGTCTGCCAAGGCACCCTATAATGTCCCCTATAGGACACCATATAAGGCACTTTATAGGACACCGTATAAGGCGCCCTATAGGGCGCCTTATGAGCCACCCTAAGGTGACAGTACCCTGAGGGTGGTTCTGCTGGCAGCACTAATATACAATAAAAATAGACAATGCCTAAGACAGCCCTATCAATGAACCCCACTGTGGGTTTTGAACCCATGACCTCTGGATCCATGGGCAGTGAAGTAACCAGTGGGCTAGAGCTGCTAATAAACACCTAGCTGGATACAGGAGGACTGCATGGCACCACACCCACATTCTGCTGTGGTTACCAGGAGAGGGTCAACCCATCCGTACCCAGGATGCACAGTACATGTAAATCAGCAGTCTACAGATGATCACAAGATGGGGTATGCACCCCACAGCACCTCAGCCTGGTAGGGGGTGCCGACGGTGTGTGTTAGTGGCACAGAGTAGCTACAGACCATCACAGTGTGCGGGTCCTGTGCTCATCCTGAGGGAGAGGTATGGTGCCCAGCATCATTCTCACAGCACCTGGCTGTGCTGAGATAGGCTATGCTGCAGGTCCCCATCAGTGCCAATGTGTGATAGGTAGTCCTTGCAAACACCCCTAGGATATGCCTGTGTTCATCTGTATGTCACATCTAGCCCTTGTGGACTATGATGTACCCAAAAAAGTGCATACCCTGTGTGGGTGCCATGGTCACATGATGTAAGTGAAGGGGGGTGTTGGGACCCACAGGGAGATTACATACCACCACCCAACGCACCCTCTGGGGCACAGGGTGGGGGACAGGATCTCCCGCCAACAGATACACTTTCTACCCCCTGCAATGGTGGCAGTAGAGGGGACCATCACCCCAGTCCTGCTAGGGATCAAACACCCTACAGGGCAGGCAATGCAGAGCAGTACACATCCATAATGCAATAGCAGACAGACGGTAGGTCTGGAAATGCTCAGCTGCCCCCTCACCATTATCTGATATTCTCCAGCAGCAATCCTCCAGCCGCTGCACCATGCAAGGTGTTCCAGCAAGACACATACTAGCTGCAAACAGTCTGCCAGCTAGTCCATAGTGCAGGATCCTGGAGGAAATGCATGTACCCAGAACGGGGATATCAGCATACACACCAAGCAGATAAGTCAGTGATCAGGCCCCAAAAGAGAACCCATAAATATCACACTAAAAAAATACTATACAGCACTATGGGGGAACCTAGCCATGCCGTGGTCACTGCTCAGTCAGGGTGAGAGTGACCTCCCAGCAGGACATGCTGTGGCCACTCTGTCCGTGCAGGTGGTACTGGGCACTACAATGTCCGAGCCATTGCCCTATGCCCTGTGCAGATGCGGCCAGGCCAGGCCACGCTATCCAGGCTATTCCCACGGTACCTTGCTCCTCATTATGCACATTGGCAGGCCAATACTGGCAACAGTGCTAGCAGTGTGGGCTGTGGAGGGTGTTGGCAGCCACCACACACTGGATAGACAGACACACACTCCCTACACCTATGCCAGCATTGTGCAACTATAGAGGTGTTGGGCAGCCCAGGCCACCACACAAGTCCTGGGCACAATGCAGGCATGGCTATGGTACGCAATACTGTAGGAGTCACTCCCCAGGTTGGTAAACACTGTCAGACACAAGACCTGTAGCACACTCCACAGACATCAGGAGGGTTGCTATGATGCAGCTCACGCAGATAATTGTACTTAACCTAGGACTTACTATCTTCCAGTAATCATAGCAACCTTTTTAAAGATGTGCACCATATTCCCAGGTTTAGGGTGGCATTACTAAGGTATGCAAGTGCTAGTATTGGGAGATGCACGCAGAGCCCAAAGTCCTGCCTCTCCAGGAGGCTTTGGATAATGGGGCCTGTGGGTGTGGGTGGGTCTGCCCCTGTTGGCTGCTGCTTTACGGCAGAGGTTCCCAACTCCAGTCCTGCGGTGCCAAACACTGTTCGGGTTTTCATACTGTCCCTCATGAATATGCATGAGATACATCTGCATACCATGGGGGTGGCGCATAGAAATGCAGCACAGGCATCTTTATCAGAGGCAGCATGGAACCGGAATGGTGTTTGGCCCTCCAGGACTGCATTTGGGAGGCTCTGCTCTAGGTAATGTGCATGTTTATGGTGTCTGTGCTCTGTAGGGTAAAATGTAGGTGTTTTGGGCATGTTTACGTCATCTGCAAGAAAGGTTCTGTCTGTATTAGCACGTTATAGTAGTGGGTAAAATATGAGAACTGGGTTGGCGGAAACCACAGCTGGGACTTGAACCTGTGACCTTTGGCTTCTGAATACACTGGTTTTGTGCACTGCACCACCATGTTATCACAGAGGTGGTGCTTTCCCTGGTGATACCATGACTGTTGGTCAGACAGGGCCTGTCTGTTGCAGTGCATGGCACCCACCTACACAGGGCTAGGCCACAGTCTGCTCTAGCCAGCTGCCACTGCCCCCTCCACCACCAGTATCCCTCAGCCACCATGCTGACATGCCCTTCTGCTGGTGGAGCTGGTGGTGCGCAGTCTCAGGCCATCCAGTGTGCAGGTAGGTGGCTGCCTATGGTGCGGGTTCTGGAGTAGAGGTGCCTGCATAGACGTCCACGCTCCCCCCAGCCCAGCCTGCCAATGTTCTGTGGCCTTGGGGGTAGCTGTTGGGTACTATTTCCTGTGACACTGTGGGAACTACACTCGTGCCCATGTTGGCCCTTCAGCAGTTGCTGTCTGGCTGCTCTGCTGTTTCAGCATTCGTATGGGCCACCTAGGCATCACCCTAGCCGCACTGTGGCCCAGCTCCACCACAGCATGTGCCGCCTGCGGCCCTCTGTATCCCCTTCTCCGACATCTGTCCAGTTGCCGTTCCGACATGCCCGCCCTGATGTTGCGGGACATGTGCACGCCATAGGAACCCTGTCCGATGGTGGGGAAAACCCTGAGCAGCGCTATTTCACTGTGGGCCCATTCACCTTGTATGGGGACGGAGTATAGACCCTTCCACGATTTATACCTGTTCTATGGAGCTTACTCGGGGGGGGGAGGGGTTGATGTTCCTCATTGATACCACTATTGGCCAGCTTGGTTATTGTTTTTTTCCAGTTTGTTGGGGTCATTTTCAGTGTTTCTGTGCCCTTTTGTTCTGTGCACATGTATCACACTTATCACTTTCTTTTGGTTTCCCTGCCTGGGCTGTACATTGCTGACACTGAAATGGTTTCTCACCCCTGTAATGTGCCTTTAACGGCAGGTTTTCATTCGCGTTGGAATTCAGCCCTGAAAATCAGCATGTTAGTGTGAGGGGAGCCTCTCCCCGCCCGCTCTCCACCCATTGACCCCTTCTCTCCGCCCTCTCTCCACCTTCTGCGGTGTTTTACCGCGCCGCGGGAGTTTACGATCGTAAACTACGATTAACGCGCATTATGTAATGTTAACGCTCGTAAGCGCATCATAACGCGTGTTATGATGCGCTTACGATCGTTAATGTTACATAACATGCGTTATTCACGATTACCGCAGTTTAGTAAACATACCCCTAATTCTCTTTAATCGCCAAAATGGAAGTTCCCCCCTCTAACGAGACTTCTCCAGTACCCAAAACCTTTTTCCCTCTTCTATTGCTTTGCTGTTTTCCCGTGCACGCGCCAAGCGGCGCGGCCTGCACAGAAACCAATTGCCATTCCACTCTAACTGTGCAGCAGGGCACTCTTACCTCTGTGCTGCAGTAAGGAAAAAATCCCTTGACTTCTTTTAGTTTGACTAGCTCCCCCACGCTAAGCCGTAAAGATGGCTTCAGCATTGGAGGAGAAACCGGAACCACCATACAGCAATGTTGCTTAAAACAAACTGTTCCCAGCTCCGGCGGCTCATTTGAATCTGCGCTTCTCACGGAACATTCCCAGCTGCAGTGGCTCGGTCATTCTCCGCTCCTCACCTAAAATAAGTAGGTTCAGGAGATAGAAACCTGCTTAATGAGTTGTGCCGAACGACTCAGCAGCAGAAAAAAAAATATTTTTTTAAATTTATTTATTTATTTAACTATTTCTTTTATACCGCCCCTTCCAGAGATCAAGGGCGGTTTACATATAACAGTTTAACAGTCTTGTACACATTTGTATACATTTTACATTGAACAATAGAAGTCAACTATATACATTGAACAATAAATTTAACTTTGTAGGTGTTAAAGCAAAACAAAACATCAAACTTTTTACAAATGTATATTTACAGTGGTTGTGTGTGGTGTATAGGGCAGATATTGGTGTAGGTGCTGGAATCGTCTTTGGGGCGTGTATGGGGAGGGGGACAGACATGTAGTTAGATTGTTGGGATTAAGGGAGTTTGTGCATGTGTAACCACGTTTGTTGTGGAGCTGGCTTTGGGGGAGTAGGGGATTTCAAAGTGTTCAGTGAACAGGTAGGTCTTTAATTCTTTCCTGAATTGGATGAGGTCTTTTATGGTGCGAAGGTCAATAGGGAGGTCGTTCCAGAGTGTAGGAGCAGTGAATGTGAATGCTCTGGAGCTAGTGGTTTTCTTAGTTTTCCGGATGGCTTTTGGTATGATAAGGGAGTGGGCTGCATTTTGTCTGTGGGCCCTTGTCGATGTTGGAGAGTGCAGTAATGTAGATAGGTGTGAGGGGGTTATGTCATTTATGAGTTTATAGGTTGTTAGGATAGTTTTATATTTAATTCGGCTGTTTATAGGGAGCCAGTGGAGTTCTAGCAGTATTGGGGTTACATGGTCTGTTAGGCGAGCTTTAGCAATTACTTTTGCACAGATGTTTTGAGCTCTTTATAGAAGGTATGTGCTTTTTTGAGGAAGGCCTATTAGGAGAATATTGCAATAGTCGAAGTGAGGGGTGATCAGTGTACTTACTACAGATCTAAAGTCTTGTGTTTCGAGGAGTGGCCTTAGGTGTTGAATAGTTTTGAGTTTATAGAAAATGGTTTTTACTGTTTGTTTTATGTGTGGTAGCATGGTAAGAGTGTGGTCTATTATTACTCCTAAGTATTTTACCTGTTTTCTAACAGGTATGGAGGTTTTGTTGATTGTGATTGTTTCTGGGTAAGTGTTCTCAGTCATAGATGACCTTGTTACGAACATTGCCTCAGTTTTTTTGAGGTTGATGCTGAGGTGGTTAGATTCCATCCAGGAGGAGGTCTCAGCCATGCATTTGGATAATGAGTCATATGTAGGGTTTTTAATGGTTATGGGGATAGCTAGCATGATGTCATCGGCATATATAAAATGGTTAATCCTGTGTTTTTTAAATATGTTTGTTATCGGTTGCAGGTGCAAGTTAAATAGGAGGGCTGAAAGGGCTGATCCTTGGGGTATTCCCTGTCCTTGGGGGAATGTTTCTGATGCTTGTTGGTCAATTTGTATGCGTATTAATCTATGTGAGATGTAGGATTTGAACCAATTAAGGACAGTCCCGCCTATTCCTAGGTTCTCTAATCTGTTGATCAGTGTCAGGTGATTGATGTTATCGAAGGCGGCAGAGATATCTATAAATAGAAGTAAGAAGCCTTGGTGTTTGTCATCTGTACCTCTGATGAGGAAGTCCATTAGGGTGATTAGGAGTGTTTCTACTCCATGGGATGGGCGGAAACCAAATTGGTGTGAGTCAAGTGGTTTGTGCTCATCAATGTGTTCTTGTAACTGAATTTGAATTGTTTTCTCTATTATTTTGGCTATGAATGGAATGCTGGCTATGGGTCTGTATGAGTTTGGGTCTTTTGAGTCGAGCTTATTATTCTTTATTATTGGTCGGAGTGTTGTGAGTTTTAGGGCATCAGGCATGATGCCTTGTGAAAGGGATTGGTTAACTATATGTTGTAGGTTTGCCACCAGTTCATTTTTCGCACACTTAATCCATGATACAGGGCATGGATCGAGTGGGGAGGTGGTGGTGTTTATCATTGTTATGATTTTGAGGAGTTGCTTTTGTTCAACCAACTGGAAACTTATCCATTCATGTGTGGTTTTTGTGTTTGATAATGGTGGAGTCGGGGTAGTGGTCTTGCTTTTTAGTTTTTCTGCAAAATGTTTTGCTAGTGTTTGTATATTTATTGCTTGTTGTTTAGGTTCAGTGTTATTAGTTTTGGTTAGTGTTCTTACTATCGCGAATAACTCCCTAGGGCGGTTGATGGATGAGTTTATTACTTTAGAATGGTAGTCTCTTTTTGATTTGTTAATTGCGTTTTTGTATTCTATAAGTAGGAGCATGTATTGGGATTTGATTTCATCAGATTTTAGTTTTCTCCATCTCTTTTCTTGTCTCCTCAATTGTTTTTTTAGTTTTGTCAGCTCTTTCGTGAACCATTTTTCTGTCTTTTTTGTTTGTTTATGTAAGACTTGTGTGGGGACAGCTGCTTTTTGAATGGTTAGATTCCAATGTGTTATGGTTGAGTTGATGTCTGGTGAGTTTGTGTTTAGATTGGGTAATACTTTGTCGAGGAATGTGTTTTTGTCAAAGCGTACGAAACGTGATGTATGTGGAGTTGTGCTTGCATTGTTTTTTGGGACTTGTGCCGGTAGCTGGATTGTGATGAGATGGTGGTCTGACCAGGGTACTTCGGTTATATTCAGAGTGGTATGTAGTAGGTGACTGTAGAGTGTGGATGGGAGGAAAATTAGGTCAAGCATGTTACCTTTTTTGTGTGTGGGAGCATGTATTATCTGTGTGAACCCCATATGTGTCATAGCATCTATGAAGTTATCTGATTGTGAGTGGTTCAGTGATGGAAGGTTCAAATCACCAAGGAGTATAAGTGGTTTGCTTTGCGATGCTGTGCATGCGAGTTCTAGGATAGGGGTGAGGTTTTTTTGATCGGATGAAGGGGGTCTGTAGATGAGGGTGAGAGCCAAGGTTTTATTTTCTATGTTAACGATGTCCATTCCATCTATGTTATTTAGGTTTGTTAGGGTAAATTTTAGGTCTTTTTTGGTGAGAATCAATACACCCCCTCCTCTTTTTATATTCCGTTGGCAATTGAATATGTCATATTGATATGTGGTTAGTTGGTTTAGTAGTATGGTGTCTGTAGGTGATAGCCATGTTTCAGTAATGCAGATAATGTCAGGAGATGTGTCATTTATTATGTCGTTAATTATTGGTATTTTGTTTCGTATGGACCGGATGTTTATTAGGATGAGTTGTAGTTTGGTATTTGTATTGTCAGCTTGGTCAGTTATATCACTGATGGGTTGGTGCTTTATTTGGATGAGACGGTGATGGCGTTTGTGTGAGGTGTGGCGCGAATAGTGATTGTGAGAGTTTGTGTATGTAGAGCTGTGTATTGGATTCTGGTACTGATTGTAAGTCAGTGATGGCTAACCTTTTTGAGCCCGAGTGCCCAAACTGCCGCACAAAACCAAAGAATTTCCTCAAAGTGCCAGCACGTCAATTAAACCTTAACAACAAGATTTTAGTATCTAAAAACTCTTTATAAAGTTGCCTGAACTATGTAACATCATTTGTAAAGGTTGGAATCTTTGTATTCTCAGAGAATCAATTTGATTCACAATCCTTTGGTTTTCATTTCAATTTATTGGCAATTTATAATGTTTTAATGATTTCATTCAATTTAGAAACAGGAAGGCAATAATTAAACTGGGAACCCCAAAAGCCAAACTTGGAATGTACAACAACACTGTAGAAATAAAACTATAAATTAATTTCCTCTTGTACCAAACAAAGCACAGACGTTAATGATGCACATTTCCCAGAGGTTTCATATTCCAGTTAATAAATTCAAAATAAAGAGATATTTCTACCTTTTGTGCATTTTTTTTCAGTTGCAATTGCTCCAGCCACTTTCTTCTGGTTTCTTCATGTTTTCTGCTGTCCATCGTCTGCTGTCCATTTGTTCTTTCTTCTCTCTTCTAGTTTTTTTTTCCATTCTCTCTCTCTACATCTGCTTTAACATACTAATCTTTCTCCTTTTGCTCTTTCCTCATTCCTATTTCATCCACACAAATTTTACCCCTCCATCCTCAATCCCCTCTTACTCTCCCAATACCAGGCCAATTGTAGATTTTTCATCCCTCCCACACCAAATATTTTTCCCCTCTCCATTTTACTCTCCCAGCCCCATCCCATTCTAATCCTCCCCCAACATCAGCTCCCTTCTAGTTCCAGTCTCACCCAGCATCCATTCCCTTCTAGTCCCTGCATCAGCCCATTTCCCGTCCTAGCCCACCATCAACCCATTTCCAGTCCTAGCTCCCCCATCCATTTTCAGTCTGAGTCCCTTCATCAGCTCATTTCCAATCCTAGCCCCCCATCAGCCCACTTCTAGTCATTTCCTAGCCCCATCATCAGCCCATGTCAAATCATAGCTCCCCTCCACTCAGTCCAATTCCAGTCCAAGCCCCCCCCATGAGCCTACTTTCAGTTCTAGCCCCTCCATGAGTCCATTTCAATTCAAGCCCCCACCACAGCCCATTTCCAATCTTAGCTCCCCCCAACAGCCCATTTCCAGTCCTATCCTAGCTGCTCCATCAGCCCATTTTCAGTCCTAGCTCCCTTCCCTCACAGCCCATTTCCATTCCAAGCTCCCTCCCCATCAGCTATTTGCAATTCAAGCCTCCCCTTCCACTCAGCCCATTTCCAGTCATAGCAACCCCCCAACCCATTACCAGTCCTAGCCCCCCATCAACCCACTTCCAGTCCTAACCCCCCCATCACCCCATTTTCAGTTTAAGCCCCCCCTATAACCCATTACCAGTCCTAACCCCCCCATCAGCCCACTTCCAGTCTTAACCCCATCAGCCCATTGCCAGTCTTAACCCCATCAGCCCATTGCCAGTCCTAACCCCCCCCCATCAGCCCACAGCCCATTACCAGTCCTAACCACATCAGCCCACCTCAAGTCCTAACCCCTCCCCATCAGCCCATTTCCTGTCCTAGCCCCCCCATAGCCTATTATCAGTCCTAACCACCCCCATAGCCCATTAGCAGTTCTAACACCCCCATCACCCCATTTCCAGACAGCCCCCATCAGTCCCCAGCCCATTAGCAGTCCTAACCCCCCCCCCAGCCCATTAGCAGTCCTAACAGCCCCCCCCCGCCCATTAGCAGTCCTAACCCACCCCCCAGCCCATTAGCAGTCCTAACAGCCCCCCGCCCATTAGCAGTCCTAACAGCCCCCCCCCCGCCCATTAGCAGTCCTAACAGCCCCCCCGCCCCAGCCCCAGCCCCAGCCCATTAGCAGTCCTAACAGCCCCCCAGCCCCAGCCCCAGCCCCAGCCCATTAGCAGTCCAAAAAAAAAAGCTGGCTCTCTGGCTGCTGCCGCTGCCGCCGCGGCAGAATGCAGTGTCCCGCGGGGCCCCCTCTGCGCCGGCTGAGCCCTCTGCCCGGCTTTCAGATTCGCGAAGGGAGAGTGTCTCTCCCTCGCGTCTCTGTTAAGCCTGCAGGGGCTAATGGGAAATTTCCCATCAACCCCTCGCGTCTAAAGGGGCTGATGGGAAATTTCCCATTACCCCCTGCGGGTTTAACAGAGACGCGAGGGAGAGACACTCTCCCTTCGCGAATCTGAAAGCCGGGCAGAGGGCTCAGCCGGCGCAGAGGGGGCCCCGCGGGACACTGCATTCTGCCGCGGCGACAGCGGCAGCAGCCAGAGAGCCAGCTTTTTTTTAAATGTAATTTTGAGGAAAGCACACTCACCTCCCGCCGCGCCGCATATTTTAATTGCGGACCTTCCCGCGTGCCAGCTGCAAGGCCTTCGCGTGCCACAGCTGGCACGCGTGCCATAGGTTCGCCATCGCTGTTGTAGGTGATTGGGAAGTTATTATAAGGGTTCCAGTAATGATTGTTGATGATTGGGATGTTTTTGTATGGGCTTTGGTTGGTTTTGTAAGTATATATGTGTTGAGTTAAAAAAATAATTGCGGCTTTAAGCAGGGAGAGGAGAAGATAAAAGGAGAGGGGGGGGCGCACCTCAGGACTCCTAAGCATCTATAGATTAATTACATATAATTAAATAAGTTTAAATAAATAAATACATTTAACGAGGATACTGCTTAATTGTCCTTTTAGTGAGCCTGGAATCTCTGGGCTCATACAACTTCCAGCTGCTTGGAGACTGAACAAACTGGAGCAAGGAGGCGGTCCCTTGTTTATTTATACCAGTGACATCAAAGAGTATCATTGTTCAGTCTCCAAGCTGCTGGAGGAGGTACCTTATTCCCAGAGATTCCGGGACTGGACAGGAGAGACGATAAGGAACCTAAGCTTTCTTTAGAAGTTCACATGACAAGAATTTGACTTTCATACTTTGGACACATCATGTGAAAAGAGAGATCATTAGAGAAAGACATCATGCTTGGCAAGGTAGAACGTCATCTCAGAAAAGGAAGGCCAGCAATGAGATGGATTGATACAATAACAGCAGCTATGGAGGCCACTCTGTCAACAATGAGACAGCTGACTGAAGACGGAACACAGTTGAGGACAACTATCCAGAGGGTCGCCATGATTCAACAGCACTTAACAACAACGACAACTTACCACACCTGCCCTAGTGACCCCATATCCTATCAGTTCATCAAGATAGCTACAGTAAATTTGCATAAATTTATTTATTTTGTCTTATCAATATCTTATCAAAGAAAACTCAAATTTATAAAGCTAGAATAAAATTTTAAAACATTATATCAAAATTCCAATTGACCACATTTACTAACATTCTGTTACTAAATGACCTCTGCCTTCTTCTCTTGCATTTTCATATGCTGCTAGGTTATTTGTGATCTTATTTGGAAATCTATCTCATGCATATTCATTGTGGTTAACTTGAAAACTTGACTAGCAAGACAAATTTGGGGCGTCCTCTGGTAAGATGTTGAATTACTTTCTTGGAAAGATTCAATTAATATTTATTCAATTTCAAGTCAAAATTTCTAACTAGGGACAGTAGAATGTTTGATTCCATCTCATCTGATATAGGGGCATGTTTAGTAAATCGTGCTATTGGTTAATGTGCTAATCATTTAGCACAGAACTGGGGTAACGGCAAGTGCGTGCAAAAAGCAGTGTGTTCCAGATTCTGTGCTAAGTGCATTGTACGTGGCAGGGCAGGAGCTGGGAGGGTTAAGGACAGAGAGTGGGCATTGACTGCACATGGTGGTTAGCACCTATTGTCAATGTAGCAGTTATCATGAATGCGCTTAACAACCTCAGTGGATGGTATTAAGTACACATGCGTTAATTGTGAATGCTGCTGCCCTCATGATAGAGGAGGTTTCAGAACAGTAACTGCTGGGGTTATGCTGGACATGCTCCAACAGTTAGGACACAACTCTTACTCTTACCCCCACATTAGTTTTCACCCCAAGCATGCGTTACGTGCAAACCCCTGGTGTACTTTAGTGAACATACCCCATAAACTGCATGGAAATGTACCGGTAAATCAGCATGCATTAGTGTTGACAGAATCTTACTACTTCTTGATTTTGCAACAATTTGTGAGAATTCTTTATGATTGTATTTTTATAAAGAGGCACTATGATGACGTTATTCTTTGTGAAAAAAAATATGTTGCATTTTACAATAAATGGACTGTTCATTTGGCGCAGGATCTAGCTCTGTACAGCGCTGCATATGCTTTGTAGCATTATTCAAAGTAGCTGCCTCTCCACAATTATTTATATCGCTCATGTCCCAGGATAAGGAACAACAACTTACTTTTGCATATTGTTTTGGGCAAAAGCATTCAGATGCATGAGACAAATCTCGACCATGCAGTTGTGACAGAGGGACATATTTTGGACAAAAGGTTGCATTCATAAACACAATGGAACAGAAATCAAAATATTACATTTATTTACTTAAGTCACAGTATTCATTTGGAATATAATTACAGGCTTCCAGCAAGTAAAAGGGATGCCTGGGTTGAAACTTTCACAATTTACAGTATATTTAGAAACATTGAAAAATGATGGCAGATAAGATCATAAGGCCTATCCAGTTTCCCCTTCTATAACAATTACAAAGCTCTACAGTCCTTTTTTTTTTCCTTTAGAGCTCTTCTATGTTTGTCCCATGATTTCTTGAATTCAGATATAGCCTTTGTCTCTACTACTCCCACTTGGAGACTATTCCAAGCATCTACCACTCTCTCCTTGAAGAAATATTTCCGCAAATTACTCCTGGGTTTATGTCCTTCAACCTCCATCCTATGCCCTCCTCCTTTCAGAGTTTTCTTTCAATTAAAAGAGGCTCTCCTTGTGCATTTATGCCATGGAAATATTTAAATGTAATAGAGATATTTAAATACCCCCACAGCATAAATGCACAGTAAGAAAGCCTCTTTTGATTGAAAGAAAGCTTGGCAATGAGGGGGGCATTGGATAAGGGTGAAAGGAGATTGACTCAGGAGTAATATGCAGAAATATTTCTTTACAGAAAGAGTGGTAGATGCATGGAATAGTCTCCCAGTTGAGGTGGTAGAGATGAGGACAATAGCTGAATTAAGAAAGCATGGGACCAACACAGAAGATCTATGCAATGTTCAATGTAAAAACAGAAACGTTATCCTGTTTCCTTGACTGTTATATGTAAAC
This sequence comes from Ichthyophis bannanicus, assembly GCA_033557465.1. Taxonomy (NCBI): domain Eukaryota; kingdom Metazoa; phylum Chordata; class Amphibia; order Gymnophiona; family Ichthyophiidae; genus Ichthyophis; species Ichthyophis bannanicus. Next base: position 110,296,600 of record CM066047.1, on the reverse strand, counting down.
CGCACCTGATCACTGGAAGGTTGCAGTATATAAAAGCTTGTTAAATAAATTAAATAAATAAATAAATAAAGGGGAAAAAAAGTACTATAGTAGTTGGTATTAAAGTGCAAATGGATAGGTCATATGGTCTTTTTCTGCCATCGTGTTTCTATGTTTCTATCACATCTCCCCTATCCTTTTTTTTCTCCCAAAGTATTCATATTGAGGTCTTTAAATCTGTCCCCATATGCTTTACGACAGAGCTGACTGACCATTTTGGAGGCCCCCCTCCTGCACTGACTCCATCCTGTTTATCTCCTTTTGAGGTGTGCTCTCCAAAATTGCACTCAGTACTCTAAATTCGGTGTCACAAAAGACTTATACAGAGGCACTATCACCTCCTTCCTGCTGGCCATTCCTCTCTCTATGCACACAAGCATCCTTCTGGCTTTCACCATCACCTTTTCTACTTGTTTAGCCCCCTTTAAGATCATCAGAAACAATCATGCCTAGGCAACGCACTTCTTTCATGGGCAGAAGTACTTCGCTCCCCACACTGAACCACTGCCTTGGATTTTTGCAGCCCAGATGCATGACCCTGCATTTTTTAGCGTTAAATCTCACTGCCAAATTCTTGACCAGTCTTCAGGTTTAGCTAGATCCCCCTTAATGTTATCTACACCTTCCTGGGTGTCTACTTTATTGCATATTTTGGTATCATCTGCAAAGAGGAAAATCTTACCTGACAGCCCTTTCGCAATATCATTTAAAAAGGAATTGGACCAAGGACAGATCCCTGAGCACACCACTGATAACTTCCTTCTCCTCAGAGTGAGCTCCTTTTACCTGTACTCTTTGTTGCCTCACACTCAACCAATTTGTAACCTTGTCAGTCACTTTAGGGTCCATCCCTAGAATACTCAAATTATTTATAAGTCACCTATGCGAAAAGGTGTCAAAGGCTTTAATGAAATCTAAGTATACCACATCTAGAGCGCTCCCTCGGTCCAATTCTTTGATTATCCTGTCAAAGAAATTAATGAGATTTGTCTGACAAGGCCTTCCTCTAGTAATACCATCTTACCTCGGATCCTGTAAACCATTGTATTCCAGAAACCTCACTATCTGTTCTCGCAGCGTTTTCATTAGGTTGCTCACCACAGAGATCAAACTAATAGGCCCACCTCTTCCTTACTTCTGCTTTTTTTTTATAAAGGCACCATGTGTGCCAGGGCCAGTGCTAGGGTTTCTAGCACCCCTCCCTCATTATTATTAATGTTGGTTGCATCCTACCCTCCTTTTTCCCATAACCGCTTTGTCAACTCTTTTCAAGCAATATTAGTATTTCTCCTTCAAATCCAGTGTTGTAAAAAAATTGCAGCAAAAGAGCAAATGCATAACCAAAATAAAAATACTTAGCATCATACAAACAGGCTGTGATAGTCCAAAAATAAATAAATAAAATCAGATTCTGGCCATCTCACTAACAACAACACAAACATTCTCCAGTACTAAGCATATTGTGAACTAATATAATGTAGCAGCAGAGCGCAGACAAACCAATGATACCATGAGTCTGTTCAGAAAGTCCAAATCATTTATTTGTGCACAAGTCTCAAGCAGAATCAAATTCAAAATGGCTGAGCAATGGTTTCTAGCAAAACAACAACTTTTATAGACTTTTTCTCCATTCTAGACATAGGCAAACTTTTCATTGGTCCCGGTAACCCCTCGTACACCTTCTATTGGTTCCGGTACCGATATGGCTATCCAATGATGTCCCTCGACTGGGCTCCGCACCTGCTTACCCCCCTTTCAGTCCCAATTACAATGGTCAGTTCACCAATTTTGATACTTCTCTCCTCCAAGGTCACTTAGCTAGCTAGAACATGTGGGAAAGCAGGGCACTGTAACCTTTCTTTCAGCAAAGTTAATTAATTTCATAGAAGCTGTGCTCTCTTATCAATACCAATTAGACTTGTTTTTCTATATTTTCTAAGTTTTGATTCTGCTTAGCTATACTAAACTGTGTTCAATTAGGTTTCAGTTCTATGGTAGCAGCATTTTTGGGGGATGTGCAATTCCTCTGGGCCTCTCCACAGGCTTCATTTACAGGTCAAGCTACTTAGGCCTGTCCGCTTATTTCAGACACCATGGATCATAGGCCTTCGCCTACCACAATAAAACACTGCAAAAGTCATTGAAAATCTAAAAAGTCAAATCTACCAAACCGTGCCAACATACACTTCCAAAACTCATACAATAAGGGGCCTACCCAGAAAAAAACAGCACTACAAATACTGCAGTGGGCCCCCAAACCTCCATTCACCTATTTGAAAAGCTGTACAAGTCAAATTACTACAGTACAGATCCCTATGTACAAACTCCATGTTAACAGAACACCTGGCCTTCGTCACATACTCAGAATACAGACCCTCACCAAGTATAGTATAAGTGACCACAACCTAAAGTAAAAATAAAAATATGTTGAAAAAAATTTAAATGAAACCCCAAGAAGCCAGACTCCGTATGCGGTGCCACACCAGATAAGAGATACAGTTCCCCATACTGTTTGAAATATAAAGATAGCGCAAAGTCCATTCACTAAATTGACAATAAAAAAAGTTTCTACCTTTCTCTGATGATTTTTGATCATGCTGGTCCTGATATGAGGTTTCTGTTTTCCTCGGTCTTTTAGCTCATTTTCTATGGTCTATAGTCCATCTGTCATTTCTTGTCTCTCCTTTTGCTTTTTTTCATTTTCTTCCATCAGCCTTTTTCCAGTCCCAGTAACCCTCCCCAATATCAGCACCCTTTACAGTCTCCCTCCCAGTACCTTCCAGTGTCAACCCTCTTGCATTCCCAGCACGGCCACTGTTTGTTTCTTCAGAGAAACAAGAAATGCTTATTCGTGCCTTTACAAACTCTGCGACCCAGCAGTTTAAAAGTTAGCAGAGCCACAAGAACAGAGAAATTTTCATGCAGCTGCTTTTTTTTTTTTGAAGCAGTGGGTGGTGGGCGGTGGGTGATGGTGCCCGGGGGGCTGCCACCCTTACCAGACTTAGGGGTATGTTTACTAAACTGCGGTAACGGTACATAACGCACGTTATGTAACGTTAACGATCGTAAGCGCATCATAACACGCGTTATGATGCGCTTACGATCATTAACGTTACATAACGCGCGTTAACCAACATTAACGATCGTAAAGCTCCGCGGCGCGGTAAAACACCGCAGAAGGTGGAGAGAGGGCGGAGAGAAGGGGTCAGTGGGCGGAGAGTGGGCGGGGAGAGGCTCCCTTCACACTAACGCGCTGATCTGAAGAGCTGAATCCAAACGCGATTGAAAACCTGCCGTTAAATGCAGATTACAGGGGAGAGAAACCATTTCACTGTCAGCAATGTACAGCCCAGGCAGGGAAACCTAACAAAAGTGATAAGTGTAATACATGTGCAAAGAACAAAAGGGCACATAAACACTGAAAATAACCCCAACAAACTGGAAAACAACCATAACCAAGCTGGCCAATAGTGGTATCAATGAGAAACATCAACCCCTCCCCCCCCCGAGTAAGCTCCATAGAACAGATATAAATCGTGGAAGGGTCTATACTCCGTCCCCATACAAGGTGAATGGGCCAACAGTGAAATAGCACTGCTCAGGGTTTTCCCCACCATCGGACAGGGTTCCTATGGCATGCACATGTCCAGCAACATCAGGGCGGGCATGTCGGAATGGCAACTGGACAGATGCCGGAGAAGGGGTTACAGAGGGCCGCAGGCGGCACATGCTGTGGTGGAGCTGGGCCACAGTGCGGACTAGGGTGATGCCTAGGTGGCCCATACGAATGCTGAAACAGCAGAGCAGCCAAACAGCAACTGCTGAAGGCCCAACATGGGCAAGAGTGTGTCTCCCACAGTGTCACAGGGGATAGTACCCAACAGCTACCCCCAAAGGGCACGGAACATTGGCAGGCGGGGCTGGGGGGAGCGTGGACGTCTATGCAGGCACCCCTACCCCATAACCCGCACCATAGACAACCGCCTACCTGCACACTGGATGGCCTGAGACTGCGCACCACCAGCACCACCAGCAGAAGGGCATGTCAGCATGGTGGCTGAGGGATACTGGTGGTGGAGGGGGCAGCTGGGACTTAAACCTGTGACCCTCTGCTTCTGAATACACTGGCTTTGTGCACTGCACCACCTTGTTGTCACAGGGTCAGGAAATTCCTTGGTGATACCATGACTGTTCGTCAGACAGGGCCCATCTGTTGCAGTACACGGCACCCACCTACACAGCAGTGTCAGCAATGTACAGCCCAGGCAGGGAAACCTAACAAGTGATAAGTGTGATACATGTGCAAAGAACAAAAGGGCACATAAACACTGAAAATAACCCCAACAAACTGGAAAACAACCATAACCAAGCTGGCCAATAGTGGTATCAATGAGAAACAGACCGTGGCCTAGCCCTGTGTAGGTGGATGCCGTGTACTGCAACAGACGGGCCCTGTCTGACGAACAGTCATGGTATCACCAAGGAATTTCCTGACCCTGTGACAACAAGGTGGTGCAGTGCACAAAGCCAGTGTATTCAGAAGCAGAGGGTCACAAGTTTAAGTCCCAGCTGTGGTTCCTGCCTACCCAGTCCATATATTTTACCCACTACTACAACGTGCTAATACAGACAGCACCTTTATTGCAGATGACGTAAACATGCCCAAGACACCTACATTTTACCCTACAGAGCACGGACACCATACACATGCACCAGGGGTGGCCCAAGGGGGGTGCGGGGCCATGTGCGGAGACTCGGTGCGGGGCCTCATTTGCATAAGGGGCCTCATTTGCATAACTATTTGCATAATGTTACCATATACTAACTTTTAGTAAACATGCCTCTTAATGAGTGTATGGATAAAGAAAGACTAAAAGATTTCTACATTACTATAATCCAGTGCCAACCACCAGACACATTAGGAACTACTACAAACACTGCCCATTTAGAACCCATAGCAAACCCGCCGTATCCTAACAGCACTACCAGGACTCACAAAGCACCATACCCTACCTATCAAAAGGAAACATGCAAATATTAAACCAATACATTTCAGAGAACAACAATACATGACCTACTGGGGAAAGAGAACAAGTGGCAATGTCAAATAGGAATTAGATAAACAGAATACCTCAGCTCAGTTACACATGCAGAACATAGACCATCACCAAACAAGGAATCACAATTTAGAAACAGGAAGACAATAATTAAACTGGGAATCCCAAAAGCCAAACTTGGAATGTACAACACTGTAGAAATAAAACTATACATTAATTTGCTCTTGTACTAAACAAAGCGCAGACGTTAATGATGCACATTTACCAGAGCTGACATATTCCAATTAATAAATTCAAAATAAAGAGATATTTTTCTACCTTTTGTGCATTTTTTTTCAGCTGCAATTGCTCCAGCCACTTTCTTCTGGTTTCTTCGTGTCTTCTGCTAAATCTCCATCGTCTGCTGTCCATTTGTCCTTTCTTCTCTCTTCTAGTTTTTTTCCATTCTCTCTCTACATCTGCTTTAACATACTAATCTTTCTCCTTTTGATCTTTCCTCATTTCTATTTCATCCACTCAAATTTTACCCCTCCATCCTCAATCCCCACTTACTCTCCCAATACCCGGCCAATTGTAGATTTTTTATCCCTCCCACACAAAATATTTTTCCCCTCTCTATTTTACTCTCCCAGCCCCATCCCATTCTAATCCTCCCCCAACATCAGCTCCCTTCTAGTTCCAGCCTCACCCAGCATCCATTCCCTTCTAGTCCCTGCATCAGCCCATTTCCAGTCCTAGCCCCCCATCAGCCCATTTCCAGTCCTAGCAACCCCCCAACCCAATACCAGTCCTAGCCCCCCCATCAACCCACTTCCAGTCCTAGCCCCCCCATCAACCCACTTCCAGTTTAAGCCCCCCTATAACCCATTACCAGTCCTAACCCCCCCATCAGCCCACTTCCAGTCCTAACCCCCATCAACCCATTTCCAGTCAGCCCCCCATAGCCCATTGCCAGTCCTAACTCCCCCATCAGCCCATAGCCCATTACCAGTCCTAACCCCATCAGCCCACCTCAAGTCCTAACCCCTCCCCATCAGCCCATTTCCTGTCCTAGCCCCCCCACCATAGCCCATTATCAGTCCTAACCCCCCATAGCCCATTACCAGACAGCCCCCATAAGCCAACAGCCCATTATCAGTCCTAACCCACCCCCCATAGCCCATTACCAGTCCTAACCCCCCATCAGCCCACAGCCCATTACCAGTCCTAACCCCATCAGCCCACCTCCAGTGTTAACCCCCCATCAGCCCATTTCCAGTCCTAGCCCCCCCATAGCCCATTACCAGTCCTAACCCCCCTAACAGCCCACAGCCCATTACCAGTCCTAACCCCATCAGCCCACCTCATCTTAACCCCATCAGCCCATTTCCAGTCCTAGCCCCCCATAGCCCATTACCAGTCCTAACCCCACCCAAAAGCCCACCTCAAGTCCTAACACCTCCCCATCAGCCCATTTCCTGTCCTAGCCCCCCATAGCCCATTACCAGTCCTAACCTCCCCCCAGCAGCCCACAGCCCATTACCAGTCCTAACCCCATCAGCCCACCTCCAGTCTTAACCCCCCAGCCCATTTCCAGTCCTAGCAACCCCCCCAACCCATTACCAGTCCTAGCCCCCCATGGTATACATCCAAGGGTGTTGAAAGAACTGAAATATGAGATTGCAGACCTGCTATCAGTAATCTGTCAACTATCATTAAAATCATCTCTAATACCTGAAGATTGGAGGATCGCCAATGTAACACCAATTTTTAAAAAGGGTTCCAGGGGTGATCTGGGAAACTACAGACCGGTGAGCCTGACGTCAGTACCGGGAAAATGGTAGAAACCATCATAAAGAATAAAATTACTCAGCATGTAGATAGTCACAACCTAATGGGAGACAGCCAACATGGCTTTAGACAAGGAAGATCTTGTCTTACTAATCTGTTATGTTTTTTTGAAGGAGTGAATAAACAGGTGGACAAAGGTGAGTTGGTTGATATTGTGTATCTGGACTTTCAGAAAGCCTTTGACAAGGTCCCTCATCAGAGACTTTTGGCAAAACTAAAGAGTCATGGGATAGGAGGCAATGTACTATTGTGGATCAGGAACTGGTTAAAAGATAGAAAGCAGAGGGTAGGGCTAAATGGCCAATTTTCCCAATGGAGAAAGGTGAATAGTGGTGTACCCCAGGGATCTGTGCTGGGTCCGCTGCTTTTTGACATATTCATAAATGATCTGGAAAGTGGAATAACGAGTGAGGTTATCAAATTTGCAGATGACACAAAACTATTTAAAGTTGTTAAAACCCAAGAGGATTGTGAAAAATTGCAAGAGGATCTTGATAAATTGGAAGACTGGGCATCAAAATGGCAGATGAAATTTAATGTGGACAAGTGCAAGGTTATGCACCTAGGGAAGAACAACCCAAACTATGGTTACACGATGCAAGGTTCCACATTAGGAACCACCACCCAGGAAAAAGATTTAGGCGTCATTGTGGATACCATGTTAAAACCCTCGGCCCAGTGTGCAGCGGCGGCCAAGAGAGCAAATAGAATGCTAGGTATGATAAGGAAAGAAATGGAAAATAAAACAAAAGATATTATAATGCCTATATATCGTTCCATGGTGAGACCGCACCTTGAATATTGTGTGCAATTCTGGTCGCCGTATCTTAAAAAGGATATAGCGATTTTAGAAAAGGTACAGAGAAGAGCCACCAAAATGGTAAAGGGGATGGAAGGATACTCCTATGAAGAAAGGCTAAAAAGGTTAGGGCTCTTTAACCTGGAAAAGAGACGGCTGAGGGGAGATATGATAGAAGTCTATAAATTAATGAACGGAGTGGAACGGGTAAACGTAGATCGATTGTTTACCTTATCAGAATATAGAAAGACTAGGGGACATGCAATGAAGCTACAGGGTAAACTCTTTAAGACTAATAAAAGAAATATTTTTTCACTCAACGTGTAATCAAACTCTGGAATTTGTTACCGGAGGATGTAGTAAAGGCTGTTAGTGTAGCTGGGTTTAAAAAAGGTTTGGACAAGTTCCTGGAGGAAAGGTCCATAAACCATTATTAAGAAGTGACCGAAGATATCTATGCTTGACCCAGTACAAGCATTGTGGAACTTGTGTCTCTTGGGGAAACTGCTAGGTACATATGACCTAGATTGGCCACTGTTGGGAACAGAATACTGGGCTTGATGGACCTTGGTCTGACCCAGTATGGCATATCTTATGTTCTTATGTTCTTATGTTCAGTCCTAATCCCATCAGCCCATTTCCAGTCCTAATCCCCCATCACCCAATTTTCAGTTTAAGCCCCCCCCATACCCCATTACCAGTCCTAACCTCCCCATCAGCCCACTCCCAGTCCTAATCCCACCAGCCAATTTCCAGTCCTAATCCCCCATCACCCAATTTTTAGTTTAAGCCCCCCCATAGCCCATTACCAGTCCTAACCTCCCATCAATCCACTTCCTGTCCTAATCCCATCAGCCCATATACAGACTTAGCTCCCCCATAGCCCATCACCACTCCTAACCCCCCCAGCCCCCCCATAGCCCATCACCACTCCTAACCCCCCTCAGCCCATCACCACTCCTAACCCAGCCCAGCCCAGTCCAGTCCAGCCCAGCCCAGCCCAGCCTAGCCTAGGGAATTTTTTTTTTTTAAAAGCTGTCTGCTGCCGCTGCCGGGACCGCCACGGCAGAATCGAGTGTGCCGTGGGGGCCCCCCCCTGCCCAGCAGAGCTTGCCCTCCCCTGTATCACCTCTCTCTTTGCAGCTGCAGTCACACGCGCCGGCTTTCAGAGCGCGAAGGAACTAGTTTCCCTTTCGCGGCTCTGTTAAGCCCGCTGGGGCTGATGGGAACTTCCCATCAGCCCCTGCGGGCTTAACAGAGCAGCGAGGGAGAAACTCTCCCCTCGCGCTCTGAAAGCCGGCGCGTGTAACTGCAGCTGCAAAGAGAGAGGTGATACAGGGGAGGGCAGGCTCTGCTCGGCAGGGGGGCCCCGCGGCACACTCGATTCTGCCGCGGCAGCCCCGGCAGTGGCAGCAGACAGCTTTTTTTTTTTTAAATTTTACTTTTAGATCAGAATGTTTTTTGCACGGGGCCCCCTGAAACGCGGGGCCCTGTGCAAAAAACATTCTCGCTCAATGGACGGGCCGGCCCTGACATGCACATTATCTAGAGCAGAGTCTCCCAAATGCAGTCCTGGAGGGCCAAACACCATTCCGGTTCCATGCTGCCTCTGATAAAGATGCCTGTGCTGCATTTCTATGCGCCACCCCCATGGTATGCAGATGTATCTCATGCATATTCATGAGGGACAGCATGAAAACCCGAACAGTGTTTGGCACCACAGGACTGGAGTTGGGAACCTCTGCCGTAAAGCAGCAGCCAACAAGGGCAGACACACCCGCACCCACAGGCCCCATTATCCAAAGCCTCCTGGAGAGGCAGGACTTTGGGCTCTGCGTGCATCTTCCAATACTAGCACTTGCATACCTTAGTAATGCCACCCTAAACCTGGGAATATGGTACACATCTATCAAAAGGTTGCTATGATTACTGGCAGATAGCAATTCCTAGGTTAAGTACAAGTTTCTGATTAAGCTGCATCATAGCAACCTTTCTGATGTCTGTGGAGTGTGCTACAGGTCTTGTGTCTGACAGTGTTTACCAACCTGGGGAGTGACTTCTACAGTATTGCGTACCATAGCCATGCCTGCACTGTGTCCAGGACTGGTGTGGTAGCCTGGGCTGCCCAACACCTCTATAGTTGCACAATGCTGGCATAGGTGTGGGGAGTGTGTGTCTGTCTATCCAGTGTGTGGTGCTGCCAACACCCTCCACAGCCCACACTGCTAGCACTGTTGCCAGTATTGGCCTGCCAATGTGCATAATGAGGAGCAAGGTACCGTGGGAATAGCCTGGATAGGGTGGCCTGGCCTGGCCGCATCTGCACAGGGCATAGGGCAATGGCTCGGACATTATAGTGCCCGGTACCACCTGCACGGACAGGATGGCCATAGCATGTCCTGCTGGGAGGTCACTCTCAACGTGACTGAACAGTGACCATGGCATGGCTAGGTTCCCCCATAGTGCTATATAGCATTTCTCTCTTGTGATATTTATGGGTTTTCTTTTGGGGCCTAATCACTGACTTATCTGCTTGGTGTGTATGCTGATATCCCTGTTCTGGGTACATGCATCTCCTCCAGGACCATGCACTATGGACTACCTGGCGGACTGTCTGCAACTAGTATGTGTCTTGCTGAAACACCTTGCAGGGTGCAGCGGCTGGAGGCTTGCTGCTGAAGAATGTCAGATAATGGTGGGGGGCAGCTGAGCATTTCCAGGCCTGTTGTCTGTCTGCTATTGCGTTATGGATGTGTACCGCTCTGTCTGTTCCCCAGCAGGACTGGGGTTGATGGTCCCCTCTACTGCTACCATTGCAGGGAGGTAGACTGTGGATCTATTGTTGGGTGATCCTGTTTCCCACCCTGAGCCCCAGAGGGTGGGTTGTGTGGTGGTACATAATCTGCCTATGGGTCCATACACCCCCCCAAGCAGGTAACCATGGCACCAACACAGGATATGCACTATTCTGGGTGCATCATTGCCCATAAGGACTAGACATGACCGAGACATACAGCAGGACAGAGATGTATTCTAGGTGTGTCTAATGGAACTACCTATCACACACTGATGGGGCCTGCAGCATGGTGTATTTCAGCCATGAAAGGTGCTGTGGACCTGGTGCTGGGCGCCCCACCTCAACCTCAGGGTGGGCACAGTACCCGCACAATGTGACTGTCTGTGGCTACTCTGTGGCAGTGCCACACACGGTCTGTTGCCCCTACCAGGCCGAGGTGCTGTGGGGGTGCATACCCAATCTTGTGCCCATCTCTCGACTGCTGATTCGTATGTGCAGTGCATCATGGGTACGGGTGGGTTAACCCTATCCTGGTAACCACAGCAGCCAGTTTGTGTGGTGACGTGCATTCCTTCTGCAGCCAGCCAGGGCTTTGTTCACAGCCTTATAAGGTGTCCCATAGGGGACATTATAGGGTGCCTTGGCGGACAGTACACTTTATAATGTGCCCTATGGAGTGCGTTATGGGGTGCCTTATGCGGCACCTTAGGTTATGCCACCGTGAGGGTGTGTTTGCTGGCAGCACTAATTAAAATACACGTCAAATGCCTCAACAATCACTACCTAAATGTAAAGGGTGCTGCCTCAGCCAGCCTTATACATTAGGCCCACTGGGGAATCAAACCCATGACCCCTGTACCATCAGTCAGTGTTGTAACCATTGTGCTACAGCTCTGTTGCTGTGCTTGTATGCCTGCGTGCCTTCTTAAGATTAACACGCGGTAACGTGCCCTGTAGCGCTCGTTCATTTATGGCGCCTTGTAACGCGCGTTCTTGGTAACGATGTACCGCCCATCTCCTTATTTGGGATTTCTGTCTCTACCGCGGCTCCTAACGCGAATCACACTAATGCAGTTTAGTAAACATACCCCTTAGTGGTTGTGCCGGTCCTGATGTGTGCTGTTTTCCATGCCTAGCTCTAAAGAAGCATGTACAGCAGAAACAGTTCCTTATTGTCCCTCCCAATTCAGTTCCTCACCTCTGGGTAGTCAACCTCCTCCAGCAGCTTGGAGACTGAGCATGTCATTTATTTATTCATTTATATTCTCTTATATACTGTGCTATTCTGCATCAGTGCAGTTTACATTGAACAAACTGAAATTACATTGAACAGGGCATTATAACTTGGAGATAACTATTTTACAGGGAACATGGGCTATAGAGGGTTAAGTGGCTTGCCCACGACCACAAGGAGAACCTGTGGGACTAGAAACCCCAGTCCTTCCAGCCCAAGGTTGCTGTCCTCTAGTGGGATTTGAACCCCTGACCTTCCAGCCTGAAGTACCTTGCCCCAACCACTAGGCCACTCCTCCACTCCACTGATGTCATGTTTTTGATGACATCAGTGTACTAAGGCAGCTGGCTCCTCCTTCCAGCCCCAGTAAGCTCAGTCTCCAAGCAGCTGGAGGAAGTAGTCCAGGGGGCTGGACTCCCGGAGGGAACAACTGAGAAGTGATTATAGCTATTTTTCTTTGATTTGCATTCATTTACTTTTAGTTAGCAGAGATATTATTTTTTAAATGGAATCCAAAACAGAGGGCAGTAGGGAGAATTGCAGTTGGAAGCCCATGTATGTTAGAAAGGAGAGATAAAGGACCCCACCGGAAGAACGAGGGGGCTTTTGTGGGCTTACACGTGGCCAGGTGACATCAGTGGCTCTCGAACCCGTTACCGGATGAGGAGCCACAACGGGAGCAAAAATCTGAAGGCAGCATTATGAAGGCACTCCTGCCCTCCCTCCCTCCTCTATGCTGAAGCCGGGCACAACGGCTGAGTGCGAAGTCAGAAGAGAACAACAGCGCTTCTTGGTCTGCCAGTGAGTGGGATTAAACTGCGGGGAGTGTCTGAAGCAGTTTGTAACCCAGGGGCAGTTTTCTTGGACCGCATGGTTTTGGCGCCTATCCTTGCAATGTACCACGTGTTGTTGTTTTTTCCGGTGTCCTTCCCTGAAGCGTGCCATTTTGAAGCGGCATAGTTTCACTTCAGTGTTTGTGAGACGGGATGGAAAACTTGCCATTTAGGAACATCACCTGCGATTCCTTTTGGTTTTGGTTCTTTGTTTTGGTTTTGTGCAGAAGTTCATTTTTCTTTATTTAGTTTAGGTATAATCTTTTTATTTGGTTTCCAAAATGTTTCATCATTACAAGAAATCAAAAAGAATAAATAAAAAATAAACAATCTAAAGATATTAACATCATAGGAAAACACAAATATAACAATATAGACCACAATAGGAGAGGCACTAATTATAAAGAAAAAATAATACAAAATTAGGTAACCACAAGGAGAATAATCTCCATATAACAGCCCAAACAAATAAACCCACCCACTCAACCTCATACAGCCGTGATCTCCTTGCTAGACAGAAAATTCTCTAGCTGAAGTGAATCAAAGAAAATGTATCTGACCCCCTGATAAGATATTAAACACTTACAAGGATATCTCACAAAAAAGGAAGCACCTAAAGCTAAAGCACGAGGCCTAAGAGCCAAAAAGGCCTTCCTCCGTGCTTGCGTGGCTCTAGATACGTCAGGAAACAATTGAATGGGAGCACCACAAAAGGAAACAGTTCTATTTTTAAAATATTCCTTAAATACAGAGATCTTGTCATTATCTGAAACAAATGTTACAAGTAAAGTAGCCCGAGCAGAAATATTGTCTTGAGTATCCTCCAAAAATTCAGTTAAGTTAAGCTCAGGAGGTAACTGCTGCTGAGAACCAGAAGCAGACCACCCAATTGAACTACCCCGACCTGTGAGGTAATACATTTTAGAAAAGGAAATAGTATCAGCATTTGACAGTTTCAATACCTCACGAAAATATTTACGCACTAAAATCTCTGATGAGAGCAAATGACACCTAGGAAAATTCAGAAATCTAATATTTTCAGATTTAACAACATTTTCACACATTTCTAACTTACGATTAAGCGATAAATTATCCTTCACAACAGCTGTCTGACCTGCCTGCAATGACTGACACAGAACTTCACATTTAGGTACTTGGGCACTAAGCAATTCCACCTGGTTTCCCACCTGAGCCAGCCCTGCTGCTACTTCATGAGTAAAGGAGCAGAGCTGAGTCACCGTAGACACTAGAGTACGCTCCGTTCGTGTCACCACCCTCCAGATATCAGCCAAGGAGACCTGAGAATCAGGCATTTCCAAAGCTGCATCCGGAGGGGGAGACCAGGAAACTGGTTTAAGCACTCTCAACACAGGCACGGAAGCGTTCTGTCCCAACGGAGAGTTACAGGCGGTATTCACAGGCGTAGATCCCATAGGTGGAGGGGGTGGAGTACGGTCAATGGAGCTAAGGGAGGCTCCCCCAGATACATCTAATGGGGAGCCCACAGCGGGAAGCGTGACAGCACCAGCTAAAGGAGTCAAATGCCTATCCATAGGACCACTCACCATAGAAGAAGGTTTCACCCCCTCTGTTGTTACTGCTGGTGGTATCTTCTTTTTCCTCTTTCCCATAGGTAGTCCACTTCAGAGTCTTAAACTACTCCAACGGTGCTCCAAGGGGCTCCCAAGGGGCCTATAAGCCCCTTGTAACGCGCCCCTTTAATACACGCCACCCGCGTGCGCTCACCCGCGCAAGGAAGAGCAGGAAGAAGAAATAAAGGGGAGAAGGACCCCAAGTGCGACGGGGCCGTCCTGCCCAGAGCCTGCCGCTCCGCTGACATGTGGCTGCCTCACAATCTCCTCCCGGCTCCTCTAGCTGCCACGGCTGCTTTTAAGCCCCCAAGGGCGACGGGGCCATCCTGCCCAGAGCCTGACACTCCACTGACCTGCGGCTGCCTCACGATCTCCTCCTGCTTCTTTATTTAGTTTAAAAAAAACTAATAACTGTCCAGATTTGGAGCGGCAGTGACATTTGGATTTCTGCTTATCCTCATGCCTGCTAAGCTGAAGATCTGTTGCCCAGGCAGGTTAGATGGTCTCTCATGGCGGGAAGGGATCATACCTGGCTTGTGGAGTCCACTGGGGGTCAGTCTCAGACATGGGCATTGGCATGGCTGCAAGAAGGCCAGGACAGTGGAACACGGCCTACAAGGGAGCACTGGAGAGCCTTTGAGATGCACCATTTCCTCGGAAGGGGAGGAGAATGGTCAACGTTCCCTGGGGGAGCAGAGTTCAGCAGTAGTTGAGCTCAGGGGGTTTGAGACTGCTCCGCCTCAACTAGACTCTTGCAGAAGGGATTCTTCCTCTCCTGGTCCCTCCACATCGCAGGGCTTAGGCAGCGAGAGTGGCCCGGGCAGTTTCCTTCTTATGAATAGGGCATTCTGCATGAGGTAATGGGGGGGAGGGGGTGAAGATCCAGTCCTCGATGCCAGAGCAATGCGGGAAACAGCCAGCAGCCACAAGGGAAATGCTGGCGGACAAGGAGTCACACAAACAACATAGACTGGAGGAGGACTAATGGGAGCAGTCTCTGCCTTGGGAAGATCTGGATTATTTGAACCTGGAAAATAGATTTCAAGGTAGAGTATGGAGAGTTAGAGGAAGAAGAGCTCTCACAGGAGGATGAGTCCTGGATAGTCCGGGTCTTCTGCCAAGAGGAGTTACAGATCCACCTGAGGTTAGCTGAAGGCACTCAATATGCCTGCTGATTGCCGGTGGAGGAGGAGCCTTTACAGGACCTGCTCCTCCAGGTGGTTCGGAAGACGCAAAAGGGGTTTCCAGTGCATAGAATGGTGAAACAAATGATCCAGGATGAATAGGCTCTGGGGGATAAGAACGATGACCCGGCTGTACCTGTTGTCAGAACAAGAGCTGGGGAGGCTCTGTTCCCCAAAGGTGGATGTTGCGGTCTCGGCCGTTACGAAGATGATGACGATCCCGGTAGAGGGCAGTACAGCACTCAAGGATGTCTGGGATAGGAAGACACCTTGCTGAAGCAGGCATTTGATATTAATACCCTCTAATTACAGGCGTCCGTTTGTGGGGCCTGGGTGGCTAGGGTCTGCCTGTGGTGAGCGCATGAGGTTCAGAGCCAGGGGATGCATCTCAGGATCTGGCAGGGGCAGCAGCTAAACTGAAATCTGGGGCTGCATACCTGATAGACGCCTTCTACGATCTGCTTAGAGGTCTATCCAAGAGTATGGCGGCTCGTCGCTACCTATGGCTGTGAAATTGGACGTCAGATAATTCCTCCAAGACCTGCCTTAGCAAACTCCCATTTAAAGCAAAGCTTCTGTTGGGGAAGCCTTCCTGAGGACAGGCTGAAACAAACCCACAAAACGGCACCAGCACGGGGTCAGACATGGGACTTTCTGCAGTTCCGCAACGGCCTTTTTGCACCTTAACCAGAGGGGCCGTTTCCCCTCTCATGGGCAGAGCTTTCAGGGGTTTTGAGGAGCCCCCTTGTCCTTAGGGCCTAAGAAGTCACAATGGGCCCAGATCACATCCGTCTAATGGGTTCTAAAGGTCCTCAGGGAAGACTACGCACTGGACTTCGCCTGACCTCTGGACCCTGTCTTCATACAGTTCCCTTGCAAGGCCTGAGAGAGCAAGGCGGCAGCTGTGCAAGCCACCCTGTTCCAGCTTATTCAGCTGGGGGCCATGGTGCCAGTTCACAAGCACCAGTGCGGGTCTGGTCGGTAGTCAATTTATTTTGGGGTGCTCAAAAATGAGGGCTCTTATTGACACATTCTCGACCTCAAGCATGTGAACAGTTGTCTATGGGTGCCCCCTTTTTCCTATGGAAACATTGGCGATCAGTCATAGTGACAGTGAGAGCCGGAGAGTTTTTGACATCCCTCAGTCTCATGGAGGTGTTTTTTACACATTCTTATCTGACTGGAGCATCACCAGTTTCTCCACTTGATGGTGCCCATGGGTCTTTTTCAGTTTTCAGCATTGACATTTGGGACTAGCAAATGCCCTCCGTACCTTCACAAAGGTCATGGTGGTGGTGGCGGTGGCACTCCATCAGGAGGGGGTCCTGATCCTCTCATACCTCAACGACTAGCTCATCTGCGCAAAGTCGAGGAATGGGCGACAGCAAGGGTAGTGACCTTTCTACAGAGTCTTGGATGGGTGATCATGTACAAGAGTCACTTGGTGCTGTCCCAGGATCTCGAGGACCTGAGAGCTCACTTTGAAATCCTCGGGGAAAGTGTTTCTTCTGGTGCAGAGGGTGCAAGGGCTGAGGCAGCTAGTGTGTCGATTCCTGTGGAGGACTGCTCCGACAGCATGGCATGATCTTCAGCGGCTAGGGACCATGGCAGAAACTCTTGACCTTAGGCCATGGGCAACAGCACACATGAGACCGCTGCTGAGAGCGCTGCGCAGGTGGTCACATCAGAGGCATCCCTTGTCGCAGGAGTTTCCTTGCCTGACGGAGACCAGGGAAGCTCTTCAGAGGGGATTCCAGCCAGAGAAGCAGCGGGGATGCCCCTCGAGTTGCCCTGCTGGATACCTCTGACAACGGATACAAGTCTGGCAGATTGGGGGGCCCACTGCAGAGGATGCTTTGCCCAGGGGCAGTGGAGCCCATAGGAAGCAGGTTGGTCCATAAATAGACTGGAAATGCAAGTGGTGGTTCTGGCGCTCCAGAGGTTTCAGCCTTGGTTGTAGGGAAGACTGTTTGGGTCTTCTCAGACAATGCGACCACGGTGGCCTACGGCAATTGGCAAGGAGGCATGGGCAGTGTGTGCTTGGAAGAAGAGGCAGAGGTGCTGCGGCTGTGGGTGAAAGAGCATCTTAAAACGCTGATGGTGATGCACATTGCGGGAACGGACAACGTGACAGCAGACTATCTGAGCAGAGTTCATGTGGACCCCAGGAAATGGTCACTATCCCAGGAGGTATTCTTCCAGGTGGCGAGAGGATGGAGCACACCAATCATGGATCTTACGGCAATGTAGGTGATGGCCAAAGCAAGCAGAGTTTCAGGAGAAGAGATAGTATGTCAGAGGGCCGGGATGCTCTGGTGCAGAAGTGGCCCACGGAGGGTCACCTATATGTTTTTCTACCATGCGCACTTAGAGGTTGGGTAGTGTCATACAATGGATTGAGGCTCACAGAGGGATGGTCATTCTAATTGCCCCAAACTGGACGAGGTACCCATGGTAGGCTGACCTCGTATGTGGTGTCTCCAGGTGCAGGCAGTCTTCTTGTCCCATGGGCCGCTCTGCATGCTTCAGGTGGCTAGATTCTCGATCGAGAGAGCATGGTTATTTGGGTCTGATTATCGCAATGTTGCTGAAGACCCAGAAAAAGTCCACCTCTGTCTTATATCCAGGTCTGGCGAATCTTTGTATTGGCCATTCTCAACTACAATGCCAGACGTGTTAGCCTTTTCTGCAAGTGGGCTTTGAGAAGGGCTCAAGTTCCTTGAGAGGGTAGGTGGTAACCATTTCCTGTTTATAGGGGCAGGATCCAGGGAGTGTCGTTAGGAGCTCTCCCGGATGTGGTATGATTCCTGAAGGAAGTAAAGCAGATCCGGCCACCGTTGCGTTCCTTCGTTCCTTCTTGGGATCTCAATTTGGCGCTGGCGGCACTGGTGAAGAAGCCTTTTGAGAATTTGAGCATGTCATCACTGAAGGATTTGACTTTTAAAACAGTGTTTCTGGTGGCAATTTGCTCAGCCTGGAGCATTTCAGAACTTCAAACTCTGGGAGCCCTTCCTCTTCATCTCAAAGGAAAAGGGTGTTCTCCAGCAGGTACCTTCCTTTTTGCTTAAAGTGGTAGCAGTGTTTCACGTGAATCAGTCTCTTTTCCTGCTAGCACTCACAGAAGGGCTGGAGGGAAGCGTGGATTCACAGTTGCGTCTCTTAGATGTTCGGAGAGTATGGTGCCGTTATGTGAAGAGGATGGCTCTGTTTCAGAAATCTGATCGACTGTTTATATTTGGAGGTCTGCACAAGAGCAAGGCAGCAGCAAGTCCACCACTTTCGCCTTGGTGGATGGGTTGAAGAGAAGGTCGGTGCCAGCGGAGCTGCAGACTCATTCGAACAAGACTCAGGTGGCCTCGTGGGTGGAGTATTCTATGGTACTGCCTGCTGAGATTGGTAGGGCAGCCACTTGGTCTTCCCTTCACACTTTTGCAAGCCATTATTGTCTAGATGTGCAGGTAACAGGGGATGCCAGATTTGGAGTGGGAGTGATTCTGACCTGAACCAAGGGCGCCTCCCATCATTAGAACTGCTCTGTTACATCCCAGAGGTGTGGGACTGGACAGGAGGGATGATAAGGAAAGTGAAATTGGACCTTGCCTGCTAATTAATGTTTCTTGAGTAACTCTAATCCAGTCCTGGAACCCTCCCTGTTTGATTTACAGTATTCACCTAGGGAATCCCGGGCCTGAAGAATGTTAACATGGAGTGCTATGGTCTGGGGGATTAGGAGGATTGGGGATCACAAAGGGAGATGGTTTAAGTTCTGGCAGCAGTGTGGTCGGTTATTTCTTTTGGCCTTATGCTGTAAGTATTTCTTGGCCATTTTTGTGTGGCTATGCAGTCCACAGGTAAGTCTCTTCCTTCTGGTGGGAGGAAGGATCCATTTTGGGGGTCGGAAAGATCCATGGTTTATGTAGATAATTTGGTTTACGCAATTTGACTACTTATTGGTTGCTCCTGTGAGTCTGCTTTGTCACTAGGTTACTGGGGCTGGAAGGAGAAGCCAGCTGCCTTAATACACCGATATGATCACAAGGATGACATGCTCGGTCTCCAAGCTGTTGGAGGAGGTTGATTACCCATAGGTGCGGGACTGGACTGGAGTTACTCAAGAAACACCAATTAGCAGCTAAGGTCTAATTTCACTTTATTTTATTTTTCAAAAAGTTTAAAAAAGTGTGCTACCACTTGGGACTGAATGTGTTAATGCAGGTGGATTGCCTATACATGTATATCATTACCAGATTTTGCAAAGCTGCATATCTGAGGGGAGGCAATTGAGGGGCCAACTTTCAAAATTACATTTTTTTGCTGTTTGAGATGACTTTGAATACCAGAGAGATAAGCATAATTTCCCTGGAATCACTCCTCCAAATTCCAGGTCCAAACGAGCAGGTGCAAATGCAGGAATTTTAATTAAAAAATAGGAAATAGATAAATGTAAGGTTAGCTCATATCCTGCTCAGTTTACACCTCTTTTAAATCTGTGCATACCATGTGGAAATGCCTCTAAGTAGTGGCTATCATAACATTGCTATTTAACTTATGTATGCTCGCTTACATTTGGAAATCAGCTGTTTACCTGGTTAAATGGTGCCTAATCTTTCTAAAATCAACTTATTTATTTATTTATTTATTTACAGTTCTTCTATACCGCACTCTTTTTCATCAGCGCGGTTCACATTAAACAAGAATACTCATTACAAGCAACAGGCTGTTGTGAGTTTACATATAACAGGAGAATTCAACTGGGATTATTACTTTGGGAAACTTTGTACATATTCGTTATGAACCTATATACAACAAATGACATTTATTATTAACATCTTGAGTGAATAAGGTATTTACAATTTTACAATTTTTACTATGAGGGCTTGGAATGCGTTAGAGGGTTGTTGATGAGCCTTGGGATTGGGAGAAGTGTAAAAGGAAGAGGTGGTGCTTTATGGCTTTTCTGAATTGCTTGAGGTCCGTAATTGCTCTGATGGTGGGAGGTAGGTTATTCCAGCTTCTGGGTGTGTAGTATGCGAATGCCCTGTCTGTTGTTGAACGTGTGCATTTTGTGGCCTCAGGTGGTGTAGCCAGGGTATTTGCAGCTACTGATCTCCTAGAACTGATGTTGGGAGTGTGATTGAGGAGGTTTGAGATTGATGAAGGGGCTATAGTGTTGAGCGCTTTAAAGGTCATGAGAAGGGCCTTATAGGCAATTCTGCAGCTTATGGGAAGCCAGTGTAGTTCCATTAGGATGGGGGTAATATGGTCGCTCTTTGAGGCTCCGTATAGAACCCGGGCTGCAGCATTCATGGCTAGTTGTAGTGTATTTAGGGTGTTTTTTGGGAGACCATGGAGTATTATGTTTGCATAGTCGAAATGGGGAGAGACTATTGCTTGGAATATGGTCCTGAAGCTGTCTGGGTCAAGCATATTTTTCAGATGACGCAGGGTCCTTATCTTGAAATAAATGTTTTTTACCGTACGGTTGACATGTTCTTTAAAGTCCAGTCTATGGTCCAGTACTACTCCAAGGTATCTTATGGAGGGCTTGATTGGGAGGTCCGCGTCTCGTACTTTTAGGGTCTCAGGGGGTGAGAATTCTCTGTTCTTCGTGTCTATCAGTACCTCTGTTTTTTTATAGTTTATCCGCATATTCTGGGAGAGGAGCCAGTCTGCTATAGCGTTAAAGCAGTCAACTAGTGTTGTGTAATCTGAGAGCGTGACATTGATTGGTTTGAATATTAGCACATCATCCGCATAGATTAGCGAGGATATGCCAAAGGAGCGAGTGATATCGCATAGAGGCTGCATGTAAATATTAAATAGCAGCGCTGATAGAGATGAGCCCTGAGGTACTCCTTGTTTTAGATGGAAAGGTTCAGAGGTGCCTGCAACTGTCCTAACTTGTTGCAATCGATCTTCCAGGTATGACTTGCACCATTCCCATGCTAGCCCGTGGATTCCCTTGTTATATAGACGGGTTAGAAGTATTTCGTGGTCCACGGAGTCAAAAGCTGCAGAGATGTCGAGGAAAATTAGTGCAAAGCCCTTTTTGATGTCATCTATCCCGCTGATGAGTGTATTGGATAAGGTGGTTAGCAGTGTCTCCACTCCGTGAGCTTCCCTGAATCCATGCTGACTGGGATCAAGCGGTGAGCAGGTGTCTATGTGTTGTTGGATCTGATTGTTGGTTACTTTCTCAATTATTTTGGATAGTAGAGGTATACTGGAGATTGGGCGGTATGATTCTTCTCTTGTTGGGTCTAGTTGATTGTTCTTTAGCAGAGATCTTATGGAGGTCTGCTTTAGGGCCGATGGGAAGATGCCTGTTGAGAAGGACATGTTTATTATTTCTGCTATGATTGGGCTGAAGTCGGAGCGCATAGCTCTTATCCAGTGTGCTGGGCAGGGGTCGTTAGGTGCTGTGGTGGTATTCATTTTGATGATAATGTCTTCAACGCATTTTGCTGAGGGCGATGAGAGCTGAAGGAGAGGAACAAGTTGTGTATGTTGTTGGGGGGGACTTGGGGAGGAAGAGGTTGTAGTTCTGATGGCTTTGGATTGTATAAAGTTGGCATATCTTTGAGGGTGTATGGGTTCCTGTTGCGGTGGTGAAGGTTCTGTGGTTAGAGACTTTACTAGATTGAAGAGTTCTCGTGGTTTGTTTAGTGAGCGGTTGAGGAGTTCTGAGTGGTATGTTTTTCTTGTGTTCCATATTGCTTCACGGTGGACTCCCAGATGGGTCAAGTATATTTTTTGATCTGATGGGTTATGGGATTTACGCCACTTTCTTTCAAGCTTCCTCAAGAGAGTCAGAGATTTCCTAATTTCCAGGGAGAGCCATGGTGCAGATGGTCTTTTCACTACATGATTATTCGTTGTAGGGTTTTTGTGGGCTGCTGGTAGTTTGGCATATTGGTTGATGGTTTCATTCCATGTAGTAACCATGTCATTGATGTTGGAGGAAGGTTGATTGAGTTTTGGAAGTATGTGCTTCTTGATTTCTTCTTCGTTGAGGGTTCTGAAGCGAATGAAGTTTGTTGGTGACCATTTTGTTGTGTCAGTTAATGGATCTTGATGTGCTGGTATTTTGAATTTGATCAGGCTATGATCTGACCACGGGACCGGCGTGATGGAGAGGTCGAATTCATAATTCGTGGATGCGTAGGAGGGTGGAGCGAAGACAAGGTCGAGCACATTGCCATGTTGATGGGTGGGCTGGTTTATGATTTGGTTGTAGTTGAGGTTTTTCATTGCGTCTAAGAATGAGTTAGAAAGGGCAGTTTGAATGGATGTGAGATTGAAGTCGCCCATTAGCCAATTAGGTTTATCTGGGTATTTGGGGTTGCAGGCTAAGTCAATTATGTTGGATAGTTCTTCAGATGTTGAGTTTGGTGTCATGTATATAAGGTTGATGGTATTGTAATTGTTGTAGATTGAAATAGTGTCTAATTGTTTTGTGCTCCTGGCTAGGATTGTACGATATTGGAGATCGGTCTTTGCTACAACTTCTTAGGGGCGTGCTTCTAAGGGGCGTGCTTACCTATTTTCTTGGTAGGTAATGAATAATAAGCCTGATGTTTTTAATGTATTATTAGTATTTAGCTCATGCCTTTCAGTCAACCAAAAATTAGGGATGTACTATTGAAATGTTCTTACATAGTTTTGTGTCATTTCAGATAGCTGTCGTTAAAGAATGTTGTTTGGTTGTCTAGACCCTCTCCCATTCTCTTCACCTGCCTGCCCTTAAAAAACATGGATTTCCAGGCCTTCCCACCAGAAGGACAGACTCCTCACTTGGGGGCATATTTACTAAATCGCTAACGTTAACGCGCGTTAAGTAACGTTAACGCACGTTAACGTCACCGGCTGTGGTAACTCCTGCAGAGGGTGAAGAGAGGGCGGAGAGAAGGGGTCAATGGGCGGGGAGAGGTTCCTGCTACACTAACGCGGGGAAATGAAGGGCCGAACATTACCGGGAGTGAAAACCTGTCATTAGATGCGCATTTGCAGGAGAGAGAAACCATTTCAGTGTCGGCAATGTACAGAATAGGCAGGGAGCCCAAGAAAAGTGATAGTAGTGCTCCATTTGCAGCAACAGCATAGTGCCCAAGTATGAAAGGCCACTATGATGATGGTGCAAATGGGGAATAGGGGGCTGCAGGCGGGACATGCAGTGGGGCAGCTGGGGCACAGGGTGGACTAGGCCATTGCCTAGGTGGCACATAGGAACACAGAAACTGGAAATCAGCACGACAGCAGCAGTTAAAGGCCAAACATGCTCAGCAGTCTGTGTCCCACAGTGTCCCATCCAGGGGACACTACCCAGCAGGTACCCCAAAGGTTACACAGGTACCACTATGCCTGTAATAGGGCAATCAGTGCACATCTTGGGACCACTCTAACAAGGGTCCACAGACCTTCCTCAGGATGCGTCCCAAACAGTTTGTGTACCCAGCTAAATGAACACCCTTTACTACAGCCCTTAGTAAGGCATTGCAGGGTGTGACCACATGTTGACTGAAACACAGATACATCCATTAGTCCAAACCGGGTACACTGTACCTGAGGTGCATGCCCTAGCCTGTCCACAGTCTGCTGTCACAACACAATCTACCTACATCTACCTGGTCCACCCTAGCCAATAGTCTACCTGACATCCCCCCAGCCATCTCTCCCCCATGTGGAAGGGACATAAAACATTGGTAGGTGGTGATGGGGGGGATGTGTGGAAGACCAGGTATGCCTCCCCACCCCGACCCCGCACCCTAGGCACCCACCTACCTGCACAATGGATGGCCTGGGACTGTGCAATACCAGCACCAACAGCATATGGGCATGTCAGCATGGCAGGGATGTGTGCGCCCATGCTGGAGGGGGCAGTGGCACCTGCCTGCAGTGGACCTAGGCCTTGCACTGTTCCAGTACGTGGTGTGGAGTGCAACAGAAAAGGTCTGTCTGATGAAAAGTAAAGGTAGCCCCAGGGACTGCTGTGCCAGTGTGGTGCAGTACACACAGCCAAGTTCAGGTCCCAGCTGTGGATCCTTTATCCTTATCTTTAATGCTATACTTGATTAACCGCCCTTCGTAACATCAGAACATATCCCTATATTTTACCTTACAATGCAGCTACAACATCCAAATGTGGAATCCCCAAAGCAGCGGCCAACAGAGGTACAAACACCCACTCACACAGGCTCCACTATCCAAATCTTCATGGAGAGTCTGGCTGTTGGCTCCAGCACGGAGCTGCAGTTATCACCTGAGCACTACTACTAGCTCCTGCACACCTTAGCAATGCCGGCACTGTGATCAGGACCAGTGTGGTGGGCAGGGCTGTCAACCACCCTATCACTGCACAATGCTGCAATAGGAGTGTGTGTGTGTGTTTGTGTGTCTACCCACTGTTTTGTGGCTGCCTACACCTCACTGGGCCCACAATTCTTACACTGTTTCCAGCGTCAGCCTGCAAATGTGCATAATGAGGAACAAGGTATTGTGGGTATGGACCGGACAGGGCGGACTGGGCAGGATGCATCTGCACAGGGTGTAGGGCAATGGCTGGGATATTGTAGTGCCCAACCACCACCTGTATAGACAAAGTGGCTACAGCATGTCTTGCTGTTAGGGCACTCTCACACTGACCGAACAGTGACCATGGCACGGCTATGTTCCCACATACTGCTACATAGTATCTGTCTCAAATGATATATGCGTGCCTCCTTTTCTGGAGGGCCAATCACTGGGGCACCTGCTGGGTGCATATAGTTCCACTGTGAACATGCAGGATAGACTGGCTAGTGGAGTGTCTGCGGTTAGTTTGTGCATGGCTGGAACTACTGGCGTGTTGCAGCAGGTACAGTCTGACTGTGCCTGCTGCTGGTAAATGTCAGGCCATGGTTGGGGGCTACGGAGGCTCCTAGTACTACCGTTGGTCTGCCAGTGGCCTAGCAGCAGGTCCAGATCTGCTTTAACCCCCTGATGACATTCACAACCTAAGGCACCTTAGGTCTAAGGTACCTCAAGGATGGTAAGATGCATCAGGTTGACAGGCATGAGCTGGAAGGCAGGAGAACAGCTGTAGCCCTAAAACTGGAGGGAGCACAGTGGAAGGGCAATGGACAGGTAGTCTACTGTAGTGTGAATTATTGTGGTGTACACGTGTTGCGTCTTATGCGCGTTGCGAGAATGCGTGTATGCCCTATGCTGCAACGCGCGTTGCAGTGCCTCAGATGCACAGTTCTTACAATGATACGTGTGACGTGTGTTTGGGACATACATTGTTACGCGCCATAACCTGACCACATAAACTAAGGCGCTTAGACGTATCTCATAAGCAATGTTCCCTCTAATTTTCTGCAGGCTGTGTGCGCATAAAATATCAGCTGTGCAGCTTTCGAAGGAAGGTTAAATTTTTGTGCGCCACATAACGGCACTCGGATTTATATACGTTAAAATTTGACTACACGTCAGAATACAGTATGTACATCACATTGATTTTAATCAAATTAAATGAAAATAGACAATTACTAAATGAAGTGGAAAATTTCTAGTAATTACAATCACAACTTTTAAATTTTAAGACGTCTGTGTTGTTTTCTATCAGAATCAGAAGCGTAATTTTTGTGCGCTCTGTTGTAAAGTATGTGCGCTCGCTCGGCGAGGTGTGTGCGCGTGCACACGCTCGAGGGAACAGTGCTCATAAGGCACATAGGAAGGTCTGTAACGTCATGCATGTTATTGTGCACGCTGCACGTCAGACACCCTGCAACACGCATTCTCTGCAATGCGCATAAGACGCAACATGCATACGCCGCACTACTGCGTGATAATCTAGCAGACACAAGGGCCACTTGGTGGAACATAATTGCATTGTACTTGTTGTGGTTGTTTGGGATAGTAGTTGCAGACGTGCGTGGAGACAACATAGGTTGTGGGTTTGGGTCCCACAAGATTCTTTTCGTTTGTTCTGCTCACCTTACCATACAAAGACTCTGGCTTCATCCCTTCTCCACACACCCTTCCTTTTCTTCACTGTACACTGCAGTGTCCCCTCCATGCAGCCTATCCGTCACATGCTAGCTGTTACATATGGTCCCTTTCTTTAGGCTGTCTGGGTGAGTAGGTGACTCAGTGGTTTGGTATTGGTGTCAGTGAGCTGTGTTTGGGCTCTTCAGCGTACCAGTTCAATTCCCTCTTACTCCTTTTTGGATCTCTTGCCCATTTTGCCTTTATACACACACCATCCACACAGCTGGCCCTTCAGACCGACCCCTAATGCCCTTTCCATTAAAGTTGTTTACTCCTCTGCATGCTGTGTTCACTGCACACCATTTCATGGTGTGTATGCATGTGTTTATCTGTGGCTCACGTCCCCATTACAGACTGCGATATCAGCTGCCTGTGGTCTATGGCCCTACACCTACAGCTCCGTTTCTCATGTGGCACTGTGTCTGCACATTCCTCAGTGCATCTTCTACTGTCTGCACGCCTTTGATTGCAACCCCTTCGGCTGCACTGCTGCTTCCCGTCGGCTGTGTCGGTAATGCGCGTTACGTACAGGGCGCACTGTACCACGCGTTAAGCACCTTGCAACGCGCATTACCTGTCAGGTTTGTGTTAACACTGCACTGCCCACTCCTTTATATGGGCATCCATAACATTGCCAGGGCACTTAATGACGGCAACATTACCGCGCTTTAGTAAACATACCACTTGGTCTTTGTTAAAATGGTGACTCCCAACTCAGATTTGCCCACAATCTTCCTCCCAATCTCTTCACCCACTCAAGACCCCATAACCTGTCCCCATGCTAGTTTTTATTTTATGTTGGCAATACTGACCGTCCCAGGAGCATTGTTTTGGTGGAACAGGGATGGAGTTGCATTGTACAAAATGCATGGCATATGCAACTTATTTTGTAACAGGGCACCATGAGTAGGTGCCCACAGAGGCATCTACCTAGGTGCTATTTCATAACGAAGAAAAAGGTGCCTATTTGTCTATGTAAAATACCAGTGTATATTGCAGAGAACATGGTTTGGATGCAGGTGGGATCACTTATACCTGCTTGCGAGTGAGTTAAATGATCACACTTACTTTAAACATATATACAATGGGGGTTATTCTGAGGCACAAATACAGGGGATGGACGTCCCAACTATTCGTGCCGGCTGCATGCCCTGACTAACTTCCCCACCGGTTGTGTGGGGAAGTTAGTCGGGGGCTGGGAAGAGGAGTCCCGGGGCGGGGAGTGGGCAGTCAGTGGGCGGTCACCAGCCCTGGAAATACAGGGCCGATTCTAATGTTGGCTCTGTATGTCCAGGGCTGGCAAAATGGCCGAGAAAGTTACTCCACCTTCCAGGTGGAATAACTTCCCTGGTCGTGTTTTTTTTTTAAATGGCCCAAGTCGTGGATGGGGCTGGAGGGGGGAGGGGCAGAGTTAATTCCCCACAGCCCAAATCTGGCCTTAGGAGGCCAGATTGGGCTGCGGGGAATTAACTTTTTTAGCAGTGCCCAGCATTGCAGCTTTTAAATGGAGCTGCGGTGCCATGACAACAAGATACCAATGCACTGCGGCTCCATTTAAAAGACCTGGCTGAGTTAGCCAGGCTATGGCTGTACATGTAGGCTGGAACTGAATCGCAATCCCAGCCTGCTTGTACAGGCCTGTTCGCGATTCTGATGCTGTGCGACTAGATGTGCCCCGCGGGATCCTTGTATATCCGGGTCAGCATTCATAAAAATGCTTCCCAAACTCGAAAGGGAGACTATGATAAAATGAGGAAAATAGTTAAGAAAAAATTGAAAGAAGCAGTTGCAAAGGTTAAAGACTTACATCAAGCTCGGGTGTTATTTAAAAATACTCTCTTGGAAGCCTAGAACAGCTGTATTCCTCACTTTAAGAAAAGTGGAAGGAAGTCCAAAAAATTGCCAGCATGGTTTAAGGGTGAGGTCAGAGAGGCAGCTGTTGCCAAAAAAGCATCTTTCAGGAAATCGAAAAAAGAACCAAATGATGAAAACTGGACACAGCACAAGAACTGACAAGTTAAATGCAAGGCATTGATAAGGAAGGCAAAGGGAGAATTCGAGAAGAAGCTTGCTGTGGAAGCAAAAACGCATAATAAAGACTTTTTCAAGTACATTCATAGCAAAAAACCTGTGAGAGAGTCAGTTGGACCATTAGACGATAGATGGGTAAAAGGGACACATAGCGGAAAGACGGAATGAATTCTTTGCTGTCGGTCTTTACCGAGGAAGATGTAGGGATGTTACCCATGACTGAAGATGTATTTAAAGGTGATACTGCAGAAGAATTGAAAGAAATATCGATACACCGGGAAGATGTATTACAACTATTTGATAAACTGAAGAGTAGCAAATCACCTGGACTGGTTGGTATACATCCAAGGGTGTTGAAAGGACTGAAATATGAGATCGTAGGCCTGCTATTAGTAATCTGTGAACTATAATTAAAATTATCTGTAATACCTGAAGATTGGAAGATGGCCAATGTAATGCCAATTTTTAAACAGGGTTCCAGGGGTGATCCGGGAAACTACAGACCGGTAAGCCTGATGTCAGTACTGGGAAAATGATAGAAACAATCATAAAGAACAGAATTACTGAACATGTAGATAGTCATGACTTAATGGGAGACACCCAACATGGCTTTAGACAAGGAAGATCTTGTCTTATTAATCTGTTTTTGTTTTTGTTTTTGAAAGTGTGAATAAACAGGTAGACAAAGGTGAGTTGGTTGATATAGTTTATGTGTACTTTCAGAAAGCCTTTGACAAGGGCCCTCATCAGAGACTTTTGGCAAAACTAAAAAGTCATGGGATAGGAGGCAGTGTACTATTGTGGATCAGGAACTGGTTAAAAGATAGAAAGCAGAGGTTAGGGCTAAATGGCCAATTTTCCCAATGGAGAAAGGTGAATAGTGGTGTACCCCAGGGATCTGTGCTGGGTCCGCTGCTTTTTGACATATTCATAAATGACCTGGAAAAGGGAATAATGAGTGAGGTTATCAAATTTGCAGATGACAAAAAACTATTTAAAGTTGTTAAAACCTATGAGGATTGTAGAAAATTGCAAGAGGATTTTGATAAATTTGGAAGACTGGGCATCCAAATGGCAGATGAAATTTAATGTGGACAAGATGAAATTTAATGTGGACAAGTGCAAAGTTATGCGCCTAGGAAAGAACAACCCAAACTAAGGTTACACGATGCAATGTACCAGATTAGGAACCACCACCCAGGAAAAAGATTTAGGAGTCATCATGGATAACATTAAAACCCTCCACCCAGTGTGCAGCAGAGGCCAAGAGAGCAAATACAATTCTAGGTATCATAAGGAAAGGAATGGAAAATAAAACAAAGGATATTATAATGCCTCTGTATCCTTGCATGGTGCGACCGCACCTTGAATATTGTGTGCAGTTCTGGTCATCGTATCTTAAAAAGGATATAGCGTTATTAGAAAAGGTACAGAGAAGAGCCACCAAAATGGTAAAGAGGATGGTAGAATACCCCTATGAACAGAAGCTAAAAAGGTTAGGGCTCTTCAACCTGGAAAAGAGACAGCTGAGGAGAGATATGATAGAGGTCTATAAATTATGAATGGAGTGGAACGGGTAAACATTGATCAATTGTTTACATCATCAGAATATAGAAAGACTAGGGGACATGCAATGAAGCTACAGGATAACCTATTTAAGACTAATAAGAAAAAATATTTTTTTCACTCAACGTGTAATCAAACTCCAGAATTTGTTACCGGAGGATGTAGTAAAAGCTGTAGTGTAGCTGGGTTTAAAAAAGGTTTGGACAAGTTCCTGGAAGAAAGGTCCATAAACCATTATTAAAAGGGACCCAGTATATCACTGCTTGACCCAATACAAGCATTGTGGAACCTGTGTCTTTTGGGGAGACTGCTAGGTACTTATGACCTAGATTGACAACTGTTGGAAACAGGATACTGAGCTTGTTGAATCTTGGTCTGATCCAATATGGCATATCTTATGTTCTTAACTCCACCTGGCCTGCTTCTTTACCAAAGAAGTATACAAGGAGAAGGGTCTATTCATATCCAACAATGCAAAATGCAAAAAACAAACAAACACCGGAGACTGACCAAGGCTGAGACTCTCAGTAATTCTTCAAGTGGAACTTTATTAAGGACCCGACTTGGCCGAGTTTCAGCAAATCATGCCTGCATCAGGGGTCTTAAAGAAATTCTGTATAAAATATACTTGTACAATAATGAACTATACACCCGTGGCAGCTAGGGATTTCTGTTTTATATGACAGGGACTTTGTACCGAGGTCAAGCAATAAGTCTCCTATAAAAGAACTTTGGAAAAAGCATGAATGTTCCTGAAAATTGTACCTCCAGTAGTCTGAGAAATGGTTTAAAAGGGATGTGCACAGGGCACAATATTTTGGTTTGTTTTCACTTCATTTGGCCATTTCTCCACATTTTCATATTTTTATTTATATTGTTTTATCTATTTATTTTAAATATTTATAGCCCATTAATTCAATATCTTTACAAGATTACAACCAACATGCATAGTATTAAACAATGCACACATTCAAAAACCCTGATTTAAATCACATATGTCTAATTAATTAAATGTCTCTCTGAAAAGCAATACCTTCAGCGGTTTCTTAAAATCAAGCATATCAGTCAGGCCCCTAAGGGAATCCAGTAACTGATTCCACAATTTTGGGACAATGCAAGAAAGGGCACAACTTTTCGTTCTCTCATATCTAGCTACTTGAAGAAAGGGATCATCTAGCAGACGTTAATTCAGTAAACACAAAACATGCACTGGTTGATAAAACAGCAATAGGATACTTAATACCAAGGAAAAGTGCGTAAAAATCATTCAAAGAGCTCTGAACCATACCCAAATCTCTATTGGCAGCCAATGGAGTTACTGTAAAAACTTTTTTCAATTTGTTTCCCATGTTCATTTTAATAAATTGGACGTAAATGAATGTGCATAGAGTGAGATATTTCATACTCAGTGTGTGTGCTTGTGAACTCTGCCTGTGCTTCACCCAGACCACACCCTCAACTACACCTACCTGCAAAATATGCTTATTTATGCCAAGGCGTGCACTTTTACACTGGTCTATATTTTAAAAGAGATCATTTAGGCATGTTTGTGGCCACATATGCAAAAAGATGACTGTAAAATTACCCCTTAACATGTGGAAATTCATAGGTTAATGTGTGTTAAATCAATTTTCTACTTAATAAATCTTTTAAGGCATACTATCAAACCAATTATGTGCCAAGAAATACACAGACCTACTTATCAGCAATTAAAGTTTGCATAGAAAAAGCGCAGTAGAAGAACATAAATCTCTCTTATCTCTTGCATCTTCCTCTGCGCATTTCAGCATGGGAAGATGGACACAAACAGGAAGTACTCAGACTGCACCATGCATTTCTTTCAATTATAAAACCAGACCCTCTGCATTGTCTTTCAAAATGTGCCTCCACATGGTTATTTGGGATTCAGTTAATATCTGACTGGCCCACGTATCCTATAATGCATGAACCAATCTGATCTTACACCATGTGACTGTTTCTGATGACCTAAAGGGACAGCTTGAAAACTATCCAAAATAATGATTTAATAAGAAGAAATTTCACTTACCATTAATTTCCTTTCCTGGAATCCTGCTAGACCAGTCCAGACAAGCGGGTTTAGTCCCCCTACCAGCAGATGTTGGAGACAGAGAAATAGAAAAAAACTACCAGCAGCCTGATTGGCTGTTCCCTGGTAATATGTAGCTGAACCCAGTAGAGGGCACTCGAGTATTTCTCTGTCTCCAGCAGATGCAGGGGTTTAACTTTTTCTCTCTGATTATTTTTATTTTTATTATTTAGTACTTGCAGTATTTTTGCTGGATGCACCCAGGGCGCGCTTGAGCTGCCCCTCTGGGTTTCCCAGCTATATTTTGTGGGACAGATTGAGGTTGAACTCATGGTCAGGAGGACCATGTGAGGTTCCTTCTCTGTCAGGGGAGAAAACTGGCCTCAGCTCATGAAGACCTTAGCAGACAGTCATTGGAGGAGTCTGCAGCTTTTCGGCAGCCTTACAACAGTTCCTGCCTGCTGCCTGTTTCAGGTCAGCCTTGGCTCTTCAGTACTCTGTTCCAGCGCAGTGAGTAGAAAACTTCAAAGATCCTCCTCTTCCCCCCTCCCAATTTTAATTGGGGATGCCATTGGGGCAACCTCTGTCTGCCTGGAGAGTTTTTTTCTTCATGTCTTTACTGCCCTAGTTCTCCATTTGATTAATTTTATGTTTTACCGCGTTTTCAAAGCATTTGGGGTGATTTTATTTTGGTGGTTTTAATAGTGGCGACCATTTTGTTTTGGCGTTTTTTTGCTGCACAGCTCCGTTTTTGGCGGGCTTTGTGAGGAGACTTTATATTCTTAATTTCTGTCTTCCCTGCTAGTTTTCAACTGTCTGGTCCCTTTCAACTCCTATTTTTAACTTTTTAAATTTTTTTCTGTTCACTGGGGATCACGGTCAGCTGCGCTTCACCTGTGAGATGCCTTCCCTTCAGAGATGCATGGTCTGCACAAAGAAGCATAAGTATTTGAGGGTTGGCATTTGTGCTGCATGTCTTGCTCATCCTGGAAAGACTTCGGCGACACTAGCCAAGGGAGCTCAGGACAGAAGCAGTCCTGCTGCTCGTCCTCAGCTGCTAGAGGAGCCCAGACAGCTTCCCCCGGCAAGAGAGTCTCTCTCTCCTCCTCTCTTAACTCCTCCTGCTCTGGAACCTTTCGGGCAGCAGGAGCCGATGCATGCCTCAGATACCCAGTTTTTGGTCCTCTTTAGACAAGCCTGGGATCTTTGGTGGGTTAATTCTCCCAGTGATACAGTGGATAACCTGACTCAAATCCCTCAGTCTTCTGGTTCTGGATCCCGCAATGGCTCTAGACAAAAGGACATGTCCAAGATGGATGCACGGCCACCTAAAGAGGTCTCCTGGGTTACTACAGCTTGGCCAAAAGCACCAGAGGAAGGCCTGTCTTTGGGGGACGACAGCGAGAGCCTGTCAGACCGGGAGGATAGGGAATAGTTCCCATCAGAGTTTTCTATGGAGGGCCAAAGCGAGACGCAGAACATACGCTTGTTTCACAAAGAGGAATTGCCGGCCCTATTTATGCAGGTGGTTGAAGCTCTACGATTGCCTTCTTCCATTCCCCAGACAGACCCAATATTACAAGGCATTCGAAAGCCATCTAGAGCTTTTCCATTCCTGGCAGAGCTACAAAAAATGGTGTCTCAAGAATGGGACTCTCCGGATACTCCCCTCCGTACAGCCTGCCTAAGTCAGCTTTACCTCTGGGCACAGACTGACTTGGAGAAGTGGCTGACATACCCCAAAGTGGATGCCCTTGTGACTGGAGTAACGAAGCACACCACCATTCCAGTGGAGGGTGGTGCAGCACTTCGTGATCAACAGGATAGGAGAGAGCCTTCTCAAGACTGCCTTTTTGGCTTCTTCATTATCTCTCCAGGCCTCTGTTTGCGGGGGTCTAGTGGCCCAAGCTCTTTTGCGCTGGATTCAATGTCTGCCAGAGGATCCAGCTCTGGCTCATCTGGAATCGGTCACAACTTTTTTGGCAGATGCCTTTTACGATCTCTTGCGCCTCTCAGCTAGATCGGTGGCGGCGGTCACAGTTTCTCGCAGATGGCTCTGGCTTTGCCAATGGTCGGCTGACTCTGCATCTAAAGCACGCCTCTCTAGGTTTCCCTTCAGGGAAAAGCTTCTCTTTGGGGAGGACCTAGACAAGTTGGTCAAAGATCTAGGGGAGGTTCGACCCCAAAGTCTTCCAGAAGATAAGCCTAAATTTGCCACTAGGCGTTCCTCCCGTCGATATTCACCTACCTCGCGGTGCACCTCCAGTTATCGCGATGCTCATCGCTACCGTCCTGGGAAGCCCTCCGCCTTTTCAACAACTGGACATTTTGGTCAGAGGGCACAGTCCTTTTGGGGTGTCCACAAGGGAGCCGAGTCCTACTCTGGGCCTTCCAAGTTCTATTGCCCCACGAGATCCTCCCGCTGACTGGCAGGACAGTCTACTCCAGGAGCCTTTTCTGGAAGTCGGCCCGTCCGGAGAGACTCCTCCGGTGGCTGGGCATTTGGCTCTGTTTTCTCTTCAATGGTCTCTCATTACTTCGGATCAATGGGTCCTCAACATAGTCTCCCAGGGTTATGTTCTCGAATGTTCCCGATCCATTCCCGATGCGTTTGTCATCTCACCCGGGGAAAGATCCCTGAAGAGAAAGGCAATTCGCTCCACCATGCACTGCCCCCTTCTTCTGAGGGCTATTCAACCAGTTCCTCGAGCAGAGAGAGGCTGTGGTCGTCACTCCATTTATTTCGTGATTCCCAAGAAAGATGGGTCCTTCTGCCCAATTTTGGATCTCAAGGGCATAAAACGATGTCTACGTGTGCCATGATTCCAAATGGAAATGCTTCGCTCAGTGATCCAGGAGGTATGCAGAGGCGAGTTCCTCGCCTCTCTAGATCTTGCAGAAGCTTACTTCCACATTCCCATCAGAGACGACCAACAGCGTTTCCTACGGTTTGCAGTACTGGGTCAGCATTTCTAGTTTTGTGCAATGCCCTTCAGCCTGGCCTCGGCTCTGAGCACCTTTTCCAAGGTTATGGTAGTGGTCACAGAAGCTCTGCCCAAATGGGGAATCCGAGTGCATCTTTACCTGGATGACTGGTTGATTCAGGCGGACTCACTGTTGGAAGCGCGTCAATCAGTGGCTCAAGTAATTTCTTTCCTCGAGAATCTCGGATGGGTGGTCAATATATCCAAGAGCCATCTTCATCCATCTCAGCAACTAGAGTTTTTGGAGCCTGCTTTGACACCATGCAGGTGAAAGTCTTCTTGACACACGAGCGGCTTCGCAAATTCACAGGCTTGCTTTGTTTGTTTCTTCTTCAGACATTTCCGAGGGTCTGGGATTACCTTCAAGTCCTGGGGTCCATGGCAGCCACTATTGAAGTCATGCCTTGGGCCAGAGCGCACATGAGGGAGCTTCAGAGGTTTCTCCTTTCACGCTGGTCACCTGTGTCAGAAGTCTACAACATCCAGCTTCTGCTTCTCCTGGAGACTCGATGCAGCCTCCAGTGGTGGCTGGCGCCCTGTCATCTCCTCAGGGGTATTTCCCTAGAGAACCCTCATTGGGTCCTAGTAATAACAGATGTGAGTCTCTATGGGTGGGGTACTCTCTGCCAGCATCAGTCGACACAGGGTACTTGGTCGATTCACAAAGCGCACTGGTCCATAAATCGACTGGAAGCGCGGGCGGTTCACCTCACCCTAAGACATTTTCTGCCTCTTCTCAAAAATCAGGCGGTACGGGTGCTATGTGACAATGCAAGAACAGTGACATATATCAACCGCCAGGGCGGCACCAAGTCCCTAGGTGTAGCCAGGGAAATATCCCTTCTCCTTCCCTGGGCAGAGGCACATCTGCAGACTCTCTCGGCACAGCATATCGCCGAGGTGGACAACTTTCAGGCCGATTCCCTCAGCCGACAAGCTCTCGATCCCAGAAAATGGAAGCTAGCCCCTTAGGCGTTTCAGAAGATTTTACGAGCATGGGGGCATCTGGTAATGGATCTAATGGCAATGTCAGCGAATTCAAGGTACCAGAATTTTTCAGTCGCAGGAGGGAGTTTCAGTCCTCCAGATTGGATGCCCTGGCTCAACCATGGCCGCAGGAGGCTCTGCTGTACATCTTTCCCCCATGGGTACTAATCGGCAAAGTGCTTCAGAGAGTTCTCACACACCGGGGGAGAGTGATCCTAATAGCTCTGGACTGGCCTCGGAGGCCCTGGTATGCGGACCTCATCCGCTTAACGCACGTCCCGCCGCTGCCTCTGGGGTCTCGCCGTGGGCTATTACGTCAGGGTCCAATTGTCATGGATGATCCGGCTCCTTACTCACTTACGGCCTGGCTCTTGAATGCCGCTGCCTAAGCAAGAAGGGTTACTTGAATCGCGTGGTTGCGACCCTTCCTAAGGCATGCCACCCATTGACTTCGCTAGCGTATTCCCGTGTTTGGCGAGTCTTCAAGTCCTGGTGCGTGCTGCACTGTATCTGTCCTTGGAGGTCAGGAATCCTGAATATCCTTACCTTCCTCCAGGACGGCCTGGATAAAGGTCTAGCCTTGGGGTCTCTTCGGGTTCAAGTAGCGGCATTAACTTGTTTCCGAGGTCCTGTTGGGGGTCGCTCTATAGCATCCCATGTGGATACGTCCCATTTCCTTAAAGCAGCTAAGGTAGTCCAACCACCATTTCACCCTCCGGTGTCAACATGGGATCTGTCTCTCATCCTAAAAGCCTTGATGCAGGTGCCTTTTGAGCCGCTTAAACACATCATTTTGAGAGATTTGGCACTTAAGGCAGTGTTTCTAGTAGCGATAACTTCGGCACGAAGGGTATTCAAAATACAAGCACTTTCATGCAGGGATCCCTATCTTGCCTTCTCGAAGGAAGGAGTTTTCTTGCGTTCTGTTCCTTCGTTCCTTCCAAAAGTACTTACGCCTTTTCATATCAATGAGCCAATTTTCCTACCCTGTTTTTCTGAGGATCAGTGTACGGGTGAGAATAAGGGACTCCGTTCTCTGGATCTTGGCAGGATTCTTCATGGATACTTTTGGGTGACAAATCCTTTCCGTACCTCTGATCACCTTTTCATGCTTTTTGCGGGACCCCGTAAGGATCAAGCTGCTTCCAAACACAAGGTCTCTCACTGGTTTCGGTTAGCAATTTAATCTGCATACATCCTTAAGGGAAAATCTGTCCCTCTCAGTCTTCGGGCGCACTCTACGCGGGTGCAAGCTACATCTTGTGCGGAGCGCTCTCATGTTCATCCTCTTGATATCTGCAGGGCGGCCACCTGATCCTTCCTGTCCACTTTTGTGCGTCATTATCAGCTCAATATTCAATCTCGGGAAGAGGCGCAGTTCGGGGAAAAGGTTGTCTCGACGGCCGTATCTTCCCACCCAAAGAGCAGTTAGCTTGGGTACTTCCCGCTTGTCTTGACTGGTCTTGCAGGATATACTGGAAGGGGAAATTTTCACTTACCGTTAATTTCCTTTCCTGGAATCCTGCTAGACCAGTCCAGGACCCTCCCTATTCTGGATATATGGTTCAGAGTTGTATTGCTGAGGAGTCAAGACTTTGCAGTGGAGCGTTATCACCTCTTGTATAGTATGGTTTCTGTTTTTCCTTAGTTTTTGGTTTATGGTTACATCTGTTTGAGTATGGGTTTTTACAATACTGGAGCACCCTCTACTGGGTTCAGCTATATATTACCAGGGAACAGCCAATCAGGCTGCTGGTAGTTTTTTTCTATTTCTCTGTCTCCAACATCTGCTGGTAGGGGGACTAAACCCGTTTGTCTGGACTGGTCTAGCAGGATTCCAGGAAAGGAAATTAATGGTAAGTGAAAATTTCTTCTTATTAAATCATTATTTTGGGTAGTTTTCAAGCTGTCCCTTTAGGTCATCAGAAACAGTCACATGGTGTAAGATCAGATTGGTTCATGCATTATAGGATACGTGGACCAGTCAGATATTAACTGAATCCCAAATAACCATGTGGAGGCACATTCTGACCTGACCATCCAGTCCCTTGGGTGGCCGACCAGAAGCGGGACACCAAAAGGTAGACCCGATTCTGGTACTTGGGGGCTAAATGTGCCCGTGAGATCAGGCTTGGGTCTATGGCCTGAACGTGCAGGCCAGGTCCTGATTCTGGTCAGCCTGCATGCATATCAGATCCCCAGCTACCTCAGTCAGGCTCCTGAATGGTGTCCCGTTGTCATGGTACTGTGGCTACATTCAGGAGCCGCAAATGCCAGCTGCCACAGATATTTTTCTTTCCTTGCAGCCAGACCCTCAATCCAGCCTTCCATGGCCAGAGTCCGGCTGTGGGGATCCTCCTGCACCCCAACCTGTTTTTGTCCCGGCCTGTTGGCATGATCTCCTGATGTCTGCGGGACATATTCCACCTCTGCGGATGGAATAAGTCCCCCCATCCATGTTCACGGCCCCAGACATACAGGGCCGACCTCCAGAATCGGCCCTGTACGTCCGGGGTCGCGGCCTGCCCATTTCCACCTCATTAATGCCCCCTTCCGCTCCCATCTAAGCCTCTCCGTACAAATGAGCTGTTTGTACGGGGATGCAATAGCTGGGGCAGCAGGGGAGCAAATAGCGGGGATGGAAATCCAATCCGGATGTCCATCCCTGCTATTTGTTGTACTGAATGATCCCCATACTGTCTAACATGCTCTCACTTCAGAGGAATTATGCAGTGCAGGATATTGTTCCTTCCTCATGTGTACGTTTTGAAAACAGCGCCAAAAAATGATATAAGCTCTTAAAAAGTGACTTACTATGAGAGCGTCTTCCCCATTCCACATCAAGGTCAGACCAGCTTTAGTTATGACTTTCAAATATTCCCCAGTCTTCTCCAACATGATGCCCATACTGCTATATGGTAACGTGATCCTAGGAAAGGAGAAAGCACCACAGTCGTTTTTATGACATGTAAGGAACTAACCATCCGGTGTTTAAATAGAAGCGGATATTCAGCACTAGTATCCAGACAGAGACTGACACTAAATATCCACATTCAGCACTGGTCACCATTTTGCAGCATTTTTAGTGTCCAAGTTATGCGGATAATTAGATAGCAGAGCTGAAAAACGCTGCTGTATGAGATGTTCCTTTTCTGTTCTGACTCTGCCCATGGTCCGCTCCAGTTCAATTCAGATAGCAGCAAGGCAGTGTGTGGTGATATTCAGTAGCACCGTCTGCATTGTGCTGCTAAATGTCATGGCCAGTAAGACGTCTCTAGTTAACAGTTGCTGCTAATAGGATAATCCCCTCTAAATATTAGCTGACAAATAATTAGGGATTCACATGTGTTGTGGAAGATTTGGATCATTTGGGGTCTAAAAGGTTTTGAACATGCAGCTACAGTTAATTTGTGTGTGCAAAAAAGTTCTTGTGTGCATAGAATATGCACAATAAAATGAATGTTTGCAAAACACAAAAAACCCCATGAAAATCACAAAATCTTTGGTTGAAATGAAGACTAACCAAACTTGTTTTTGGTCATGCACATACTTTTAAATTATTCACTAACACCAAATATTAACTGTTGGTTGGCAAAGCTGTGCTGTAATATAAGGAGCACAATTTTAGAAAGGAAGTAGAGATAGGAATTGAGACATCCAGGTCAGGGCATGCTCAATTCCACTAGTATTTGACAAAAAGCTCTACCTAATGCAGACCCTCTCAAAAAAAAAAAATGTGAAGAGAACAAAATCTTTAAAAACAAAAGAGAGCAATCAAAATACAAACAGATAATGCCAAAATGTCAGAGGAACCATTTCAGAAATCTACACATGGAAAAACTGAGCATCACCAACTCAGCAGCTTCTACATAAAAGTAAAAACATTTCCACATGGAAGTGACAATTTTGCAACTGACATGTGCAAGTGTTGGCACATTTACACATGTGTTATGATCGCAACATGTAAATGCCACTATTTTTATGTCGAAAAGACACATATGGGTTCTAAATAACCTCCAAAATGTAATATAGGAGTTAATTTTAGAATCGGCTGCAAAGGTTGATGAGGCCAGTTGTAAGTAATTTTATAAAGTCATTTCCATACATATGTGGGCACATACATGTATAAATGGCTTCTTATAAAATTTCGACTTTGGCACAATACATACTTTTCCCATTAGGTGTAGCTAGGGATGTGCATTCATTAGAAATGAAATGGGAAATATCAACAAAATTTTCTATTTAGTTTCACATCATTTCAATCTGAAACATGACACTGAAAAATACAAAATTTTGATTGGTCTTCCCTGTTTCATCAGTGGCCAGACTGGCTTCATAAGGGTAACCTATGGGACGGAAGGAAGGCATCTTTCAGAAGATCCACCATGATTCTATGGGGATTGACTCTAGCAAGCACGGCTATATTTCTGATGATTTTCTGTGTCTTGATTGGCCCATTGTTTTTCTGGTTTGCTGCTCTATGTAAAATGCCAACTGGATTTTTTTTTGCCTTGTGAATCTATTGACTCTTGCTGTAGAATTTATTCCAAAAATGATTCTTTTAGCATGTTTTTATGTTAAACATTCTCTGAAACAATGACTAAATACGCTATCAGAGACATTTACAAAGCCTAATACTAGTTGTCCAATTTGTGATGATCAATCAGGATCTGGATTAGGCTTGGTAAATGTTTCTGATAGTGTACTTAAGATATGGTTTCACAGGAATTTTGGCAAAAGAACATGCCAAAAGAAAAATCTTTGAAATAAATCTCTATAACAAGAGTTAATGGACTCACAAGGCAAAAATATCCAGTTAGTATTTCACATAGAGCTGCAGACCAGACAAACTTTGGGCCAATCAGGAAACAAGAAGAAAAAGTACCAGCATTAGAGTAATTCTTGCTAGAGCCAGGATCCATGGAAACATGCTGGTGGCTTACCTGCAAGATACATGTCTTATAACCAGAAGGTCACTGGCTGTAAAAAAAGGGGGTTTTATTTGCCTGAAATCTCTAATAACCTTTCATTTATCATTTTTGTTTGAGCAGCAGCCACAGTTACCTCTTTAACAAAATTGCCCTGTAATGAGACTTTCTAAAAACAAAATGAAACAAGATGAAAATTTATTAAAACAAAACAAAATAAAATGAAAAAAGCTGCAAACAAAATTGGAAATGAAACAAAATTAAATTTTGTTTTCCTGCACACCCCTAGACTTTACCTGGAGCAAACAGATGCATTCTTGGGGAAGGGTTTTCTTGTTTTCGCATATTGTGGAGAATATGTTTATTAAAATTTCATACTAATTTTCTTATATAGACCAGTTTACAATTATGTAAAATGAAAAGTTAAAAATCTGAAAGGAGCTCCATATAATTAAATAGAATAAGAGAGAAAAAGTCAAAAAACATCTATAAAAGATAGAGAAAATAGGGAGTTGGGGAGGGAACTGCCTGGAATACTGCACAATCTAGGCCTCAGAAGTCTGGTAGAATACATGTGTTTTGAACTGTGATGGATACAAAAGGGTAGAGAATTCCAGAGGATGAGTACACAGAAGAAAATGTTAAGTGCCAGGTAGATTTCAAGTTTTGCTTTAGAAGTGGGAGGAATATAGAATCTATTATCATGAAAGGACCATAAGCTCCATGGAGGGATGTGGAAAGTAAGAAAGGAGGAAAAATAAGAAAGTGTACCAGTATGAAGAACTTTGTGTGCAAGGGTCAGAAGTTTAAATTGAATACAAAAGGCGATAGGCAATCGGTGGTGATGCTTTAGAAGAGGAGTAACATGATCTGATTTCTTGGCGTAAGATAAAATACAGACAGCAGCATTTTGTATGGATTGCAATCATTTGATTTTTTATTGACAAAGACCATGCATTACAGAAGACTAGCTGAGAGACCACATAACTAAGAAGTGAGGTAAGTGAAGCTGAATCAAGAAACGGGTGGATTTAACGGCATTGTTGGAAGACAAAAAATAATTTATACACTATGGGAGTTATTCTGAGCCATGAATAGCGGGGATGGACGTCCACGCTATTCATGGCTTTTCCTGCCCCCGAATAACATCCCTGCCAGTTGTGCATGGAATGGGTGGCCCGTGGGCAGTCGCCGGCCCTGGATGAACAGGGCAGATTCTAATGTCAGCCCTGTACGTCCAGGGCCAGCGAAATGTCCAGGGAAGTCATTCCACCTCTGAGGTGGAATAACTTCACTGGACGTGTTTTGTTTTTTTTTCTTCCGGGGCACAGATGGGACAGAGGAGCTGGAGGACATTCCCCGCAGCCCCACCCTGGTCTAAGAAGGCCAGATCAGGGGTCAGGCTGCGGGGAATTAACTTTATTCTCCGGCGGCCGGCATCGCAGCTCTTCAATGGAGTCGCGGTGCTATAGCAACATGATGCCATGCGCTGTGGCTTCAATGAAGAGCCTTGCCTGAGTTAGCCGTGTGCAGTCCTGCACGTGCAGGCAGACAGAATTGCTGTCCCAGCCTGCACATGCAGGACTGTTCGCTATTCTGATCCTGCAGGGCCATACATGCCCCGTGGGATCGGAATCACGATCCCCTTTGTGCATCCGGTTCAGACTGGACACACAGAGGGGATCTAAGTCTGGAACAGAATCGCTCTATCAGGGTCATTCTGTCCCGCGAATAGCGGGGATGGATGTCTCATTTGGACATACATCCCCGCTATTCGTCCCCCTGCCGGCCTCTGCAAAAACCTCCCGATATAAATAGTGGGTTTGTATGGGGAGACATAAACGGGGGTGGGAAGGGGCATTCTGGAGGTGGAGCAAGGGTGGGGCATGGGTGGACTGTGACCCTGGATGTACAGGGCCAATTCAGAGGTCATTCCTGTACGACCAGGGCCTTGAATCTAGATGGGGGACTTATTCCACCTCGAAGGTGGAATAAGTCCCCTGGATGGAGGGGAATTGGGTGCGGGATCCAGAGACAAAGGTGAAGGGATGCAGGGGGTTCCTTGCTGCCTGACCCAGGCCTTGGAAGGCCAGATCAGGGGTCAGGTTGTGGGGAAAACAGAGCTTGGTCAATGGCCAGGGTTCCCATCTCCTGAATAGAGCCATGGTGCCATGGCAACAGGATGCCATGTGTCACCCTCTTGGGGGCCAGCTCAACGCCTAGGGCGCTGAGAGTTGGTCTGCCTTTGTATTCCTGACTCAGAGAGTATGACCCTGCATTGGTCCTGCAAGGCCCTCTGGGAATGGTAGTCCCTTTTACCCTTTGAGAACAGAAGAGTTGTAGTCAAGTGTTTCAGGCAATGACAAGAATTTATTTTTCCCCTTCCCAATGGATTTCTGTGCAGGTAAATAACTTAGGACAAACTGCCATACATTTGGCTTGAGGGATATGTACAAGAACTCAGGTAAATTAGCCTTATCAGCTTCAGGCTCACAACGTGCAGTGCTCGGTACAAGCAAACAATAACAGCTTCCTTCAGCAAAAGAAAATGTTCCCCATTCTTTCTGTTGCTTTACCAGCTTTCTCAAACTAGTGTTCAGCACAGAGATTCAACGTGGTCAGCAAAACATAACGTGCAGTCCATCTGGTTATCCACTATTTCATTGCTATCAGAGTCAATCTGCATTTCTTCAGCATCAGAAATAGCAGGGTGTGTCAGTGAGCTGCTATCCTGAACTTTAAAACAGACGTCTTCACTATCCTCACATGTCTTCTCTCGGTAGCACTCTAAAGGATAGGACTGTGAATTACCGTATATACTGAAGTTTCTTTTTAGAGAGTCTGCTACATTCTGGCAACTGCAGGGAAATACTTTATAACTAGGTTCAAATCTATGTAAGTTGTGAAGCCTACCTTTCGGCTTTGGAGGGAAAGGAATTTTCAGCTCTGCAAAGTCAGACTGATTCCCAAACACAGCTTGTGTTTGTTTGTCTCTCAGCCTCGTAGCTTCAGCCTTAGAGGTACAAGTATTGTCAGGCCAGCAGGTTTCTCCCTCTGGAGCATGTGAGTTTTCCCAAGCCTGCCTTCCAGGAAATATCTTATCCTTCTTGCCTTTACCAGATGTCACCTGTCCTGTGCTGCTTCTTTCTGGCATTAGGACTACGACTCCCTTGGTTCTCACCTCTTGATGTCTTCCTTCTTTCTGCTCCCCTTTAGTCCAAGCTAATGACCACTTTTTATCATCCTGTTTCTCCGGGCTAAACTGTGCCCCTCC
Organism: Ichthyophis bannanicus; assembly: GCA_033557465.1. Taxonomy (NCBI): domain Eukaryota; kingdom Metazoa; phylum Chordata; class Amphibia; order Gymnophiona; family Ichthyophiidae; genus Ichthyophis; species Ichthyophis bannanicus. The sequence continues at coordinate 110,252,390 of CM066047.1, read as the reverse complement.
CTTAAACAGGTGTATCTCATTATCTCCTGAACTAGGGACTACGTCACAGCGTGGGAGTGTCTTTCCAGCTCTTGACTCTCTTTGTTTACCTTCTCTCTGAAAACACTGGGCCATGTGCTCAGACTGCCTGTCAGTTTCTGCAACGGAATCCTCTCACCAACTCCATAGGCTCAGAAGGGTCTTCTTCATGACACATGGCAATACGGCTCCATTCAGGAGCCTGGCTGAGGTAGCCGTGTATGTGTCTGGGCATGCAGGCTGATAAGAATTGGGAACTGGCCTGCAGGTCCAGGCCACAGACCCGATTCTAATCTCACGGGCACATCCATCCCCTGTGGGATCAGAAACGGGTCTACCTCTGTGCGCCCTGCTTCTGATCAGCCACACAGGGGCTGCACAGCCTGAATGGAATAGACCTCTATGAAACTGATATGGGAAGAGAAGGAGAGATCTGTATCGAGAATTACTCCTAAGTACTTAAGGGTGGAAGCTGTACCAGAATACTCTTGATATGTGGGGTTAGAGACAGTGGGGAGGAACCGCCTGTTAAAGGAAGCATCAATTGTTTTATTAGTGTTCAACTTGAGATGATTGGACTGGAGTCTTATGGAGACAGCCTCTAGGGTATGGTTAATAGTGGAAAGATTTAGAGCAAGTGAATCAACATGAGACAGTAGCAAAAAATCATCTGCATGATAATAGAAAGTGATATTATGATCCTGAACTTATATAGCAAGTGGACTTAAAAAGTAAAAGAGATAGGATTGAGTCCTTTGGAACACCACAGAAGAGTGGCCTAGAAGAAGATGTGTGTCTAGTAATAACCTAATATGTATGGTCTGTGAGAAAAGAGGAAAACCAATCATAAACCTGGCCTGTGATACCAATATTAGAGATGCGGGAGAGTAAGATGGAATGATTAACCAGATCAAAGACAGCAGAGAGTTCTAGTGTGATTTTAACATTGTCTAGAGAAGATTCTAGTTCGTTGAAAAGGGATGTGAGATTTATTAATGTGCTGTAACTTGGGCAGAACCCAGACTGTCTAGGACTGAAAGAGTTTGTATGTTCAATGTGGTTGGATAGTTGCATGAAAACCAGTTTTACCATTGGCTTAGAAAGGTAGGGTAGATTTACTACTACTACTACTGAACATTTGGATAACGCTACAAGGCATACGCAGTGCTGCACAGATACATGTAAAAGATGGTCCATGTTCATCAGAGCTTATAATCTTTGAAGTCAGATGAAAATTTGATGGATCTGTGGGATCTGCGGCTTTATTCTTCATAACTGGATGGACAATAGCCTGTTTCTAAGGACAGGGAACTAAGCCTGAAGAATGACTAAAATTAATAATGGATAGAGGGGGAGGGATATGTGTATGTACATAAAGGAACCCAGTACACTTTTGAATAATTAAGAGAAGGGATCAATATTCATTGGCAGGGGCTAGGTTATTTAAAGTGCCTAGTCACCGCTGCTTTACTTAAACCCAGATATCCAATGCTTGGACTTAGCTGGCTTCTGGCACTGAATATCCGGTTGGCTCTTCAGCATGGTGCTATCCAGTTAGCATCAATATTCAGCTACTAACCTAATAGCAAAAACTGGTTAAAGTTAGGACAGCTATGGAGATGACCTAACTTTAACCAGTTAAGCTAGACAGTTAGTGGCTGAATGGATAAATTAGATCTTACCTGCTAATTTCCTTTCCTGTAGTCCCTCCAGTAAAGTGCCGACTAATGGGTTTACATCCCCTTCCAGCAGACTGGAGACTGAAAATTCCAAGCTTTGGTGATGTCATCCCATAAAGGGAATGTAATGCTATTACCAAGCTGGTATCTCACTGTCAAAGCAGTAAGTACTTACATCCAATTAATAGCTGTCTGCTAAAGATTATATAAATATTAAACACCACCATTATGACTTTTCTTAACTAAATTTAAAACAATAAATAACAACCTTAATATAGTAACATAGTAAATGACGGCAGACAAAGACTAGCATGGTCCACCCATTCTGCCCAGCAAGATGGAAAGAGCAGGTGCACCTGCTGCTCTGTGCAGGCCACCCCTCCCCATGTCCCCGCCCTATGCCTCTAAAATGTAAATAGGCTTGCATAATATATTAAAATGGGTGGGTTCTGGACTTTACTGGAGGGTCTAAAGGAAAGCAAATTAGCAGGTAAGATCTAATTTATCCTTCCATAGCATACCTCCAGTACAGTCCAGATTAATGGGATGTTCCAGAGCAGTACTTACTCATGGTCGGGACCTGCAAACCCTGTTTCTAACACACAAGCTCCAAATTGTGCAGCTGTTCTCGATTGCACATTTAAATGATAATCTTCAGTGAAAGTATGTAAGGTTGACCATGTTGCCATCTTGCAAATGTTTGCCAGAGGCACAAGATTAGATTCTGCTCACGAAGATGCTTGTGCTCTCATAGAGTGCATACTCAAACCCTCCGGTAGAATTTTCTTGCACAATAAATAAGCAGACAATATAGCTTCTTTTATCCAACAGGCAATTGTTGGTTTGAAGCTGCTTGCCATTTACGATGTCCTCCAAAAAGGACAAATAGATGTTCTGATTAGTGAAATGTTTTTGCACGTTTAAAATAACGATGAATAACCAGGCGCATATCTAATGTATGCAATTGCGAATTTACCATGTCTGTTAAACTCAGTAGGACAATTGACTGATTGAGATGGAACAATATTATGACCTTAGGTAAAAAGGATGGCACCATGAGTTAAACAACCTTTTCTTTCATTAGCATCAGATCGATCAGAGACATCAAGCAATTCAGGAAAGCTCTGAAGCATCATCTATTCCTTCTACACTTCTCACAACCCAACAGCACCGCCCCTTCTCCCACCCCACAACCCAACCCTTCAACACCACACTCATCACACACAAACTAAACTAGCCATCTTCTCAAACCCAATCCTGATTTACAAGTTTTCGATCTAATAAAACTTTAGATACAAAACCATGTCAGTTCCAGAATATACATTAATAGTACTACAGGAATACACATTCTAATTGTATTGTACAAATCTTTAATTTAACGGTAATGACATACCAATGTGCTTTAATGTAAATAGCCCACTCATGTTCTTCTATCACCACTTAAATTGTACATAGTTCCCCCAGTTCTTTTCCATGTTACCTCCCTGTTATATGTAAACACTGGACAATTATGCTGCCCTTGTGTCAAACTGTTAACGGTAAACCACACTGATAATAAAGAGCGCGGTATAGAAAAGCCTTTAAATAAATAAATTAAATTATTAATAGAAAAGGTTCATGACATGATAATGCCTGTAATTCCGAAATATGGTGTGCTGAAAAAATAGCTACCAAAAATCATTTTTAATATCAAATCCTTTAAAGTAGCAGCTTTCAAAGGTTCAAAAGGTTATCTAGTCATTGCTGTGAGCACTAAATTCAAAACTCATAAAGGTACAACTGAATGTATCTGAGGCCGAATCTGCTTTACTGCCGTCAAGAATCATATGACATCAGATTGTGAAGCTAAAAAATGACCCTGAACACAACCTTGATAGCAAGACAATGCTGCAATTTGCAGTCTTAAAGAATTTAATGTGAGACCTTTATCCAGTCCTACCTGCAAGAATTCCAACACATCAGAAATGAAAGCCTGTAATGGCTTTATTCTATGATCTTTAGCTTATTTTTGAACAATGGAGCAAACTCAAATATAAGCCAAAGATGTTGACCGCCTGTGAGATTTTAAAGTGTCGTAATTACCGCTGCTGAATAGCTTTGCTTAATTAAACGAGCCCTTTCAAGAGCCAAGACATAAGCAAGAATCAATCTACTTGGTTAATGCTCACTGGACCTTGCGAGAAAAGACCTTCCGTGATTGGAAATTTTCCAAGGTACTGTTATCATTAGGCAAATGAGATCCATATACCATGGTCTGCGAGGCCAATTTGGTGCTATCAGTGTTAGCAGACCCTTGTATCTTTCTATCCGCTGCAACACTCGGCCTATTAATGGCCATGAAGGAAAAACATAAAGTAGAACAACTTTGGGCCACGGCTGCGAGAGTGCATCTATTCCCTTGGACATTCTCTCCTTCCTTCAACTGAAGAACCGTGGACATTTTGCATTTCTTGCAGAAGCCATCAAGTCCATCTCTGGTTGACTCTGGGATAAGCTGTGAAAGACTGTCTGTCTGATTCAGTGACCATTCCACTGGATCTAGATGATGATGACTGAGAGTCTGCCTATACATTGTCCACTCTTGTTACAGTTACTGCTGTTATGACTTTAAGATGCCCAAAGCAGTAGTGGCTCTATTTCTATGATTGATGCATGCTACTTTGGTTGCATTGTCTGACAGGACTCTTTCAGCCTTCCCTTTGAAATGGTGCTGAAAGGCCTGTAGAGTCTGAAAAATTGCTCTCATTTCTAAACAATTGATCGACCACAATGTTTGTTTGTTGTCCCATTTCCTTTGTGTTATTTGATTCTGACAATGAGCTCTCCAACCTGTAAGGCTGGTGTCCGACATCACTAATGTCCATATTGGCAGATCCAATGGAATATTCACCATTAATTATTCTTTTCAAAGTCACCACATGAGGCTTACCCTGACCTCTATTGGACATACAAGTTTTTGAGACATTGGATATCTCTATGGACTTCATCATAATAACAGTGTCCTCTGAAGTGGACGCATATGTGCTCTTGCCCATGGCCTAGATCCAGCAAATGCTGTCATGAATACTAGTATCTGCAGATATGACCATGCCATGGTCTTTTTGCAGTGCAGAAATATCCGTAATTGAACCTGCAACTTGTTCATTTGCTCCTATGGAAGAAAGACCATTCCTTGCCTGGGGTCCAACTTCACTCACAGATGAATCAGAGATTATGAAGGAATGAGATAACTCTTTGCCTTGTTGATAACCCAGCCTAGACTCTGAAAGAGTTCTATGATCTTTGCTGTCGCCATCTTTCTTTCCTCCAAAGTTTTCCCTCTCACCAACCAATCATCTAAATAAGGGTGTACCAGCACCCCTTCTTGATGCAAGGCAGCTACTGCCACTACCATAACTTTAGTAAATGTTCAAGGAGCTGTTGCTAGGCCAAATGGTAGAGCTTGGAAGTGATAATGGCCTCTTGGCACTGCAAAATGAAGATAGCGTTGATGTTCCACAGTATGGGAATATGGAGATACACCTCCATAAGATCTAAGGCTGTTAGAAATTCTTCTGTTTGTACTGCTGCTGTAACTGAACATAATGTTTCCATATAAAAATGTGGAATCCTTTAAAGCACGATTTATAAACGTTAGATCCAAAACTGGACGATACATTCCTTCCTTGTTTGGAACTACAAAGTAGATGGAATATCGCCCCAATCCTACCTGATGTAATGGAACAGTAACCACTGCTTGGATTTGCAGAAGTCAACGCAAAGTGTTCTCGACAGCCTCTCTTTTCACTGGTGCCTTGCAGGGAGAAATAATAAAGGTCTCTCCGACAGGTTCCGTGACCTCCAGAGCATAACCTACGTGAATTATCTTGAGAATCCATTGATCTGTTGTAGTTTTGATCCAGGCAGAGTAGAAATACTACATGGAGCCCCTATCGGAACCTCCTCTATCTGGGTCTGCTTTATCTCATTATGGCTTCTTTTGACCTGTTCCTGAACTGGCAAAGGCTCCATGCCTACCTCCTCTTCCTCCATGAAAAGGCTGCCCTCTTGGTGAAAATCTTGATCTTTCATACAGCGCAAATCTAGCCTCTCTATAGGGATGAAAATCCCTAAAGGGAGGTCTGGATAGGACAAACAATTTTGGCCCTCTAAGTTTTTATCCTCAAAGTCTAGCTGTTTTAGATTCCCCTAAGTCTGTTACCAATTTTTCCAAAGCTTCTCCAAATAAAAGCTTGCCCTTAAAAGGAAAGCAACTAAGTCTAGCCTTTGAGGAAATATCTGTTGACCAATTTTGCAATGACAGTAAATGCCGAGCTGCTACTGCAGAAGCCATGCTATTAGCTAGGGCTCTAATCAGATCATAATGCACATCTGCTAGATATGCTGCTCCTGTTTCCATCCTGATCATTTCCGACATTTGCACCAAATCTGGTGACGCAAAGTCCATTAAGCCCTGCACCCAGCGAAGGCATACCCTTGCAACATATGCACCACATATCGATGCCTGCAATGCTAAAGTATTCACTTCAAATACCTGACATAATAATCTCAATCCTTTTATCTTGTGGATCTTTTAGAGCAATACAACAGTCATCTTTTTGGCAATCGTAGAGACTAAGGCAACTACTTTTGGAAGACGAAAGTGTTCCTTCTCTTGCCACAAGTATGGGATAGAGACAAGCCATAGTATGACCCCCGCATAGACCAGTCTCTGTGGTGATTCCCAATCAGACTCAATCATTTGCATAATTGCCCTATGGATAGGAAAAACTCTCCGTGCTACAGATTCCCTGTAACAAGGGATCCTCTAACATCTGATCCTTAATTTGAGATTCAATGGGAATGTGAAGTCCTTCCAAAGAGTAAGACCTCCAAGCTCATCCTTTCTAAAAAAAACCTCACAGTACGCTCTTCTTCGTCTACCAGACCCTCTATCTCCTCTAATCCTGATGCAAAATGTTTTTCATTTGCTCCTGAAGTCCCCTCAAGAGTATCCTCTGAAACTCCTGAAATATTTGAGCTTTCCTCTAAAGACAATATCGGCAGAGGCAAATGATAAGTGGGCAATAGAGAGTCTTGGTGCATATTGGATGGTAGTGAAGCCCCTTTCTGCCTTAAATGGAGAAATTAGACCTTACCTGCTAATTTGCTTTCCTTTAATCTCTCCAGTAGAGTCCATACTATTGGGATGTACCAGAACATAGAAACATAGATAAATGATGACAGAAAAAGACCACATGGCCTACCTAGTCTGTCCTTCCATATCAACAACTACAACAGTCCCCTTTTTTCTTTAGAGAAGGTCAAGGTCGAAAAAATATACGAGTTATTACATGATAAAGATCAAGTAGACCAGCAGCTGTTTCAACCTGTACTTTATAGAAACATAGAAACATACAAATATGACGACAGAAAAAGACCACATGGCCTATCTAGTCTGTCCTTCCATATCAACAACTACAACAGTCCCCTTTTTTCCTTTAGAGATCCTCTGTGTTGGTCCCATGCTTTTTTGAATTCAGTTACTGTCCTCATCTCTACAACCTCCACTGGGAGACTATTCCACGGATCCACCACTCTTTCTGTAAAGAAATATTTCCGCATATCACTCCTGAATCAATCCTCTTTCATCCTCATCCCATGTCCCCTCATAGCAGAACTTGCTTTCAATTGAAAGAGGCTCTCCCCCTGTGCATTTATGCCATGGAGGTATTTAAAAGTCTCAATCGTACCACCTCTATCCCGACTTTCCTCTAAGGTGTACATATTAAGATCCTTAAGTCTTAAGTCCTTTTTTCTTCTGTCAGATTTGCATAGTCTCTCTTCGGGGAGTATGTGGCTCTCTCTCTTCCTAGATGTGTTTTGTATGATGTGTATGATGTATTGCTCTTGAATGTATTATTCCATTGGTTGGAATTTTTCCTTTGTATATTTATCTTTGTATTCAAGAAAATCTAAATAAACAATTAAAAAAAAAAAGATCCTTAAGTCTGTCCTCATATGTTTATAATGCAGACCACCAACCATTTTAGTAGCCATCCTCTGTATTGACTCCATCCTTTTTATATTCTTCGGAAGGTGCGATCTCCAGAATTGCACACTATACTCCAAATAAGGTCGCACCAAAGACTTATACAGAGGCATTATCACCTCCTTTTTTCTGTTAGCCATTCCTCTCCCTATGCACCCAAGCATCCTTCTAGCTTTTGCTGTTGCTTTTTTTACCTGTTTAGTTACTTTAAGATCATCAGACACAACCACGCTGAGGTCCCACTCTTCTTTAGTGGACAAAAGTACTTCACCCCCCTATACTATATTGCTCCCTTGGATTGCTGTAGCCCAAATGCATGACCTTGCATTTTTTAACATTACCTAGTAACATAGTAACATACTAAATGACGGCAGATAAAGACCAGCATGGTCCTTCTAGTCTGCCCAGCACGATGGCAAGCGTAGGTGCACCTGCCGCTCCATGCAGGCCACCCCTCCCCAAGTTCCTGTTTAGGGGTGAACCCACCACTCCATGCAGGACACCACTATTTGTTGAGAAATTAGATGGTTCAGTTTACTTTGATTTTATCCTGTTGCTGTAAAGGGATCCATTGTGTCTGTCTCATGTCATTTTGAATTCCGTCACCGTGTTTGCCTCCACCACTTCCATTGGGATGGCATTCCAAGCAACCACCACCCTTTCTGTGAAAAAGTATTTCCTGACATTGCCTTTCAATTTACCACCTTGCAGCTTCCTGTTATGCCCTCTAGTTTTACAGCTTCCCCGTCTTTGGAAGAGGTTTTTTTGTTCATTATTTTCCTTTAAGTATTTAAAGGTCTGAATCATATCTCCCCTGTCCTTCCTCTCCTCCAAAGTGTACTTGTTTAGGTCTTCAAGTCTCTTCTCATAAGGCTTCTGACGCAGGCTCCAAATCATTTTGGTTGCCTTCCTCTGAACAGTTTCCAGTCTTTTTATATCCTTTGCAAGATATGGTCTCCAAAACTGAACACAGTACTCCAAGTGAGGCCTCCAGTGACTTCTACAGTGGCATAAGTACCTCTTCTTTTCTGCTGGTGATTCCTCTTTGTATGCAGCCCAACATCCTCCTGGCTTTTGCCACCGCCTTGTCGCACTGTTTTGCCACCTTGAGATCTTCAGAAATAATCACACCAAGGTCTTTCTCCTGATCCATGCACACCAACCTCTCGCCCCCTATCATGTACATTTCTCTTGGATTTCTGTTACCCAAGTGCATGACTCTGCACTTCTTTGCATTAAATCTTAATTGTCAAGCATTAGACCATTCTTCCAGCTTTTGTAGATCTTTCCTCATGTTAACCACTCCCTCAGGGGAGTCCACTCTGTTGTAAATTTTCATGTCATCTTCAAATAGACAGACTTTTCCATTCAGTCCTTCAGCAATATCACTCACAAATACATTGAACAGTGCCGGGCCCAGGACCGACCCCTGGGACACCCTGCTAATCACCTTCCCTTCATCCGAGTGAGCTCCATTTACCATCACCCTCTGTCGTCTGTCAGACAACCAATTTCTGATCCAATTTACCATCTTAGGATCCATCCCTAAGCTACTGAGTTTAATTTTAATTTTTATTCAAATTTTCAAATACATTCAGCCAACAAACTTGAATGATGGAAAAATGGTAACAGGAAAAAAAATAGAATAATCCCATAAAAGGGATAACAAACAAAATAATTACATTAGTATACCAAAATTAGCCCACAATTAAATGGTTGAGAGAGAGGCCACCGGAAAATATATTATGTCAAACAAAGGAAATAAAGAAAAAACAGGCGGTGTAAGACTTATGCGTCAGCCGTACGAGACGATAAATCCCCAATTGATCCTTCCTAACCATCAGAAATTCCAGGAGCTGACGGGGTTCAAAAAACATATAATTTGTATGTAAAACAGCATCTAGAAGGAAATTTCAACAAAAATGTCCCACTGAGGGAAAGTACTCTGGGCTTAAGTCCCAGAAATTCTTTCCTCCTCAGCTGGGTACCTCTAGCTAAGTCAGGAAAAATACGCACATATGAACCCAGAAACTGCTCACTGAAATTCCGAAAATACAAACGAAGAATCAACACTTTATCTGTCTCAAGAGCCAATGTAATAAGGAGGGTAGTACGGGCAGTGACCACCTCCAGAGAGCTTTCCAGAAACCCCGTAAGATCCCCAGGAGCCCCCTGTTGAACATTATTACCTCCCTGAGAGCCCCCACCCATGGATAAATACTGAACTCTAGTCAATGGAGGTAGATCATCTCTGGAGATTTTTAAAACCTTCATAAAATATCTACGGACCATCTCCTGAGGGGAAAGCATGGGAGACCTAGGAAAATTAACCAGTCTTAAATTGTTCTTACGGACTTGGTTTTCCAGATACTCCAACCTTCTGGTAGTCACATTCCGATCTTTCACATGGGCGAGGTTTAACTCATGAAGCTGCTCAAGGTCACTACTCAGCTTTTCCATTTTCTCCTCCTGTTCCTTTTGAGCATTCAAGACTACTAATAAATCATGCTTTAATGTCTTAAATTCAATATTCATACAGGAAACAACCGTTTGTAAGGAGGCGTTCATTGCGGAGATAGCATACCATAGCACATCAAGTGTAACTTTTTCAGGTCTCACCAAAACACCGGCACCAGCATTGATTGTCAGGGCCAATTTCTCCTGGGTAGGACCAGCAACCCTCCTCCACTCTGTTTCAGATCTTCCCCCAACTTCCAGGGACCCATTCGAAGTAAATTCATCAGCTGCAGGTCCCTCCTCCGCACCTAGCTTCAGCGTGCTAGTCTTCACGCTGACTGGCGCTTCACTACAACCGGCAAAATTGCTTCCGGGGCACGGCGGGGGGGGGGGGGGGCATTGCTCCGGGCACAAAAAAACCCCGGATGTGCTCAGGTCTACAGATCCCTGCGGGCCTGCCGAAGACGCTGCTCGATCCCCTGAAGCGGACAACCTACACATCTGAAGAGTATTTTACGCTGTAATAGAAGAGCAAGCATCCCTGGAGGGCAGGTAAGCCTGCTTCCATTTCCTCCTGCCCATATCGGCTTCTGGGGGAAACGCCAATGGATCCAAAACTCAGGATTCAGACCTCCGACCGGGAGATAGATGCCGCCGCCATCTTGCCTCTCTCACAGTCAGCTTTTTCGCTACTGAGTTTATTGATAAGCATCCTATGAGGAACAGTATCAAAGGCTTTGCTGAAATCCAGGTAGATGACATCCATCGCATGCCCCTGATCTAGCTCCCTGGTCACCCAGTCAAAAAACTCAATCAGATTTGTTTGGCAAGATCGTCTTTCGGTAAAACCATGTTGCCTCGGGTCTTGCAACCTGTTGGTTTTGAGAAAGTTCACTATTCGCTCTTTCAGGAGCGCCTCCATTACTTTTCCCTGTAGTTTCACACTTCTTCCCTGTCATCACTTTTGTGTAGAGGTATGACATCAGCTGTTTTTCAGTCCTGAGGAACCTCTCCTGTTTCCAAGGATCTGTTGAAAACAGCCTTTAATGGCTCTGCAAGATCCTCTCTGAGCTCTTTTAGTATCCTGGGATGTATCCTATCCGGTCCCATGGCCTTGTCCACTTTCAGTTTCGCAAGTTGTTCTAACACATCATCTTCTGTGAATGGCGTGGTATCTACTTCATTCCCATTTTTATATTTGGGAGTCACAGGTGGTCCTTCTCCAGGACTTTCTTTAGTAAAAACAGAGCAGAAGTATTTGTTTAGCAATGTCGCTTTTTCAATGTCACTTTCCACGAGTCCATTCGCAGCACTTCTGAGTCCCGCAATTCCACCTCTGATCTTCTTCCTTTCCCGAATATACTTGAAGAAGGTTTTGTCGCCACACTTAACATCTTTAGCCGTTTTTTCTTCTGCCTTTGATTTTGCTATCCTTATTTCTCTCTTCGTCTCTTTGAGTTTGATCCTGTATTCATTTCTGTGTTCCTCTGTTTGCGAGCTTTTGAATTTTGCAAAAGCTGTGGGTTTTTTGCCTTTATTTGAGCAGCCACTTCTTTGGAAAACCAAATAGGTTTTCTTCACCTCTTGTTTTTGTTTACTTTTGTTACATATTTATTTGTTGCCCCTTTTATTGCCACCTTTAGTTTAGCCCATAGCAATTCCACTTCCCTTATCTCCTTCCACCCTGTCAGCTCCTCCTTTAGGTACTTGGCCTTTTTATTGAAGTCGGTGTTTTTGAAGTTTAGGACTTTGAGTTTGCTATGATTGGCCTGTACCATGGCTTTTATCTCAAACCACACCGTGTGATGATCGCTGCTGCTCACAGGGGCACTCACACAGACATTCGACACGCTATCACCTTTGGTGAGCACTAAATCCAGATTTGAGCTTTCCCTGGTTGGTTCCATCTCCATTTGTCTAAGTAATGCATCTTGGAGAGCATCCACGATTTTTTTTGCTTCTTTCCAGATTTTCAGAAGGAGTAATCCAATCCACATCAGGTAGATTAAAGTCACCCAATATGATCGCTTCCCCCTTTGTGGCTATCTTGGCAATATCTATAATCAATTTGTTATCTATCTCTTCAATTTGTGTCGGAGGTCTGTAGACTACAGCAGTATGGATGACAGTGCCATCTCCTCTTTCCAACACAATCCAGAGCGCTTCTTCTTTTCCCCATGCCCCCTGCATTTCAGTAGCTTTAATATTGCTTTTAGACAAAACTATATGGTCTTGTAACAGAGCGATTTCTCACTGAAGAAAAACAATAAACCTACGCTCAAATACACTGGTTCTACTACGTATTGAAATCCAAAACATAGGGTATGCTTTACTCGGGTCTCAGACTACACCACGGCATTTATACCTGGGTATTTAAAAGTCCCCAGTGATATGCCTGTTAGCATCAATGACCCAGCATTTTTAATGATTTTCGCCCCTCATATGTCAGCGAGCGGAACACGGAGTCCTCTACAAAGTTGCAACTTAGTTCATAGCTTTCAAATATACTGTAGAGTTACTTAGCTTCATTTAGCCTCTTGGGATTTGAGATTCAGTATGGAGTGTGTTAATGGCAGAAGATTAGGTTTAATAACGTAGTTTTAATCCAGGTTGGGTTCATGTTTTGTGTCTTTTGTTTATTGTAGTATAAATATTGGTCCCCTGAAGAACCTCATCAGTGAAACGCAGGGGCGTTTTGATAGCAGCGTTGGGACTTAGAGAATGAGCGGGATAGCTAAGTAATTCTACAGTATATTTGAAAGCTATGAACTAAGTTGCAATTTGTAGAGGACTCCGTGTTCCGCTCGCTGACATATGAGGGGCGAAAATCAGTCCCCCTCCCTTCATGTCAGCCCCCCTCTGTCCATGTCAGCCCCCTCCCTCCATCCATCCATCCCTCCATGTCAGCCCCCCTCCATCCCTCCATGTCAGCCCTCCCTTCCTTCCCTCCATCCATCCATGTCAGCCCCCCTCTCTCCATGTCAGCCCCCCTGTCCATGTCAGCCCCCCTCCCTCCATCCATCCATATCAGCCCCCCGTCTATATCAGCCCCCCCTCCCTCCCTCCATCCATATCAGCCCCCCTCCCCCCCCTTGTGAGCCCCATTGCAGGTTCCCTGCTCCCCTCTCCCCATGTCTGTCTCCTTCTAGCGCACAAGTTGCTGCCGCCGCCGAGTCTGCTTCTCGGCAGCGGCAAACTCACCCCCTCCCTTCTAATGCAGCTGAGTCTCTCTGCCTCTTAGGGAACCGTGGCTGTGCCTGTAAAACTGTTGCGGAGCCTTTCTGTCTCTAAACGGGCTCCGTGCAGCATTGTCCCATCTCCAAAGGAAGTGGTAAACAACTTCCTTTGGAGGCAGGACAATGCTGCACGGAGCCCGTCGAGAGACAGGAAGGCTCCACAACTGTTTTACAGGCACAGCTGCGGTTCCCTAAGAGGCAGGGAGCCGCGGCTGCTTTAGAAAGAAGGGGGTGAGTTTGCCGCTGCTGAGAAGCAGACTCGGCAGCGGCAGCAACTTGTGCGCTTTTTTTTTTTTTTTAGGCGGAGTGAGGCGACCCCCGCTAAATCCTGTGGCGACCCCCATGGGGGTCGCAACCCACAGGTTGAGAACTGCTGCTCTAAACTGAGCTTCTGCTTCTGCCTATACATTTAAACAGTAATATTTTGTAAAGGCTTGCAAGGTAGACCACGTTGCCGCCTTACAAATGTCTGCTGGTGGCACCAGGCTAGATTCTGCTCATGAAGTTGCCTGAGGCCTAGTAGAATGCGCCTTTAAGCCCTTAGGTATGGTCTTTTTGTGCAGTAAATAAGCAGTCACTATTGTCTTTCAACCAGCGTGAAATTGTTGCCTTTGAAGCCGCTTCTCTTTTATGCGTTCCTTCATATAGCACAAATAAACGTTCTGATCTTCGAAATGACTTTGTACACCTCAGATAATGACGAATTACTAAACGCATATCCAGACTTCATAACTGATGATGATTTGTTTCTTTAAAACTGGGCAAAACAATTTGTTGATTAATATGAAATGGTGACACAACCTTAGGCAGAAAAGAGTACTGTACACAAAACAACTTTTTCCTTTGATATCAATAGAAACGGTTCTTGAGAAGATAATGCTTGCAACTCCAATATACGACCTGTTGAACACATTGTGACTAAAAATACGACCTTTAACGTCAAATCTTTTAAAGTTGCCTCCTTCCAAGGTTCAAATGGTGATTCTGTCAGCACTGTGAGATTTAGATCCCAAGAACTATTGAACATACTTGTGGTCTAATTTGCCTCAATGTCTTGATGAAACGTATATCTGGATGTGATGCTGAAAGATGACCTTAAACTCGACTTCTATAGCATGATAATGCCACTACTTGCACCTTTATGGAATTCAGTGCAAGACCTACAGTATATCAACTCCTACTTGTAAAAAAGACAAAATATCTGGAATAGTAGCATGGAATGGCTTTATGCTGTTCTCATAACTCCAGTCTTTAAAAATACGCCAAACTCTTATATATGCTAAAGGTGTAGAATGTTTACGAGATTTTAAGAGTGTTGCAATTACTACTGCTGAATAACCCCCACTTTACTAACCAAGCCCTTTCAAGAGCCAAGCCATAAGCAAGAACCGATCCACTTGATGCATACTCATTGGATCTTGTGACAGAAGATTTCCTGTTAATGGAAGTCTCCTTGGTTTTGTTTGCACCATTCAAATGAGATCTGCATACCAAGGTCTCTGATGCCAATCTGGAGCTGCCAGAATCACTGCACCTTTGTGTCTCTCTATCCGCTGCAACATCTGACCTATTAGAGTCCACGGAGGGAATGCATATATCAGAGCATTCTGCGGCTAAGGTTGTGTCAGAGCATTTATTCCTTTGAACATTCTTTCTTTTCTTCGACTGAAAAACCTTGGGAATTTTGTATTCCTCAGCATTGCCATCAAGTCCATTACTGGAATTTCCAATCTGTGAATGATTTCTTGAAAGTCTGTCTACTCTAGAGACGACTCTCCTGGATCCAGATGATTTAGACTCAGAAAGTCTGCTTCCACATTTTCGACTCCTGCTACATGAGCCACTGAAATGGTCCATCAGATGACATTCTGCCCAATTTAGCAATGGCACTATCTCTATGGACAGTACTAGACTGCCTGTGCCTCCTTGCCGATTGATGATGCTACTGTTGTTGCATTGTCCAAGAACACTCTTACAGCTTTTCTTTCAAGAATTATTTGAAAAGCCTTCAGTTCTAGAAAGACTGCTCTCCTCTCCAAATGGTTGATAGACCACATCTGCTGTTCCTTGTTCCATTCTCCTTGAGCTATCTGCCAATGAGCTCCCCAACCTTTCAGACTGGCATCTGTTATAACCATTATCCATTTTGGAGTTTCTAAAGGCATACCTGCCAACAGCTTCTTTTTGCGAAGCCACCACTTTAGACTTATTCTTGCTTCTGCAGGACAAACAAGCCTGTGACTTAATGGTATAGTTTGTGGACTCCACCATGTCAATAATGCCCTTTGAAGTGGCCGCATATGTGCTTGTGCCCATGGTACCAAATCCAATGTTGCCACCATAAACTCCAGTATCTGAAGATACGGTCATGCTGTTGGAGTTCTGTTTTCCAGAAATACACAAATGTGTGACTGAGTCTTGACCATTCTCTCGTGTGTCAAGTACACCATTCCTTGCCTTGTGTCGAATCTTGCCCCTAGATGTATCAAGGTTTGAGATGGAATGATCTGACTTTTGGCCTTGCTGATGACCCAAGACATTCTAAGAGATCAATCACTTTCTTGGTTGCCACTTTGCTCTCCTCCAATGTTTTCGTTCGTATTAACCAATCATCTAAATAAGGATGAACTAGCACTCCTTCCTGATGCAAAGCTGCTGCTACAACTACCATAACCTTTGTGAAGGTTCTTGGCGCTGTTGCCAGCCCAAATGGCAGGGCTTGAAATTGATAATGGCCCATTGGCACGGCAAACTGAGATAACGCTGATCAGTTCTTTGCAAATTGGGATGTGGAGATAAGCTTCTGTCAGATCTAAGGACGATAGAAACTCTCCCTTTTGTACTGCTGCCATTACTGACCATAATGTTTCCATACAAAAATGAGGTATCTTTAAAGCCCGATTTATGTATTTTAGATCCAAGACTGGACAGAATGTTCCTTCTTTCTTGGGTACCGCAAAGTATATGGAATAACGACCTGAGCCTATCTGCTGTGATGGTACTGGAACTACAGCTTGGATATGAAGGAGATGTTGCAAAGTTTCTTGGACCGCAGCTTTCTTTTGCATGGAGACACAACAAATGCATCCTTGAGAGGTTTTGCAAATTCCAAAACATAGCCCTTGCAAATTATTTTGAGTACCCATTGATCTAGTGTTATCCGGAATCAAGCAGAGTAGAACTTTTGAAGACGACCGCCTATTTGAATCTCCTCTGCCTGGGTCTGTTGAATCTCATTGTGTCTTCTTTTGACCCGTTCCTGAACTTGAAAAGGAACCTCGTCCTGCTCCTTTTCCTCCACGAAAAGGTTGATCCCTGGAATAAGGCCTTGATCTCTGATAAGGGGCAAACCTTGTAGCTCTGTATCCAAGAAAATCTCTAAAAGATGGTTTTGAATTGCCAAAAGTTCCCAGCACTTTTGAGCCCTGCAATTCAACCTCTGATATTGCTCCTCTCCTGAATATACCTGAATAAAGTCTTGTCGCCACACTTTACATCTTTTGCCATCTGCCTTTGATTTTACTATCCTTATTTCTCTTTTTGTCTCTTTTAGTTTGATCTTATATTCTTTTCTGTGTTCCTCTGTTTTGCGAGCTTCTGAATTTTATGAAAGCTGTGTTTTTTGCCTTTATTTGTGCAGCCACTTCTTTGGAGAACCAAATAGGTTTCCTTTTCCTCTTGTTTTTATTTACTTTTGTTACATATGAATCTGTTGCACCTTTTATTGCTTTCTTTAGTTTAGCCCATTGCATTTCCACTTCCCTTAACCCCTCCCACCCCACTAACTCCTCCTTCAGGTTCTTGGCCATTTTAGAGAAGTCAGCATTTTTGAAGTCTAAGACTTTGAGTTTGTTGTAATTGAGTTCCACGGCTTTTATTGCAAACCACACCGTGTGATGATCACTGCTGCTTACATGGGCACCCACCTGAATATTCGACCCACTATCTCCATTGGTGAGCACTAAATCCAGCATGGAGCTCTCCTCCCTGGTTGGTTCCATCACCATTTGTTTAAGTAATGCATCTTGGAAGGCATCCATGATTTTTTCACTTCTTTCCAGATTTGCAGAAGGAACACTCCAATCCACATCGGGTAGATTAAAGTCACCCAATATGATCACTTCCCCCTTCATGGCTATCTTTGCAGTATCAACAATCAATTTGTTATCCATTTCTTCGGTTTGAGTTGGAGGCCTGTAGACCACACAAGTATGGATGACAGTGCCATCTCCTCTTTCCAACACAATCCAGAGCACTTCTTCTTTTTCCCATGTTCCCTGCATTTCAGCAGCTTTAATATTACTTTTGGCATACAGGGCTACTCATCCTTTTCTATCCTCTCTGTCTCTTCTAAATAGATTATAGCCAGCTATGGCTATAACCCATTCATGTGACTCATTAAACCATGTTTCTGTAATGGCCAGAATGTCCAAGTCCATTTCCAACATTAGGGCTTCCAGATCAGTAACTTTGTTGGCTAGGCTTCGTGCCTTTGTATGCATTGCTTTTCAGCATTTGTTGAATGGCTTGCCTGCCTTTTGCATGGGTTTTTTTCTACACACCCCTTCTCGCTTGCCATTGATTTATTGTTCAAGTGTGTGGCTGTTTCCAGTGTTGTTTTTCTTTTGCTGGGAGTGACATACTGAACTTGTCCTCCATCTGTTGCCCCCTTTTCCTAGATTAAATGCCTATCCACATAATGCCTGAATTTTTCACTTAGGATCCTTTTCCCTGCGGCGGAGAGATGAAGTCTCTTGTTGATCCATATGTTTCCCCAGTCGCCTATATATCTAAATCCTTCTTGTTTGCACCAGGTTTGGAGCCATGCATTAAAGTTCTTTTATGCGATGCAGCCTTTCTGCCCCCTTACTATGAACAGGTAGAACTTCTGAGAATGCTATAGTGTTGGCAGTGGGCTTGAGTTTCTTTTCCAGAGTCTGTAAGTCCCTTTGAACTGCAGAGGCACTGTTTCTAGCCAGGTCATATTGTACCCAATTGGATGACAATATCAGTTTTGGAGTGCTCACTTTCTGCACTAACTATATCAACAATTTGGTTTGTATTCCTGCTGGCTGAAGAGCCTGGGAGGCATTTGACCATCCTCTTTCTCCTTTGAGCCGTGTTCCCCAGTTTGGTGCCTCTGATGATGGAATTTCCAATGAGTAATAGCTTTTTGTTTCATGATATTTTTTTTCCTATTTGGTACATTAGCAGTAGATTTGGCATTAAGTCTATCATTTAAGGGCACTCCTTGTAGGAAATGCTTATTCTTGCCTTTAGAAACTCCACAACCCAGCAGTTTAAAAGTTAGCAGAGCCACGGGAACAGAGAAATGTTCCCGCAGCTGCTTTCGTTTTTGAAGCGGAAGCGGCAGTGACCTCGAGTCCCCCCCCCCCCCAATCTGGCGCCCTCATGCCGTGCTTACCCGGCTTACTAGGTAGGGCCGCCCCTGCTCCTGCTGAAAGATTGGCGGTTCTATCATAGGCAGTTTCTAGGGAGCGGCAAATCAGAAATAAACCCAGCCAGAGTGCCACCCCCTAGAAACTGCCGCCTGAGGCCACCGCCTCAGTTGGCCTAATGATAGAACTGCCCCTGCTTGGGAAGCATAAATCCAAGGGAATTGTATGTGATAGGGGGCGAGAGGTTGGTGTTCACAGACCAGGAGAAGGACCTTGGAGTGATTATTTCTGAGGATCTCAAGGTGGCGAAACAGTGCGACAAGGCGGTGGCAAAAGCCAGAAGGATGCTGGGTTGCATACAGAGAGGAACTACCAGCAGAAAGAAAGAGGTACTAATGCCACTCTACAAGTCGCTGGTGAGGCCTCACTTGGAATATTGTGGCAGTTTTGGAGACCATATCTCACAAATGATATAAAAAGGCTGGAATTGGTTCAGAGGAAGGTGACCAAAATGATTTGGAGCCTATGTCAGAAAACGTATGAGAAGAGACTTGAAGACCTAAATATGTACACTCTGGAGGAGAGGAAGGACAGGGGAGATATGATTCAAACCTATAATGGATAGGCCTGTCTTATGTAAAAAGGTTTTATTTATTTATCCAGTTTCTATACTGCCTTATCCTTCAATCAAAGCAGTGGGCAATGGAGAGTTAAGTGGCTTGCCCAAGGCCATAAGGTATGCCTATATGACTAGAAACCCCAGTCCCTCCAGCCTGAGATTGCTGTCCCCAGGTGGGACTTGAACCACCAGCCCTCTGGCCTGAAGTACCTTGTCCTGACCACTAGGCCACTCCTCTCTCCTTCAAAGAAAGAATGCAAACATTCCCCTTCATAGATTTTTGTTTAAATGTCTTTTCCCCCCTGGAAATGCTAAGGCAACATAAGCAGGCTGGTGATTATTAGGTTGCACACATCTTTTTCTATAATTAGAAAACAGAATCCCACTTACCTCTTATCATTGAAGGTAATATTCTTCTTGGTCAGCTTTATAGCCACTCCGTCAACCACCATAAAGATGCATGAGATGAAAGGCACTCCTTTGTGGGAGGCATCGAACTCACGTTTCATCTGGATGTTGAAGTCCTCATAGGAACTTTTGCAGTGAGAGGAGAAGATGTAGTTGCAGAGTCCAGGAAATTGGAAATACACTTCATCAAAGCTTCTAAAGTGGAAATTCCCCCATGTGCTGCAGATACCAGGAGTATCAGTACTGTTTTGACCTGTCAAAAGGCATAAGAAAAATAAGTTGCTCACAGAAAAAAGGGCACAAAAAATGTTTTAATGTCTGCATTAGCTGTGCAAAAAGGGAATCTTTAAGACAAAGGCCTTCTAACCATTGTTGCAGACTGTTTATCCCATGGCTATGTTTCCAAATCAACAGCAATAGTTATTTATTGACTGTTAAATGCATTAACAGCATGTTTAGTGTGCATTACAATGCATGCCATTGAGTCAGTGCTGATTCCAGGCTACCTAGTAGCTCCTGGGTTTTCTTGGCAAGGTGTGACTAGAAGTAGATTGTTAGTCCTGTCTTCCAAGGCAATGGAGGGTAAAGTGACTTACCCAACGCCATAACAAGTGCTAGTAGGAATCAAACACTGGTCTCTCAGTTACCTGGCCACAGCTTTAACCACTAAGCTACTCCTCCACTTGCTAGTAAACATTATTGACACAAAATTAGCATTATGTTTAGGAAGCAATTTCGGGCATGTCCAGAATAACTCATTATTGTAGCTCATAATAATGCTTGTTGACACACCCTAATACACCAATTTTTAATGCAGAAACTATTAACTATACCTCTGCAGCTATAGTCTCTCTTCGACCGGACCTCCAGCCAGCATCGGGACCCCCGCGGCAAGCTAGCAGCTCTCCTCCTGCTCCTTCTGCAGCCAATCGGACATCAGCTCCCCTGCTTTAAAAGGAACATGCTGCACAAAGGAAGTCTCTCTTCGACCGGACCTCCAGCCAGCATCGGGACCCCCGTGGCAAGCTAGCAGCTCTCCTCCTTCTCCTCCTGCAGCCAATCGGACATCCGCTCCCCTGCTTTAAAAGGAACATGCTGCAGGCGTGACCGCGCCTGGCGGGCCCACGCCTGAGGGCCTCGCCAGAGAGCCCTTTGGCATGGCCCTTAGGCAGTGGCTCACTTTCTGATAGTCCCTGAGCACCACAAGCCTTTTACAAGCATCGAGAGAAGCGGCGTGGAGATAGAGAACCACATCTACACATCAGAAATTCAGCTCAAGTTTCAGTGTGCAGCTTCTCATAAAAGAATCGCCTCCAACCAACTATGCAACGAAAGACACAATACAAATAAGAGACATTCCCAACTGCAACGGATGAGGTCTCACGGAACACTCAACTGCTGACCATAGAAGCATGCGGGAACACTAACAACTCTAAGTCTGTTGGACATTAATGGTAAGTCAGCCCTTGGCTTACCGTTTGACTCTCATACAATGAATGTAATCAGATTCATTAACGAATGTAAACTGATTCCAGGCAAGCTCTCCAGCTTTTCATCACATGCCTCTCTTCCACATAACGGCTAGTAATTGGTGATAGTGTCGCTTATGTATTTTAAGATATTACACTTGCTGACTTTTGCTAATATTTATATATATATATCATAGCATACTGTACTACTGTTGTAAATTATATACTATAATATTTATACTAACAACTACTTTGCTTTCCACTCACTAGTCACAAATCTATGCTTGTTTTACCAATAATGGAACTTGGAAGATTGTTAGCACTCACTTTAAACATACTGATGTTTACTCTAAGGTTTTTACTTTCTCACACTCCCCCTATTCACTCTCTAACCCCAGCTATAAACATTCCTAAACCTGCACACATTCACATCATCCCATACAGACCCAGACATACCATCCAAAGATATGATAATAGACATCCCTACATGGATAGATCACGCACCCACCTGCATACCAATGTTCAAAGGTTAATCCATTTAAACCTAATACCAATGGATAACCCCAAGAAGGACACTACCCAGACAACACAACTAAAATGTTTACTCATTAATGCTAGGTCGATTAGAAATAAGATCCCAATTATGATTGACCTCATTTCTGACGAAAAACCTCACCTTCTTTGTATAACTGAAACCTGGCTAAATGAATCTGATACAGTTCTTCTTAATCAACTGAAAATGCATGGTTATACTATACTCAGCTGTAATAGGGACTGAAAAAGAGGTGGAGGAGTTCTAATAATAGCTAAAACTAACCTCAACCTTTCACCTACATTACTTGATAAACATGATGGAATTGATATCCTCAAAATAGAAAGTCACACTATGGCCATCTGCCTTATATATAGACCCCCCACACTTGATATGCAGAGCTTAGACACTATCCTTGAAGTTGTGTGCAAATCCTCTTTGAGGAAACCTTCTGTTATCTTAGGAGATCTTAACCTTGCCTCTCTACCAAATTGCCAGGAACTATCCTTCCTTGAAGCAATGGAAAGAAATGGGATTTAAACAGATAATTACTCACCCTACTCACTGCAAAGGTAACACCCTTGATTTAATATTCCTCCCATTACACTACACACAATTACCTCAATTTAATCCACCTACCACAACTCAGGTACCTTGGTCCGATCATTTCATGATACATTTCTCTCTCCCTTTCCAACTCCCTAACACAGCACATATCAATACCAAACACATAGAACATAGATTCCGCAAGTTTAATAAGGAAAACTTCCTGGAATCAATCTTTACAAAGTTGGACATTGACTCAAACAATCTCAATGAGCTTGTATCAATTTGGAACTTTGTTATAGGGGCAGAAGCTAAACCTTTGCCCACAAATAAAAGATCAGGAAGAAAGTCATCTGAGAAATGGTACACCTCAGAGCTTAGTGCCCTAAAGAAAAACCTCAGGAAACTAGAAGCTAAATGGCGTAAGACAAAAAGCCTAGAACTTAGGGTATAATATTTTGCAAACCTCAAAACCTATAAAGAAGCTATAAACACTACAAAAAGGCTACACCATACAAAAACCTTATCAAAAGCCATCAACAGACCAAGGGAGCTTTTCGAGATTATTAAATCCCTTTCTAAAATTCCTGAACACACTTTGAACAAAACATTAATTGACCCCCAACTCCTGGCAAACCACTTTGCCAGCAAACTCAAACAGAGTACCCGTCCAAGTGCTACCCTGGCATCTACCACAGCAAATAACATCATTGAATGGAACTCTTTCCTCTTAATTTCAAATAAACAACTTCTAGAGACCATATCAAACCTCAATACCACCACCTCGTTACTAGATCCTTGTCCAGTATCTTGGATTAAAGCAGCTAAATCTGAACTCACCCCATACATATTGAATCTAGTAAACCAATCTCTTCTTCAAGGCTTCATGCCAGATGACCTCAAGTTTACAGCAATTTGCCCTCTATTAAGGAATAAAACTCTTAACAGCAATGACCCCTCTTCGTATCGCCCCATTGCCAGTATACCTTTTCTAGCTAAAATCACTGAGAAGGTAGTTCAAACACAATTACAAGATCATATTAATACCAACTTCCCTTTAGATGAGCACCAATAC
Organism: Ichthyophis bannanicus; assembly: GCA_033557465.1. Lineage (NCBI taxonomy): Eukaryota > Metazoa > Chordata > Amphibia > Gymnophiona > Ichthyophiidae > Ichthyophis > Ichthyophis bannanicus. The sequence continues at coordinate 110,228,921 of CM066047.1, read as the reverse complement.
GGTTTCCGCCCGTATCACGGGGTAGAAACTTTACTTATATCCCTTTTTGACTCACTAATCCAAGGCATGGATAATGTTAAGCAGGCTTTCTTGCTTATCTTCCTTGATATTTCCTCAGCCTTTGACAGTGTGAATCACAGCACCCTCTTATCCAGGCTATAACAATTAGGATTAAAAGGAAAAACATTTCACTGGTTTAAATCCTACATATCAAACCGTTTCCAATATGTTCAGGTAGATCATTCCCAATCCCTTCCATTCCCACAAGAGCGAGGTATCCCTCAAGGATCTTCTCTCTGCCCTACTTTTCAATCTCTATCTTCAACCGATTTGCAAAATCTTTAAACGCCACAATCTAAACTATTTCATCTACGCAGACGACATCATGTTGTTCGCCCCCTGTGACATAGATAACCCTAATCATGACAAAATCGCTACTTGTCTATCTGAAGCAGCACAGTGGCTCCGCTCAATTCATATGGATTTAAACTTCAAAAAGACTGAAGCTCTTTTTGTATGCCGAAACCCTAACTTCACCCCCCCATCTGTTGTCAACCTGATGGACATCACACTTCCAGTCAAATCGGAAGTAAAATATCTAGGAGTTACATTAGACAAAACACTAAGCATGTCACATCACATAAAGCAGACCGCTAAAACTATATTCTTTAAACTCAGAACCATCCAGCAACTTAGACCCCTCATTAACATTAATGATTTCAGAACAGTTGTCCAGGCTCTTATAAAGCCACATTTAGATTTCTGTAACGGATTACTTCAAGGTACATCTAAGAAGAACCTACACATCCTACAAAGAGCCCAGAATGTCACAGCTCGGATCATTTTTAGAGCCAAACTTTCCGACCACATCTCCCCAATTTTATACGCTCTCCACTGGCTACCTATAGCCAGTAGGATTCAATATAAAACCCTAGTCACCGTTTTTAAACTCATTAACGACCTAGCCCCTTCACATCTTTCAACATTAATTCATACCCCCTCAGAAAACAGAATAATAAGAAGAGCAGACTCATCAAGCCCACTGACTATTACGCAATGTTGCTAATCCATGTGGGAACAAATGATACTGCCAGGTATACCTCGGAACGTATCAAAAGTGACTTCAGGCTCTGGGACAGAGGGTGAAGCAGTTAGGTGCACAGGTGGTATTCTCTTCAATCCTCCCTGTTGAGGGTAAAGGCCAAGGCAGAGAGGCTCGCATCCTGGAGATGAATGCATGGCTGCGTGGATGGTGTCATTGAGAGCGTTTTGCTTTCCTAGACCATGGGATGCTGTTCTAAGGGTTGCAGAGCAGAGATGGCATCCATCTGTCCAAGAAAGGTCAAGGCATCTTCGGTAGTAGACTGGCTAATCTACTGAAGAGGGCTTTAAACTAGATTCGTTGGGGATGGGTGAAGAAAGCCCCCAGGTAAGTGAAAGCCCCCAGGTAGGTGATACATTAAATACCTTTATGGAAATGGGTAACAGGGGTATCATATGGAAAGCAGTGTGTATAAATGCCCGTAGCATGGGAAATAAGATCCCTGATGTTGAAGCTTTGGTGGGAGTGGCTGACTTGGATTTAGTGGCAGTTACAGAAACATGGTTCACAGAAAACCATGATTGGGATGTAACTATACCTGGCTATACTTTATTCAGAAAGGACAGGGTAGGAAGAAGGGGAGGAGGAGTGGCACTATATGTAAAAACTATTATTAAAGCTTTGGAATTACAGAGCTTAAAAGGGAGAGAGGAGGCATTGTGGGTTAAACTAGAAAGAGGGAAAGAGAAATCTATTTGCATTGGTGTGATATACAGACCTCCCTCACAAGAGGAAGAGGTGGACAGAGAGTTAATTGAAGACATACGCAGCATTGCTAGGAAAGGGGAAGTGCTACTGATAGGAGATTTCAATATGCCAGATGTTGATTGACACATTCCTGCTGCAGTATAATCTAGAAGTAAGGAGATCCTGGATTCTCTACAGGGAGAACTATTCAGGCAATTGGTAACAGACCCCACACAAGGGGCCATACTGGACTTGGTGCTTATCAATGGTGAAAGTGTTTCTGATGTTGTAGTGGGAGATCATTTTGCATCCAGTGATCACCAGATGGTGTGGTTCAGTATTAGGACTAGGGCTGTTAGAATCCATTCCAAGGTGAGGATCTTAGACTTTAGGAAGACTAACTTTGCGAAGATGGGCCAATACCTCAGGGAGTCGTTAGCGGGATGGGAACAGCTGGGGGATGTAGAAAATCAGTGGGCAAAACTGAAAGGGGGTATTTTAAGGGCAACCAACCTTTTTGTTAAAATGGTAAATAAAGGCAAAAGGAAAAGGAGACCGCTATGGTTTTCGAAGGAAGTAGCTGAAAAAGTGAAGAAAAAGAGGGAGGCCTTCATGAAATACAAGAGATCACAGAGAGGAAGACAGGCATCTGTATTTGGAAAAACTTAGAGAAGCTAGCAAAATAGTCAAGAAGGCAAAGATTCAAAAGGAGGAGGAAATAGCCAATGCAATAAAATGGGGGGATAAGACATTTTTCAGATATATTAGTGAGAAGAGGAAGGGAAAAAGTGGTATTGTCAGACTCAAGGGTGCAGGGGGGAAATATGTAGAAGCTGATAAGGATAAAGCAGAATTGCTTAACAAATATTTCTGTTCTGTGTTCACAGATGAAGAACCAGGAGCAGGACCTCAGAAAACACCTACAAATAGGAACAGAAGCGAGGGACATCTAGAACAATTTTCAGAAGACTGTGTTCGTGAGAAGCTAGCTCAACTTAAAGTAGACAAAGTGATGGGACCGGATGGGATACACCCTAGAATACTGAGGGAACTTGGGGACGTTCTAGCAACTCCACTGACTGACCTTTTCAATGCCTCGTTGGAGTCGGGAGTGGTGCCTAAAGACTGGAGAGAGGCTCATGTGGTGCCTTTACACAAAAGCAGAAGTAAGGATGTGGTTGAAAACTACAGGCCGGTTAGTTTAACTTCGGTGGTGAGTAAATTATTGGAAACGCTGCTGAAAGAGAAAATAGTGAGGTTTCTGGAGTCCAGCGGATTACAGGATCCAAGGCAGCATGGATTCACCAGAGGCAGGTCTTGTCAGACAAATCTGATTGATTTCTTTGACTGGGTGATCAGGGAGTTGGACCGAGGGAGAGCTCTAGATGTGATGTATTTAGATTTCAGTAAAGCCTTTGACACTGTTCCTCACAGGCGATTTATAAACAAACTGAGCACCCTAGGGATGGACCCTAAAGTTACTGCTTGGGTTAGAAATTGGTTGGGTGGGAGGTGACAAAGAGTACAAGTAAATGGAGCTCACTCTGAGGAGAAGGATGTTACCAGTGGTGTGCCCCAGGGATCTGTCCTTTGTCCGATTCTTTTTAACATCTTTGTTAGTGATATAGCGGAAGGGCTGTCGGGTAAGGTTTGCCTCTTTGCAGATGATACCAAAATCTGCAATAGAGTAGACACCCAGGAAGGTGTAAATAACATGAGGAGGGATCTAGCTAAGCTTGAAGAATGGTCTAGAATTTGGCAGCTGGGATTTAATGTTAAAAAAATGTAAGGTCATGCATTTGGGATGCAGCAATCCAAGGGAGCAATACAGTATAGGAGGTGAAGTACTTTTGTCCACTAAAGAAGAGCGGGACCTAGGCGTGGTTGTGTCTGATGATCTTAAAGTAGCTAAACAGGTAGAAAAGGCGACGGCAAAAGCTAGAAGGATGCTTGGGTGCATACGGAGAGGAATGGCTAGCAGAAAAAAGGAGGTGATAATGCCTCTGTATAAGTCTTTGGTGCGACCTCATTTGGAGTATAGTGTGCAATTCTGGAGACCGCAACTTCAAAAGGGTGTGAACAGGATGGAGTCGATGCAGAGGGTGGCTACTAAAATGATTAGTGGGCTTCATTATAAAGCATATGAGCACAGACTTAAGGATCTTAATATGTACACCTTAGAGGAAAGGCGGGATATAGGTGATATGATTGAGATGTTTAAATACCTCCGTGGCATAAATGTTCAGGGAGAAAGCCTCTTTCAATTGAAAGCAAGTTCCGCTACGAGGGGACATGGGATGATGGTGAAGGGAGATAGATTCAGGAGTGATATGCGGAAATATTTCTTTACGAAAAGAGTAGTGGATCCATGGAATAGTCTCCCAGTGGAGGTGGTAGAGGAGGACAGTAACTGAATTCAAAAAAGCATGGGACCAACACAGAGGATCTCTAAAGGTAAAAAGTGGACTGTTGTAGTTGTTGATATGGAAGGACAGACTAGATAGGCCATGTGGTCTTTTTCTGTCATCATGTTTCTATGTTTCTATGTTTCAAACTTCAACATGCTTCTAATTCCTAACTCTGTGAGAAACCTGAAGCAGATAACAACCAATACTGCCTTCTCTTATTTTGCACCCAGTCAATGGAACAAGCTACCACTCAACCTGAGAGAAATTAAAGACCTTCTTTCTTTCAGGAAGGAGCTTAAAACATATCTCTTTGCCCAACACTACCACAGCTTACAGCCCACACTTGAACACATAACAGAAGAATACACGACGCAACTGACACAATTTTATCCTACCTAACTCAAAGTATCACTCTCTATTCCATGTCTTCATCGATAAACGTGTACACTGTTCTACTATATGATAATCAATTCATCAATGCTGCTTTTAAATAACTCTCTGTAAATAGTAAACGACTGTTGTAAATAATTCTCTGTAAATAGAATTATATACACATCCAAACACCAATATAATTATATAAACACATCCAAACACCAATCAGAACCTTGGTACACCATAACACTGACCAAAATGAAGAGAGACCTCAGAAAACACGAAAGAAGGTGGAGACATACCAAGTCCATCGAACTCAGAGATGTGTACCTCCATCTCCTCTCAAGATACAAAGAAGTAAACACAGCAAAAAGGATACACCATACAAACATTCTAAACAAAGCTATCAACAAACCACGTGAACTTTTTGCACTAGTAAAATCGCTAACCAAAACAGTCCTACCAGATCATCAAGATAGCCCCATCCATCCACAAACGCTGGCAAATCACTACGCAAGCAAACTGACTACCACCACCCCCATCCTCTATGTAGACACACCATACCAACGAACAAAAGTGGACCAAGAACCGACATGGAGCACGTTCCACAACATTGATGAACAACAAACCACCAACATTCTAACCTCCATAAATACCACCACCTCACCACTCGACCCCTGCCCAACTGCATGGATCAAAGCAGCAAAAAATGAGATCAACCAGCAAATAGCCCACATTGTAAATCAGTCACTAAGTCAAGGAATAATGCCTGAACAACTAAAGCAATCTATAATAAGGCCAATCCTAAAGAACAACTCCCTCAACAAGGAAGACCCGACCTCATACCGCCCCATCTCCAGCATTTCGTTCCTGGCAAAAATCATTGAAAAGGCAGTGCTCCTACAACTTCAAGATCACCTGGATGACCGTGACACCCTAGACAAACAACAATACGGGTTCAGAAGAAACCATGGAGTTGAAACACTGTTGATAGCGCTAATGAACAACCTCCTCAAAGGACTAGAAGACAGAAAGAAAATGTTTATACTCATTTTCATTGACATCTCTGCCGCCTTTGACACTGTACATCATGGGATCCTCCTGAACAAACTGGAATCCATAGGAATTGTGGGAACCCCCCTCAAATGGTTCTCCTCCTACATATCGAACAGAAGGCCTCAAGTACAATTCAATGGGGAACAAGCTGAACCGTTCTCTCAAACACAGGGCATACCCCAGGGTTCGGCTCTCTCGGCACTACTGTTCAACGTTTACATGCAACCCCTCTGTGACATTTTTAAAAGGCATAACATCAACTACCACATCTATGCAGATGATATTATGCTCTACACACAATTGGACGCCGCCGACCCGAAATATACACAGCTCGAAACCTGCCTGGACGAGATGTTAAGATGGCTACAGGAAAACAACATGACAATTAACCACAAGAAAACAGAGGTCATGTATATATCCAGTAAACCAAACTTCAAGCCTCCTTCTACAATCACCCTGTGCAACAACACATACAACACGAAAGATGAAATCAAATATCTAGGAGTCACACTCGACTGCAACCTAAAAATGGAAACACACCTACGTAAAACAAACAAAGCCATCTTCCATAAACTTAGGGTGATACAACCTCTAAGGAAAATAATAGCACCCTGTGACTTCCGGTCTGTGGCTCAAGCACTCATTATGCCACACCTAGACTACTGTAATGCCATCTTACAAGGTCTGCCTAAAAAATCACTAAATATCCTTCAGATGGCCCAAAATGTGACAGCCAGGATCATAATGGGAACAAGCATTTCTGAACACATCACCCCCATTTTAATCGAGCTACATTGGCTTCCAATTGCAGCTAGGATACAATACAAGATGTTAGTAACCACGTTCAAACTTATCAATAACTTAGCCCCCTCATTCCTGTCCTCACTTATTTTATTTATTTATACACATTTATATACCGCATCTTCCACAGTTCAGTTGCGGTTTACAGAGAACAACACTTAACAACACTTAACTTATCAGCACGCAACCTGCAAATAGGGACAGAAGAACCACCAACTTGGGCACCCTGCAGGTCCCCACCAACATCAGAACTGTGAAAACAAGTACATGTCGCAGAGCTTTCTCATTCTCTGCGCCAACTATCTGGAATCAACTCCCTTTTGAACTGCGTTTAATCAAGGACATTACAGTATTCAGGAAAGAGCTAAAAACCCACCTATTCAAATGTTACTACAATCAGCTATGACTCTCAATTTCGATGGAATCGTAACAAAACAATCAGATAATTATATGCTTTGAATCCGCGTTATGTATAAATATGTAAATATGTATGTATAAATGTAAAAAGTATAATCCAAATGTAAAAAGTATAATCCATTCCCAAAGACACTAACCCTGTGTGCAGTGACCTCCCCTCAGATCTATGTACTTACTATTCCCTCCCTGTCCTGATTTGACATCCCCAAAGATGAATCGAACCGCTGCTGATCGCTGGAAGTAGCGGTATATAAGTGTGTATTAAATAAATATTAAATAAAATAAATAGTTAAATAGTTAAGCATGTTCCATGTATCATAGTTATTTTTTGTGCCAAAATGTTCTATGTAATTTCAATGTTCAATGGTTTTAACTTGTTCTCTGTAAACCGCCCCTGATCTCTGGAAGTTGCGGTATAGAAAAGCACACAAATAAATAAATAAATAGTTAAAATTCTGCATTAAAATCGTGCGTTAGCATTAATGTGTAGTAATGTATGCCCAGGAGGAGCCGCATAAAGTTATGCACCATTAGCAGCATAAGTCATGCATTTTCAGTGACTTACTCATATGGATGGACTGTTAAGCGTGTACTTTAACTGGTCGCTATTTTAATAAGTATGCATGGCAGGCGGATGATGCATACATTCAGTGCAGGTGTGCAAAAGAGTGGAGCTCAAATTCACATACATCAGTTCTAAAATACTATCATGTATGCATGTTCTTTACAAATCTAGGTACAGGCATTTAGACCAACCTGAGGGCTGGTGTTGGTGCTCACGCCTAGATTTAACACATATTTTCAGATACTTATCTCCCTGTATTATAAAGAAAAGTAAGCATCTTCTTTTCTTTATAAAATAGACTTACTATAGGCACATTCTGGGTGCCTAAAACTAGGTGTCTGGTTATAAAATTACTCCCTTAATGTATAAAGGTGCATTTTAGGATGTGGAGAGGGACTTCCCACATCCAAGTTAGGATGTGGAGAATTTTCATGGTATTTTTAAGAGGCCTCTGCCAAACATAGAGCCTCTTGTAAAATAGATTCAGGGCTGCACATTCATGGCTCTCCAAGTCTAGTGGAAGCAGAAATTTAAAAAGGTTGCATATGGTCGAAAAAAGCACATATAGATCAGGAACAGTGTCCTAAAATCTCTGTTCCCAATCTCCAGCTGTACTCAATTCATCCAATTCCCCCTCTCCCTCCAGTTTGGCTGTCATACCAATGCTTCCTCAGCCCCACACTATGATCACCTGCCTGCACCTCCCACCAAATCCAATAACCCCTACTCCACAACAAAGCATCTAGTCTCCCTATTCTCCCCCAAACCATCTCCATCTTTTAGATTCCAAATCATCATGGTAGTAATACCCATATCTGACCCCCCTCCCCATAACTCTATAGCCCCCTCCTCCAAGGTTGTCAACAACAGCCCCTCCCCGGGCTTAACAAGGATCCCTGCTGCTAGTGGGAGCAGCAGCAGCAATGTTCGCTCGCTGTTGCTGAGTATGCAGCTGATTCCATAAAGGCACCCATCGCCCATAGCAGTAATCTTGCTTTACTGTCAATCTACACATGTAAATGTTACTATTTCCAGAAGGAGATAAGTCTAAATAACCCACTTTGGCCCCAATTCCATAAGGCAGATAGCGGGGCAGCACGCCCTACTGGGACGTGCTAACCTGCTATCCACCTTGTCACTATTCTGCCTCTGTTCCCTGCTGCACACACAGAACTACTGTGCATGCTGCAGGAGATGGAGGTGTGATGGGGTAGAGAATGGGCGGGGCCAACCCACGGACATACAGGACCGATTCCAGGACGGAGCTGTATGTCAGGGATCACCAGGGGGATGCCCTACTTTTTGCACCTCTGAGGTGGAATAAGAGTGGGGTGCCCCCCAACATGGATGGCAGGCCCCCCGGAGCCAAGGAGCCCCCACACAGGAGCACCGGGACATGGAGGCTGAGTCTCCACTACCCTATCTGGGCCCCAGCGACCTCCATCGGGATCGGACAGCGGAGACTCGGGGGTCCAGGGCTGCGGGCAGATGGAGCCATAGGGAGGACATCCCCATGGCTACAGGAGGGGCACACCAGGCTGTCCTCAGGTCCCATTCTGACAGCTGCGGGAACATTTTGCTCCCATGTTTCAGAATCAGGTCCAAACGGGCCTGTCCTGCACAGGGCCGTCCAGAGGCCCCTTTTAGAATCAGGCTCCACATCTTTAATGTTTAATTAACTTGATTTACAGCTTTTTACTAACAAAACACCAAGGCAGTATAGCAACAGAAGAAAAGGAGTGCTAGAGAAAGGAGGGAAAAAGAAAAGAAATCAATCGGACCAAAAAAGAGGAAAGGAGTTGCTGTAGACAGCAGTAAACCCCAGTCCCAGGCTCAAACATCATGGTTCAGAGGAAAGCTCATCAAATATTATAATCTTAGGCAGTTTCCAACCCTTTTTTACAATTTGGGGTAAGATGACTCCTTTTGCAAATCAAAAGGCAAAGAGTTCCAATGGGTGGGGAAATAGATAAAGGCTGTGTGGTGTGTTATTTCATTACATATTTTAGAGGGAGAAGGGACAGATAGCTAACCCCACTGAGAAAAGCGCAAAACGTATGGGGAGTCATAAGGAACAATATTACGGACTATCTGTAAAGAGGTCCCAATAGTTAAGGAGCAAAATGTTAAATTTGTATCTGTAGCTGACTGGAAGCCAGTAGTGATTAATCAGCAGGGGAATGGCAATTTACAACAACATATCAAAACTTCATGGCTGTGTTTTGTATAAGCTAAGATCTTTATTTTTTTATTTTTTTGTATTTTATTTGTGTTTTTAATTTTCAAAAATCCAAACACCATAACAAGCAACAGACAACATAGAAACATAGAAACATGACGACAGAAAAAGACCACATGGCCTATCTAGTCTGTCCTTCCATATCAACAACTACAACAGTCCCCTTTTTTCCTTTAGAGATCCTCTGTGTTTGTCCCATGCTTTTTTGAATTCAGTTACTGTCCTCATCTCTACCACCTCCACTGGGAGACTATTCCATGGATCCACCACTCTTTCCATAAAGAAATATTTCCACATATCACTCCTGAATCTATCCCCCTTCACCTTCATCCCATGTTCCCTCGTAGCAGAACTTACTTTCAATTGAAAGAGGCTCTCTCCCTGAACATTTATGCCACGGAGGTATTTAAACATCTCAATCATATCACCTCTATCCCGCCTTTACTCTAAGGTGCACATATTAAGATCTTTAAGTCTGTCCTCATATGCTTTATAATGAAGAACACTAATCATCTTAGTAGCCACCCTCTGCACCGACTCCATCCTGTTCACATCCTTTTGAAGGTGCGATCTACAGAATTGCACAGCACTCCAAACTGACCCTACTCCCCCCACCCCCTTCTGTCTCCTTGCTGGTTCTATACAATCTTTGTTCGATTGGGTTCCAGAAACTACTTACAAAAATAGAAAGCCAATACATCAAGTGCTAACTTATTGTATCCACCTTGTGACTGCCAAAGCAGCATACTCATCAAGAAAGTGCCATTTATTTACATCTAGATATGATTTCTGATTTAATTCCTGATTTGAACTCTGTTTGGCTTTCAGGCCCCTCTGAATTGCAACTTCTTGCGCTTTTTCAGGCCTGGAATAGAGACATACAAGATTCCACTGTAGCAGCAAAGCGCAGACAAACCAATGATACCAGGAGTCTGTTCAAAAGGTCCAAATCATTTATTTGTGCACAAGTCTCGAACCAGTCAATTTCAAAATGGCTGAGCAAAGTTTTCAAGCATTACAACAACTTTTATAGACTTCTGTTCCATTCTAGGTATAGAAAAACATTTCATTGGTCCCGGTAATCTCCCGTACCTCCCGTACCTCTTCTATTGGTCCCGGTACTGATAAGTTTATCCAGTTATGTCCCTCCAGTGGGCATGACACCTGCATACCCCCCTTCTAGTCCCAATTACAATGGTCAGTTCATCAACTTGTTACTTTCACACTTTCAAGGTTATAGAACCAATTTGTACGTGCAGAGGAGCTGGGCTCTGCAACTCATCTGTCAGCACTCCCAATTATTTCTTTGCAGATGTACTTTTTCTTATCAGTAACTTTTAAACATGTTTTTCTGTATTTTTCCATCTTTCAATACTACAGTTCTGCTTACCTAAGCTAATTCAATACTTCTACTGAGTTCTATCTTACAATAGCAGCATATTGGGGGATGTGCAATCCTATATGCCTCTCCACAGGCCTCATTTACAGGTCAAGCTAGCCATGCTGGCCTGCTTATGTTCGGACACTGTGGGTCACAGGCCTGCACCTGCCACATTCCCCCCTTTGATTAATCTCACCCTATTACTTAATAAGGTGTGAGAATTAAATCACTTTCTGAAGAATCACATCCTGGCTAAAGGAGTTCTACCAGGACTGGCTGTATATAAAGCCATGATTTTTGTTGCGGTCTTCCGCTCTACTGTACTATCAATAGTGTTATGAATGGAACGCATACAACATGGGATTAAACATGGTAATAAGAAGATAACAGCAACAAGGATTAGTACCAATACGATGAAAGTCTTAAATCCTCCCACCCATGAAAAGAGGTTAGCAAACCAATTAGGAAATTTCAATGAGTGCCACGTCTGCACTGGCACATAAGCATGTCTTTGCATATCTTTAGCAATTTCTTCAACTACTTGACCTTTATCATCTATTTTCAAACAGCAATTGGTTAAGTTCAGCTTACCACATACTCCTCCTTCAGCTGCTAACAAATAATCAAGTGCTAAGCGGTTCTGATATATCGCAGTGCGCATCTGTGTACTTTGTCTAGCTAAAAGCGTGAGAGCATGACTAGTTTCATTGGTTATTATTTCAACTACTGCTTGTAAGCGAATAATACGATTAATCATATAAATTGGGGTACGATAACCATACATACCATCATCATTCCAAGTGGCGGGTCCATAATATTCAATGATTCTTTCTGGTGGCCAATCATCACCTTGCCATTTCTCCCACTTGCCTATCTGTAAGGCCTCTCTCTTCTGTCTTAGTGCTCTTTTGTGTCGGTGGGTAGTGTATACTGGGTATCCTAATTGTTCTCCATGCTCAGTGTTTAACAGGAAGAAAGAAGGTCTGATGGTTCCTAAGACACATGCTCCTCCCCAGTGTGGTGGGAGTTGTGCATACGCTCGGTTTCCACAGATCCAATATAGGCCAGGTGGGGCCTGCCAGGCTTGGATTTCAGCAAGGTTAGTCCATAGACCTGCAAGTTCAGGAAATCTGGCTAATGGGTTAGGAGGTTCAGGATGTCCAATTCCTGACCACCATGCTATCTGCTTGGTTGTGGCATTATAATACTTTTGGCTAAGACAGACCAGCTGTCCTACCTTTTGGGTGAACTGGGGTCCAGTTCTGGCATAGCAAAGACGTCCAACGATTGAGTGGGCTAACACCCATTCACTGGTAGTCTTGTGTAATTCAGTCTGATTGTAAATCATGGAATAATTCAATTCTTGGGCTTCCCATGGCCACTGATCTCCCATTTGGGTTCCGCCACAGAAATAACAATCTGTGATCTTAAGACTAGATACTACTGCTCCGGCTAATTCTAGAAATAAATTCTGTGAGGGGTGAGGGATCTCAAACTTATTTACATGCATGGCTTCATAAAAAGTATTATGAATATGATATTTAGATGACTTGTGGGCTTGGGTATTCAATCTGATATACACAATGGTCCCTGGATCTATTGCTCCTCCAGCAATACATAAACCAAACTTATATCCTTGTTTCCATGCATGGGGATTGTGTATACGTAAGTGTAAGGGGTTACAAGCATCTTTCTGACATTTATCATTTGTGGTTGGCTTGGTTAAAGTAGCCATTCGTTTATCTATTTTCTCATCAGTTATACCAGTATTCCAGGTAGCATAAAAAAACACATCCCCAATACGGGCAATAGTAGTCTGCTGCTGGGGCAGTACTATAGCCTGGTTCCTTTTTACCTGTACACTTTCTCCATCCCGTGGCACCTTCTGGACACATATACTTATGGTCATTTCGATACGCTTTCTCCCATGTACCACAGGTGGAATAACTATCTCTATTAATAGCATTGCATGCATCAAAATTCAAAACAGCAGGTTTAGTAATGTCCTTAAGTGGCGGCGTTGCAGCTAATATAGGTCCATCTGCATCCTTCCATCTTATTTCCATCGTGTAATAGGATGGATTCTGATGCGGATTATAGCATGTTTTAATTTTTTCATGAGTGCAAACGTTTAGTTCAGTGGTGTTATAGATACACCGAGTTACTGTCCCCTTGCAGGTATAGTAAGAATGATAAAGCAAAGTCTGAGTTACTTTCAGTCCAATTCTAGTAGAAGTAATGCAGGCAGTGCATGGAGGTAAAGCATGAGTCCGCTCAAAACCTCCAAAGAAGGCAACCAAAGCAAAGCAAAAGTAGAGATGCATGTCGATGTTGATTGGAGTTCTTCTGAATCCTCAGCTTGCTGATCTTGATCACGACGCTCTATTATTCTTCGTCCCGTCTGCTAATGAAGCAATTTAACGGGTGCTGAGTGTTGATTGAAGATCCTCAGGTTGTCCAGTACACATTAACCAACTTATTAGCAATTTCAGTTGGCTTGTGAAGTCTGGCTTAGTCAATGTAGTCTCTAAGTAGTGTGTCAAATCACACACAAATTGGGTTCGTTGAAACAAAGCTGTTGCTGCATGGAAAACAGCAATCCTCTTCGAAAGACTTGGCTGCTGCAAAGCACTTGTGATGAAGTGTCTAAGCTGCTGGTTGTCGTCTCAAAGTAACTCGCAAGGGTACATCAGGGTGCTGTTCTGCTGTCCACTGCTCTGGTTCAGGATCGGCGGCGGGCTTGACTCTGCTGTGGTGGATCCAGGCGTCGATCTCGGCTACCTTTACTGCAGTTGGGGTAGACATGATGACGGTGTACGGTCCCTTCCAATGAGGTTCCAACGGTGTCTTCTTCCAATCTTTGATCCACACCGAGGTACCAGGCTGGTAGGGATGCAAGGGTTCCGTCAAGTTGATAGGCAACTGGTCTTGGATCCACGTATGGAGAGTCTGCAGAACAAAACTAAGAGCTAGAAGTTCTTGTCTGGTTATTTCTGAACCAATTTGGGCTAGACTTCCTTTGATTCCCTGCACTATTGGTGGGGGTTTACCATACAAAACTTCAAAAGGGGAAAATCCTGTTGACTTTACAGGAGCTGAGCGTATTCTGAATAAAGCTATGGGAAGCACTTGGGGCCACTTCAATTGTGTCTCCTGACAAAGCTTAGACATTTGGGCTTTCAAGGTACGATTCATTCGCTCAACTTTCCCTGAACTCTGGGGTCTGTATGCAGTGTGGAGTTTCCACTGTATCTGCAAGGCTTTTGCTAACTGCTGAGTAACTTGGGAGACAAATGAGGGTCCATTGTCTGACCCTATTACTGCTGGAATTCCGAATCTGGGGACAATCTCTCTCATTAAGACCTTGGTAACTTCTCGGGCTTTCTCAGTTCTGGTTGGGAATGCTTCTACCCACCCAGAGAAAGTACATACTAATACTAATAGGTAATGATACCCATTGGCTTTTGGCATTTCGGTGAAGTCAACTTGGAGGTTGTGCATGGGGGTCACACCTCTTGACTGAACTCGGGGTGCTGTAATAAGGCCTTGCTTGGCATTATTCTTGGCACAAGTTTGACATTGTCGTGCTACTGAAGCTGATATGGTTGTCATCAGAGGGATGTAGAAATGTGGTCTGAGTGCTTTTTCCATAGCACTTTTCCCATAGTGGGTAGCTTCGTGGAAAGCTTTGACAAAGGATGGTCCTAACAGTTCAGGAATTACTATTCGTCCTGGAGGTTGACTGCCCTCTTCTGGTGGCAGCTCAATCCATCCGTCTTTCAATACTCCATTTTCTTTGTCACAATAGTAGTCCAATTCTTTGGTGGTATATCGTGGGGTCCATAGATTCAAAGGTACTGGAAACAATGCTGCTTGCATTGGCATAGCTTGTGGGGCAATTTGTCCTGTCATAGCTGCTTGTCGTGCTGAGGCATCTGCAAATCTATTTCCTCGGGCAACTTCTCCTTTTCCTGCCTGATGTCCTCTGCAATGCATGACAGCTACACGTGTTGGGGCCCAGACTGCATCAAGTAACATCAATATTTCGGGACCATATTTGACTGATTTTCCTCCGGATGTGATGAGTCCTCTTTCTTTATAGAGAGCTCCATGGGCATGCAGGGTAGTGAAGGCATATTTGGAATCTGTATATACATTCAATATAAGTTTTTCTCCTAACAACAATGCTCTGGTGAGTGCTATCAATTCGGCTTTCTGGGCTGATGTGCCTGAGGCTAAGGCTGATGATTCAACTACTTCATGTTGAGTGACGACTGCATATCCGGCACAGCGTCGTCCATCAAGGATGAGACTGCTCCCATCAACGTAATAGGTTTGGTCAGGATTGTCTATGGGCACATCTGTCAAGTCAGGTCGGCTGGAGAACACAGTCTCCATGACTTCGATACAGTCATGTTCTGGGAGTTCTTCACTGATGGGTATCAAGGTGGCTGGATTCAAGGCATGGCTCACTTCAAGTTGTATCTGTGGGTTTTCACATAACATGCTCTGGTACTTCAACATTCGGGAATTGGTGAGCCAATAATTTGCTTTCTGTTCCATAAGGGCAAGGACTGCATGTGGCACAGTGACTCGTATGTTCTGCCCTAGTGTGAGTTTGTCTGCTTCACTCACTAATAGCGCTGTAGCTGCAACTGCTCTCAAGCAAGGTGGCCATCCTTTGGCCACAGGGTCCAATTGTTTCGATAGGTAGGCTACAGGTCGCTCCCAATTTCCCAATTTCTGAGTCAACATGCCCAAGGCATTTTCCTGTGCTTCATGTACAAACAAGTGGAAAGGTTTGTGGACATCTGGTAGTCCAAGTGCTGGTGATGACATCAATTCTTCTTTTAACTTTTGGAAGGCTGTATCCTGCTCAAGTCCCCACTCCAGTGGCGACTTTTCTTCTCCTTTTGTGACTTCATACAGTGGTTTGGCAATCTGGGCAAAGTTGGGTATCCAAATTCGGCAATATCCTGCCGCTCCCAGAAAGGCTCTGACTTGCTTTCTGGTTGTTGGAGTTGGAATTCTGCATACTGCTTCTTTTCTTTCTCTGCCTAATCTTCTGCTTCCTTGGGTGATACGAAAACCCAGGTATTTCACTTCTTTTTGGCATAGCTGTGCTTTGGCTCTGGAAACTTTGTATCCAGCTTCCTCTAGTAACTGCAAGAGATCTTTGGTGGCTAGTATACATTCACTTTCTGATACGGCAGCTATCAACAGATCATCCACGTATTGGAGAAGCACTCTCTTCCCCGGGGCTACTGGATAGCTTGAAAGGTCTTGATTCAGTGTGGCACTAAAGATGGTAGGCGAATTCTTGAATCCTTGGGGTAATCTTGTCCAGGTAAGTTGGCCCCCTCTTCCAGAGATGGGGTCTTGCCATTCGAATGCAAACAATATTTGGCTTACAGGGGCTAATCTTATGCAAAAGAATGCGTCTTTTAAATCCAGTACAGTGAAATGGGTAGCTTCAGCAGGTATCAGTCCTAGGAGGGTGTAAGGATTGGGTACAACGGGATGTATGGTCTCAGCTGCATCATTTACTCTTCTCAAATCTTGCACTGGGCGATAATCATCTGTCCCAGGCTTCTTTACTGGCAAAAGTGGAGTGTTCCATGGGGATTGGCATACTTTTAGTAGGCCATACTCAAGCAATCTTTGTAGGTGGCGATGAATGCCTTCAATTGCGGCTCTTGGGAGAGGGTACTGTTTGACGTGCACTGGTGTAGCACTAGGCTTAAGGGTGACAATCACTGGAGCTATATGTTTGGCTAGGCCTGGGGGGCTGCCTTCTGCCCATACTCCAGGTGGTGCATCAATACTTTTCAAAGTTTGTTCAAAATAGGTATCTTGGATCGAATCATCAATGTAGTATCTCCATTCTTCTTCTCGGGGAACTGTCAGCAGCATCACTCCTGCTGGTTTGGTTTGGGAATTTACTGTCATTTGCATTTCTCCTTGTTCAGAGAAAGATATTTGTGCTTGAAGCTTGGCTAGCATATCTCGTCCCAGTAGTGGCACTGGACATTCGGGCATGTAAATGAATTGATGAGTTACTTGCTGTCCTCCCAGACTGCATATTCGGTTTTGAAGAAAAGACTTTGTGGCTTTGGCACCAGTTGCTCCTATGATGGTGACTGCTTTTGTAGTGAATGGGGCTATCTTTTTGTCTATTACTGAATGTTGCGCTCCAGTATCAACCATAAAGTCGATAATTTGGTCTCCTATTTGTATTCCGACCATAGGCTCCTGGAGACCTAAAGCAAACTTGGAGCCCGGTCTGTCCTAATCCACGTCATTCTCATCATGGGCTGGTGTGGCCAATGCTTGAATGGTTCCTCCTCTTTCTCGCTGGAATTGTTCTCGATTGGCTCCTCCTCGGCTTCGGGGATAGCTTCGTCTTTCTTCTCGCCACTGATGGCTGCTGTCGTCATCATGCTAGGCGTCTTCGAGTTGCGGGCACATATCTCTCCAATGTCCTTCCTCTCTGCAATAGGTGCATTGGTTCACGCCTAGTCTCTGGGTCCGGTCTCCGCCTTGACCCCGCCCTCTTCCTCTGCTCCTTCGACTAGGGACACCTCCCCTCTTCTGTTCCACTATGGCCGCAGCCAAAAAATCAGCTTTCTTCTTCATCTTTCTATCACATTCTCTCTGTCTTTCAGTATCACGATTCACATACACTTTATGAGCGACTTCCAGTAACTGTGTTGCATTCATGCCCGCAAACCCTTCTAACTTCTGTAATTTGCGTCTAATGTCTGGTTGAGACTGGTTTACAAAAGCAGAATTCACCATACATAAACTTCCTGGTGCCTCGGGATCATAGGGAGTATACATTCTGTATGCTTCAGTTAATCTCTCATAAAAATCTGCTGGGCTCTCATCTATTCCTTGAATTACTCCTGCAACTTTGGAAAGGTTCATAGCTTTCTGGCCCCCCCTTTTCAGGCCTTGTAAAAAGCCTTGTCGAAAACGGGCTAGGGCTGTGGATCCTTCATCTGTATTTGGATCCCATTGGGGGTCTTCATTCGGGAATTCTCTCTGAGCTGCTTCCCTACGGTCTATTATATTCTGCCCCTGTGCCGGAGCTGCAGGGTTTTCTGCCATCCATTCAATAGCTGCTTTTCTAATTCTTGCTCGTTCTTCTGTAGTGAATAGGGTGGTCAGGAGCTGACGGCAATCTGGCCAAGTGGGTTGGTGAGTTTCCATAATACTAGTTACTAATTCTGTCAGCTCCTGGGGCTTACTAGTATAGGAGGCATAATGCGACCTCCAATTTAATAAATCAGTTGTAGAGAAAGGGATATACACATAAGTTAGGGGTCCCGCTACCACTTCATCATTATCATTCTTTACGGGCACTCCCGGGACTTGCCGTAAGGGAAACAGTTTAGCTGCTATGGGTGTCTTTTGGGATCTAAGGGTTATTGTCGTTGCCTTTGCAGGAGTCACTTTCTTTTTCTCAACAGGTTTTGCTTTGGGTTTCGCTGTCACTGGCGTGCTAGTGCTAACACTAGCTTTCTCAATTATTTGTACACTTTCCTCCTCATCTGGGGGATTCTCTCTTTCTCCTTCTTCTGTCTCCACTTCTGACTCGCTTTCTAGGTCCTCCTCTTCTTTTCTCGCTAATTCTTCCTTTTTCTCTTCTCCAGGAGGGGGATCAGGGGTTGGGTCCCGCCTCGGCTCTGGCCGTCTCTGGGTTTCTGGGGCAGGACGCCGGGCTACTCTTACTGGACCTGGGGTTCGGGGCTGCCTGAGAGTTATTTCTGGGGAATCAGGATCTGCCAGGATGGGCTTCTTTCTGGCTTTCGTATCCTGCTCTTTCATTCTAGGCTGTTCCGTTTTCTGTCTAGAATCTGTTTTAGCTAACATTATTCTGCACTGTTCCTCATAACAGCGCTGCGCCCAGGGGGGCGGATCTTCACAAATACTTAACCAGGAATCTATATAAGGGTACTGATCAGGGTGCGCTACCCGCACTCTACGGTGTATTGACTGAATAATCTCTACTTTGAACGTTCCCTCTCGGGGCCAGATGGGGTCTAGATCGGGCCACTCCCTAGTACACAAAATCTGCAAACGGGCTGCTGTCATTTTAATACCATAATCTCCTGAATATCCCTCTTTAAAATGTGCGATCATACATTCTAATGGAGTGTTTCTAGTAGACCCCGCCCCTCCCATTTCGATGTGTGCGCGCAACAACAGACAGAAGGGAAAAGGAGGGCGGACCGTGGGTAAGGGGTCCTCACGGCCCTGGAAACGTATAAGGAGTACAAATAACAAGACAAGACGACACTCGCTTCCCCCTTTTCGCGACCTGAACGCGGTCGCCCGGTCAGGAAATGCGCTACTCAGGGGTCCGCCTTCACTTGGTCCGTGCTGCCAGACCTCTCATTCACACTTCGTTCACACAATCATGCTAGCAACGTATCCCAGAATGCATTCGTTTCTATCTGTTCTGACTAGTCTTTTCCAATTTCCCAATTACAAAAAGGATGAGGGTTTCACCCAGCGAATTCCCATGCCAGGCTACTCGGCTCTTCCTTGAGAGGTGATCATGCTCTCTTACCAATTCCCAATATCTCGAGATTACAAATTCCAAAGTTCCAAGTTCCAATGGCAGTACTGCGCTTTCTATTTCTGTCTAGACCCAAAATCAAAACTATACTCACCGGATCCGGTCCTCAAACTTCCCAAGCAAGCGCATGAGTTGGACCTCGGACTCCCCTCACTCAGGTTCGAGGCGTTGACTCCAGCCGGGCTCGTCACCCGCCGAGGTCCGACCAGCTCCCTCCGATACAAGGGACCGGTGGCGCCAGGGAGCAGCCCTCGTCGGAAGGGCGCGATCCCGGCAGGACCAAGCCTATAGAGGCGGAAAGTCGTGGTATATTGCCCTATATACACTTTGATTCCACAACTTCCCGGCCAATGCACCAAGGAATATGTAGCAGCAAAGCGCAGACAAACCAATGATACCAGGAGTCTGTTCAAAAGGTCCAAATCATTTATTTGTGCACAAGTCTCGAACCAGTCAATTTCAAAATGGCTGAGCAAAGTTTTCAAGCATTACAACAACTTTATAGACTTCTGTTCCATTCTAGGTATAGAAAAACATTTCATTGGTCCCGGTAATCTCCCGTACCTCCCGTACCTCTTCTATTGGTCCCGGTACTGATAAGTTTATCCAGTTATGTCCCTCCAGTGGGCATGACACCTGCATACCCCCCTTCTAGTCCCAATTACAATGGTCAGTTCATCAACTTGTTACTTTCACACTTTCAAGGTTATAGAACCAATTTGTACGTGCAGAGGAGCTGGGCTCTGCAACTCATCTGTCAGCACTCCCAATTATTTCTTTGCAGATGTACTTTTTCTTATCAGTAACTTTTAAACATGTTTTTCTGTATTTTTCCATCTTTCAATACTACAGTTCTGCTTACCTAAGCTAATTCAATACTTCTACTGAGTTCTATCTTACAATAGCAGCATATTGGGGGATGTGCAATCCTATATGCCTCTCCACAGGCCTCATTTACAGGTCAAGCTAGCCATGCTGGCCTGCTTATGTTCGGACACTGTGGGTCACAGGCCTGCACCTGCCACACCACCAGAGATGCCAGTCCAGGTTAAAGGGATTCTTCCAGCACGATACTACCAATTTTAAGGCAATGGCCAACATAAAATTAAACAGAAAAAAATTTTCTTGTCTAAGGCTGGGATTCCAGCTGTGGAATGAAATATGATTATCCACCATGACAAGGGGGCCTGGAAAGCTAACACTCTTTGAATCTTATCCCATGTTTGTAACCAAAAACTCTGAACGTTTGAGCAGTAAAGCACTACATGCATTAAAGTACCCGTATCTTTATGACGTGACCAGCACTTATTGCCAACGCTTGGGTCCCATTTATAGAGTTGGACTGGAATAATATATGCCCAGTGGGTTAAGAAATACAGTGTTTGAGTGAGAGCAGCAGATCTAGATATTCTATTCAAATGTCCCCAAATCTGTGGCCATGTTTTTGGCAAGATGGGGGGGACCCAATTTTTTTTCCACATGTTTTCCAAGCCCAAAAGATGAGGGGAGACCTTATCCCTGATCAGAGCATAGAAACTAGAAACTGTTCCTTTCTTGCTCATACTAACATCAACCACCTTTTGAAGACCCCATTCTTCTGACAGGTTTTTGATATCAATCTTTGCTTTGGATATACATTGTCTTAGCTGTAACCACTGAAAGTAGCAGGTAGTAGGCAAATCAAACTCAGACTGAAGCTCTTCAAATGATTTCCACATCTGAAGTTTGACTAACTGTCTGACTGACCAAATGCTGCAGGTTTGCCACTGCTTCCATGAGACCAATTGCTGTCTAATTTTGATCCTGGGGTTAATATACCACAAGGGAAGTAAAGCTGACGGGGGGGGGGGGGGATTCTCCTTTCCTAAAATTAAGGCTAAAGCTTGATATGCTTCCTGGGTCAAGATTATTATCCTTCCAGCACCAGAGGAATCCAGGTGCCAGATATATATCAATAATGGCAATGGAACAGACACTACCAGACATTTCTCAACTTCTAGCCATATCGGTCTCTGGCAGCTTGCCTCGGGAACAGTCCATACTGCATCTTGTTTGGAACTTGAACTCCCCCATTAAGTTTATTTGCCTTTAGTTTTTTTTGTCGCTATCCTTGGTGTTTTCCCTTGCCATAAGAAAGTGACAACCATCTGTTCTATGGTTTTGTAAGTTTTAAGTGGCAGAGAAAGAGGATGCATCTCCAAAATATAATTTACCTTTGGCTCTAGAACCATTTTTATAAAGGATTTGAATCATATGTATAAAGTTGTCGCCAAATCCAAAACCAGCGAAGGGCCTTCAGCAGAAAAGGCCACTCCAGTCAGTCAAAGGCTTTTTCTGCATCTAATGAGAGCCCCACTACAGGCATATCTAGTTGTTCAGATTTCGATAAGATTCATGAGAAGTCGAGCATCATCTGATATAGACCGCCCTGCCTTGAAGCCACATTGATCAGGATGAATTAAATATGGCGTCACCTTTGCCAGTCCACATGCTAATATTGATGGAAATAACTTGTAATCTGCGTTTAACAGAGAAATCGGCTGATAGTTTCCTACCTTTTGCGGGTCTCTGCCAACTTTTTCTAATACTGTGATTATTGCCATAATGAAGGACCCTACAGAGGGTTGTTGCAAATAAAGAATCTGGAAATATTTTAGCAGATAGGGAGAAAGGTCTATCACAAATGTTTTATAGAATTCAGTAGGAAGTTCATCTGGACCTGCAGTCTTATCCGCATGCATGTCTTTTAGTGCATCTCAGAGCTCAGTTTCCTGTATCTGTTTATCAAGATCTACAACTTGTTGGGGTGTAAGAGCCGGTTGGGATAAGTGCCTGGTGAGTTTATGGAAGGCCTCAGGATCAGAAAAAACCTTGGAGGAGTATAAACTAGAGTAATAGGATAGAAATGAATTTGCTATTTCAGTATTCCTAGTAAGAAGCCTTAGTTGATCATCTTGAATAGCCTCTATTCTAGATTTCCCAGCACGGGGCTTAAGGGTATTAAATTGTTTCTAAATTGTGATTCCTTGTTTGGTGATGGTCTATGTTCTGCATGTGTAACTGAGCTGAGGTATTCTGTTTATATAATTCCTATTTGACATTGCCACTTGTTCTCTTTCCCCAGTAGGTCATGTATTGTTATTCTCTGAAATGTATTGGTTTAATATTCGCAGTGTTGCCTTTTGATAGTTAGGGTATGGTGCTTTGTGAGTCCTGGTAGTGCTGT
Organism: Ichthyophis bannanicus; assembly: GCA_033557465.1. Lineage (NCBI taxonomy): Eukaryota > Metazoa > Chordata > Amphibia > Gymnophiona > Ichthyophiidae > Ichthyophis > Ichthyophis bannanicus. The sequence continues at coordinate 110,206,083 of CM066047.1, read as the reverse complement.
TAGGATACGGCGGGTTTGCTATGGGTTCTAAATGGGCACTGTTTGTAGTAGTTCCTAATGTGCCTGGCGGTTGGTACTGGATTATAGTAATGTAGAAATCTTTTAGTCTTTCTTTATCCATATACTCATTAAGAGGCATGTTTACTAAAAGTTAGTGTAAGGTAACATTATGTAAATATTTATGCAAATGAGGCACCTTATGCAAATGAGGCCCCGCACCGAGTCTCCGCACATGGCCCCGCACCCCCCTTGGGCCGCCCCTGTTTATAAGATAGGGCAGAATAAGAGATACAGTGATAGTTAAAGGAATAGAGGAGACAGAGGAGACAAGAAGGAAGGCTCCATATAGCATCAGGAGAGGTAGATATCATATCACGAGGTGTTTAAGCGGCTACCTATTGTCCATGTCTCATGGTACTTCATAACATGCTTGTCCATAGTCGTTTGTTGTCACGGTTCATGCCTAAGGGCCACGCCAAAGGGCCCTCTGACGAGGCCCTCAGGTGCTGGCATGGAAGGCATGGGTACGCCACTGGAATGTCTGTTTTTAATACTGTTGCTGCCTGGATGTGATTGGCAGATGCAGGGGATGAGGCAGAGCTCCCACTCACAGCCTCCAATGCCGGCTTCACCCCTCCGCTGCTCCGATCGCCGCTGGAATGGCTGCTTTTAAACCATTGCTACCTGGATATGATTGGCAGGTGCAGGGGATGAGGCAGAGCTCCCGCTCACTAGTTTACCATTCTAGTTCCCTGTAAAATAGTGTGGAAAGGCGGTATAGAAATACGTTTAAATAAATAACTCAAATAAATAGCTTGTAATGAAACAAGAACTATCTGATGTCCTGAACGATGGTGTAGGAGTTCAAATCCCATATTTGATTATTAAGGTTTTTAGAAGGGCAGTCAAGCAGATGGTATTGTGTGCTGTGATTGAGGTGATTATCCTTTTGCAAGATATGGATACCTTCCCTTTTGTAGTTAATATAGACTTTTCCTCCATCTGTCTTTTACAGAAGGTCTACAGGCAGTTTCCTCCTCAATGGAACCCAAATGCTGGAGATGAGATTAATCCAAACTAATAATTCCAATTTTATTCAACACAACTTATGGTGTCTTCAATGAGTTCAAACACTATTGGTTTCCAGACAAAAAGATTGCACTGGTAGAAGCACATTACTAGTAACAAAAATCAATCTCGCAGACAAAATCCATTCTCTGGCTTACCCACCAAAGTTAATTATAGAATACTAAAAATCCTCATGCACTAACTAGAAAGGGATCCATGATGAACCTTCCAAGTTACCTCCTTTTCCTCTGTTGAACCCAGGAGCCTCTCAGTTCCTCCTCACATATCACAAAGACAAGGTGAGGCCTACAAGCAAAGGGGTCAATATTTTTAACATGACAGCTCTCCTTTTTTAAATGCCAGCCACTATGGTTAAATAAAAGTGTGATATTCAGTGCAGTATCGATATAGTAGCTAGTTCTGAATATCTGTATACAGCATTGACCGTTGCTTCTATCCACATAGCATGATATTACACTGCTATATAGATAGCTAACCAGATAAAATTAGGATAGCTTATTTGCTTTAAAAAAGGTTTGTCTCTTTGCTGATTATACCAAAATCTAATAAACCCTGAGAGATTTATTCCTGTTGTTGTTATGCTGTTGTCGCTCTTAAGTGCCATCAAGTCAATGTCGACTCATGGCAACCCTCTGGATTGTTGTGGTAAATTGTGTTCAGTCTTCAGTAGGAGTGCCTTTGATGTCCATGCTTTGTTCTTTGATAATGCTTTCAATGCTGTTTTGTCTTCTTCTTTCATCACTAATGGTTCCTGGTCATAACGAAATGGCTGTTGATCCATTTGATCTTTACAGAATAATGACTCAGTGTATTCTTTTCACCATTTATTGATCTTCTAAGCATCAGTCAATATGGATCCTTGAGCACCTTTTAGCATTCCAATTTGAGGCTGGAGTTATCTTTTTAACTCTCATAGCTTTAGGAAAGCCAATCTTATTCGTCCTCTGATAGTTTCTGATTCTATTTCCTTGCATGCATAATTGTAGTACTTCTGTTTGTCTTTGCCTTTGCCTTGCTGAACTTTGGAAATATATATTAAGTTCCCTTATTGCCTCTCTTTCTCCTGACTTTAGTTTCTCTGCGTTTCTGAGCAGTTTCAGAATTTTTTCAATCAGTCATTTTAGCCATTTTTGCTTTTTGACCTTTTGCATACTTTTCACTTTCTTTGAGCATAACTTTCTTGATGTCGTCCAATAGCTCTTCTGGTGGTCTGTTATCTGTATCCAAAGTGGTGAATTGATTTTGCAGGCAGTCTTTAAATTTATGTGGTATATTTTCAAGATCATATTTTGCTACATTCATATGAGTGGCTTGCTCTTTTTCAGTTTCAGCTTTAGCTTGAGCTTGCATACTAATAGCTGTGATCTGCATCACAGTCAGCTGCAGGTTTGGTCTTTGTTGCTGTTATCAAGCTTTTCAATTACTGACTTCCACAGCGATTTTTTTATAAACCACTGGGCAAAGTCCACGTGTCCAGTCATCGCTTGTGCTGCTGGAAGAAGGTTCATGCACTTGAGCTGCAAAATCCCAAGGGTACGGTATAAGGAGTAACGTACGTCTGTGCATGAAAGAGTGGGCACTAGGGCTTATCATATCTGATGTGTTTTAAGTGGCCAGACAGAAAAGGCTTGATGGATGCTTGAGTGCAAAAGGAAAAGAATGTCTAACAGATAAAAAAAAACATGAAGGGAAGGCTTGGGGGGGGAGGGGATTATTGGGGTGGAGAGTCTTGGGGGAGGACTGTCATAGTTGGATTGCTTTTCAGTGGGGATGTGCTGATAGGGAATGGGTGTTCATGGTGGGAGCCGACTGGGAGGCTCAGATGGGTGGGATTTCATCTGCGCAGGTTCAACATAGATCCATGAGCATCTTTTAGCATTCTAATATGAGGCTAGAATTTCCTCTTTAACTCTCGCAGCTTTAGGAAAGCCAGTCGTATTCTTCCTCTAATAGTTTTTGATTCTATTTCCTTGCATGTATCATTACAGTACTTCTCCTTGTCTCATCTTGCTGCGCATTGGAAATCTCTGAGTTCTATGATTGCCTCTCTTTCTCCTCTGGCTTTAGCTTCTCTGTGTTTCTGACAGTTTTCAGAGTTTCTTTGGGCATCCATTTTGGCTGTTTTCACGTTTTCACCTTTAGTAGAGACTTCTCACTTTCTTTGTGAACAAATTTCTTGATGTCATCCCATAACTCTTCTGGTGCTCTGCTATTTGTATCCAAAGTAGCAAATCAATTTCATAGTTAGTCTTTAAATTCAGATGATATATTTTCAATGTCATGTTTTGCTACATTCATGAGTTTTCATACTAGAAGCTGGTGATCTGTACCATAGTCAGCTCCAGGTTTTGTCTTTGTTGATGTTTTTGAGCTTTTCCATTGTTGACTTCCACAGATGTAGTTAATTTGATTTTTGTACAATCCACTGTGTGAAGTCCATGTGTACAGTCTTCACTTCGGTTGCTGGACATCTCCTCAGCTTTCGACACAGTTGACCACAATACGCTCCTGGAGAGACTAAAGAACACTGGTATACACGGTACCACATTGAAATGGTTCCACTCGTACCTAACCGATAGACAGCTACAGGTCAAGGTGGGACATGACACCTCCCGACCCATAAATGTCCAACAAGGAGTACCGCAAGGATCCGCACTCTCAGCACTCCTTTTTAACATCTACATCCAACCAATATGCAACATTATGAAAGAGAACAACATCCAATACACAATATACACAGACGACATCATGATATACACCCCGATATCAATCGACAACCCGGACTTCTCTAAGATAACAGACTGCCTTACCCAAATGACGAGGTGGTGCCAAAACAACAACCTCGCAATAAACTACAACAAGACCGAAGCTTTAATCATCACTCGGAACCAAAGCTTCATACACCCACCAAACATAAAGATACAAAGCACCACGATACCGATAAGATCAGAGGTGAGATACCTTGGGGTTACTCTGGACAGTAAACTCAACCTCAAACCACACATAGACAAAACAATCCAAAAAGCCTACTACAAGATGCGAATCATCAGGAGACTGAAACCACTCCTCGCCCCAGAACACTTCCGTACCGTCTGTCAAGCACTGATAACCCCAATACTGGACTTCTGCAATCCGATATACCTTGGACTACCGAAACAAGCCCTCAAACCACTCCAACTGGCACAAAACACTGCAGCTCGCATCATATCCGGAGCTGCAAGGCAGGAGCACATCACACCTACATTAAAGGACTTACACTGGCTCCCAATCAGTGCACGCATCAGATACAAGACTATCATAAACCTATTTAAGATAAAACAGCACACATCAGCCAACAGCCTCCACACGCTCATACAACCAGAAACCAGCACACGTCCTAGAAGAAGTCAAACATGCAACCGAGTCAGTACCCCAAATGAATACAAGCACACACGCAAGGACACAACAGACAGAGCACTCTCCATGGCTGCTCCAACAATATGGAACAATCTACCGGACGATCTAAGGGCAACTCCAGACCTCAAAGACTTCAGAAAACAGCTGAAAACCATGCTGTTCATAGAGCACTATGGACACATCACATAACCTAAGAGAAAGTATAACAGCACACCAAACCTCCTAACACTGTATGTATAAAATGTGTTTTTAGCACCACTGTAAATAGCCCACTTTGTACATAGCTCAAAACAAATCAAGCACACAACACAGCCCTCACACAACTAAGTTTCACCCTCACTGCATGTATAACACACCCACTTTACCTGATTGCTTGCTGTGATACCACCTTGATTATTAAGATAAGGCGGTTTAGAAATACTGTTAAATAAATAAATAAATAAATAAAGTGTTTGAGATGAACAGATTGCTGATCTTGCAGAATTCTATCAGTCTTTCCCCAGCTTTATTTCTGTTGCCAAGTCTATATTTTCCAACCATTTTGCCTTCTTCTTTGCTGCCAACTTTTGTATTCTAGTCACCCAAGACTAACAGGATATTCTGTTTGCATGTTCTGTCAATTTCAGCTTGGACTTGTTCATAGAACTGATCAACTTCTTCCTCTTCTGCAGCTGTTGTTCGGGCATAAGCCTTAATAATATTTGTGTTGATGGGCATTCCTTGTAGATGAATAGCAATTAAGCATTCACTGATTTCATTGTATTTCATTACAGTTTGTCGTCACCCTAGCCCGGGCCAAAGGCCTAAAGGCACAGGGCTGCCAATGTTAGTCCTTAAATAAAGAATTATACTATTCTTGTCCACAGCTTGGACTTCTGGGACTTGTAGTTGTTTTTCCTTATCTAAAGACAGTAGTGTGAAACCGATGGTTTTCAAAGGCAAACAAGAAATTTATTTATCTTCCCCAAAGCACTAAGGCTCAACACAAACGTTAGGATTCTTCTCCAAGCAATAACCTCAGGAAATTATACACAAACTAGAACTGAAACTGCTTCATAAGCCTTTTAACATGTGTAGCTGTTTTCATCAAACGTTCAGCAAACCAAACATAGCTTTTTCCTTCAAGCAAAGCAAAAATGTCCATTTTTATCTTCTGCTTCTTTAGTAATTCAAATTCAAGTTAGGCATGTATTCTTTTCATTAGAAGCGGTTCCTAGAATTAACACAGATAGGTTAACTCACCCTGTTTCTTCAATGCTTTCTTGGTTAAAGACTTTTTATCAGAAAGCTTTCAATCTGCCTTCTGGCACAATGAACAGTCTATTGCTAATTCCTCAGTTATAGAATCCTGCTCAGGACAGTCTACCTGCATCTCTTCCTGCTCTTCAGCATGTACGTCGGACTCTGAGCTTTCATGAACTGTTTCTGGCTTAATGCTTTGTAAAAGCTCCTGGACTTCTCTCCACAGGTGCTCTCCACAATAAGGAATGTTTGTACCTGGAATGTGAGGATTCCTTCTCTGGATCAACTGCCTCAGTTCCTCTAACTTGTTCAGCCCTGGTTCTTTCCACCCAGCTGGGTTCTGGTCCTTTCTAGCTGTGAGTTTGTTCACCCACCTTTTGGCAGCTTGAACTCTTTGAGTTGGACCATGAACCATTTGAACTGTAGCCTGACCGTAGTCAGCAATTCTCCTAGCCACACCTCGGCTGGCTTCAGGACTAACAGCACTCCTCCTGCAAGCCTGGCTTTGTTTATGGCTGCTACTTTCACTGCTGAGCTCCTCACCAAAATCCTCACCATTCTCCTCCCCGGTGATTTCCTTTCTGCCCCTAGGTGCTGGCTCTCTTTCTTTTTCTCCCCTGGGTTTATAAGGCTGTTTCCTAACTAGCGTACACTGCTTCCCATTCAGGTGTTTTTCATTACTCCCCAAGCCTGCACTTAGGTTAGCAGAGCTTGGGTGTGGCCTGACTTCAGTGACTGCATGTTTTCTTCCTTTACCTGCACTCTGAAAGCTGTAAATTCCCTGCCTGTCTCTCTCCTTAAAGGTATATTTACAATTTTCCTCTATTTCCATGGGCTCAGTAGAGCTCTCCTCATCACAAGTTCTTCCAAGTTTCTTCTTAATTATAAATGCAACACAATTTCTTCTTTGACTTTCATTTCCAGCTTAATGCACCATGTGATCATCAGATGCAACATGTCCAATGCCAGTCCCTTTCAGTTCGCTGACACCAAACAAATTGAGTTGTACATGTTCCATTTCATTCTTAACCATCTCCAACTTGCCTTGGTTCATGCTTCATATGTTCAATGTCCCAATATGTATAACATCTTTGCAGCTTTTGACTCTCATTTCATGCGCAGTTACATCAGCCATGAGACGTCCCAAGGGCTTTGATTCGACCACATTATAAATGCTTGCTTTACTCTGAAAAGTCTTCAGCTTATCTCTAGTATCCAGTTGAGTGCATTCTGACCTAGGTGTCTCATCTTCCAGCACTATAGTGCAATTTGTTTTGTTGTGACTGTCCATTGGGTTTTTGTGGCAAGATACGGAAGTAGATTGCCAGGCATTTCTTCCATGCAGGTAATGCTAGTGTTGTTACTGTTGTCACAGAAATATGACCCTCTGCCACCAACACCATCCCATTCTGCTGCTGCACAGATGGGTGGTTTGTCTTGGTCTGGCACCTCAGCTGAGACCTGTCCATCTTGGAGACCCTGCCAATAGTTAAGTTACCAATAGCTTAGATCTCAGCATCAGTGATGCACACAAGCCCAACCAAGTGATTAATCTATTTATTTATTTACATTCTCTTATATACCACGCTATTCTGCATCAGTGCGGTTTACATTGAACAAACTGAAATTACATTGAACAGGGCATTATAACTTGGAGATAACTATTTTACAGGAAACATGGGCTATGGAGGATTAAGTGGCTTGCCCAAGACCACAAGGAGCACCTGTGGGACTAGAAACCCCAGTCCTTCCAGCCCAAGGTTGCTGTCCTCTAGTGGGATTTGAACCCCCGACATTCCGGCCTGATGTACCTTGCCCCAACCACTAGGCCACTCCTCCACTCCAAATCTAAGCAATACAATACTTTTATGGAAATAGCAAAGGAGAATATTCAACAAAACAATAGAAGAAAGAGACAAAAAGAAAAGCTCAAACCAGAATTATTACTTTTCCCTCAAAAAATGAGATAGCCAGAACAATCATCAAGGTAATTAAGAAGAATTTTAAGACTTAATGACCACCAACATGCCATCTGCATGGGCCTGACATAACTCCCCTACATAGGGAAGCCTTGGCAGCAGGTAGAGTTATTGATAAGATCCTAGATGACCTAATTACTCAAGAAAGAAGACAGCAGAATGGTCCTAAAGAATTTGCACCTACGATTGCTTAGTTTGGATATGTGTACTGAAGTATTACAATGTTAACCATTGTGAACTGATGTTCACGCTTGTTGGATAGTGCAGAGCATGGCAGAATCAACTGAGAACTGTTATCAAATTGAAGTCTACCTTATTTTATCTATTTTATTACAGAAGCAGTTGAATAAAATGGTCTTGCACTTACCTTCCAGAACATTGATGGTAAACATCTGGAAGCAGATCAGAAAAGTCACAACATGGGTCCAGGATATTCTTCTTTCAACCTGTTTCATGCCCATGAATTTCAGATGGAGAAAAATGGAATGTGACTTAAGAGTTAAATAAGACATACATTCTATTTTGGTGGCTTTAAAACTTGCCCTATTAGCCTAAAGCCAGCTGTGTTTTCAGGATATCCATAATAAATATGCATAAGGTGTATTTGCATACATTGGAGACCTAATATATGCAACTATCTCTTTGCACATTCATTGTGGATATCCTGAAAATTACACTAGCTACTCTGGTTAAATAACAGTACACATTTTCTATCAATAAAAAAAGGAAAAAAGAATAAAGAGAAAACATGGGACGAGTCTGAGAGATATAGGAAGGTAAGTGTGGAGAAAAGGGGAAAATGAGGATGCTGAGGGGAAAAGGGACAAGATCAGAATAAAGGGTAGGAGAAGAATCTGGAGTAGATAAAGAGGCCAGAGAGACCAGTAAAGGCCATGGTAAAAAGAGGAGAGAAAATGATTGTCAGTTCCTCTTGTCCTATTTTGACTAAAGGTAGGAAAGGGAACCAGTGAGAAGAAGCTGGAACAATAGGAAACATGGAAAGGAGAAGGAGAACAAAATAAAAAGAAGAAAAAATGTTTAAAACCCCCAAAACAAAAGACAGAGAGGTCAAAGTACGAATGAAGCCTCTCACGAGATAATCAAAGATTTGAAGGTGAGCATATTTCTTTCTCATTTCAATAGCAAATAAAAACATCATAGAAAAATAGCCTTAGAACATGTTTATTAGACTGTGCTGAATGCTGACAAAAGGAATGCTTTGATTTCAGAAAACATGGAAAGTAATTTTACAACAGGTGCCTAGGATAATAGAGCAGAACAATACCCAATTTATTTAACAGGTCTTTTATACTGCTTTATTATGTTTGTCAAAGTGGTTTACCTTGTAACTTAAACTTGGCAATGTACATTAAACAGGGAAACTAATTACTTGATTTCTTCTGAGGCAATGGAGGGTTTAGTGACTGTCCCAAGGCCACTTGGAGTACTAGTGGGAATTGAACCCTGGTCTCTTAACTCCCAAGCCAGTGCTCTAAATACTAGGCTACTCTTCCACTCTACTTCAAGTCTATAATAGAAAGATAAATATCCAGTGTTCAGTTCTGCCAGGCAGCGCTGTAGCTGTTCAGGTAGTGTCAATATGCAGTCACTGATTGGATAACACAAATCACATGACATTAGGACAGCCATTGATCATGTCTAACTATATCCAGTTATTGGCTGAATATCACTGCTAACTAGATAGTTGCCAATACCTCCAGCTCTGCCCACACACCGCCCCAGTGTTATGCAGTCCATGGGAATATTCAGTGGCACGATCCAGATAATGTCGCTGAATATCAGGTCCTGCTAACTAGCTAAACCCTTTTGAATATGCTAAAATTATTCTAAATACTGTATGCTAAAATATGCTACAATTGTTCTAAAATTCTAGAACAAATCTTGCAGAAATCGCACCTACATTGAAGGCTCAGACATTATGCCTGCTAAAGAACAGGAATAAATGCTAGCATATACTTTATGTGCATATTCTATAAAACACACTGTGATGAGGAAGCCCCTCAAGAAGAGATGGAAATAGGAGAAAATCCCGAAGAGGAAAGCAGTACTGCACTGAAAAGCAGGATTTTTACCTCAGAAATAAAAAAACACTCAGCTGATCTAAAACCACACCTCACCTTAGGGGAGGAGACAGGGCTAGTCACTGATTGGGCATGCCCAAGGGAGAGTCAGGGAGTGCAAGGAAGTGAGGGCTTGTTAAATACGCAAGCAATTAGGAGACATAAGAAGCTACTGGGGTTACGAGAGCTACTGAAGCCACAGAGTGAGCTACCGAGGCCACAGAGTGAGCTACCAGAGCTACGAGGGCTACTGAAGCCACAGAGTGAGCTACCGAGGCCACAGAGTGAGCTACCAGAGCTACGAGGGCTACTGAAGCCACAGAGTGAGCTACCGAGGCCACAGAGTGAGCTACCAGAGCTACCAGAGCTACGAGGGCTACTGAAGCCACAGAGTGAGCTACCGAGGCCACAGAGTGAGCTACCAAGGCCACAGAGTGAGCTACCGAGGCCACAGAGTGAGCTACCAGAGCTACGAGAGCTACCGAGGCCACAGAGTGAGCTACCGAGGCCACAGAGTGAGCTCCGAGAGCTACGAGAGCTACAGGAGCTACCAAGGCCACAGAGTGAGCTACCGAGGCCACAGAGTGTGCTACGAGAGCTACCAGAGCTACGAGAGCTACAGGAGCTACCAAGGCCACAGAGTGAGCTACCGAGGCCACAGAGTGAGCTACGAGAGCTACCGGAGCTACAAAGAAAGCCACAAGGGAGGCTACAGAGGAAGCCACAGCGTAATGGTTTGGATTACGACTTGAGCTGGAGAGAGAGGAGGAAAAAGCAGCCAGCATCTGAGAACCGAGCAGAACTTGGGAGCAGTGAACAGTGGTGCAAGGATTCACCCTGGAGGCACTCTCACCACAAGGTAGAGCCTTTGGTTAGGGAAGCTAGCAGGCTTGATACCTGGAATAAAGGCAGCTGGAAGCATAGCACTAAAAGCCAAGGCAATAGCAAAGGAAGCTACGGGGAAATTATTCAGCCTGACGTTTACCTGAAAAGCACAGGAACTGATGATAAGCAAGCTGAAGTACAAACCCTGAAAGTCAGCAGGAGAAAAGGTACCAATGCTTATTTAAAGGACTTGGAAAAAGGTAAAGCTGATATTTCTTGCTATGACCTCTTGTTTAAGGAATCTCCTGAATGTGTTAAACCCCTAAGAACAAACCCAGCATATTCACTTAGTGATAAGTGGGGGAAGGGATTTACCCACATGGAGAGCTGTTGTTTGGACAAGGACTGCATAGTTAATTACCCTGAGCTGGGAGTCCTAAGTAAACGTTTGCCTGAAAAGAAGGAAGGCTATCAGCCTGAAAACGTGCATAAACAAGCTGAATTACTTCTTGGGCAGTTTAGGGAATTTTTGGAGAAAAGGTCAGCACCTGCTAATAACCCTATCCAGGATTCCAATGACCGTGGTAAAGAGCATTGAAACTATATGAAGTAATATAGTAAAGTTTGCCATACCTGCTGCCTCTGTGAGAGAACCTTATGAATGTTTGAATAAGCTTGATCACACGGTAAAGCTGAGAAGCCATGCTGTTTGGGAAAACACTGGTTTCAGTTCATTTGAAGGATCACCTGATTGCCTAGCCTGAGCCTGAAAAGGAACTGTGAAACAGCTGTGCAAAGCTGTGTATTTGTTGCAACTTCTGTGTATTTGTTTTCAAACCTTTTTGTTGGATGTGCATTTCTTTTGTGTCTGAAGACACTGAACTTTAATGCGCTGGAATAAATCCTCATAAAAAATAAATTTTCTTGCATGCCTTTTTCTACTCGAGTCACACAACTACAACTCAGTCCTACAGGAGGCCAGCAAACTACCTTTCCTAGAACCCCTGGGGCCAAATGGTAGTGCTCCTGAAGGGCATCTAAAAGGCCGTCCCTACCTGTAAGCTCTTGGGCCCAGGTAGCATGGGCGTCGCAACACATGCCATCTAATAAAGCTGCCTTCAGATGTGAATATTAGCGGGTGACGCCAATGCGCACCCCAATGCTAATTGGTTAGCATCAAGGCATGCCGAGAGCATTCCAGGGGCAGCGGCCATTGATAACCGGGATACCGAGCCACTGTCTGGCTATCGCAAAGCAGCGAAAGTCTAGTGCAGCAAAGGCTGGTCTTACTTCACCGCAGCAGCTAACCAGGCAGCACCTGAATATTACTGCTGTCTGCTTAACTTCCTGGCAATCCGGGCAATCTAGGTATTCAGTACCAGGTCTTGGATATGGCCACAGCATTGAATATCCAGTTTTGAGGTCAGCGACGGCAGCTAGCCAGTTTAACAGAACTCACTGCCACCATTGAATATCAGGCCCTTAATTTTTTAAAAAGTTACAAATTCAATGACTTACTGTTGACGTGCATAACTTCACACCACTGTTGTGAAATAATAACAATTACATGTATGAATTAGCCACAAAGCAACTGCACACATCAGTATTCAAAGCCATATATCCATATCCTGGCAGCTGCTGTGAGGATATTGGCTCTGGCCGGTATTATCCACGGCAATTCAGTGGCACGATCTAGATACTGCTGCTGCCGGCGACCTTGATACTATCCGAATAGCGGCGAGGCGGTGAACGGGTCCAGACACTGGCAATATTCGGTCCTCATTGTCTAGATAGTTAGCTGGATAGTGGACTGACTCATGCTGTTCGGTTAGTGCCTCTGGTTGGCACACTCCATGAATATTCAGCACTTCCACAGTCTGGATTGTAGCACTGAATATATGATTTATTTCAATGCCAACCACAAATATCAAACCACTAACACTCTTGCACAGGTTATTGTTTTACCTTCTATTTGAACATTGAATTATTTTGTGCATTCTTCAAAGTATGACTTTACCTTTGCACTTAGTTAGGCACAGTACTGACACGTTTCCTCTTTATTTTCAGTAACGAGCTGATTTGTAGTTACCTGTGACTCACTGCTTATTTATCCTATAAAAAGAGTGTCTCATACCTAAAAAGCTGCCATTAACTTAATCTGAGACTGTGCAGGCTTCTGAGGTCGTTTGCTTGGATGGCCTTTTTGAGGTTCTCTATTAGGTTGAAAATGTCATTTATCCTTATTACCTTTGTCCCGCTTCTGTGGTTTTATGTGTGCTCTTTGCGTTAATGGCCAAGGATCAAATGGATATCAGCACTTGATTTAACTACAGGAAGCAGCCTACAGAATTATGCAGGGGCTCCAGTGGGCAGTAGCTGACTACAAAAACATTTTCCCAGCCACGTCCACAACACAAGTACATTAAAGCACATTATTTTCCATCACATTGTTTCAGGTCCCTAGATAATAATGAGACCCATGGGTGTGTGGAAAGAGTATAACTTCACTGCACAACCTTCTGAGACTGTTAGAAAACTGAAACTGAGATTCATCATTTCTGGCTGAGATGTTGATTCCAGTTTGGAATATATGGGATAACCTGGGTCTCTGAGTCCACGTCACAAACTGGCCTTGGCACCCCAACAATGGTTGCACTGAGATATCCTCTCATGTTCTCTCTACGTGTACCAGTAGGCAGACATGTAATGTGAGCAGAACAAGAGACCAGTCATTGACAAGCAAAGAGGACCACAAAAAAGAAGCTGTAAAGATAGGAAGACACACCCACAAATACCTGAATGTGAAGTCTTGCCTTGATGATGTTCATCTCCCAAACACTGCAGCTCATGGACTGTGCTACATGGCAGCCCACTCTTAGTCCATTCAGAGTAGTGTGAAATACTTATAGTTATTAATACATTCTTTCCATATAATAAATTCAAATATGCAATATAATAACCAAGTTTGTAATCGAGCCCTAAAGCCTTTTTCTCTGCAATAAACGAATGAGAGAGAATATAGAGGCAGAGAGTCTTAAGCTGTGGTGGCCAGGGATTCCTGGGTTCTGTTGCTATAGAGATCTTTTCAAAACATGCTGGAGAACATGGCATCATAGCGATCATGTGATGTCATAGGCAGCTTTGTTTTGGAATTCCACCTGCTGCAGTCTTCAAAGGACTTGCAGAACTTGGCTGGAGAATTCATAGGACTTTTATCAGTGATCTGTTGATTATACAGGAACTTCAGATAGCACACATGAGAGAATGCTGGACAGACCAGCAAAATGCTGGATGCTTTGGAAATGCATTGCAGCAGGTGTATCTGTGCACCCTACAATGAACAGCTTATGTTAATGCAAGGGCGCCCTCTTGAACCCCTTTTATTCCAGCGTGCTTCTTGCTCAGGTTATAGTATGTTAGAACAGTGAAGAGGGGTAAACCATGTTCTTATTGCATTTCCTACTGGGCTTGCTGCAATGGTTTTGCCCAATTGTATATAAATTAGAGACTCTTCGGATTCAGTGTGTTTATCTGGCATTTGATTCTGTGGCTTATGGTCTGGGATTCCTTTGATCTGAGTGCTTTTATCTTGTGGAAGAATCTCTCCTGAAATTTCAAGTTATGGAAAGGGTGAAGTTTATGTGAGACAGATGTTTCCTCCTCCTTTAGCTTCTGGAAAAAAGAGAAGTTAATTGGGTGCTAACAAACCTAATGCGTGCTAACGAATACACATGCCTAGTACTGTGGTAGGCTATGGCCTAGAATAGCCTATAAATGTATGTAAAAGTATGAGAGGCCTGTAAGCTAGGCCTGAGTCCCAGCCCCCATCTAAGAATAAGAATGCTGAGAAAGACCAAAGTCAGTATAAGTTAGAGAAACTGCTTTAAACTGCTTTTTGATAAGGTTGTATTGTAGCAGCAGATAAGCATGCAATAAATAAAACCAGGAGTCGTTTCAAGGATCCAAGCCAGTTTAATGTGCACATGGCTCAAGCAATAAGCAATTTCAAAATGGCTGAGCAATGGTTTCTAGAAAAACAACAACTTTTATAGCGTTCTTCTCCATTCTAGACATAGGCAAACTTTTCATTGGTCCCAGTAACCCCTCTCACCCATCTATTGGTCCCGGTACTGATATGGCTACCCAATCGGGACCCTGGTCTGGGCTCAGCACCTGGTTGCCCCCCTTCTAGTCCCAATTACAATGGTCAGTGTCTCTAACTTGTTACATCTCTCCTCCAAGGTCGCTTAGCTTGTTAAAACATATGGGAAGCAGGGCACTGTAACCTTGCTTTTTGCAGAGTTAATTAATTCCATAGAAGCATAGCACACCTTATCAGTACCAATTAAACTTGTTTTTCTATATTTTCTAAGTTTCGTTTCTGCTTAGCTATGTTCAGTTAAACTTAGTTAAGTTTCAATTCTATGGTGTCATCATTCAGGGGGGTTTTCATTCCTCTGGGCCTAACTACAGGCTTCAGTTACAGGTCAAGCTGCTTAGGCCTGTCTGCTTAGTTCAATTAGCATGGATCATAGGCCGTCGCCTACCACATTCCCCCCTTTGATTATTCTCACCCGCATGTTAATAAGGTGTGAGAATCAAATCACATAATACTAGGTAAAGGTATCACTCTGTGGTATAGGGTAGTAAATTCACATAGCTAGTATCTTTGTAGCTGCCTTATGCTCTACAGTGTTATTAATAACTGAAGTTATCATTCGCAAGCAAAGTGGCAAGAAACAAGGGAGCAACAGGCAGATGGTCAAAGTCCATAGTTTGGCAAGAGTGGGAAAAAGAACTAAAGGATTAGAAGGTTCAGTTGCATCTTTGTTGTGCTGTCGTAAAGCTTCTGATTTAGACAGACCAGCTGTCCATCCTTCATAGTAGATTGTGGTCCAGTCCAAACAAAACACAAACTGTCAACAATGGGGTGGGCCAATACCCACTCACTAGTAGTATTATGTAAATCAGTCTGATTGTATAGGATAGAATAGTTCAGTTCTTGCGTCTCCCAGGGCCACTGATCTCCCATCTTAGTTTCTCCACAATAGAAACAGTCAGAAGTGTGGAGACTAGATGCTATTGCTCCAGCAAGTTCAAGAAACAAGTTCTGGTGGTGGTATGAGGAATTGCAACGGTGGCTTGCATAGCCTTGTAGAAAGTCAAGATCTAGAACAACTTTTGGATTGGAGAGTATACCAATGCAAGTATAGGAAGAATGATAAAACAAGGTCTGAGTGACCTTCGGTCCAGTTCATGTTGTACTTATACAGGCTGCCCAGGGAGATAAGGCAAAAGTCATTTCAAAGCACTCCAAAACTGTTGCCAGAATAAAGCAATAATAATAATAATTCATAATGGGCATAGTCTCTGGAAAATTGGAGGAACTGTCGGATTTCACAAAGGTAGAGTTGATTGTAGATCCTCAAGCTTCTGCCGTACGTAGACCTACCAACTTTTTGGCAGGAGTAGGGCTGTAGATTCCAAAGTATCACTGTCCTCTGGGATGTCTCAATTTCTTAAAATATCATAGCATAGTCTCTTAGGCTATTATTGCTTCCTTAGAGCAGTTCACTATTTAGGAGATAAAATATTTCTTTTCAGAGTATTTAAACACAGTCTCTTAGAAGATTCAATTTCTTAACACAACACAGTCTCTTTCTGATGATTGCAGTTTTTTCCAGATGCGAGGCTTACCTTCAGATAAACAAACAGTCTTGAAATAGTGCAGTTTCTGAGGGACCAATAAGTCTTAGGTCCGTGGTTGTTGTCGTAGGGTGAGGTGCAATGGAGTCTCAGGATGCTGTACAGTAGTCCAGTGATCAGGTTCAAGAGCAGCTGCTGGCTTCACTTGATTATGATGGGTCCAAGGTTCAAATTCTGCGACTTTTACTGCAGTTGGAGTTGACAGGATGACAACATAGGGTCCCCTCCAATGCAGGGCTAACAGTATCTTTCTCCACTCTTTGATCCACACCGAGACTCCAGGCTTGAAAGGATGCAGGGGTTCAGGCAAATTGATGAGTAATCGATTTTGTACTCAGGTATGAAGACTCCTGCAAAACAGAACTTAAAACCAATAGTTCATATCTAATAATTTCAGATCCTATCTGTCTCATATCTCCTTTTATTTCCTATACAATAGGCAGGGGTTGCCTATACAGAATCTCAAAAGGGGAAACTCATAAAGACTTAGCAGGGGCTAAGTATATCCTAAGAAGGGCTATGGGAAGAACCTGGGGCCACTTCAGATAAGCCTCTTGGCAAAGTTTGGACAACTGAGATTTCAGGGTTCTATTCATACATTCTACTTTTCCTAAATTCTGAGATCTATAGGCAGTATGTATCTGTTAATATCAATATCTTGGGGCTATACTTAATGGACTTGCTTCCTAAGGTTATCCACCCTCATTCTTTGTACAGGGTCCCATGTGCATGCAAGGTTGTAAGGGCATACTTGAAATCTGGGTACACATTTAGACAGGGCTCTTTTCCTATTGTTAGTGCTCTGGTGAGGACTATCAGTTCAGCTTTCTGTGGTGAAGTTTCTAGGGCCAGGGCTGAGGACTCAACTACCAAATCAGGGGTCACCACTGCATATCTAGCACAACAATGTCCATTGATGATGAAACTGCCTTCAGCCACAAAGAAAGTCTGTTCAGGGTTCTCCATAGGGACATCAGTCAAATCCAGGTGGCTTGAGAATACAGTGTCCATAATTTCTAAACAGTCATGATCAGGGGATCAAGACCAACTGATAACAACATAGCAGGATTGAAAGCTTGACTGACCCTTCAGTTGTATCTGGGGTTTTCACACAACATACTCTAATACTTCAACATTCATAGATTTGTTAGCTAGTAATTTCCTTTGTAGTTCATATTGGTTAGAACAGAGTGTGGTACAGTAACTTGAAGATTCTGTCTCAAAGGGATTTTTCTTTTAGTTTTTGCTTACTAGGAAGGCTGTAGCTGTAACAGCTTCTCAAATAAGGTCCAAGAGATTGAGTCAACACTCCTAGAACATTTCCTTGCGACTCATGAACATAGAGACTGTAAGGTTTTCTGGACATCTGGTAGACCCAGAGCTGGTGATAACATCAGAGCGGTTTTCAAAGATCAAAAGACTGCATTCCTATTCAAGTCCCCATTCCAATGGAGACTTTTTCATTTCCTTTGGTAGCTTGATACAATGTGATACAATGGTTTTGCTAGCAGCGCAAAATTGGGGATCCATATACAACAGTACCCTGTGGCACCCAAGAAGGCTCTCACTTGCCTCCTGGTGGTTGGAGTAGGAATACTGCATACAGCTGCTTTGCGTTCTGGTAAGGGTTCCAGGCGTCGAATTCCGCTGGACAACTGGAATCCTAGGTATTTAACTTGTTTGACATAATTATGCTTTGGCTCTTGAGACTTTGTATCCAGCCTCATTAAAAAGGTGCAAGAGTTCACTGGTGGCTTGTGGACATTCACTTTCTGAGTTGGTGGCTATAAGCAAGTTGTCCACATATTGCAGTAGAATTCTTTCTCCTGGAATTACTGGATAACTTGTCAAATCTTTTTGCTGAGTAAGGCGAGTTCTTGAATTCTTGAGGTAATCTTGTCTAGGTGAGTTGGCCCTACCTCCTTGTAGTGGGGTCTTGGGCTAAGCGTATACAGAAAAAGGCATCTTTTTAAGTCCAGAATGATGAAATATAGCTTCAGCAGAGATCAGTTCCAAGAGAATATAAGGATTTTGGTACCACTTGTTGTATAGTTTCAGCTGCATCATTCATTCTTCTTAGATCCTGCACTGGGCGGTAATCACCTGTCCCAGGCTTCTTGACTGGCTTGAGGGTGACAATGGCAGGGGCTATGTTCTTCGCTAGGCCAGGTGGATTATCTTCTGCCCATCCTCCAGGTGGGGCTATGAGGTTGGTAGGTATACAGGAACTAGCTGGCTTGATTGGAGATGCACTATAGAACTGCTACTCTTCTTCTCGGGGAACAGTCAGCACCATCAATCCAGCAGGCTCTGGGTTCACAGTCATTTGCATTCCTCTCTCTTCAGCAAAGGATATCTGTGCTTGAAGCTTTGCAAGCAGGTCTCGGCCCAAAAATGGAATAGGGCATTCAGGCATATACAGGAACTGGTACATTATTATTATTATTATTTTTTTAGTTCACACATGCGGTTCTGCAAAAAAGGCTTTGTGGCCTTAGCCCCAGTAGCTCTGATAATGGTGGTGCATCTAGAAAAACACAGGGGCTACTGGCTTTAGTATTCTGCTCCTGTATACCCCATAAAAGTCCATATATTGGTCCCCTATTTTTCAGACTGACTCCTGGGGACCCAGGGAAACTGGAGAGTCCGGTCTGGCCTAGTCTTCATCCATGCTGTAGCCCTCTTCGGCTGCCACTCACGCTATAGCTGCTTCACTCTCATGCTGAAACACTGTGCTTGGTTATTGTTTTATGACTTTGCAATCAAGTACTCCCTCCTCCCCTCCTGGGGAGGAGTCAAGATACGGGCATTCACTTCTCTAATGTCCTTCTTTTTCTATAATGGGCGCACTCACACCCAGTTTTCACATCCGCTGCTCCTTCGATTAGGAAAACCTCCACATCATCCAACTAAAATATCTGTTCTCTTTTTCCATCTTACAATTTTTACATTCTCTGTCCTTCTTCAACAATCCACATACTTTCTGATAAACTTTCATTTAACCATTATGCCCGCAAATTCATCCAGTTCTCTGCAATTTCGTTCATTAGTTCAATCAAGTCCTAAAACTTCTCAGTGCAGTTTTTTTCTTCCCAGTTCTAAACAAGTCTGGTCAGCTGACTTTCACTCCTGGGCTCTGTTTCTCCTAGCAACGCTCTATCTGGGAGGTTTCTTTTTTTTTTTTTCATTCACTTCTCTCTTTGACTGACTGACAAAAACGCAAATTCTCCTGGGCTGCTAGATTGCATGGGGTATATAGTGAAGGCTGCCTGCGCTATTTGGATTGGGTTTGCATAATACTGTTCATGGCTAGTGCAAAGCTGGCCCTGGACCTAGTGCAATGGGATTAGGATTACGTGACCCTCTCTCTTACTGGTGCAATGTACATCTGAAGGCATACGGCAATCAGGCTGAACTAGCAAATAAATCTCTATTTGTAGTGCCATCGGTACTTTAAACTGTGCCAGGGCTGCGGAGGTGGCTAGTGACGTTTAGTGACGTTTGCAGGGAGGTATCCCCCCTCCCCCCCCCTTGTTCCAGGCTCTGCCCGGGATGATGGCAGAGCTGAGGGAAATAAACGGGCAGGATTTTTTTTTTTTTTTTTAAAACATTTAACCAAGAATCCTATGTAGGGGAACTATTCTCTGTACAATCTGATAAACACGGGAAACTACGGGGCCATGAAGTAACTAACACTGGAATCTGCATGGACTCTGACCCCCCTTCCTCCCCCCATGGTGACGTAGTTAACAACAGACAGAGGGCGGTCAGTCAGGCTGCATTTTCCTGTGACTAGGCATAATAGATGTGTGCTCATTCTAAATAAGTACAATTTAGATAAATTCCTTCAAATATAAAACTATTATTTTGCAACATGTTATAACAACAATCCCAACAGAGAGAACTATTACGTATGGCTGGAAGAAACTAACTGCCAGCCGTACTCCGCACTTAAGGTGAATAGCGTCTCTGCAAAAGATTACAGTTTAGGAAGGAGATATTCAAAAGACATTCCGGATACTTTTTCAATAAAGTGGGTGGATATCTAGAATACATATACACTTTTTCTTCCTATTTTTATTTTTATTAACAATAAGTATGTCTTCTATGAGGTGCTTGCCGTAGTCAGTTTTCTTAATTTCTCTATCATGTCTGTCTGGACCATGAGATCTGTCTATCTGATCGATATAAAGTATTTATTTTAAAGTTATATGCCGTAACATGTAATACTAGCTTTACAAAATCCTCCACACTTGGTCCGTAACCACAAAGCAGGGCTTGAAATATTAGAACAGCTAAGGAGCTGGAAAGGGGTTTATAAGAACTTAGCCTTTCCTAGGCTAAGCCCAAAACTACCGGGATTCAAAATTCCGACCAAACACCCCCACCAAATGATACACAACACACGACCACAACGGAAGGAACACCACTCATTAGAACATATTGAACAAAACAGGCATAAGTTTCCTAGAACAATCACAGATCAGCTCAGCTTCAGAACGCTGGAAACAAGCCCTCACAGGGTTAAAAAGACACTGTACATTCTTTCCTTCAGACACGCCCCTTGTCAGTTTCACACTGTCTGTGCTCTAGGAAAACAGAATGAGGGAGAGAAGTCCTTGATTTTAAAGTAGCGTTTTACATCTTCTTTCTTCCTTTCTTAATACAATTTCTTAATCAGTGAACGGTCACAAATTACTCAACAGAATAATCTCACATTTATAACAGAAGGGGAACTCGCAGTAACAGATAACAAAAATCAAATACACAGGACGGACAATACACCAAACGCTTTCTCCGTTTCGCGACCTAGACGCAGTCACCCGGCTAGGAACTGCGCTAGTCCAGAGTCCACTCTGCTTGGTCCGTGCTGCCAGACCTCTCATTCACACTTCATTCACACAATCATGCTAGCAACGTATCTCAGAATGCATTCCTTTCTATCTATTCTGACTAGTCTTTTTCCCAATTACAAAAAGGATGAGGGTTTCACCCGGCGAATTCCCATGCGGGGTTACTCGGCCCTTCCTTGAGAGGTGATCATGCTCTCTTACCAATTCCCAATATCTCGAGATTACAAATTCCAAGTTCCTGTCTGTTCTGACTAGGCTAAATCATGATTTTTTTTTTCTTTTTTTTTAACAGCTGTACCTCGCGAATACTCATGCAAGGATTTTCAAACAAAGACTTAAGTCTTACCAAACAAAAAGGACGATGGCTTCGTCTTGCGCATACTCATGCAAGGGTAATAGGACCGTCCTTGAGAGGGGATCAGTGCTCTCATTACCAAATTCCAAGTTTCAAGTTCCAAGTTCTCGAGATTACAAGTTACAAGATTCAAATTCTTACCAAAGTTTTCAAACTGCAGTTCTAACTCATCTGTCTAGACAGGTTTTCAAAACTATACTTACCATATCTGGTTCCCAAGCTTCTGAGTTGGATCCTGGACTCCCCCGGGTCGGAGGTGTTGGCCAGCTGGATTCAGTGCCTGCCGAGGCCAGGCAGAACTCTCTCCGATTCAAGAGGATCGGTGGGCCCAGGGAAATTCCCCTGCGTCGGATTGGCATGGTTCCAACTGGACCAAACCTCAAGGCGAATTACGTGGATTTATTCACTTGAACACCATCCACCACTCGCACTTCCCGGCCAACGCACCAAGAAATGTAGCAGCAGATAAGCATGCAATAAATAAAACCAGGAGTCGTTTCAAGGATCCAAGCCAGTTTAATGTGCACATGGCTCAAGCAATAAGCAATTTCAAAATGGCTGAGCAATGGTTTCTAGCAAAACAACAACTTTTATAGCGTTCTTCTCCATTCTAGACATAGGCAAACTTTTCATTGGTCCCAGTAACCCCTCTCACCCATCTATTGGTCCCGGTACTGATATGGCTACCCAATCGGGACCCTGGTCTGGGCTCAGCACCTGGTTGCCCCCCTTCTAGTCCCAATTACAATGGTCAGTGTCTCTAACTTGTTACATCTCTCCTCCAAGGTCGCTTAGCTTGTTAAAACATATGGGAAGCAGGGCACTGTAACCTTGCTTTTTGCAGAGTTAATTAATTCCATAGAAGCATAGCACACCTTATCAGTACCAATTAAACTTGTTTTTCTATATTTTCTAAGTTTCGTTTCTGCTTAGCTATGTTCAGTTAAACTGAGTTAAGTTTCAATTCTATGGTGTCATCATTCAGGGGGGTTTTCATTCCTCTGGGCCTAACTACAGGCTTCAGTTACAGGTCAAGCTGCTTAGGCCTGTCTGCTTAGTTCAATTAGCATGGATCATAGGCCGTCGCCTACCACAGTATAAGTCCTTTGTTGAATATTCTATGCTGATGACAGACATGTACCAGTGCTCTGTGTTCACACATTTTCTAAGCTAAGCAGTGACCTTTTAAGAGAAAAGTATCGAAGTTTAGAACTGTGCCTTTGTTAGAGAATTCTGAGCAGGGGGAACAGAGCACTGGGCCCACAGAAAGATCCCAATTGGATGGGTGCAGGGGTCAGTGGGACCAATAGAAAGTTTGTTAGAGAATTCTGAGCAGGGGGAACAGAGTGCTGAGCCCAGAAAGAAATCCTAATTGGATAAGGGGCAAGGGTCATTAGGACCAATAGAACGTTTGCCTGTATTAAACTGAAGAAGAAAGGTATAAAAGGTGTTTATTTATTTATTTATTTATTTTACAGTTTTTATATACCGCGCTTTTTGGTATCAGCGCGGTTTACAGATAACAAATTTTCGCATTAGAACAATCTTTTGCTTACATTATAACAGGGTCAGTAACTTGGAGATAACATGGGAAACTATTTACAAGTTATGTACAGAAAATATATTACCTCTGGCAATTACAGTTCAAGTTGGGGTCATAAATTTGGGTGCAGAGAGACTAGTTCGTGTTCTGTATTGACTAAGTTTTTGGGATGTCTGCGGCTGTGTGGGTGATTTGCGAAGTAAGTGGAGGAAGCGTGGAGTTGTGGCCTAAAAGGTGATGACAGAATAGGTAATGTTTAAGGACCGTTCTAAATTGGGAGAGGTCTTTTATTGATCGGATGTGAGGAGGGAGATTGTTCCAACAAGTTGGGGCGAATAAGGTAAAGGCCCTGTCTCTGGTTGCTTGGTTACATTTAGTGTATTCCTTAGGTATGACAAGGGTATTAGTGGCTGCGGATCTTCTCGGTCTGTTCGTGGGGGTGTTGATAATAAGTGATGAGAGTGACGGTGGGGCAATTTGATTAATAGCTTTAAAGGACAGCAGGAGTGCTTTGTAAGTTATCCTGGCTTGTAGGGGTAGCCAGTGAAGCTCTGTTAATATGGGGGTGATGTGGTCTCTACTAGAGGTGCCACATAGGATGCGGGCTGCTGAGTTCATTGCCATTTGGAGTGGGCTGAGGGAGTTCTTGGGTAGACCATGCAGGATGACATTAGCGTAGTCAAAATGTGGTGTTACAAGGGCTTGGAAGATTGTTCGGAAGTCGTTAGGGGCGAGTAGAGGTCTTAAGGGCTTCAGCGTTCTTAATTTGTAGTAAATGGATTTGACGGTCTGCTTTATGTGATCTTTGAAGGTCAGTTCTTGGTCGATGGTGACTCCCAAGTAGCGAATAGATGGTTTACACGGTAGTTCAGCATCTCTCACCTTCAATGTTGCAGGGGGGGAAAATTTCTTATTCCTGGTTCTTATTACTGGACTCCATTGCTCAGACCATTTTTTTTTTTTAAACTTTTATTTTCATTTTGCAACAAACAAAAGAAACAACACACCAAAGGAGACAAAACAAGTATACAATAAAGAAAAGTAAACCCAATTACCCCCCACCCCCACGCTTCTTCTCTAGCTGATTATGTCAGCATGTGAGCGCTTCCAAACAACAGTGATTATACAGCAAAACAATCAAAAGAGGATCTGCGATACAGAATAATCATGGGACAAAGATATATACAAATTTAGACAGTCAGATGAGAGCATTGAGCAGAATGTACATAGTCATTGAGCATCTTCCATTTAGACCGATGATGAGGAGTCTGAATGGGGGAAGCAAACATACGAGGTATTTGTTCATATTTACTGTAGAGACAGACATGATTCCACCATTCATTGGGGCTCAGCTGAGAGCTATTTTTCCAGTATTTCGTGATTAGGGAAATAGCAATGCCAAGCATAAAGTCCAAAAGGAAGTAAGCCGTTTTTGGAAGAGAGGGGATCCCCGCAGCTGAGCGAAGTCCCACTATCCTCCAAGAAAGGGGCTCTTGAAAGTGCAAAATAGACTGGATACGACCCCAGACCCGACGCCAGTAATACTGTAGTGCGGGGCATTCATACATAACATGAGGTAGTGAACCAATGGCCGCATGGCATGTCCAACAACTATTGCCCTGAGTAGTGTTCCATTTGGCTAATCTGTCAGGAGTGTAAAAACACCGGTGGGCTAGAAAGAAGAGTGTCTGAGTGAGTGAGGCGGATCGGGAGACCCGTGTCACTCTACTCCAGACAAGGCTCCATTGCTCCGGGGTCAAAGTCACATGCAATTCTCTCTCCCATGCTTTCTGCGCTATAGGGGTATCTCTAATTATAGCATTACATAAGGTTTTGTAAAAATTGGATGCTACACCCGGTGAACTACCGATAAATCGGATAGTCTCTAACCAACCTTGTGTAGGGGAGGCCGATGGCGGGAGCACCTTAGCACTCCGAAGGCAATGCTGAAGTTGCACCAACTGAAAATAGTGTTTCGCTGGGAGACCAAATTCAATTTGCAATTCACTAAAAGTTTTCCAGCGACCTTCATGGAACAACTGACTAGGAATCCAAATGCCCCTAGTGTACCAGGGGCTCCACGCCATCGGCTTATTTTGTATTCGAAATCGAGTGTTATACCAAAGTGGGAGCTTGTCTAACGGACAGAGTCGGGAGTCTAAAGAGTGCATAAGATTATTAAAGGCACCTAAGGTGTCTAAAAGCATTGGTGGAAAGTGGGAGTCTGATGGGAGAGTCATACCAGGGAGAAAAGTAAGAGGAATCGGTTTGCAAAGGTCCTCTTCTATGTCTAGCCACACAGGTCTACTCGGTACTGGATCTTCCAGCCAGCGAGCGCCTTGTTTGAGAAGAAAAGATTGATGATACTTCAGGAAATCAGGGAATCTGACACCCCCATTTTCCTTATCTGCTTGCAGCTTATGTTTCGCTATCCTAGGTGTCTTGTTTTGCCACAAGTATCTAGTCAGAAGGCCCTCTATATCTTTATATATACGTCGAGGGAAGAGACAGGGCAACATTTCTAAGATATAATTCACTTTCGGAACAATCATCATTTTTATGGTTTCTAATCGACCCCACCAGGTAAGTGTTAAAGGAGTCCAGCGGTGAGTAAGCGCCCGGACTTTAGAGGTTAAGTCTTTGGCATTGAAGGAGATAGTGTCTTCCAAAGGAGAACAATAGTGAACCCCAAGGTATTTGACCATGCGAGGTTGCCATAAAAAGGGGAAGGGTTGCATATCTGCCTGATGAAGCAAAGGATTTAATGGAAAGGCTACCGACTTGGTCCAATTTATCTTATAACCGGACAGTTGTGAGTATTTACCAATTTGCTCTAGGACAGCCGGTACTGAGTCTATAGAGACAAAAAGCATAAGGTCATCAGCATACGCTGAAATTTTGACTTCCCTATGGGTGAAGGGGACTCCATGAATCTCCTCCGATTGCCGGATTAGTAAAGCCAAGGGTTCAAGTGCAAGATCGAAGAGAAGTGGAGACAGTGGGCATCCCTGGCGAGTGCCGCGTTGAAGGGGAAAAGGCTGAGACTTTAAAGCATTGGCACATATACTGGCTGTAGGCTGTGCGTACATGGTGCGAAGACAACGGAGAAAACCTTCCCCGAATCCGTACCAGCGGAGGACTGCAAACAGGAAGGGCCACTCTAAGCGATCAAAGGCCTTCTCAGCATCAAGTGAGAGGCCAACAAATGGGCGATCAAGATTAACTGCGGTAGTCAGTACATGGCATAGAGTCCGAGCATTGTCGGCAGTTGATCTACCAGGAATGAAACCGCATTGATCTGGGTGTATTAAGGTAGGCATCCTATCCGAGAGCCGGGTAGAGAGAATGGTGGCAAATATTTTATAGTCCGCGTTTAGGAGGGAAATTGGACGATAATTAGCTGTTAGTTGCGGGTCTCTCCCCTCTTTCTCAAAAACTACTACATTTGCCTTGGAAAAGGACCCAGAAGGAGAACCCTCCTCGGCCAGAGCAGAAAAATAAATTTTCAAAACGGGAGCTAAGTCAGCGTGAAAAGTTTTGTAGAATTCAGCAGGGAGACCGTCTGGGCCTGCGGCCCGACCTGAGGCACATTTCTTGATAGCAGAATGAATTTCTGAGACAGTAAATGGTGTGTCCAAGGCCACTCTATCTTCGTCAGATAGGGTCGGTCTTTGTACCCCTGAAAGTAAGCGTTCAAATACATCTGGCTCAAAATCACATTCAGATTGATAAAGCCGAGTATAAAAATCACGAAAGAGTTCTAAGATTTCGGTATCTTTAGTGACCAAGCCTCCCCCCGACGGATTACGGAGGGCGGTAACACGCTTGGCTTCTTTTTGACCTTTTAGGGCATTTGCTAATAATTTGCCAGCACGATTATTTTCCCGATAATATAGCCCTTGTTGTGATTCGATATTTTTAACAGCAGCAGTGTACAAAAGCTGATTGTATTGAAAACGCAAGCGTTGTAAACGGAGTAAAATACATGGGTCAGTACGGGACGTGAGGAGACGCTCCCCAGCTTGTATCTGCTGCTCTAGAGTCAGTAAATGCTGCTTTCTTTGTTTCCCCTGCCGAATTTGATAGCTAGTTATAGTGGCGCGGATAGATGCTTTAAAACCCTCCCACCAAGCCCAGCTCGCTGTGTCATGGGGTGAGTTAAAATGAAAATAATCTTGGATAGCGGCCTTTATATCAACCTGAAAATCTTTTTGACCCAGTAGGGATCTATCAAAAAACCAAGCTCGGGGAGAATCGTCCCGCGCAGTGACACGTAATGATAAAGATATGGCAGCATGATCTGAAATATGGATAGGATGAGTCCTAGTCGTGTCTACTTGAGAAATCAGTGCTTTGGAAATGAGAAAGAAATCTATTCTAGATTGGGAGTGATGGGGGGCAGAAAAGAAAGTGAACTCTAAGTCGGAGGGGTGAAGTAGCCTCCATATATCTACCAGCGCAAGATCTTGCATCAGAGCTGTAAGGGTAGCAAGACTCTTGGGTGGACTACTCGTTCTAGGCGGCTGTCTATCTATCAAAGGGTCTAACACTTGATTAAAATCACCACCAAGTATTAATGGAGTATTGGCAGAGGCCTGTGCCAACTGCGCAATACTTGCATAGTAAGCAGGGTTGTCCACATTCGGGGCATAAATACAAATACATGTAAATTCACTATCTCCAACCTTAAGATGTACGCGGGCCCATCTACCCTCCTTGTCAGCACTAGTATCAATTACAGTAGCTTGCAAAGATTTCTTAACCAGAATGGCTACCCCGCACCGTTTGGAAACGGCGGGAGAATAGGCAGCCACCATGTAAGGCTTAACATTGAGTTTCAGTGTTTCAGCAGAGTTTAAGTGCGTTTCCTGAAGAAACGCTAAATCAGCATGCTCATGGCTAAGATAGCTAAGGATTTTCTTTCTCTTGATTGGACTATTAATGCCCTTTACGTTGAGTGATAAGATTTTACATAAAGCCATTCAGACAAGTTAAAAATTCTGAGCATGATAGCGCACATAATTTCACAATGTCCCTCATATTGACTGTATCTGGCTGTACATATGGCATAAAAGAAAATAAGCTTAGATAATACAATGAAGCGCCCCACATGAAAAAAGAAAAACCGCAGCGCGGTAGAGAAGAAGCAGAACCCCAAAAATTACTGGCGACCATGTGTCTGCGGGGAGAAGCCCCGGAGAAGGCCGAAATTGAAAAAACACATAACCTGTAGGACTGTGCGTGCTCCGAATCCGACCGGGGCACACATCATGGAGGGATAGGAGACCACATAACAAAAGTCATAGAAAGAAAGAAAGAAAGTCCAGGCAGTCTCTGTACTGAACTATGACCGCCGCATCGGGCCCTTCAAAATGGCGGACAGAGCCGGCAAATAAAAGTCCAAGTCGTTGGATTAGCGCATCTGCTCTGCTTCTTTGGAGTCTAAAAATGTTGATAGTAGATCAGGATCTTCGAATGTCCTGGTTTGATTGTGGAGAGTCACTCGGAGCTTCGCGGGATACAACAGGCCAAAGCGAGCCTGTAGCTGTTGAAGTCGAGGGCGAAAAGCAAGGAGTTTCTTCCGTCGGTCGACTGTAGGCTTTGCCAGATCAGGGAAGAAGGAGACTTTGTGACCTTCAAATTCCAAATGATGGTTCGCCCGGGCAGCATTTAAAATTTGTTCCACTTGTTGATATCGTAGCAAGCGAAAGATAATAGGCCGGGGGGTCGTTCGGTTGAGCGCCATGTGGGTAGGAACACGGTGTGCTCGATCGATTTCCAGTTCTTTATGAAAGGTGATCTTCAGCAAGGAGGGAAGAGTTTTGAGCAGGAATTCTCTCATATCTCCCGCTTCCACCCCCTCCGGTATTCCAATGAGCCTCACATTGTTGCGACGGGCTCGATTATTGCTATCTTCTAACTCCTTTTGAAGATTCTGTATCTGGCGCTCAGCCTTGTCCAGTGTGCCCAAGCGCACCGCGTGCGAGTCGAGGACCCCCGCCATATTGTCCTGCCGTAATGAGAGACCTTCAAGTCGGTCCTGGAGCACTCCAAAGTCTTCTCGCATGGCTCTAAGCGCTTCTCCATTGGACTGCACCAATTCCTTCACGCCGCGTATTTCCTCTAGAATCTCCAGGTGCATTTCGGGGTTCTCCCGAAATGGAACCATCTTCTGTGGGGAGGACACCTCAGTTTTGGAGCGTTTTCCGTGAGAAGAAGAAGGAGACCCGAAGTCCAAGCGCGCTGGTTTATGGGCCGCCATCCCCCCCGAGGTACCCCGGTCAGCCCGGAGCGAAATAGTAAGTTTGTATAGGTATTATGTCAGGATTCTAAGTAGGCCTCTCGGGAGCTTCAGCGCGAAGCGTCTTACCCACTGGACATCAGGCTCCGCCCCCCCTGCTCAGACCATTTTGAATGTGACATTGCCTGAGACTGTGCACAATAAACTGGCTTGGATCTTCGAATTGACTCCTGGTTTTATTCATTGCGTGCACTTCGCTGCAACAGTACCATGACTTATTGTCACAGATAAGAAGACTTCAGGAGAAAGTGGGGTGTTTGGAATATTCTTGTGAAGAATTGCATGCTTAAGGTGATCCCTAAGGAACGAGTATAGCCTTTGGAGGTTATATTATTTATCTAGGCTATCATGAGAGACTTGGAGCCAGAAGAAGTGGATGAGAGAAGGGATCAGAGACACAGATGCAAAGTGGGGGTGTTGTGTCAGGAGAACAAAATCCTATTTAATTGATGCTTGACAACTGAGAAACTGTCTACCTCGCTGTGATTGACTTAACAGAACATTTTGAAGTGAAGCAATTGCTGAAACACCCCAAAAGGAATTCTGTGGAATTAGTAACATAAAAAGATGCATAGAACTTTGAAGGGTATATCCATTTCCCCATCAAAGATTCCACCCTGAGTTATGAGCCAGAGAAAGGACCTAGGAATTGGAAGTGTGTTTGTGAGTAACTCCTCAGAAGCCAATTCAGTACATTGCATATTCTTTCTGCTTCAGTAGCACCTTCACTCTGTGGATTCAAGGAGGTTTGAGCAAATGACCAGATTTTGTGTCATGTTTATGATTAGCAGCTAGAATTGTGATTTTCCAACCTTTCTCCATTGAGTGATGAGTGAATTAGCAGTACTACTGCTGAAAAAGATCTCAGAGGTCAATGTGGCTGAATGTCAGTTGAACATCAAATCATAACAGCTAGAGGAAGACATGAATTCAGCTGTCTTTCAACTAATTTCCTCCTAATTCTTCTGGGTCTCTAAAAACAGTTGTATTAGCAAGAGAATCAGAAATGGCCTCATAAGGGGTCATTTTAAAAGTCTTAGTCCCTAAAACAAAGACATGGGGAGGGGTGGCCTGCACGGAGCGGCAGGTAACCTACTCTTGCCATCTTACTGGGCAGACTAGATGGACCATACTGGTCTTTATCTGCTGCCATTTGCTATGTTACTATGTTAGTCATGATTTGGACATCTGAAGACGTGCACGTGCACATCCAAATCACAGCTACATCTGTGGAGCCATTTGTAACAGTTTGGGGATATCCAAGGAGGCAGGGAGGTGTGGTGAAGACATGTCTGAAGAAGTGCAATGGATTAAGACATCCCTGTTCAATTTCAAAAATGTGAGGGATGTCTGCAGGCATGTCTAAGTATAGACCTGCTCCCTGGCATCAGGAGAGTGTTTGTTTTGGCTTTAAAATATCCCGAGAGTGTAGGGACAATGGAGATTTAGGTGACTAGAATTATGAGCCCTGACTACACTACTCCTAACACACTACTCTAACCATTATGCTATCAGATGTCCCTGTTCTGAAATGCAATTCTGGTTATGATGCTGTTGTAAACATCATTGCACCCAGGTCCATCCAATCTGCCCAGTAAGGTTGCTAGGACAGAACCTGCAGCACAGAGTAGGTTACTTTCCCCATACCTTTGTTTTTGGGGTGGTTGTACCTGCCGTGAAGTACAGATTACTTTCCCCATGCCTTTGGTTTTCAAAAATGTCCTATATATTTAACTTGATTAAGTTCCCAGGCCACCATGGGATCTGCAAGGCTGCCACACTTTCTGCAATCAGTCCAGGGCCCCCTCCTCCCCCCCCCCAGCCCGCAAATGAGACCACCCACAAGCATAACTATCCCAACTGCGCCATAAGGTGCATTATTCTTTTTGAAACCAGTTCACGCACCTCACTGTACAGCAAAGAAGCTCACCCGCAAGGACAACTGGCACATGGCATGCTTTCTTTAAGGGGGGGGGGAGGGGAGAGGGGATTGTACCTGCCATGGTTTCTTAGAAGTGATCAGTCATTTTGCGTCTATTTTCAGTTGAGGTGCTCTATTCTTGGTTGCCATTCTCTTGCCCTTTGGGATCCACTAATTTTATCCCACTCCTCTTTTAGTTGATCTACCATTTTTGCTTTCACCACCTCCTTTGGGAGTGCATTCCATGCATCCAACAATTTTTCTGTGAAGAACCGTTTCCTGATGTTGATTTGATATTACCTCTTTGTAACCTCATGCCATGTCTTCTAGTTCTAGAGCCTCCCCTCCTTTGAAAAAGTTTGTTTGCTCTGTAACACCTTTCTAGAATTTAAATATTAGTATCATATCTCCTCTGTCCTTCTAATGTATACATATTAGGACCTCCAGACTCTTCTATATATCTTTTGATGAAGACTTCTTACCATTATGGTTGTTTTCCTCCATATTAACTCCAGCTTCTTTATGTCTTTAGCGAGATGTGACCTTCAAAACTGGAAGCAGTACTCATGTGTGACCTTATTTAGTTATTTAAAAGTATTCATATTCTGAGCAGAATATAAGAAACAAAAATTAATAATTACAAACAAAAGCAAACAGACAACATCACAGTATAGCATAAAATCTACAAGAACTGCAGTAGCATGGAAGCGGATTAAGGTGCAAAGATATTTGAATTGGTTAGAGGTCAAACAGTGAGTGCCATCCCTGAGGCAGTGTTATTGTTGTAGCAAAGTGCAGTCAATGAATAAATCCAGGAGTCAATTGACAGGGTCCAAGCCAGTTTATTGTGCACAGGCCCAGTCAGTCAAAGCTTCAAAAGGAACTGAGCAAACGTTTTTACAGAGACATAACCATTTATACCTCTTTTTCAGTTTGATACATGAGAACTTTCTATTGGTTCTAACTCGATACATACAAACTTCTCATTGGTTC
This sequence comes from Ichthyophis bannanicus, assembly GCA_033557465.1. Classification (NCBI taxonomy): domain Eukaryota; kingdom Metazoa; phylum Chordata; class Amphibia; order Gymnophiona; family Ichthyophiidae; genus Ichthyophis; species Ichthyophis bannanicus. The sequence continues at coordinate 110,173,799 of CM066047.1, read as the reverse complement.
TACGCTCCCTGCACCTGTCCAATTAGAAATCCCTCCAGGGCCTAGCAACCAGCCCCCTCCCTTAGGATTGCTCTAACAATGGTTCAGTTCTTGATTTTGTTACTTCTCTACTGCAAGGTTATCCCTAGCTCCAGGAATGCATGTATTGAAACATTTATTTTCTTTCACACACAAGAGAATAATGAAAGACTTATGAATTCATAAAATCTTCTTATTAAGCACTTTAAAACAGTTTTCTCATTTCTCACAGATTTTTGGTTCTTTTCTAGCTATAATGGGAGTTAGGATCCAGGCCTAACTTACAGGCCTTTCATAATAGCAGGCCATGCTAGGCCATAGCCTACCACATTCCTCCATTTGATTATTCTCACCCGCAAGTGAGAAAGGGTGAGAATTAAATCACTCATTAGTCAATGAATACATTATACAGGTGTAATAGCATCATCGTGTGGTATAGGGTAATATTGCCACATAGCTAATATCTTTGTAGCTGCCTTCCTTTCTACATTGCTATCAATGGCTGCTGACTTTATTCAACTGTGATGAATCCAGGGTTCGAGTTTTGCAACTTTAACTGCTGTTGGGGTTAACAAGATGACAACATAAGGTCCCTTCCAATGCGGTGTCAACGGTGTCTTTCTCCACTCTTTGATTTCACACCGAGACTCCAGGCTTGAGAGGATGCAGGGGTTCTGTTAGATGGATGAGCAGCTGGTCTTGTACCCACGTATGAAGACTCTGCAAAACAGAACTTAAAACCAATAGTTCTTGTCTAGTAATTTCAGATCTAATCTGTTTCATATCTCCCTTTATTTCCTATACAATAGGCGGGGGTCGCCCATAAAGAATCTCAAAAGGGGAAACTCCTAAAGACTTAGCAGGGGCTACGTATATCCTAAGAAGGGCTATAGGAAGAACCAGGGGCCACTTCAGGTAAACTTCTTGGCAAAGTTTGGACAACTGGGATTTCAGGGTTCTATTCATACATTCTACTTTTCCTAAATTCTGAAATCTGTAGGCAGTATGCATCTGATAATATCAATATCTCGGGGCCATACTTAATGGACTTGCTTCCTGAGGTTATCCACCCTCATTCTTTGTGCAGGGCCCCATGTACATGCAAGGTTGTAAGGGCATACTTGGAATCTGGGTACACATTTAGACAGAGCCCCTTTTCCTATTGTCAGTGCTCTAGTAAGAGCTATCAGTTCAGCTTTCTGTGCTGAAGTTCCTGGGGCCCGGGCTGAGGACTCAACTACCAGATCAAGGGTCACTACTGCATATCTGGCACAACAATGTCCATTAATGATGACAAGACTGCTTCCATCTACAAAGAAAGTCCATCCAGGGTTCTCCAAAGGAACATCAGTCGAATCAGGGTGACTTGAGAATACAGTATCCATAGTTTCTAAACAGTCATGATCAGGGGGGTCAAGACCAACTGGTAACAACGTAGCAGGATTCAGAGCTTGACTGACCTTCAATTGTATCTGGAGGTTTTCATACAGCATATTCTGATACCTCAACATTTGTGAATTAGCTAGAAGTTTCCTTTGTGTTTCATAATGGTTAGAACAGAGTGTGGTACAGTAACTTGAAGATTGCTCACTAGGAGGGCTGTAGCTGCAACAGCTCTCAAACAAGGGGCCAGCCTTTTGCAATTACATCCGATTGTTTTGACAAATAGGCTACTGGTCGTTGCCAAGATCCAATGAGATTGAGTCAACACTCCTAGAACATTTCCTTGTGACTCATGAACATAGAGATTGAAAGGTTTTCTGGACATCTGGTAGACCCAGAGCTGGTGATAACATCAGAGCGGTTTTCAAAAATCAAAAGGCTGCATCCTGTTCAAGTCCCTATTCCAATGGAGACTTTTCCATTCCTTTGGTAGCTTGATACAATGGTTTTGCTAGCAGCGCAAAATTGGGGATCCATATACGACAGTACTCTGCGGCACCCAAGAAGGCTCTCACTTGCCTCCTGGTGGTTGGAGTAGGAATACTGCATACAGCTTCTTTGCGTTCTGGTCCCAGGCGTCTAATTCTGCTGGACAACTGGAATCCTAGGTTTTTAACTTGTTTGACATAATTATGCCTTGGCTCTTGAGACTTTGTATCCAGCCTCATTAAAAAGGTGCAAGAGTTCACTGGTGGCTTATAGACATTCACTTTCTGAGTTGGTGGCTATAAGCAAGTTGTCCATATACTGGAGAAGAACCCTTTCTCCTGAGTTCACATAGTAGCTTGAAAGATCTTGATTTAAAATAGCACTGACGAGATTAGGTGAATTCTTGAATCCTTGAAGTAATCTAGTCCAGGTGAGTTGGCCCCGCCTTCCTGTTGTGGGGTCTTGCCATTCAAAAACAAACAAAAGTTGACTGGTGGGGGTTAGACGCACACAGAAAAAGGCATCTTTCAGGTCCAGGATGGTGAAATGAGTAGCCTCAGCGGGGATCAGTCCCAAGAGAATATAAGGATTTGGTACCACTGGGTGTATAGTTTCAGCTGCATAATTCACTCGACTCAGATCTTGTACTGGGCGGTAATCCCCTGTCCCAGGTTTCTTAACTGGGAGAAGGGGGGTGTTCCAGGGTGACTGGCATTCCTTGAGAAGTCCATACTTCAGCAGTTTCATCAAATGGCAGTGGATTCCTTCAATGGCTGGTCGAAGGAGAGGATACTGCTTCATATGCACTGGTTCCACTCCTGGCTTGAGGGTGACAATGACAGGGGCTATGTTCTTCGCTAGACCAGGTTGATTATCTTCTGCCCATACTTCAGGTGGGGCTATAAGGTTGGTGGGTATACAGGAACTAGCTGGTTTGATTGGAGATGCACTATAGAACCGCTACTCTTCTTCTCAGGAAACAGTCAGCACCATCAATCCAGCAGGCTTTGGGTTCACAGTCATTTGCATTTCTCCCCTTTCAGCAAAGGATATTTGTGCCTGGAGCTTAGCAAGCATGTCTCGGCCCAGAAGTGGAATAGGGCATTCAGGCATATACAAGAACTGGTGCGTTATTTTATGTCCCCCTAGTTCACACATGCGGTTCTGCAGAAGAGGCTTTGTGGCCTTAGCCCCAGTAGCTCTGACAATGGTGATGCATCAAGAAAACAAAGGGGCTACTGGCTTTAGTATTCTGCTCCTGTATCCATAAAGTCCATATATTGGTCCCCTATTTTCAGACTGACCATAGGCTCCTGGGGACCCAGGGAAACTTGGAGTCCAGTCTGGCCTAGTCTTCATCCATGCTGTAGCCCTCTTCGGCTGCCACTCACTCTATAGCTGCTTCCCTCTCTTGCTGGAACACTGTGCTTGGTTTATTCTTTCTAAAATCAAGTATTCCCTCCTCCCCTCCTGGGGGTGGAGTCAAAATATGGGCATTCACTTCTCTAATGTTCTTCTTCTCTGCAATGGGCGCACTGATTCGCACCCAGTGGGGGCCGATCATTTTCACGACCCCTTTCACTTCCTCTGCTCCTTCGATTAGGAAAACCTCCTCCACATCATTCAACTAAAGTATCAGCAAGAAGATCTGTTTTCTTCCTTATCTTACATTCACTTTCTCTGTCACATTTATTTCCACAATTCACAAACTTTCTGAACAACTTCCATTAACTGTGCTGTATTCATGCCCGCAAATCCATCCAGTTTCTGCAATTTCTGTTTTATATCTCTCTGGGACTGACTGACAAAAATGCAAATTCTCCTGGGCTGCTGGATCGCATGGCGTATATAGTGAGGGCTGCCTGCGCTATTTGGATCCCACTTAGGGCCATCAAGGCTGATGGGTCTGCATAATACTGTTCATTAGTTCAATCAAATCCTATGGTTTCTCAGTGTAGGAGGCATAATGCAGCTTTCAGTTCAGTAAATCAGTGGCAGAAACAAAGCTGGTCAGCTGGCTAGTGCAAAGCTGGCCCTGGACCTAGTGCAATGGGATAACGTGACCCTCCCCTTTTACTGGTAGTTGTACTTCTGAAGGCATACGGCAATCGGGACTGTCTGGGTTCCACTTCATGTTCTTGGGCGCTGGTTGTGAGTGACCCTGAACTGGCAAATGAATCCCTGCTTGTAGTGTCATCGGTGGACTGTGGCCTACTCTGAGTACTTTAAACTGTGCCGGGGCTTTCGGTCAAGAGGGGGTATATGTCCTTCTGCTGCGGAGGTGGCTGGTGACATTTGCAGGGAGGTATCCCCCCCCCCCTGCCCCAGGCTCTGCCCGGGGTGGTGGCAGAGCTGAGGGAACTGGCCTATAAAGATAATAAACGGGCAGGTTTTTTGTTTTTGTTTTGTTTTTTTCTTTTCTCAAACATTTAACCAGGAATCCTATGTAAGGGAACTGATCAGGGAACATTCTCTGTACAATCTAATAAACACGGGAAACTACGGGGCCATGAAGTAACTAACACTGGCCATCCCCTTCCACAAATCATTTCTAATAGGGACGGAGACATTTTAAGTCTGTAGTCTTCAGCAAAGTCCTTGCTAACATTCCTAGTCATACATTTCAACAAAATCTGCATGGACTCTGACCCCCCCCCCCACACACACACACACCAGTCAGGCTGCATTTTCCTGTGGACTAAGCATAAAACTATTATTTTGCAACGTTATAACAACAATCCCAACAGAAAGAACTATAGCTCTTAACATGACAGCCACATATCTGTTACGTATGACTGGAATAAAATTACTTGGCATGAAAACTAACTGCCAGCCGTAATCAGCATGTCTCTGCAAAAGAAATTACTTTAAATCTTACAGTTTTAGGAAGCAGATATTCAAAAGACATTCTGAATACTTTTTCCATAAAGTGGGTGGATATCTAGAATACATATACACTTTTTTCTTCCTATCTTATTTTTATTAATAATAAGTATGTCTTCTATGAGGTGCTGGCCGCAGTATATCAGGAACTAGAATTCAAACACGATGAACTCCTTATTCACTCAGGATTTAAATCACTTTCAAGTCGCGATCTGGTACTACTGGCTCGGAATGGTTCTTAACCTCTACTTCATAGGACAAAGGGAAAACAAAAGCAGTTTCCTGAATTTTACTATCATTTCCTATTTAAACCATTACAGTACTTACTGAAGGTTTGAACATAAATAACACAAAACAAAGCTAAGCCCACAAATGCATTATACCTATAGCCCTACAAAAATTCTTCTCATTTGGTCCGTACAAGTACAGGAACTCGAAAGGGGTTAATAAGAACTTAACCCTTTCCAGGCTAAGCCCAAAACTATCGGGATCCACAATCCTGACTAAACATTCTTATCAAATGATATATAATACATGACCATAGCAGAAGGAACATCACTATTAAAACATATTGAATAAAACAGGTACAATTTTCCTCAAATAAGCACAAATTAGCCCAGCTGCAGAATGTTGAAAACAAGCCCTCACAGGGTTAACAGCTACTATACATTCCTTTCTTCAGACACGCCCCGTCTCTCTCGCTTGCCAGCCTCAGCTGTACTGAAGGAAAACTGAAATGAGTGAAACAGCTTCTTAATTTTACAGTGACTCTGGCATAGGTGTTTGCGTCTTCTTTCTTCTTTTCTTACTACTATTTCGTAATCAGTAAACTGTCACAAATTACCCAACAGAATAATCTTACATCATACCAGAAGGGAAACTCGCAGTTTCAACAGATAACAAAAATCAGAGACAAACAACAAACAGTAAGAACAGACAAACACCAAACACTTCCTCCTTTTCGCGACCTGGGCGCAGTCGCCTGGCCAGGAATTGTGCTACTCAGAAGTCCGCTCTCACTCGGCCTGTATTTCAAGACCTCTCACTCACACAAGCAATCATATTTTAACAAGAAATCATTTTTCAAGTGCCCAGGTTTTTCTGACTAACTGACTATTTCAAACAAGAAGGGTCGATGGCTTCGGCTTCCGCTTTCACTTACGCGGAGCTTACTAGGACCGCCCTTATGGGAGGTGATAAGACTCCCTTGTCTTGCACACACTCATGCAAGATTTTTCCCAGTTAGTCTATACCAAATATACCAAATCAGTCTTGCGCATACTCATGCAAGACTTTTTCCCCAGGCTGCACTGACTTTTAAACAAGAAAATATCTACTCACCGGATTCAGTTCCTGATACCAAACCAGTTCGTGGGTTGGACCCTGGACTCGCCCGGGTTGGAGGTGTTGGCCAGCTGGACCCGATGGCCCGCCGAGGCAGGCAGAACCCTCTCCGATACAAAGGGATCGGCGGTGCCTGAGAAGTTCCCCTGCGGTCGGACAGACATGGTTCCAACCGGACCAAACCTCGAGGCGAATTTCGTAGATTATTCACTTGAATACCATTTACTACTCGCACTTCCCGGCCAACGCACCAAGAATATGTTGTAGCAAAGTGCAGTCAATGAATAAATCCAGGAGTCAATTGACAGGGTCCAAGCCAGTTTATTGTGCACAGGCCCAGTCAGTCAAAGCTTCAAAAGGAACTGAGCAAACGTTTTTACAGAGACATAACCATTTATACCTCTTTTTCAGTTTGATACATGAGAACTTTCTATTGGTTCTAACTCGATACATACAAACTTCTCATTGGTTCTACGCTCCCTGCACCTGTCCAATTAGAAATCCCTCCGGGGCCTAGCAACCAGCCGCCTCCCTTAGGATTGCTCTAACAATGGTGCAGTTCTTGATTTTGTTACTTCTCTACTGCAAGGTTATCCCTAGCTCCAGGAATGCATGTATTGAAACATTTATTTTCTTTCACACACAAGAGAATAATGAAAGACTTATGAATTCATAAAAACTTCTTATTAAGCACTTTAAAACAGTTTTCTCATTTCTCACAGATTTTTGGTTCTTTTCTAGCTATAATGGGAGTTAGGATCCAGGCCTAACTTACAGGCCTTTCATAATAGCAGGCCATGCTAGGCCATAGCCTACCACATTATTAGATGTCATGAAAGATGTGAGTATTCGGTTCCAACTAAGAAACTATGGGTGCACCATATGTGACAAAAAGAAACATTTAGCAATGCTGGACCACAGTATGTGGACCTTCTTTTTGGCAATGGAGGCATACATTGCACCAGCTCCTGCTTTTTTATCAAGTGGGAATATAGGGTAAAGCCCATTGCTAGAGTTCTTTTTTAGAAATCTGGGGTGACTATATCTAGACACTGTCTCCTAGGGCAAGAAGCCAAGTTGTAAATATATAAGAATGTTTAGTATCAATCATGACCATGCACAATATCTGGAGATCAAATATAGAGAGGACAGGGAGGGTTGGGGGAGGAGATGAGATAGGGTTGTAATTTATTGGACAATCAATGGAATACTGAGAAGAAGAATGTATGGTTTAGATGGTGTGTTGGTGTACTATATGGGGGTCATTTTAGAAGCTCTTTTCATGATTTGGATGTCTGAAAAATGGGCATTCAGACATGAAAATCACAAAGACGTCCCTGGAGCCATTTTAGAAAGCTGGGTATATAGATGTCTCGGGCACAATCCCATCCACGTCGCCCCAAGGCATGGTGGAGGTATGGACTGGAAGGTTTTACAGAGATGCACGTCTCCCCGTGATTTCAGATAGGCCTGCGCACATCTACCCCTAGCTGATGATGCATTCTTGCCTATACCTGCTTCTAATAATCAGTAAGTTGCAGAAAAGTGCTCATTTCATGGCAAGAACACTTGCAGGGGGAAGAGCAAAATGTATTCTCACAACCACAGTAGTTTTGCTGGGCAAATAAAACCTGCATGTTAATTAACAGTCCTTTCATTTTCACTGTTCTGCTGCTGCACACCTGCAATGGTAGGCTGGAACATGCATGTATCATAGCATAGATGTCTCCATTCTGAAATACCTCAGATGACACTTCTATGTACCCATTTCTGCAGTTGTGTATTTTGGGGATGCCCACAATTTTAAACTGGCCTGCAAATGTGCCTGTACCTGACCATATCATTTGCATGGGCCCATCTCCAGAACCAGTTGTGGGGACATGCATCTTTCAGGGCAGAGACGGAGTGATTTCAGATGGCACTTACATATGACTCCCTTTAGTCCCCTGATAATTTGGACATTATTTATTTATTTAACATTTTTTCTATACTGCTTTTTAGATTATCAAAGCAGTTTACATGTAACTGAACAATTGGGATTACATTGAATGAGTAAGGTGTTTGAGAAGTTAACTTATATACAGTAACTTACATAAAGAAATAACTAAAAAATAAAATTACAGACCTTTTAGTTACTTCTGAACTATCATTAAACTCATCTATAGTGCCTGAATTGGAGAATGGCCAATGAAATGCAATTTTTACAAAGATTTCTAGGGGTGATCCAGGAAACTACAGAACAGTGATCCTGATGTCAGTGTCAGGCAAAATGGTAGAAACCATTATAAAGAACAACATTACTGAACATATAGATAGTCGTGATTTAATGGGACAAAGCCAACATGGATTTAGCCAAGGACAGTCTTGTCTCACTAATCTGCTACATTTTTTAAAGATGTGAATAAACAGGTAGGTAAAGGTGAGCCAGTTGATATGGTGGGGAATTTTACAAAGGATGTACTGGGATTGGAGTGAATGTCCAAAATGGGGATGTGCAGCAAATGTAGGCAGTTCTGGAACTGGGCCAGTGAATGAGCAGTGTGGTTACAAAATAGCAATATGAACATGTGGGAGAATGGATGCACAGGCCGGACGAGGCAGGCACACATTCAGCCATTGTGGAATACATCAAGGAAGACAGCCAAAGTGCTGTTCACAGACACAGGCCCATGGACGTCCAGATACCAGCGATGAGTTGCAAACCTGTACAGGAATGCAAGGGCAGAACATGAACAAACAGTGAGAAGTGGGAATGATGGCAACAAAGATGCCCAGCTTCTCCTGTGTGGAGACCAAGCACCTCTGTCACCTGGTTCTACAAAATGAGGAGTGTCTCTACCCATCTCATGGGCACTGAGCAAGCCAGCAGGAGGCACAGGCGATTTGGAGAATGATCCGGCAGATGCTTTGTCAGTAAGTGCAGCAAAGGGCATGGAGAGGGAGCAGCAACTGAAGAAATGGGGCAGCAAACAAGCAGGGAGTAGAGATATGAGAGCAGGACCAGACATGGGGGGGGGGGGGGGGGTGAGGAGTGACGGTATAGGCAGTTTGCGAGGAATGGGAGCACCATCCCCAAAACCATAGCTCAGGCCACAGTAGATGCACCAGTGATGACATGGGAGGGCATAGAAAGGGACAAATTGTGCCAAAGGACAAGAGGCATTCATGCCTGTGCAAAACAGAAAGTAGGAGGGGCAGCGATGTATGTACAAACGGTGCAGTGACCAGCAGGGGCTAGATGGTAGAGGGTTCCAGTATGCCCATCTGGCACACAGGAGGGAGTCAGACCTAAAGGCAGGACTGGAGGCATCTGTACACAACATGATGTCATGCAGAACCATTCCAGTAGCAAAAAAGGTGGTGGTGGGACATATGTATGGCACCTGTGTACGAGAGGGCCAGATGCCAAATGGAAAGGGCATGGAAGCACTAACAGCATCACATTCACCCAGAGGTGCTACGGTATAAGGAGAGAAACCGAGGCCCTGAAAGCACATTTCAGAGCCACAAGGATGAAGAGGCCGTGGCTACTGGCCATGCTGTGGTGGAAACTGGCAGAATTACAAGGTAAGGACAAGATCCATAAGCGCAGCTGCCCAAGCCCCTGGAGTGTGCCTTCCATGGCATGGCATGACAGCAACACAGGGTAGGTGACAATGATACAGAGAGCAGAGATGGTTGTGGTAACAGGACAGGCAGATGGCATAGCTAAAAAAGGCTGTAATGTGTGCACTCATTTACCTTGCAGCTGCTGATGTCGCATTCATGCCAGAGGGCAATGGTCAGGGTGCCACCTTAGAGAAGGCTGCTGAAGGGCCCAAGGAGGAGGAACAGGCGGCCACAGACATTGCTCCCAGTCTGGCACCCAGTTGGCAGCACTTCCAGCAGTGGCACCGGGCATCTGATGATAGACACATTTCAAGAGGAAGAGGATGAGGAAGCGCCAGTAAGTCCCTGCTCTGCTTCTGATATGTTGGGGGCACAACTAAAAAACATGGACTCTCAGCCCTCATGGATGCAACGGAGGGCCTATTGGCCACAGAAGAGGGAAGGGGAGTCACACAGGGGAGGTGGGAGGTGGGTGATTGGGGAGAGGGAAGGGGAAAGGGGGATTAGAGGTAGGAGGGTTGAAAATAGGTGGGTGCAAGCCACTGGCAGCATTGATGCCCAGATGCCTCACCATGAGGATCTCCTGGGCCCTGGTGAGCCTGATGTGCTGCTGTACATGCAGACCCTCAGGAATAAGGTGTAGTAGGGCTTTGCGGCTGTCACCTGGAGGGTCTCAGGACAGAAATGCAGGCCCTGATACAGATTGTGTTGGATGCACCTCTGCCCTGATGCCACCACTCCTAGGGGGAAGTAGCTTACATTGCGGAAAGGGACTATAACTCTGGGACTTTGTGCTATGTATCATTACAATAAAATGATGGGTTACTGAATGAGACAACCATTGTGTTTGTGTCTTCCATAATTTCCTTATGAAGATGTCTGCCTGTATCCCTGTAGCTAGTGGCCCAAGTGAAGTCCCCTCCAAGATGCCAGCTGTGCCCAGTCACCCAACAAGCATCCACAATGAAGTGCTTGCCAAACAAGATTCACATAGCTAAGGCTGCAGGTATGAGTGCAGCCTGCTCCAAGGGATTGGGTGCATGTGTACCTGTTTTCCACATGCTTGCATTGGCTAGGATGCCAGGAGAGGCACATTATAACCTTGCCCTCCACAGGAGCTAGGGAGGGCTTCCAGTTGCTGAATTGTCAAAAATACCACATAGTCTTCTGTAAGAACTATAGAGGCGGCATATACACATTTTCAGAACCTCTTGGCCACCCCTAGCATCAGGAAATGATGAGGCAGCCCATCTAGGCAATGTTCCCTTTTCCCTGCAGGCCTCTCCTGTCACCGAAGGACACTGCTGTATCCGCAAATGGCAGGAGGAAATGGTCCCTTTGATCTGGGCTGATTCAAAGCGCCCTTGCCCCTGCAAAACACTGCCACATTAACAATCCTAGATAGCAACAGTGATATGTGAAAATAGTCCCCACCACAAAGTTGCAGAACTAACATAACGATGCACTGGTGGTCCAACTCTGTTCTGCTGCTGTACCATAGGCATCTGCAGCAGGGGCATGGTCTTCATCCACTGACATACCCTGCACTATAGCATGTCTATGAAACCCACTGTGATTGTCATCAACCGTGACCCTCAGTATGGACACTTGCAGCTAGAACTGTACCCAACCCACCAATCTCACTTTCTATGCAGGGTCCAAGTGCAATATAGAGGCATGCCTTGTACTGCACACACCCATCGCCTATAAGGACCTGTAGGAACTCAAATGCAGCAGGGGTAGTTTAGGGCAAATTGTGGTTCAACCATATTACACCCTGTTTGTGTATGTTACATTGGCTGCATATTTGGCAGGGGATTATGTTTAAGGTTCTTTGTATGGTATTGAAAATATGATTGGGTTTGGGTGAGCTGTTGCTGTAGTACGCAAGCCTCCATTGACAACAATCATCAGAGTGAGAAGAAGGACAGATGTGAGCCACTTCCTGGCTCATCGACAACATCCATAGAGATCAGTCAGGGTTCAGAGGAGGACAGCAAAACTGAAGACATGGCAGCAGAAGATGTGGTGCTGCAGGAAGAGGATGAGGGGACCCAGAAGGAGATGTTACCTGGTGAGCATCACGTAGTGCTGCCACCAGCACTCAATGCAGCCACTGATTCACCTGATGAGGATGCACCAATTGATCCACCAGATCAAAGCCAACAAAATGGGCCACAGAAGGCTGTAACTGCTATGCTGGAGGAAGGACTCTTCTAGCAGAATGCAGAGTATCTAGCAATAGAGAGGGAGGATAATGACATCCTACAGTGAGGAGGAGTCTTCCATCACAGTTCAGTCCCTATCCATCCCTCAAGACCAGAGCTGTAGAGGGTGCAGTGCAAGGGGAATGGGTCATGTCAGGGAGCAGCGCAGGTGATAGATGCTGATGTGTCAACATGCATAACTGCTTCATGAGGGGTTAGTTCTATTGTGTGTGCAAGGCCGAATGGTGCTACAATAGGGTAGTAATGTGTATGTGTTATGGTTCTCCTGAGTATTTTGCAGGGGGATGGGGGAAAGCGAAGGGGGAGTTGGGGGCAGGGCAAAGGAGGTACCCGTGGGGATCCCTTACAGGCTGTGTGTTCATGCAGTACTTTTTTCCTAGGCCATTGTCTAATTGCAGTTGTATCTCAGGGGGGTCAGAGGGTGATGGTGGTGGATGTTGAGTGGCACATGGGTGTAAGACCTCTGTGTGTGGATGTGGGTGGGCAAGTGGGTGAGCTGGACCAGATATGTCATCAATGATAATAAAGTCACACCTCACATGCAGTGATTCTGTATGAGATGGTTCCTTGCTCTCTTTCCTTGTATGTATGGCTGTTTCTGCTCATTTGGGGAGATGTCTGTGCCCTCCTCCATGTCAGCATCATCCAGTGGGTTCTCTGGGGGTCGGGGCAAATGCCTCCTCTTGGCTAGGTTATGCAGCATGAAACATGCCATGAAAATCTCACATACTTTCTGGGGACTGTATAGTAGTTTGCCCCCTGACTTGTCCAGCACAAGAGCTGGATTTTCAGCTGGCCAAAAGTTTGTTCAATGACTCACTGTGTTGTACAGTGAACCCTTTTGTTGCACTCCTCTGCCTTGGTGTGGGGTTAAACCATGGGAGACATGAGCCCTCTCCTCAACAGATATCTTATGTCTCCTGAAGAAGAAGAAGGAGGGGGGAAGGGGATGCAGGAAGGAACATGATTGCATAAGCCATGTCACAGACTATGCTGTCCTTGTCACTACTACAGTTTGCATTCATTCCTAGACCCCAATCTCTCTTGCAATGACCTTTAGCCAGCTGGTGCATAGCTGGTGACTGCCATGTGCTTCCACTGTCTCAACTCCTCAGGATGATTCAGCTTTTGTCCTGTCCTGTACCAGGTGTTCCCAGTGCCTCCATGATGTTGGCCCTGCCATGTCTCAACGCCACCTCCTCCTTCCTTCATGGCAACCTTGGCTGAACAAATATAAGCAACCCCCAGGGCCAAGCACTGTTTTGGGCTGTGCCTCCCACTGTGTGTGCCCTTACTCCCTTGCCTCACTCTGGCATGCTGTGGAGCACACTCCATTCCTAACTGACATTGCAATGCTGCCCGTCCAGTTCTTAAAGAGGCTAGCAAAGTAGTCAGGAAAGCAAAGGGCGCAAGGGGAGGATTATGTAGAAGGTGATGAGGATAAAGCAGAATTGCTTAACAAATATTTCTGTTCTGTGTTTACAGATGAAAGGCCAGGAGCAGGATCTCAGAAAACACCCACAAATAGGAACAGAAGTGATAGGGATCTTGAACGATTTTCAGAAGATTGTGTTTATGAGGAACTAGCTAAACTAAAAGTCAACAAATCATTGGGCCTGGATGGGATACATCTGAGAATATTGAAGGAACTTGGGGATGTTCTAACAGCTCTACTGACCTTTTCAATGCTTCTTTAGAGTCGGGAGTGGTCCCAGAGAACTGGAGAAAGGCACATGTGATCCCTTTATACAAAAGCGGAAGTAAGGATGAGGTTGAAAATGACAGGCTGGTTAGTCTAACCTCTGTGGTGAGTAAATTATTGGAAACACTGCTAAAAGGGAGGATAGTGAGGTTTCTGGAGTCCAATGGATTGCAGGATCTGAGGCAGCATGGGTTTACCAGAGGCATGTCTTTTCAGACAAACCTGATTGATTTCTTTGGCTGGGTGATCAGGGATTTGGACCGAGGGAGAGCCCTAGATGTGGTGTACTTAGATTTCGATAAAGTCTTTGACACTGTTCCGCACAGGTGACTTATAAACAAACTGAGCATCTTAGGGATGGACTTTAAAGTGACTGACATTGTTAGAAACTGGTTGAGTGGGAGGCGACAAAAGGTACAGGTAAATGAAGCTCACTTAGAGGAGAAAGAGGTTACCAGTGGTGTGCTGCAGGGATCTGTCCTTGGTCCAATTTTTTTTAACATCTTTGTTAATAATATTGCGGAAGGGCTGTAGGGTAAGGTTTGCCTCTTTGCGGCTGATACCAAAATCTGCAATAGACACCCAGGAAGGAGTAGATAATATAAGGAGAAGAGTCATCAAGAATTTGGCAGTTGAGATTTAATGCTAAAAAATGCAGGGTCATGCATTTGGGCTGCAAAAATCCAAAGGAGTGGTACAGTTAGGGGGCAAAGTACTTCTGTCCATGAAAGAAGAGCAAGACCTGGGCGTGATTGTTTCTGATTATCTTAAGGTGGCTAGACAGGTAGAAAAGGTGACAGTGAAAGCCAGAAGGATGCTTGAGTGTATAGGGAGAGGAATGGCCAGTAGAAAAAGGGAGATGAAAGTGCCTCTGTATCTGGTGCGACCTCATTTGGAGTATTGTGTGCAATTCTGGAGATCATACCTTCAAAAGGACATAAATAGGATGGAGTTGGTGAAGAGGGTGGCTACTAAAATGGTTAGTGGTCTTCATTATAAAGCATATGAGGACAGACATAAAGATTTGAATATGTATATGTTAGAGGAAAGGCGGGATAGAGGAGATATGATAGAGATGTTTAAATACCACCATGGCATAAATACACAAGAGGAGAGGCTCTTTCAACTGAAAGCAAGCTCTGCTATGAGGGGACATAGGATGAGGGTGAAAGGGGATAGACTGAGGAGTAATATGCAGAAATATTTCTTTACAGAAAGAGTGGTAGATGCATGGAATAGTCTCCCAGTGGAGGAGACAAGACGAGGACAGTATCTGAATTCAAAAAAGCTGGAGACAAACACAGAAGATCTCTAAAGGAAAAGAAGGGACTTTAATATTTGATATGGAAGGCCAGACTAGATAGGTCAAATGGTCTTCTTCTGCTGTCATGCTTCTATGTTTCTTTATGATTGAAGTACATGTGGAGATGTTTTATAACTTATTCCCTTGCTTCATGACTCCACTTACACTCCACAAAACTATGGCTCTGAAAGGCCTACACCTGGATTACATACAAGTATGTGTCCACTTGCCATAGCATGAACGTGGGGTAATTTTTAGAAGGCTTTTCACACACATATAAAGGCATAAATGCATGAAAAAAATCTTTATAAAATTATCCCCAAAATGTATGGTTAACTTATTTCTGTGAATGAAATTAGGTTTTCTTTTGAAGTGTCACATTTGAAGAAGGGTACTTTGTGGGCTGAAAGTTTATGCACTATAATATTTGTCTGTTACCGGATGTCACAGTCTGCAAAGAATGTGGTTTTCTCCAGAACTCAAAAAGTTACTAGAACTTTGAATTTTGTGAGTGACTCTATTGAGGGCCACTGAGGCTTGCAGCAGTTTGGATAGCAGATGATCTCCTTCAGTGAACACCGACTCCCTCCAGAACCTGAAGTGTGCCTTGGAAACATGCTGACAAATCCTTGCTGGGGATATCTGTAATGGTGCTGGAGGTATCTCCCACCAGCAAGATGTTGGGAAATTAAACAACAGAGCTCAAGCATGGAAAGTAATCATCTCATCTGGAGGCCATAGCTTAAAGACTGGTTGCTTGAGTGTTATTCATCTAGATGCAGGTCAAACCACAGATTTGCAAACCTACAGAGCCTAATTCAGTTCCCCAATCCACTACTCCTTGCCGTCACCTTCAGCTAGCCAACATGGGAGAGATCCAACATGGTTTTAGCCAAGAAAAGGCTTGTCTTATTAATCTGTTATATTTTTTGAAGGTGTGCATAAGCAGGTAGACAAATGTGAGCTGGTCGATATCGTGTATCCGGATTTTCAGAAAGCCTTTGACAAGGTCTCTCATGAGAGACTCTTGGTGAAATTAAAAAGTCATGGGATATGAGGCAATGTACTATTGTGGATCAGGAACTGATTAAAAGATAGAAAGCAGAGAGTAAGGCTAAATGGCCAATTTTCCCAATGGAGGAATTTGAATAGTGGAGTACCCCAGGGATCTGTGCTGGGTCCACTGCTTTATAACATATTCGTAAATGACCTAGAAATGGAAATAACAGGTGAGGTAATCAAATTTGCATACGACACAAAATTATTCAAAGTTGTTAAAACCCAAGAGGATTGTGAAAAATTGCAAGAGGACCTTGATAAATTGGAAGACAGGACGTTCAAATAGCAAAATTTAATGTGGAGAAGTGCAAAGTTATGTACCTAGGAAAGAACAACCCAAACTACAGTTACATGATGCAAAGTTCCACATTAGCAACCAACACCCAGGAAAAATATTTAGGCATCATTGTGGATAAGACGCTGAAATCCTCCACCCAATGTGCAGCGGTGGCAGCGGCCAAGAAGTCAAATAGAATGCCTGGAGTCATAAGGAAAGGAATGGAGAATAAAACAAAATATATTATAATGCCTCTGTATTTTTCCATGGTGCGACCACACCTTGAATATTGTTTGCAATTCTGATCGCCATATCTTAAAAAGGATATAGAGGAATTAGAAAAGGTACAGAGGAGAGCCACCAAAATGGTAAAGGTGATGGAAGGATACCCCTATTAGGAGAGGCTTAAAAGGTTAGGGCTCTTCAACCTCAAAAAGAGACGGCTGAGGGGAGATATGATAGAGGTCTATAAATTAATGAATGGAGTGGAACGGAAAAACATAGATCGATTGTTTATGCCATCAAAAAGTAGAAAGACGAGGGGGCATGCAATGAACACATTTAAGAGTAATAAGAGAAAATATGTTTTCACTCAATGAGTAATCAAACTCTGGAATTCATTACCATATGATTAGTAAAAGCTGTTAGTGTAGCTGGGTTTAAAAAAGGTTTGAACAAGTTCCTGGAGGAAAGTCCATAAACCGTTATTAAAGAGGACCCAGGAAATCTACTGCTTGCCCCAATAGAAGCACTGTGGAACCTGTGTGTCTTTTTGGGAAACTGCTAGATACTTGTGACCTAGGATTGGCCACTGTTGGAAACAGTATACTGGGCTTGATGGACCTTTGTCTGACCCAGTATGACATATCTTAAGTTCTTATGTTCACTTTGTCTTCCTATGTTCAAAATGAGATGGTAGGCTCTAGGTGGCAAGCACATTGTCACCGCACAGATTGTTTCAATAAGATTAAACCTTACATTGCAGGAAAATAGTAACCACATAACAAAAATAGAGACTGGTTCTGAAATGTGACTTTATTAGAAGCAAGAAAACCTTAATCCAAAGGAAACAAAATTAAAATGCAATTTACTGTATGTGTTTAAACTGTATATACAGTGCATATATATATATATATATTTATGAAAGTTTGGTATTGTAACAATACTCTAAGTCAGTGGTGCATGATTCAATGCAGAGATGTGAACTGTCATCTGAGTAGAGCAAGATTTTTTGCTTCTACTGAATGGTACATCTGACAAGTGTCATCAAACTAGTTTGAAATGGTAGCAGGGGGCACTCGTATGCCTACTGCTTCTGCTGGTAGTTGAATCTTTCCTCAGCTACCATTCACTTCTTTCTGAGTGACCTCTTGCGGCGTTGCTCAGTGCTTTCCTGAGTCGATTCCGACAGTGGTTTGCAGTTGGTGCCGACGCAGTTGCAGCGCTCTACGTAGGTGTAGATGTGGGTCACGTGACTGCCATTGGGGCAGTGCAGTTTCACTTGCCGGTTGCTGGTCTGAACCTCCTGGCAGCAGGTACACTTGTGCGACATGGAATTTGCCTCAGCAGAGTACCTGGTGAAGAGAACAGATAGGGTGATGAAGCCCCTCGAGCCATGAAATGACAAGGGAAGGACTCTGTGGGGGCACACTGTTCTCATCTCGAAAGGTCGGCAGTGTTCTAAAGCGATGAGAGCACAAATCTACAGGTATTGGTACTGTTTTTCCACCCACAACTCCTCAATAATCTCAAACAGGTCGCTTACCCACCCTGTGCTCAGCTTTAGATTGCAGGTTATTCTGGAAAGGGACATTGTAAGCCTTTGATTTACCACGAACAGCACTGATTACCTGAGAACACTTTGGGTGAACTTTCACAAGCTGTTTAAACAAATGACCCCTCTTTAATCATATGACCTCTCTGACTGGCTAAATTTGTCTGGTCAAATTCACACACTGCACAAATTTGGGCCAGAGAAAGCAAGGCCAGCTGAAGGTATTTCTGGGGTAGATTTTTTCAGATACAGAGTTACTAAGCAGCAATAAAACTCACAATTTTAGCACAGCAAAATTTAACATGTGAGTCACTAACCTGCCGTACTATGGTACTATACCTTAGTGAATCATACAATAACTCTCATTTTACATTGCTGCAGCCAGGAACATTGTGCTATTCTGGGAACAGCAACGCAAAGACAGCAGAGCCGGGTTGCACTAACTTTCTTTCAAAGAATCGGTTCAGTATCACATAATCCCCCAACCTTCGATTCCTGATGCAACCCCAACATCCCCCAAGCATAACCCTCCTATCCAAATAAGTGCCAGCTGAATATCGACGCTATCTGTATATGGTTGTGTTTAAGTGGACAGCCCCAATCAAACCCGATAGTCAGCAGCAACCTTTGTTTGGATACTGCAGCAGAATCTATGGTGCCAATATTTAAGCACCATGGCTCTGCTATGCATTTGAATATCAGCAGTTTTGACAATCAGACCCACAGTAGTTATCTTTTATTAGTAGCAGGGGATACGCAAGACCTGTTCCAGAGTTAGTTCAAGGTGTTGGTGTCCTAGACAAACCTTAAGCTTTATGCTCCCCTGGCTGTCAGAATCTGTTGTTTAGCTTTGAATGTCCTGCTCTTTGCTGCCCCCAAGAAGCCTCTGCTCTAGGTAACCACCTAGTTTGCCTAGTGGTTGGGCCGGCCCTGGGGATACGAAAGGGAGCTCATTGCCCAAGAAGTAAGCTCATGCATCCCTATTGGTCGACTTACATGGAGAAGGTGCCACAGGAGCCTTCACACCGTGGGATGCTCACTTTATCAAGCGATCTGCAGTTGTTGTGTGAAATGTAATCCTCATATTCTCGCAGCTTACAGGAGGTCGTCTTCTCAATACCTGGAGCCCAGAACCAAAAGTTAGGAACATTTGACTCAGAAAACCCACAAGTCATCCCAAGATCCCATTTTATGAGGGTAAAAACACAGTTCTCCATCTTCAAAGGGAGACCTAAGATGCCCAAATGATTACTGTATATAAGGAGTAAGAGAAGAAAACTGATATGAATAGAGGAAAAGATCTAAGCTGTGCTAAACATATCAGTTACTCAACAGAAGTTTTAAATCTTTAAGTAGCTTCCTTATCACTCTGCTGAGGTCCCAGCAGCAGCCATTGCCAGCCTAATGTCCCACTGACACTATACTCACCGATATCTGATTGCATGCATGTGCTTTGTGATATCATTTGCATTAAATAATGTGTATCGTGTCGTATGCTGTAATGTGTGATACTGGGGCTGATACTTGGCCAAAGGGAGGCTGGCCAGTTACGAATGCTGGCCTTGATATTCAGTGGCACTATCTAGTTATCTCCACAGACTATCCTGGCACTATGCAGTTAATGTAGTGGTGGCCTGTGGGTGGAGTGAGGGCGGGGTGGGAATCTGGAGCATCAGCAGGTCTGAAATCTAGGAACACATCAGATCAACATGATCTCTGGATAATTCTTAGGCTGGTTCAATGAAAGCTATCACAGGATGAAGAGAATAATGATTTCACAGCGGAATTGTGTTTTGTAATGAATGGTTTGGTTCCTTACATATTTTGCAGCATCCATTGGGTAGCACCTGGATGGTTCCCTAGGAAAAGAGATCGGAAATACTGGTTATTCAAATTGCATGGATCTGTGCAAATCTTTGCTGCCTAAAGTCCTGAAAGTGTGTTTAGCACTTTGGATTAGTGCCAGTGAGAGAGCTACTCAGCAGCGCTATCTGGGATACTGCCCCTGAATATTTCCTCTGACCGCCGTGGCACTGTCCAGAGCACGCTGGGGCCGTCCGTGGATAGGGCGGTCCTCATCATTATCCAGTCTGTTAATTGGATAACAAACCACATAAAGTTAGGCTACCAAAACAGCAGGCCTATCTTTATTCAGTTTACTATCTAAATAATGGCCGGATATCAGCGATATACAGAAAGCCTGCAGCGGTCATTTCTGAAATTGGATATTCAGCCAAAGCCACTATCGGAATACTTCTGCTTAATAGCCAGCTTCATTTTCCCTGCAGCAAAAATGCCACAGACTCAGTATTTGCCTATAGATATTTGCCACATCACATTCAGAGCCAGTTTAGCATGCAGGTTCAAGTTTTACATACAAGCTAAAATAATTTTAGCAGAAGGTGTTTAGATGCTTATATGTATTTATGTTTTATCTACAAGAAGCACATGCAAGTTCGAGTTGGTTAAATTGCTAGATTGGTAGGAGCAGCAGGGAATTGCTATTCTGTAGAAAAGAAGTGTGAACTGATTATGATGTTAATACTGTCATAATTAGGAAGGTTTTGGTGTAGTAGATTCAAATGCTGCTCTGTCCTGTTCTGGAATGATTTGTTATAACTGATGTTATATTGGAATTTAATAAAGAAAAAGAACTATTTTAAAAAAAGGTAAAAAGAAAACCATGTAAGCATTTTCCTTATGTGAAGCATGGTTTAGATGTGAAAAATGTTTTTTCTGAAATTGTGTGGCTGAATATTTGCATATGTGCAACAAGATCCAGCAAACCTACAGGCACACCAGACTAAGTTGTTTTTAGGAGTAGACCAGTGATGTAAACAAACGTTTTATAAAATATGTAGAGAATGCGCAAACATGTACACCTTCATCAAATTCAAAAGTATGCATGTTGTTACCTTCACCCCACACCTCCATGGTATAAGGATGACAGTACAAGTGCTGTTGACCACTGTGCTTAGAGGTAAGACAATTTTCCAAAAGCCCATTCCATCAGGTAAAATACTGTTTTATCCAAGGAACTTGTTCGAAAATCAACCTCACATTGTTCTGGCATTTGTATGAGAGTAAGTATACACACCATTATGTATATGTTTATGAGTGTGCAGTGTGTGTATTAAGTGCTCAGTATTAAAAAAAAGGCTGTGTTCTTAAATTTAGGCTCTTAAGTTGGGTGCCTAAAGTTGTCCCCTATTTTCAGTCATAGAATCCTAAGTTTGCTGCTGAAAATTCACCTAAATTTAAACCTGCCATGCATTTTCCTAGATTTAGAAGTCTAATTTAGGTGCCTAGTGTTGAAAATCAGTGTTCAGCTCCCAACCTTTTCCCCCAGTCTTAAATTTGCCCATTTCCACTATTGTTTATGCACTTAAATTTTGATGTTTAGTGAAATTTTGAGCATAAATTTAGGCACTCGGCCCTAGTAAATTTTTAAATATGCCAAATTAGGAGCCTAGGAACCGATATTCATCTGGGCAGGCTATGCGCCACTACGGCGCATAGCCCTGCCCACCGACCCTTAACCCCTTAACCCTGGGGTCATATGTGGTCCCATCATTGAATATCCAAGGATTGCTGCAGACATCAGAAGCCACAGTAGCTAACCGGCCGCAGTGATATTGCATGCTGCCCGGTTAGCTCCTGTGCCTTAAAGATAGGTGAGGTTTTCCGCAGCATGCAATATCACCGCTGCCTGGTTAGTGACAGTTTCTGCCTTTTTTCAACAATGCTCCCACTCCCTGACACTAACCGCATAGCATCGGGGCTTGTAGCGGGGTTGGAAGGGGATATTCAATGGCAGTAACCATGTAAGTGCTGTTGAATATCCAGATTAAAGGCTTTTACTTGGTTTACTGGGCTGTAAACTGTGTATATGCCTTTCAAATATCGGGCCCCTAACTCTCAAACTTAGGAGCATAAATCTTTGGAATATCAGCCTCTAAGTGTATATGGTTATCTACATAAAACAAATGATCCATGGCAAGCTAAAACGAAGAAATGGAGTTTCCCATCAGCGTTAGTGGGTTATCCACAGCAACTTGCTGGCTTCTCAGGGTCTACACTTTACTCATATGGTAATGTTTGCTTTGTGTATGTTTTTGCATTCCCTACATACTGATGTGTTATCAATATACAGTTGTGGTCAACATTATTGGCGCTCTTGCATTTTAGGTATGCTGTGTACAATATCTTGAGAAATAATTGGAAATATTCCAACTGTATGTCATCATAATATTTTAAAAGTATGTTCGAAGGTATTCAACCAAAAAAAAAGATGTCTGTGCAATTTAGACATAGTAATTTCTGAGAAAAACACAAAATATGACCTGGACAGGTTTAATGGCAGCCTTCACTAATATTTGGTTGCACATTCCTTGGCAGTGAGGACAGCCTCCAAACGTTTCTTGTAGCATCTATAAGTTTCATACATCTGTCTGCTGGTAGCTTCTCCCACTCTTCAAATGTGATTTCTTCCAGGTCATGAATGTTTCCAGGATTCCTTTTTCCAATGGCAGATTTCAGTGCTTTCCAAAGGTTCTCAATTGGATTGAGATCAGGACTCATTGCTGACCAGTTTAAAACAGTCCATTTCCCCCTTTTCAGTCATTCTTTTCTACTTTTGGATGTATGTTTTGGGTTATTGTCCTGCTGCAGGATCTTCAATCCAGACCTAGCTTTCTGCCACTAGGTAGCACATTTCACTCCAAAATACATTGGTAGTTTTCTGACTTCATGATTCCTTTAATACGTTCCAGGATTCCAGTTCCTGAGGCAACAAAACAGCCCCATAACATTATGGAACTTCTCCCATATTTAACTATTGTAAGGATGTTCTTTTCCTTATAAGTGACATTTCTTCACCTGTAAATGTATCGCTGATCTGCATTGCCAAAGATCTAAAGTTTGGTTTCATCTGTCCACGGAACATTTTCCCAGAAGGATTGTGATTTCTCAAGGTGAATTTGGGCAAAGATCCGATGTGCCTTTTTATGTCTGTCTTCAAGCAGTGGGGTCCTTCTTGGCCTTTGCCCATGAAGTCCTTTTTTGTTTAGTACGTGGCGTATCGTGCAAGTTGAAACCACCACTCCACATTGCTCCAGGGCAGCCTTAAGCTCTTTGCATGTTGTACGTGATGTTTTTCCAACAGTTCACACTAACCTTCAAAGACTTCTTAGATTCATTTTCCTCTTCCTACCATCTCCTGGGATGTTCTTGAAGGTTCCATGTGCAGAAACGTTCTTAATAACATTGCAAACTATAGACACAGGAATTCCAAAATCTTTGGACATGGCCTTGTACCACTTTTAAGCATAATGTTTGATGATAATGGGTTTCTGATGGTCTCAGGCATTTTAAACATTAGAGCCATCATTTATTGGTTGATTCAAGTAATTTGAGTACTGACAATTGATCACAGGTACGTTTACTTTTACTGCAATGGGAATGTGGCTATTTGGTTCAAAATGATTTGTATTGTTTATAAGGGTGCCAATAATCATGTCCTGGCCATGTCCCAGTTTTTATACTATTTCCTTTTTTAATTGTTCTTGTTTTATTTGATTCTTTTATGTGTCAAATATGTGTGCATATATAATCAAAATTCCTTTCACTGGCCACTTTTCTTTTAGGAGATATTGGACATTAAGGAGTTGAACTGCAAGGGGGCCAATAATGTTGACCACAACTGTATATGCATTAGTGTACATGAAGTGAGCTACTAGGCTTTACTTTAGAGAACAGGGGTACATGGATGCATCTGAGTCTAGTCACAGCAGTTTTGCCTGCTCTACAGCAGCGTCACTGCCTGCGCCTAGATCAGCTCAGTGACGCATGTAAGTCATAATATTCTATAACTTAAACACATAGATTTAGGCTCTGCCCCGTGCACATACACGCAATGGGACTTATGCATGCGCTTACAGAAGAGCAAACTCCCGAAGCACACTCCTAGGAGTCCAGTCATGTGTGTAAGTCCTTCAGAATAGGAACTTATATACCTTTCAAGCATATGACTCTCTGCCTGCCCCATATACAACAGCCCCTGCATGTCTGTTCAGTATCTGCCTGTGTATATGTCCACATGCATCCTTCAGGATACTCACTGGCTCACAATTTTTCTCATTGAACAATGGGCAGGAGATGTTGGAGATGGAAGTGATGAACTGGTTCTTGATCTTCACACAGCTGTACAGGGTGCAGTTACTGGTTTTAGATGGTATCATGTCTCCAGGCTAATTGACATAAGAAACGCGCAGAGAGGAAAGCAGAAGAGGGCAGAGAATCACACGTCAGCCACCAGAAAATATCATTTGAAACAATCTACAATATATATATTTCTCTCTCTCTCTCTCAGAGAGCTGCATCAGCGAGTACAATTTTTGCTAGCGCTATAGCAGTACTAAGAGCTCTAGACTTACACTCATCATCTGGTACGTGCCATCCGGCAGAGTGAGCACACAATGGGTCTGCTCGCAGATGCCACAGCAGCCTCCTTCCTCTCTCTGCTTCAGTGTAAATCCCTGGAACGAGAACATCAGATCAACATTATTAGAAAGCCAAAACAATGCACACAAACCACCAGCCCTTTACCAGTGGCTGCTCTGTTGATTCAACATTAGTCATAACATTTTGTGTGGATCTGCTGGGGTTTAAAATACTCTAGCAAACAAAGAAACAATACCATCATGATACCACAAGTCATGCTCCCTTTGGGAATCACGCTGTCTGTTAAACAAAGGCAACGGTCACGTAAAATGGAGAGCCCTGTCACTCTACTATCTTAGTAAATGTGCAGGAGCAGGAAAATGTCCATGTGTTTTAAAAAAAAATCCTAGGGTTTTTTTTCGAAAATGCACAACACAGAGCCTTTTCTAAAATGTGTAAAGTACCACCAAAGCAGCATGTGGATTTGATGGGATATACATCAGAGGAAGCAAATTCCACAACGGAATGCATAACGGAAACCTGGCTAACAGAAACGGACACAGTAATAATGAACCAACTAACGCCAACCGGATACAGCTTCCATCACTGCTCCCGAACGCACGCAAAAGGCGGAGGAGTAGCCATCATCGCAAAGGACAACCTCCACCTGCGGACCATCACCTCCGAAACCTCCGACGAAGCAGACATCCTCACCCTCACTAACAAAAACCTCACAATATGCCTGGTCTACAGAACACCCGCCGCAAACTCTGACTTACCAAAGATACTGCACCTGATCTCTGAGAGCATCGACCCATCAAAAGAACCAATTATACTAGGAGACTTCAATCTCCCATCCCTCCAAGACACGCAAACGGAAACATTCCTGAACGCCATGACAGCAATGAACCTATCGCAGATCATAAACGAACCAACACACGAAAAAGGAAACACACTGGACCTCATATTTCTGAACTCCCAGACATCCACCTCATGCAGCAGTCCGACAATCTCACCAGTCCCATGGTCAGACCACTACGTCATCCACTTCTCCCACGCATATCAACCAAAAACAAACAGAGGAAACGCTCAACAAACACGGAGATTCAAAGCATTCAACAAAGAAGACTTCCTGACACTGACCCTACCTAATCTACATATGAATTCAAACAACCTTGATGACCTCATGGACAACTGGAACACCACAATCTCCACAGCATCCAAAGCAAATATAAACAAGACCAGCAACAAACTCATCTCCTCAAAGGCCCGCTGGTTCACCCCTGACCACCGGAAACTGAAAACAAAACTTAGAAGAGCAGAAAGAAAATGGAGGAAAACCAAAAATGACGAAGACAAAAAGCAATACCTATATGAACTCGCTGCCTACCACTCAGAAACCGACAATGCAAAGAGAAACTACCACACCAAAATCATCACGTCTGCTGCAAACAAACCTCGAGAACTCTTTCAAATTGCCAAAAAACTGACAAAGGCACCAACCACATCCGATCAACCCCCAGATATCCCCTCAGATCTCTTGGCCCGACAATACAAACAATTTCAGCAACCTCAGCAACCTTACCGCTGTGTTACAGCCACAAAAACATACCCCGGAATCACCATAAACGCTGACTGGGATACATTCAACGAAACCTCAAAAGAAGAGATATCCTCCACCATCTCCTGTCTGAACACCACCACCTCCCCACTAGACCCCTGCCCTACCGAATGGATAAAGAAAACCAAGGAAGACCTGAGTGCTCCACTAACTCACATCGTAAACGAATCCTTTAAACAAGGATACATACCAGATGCCCTCAAAACATCAATCATCCGACCAACCATAAAGAAGAACAACCTGGACCCCATGAACCCCACCTCCTACAGAACAGTGGCAAGCCTCCCCCTCACCGCCAAGATAATAGAAAAGATAGTCCAACACCAGCTTCAAGATCATCTAGACACCAACGACATACTCGACCCACAGCAACACGGTTTCCGACCACTACATGGAGTTGAGACCCTCATGACCATCCTAATGAACACACTCATCATCGGAACTCAAGAAAAGGATTCGGGATACATCCTGATCTTCCTGGACATATCAGCGGCCTTTGACACAATCTCACACGAAATCCTCATACACAGACTACAAACAATTGGAATCAAAGACACTGTACTCCAATGGTTCAAATCCTACTTAACTAACAGACAGCAACGGATTCGCACCCTCTCTGCAACTTTGCCCCCCTACCAACAACTACAAGGAGTACCCCTAGGATCCACCCTATCTGCCATGTTGTTCAACATCTATCTCCGTCCACTATGCTCAATCATACGCACCCACAACATCAACTTCCACATCTACGCGGACGACATAATGCTCTACGCACCAATTACAACCACCAACCCAAAAAATGAACAGCTATCAGCCTGCTTCAACGACGTGGCCAACTGGCTACAGGAGAACAATCTATCCATCAACATAAAGAAAACCGAAGCCCTAATAGTAACAAAAGAACCGGACTTCAAACCACCTACCCACCTCAACATGGGTACCACACAAATCCAAATCCAGCCTCAAATAAGATATCTAGGCATCATCATTGACCAAGCTCTCACCCTCAAACAGCAAATCAACAAAACCGCCGGGATGATATTCCACAAAGCCAAAACTATTCAACGCCTCCGGCCCCTCCTAGAACATCACGACTTCAGGACAGTAATGCAAGCTGTGACACTCCCTCACCTGGACTTCTGCAACATAATCTATCATGGACTTCCTGCCTCGCACACCAACTCCCTCCGTACAGCCTTGAACACTACAGCAAGGATTATTCAAAATGCAAAAAAACGGGACCACATCACCCCAATCCTAAGAGACCTTCACCTCCTTCCAGTGCAAGCAAGAATCAAGTACAAAGCTATCTTACTCATCCACAAAACAATCCACCACACACAGAACACCTCACTACACCCCTTACTGCCTCGACCATCCCACAACAGATCAACCAGACATTCCTCCAATAACTCTATCGTTGTCCCCCACAAAAGAACCAAATCCACACAACGGACCTGCAACAGAGCATTCGAACTTTATGCTCCATCCCTCTGGAACTCTCTACCAAGTCACATCAAGAACAACGCTGACATCACATCATTTAGGAAACAGCTGAAGACAATCCTATTCCGTGAACATCTTTTGACCACCATGACCTAATACTTAGATTCAACAGGAGTAAATTATGTCTATGTCTACCCAAATCATTAATTGTTGACCTTGGTGATGGCCCCACCCAAAAAATTACCCCGTCCTATGTTACGTGTTACACCGCTTTGACCCGGTGAAAAGCGGGATATAAATGCAGTTAAATAAATAAATAAATAAATAAATAAATAAAACATCCAAAAAGAATACCTCACATAAGTAGTGCTACAAGCAGTGATTTTGCTACTTATGGAAGTAATTTTCAAGCATAAAAAGATTTTATAAAATTTCTCCCAGGGTCATGTGTATAAAAGTACAACTGTTGAGAAATAGCACATATTTTAATGCAATGCACATTTAGGCATGTTCCGGGACAGGGCTACAGCAGAGTGTGGGAAGAGTCGCAATCTACTTGTATTCTTTATAAAACATGAATGGTTGTGCAGATTGTATGAATTCTCGAGTGAGTGGAAATGTCTGTGGCTTCAAATTATCTATAATTCTTGCTGGTTTACCCCTTTTTTGAAAGCACTGTCAAGTCAATGCTGACTCCTGGCAACCCAGCAGTGCCTGGGTATCCTTGGCAAAGTATGCCTGGAAGTAGACTGTCAGACCTTTTCTTCTGTGGCAATGGAAGGTAAAGTGACTTGCCTTAACAGCACAAGGAGAGCTGGTGGGAATCAAACTCTCATCTCACAGCTATTAGGCTCTTATTCTAACCACAAGGCTACTCACTCACTCCAGTTTATCTGCATGTATTTTATAAAGACATGAGGAGGCCAATTCCCTTCTGGACATCCAGCCCCTGCAGGCCAGACTCCAATTCTGAAATGCCGCATGACTTACAGATCCCCAGCTAATTCAGGAGCCGTGATTGCCAGCCATGGGACAGAGTCCCCCTTTCCCTGCAGCCCGACCCTCGATCCAGCCTACCATGGCGAGGATCGGGCTGTGGGGAACCCACTGCACCCCCTCACCTTCCTGCTGCTGCCGGCCTCTGCTGTCCACCCATGTCCAGGGGGACTTATTCTACCTCCAAGGTGGAATAAGTCCCCCGTCTAGAAGGCTGACCCAGAACATACAGGGATAACCTCAGAATCGGCACTATACATCCAGGGTGACAGCCGCTCATGCACCGCCCTCACTCTACTTCCCGCCCACCTCCTCCCGCCCCTGTCTAAGAATCCCCGTATAACTCTGCTGTTCATACAGGGAGCCTTGCATGGGTACGGCAAAGGGAACGAATAGCGGGGAATGACCCCCATAGGCACCTCTTTGCCTTTATAGAATAGGCATAAAACAGGCGCCCACTTTGCCTTCATACATATCCAGCCTGTTATAAAATAGCCCATGAGGGTAATTTTATAGACTAGGTGGTGCAAGATAACACATACCTTTACAGGGGTAGAGTTTGGATGGAGCGTGTATGGAGTCACGATTTATGTACGAGTTATAGAATACTAGAGTATGTGTATAAGGCAAGCACTAACATTTACACCTGCTAATGTCCCTGCATTGAATGTAGGTGCTATTGCTGCTGGTTTTGTACGAGTATTTTATAAAGTCACATAAGCATCTATGGGCCTGATTCTGAGGCGTGGATTGCGGGGCTACACGTCCCGTGGACCGTGCAGCCCTGCAAGCTGTCCTGACTCTATTCCCTCTCCTGCTCTCCCCGCAAGTCTAGAGCTGCAGGACGGGGAGAGCCAGCAGGGGGCTGGAGAGGGCGGGATCAAGGTGGAACGGGGACAGGCCAAGCTGGCAGGACATACAGGGCCGATTCAGATCACAGCACTGTATCTCCTGCCATGTCAGAGGGGATGTGCTGCTAATTCTACCTCAAAGGTGGAATAAGCAGCACTGACCAGTGATTGGGGCTGGGGAGTCCCCACTGTGCAATCCTGGCCCTGGCTGGCCAGCCTTGCGTTGAGTGGCGGGGAAGAGGGGGGGGGGGTCTAAGCCATTGGGGGAATCAGGGGAGCCTGCGGGGACAACATCCCTACAGGTAGGCAGGGGCACGCCAGGCCACCTTAGGGCCCATTCTGTGTGCGGTGGTAACGTTTTGTTCCTGCCATACAGAATCAGGTCCTAACGGGCCCATCCTGCATTCCATTCTCCAAAGGACTTTAAAAAAAGAGAACTTTGGAGAAAAATTTGATGTACAAGGCACCTCAATGATGTAGTGAACCACTGGATGGTCTAAAATAGACCTCTAATTACCTCTCCTTTTGGAAAGGTTTAAAAACCCAGTTGTTTGGTCACTTCTGAAAATGAATGATTTTATTCATTGTTGCAAATTTTATTTCTGAAAGGAATCGATGATTGTGTATGATTGCACTCTGACTTGAACTGTTAAGTGAAATAAAAGTGTTGTTGTTAAGTTCCATCGAATTGGTGTCAACTCATGGCGACCCTCTGGATAGTTGTCCTAAATTGTGTTCAGTCTTCAGTGAGGTGGCTCATTGTTATAAGTATAATGTAAGTATTGTATATTAAATTAAATATAGTTTGAAGGACAGCACAAACCATGTTCAGAACATGCCTTATTTCAAATTTCACATGCCTTTTCTAAAATCACTACTTATTCATGCATGCGAGTTTATACTGCCTTTTTTTTTACAAGGGCAATGGCAGGTAACTCTTCTAAGATTACCAACTATATAATCATTGTTATCTACTTCTCTGAGGATCGTAGCAGGGACAAATAAAAGGCTAAATAACTGCATTTAAGTGAATGTCATACTTCAGATCTTCAGTGTTTTTTTGGTTTCTGTTAGTTGTGAGGGAAGAACTATGTTTTGTGTTGAGTTGTGACCTCTGTCACACCCTTACACTCCACACACACCCCTGGCTACGTACCAGCCCTGGCCAGCTGCAGTCGTTAATGTTTAAGTCCTGGCTCTGTTTTCATCACAGCTTGCCATTTCTACCATTCTGGTGGTTTTGTAATACAAACCAAGGTCCAATTAGGAATAAGATTTCTACCGATCTTCCCAAACTCACCACTTGGGGCATAAGGCCTCCAGAGGTAAAAAGCAGAGACACCGATTTACTGCATTAACTCTTATTCCCTGGGCACTGAGCATGACCATGTTTTAAGGATCGGCTTAGCTATTTCTTAGAGAAATGAAGAGAAATGGGAAGAATGAAATATTGATCATACAGAAGAGAAGATGAGGGACAAGTAGTGTCACTAACACCAAGGGGATGAAGGGGAACCACTTACCGGCAAGCACGTGACATTGCAAGGAACGTGCTCACATGCGATTATCGGCATATCACTGTTACTGGCATTGAGAGTGCAGACGCAAATTTGGCACTTATCTGAGAGTACAGGAGAGCCCGGCTGTAACACAGAACACAAATTTGGCCATTAGAGAAGCCGGAAGCATTGGCTGGCAGCATTAATACTACTTACAGTAAAAAGAAGTACATGCTTAACACACAAAATCACACACAAGTCTTCAAAGGAGCAAAAGTACCACATGAATATGACTCAGGTTCTAGACTGATGGGGGCAGACTCTGAATCACTTCTGAAAAGGAAAGTAATTGCATGCTTTCCTTTTGAACATTTCCCCAAGATAAAATGCCCACTTTTCCGTGGATACTTTTTCCAGCAGAACCAAATCAAGTACTTTTCAAAATTCAGACCTAGTCACCATTCTCTCCTTCTCCAGCCTAACTTCACCCTACTACTACTACTACTATTTAGCACTTCTAGAGCATACATGAAACAGTCCCTGCCCATCAGAGTCATGCTCATCGGAGCTTACAATCTAGTTAGAATAGTACATTAGTTAAAAACAGTGCAGAGCATCAATTGGTTCTACGCAAGCATTAGTTGGTTCTATGCAAGGAACGGTGAGGTACAGTTTGGTCTGTAGTTGGTCATAAACGTTGACGGGGGTTGGGGTGAGATGAGGAAAGAGTCAGGATCTGAATGCAACGGTGAAGAGGTGGGTCTTCAGCCTGGACTTGAAGAGGGCCAGGGAGGTTGCCTGGTGCACAGATGCAGGTAGGCTGTTCCAGGCGTGAGGTGCACCAAGATGAAAGGAGCGCAGTCGGGAGTTCGTGGTGCAGGTGAAAGGCATTGATAGAAGTAATTTGTTAACGGAGTGCAAATTTTGAGAGGGGACGTAGGGAGAGATAAGAGATGAGAGGTATGGAGGGGCCATAGAGTGAATGCATTTATAGGTGAGCAGGAGAAGCTTGAATTGGATGCAGAACTGGACAGGGAGCCAGTGAAGTGATTTGAAAAGAGGAGTAATATGGGCATGGCGAGGCTGGGAGAAGATTAATCGAGCAGCGTGATTTTGTATAGATTGAAGGGGAAGGAGGAGGCTCATGGGAAGACCAGCAAGGAGTAGGTTGCAGTAATCGAGGCGGGAGGAGATTAAGGAGTGGACAAGCGTTTTGGTAGTGTGCTCAGAGAGGAAGGGGCGGATTTTGCCAATGTCGTAGAGAAAGAAGCGGCAGTCTTAGCTACAAGCTGGATATGTGCGGAGAAGGAGAGAGAGGTGTCGAAGATAATCCCTAGGTTGCGGGCCGAGGGAACAGGAAGGATAGTAGATCCATCCACATGGATTGAGAGAGGGGGAAGTGGGGGGGGGGAGGAGTTGGGTGGAAAGACAAGGAGTTCAGTCCTGGCCATGCTCAATTTCAATCGTCGATGAGACATCCAGGCAGCGATGTCCGAGAGACAGGCAGAGATCATGGACTGGGTTGCAGGAGAAATATTAGGTGTAGAGAAGTAGATTTGTGAATCATTGGCATAGAGATGGTACTGAAAGCCATGGGAGGAGATAAGCACACCAAGGCCTTGGGTATAGAGAGAGAAGAGGAGGGGGCCTAAGACAGATCCCTGGGGTACACCTACATGAAGCAGCGTAGGGGAGGAGGAGGAGCCACCAGAGCATACGCTGAATGAGCGATGGGAGAGGTAGGAGGAGAACCAGGATAGTACGGAGTCCTTGAAGCCAAACAAGGAGAGGGTGATGAGGAGAAGGTCGTGGTCAATGGTGTCAAAGGCAGCAGAAAGGTCAAGAAGGATGAGGATAGAATAGAGGCCCTTGGATTTAGCCAGGAACAGGTCATTTGCGACTTTTGTGAGTTCCGTTTCAGTGGAATGTAGGGGATGGAAGCCGGATTGAAGTGGATCGAGGAGGACCTGGGAGGTGAGGAAGTCGAGGCAGCGATGGTGGACTGCTCGTTCTAATAGTTTGGATATGAAAGGAAGGAGGGAGATGGGTCGATAGTTAGAAGGGCATGTGGGATCAAGTGAGGGTTTCTTGAGGAGGAGTGTGACAACAGCATGTTTGAAGTCAACGGGGACAGTTACAGTGGAGAGTGAGAGGTTGAGGATATGAGTGATGGAGGGGGCAATGGTGAGGGGGATGGAGCGTAGGAAATGGGTGGGGATAGGGTCTGATGAACAGGTGGTGGGTTTGGAGGAGGACAGAAGGAGAGCAGTTTCTTTCTCAGAGATCGGAGGGAAGGAGGAGAGGGTGGCAGAGGGAGTATGGATGGGGGAGGAGAATTGGGGAGGAGGGGAGGTAGATGGGGGAGTAGGGAACTGGAGGGTAATCTTGTGGATTTTGTTGTGGAAGTAGTCAGCTAGGGTTTGGGCAGAAAGGGAGGGCGGGATCAGGGCGGGGGGACCTTGAGGAGAAAATTGAGGGTATTAAAGAGACGGCGAGGATCAGAGGCAAGGGAATTGGTCAGATGGATGTAGTAATCTTGTTTGGCAAGTGCTAAGGCTGACTGGAAGGAGCCAAGCATGAATTTGAAGTGTAGGTCTTCCAGGGAGTGGGATTTGGACCAAGCTCATTCGGCAGAACGGGCGCAGATGCATAGGTAACAGATTGTGGGTGAAAACCAGGGTTGGGGAATAGATCGTTTGACAAGACGTGGGGTGGGAGGGGCAAGGGTGTCAAGGGCTGAGGATAATGTAGCATTGTATTTAGATAATGCCTCGTCAATGGACTTGAAGGATGCCTCTACAAAAATGCAAAGGAGAAACACTCTGCTCCTTTCCCTTTGGCCATAGTGCTACTTGTTCTGCTGCTCCTGCTACAGAAGATTAGGAGAGTAGGAGGGGGGCCTGGGAGGAGAGAGGAATGGTATGTAGCCCAGAAGTCTCCCTGATGTTCCAGGACACTTGGTGGGCATTGGGGATGTACCTTCCTGGGTGCATATTTGGTTTGTTAGTGCCTTAAAAAATGTAAAGGCCCTTTTATTAAAGTGCATTAGGCTTTTCACCTAATGCCCACTTAGTGAAAAACTCTGCGCTATCTATCGGGGGTGTGACGTTAGGTGAAGCTGCATTAATGACAGCATTGACAGCAAACGGTATGTCTCCCTGTGTTAAATGAAATGTGCCTACCACGTCCACTTTCTGCCACTACCCCACCCTTTCAACACACTAATGCGTGAGCGGAAGAGCACGAATCACCACGCAGTAACTATCATGCCCCCACGGTAACAGGAACCATGGGCCCTTGCACACAGTTATCATATGTGAAAACGCACATTGACTGCTTGGCAGACTAAATTGCTTTCACCTGCACAAATCGAGTTCGAACTCCTCAATTCATGACTTTTAATGCACATTAAATCAATTTAGTCCACACTAGAAATGTTCTATTGGAATGAATGCGTGAAACTAGCTCTAAAGCATCTGAAAATTGGGGAACAATTCATGAAAAAACAAAACATAAACTGACCAATTCTATTTTTGCTGGTGCACATCCCTAGTGGGCTGTAATATAATGACCATGGCACATAGTTGTAACAGAAATGGCTATCAAAGAGTGATAATGAGGATTGTCTTTGGTGTACTGTGACCTTGACATATCACTTCATTTTTTTGTTGGGAAAGACTGTATGCCTGAGATTTCTCCATCCGAATTTAAAAATAGAGAAATTGAAAGAGCTGGCACATCCTATCTTTACTGAGGCATTCACTTATGAGTCTATCTCAAAAGCTTATGCCTCATTACATCTGTGCATCTACAAAGTGCCACCAGTTTCTATATCAATTTTGCTATTCAGGTTCACACGATTTCGCCTCAGCACTTTTAAAAAACAAGGATCCCACCTTCTTATCAGCTAAGATTTGCTCTAGAAAGTTATAAGGAACTCTCCCAGAGGCTTTTCGGTGCCCTCCTTACTAGAATGTGCTAAGCAGTTAACACGTGATTTACTATGTAGTACCTGTTAGCACAGGCCAGTAATATTGTTTAGCATGTGGTAAAAGCAGCCAGCATGGTAAAAATTCCATGTTAACTGCTTAGGGACTGGGCGAGCTGTGTGCAGTGCGGTGAGCATGTGGTACTTATTGCAAACTGTCCGTTTTGCAATTAATGCGTAAGCATTTAATGTCATCTTAAGAGGAGGCATTAAGTATGTTCTCCCACAAAGGGCACGATATCAAAACTAATAAACTATAAACTAAATAAACTATAAGTGCACCCACACTAGTTGCTATTGCACTTAGCGCATGGTAAGAAACCTTTCTGTGCAGTAACTGCAGAGGATATCTGGGCTCACCACCAACAGTCAGAATGTGACCTTTACACAGGCGGCACATTGGATTTTGTTCCTAATGCATGGTAAGTACTAACCATAACCACATTTTAGTAAAAGGGAACTGTAGAGAAGTAGATGCCTCAGCGCATTGACCTAAGCACCTGACACTCTATATAACAGGCTTGCCCAAGTTCAGCCTTCGAGGGCTTTCAACAGGCAGATTTTCCAAATATCTCTAATGAATATGCATGACAGTGATTTGCATGCTCATTACCTCCACTGAATGCAGATCTCTCTCATGCATATTCATTAGGTATACCCTAAAACCTGGCTTGTTTGTGGCCCTCGATAGTTGAGCTTGGATAACCTGGTCTATATAGTGAATTCTTTTCTGCAATTACAACAAAACCATGCCCAAACATGGTTACTTACCAAATATTCAGCATTTCCATGTATGCAAACCTGCTTACGAACTGTAACAACAAGAAATTAAGAGAATTATGTTTGCATGTGACTATTTAAGGTGTATGGCGATAGGGTACAAGGAGAGAAAATGCTACGGGCGGGTCAGTTTTGCCTCTCTTCAGACATAGGGATTGATGTACTAACCTGCAGGATATCCAATAAATTAATGTCCTCCTTCACATAAAATATCCTACCCATGCAAATGAGCTGACTAGCCAACTTTAGTAAACAATTTAGCTCCTGGGACAGCCAACTTAGAGAGGAAGAGTGAGTTTGTGAGCTCTGTAAGGAGATTAATATGCTCTTTCGTTGATAGTCCAACATGTTGATAACAGGCATACCTGTGTGTAAAGCACTAGAGTAGCCAGTAAAGATACCGACCAAAAGAGTGAAAGGATCTGCTTTTAAAAATGTGCAATAATTCTTTTTACCTTGGAGTGATATCTTTGTGAACTTCTATTTTCTTTGCCTATACTTTCTTTCCCAGAAAAACAGTACAGCTACAGTCCTTTGGGTGACATCATCATTGTGTAACTGGATATACTACCCAGAGGTATGCGATGAAGGGGCATGCCCCTTTGGAGGAAAATTTGGGTGCTCACTTGGAGACTTGTTGGATTGTTTTTAGGAGAGAGGGGGTTATAGTGATATTTAATTTGGATAGTGGTTGATGGCAAATTTTCTCACTGGAGAAATGTGAATAGTGGAGTATCCCAGGGATCTGTGCTGAGTCCACTGCTTTTTAACAATTTTAAGATAAGGCGGTATAGAAAAATTGTTAAATAAATAAATAAATCATAAATGACCTGGAAATGGGAATAATGAGTGAGGTGATCAAATTTGTAGATGACACAAAATTATTCAAAGTTGTTAAAACACATGAGAATTGTGAAAAATTACAAGAGGGCCTTGAGAAATTGGGAGACAGAATATCCAAATGGCAGAAGAAATTTAATGTGGACAAGTGCAAAGTTATGCACACAGGGGAGAACAACCTATAGCTAAATTAAAAACATAGCTGAAAAGTTACTAGAGAGTTTCAGGCAAATAAAAATGCAACTGTTTTTTTTCCTTCACAGGCAGAGCCTAGCCTTAAACCAGTGATCTTTGAGTTAGAAGGTAGGCATCTTACAGAAGAACCATCATGTTTCCATGGAGAAGGGGGGGGGGATCTAGCTAGTCTACTCAACCCTTGTATTGCTGGAGAGCTTCCTGTTTCCTGACTGGCCCAAAATCTGTCTGTTCTGGAGCTCTATGGAAAGTGCTAAGCGAGTATGGATTTATTCTGAGCTGACCTTTGACATTAATATTTCTAAACTAGTTCAGTCAATTTTCTATCACCTGTAGTTTGTGAAACAACTTAAGTGACTGCTAGGCCCAGACCAGCTACATCAGTCAAGGTTTTGGTATTGACTGACATTTTTGTTAACATTCTTCAGATTGGTTTATCTAAAAAAACCCTCTGCTTTGTATACAGTTAGTGAAAACACAGCAGCATGATTATTAGGAGGACTGGGGTTACAGGATTATATTGCTCCAATATTAGAACAGTTGCACTGGTTATCAGTGGAAGAATTAGGGGTTTAAACTGTTGATTTGTTTTAATATTCTGCATGGGATTGAGCCTCCTTATTTGTGAACTACTAGGGGTGGGTCAATATTTGATGGTTGCATGGGAAGTGGGTCAAGGAGGATGGGTCAATTTGCTGTGTATTTTATGTTCTTGTTGTAAATTGCCATGGATCTTGGGATAGTGGCGATCCTTAAACTGAAATAAATAAATACATAAATAAATAATGCCTAAAGAGGTATTATAATCTTTTTGTGAAAAGTGGCATTTGAAAATGTTTTCATGGTTAATTTTTCAAAAGACTATAATAAAAGAGCTCCTTTGCATGATTTTGCATTGCAGCAGCTCATTGAAAATGAATTTGCTAAACCTTCAGGTAGCCGAGCACATGAGAAAAATAACTACATGGATTGGCCAAAATCTAATTTTCCCAGAATACTGCAACACACAAACATGCAAAATGCAGAAATTTCAGGGGTGAGGGATCATTTATTTCTGGGAGTTTGCATTATTTTTTATCCACAGTGACCTTCTGCATAAAAAATTCAGAGTTTGGTATATCAGCCACATACCCCCCCCTCCCATTTAATTTCTGCTCCATCACATTCACATCTAGCATTTGCAGCTTCTTTCTCTAGGCCTGCTTTACCCTGATAATGTCATTATGCTGGTACTGCCTTAACCTGCATAACCTATACCTCATCCAGTAACTCCTCCAGTTCAATCTCACATAGCAAGAAGGACTTACCACACTCGTAGACTGGACAGCATTTGCCTTCAGGAATACTACCAACTGCCTGTTCACCCAGACCACAGTTAGGAGACTTAGTTGTGCAGAGGCTTGCACTGCATTCTGCCAAGTGGAAGAGAAAACAGAAGAGGGAATGTAACAGGTGAGAGACACAGGGATGTTAGAGCCCCAGCGCCACATGACTATATTCCTGCTAAGTGCATCACATCTTGGATTCCTCAGAGCTTTCTGAATTCCTACTGAAGTACTAAATAGGAAAGCAATTATTCCCATGCTGTTGTTGTTAAGTGCCGTTGAGTCAGTGTTGACTCATGGCAACCCTCTGGATAGCTGTCCTAAATTGTGATTGGCTTCAGTCAGGCGGCTCATTGTTGATGGAGTAGCATCCATAGCTGCTGTTATTGTATTGATCCATTTCATATCCAATCTTATTCCCATAGATTCCCTATCATGTCCCAATGAGACATTTGCCTAATCAATATTGGAGCAAGTGAATTCTCCCATTATTATGTTACCAATTTTATTAGCCTTCTTAATATCTGTTACTATTTCACTGCCTGTCTCTTCATCCTGTCCAGGTGGATGGTAGTATAATCTCCACCTGTATGCTCCACCCCATAACCCATGAAACTTCTATTCATAAAGATTCCGCATTGCATTTTGTTTCCTGCAGCTTTTCATGACCTCTCTATTGGGATAGTCTAACTTCCACATTTTCTACTATCTTTTGAAGATCCCTTACTCCTAACCATGTGTTCCTGAGCAACTGTCAGCTTTCCCCCAGGTTCTTTTTTAAAAGCTACTCTGTCTCCTTTCTAAACGTTAGTGCAGCAGCCTGGCTTCACCATGGTGGAATCCATCTTTACAGAATGGCCTCCTCCTCCTTCTCCAGAACATTGTCAGCTCCTAACAAATCAAAATCCCTCCTCCTTGCACCATTTTCTCATTGATGCACTGAGACCCCAGAACTCTGCCTTTACAGCACCGAAGGTTGGAGGCTGAACTTACTGCACACTGTTTCTTCACAGCAGCTATCAGTGGGGCTAATCTCCGTGACAGCATAGAAACCTTCCTCATCACAGGTGATCTCGACCGGGGCTTTACATTTATGGGGCTCACAGATGATCCCACTTCCTCCTTCTAAGCATACGCAGTCCTGACAGTCCATCAGAAACCTCTCTCCAAACTATTATCAAAAAAAGAAACAGCAATTTCTGTTGAACAACATAAACCCCAAGCAGTTCCCTGTGGTGAAACATATCTAAATTTAACAGTAAATATAGATTCTGAGAAGAACAAAATATGGTGGATCTGAGAAAAAAATAAATACTTTGCTTAGAATTACAGGTCCATCACCTACCTTTCTTGGTATGTTATCTGGTCCAACGCAGCCTGAAAAACAAAGAACCATGTTATTCCCCATTACCATATTGAAGAAAAAAGATAATTTGTACTGGTTATAGTGCTGGCTAAAAGGCATATTTTATAAAAAAACATTCAAGTGCAATCTGGGACATCCAAACTAGAATGTCTGAAAAAAAAGCAGGCACGTTTAAGTTCAAGCATGATTTCAAATGTGAACGTGCCCGATATGGACATCTATGGGGACGTCTATATACATGTCCCCAGAATAATATTTCAGAATATAGATGTCTAACAGCCTAAGGTTAGCATAGTATGCTAGGACCAGGATGGCCAGAGTTCCATCCCCAGTGTTGCTCCTTGTGATCTTAGGCAAGTTGCTTAACTCTACCCTCTCTGGATGTTTTATGGCAAAAACAAGTACTTTACTGATGCCTATTCATGCTTGGAGAAGGTCTAAATGTGGATGGGGTCCAAGATGTCCTCAACATTTCTGAAATCAAGCAGAGATGTCTAAGTCCATTGCACCTACCCAAATATGCCTCTGTCACGCCCCCTGCCTACTTGAACATCCCTGCACTGGAGATGTCTTTAAAAGTCATTTATAAAAAGAAACCAGGGATGTCTCCGTTATTTGGACATCTGAAGACGTGCAAGTGGGTGTCCAAATCACGACTAAGACTTTTAAAATGATCCCCATAGTGTGCAAAATTACATTTCAAAATGATTGATGACTTCAAACACCATCACTCCTAACATGTACCCTTCTTCACCCCTGCTGATAAGTGTAAAGCAAAAGTATTTCTAAAAATAAAATTCTTTAAATAATACAAATTAAACATTTGAATATTTAAATAACAAAACTCACCACATGTCTGCACACAAACATCAAATCCAGAGCCAAAAGGCATGGTTCCTTCAGGGCAGAAACAGCCTTCTACCAAACGGGCATTATTAAGTTGTATATCTGAGCCATCAGACCTGAGAAAAAAGGCGTGCATGAGGGTACATCAGCAAGAGATAAACAGTATTGAGGGAGGTGTGCTGTGTGCTAGGTGTCAAAATTTGAGATGTTACGGAGAGTTTGCCAAGACTCATCAAGCATACTGACTATTAAATGATACTGCTCATCTATGTTGTCTCAAATGATACTGCTAGGTATCCCTCCGAGCATATCAAGAGTAACTTCATGGCTCTGGGAGAGAGGGTAAAGTAGACAGGTGAGCAGGTGGTGTTCTCCTCAATCCCCCCTGTTGAGGGTAATGGCCCAGGAAGAGAATCTTGCATCCTAAAGATGAATGCATGGCTGCATGGATGGTCTCACTGAGAGTGTTTTGGTTTCCTGAACCATGGGATAATCATTCAAGGGCTGCTGAGCAGAAATGGTGTCCACCTATTCAAGAA
Source organism: Ichthyophis bannanicus (assembly GCA_033557465.1). Classification (NCBI taxonomy): domain Eukaryota; kingdom Metazoa; phylum Chordata; class Amphibia; order Gymnophiona; family Ichthyophiidae; genus Ichthyophis; species Ichthyophis bannanicus. The sequence goes on along the minus strand of CM066047.1, from coordinate 110,132,997 downwards.
GGGTTGAAGTATCTTCCTCAGCAGACTGGCTAATCTACTAAAGAGGGCTTTAAACTAGATTTGTTGGGGATGGGTGAAGAAAGCTCTCAAGTAAGTAAAACATTGAATACCTCTGTAGACATGGGTAAAAAAAAAGCCAACATCTGGAAAATGCTGTGTATTAATGGCTATAGTATGGGATGATTCTGGATATTGAAGCTTTCATGGAAGAAGATGACTTTGATTTGGTGGCAGCTATGGAGACATAGTTCATGAAGAACCATGACTGGGATGTAATTATTATTTTTTTTGTGCCATCAAGTCAATGCTGACTCCTAATGACCCAGTAATCCCTGGGGTTTTTATTTGGCAAGGTATAACCAGAAGTACATTGCTAGGCTTTTTCTTCCAAGGCAAGGAAGAGTGAAGGGACTTACCCAAGGTGCACCAGTGGAAATCAAACCCCAATCTCTTGGGTGTTAGGCTACTTCTCTACTCCTGATGTAATTATACCAGGCCATAATTTATTCAGGGAGGACAGGGTAGGAAGCGAGGGAGGAGGAGTGGTATTATATGCAAACAATAATATTTAAGTTACAGACTTGCAGGATATGAGAGAAGGGGAAGGCATTGTGGGTTAAACAGGAAAGAGGGAATGGAGCAACCTTTTGCATTGGCGTTACTCACAGACCTCAGGCAGAAGTGGACAGAGGTTTAATTGAAGACATTCATAATATTGCTATGAACGGAAAGGTACTGCTGACAGGTGATTTCAAAATGCCAGATATTGATTGGGACATCCCTTCTGCAGTGTCATCTAGAAGTAGGGAGATCGTAGACTCTTTACAGAGAAAACTAGTCCAGCAACTCTTGTGGTCTTCTCTGGTCTGGTGGGCCTTTATTTCCCTGACAGCTGAGGTGTTCTCCCGGAGCTTCTCCCAGTAAGAGGAAGCATGGGGGCCCTCTCTGTGGGGATGTCCGTGCACCTCCCTCATATTGTAGATGGCAGGCCACAAAGGTGGGTGTGCTATATGGTGAGCCATGAGGGCGCTTACTGACCATATGGACACCATGTGGTAGAGGGGCAGGTTTCCCTAATTGTGCTTGGCCTCCAGATTCCTGACTCTGGCACCCTCCTTCCTCCAACATGGGGGATATACTCCACAAGGCTATGGTGCTCTCCAAATCATGTTAGAGGAGTGACTGAGGGGGAGCCCATCCCTCCAACACCAGAGGCCGTGTACTGTGTTCACTGCAGCCTAGGTAAACAGGCACGCTGGACGTTTCCACGAACCCCTCTCATCCTGAGGTGTCCCCCATAATAGACTCTGTTAACACCGCACCTGATCCCATACAAGGCCCCTTGCATCTCCAGATGACACATTTGCATCCTATCTCCCACAGTTAGGAATGAAGCACTGACTCTCTGCATGCGTTGACTTGTCTAATTTGCATGCCTTGCCCTCTTGTACTTAGCCCCAATGCTCTGAGATGTGCAGCCAGTTGTGCCTCTTCCTAGTAATCGCTCTCTATTCGGAACTGGCTTGTTGCTACCTTCCTGTAGATGTGCTTGGAGCATATTTCTTACTAAATGCAGTGGTTCCTTAGCCCACAGCGATCCTTTTAATGCATTTGTGGCTTTCCTTTGCAGGGTGCGCATTGTAAACGCATGCACTGTGCACATGCGCTATGGCCATGCGTTCATTACTGCTGCACAAGTACAGAACTAGTGCTCGGTAACAGCCTACTGTGGTTATGCCCCTTATGTCTAACAAAGCCGCTAGGGTCCACCAGGGTAAGAACGCATACTATTCGTGTCATCCCCGCACTACCAGCAGATTGTTAGTAAATATACCCCATAGTATGATAGCTAAGGATGCAAGATAAGGATCAAATGGCCCAGTTGGTCTGCTCAGTTGTCCTGCTGTCTGATTCTCTTCCACTCTGGGTAGGTAAATTCTTGCTCTTAAATCAACACTGGCTTCACCCCCTTCCCATGTCTTTTATACAGTTTCTCAGCCTTGTTCCCACCACTGCTCTTTATATCTGTCCCAAGCAATTCCAAACTCTACCACAGCATCAGTGTCTCCCACCTCTATAGTTAGGCTACTCCAGGCATCTACCACCTTTTCCCAGCAAAGAAGAACCTCCACATGTTCCCGCTGGGAAGAATATGCACTAAATGATGATGACAGTAGATCAGACTCATCCAGTATTAATAAGATGGATCAAAATATCAGCTTTCCCTTCTCTTGACTCATTTGCTTTCTCTTTAGTCGTATTTCTGGATGGCCTTTCCTTTTTTTAGTTTCTTTCTTATACTTTTATATATTTTAGAATGCATACCCTCAGTTAAAAAAATAAAAGAAACTCTTCCCTTAACCCAGTCATTACATTTGCTGATGTTACACTCATACTTTAAAGGTAAGGGGTCAGCACAGCAACATTGTGATTTGCTAACATTTCTTATTGCAGGACTAGGACTGTAGAAATCTGAAAAGAAACATAGATTTACCTGTCTTTGCATGTCAGCTCTTCAGAAGGACCACAAGGATTGTAGACTTTGTGTGATGGACAGGAAATAGCTAGAGGACGGCAAAACACAAGAAATGTAAAGGCACCATAACTTTAAAGTATTTTTGTCCGTATGAAATGGAATGTGATTAAAAATACATAGAAACAATCAGTCCAATATTTTAAATACTGTGGTTGGCATCTTTCTTGAATGTCAGCTGCAACATTTAAGGCTCAGCTGAAGACTTATCTTTTCAACAAAGCATTTGATCTACCCACTGCCCATGTTTAGTCCCGTGTGCTCCTCTCTCTCAGTCCAGTTCAATGTGTACGCATGTATGTTTACCCAGCCTCTCGCTTTTTGTTCTGTCTTGTGTGTTCCTCTCTTTTAGTCATGTTCAACGTGAGTGCATGTATGCTTGCTCTGCCTCTCCCTTTCCTGTCTACCAATGTAACTTCCTTTTCCTTTCGGTGCCCATGGCCCAGTCTCTATATTATTTGAGTTTGTAAACCGCCTTGTTTTTATTTGAAGGGCAGTATATCAAGTGAAATAACCATAAACATTTAAATATTTTGCAGATATTCAGCGCTGCTATCTGAATAACTAGCAGTGTTGAATAATGTATACAATGAAGAGTGTCTCTGCTATACGTGAGCACTGATATTCAGCTCACTGTCCAGATAGCTATTCAGAGAGCAGGCTGAATAACGCAACTCTGTATAGTTGGGTACAATACCCACACTCTGCCCTCAGTCTGCCCCAAAACTATTCAAATATTGCCAGGGCAACCTGTGATGATTTCAGCAACACTATGGGTGGTATTTGCGAAGGCCTTTACACAGGTAACTACCCTAGTTACCCGTGTAAATGCCTTATCTGGGATTTTTGAAAGGCATCTACAAGGGTAGTGCCCTTCGAAAATCCTGGATAAGTCCTTAACGCGCCCAGATGCTATACGGGTAGTATCGGGTCTCACCACACAATCCGGAAGCCACAGGAGCTTGCTGGGTAGCACCGATTTTACATGCTACCCACTTAGCCCTCTGCGCCCTAGAGATAGGCAAGGTTTTTCCTCACCTATCCTTCAGGTGCAGGGGCTAAGTGGGTAGCATTGAAAATTGGTGCTACCCAGCAAGCTCCTGTGGCTTCCGGATTGTGTGGTGAGACCTGGATTTTCAATGCTGGGGCTGCATATGACCCCAGCATTGAAAATCCGGGTTAGGCAGAAGGGGGGGGGGGGCAGGCTGTGCGCTGATGTAGCGCATAGTACTGCCCAGATGAAAATTGGGCCCTATCTATATAGTGCCACTGAAAATCCTTTGTTAGGGAACTTATCTGGATAATGGCAGCCATTTTCTAGATAAATGCCTTCGAATACCGACACAAGCAAACGTAGCACAGAGTATAAATGGTAATGATCTTAATTGCAAATCTGCTACTGTACCTTGGAGCCAAATTTTTGTGATGATAATGTGTCTTCAGCTTAACCAGAAGTCAATTTTCCCTATAATAATAATGACTTCCACGTACTTTCATTAAATTTGGTCAATATTCAAAATAAATTATGCAGTAAACAATGGGTTCCATCTTTTGGACATGCTCCTTTCTATCATTGTGAATCTACTACCAGCCAATTGGAAAGACCCCTCACAAATTGATTATCTTCAGTGATGGATATGGTTTTATATAGGAGGGGCTTCATTTCAAGCAAAGGTAATTTTGTGACTTTTACTACAAATTATCAGCCTGAAAGGGGCTCCTTTTATAATATGGTATTTTTATATACTGCTGTTGTAAGTTACTTGTTTATTTTGGGTAACTATTTTGCAGAAGAGGATTTTTCTCTTCTAGGCAAAGCCTTTTTGCGGCTGTGTTTTTTTATTCTTTCCTCTAGATTTTAGACTTTAGAAGTTGAAAGAGGAGGGAAGGCAACTAATACTCTGCTGCTCCTACCCACCCCACTAATGCATCTTCTGATATAGACTGAATCCCCTAAATAAGATGCAGGACAGCAAGAGGTACATTGATGAAATGCTTCTAGAGGCATCTAAGATCTCCAGCAGAAGGGAAGATGTAGGAAAAGAAGACAGCTGGACACACTAGAATATGTAGAACTGAAACCCTGACTCCACCTTCCCTAGAATTGAGGAACCAGTATACAGACATGGAAGTGGAAGAATACCAGCAACCACTAGGAAGTGAAGGGAAATGATGGTTGATGACTCCCTTCTGAGGGGTACAGAGATGTCCATCTGACATTTAGACATGATGTCCTGAGAGGTGTGATATCTGCCTTGTGCTAAGATCTGATATGTTATGGAGAGTTTGCCAAGATTTCTTGAGCCTACTATTACCCGGTGCTGCTTATCCTTGTTGTCACAAATGATACTGCTAGGTTCCACAAATCAAAAATAGCTTTGCGGTTCTGGGAGAGAGGGTGACGCAGATAGATGTGCAAATGGTGTCCTCTGCAACCTTCCTTGTTGACAGCCAAGGCCAAGAAGCTCGCATTGTGGAGATGAATGCCTGGCTGTGTGGATGGTGTTATTAAGAGTATATTAGCTTCCTGGATCATGGCATGATTTTCCATGGGCTGCTAAGCAGAGATGGCATCTACCTATCGAAGAAGGGGAGAAGTGTCTTCCACAACAGAATGGCTAATCTACTGAAGTGGGCTTGAAACTAGAAACATCAAGGATGGTAACAATGCCCCCAGGTAAGTAAAAACCTCAGGTAAATAAAACATCCAAGAAGAAAGGCCTGGCAATATACTTCCAGTTGTACCTTGCCAAGAAAACCCAGGGGATAGGTTGCCAGGAGTCAGCATACACTTGACAGCACATAATGAGAATATACAAAATAAAGCTCCAGATTTAGAAGCCACAATAGAAGAGGTTGACATGGAAAACAATGACTCAGGGCCATACCAAGGGCTGTGCAAGTGGTGCAGCCACACAGGGCAGAGCTTAACTTCAAGATTCAGTGCCATGGGGCTGTTTGCTTCTGTCCCTCTCTGACTCTTAATGCAAACTCATGTTTGTGCCAGAAGTCAGCATTGAGCATCAGATAGTGGCGGAAGCAAACAACCCCGTGACATCAAAGCTTGAAGATAAGCTCCACAGGGTCATTTGTGGCTATTGCCACTGCTGTTAGTTCCAGAGAGGGGCAGCAGTGGTGGCAATGGGCACCGTGAGGGGGGGTCACAAGGGATGAGGTTTGCCTAGGGTGCCTCATCTCCTTGCGCTGGCCCTATGTGATATATAGACTTCCTTTGTATCTTACGAAATAAAGATTTAACTGAAGATATTCACAATATTGCTATAAAAGGGGAAATGCTATTGGTGGGAGATTTCAGTTTGCCAGATGTTGACTGGGACATTCCAACTGCAATATCATCCAGAAGTAGAGATATTTTGGATTCTCTTCAGGGAGAACTGTTGCAGTAACCGGTAATGGAACCCATGAGGGAAGGGCGATAATGGACTTGGTACTTACAAATTGAATGTTTCTGATGTTGTAGTGGTTGATCATCTGGCATTCAGTGATGACTGGATGGTGCGCTTCTGTATTAGGACATGGGTGGAGATGGTTCATTCAAAACTTTGTAAAAATAAAGGAATATCTCAAAGTGTCGTTAGCTGGATGGGAGTATCTGGGAGAAATAGAACTACAGTGGGCAAAACTGAAAGGAGATACTTTAAGGGCTACGGCCCTCTTTGCTAAGAAAGTAAAGAAAAGTAAGAGTGAAAGGGGGCTACTAGGGTTTTCAAAAGATGTAGATGAAAATGTAAGGAAGAGGTTAGCCTTTATAAATTGTAAGAGATCACAGGAAGAGGAAGACAAACACTATCCGGAGAAGTTAAGGGAAACTGGTCAAGTGGCCAGGAAAGCAAGAATACAGAGGGAAGAGGTCAGATGAGGAGCATTTTCAAAGTCATTTAGGTGATTTGCAAACCTGTGGAATATTCAGCAACACTGGGTGCTGCAACTGAATGCCCCTAAGCTAGCTGGCTAGCACTGGGACATTCTGGGAGTGGACTGGAGGCAGCACCTGGGGATAATTGTCTAGCAGCAATATTCAGCTGCTAACCGATTATCCCAAAATAGCAAAAGTCAAAAGGCTCACCTAATTTTCACTGCTGAAACTAACCGGGCAGCAGCTGAATAGGGCCCCGCGATTGAATATCTGGGTGCAAAGTACAGTGGCAATGGCTAGCCACTGCAAAGTACTAGCCTCTGCCACTAAATATTTCTCCTGACATTTGTTAGGTATGCTAATGACATGAGGAAGTACAAAGACGACATTATGAGACTCAAGAATGAAGGAGAAGAATATGAAGAGGCTAAAGTTAAATTGCTTAATAAATATTTCTGTTCTGTGTTCACAGATGAAGGGCTGGGACTGAGGTTTCAGAAAACAAACACACGTAGGAATGGAAGTGAGGTAGACCTCCAATGATTTTCAGAAGACTATGTTCATTAGGAGCTAACTAATCTAAAAAGTATACAAATCAATGATGCTGGATGGGATTTATCCGAGGGTATGAAAGGAACGTAGGGAATTACTAGCGGTTCCGTTATCTGACTTTTCAATGCTTCCTTAGAGTCAGGAGTAATCCCAGAGGACTGGAGATTGGCAGATGTGGTTCCTGGCCACAAAAGTGGAAGTAAGAAAGAGGTTGGAAACTACAAGCTAGTTAGTCTGACCTTTGGAGAGAGCAGTGTGGTTTTTGGAATCCAAAGATTTAAGAATTCGAGATAGCATGGCTTTACTAGAGGTTAGATGAATCTGATTGATCTCTTTGACTGGGTGACCAGAGAATTGGAACGAGGGAGAATGCTAGATGTGATATGGTTAGATTTCAGTAAGACCTGTTTCGCATCAGCAACTTATAAATAAACTGAATGCCCTTGGGATGAATTCTAAAGTGACTGACTGGGTAAGAAACTGGTTGAGAGGGAGGTGACACAGGGTAGTAGTAAATAGAGTTCACTATAAAGATAGGAGTGTTACCAGCACATGCCTCAGGGATCGGCCCTTGGTCCTGCACTTTTTAGAGTTTTTATAAGTGATATTGCAGAAGGTCTTTGGGAAAGATATGCCTCTTTGCAGATGATACCAAAATCTGCAACAGGGTAGATACCCTGGAAAGTGTGGACAACATGAGAAGGGATCTAATGAAGCTTGAAGAACGGTTGAGAATTTGACAGCTAAGAATTAATGCTAAAAAACCGAAGGCCATGCATTCAGGCTGCAAAACCCCAAGGGAGCGGTACAATATAGGGACTGAAATACTTCAATGCACAAACGAAGAATGAGACATGGGGATGATCATAACAGATGATCTTAAAATGGCCAAATGGGTAGAAAAGGCAATGGTGAAAGCAGGAAAGATGAGGAATGGCCAGTATGGAAAAGGAGGTGATAGTGGCTTTGTGTCTTTAGTGACATTCAAATTACTGTGGAAAATTCTAGAGACTGCACCTCCAAAAGGATATAAAACAGGATGAATTCTGTCCAGAGGGTGGGTATTAAAATGGTCCGTGGTGTTTGTCGTAAGACATAGGGAAAGAGACTTAAAAACCTAGATATGTATACTTAGGAGGAAAGACAGGAGACGGGAGATGGAGACATTTAAATACTTGCATGGTATAAATGCACAGGAGGCGGGCCTTTTTAAACTGAAGGAAGCTCTGGATGAGGGTGATAGGATGAAGCTGAAAGGGGCTAGACTCGGGATTAACATGACAAACTATTTCTTTATGAAAGGGTGGTGGATGCATGAACCAGCCTCCCAGTGGAGGTGGTGGAGGGAACACCTGTATCTGAATTCAAGAAAGCATAGGAGAAGTACCGAAGACTTCTGAGGGACATGAAGGGATTGCAGAGTTTACTAGCTCTTATGGATGGGCAGCATGGAAAGGCTGGATTGTTTTATCTGCTGTCATTTGTTATGTTTCTATGATCCATAAATATGAACCTTTTTGGGAACCTGACAGGTACTTGTGACCCGGATTGACTGCTACTGGAAACAGGATACTAGGCTTGATGGACCTATGGTCTGACCCAGCATGGCACTTCTTATTTTCTTGGGTAAACTGGACGAAATGACTAAGGTGGTTATTTTAAAAGCCTTATTTGTAATTTTCACATGAAAAATCTTGCATTTACATATGGGAATGGCATCCACGAATAAATGGTGATTTTTATAAAGGGTTGAATTTACATGTGGATGTCCTTACTGTGTAAACATTGTAAGGGGGCATGGCTGGCATTGGTAGGGAGTAGCCTTGGTGGATCAAAAATCTACACAAGAATTCTTTCCTTATAGGGAAGATACATGTATGACTAAAATTGTCCATGCCGAGATTTACAGCTACTCTCTGGCATGCATATGTTTTTTAAAACTGTTGATTTTGGCCAGCCCTTTACAGGACGTATTGAGGTTGTCCTCTTTCATCCCCCATTGTTCATTTCACCTCCAAACTGAAATGTATTAAAGATAACAACCTCTTTAGTTAATTGGCAGCATTCAAAAGTATAGAGGGGGGATTTAGAAAGGACGTTCAAGTGCAAACTGGGACGTCTAAGCCAGAATGTCTGAAAAAGAAGCAGCCACATCCAGGTGCAGACATGCCCGATATAGATGTCTGCGGGGACATCTACATAGACGTCCCTAGAATAGTATTTCAGAATCTGGATGTCTAGGAATAGCCTAATAGTTAGAGTAGTGAGCTAGGGCCAGGGTTCAAATCCCACTGTTATCATTGTGATTGTGCTGAGTACCGGGGCTGATGGAGTACTGTCTTCTTTACACTCCCTGGCTGTTTTTCAGCCAAAACGAGCACATTTGAGATCTCTGTTCCTGCCAGGAGCAGGTAAAACCTTAGACACTACTCCGGACGCCCAGGACGTTTCTGAGATTAGGCAGTGGCATCCAGGCTCTCCTGGGCCATCACACCTTTGTTCAGACTTGGACATCCTCAGGCTCGGGACGTCCACAGACCTGGCTTCTAAAATGGCTCTGGAGACATCTCTGTGCTTTGGACATTTTTATGCCCATTTTCGGACAGCCAAAAAGAAACAGGCTTCCAATATTGCCGCTATCTGGTTAGCGATGGGTGCCAACCCTGCTCCGCCCCGGAACGCTCACAACACACCACGATGCTACACAGTTAACATCGGGGTGTGAAGCAGCAAAACCCACGGATATTCAGTGGCACTAACCCACTATCTTCTGTAAGCCCTGGACCCTCCGTGCTTCCTAATTACTATGGACACTCTGTTTTCCATCACTGGTTTGTTACCTACCACATGTTTCATGTGTCTGGTTCCTCCAGTTGATACAGACTCCTTGCTCGGCACAAACGGAGGCGTAGTTCTGCAAACTGGTGCACTCAATTTTGGAGTTGGGAACATTGCAGCTGTCAAAGACGCAGGCCTGGAAAAAGTGCTCTGGTGAGGCTGCTTTATGACAAGCACTGAATGTCCTGTGATAGGAAACAAACAAGAAGGCATTAATTAGGCTCTGATAGTTCCAGACTGGAGATGCAGCGTCATTTATTTTATTCCTTTAAATCCGAGCACGTGTGGTTGAGACAAGAGAACATCCATATAAAACTAGCTTGTTTATTTAAAACAAAAACAAATCTTATTGAGTGGAGGGATCAATGGCAGCAGAGTAACAAGTTCAATATCCTGTGAGTACTTATCTTTATTCAATTATTTATTTATTTTTATACCATGCTCTTTAGAATCAGTGTGGTTTACATGTATACTAGCGGGCACTTTTTATTCCCTTGTCCCTGAAGGGTTCACAATCTAGGTATACCTGGGGCAATGGAGGGTTAAGTGGCTTGCCCAAGGCCACAAGGAGTGGCCATGGGACTAGAGACCCCAGTCCCTCTGGCCTGAGGTTGCTTGTCCCCATGTGGGAATTGAATCCCTGGTCTTCTGGCCTGAGGTAACCTGTCCCAACTACTGAGCCACTCCTCCCTCCTAAATTAGAGAAGATTTCATATATCTGATCCCTGGGGTATTATCAAAATTATCCCAACCTATACTAAGATAAAACTTGTGGAGAACTGGACACAGATTTTAAACCACCATGATGTTCACTCAAAGGGCAGTATATCAAATTTTAATAAATCAAATGAACTGAAATAAATGTTCCCATGGGAGCCAGAATTGGGCCAAGGACAGCCCAGCATGCTCCCTCCGCCTGTGGGGATATCCTCCCTGCAGGCATCCCTGGCATCTGTGGCTCTGGCCCCCCAAATCCCTGCCGCCCAACCCATGGCTGGCCTTCTGTGGCCTGAATCAGATGACAGGGTCCTCCCCCCACACACTGAGCCCCAGTCCTAGGTGTGGCTCCCTTCCCACGATCTGGCAAATTGTGATGCTTTACCACCTCTGAGGTGGTATAAACAGCATGTCCCAGCAGGCCTGGCAGCGCATACAGGGTTGTGACCTGGAGCAGCCCTGTACATGCTACTAGGCTGGCCCGCTCCTGCTCCGCCTCAATCCTGACCCCTCCTGCATCTCCCCGTTTTGATGCACAGTTTGAAAATGAGTGCCATAATAAATAAATCATATCTAGCATGTCCATTGTATTTTAGGACATGGGGTTATTGCCGCCTGTTAAGTTTTCATTGCTCACTTTCTAGTGCTGCTGTAGTATTCCGGACTCTTATTTTTATGAAACCTTGTTTTTTTAAGTAGTAGTATAGACATTGACCTTCAAAAGATTCATCCGGCTATCTCTGGGAGCTAGCCAGACAAATCTGTAGCCACCGCTCACTGCGGCAATAATCAACGCAAAAACCTATGTGGACTTTTGCTTAGATTATTGATGCCAATGACATGCACGATTTTTCATTATTGTTCTCCTAGTACCTGACGTGGGGGAACATGATTTCCATGATACAGCATTACCCTGGCAGGTCATGGGGGGCCCATCCTCATAGTGTGACACTGCAGTGGCTGGAAATATGTAAGCTGATACTTTGGATGTGATATTAAAGTGGCTGGATATGGAGGAAAAATCTGTGTGATTCAACCCTTCGAAATAACTTAGAAGGGAAGGTCTTAGAAGAGGGGGTCATTTACTAAAGGGTGCTAGCCAGTTACATATATCTGGCGTGCACTAAAGGCAAGCCTTGGACATGCATTCCCAGCTAGCATGGATCTATGACAGCATGGGCCAGTTCCGGTGCTAACTGCGCATCCCATGTTAGGGGTACAAATCGGAGGGGTAGGGGTGGAGATTGGGCTTGGTGTGCTCTGCACAATTAGTGTAAGGTATATACCATGCACTAACAGCGTCTCATGTGATTAACATGGGTTCACATAACACTACCTTAATCGGTGGAGTTAAGTGAATCCATGCTAACGTGGTGCATGTTAGGAGACAGGCTCTGTGTTAACAGCCAGAAAATGCAGCTCACCCCAGGCAGTTAACATGGTAGTGTTGCACCTAAGGTACCACTGTCTCAGAGTTATTGGCATGTTAGGTGCAACACCTTAGCGCCCTTTAGCAAAAGACCACCATTGTATTATGGCAGTGCACAGCATATCATGGAACATACTACTAATCATCAAGATATCAATGATGCTCCGTGACATCACATGTTGGGGCCAATTTGATAAGGGGTTTGTGGAAAGTTACATGCAACTCACATGCATAAGTCCCTATTTTAAAGGATGAGCACCTACATGTATACTTTGGGTGGTCGCTATCCTGTAAGTCCTATCGGGCTACAGTACTTTCAGTCGGGGTGTGCATGGGGTTGGAGCTTAGGCAGAGTGCAGGCATTACTTGAATTTATGCATTAAAGTTATAGGATACTATGATTTGCGTGACTTCTGTCCAATCGAGGTGTCAGAAGTTATGCCTGCTCTAGGGCAGGTTTAAATGTCGCAACTAGGCTAAGGCGCATCAATCCACCTTTATTTTATAAAGTATGCGTGTGCTTCACTTTATAAAATAAGCCGCAAATGCACATGCAGGAAGGCACATTGACTACGTGGGAGTTCATAAAATTATTCTCATTATGACTTGTTAATCCTGATCAGATATATGCAGGATACTTACGGCCCAGTGATGAGGTTACAGAGAGAGGAAGGTTTGCAGCTGGGTGGTGGGATTGTAACACGGGGTGGCAATGTAGTAAGAGAAAGAGAAGGACAGTGTGGTTTAGTAGGGTCATTAACCATCCAGGAGTCCGCCATTATTTCACAGTTAGAGATGATCTGTCCACTCCTTAGCAAACATTCATCTGTCTGGTTATTGGTGCAAGTTCCTGAAATGAAAACAAAAGTGATTTCATAAAAAAGTCTTTAATTGATTTCTTATATATTTTTAATTTTAAGAGCAGTCCAAGATTTTAGATAACTTCAAATTCTTGCTACCAAGGCCATCCTGTCCACTAGGCAGGCTAGGCAGCTGCCTAAGATGGCAAACCTTGGTGGGCTGCACAGTGGCGGCCATGTGCTTGGGTGCCCATGGCATGAAAAGTATGGCCTGCCACTACTAACCCCCCCTCCAACCCAACTTCCTGTCAGAGGGGGGCAGGAGCAGCAGGCCACGAGTGGGCACATGGCCTGCCAGGGCGCCAAAGCGGCAGGCCAAAACCACTTTTAAACTGCCGCCACAGCTCCCACCATCAAAGATGGAATCAGCATCAGCAAGGGGGGCAGTGTGGCACAGTTCAGTGGGGTGGCAGTAACCCTTGGGCTGGTCCTGCTTGCAGCCAACAACAGGTAAATCAAAACCAGCACCTACCTTTCAAATATTTCTAAGGGCTATGTTTACTAAACGTGAATAACGCGCGTAGTATGACGTTAACGACCGTAAGTGCAGTATAACGCGCGTAAACACGCGCCAACGACCGGTAACGTCATACTACGCGCGTTGACCGCGTTTAACGATCGTAAACCCCCGCGGCGCGTTAAAACAGCGCAGAAGGTGGAGAGTGGGCGGAGAGAAGGGGTCAATGGGCGGAGAGGGGGCGGGGAGAGGCTCCCCCTCACTAACGCGCTGTAATTCTGAGCTCAATTCCAACGCGAATGAAAACCTGCCGTTGAAGGCATCTTTAAAGGTAAGAGAAACCATTTCCGTCAGCAATGTACAGAGAAACCTGGGTAACACACAAAACGTGAGCAGTGTGATACATGTGCACAGAATGAAATGTCACAGAAGACAATAAAAATGACCAGAGGAAACCCCTTTAAAAGCATAAATCAGCAGTTAAACAGTGATAGCAATGGACAACAAGGAACAGAACTCCCTGGAAAGCACAAAATAAAAACCTAATGATATGTGGAAGGGTCACGCTTTGCAGACCCTCGAAAAGGGAAAGTCACTGTAATGGAGCTGACCTGGGAGTGTAGTGTAATGTCTCCCAATGATATCATTGTTTCCCAGCTCGGATATGGGTGTGTGTCCCCTCTGTGAGGTCCCCCTGAGGTGTATGTGCACCGTTGTCTGCATACAAGGGAAATGAGGCCACAGTAAACCTTTTGCAGAGCAGAGTCCCTGACCAGCCAGGCAGGTCATACTAACACCAGGGACAGCACCATCTCTGTGGCCCCAGTGTGGTGCAATGGACACAGCCAGTGCCTGTAAGACCAGAGGGTCACAGGTTCAAATACCAGCTGGGAACTGCCGCCAACCCAGTCACAATAGTCCTACCCACCACTAAAAAGTGAAAGTAAAGACACACCTTTAATGCAGAGAACAAAGGCATGGTCTATTTTTACACCACACCAAACACAGACACCAGAAACAGGCACAGCAACGAAAGCTGAGCCCCGCAAATGCAGCCCGAGAGGGCCCCACAGCATTCCTGTCCCATGCTGTCACATCAAAGATGCCTGTGCTGTATAGCTATGCCCCACCCCCATGGTAGGCAGATGTAGGTCAGGCATATGTATGAGGGACAGCATGAAAACACAGATAAAACGTGGAAAATAGCAGAAAGAAAACTGTAAACATCACAAGTCAGCTGGGCAACAGTGATAGCAATGGGCCACAATAAAAAACACACTCCCTGGAAAGCGAAACCAAAAAAAGAAAAGATACTTGGAAGGGATCACGCAACGGAGACCCTTGCAAAACACATCCCCTGTTATTGGAGCAGTCGCGGGAGTGTCGTGTATTGTTGCCCAATGATATAATTTTTGGCCAGCTTGGTAATGGGGGATTGCCCCCTCATGCGAGGTTGTATGTGAGGTTACGTGCAAATTGCCTCCATACAAGCGATATGAGTCCACAGTAAAATGGTGCAGAGCAGGGTCTCTGACCTGTCAGGCCAGGTATCCCATCTCCAGGGATCACATTGTCCCTGTGGCCTCAGTGTGGTGCAACAGACACAGCCAGTGCCTCTAAGACCAGAATGTCACAGGTTCAAATCCCAGCTGGGGCCATGCCAATCCTGCCCACATATTCTCCCCACAACTAAACTGTGATGGAATGGTCACACCCTTATTGCTGAGAACATACACATGGACAAAACGCCAATATTTTACCACACCAGATATAGGCGCATTACCCAGAGCATAGTCCCCCAAATGCAGTCCTGGAGGGCCCCACACCATTCAGTTACCATGCTGCCCCCAATAAAGATACCTGTGCTGCATAACTATGCCCCCCCACTTGTCTGCTGATGTAGCCCATGCATATTTATGAGGGACAGCATGAAAACCTGATCAGTGCCTGGAATGACAGGACTGGAGTTGTGGAACCCTGCCGAAAAGCAGCAGCTAACAGTGACACCCACCCACCCACCCACCCACCCACAGGCCCCATTGGCCAATGAAACCCGAAGAGGTAAGACAATTGGCCCTGCTGTCAACTCCCAATACTAGCAGGTGCATACCTTAGCAATGGCACCCTACACATGGGTATATGGTACACATGCACTAAAAGTTGCCAATGATAAAATGTAGAACTCATGTCCTATGTAAAGCACATTGTGCACATTGAGCTGCGCCACAACAAGCAGTCAGATGTCTGTGGTGTGTGCCGCAGGTCTGGCCCCTGACAGTGTCCAACACCCTTGGGAGTGATCCACCAGAGTATGTCGTACCACATCCATGCATGTACTGTGCCCATGACAGGTGTTGTGTGTATGGCTGCAGAACCCCCCTACAGTAGCACAATGCTGGCATAGGTGTGGGGGTGGCTGTCTGTCCAGCCAGTGTGTGGTGGCTGCAAACACTGTCGACAGGCCACACTGCCAGCAATGTTGCCAGTAGTGGGCTGCCAATGTGCATAATGAGTAGCAAAGTACCATGGGTAGAGGTCGGATAAGGCGGCCTGGCCAGGGTGTATATGCACAGGGCAAAGGGCAGTGACAGGTACATTGTAGTGCCAGGCAACCACCTGCCCAGACAGGGTGACCACGGTAGATGCCGCTGCAAGCTCAGTGTCACCCTGAATGTGCAGTGACCACAGCATGTCTAGGCTCCACCATGGTGCTACATAGTAGTTCACTCATGTGATAAATATGGGTGTTCCCCTGGGGCCCAGTCACAGATGTATCTGCTGGCTGTGTATGCTGGCACCCCAGGTCTGGGTGCAGGCATCTCTGCTGGTCACTAGCAGCCTGTTTGCAGCTGGTAGGTGATGTGATGGAGTGGCCTGCAGGGTGTGTTGGCCTGCACCAGGGGAATCACAGATAGTGGTTGGGAATGTCATTTTCTACCAAGTCCCAATGTCAGATTGCTCCTGTGGCATGCATGTGTCTGGATCTGCAGTGACTGACCTGTGGGGTGTCTGCACCTCAGTAGGACTAGGGTTAATGTCCCCCCTCCACTGGCACCTTCCAAGGGAGGTAGAATGTGCAGATTATGATGGGTGACCCTGTTTGCCACCCAGGGGTGAGGGGGGGGGGCGGTGGGGCATGGGTCTACACCTGCCCCAAACAGACAGAGATGTCCAAGGTGGTCATGCAGAAAATATCTATCTCACACAGTAACACTGCTGTGGACTTACACCATGGACGGTGCTGAGGACCTAGGGCTGGATGCCCCACTGCACACTCAGGGTGAGCAGAGCACCCACACAATGTGGTGTTGGGCAGGTCCTCAATGCCAGTACAACAAATGGTCAGTACCCCCTATAAGGGCAAGGGGCTGTGGGGGGTGCACATGACAATTTACCCCTACCATGTCCAGAGTCTGTGGGGATGCATTCCATATGGTGTGCCTGTGTGGAGAGCTGATTAGCATGTGCAGTGCATCATGGGGGTGACTGTATTATTCAATCCCTCTGAAACCGCAGCACGAGCTCGCAGCCATTGATAAACCATGGGACAGCACACGTACATCTGGTAGCAGAAAGCATAGGTGCACGACACCCTACAGAGTCTGTAATATATGAGATGCCCACACTGCTGAAACCCCTACGTACCCACACACATAAAAGAAAAGATCCCCGGGCTCAATGGTACGCGCGTCGCTACGCGCGGCGCTGCACACGCAACAACGCACGTAGCTCGGCTCGCATACGCAATGTCTCGTCCAAAAGCCTCAGCAATCCCTCTCCAATATACAGGCCAATACCCCTTCCAATATACAGGCCAGTGCCCGGGACTCGAACCCATGCTGCCTGTAACAGCGGTCATTACCGTGACCATTGTGCCACAGCTCTGTATGGGTCAGGGATGTTTGCTGGCAACCCTCCGACACATAACAGACATATACATGCCCCCACACTCAGTGAATAATGTGTGGGTGTGTTTACTTACACCCCATACGGACAGCAAACATAGACATGCCTGGGTGTGTTTACTTACACCCCATACGGACAGCAAACATAGACATGCCCCCTCACTCACTATCTGATATATGGGTGTGTTTGCCTGCATCCCTCCGACACGTCCAGGAAATAAAATATAATTGGTGCTGCCCCCTCCCTCATTGTGTCATGTACAGGGTGCTACATCAGCCAGCCTTCTGCTAATGCCACCCTGGGGACTCGAACCCATGCTGCCTGTATCAGCAGTCACTGCAGTAACCATTGTGCTATAGCTCTGTATTAGTCTTGTATGTCTGGGTGGCTACTTATGCTTTACGCGCGGTGGCCCGCTCGTTAGTTTCGTAACACGCCAGGTAACGCTCGTTGGTTTCGTAACGCGCGCTAGGTCTTCCGCGGTCCCGCCCATCTCCTTATTTGGGGGTTTGTCTTCTTAACGCGGCTCCTACCGCGAACTGCACTAACGCGATTTAGTAAACAGACACCTAAGTTACATTAAAACTTTGGATTATTATAACAACTTCACAAAACAGACATATTTTTAAATTTGTCACTTGCTAATAGTCATTAATAGAGATCTTTTATTATTGTCTGATATTTTTGCATTGTTTTGGTCTCTTTTTAAACACTTCCTTATCCTCAGCTTTTTGTAAGCCCTAAAAGTATAACAACTTAAATTCAACTTTGGCTACAGTTTCAATTGTTCTGACATGACTATCTCTACTGGAAAGTCTAAAGAAATGCGGTGGGATATTAGCAACTGAAATCTCTGCCCCACGTTCAAAAGAAAACGGGCCCAAATGGAGCATTTAAAGAAAATGATCTTAAGGAGATAATTTTATACATTCATTCTCGCCCATATGTGGCCACATATGCACATAAATAACCTCTTATAAACTACCAAATGACATGAAAGTCCATGCTTTGGCATGAAGCTGTGTACTTTGCTGGTGGGCATAACCGGAGGGCCGTCTGGGTGGAGTGTGGACAGAGTTTTCACAAACACACGTAGATTATGAAACACCTTAACCTACAGTACGTGTGATCATTTACAGGTTTGTGAGCAGGTATAAATTTCGTGCTTACGTTCAAGGTGCGTTCTCCGCCGCATGTGCTAGTATTTTAGAAATACTGGCTGTTTGGATCATCTGCATCCTGTAAAAATGGCGGTTGTAGCTATTGCTCCTCATATACTTTCTAAGAACTCTGTCTGGGAACTGGATGCTATTTAAAGATAGCATGGATATTCTCTGAAGTAGAACGCAGTTTATATTCAAAGTTCAAAACCCAGCTCTTTGTTGGAGGAACAGTGGAGTTTAAATATTATGATTACATGGACATTACAATGATCTGCTGACTTCAGTCAGGTGCTTAAAATTTCACTATACATGCTTTTGTTATTTTGCATTTTCATTAAGGTGGACCTAGTTGGCAACTGTGGCCTTTTGAACTTAGCACACGGTTAATGTATTGATCCTACACACAAACATTTTTTTTAGTTACAATTGGGGTCCGCTTTGTATGGTGTCATTTTGAATAGATCGCACATGTATTTTTTGGGGATTCTTGGGGGGGGTGGGTTGGTATTTTAGAAAGCAAGATGGCGCCTTTCTGCCCTTATAAAATACTGCCTATGCACATACCTCTGTAGACATGTAGCCAAGGCGCCCGCTAGAAATTACAATCCAAGGAGGTATTTTTATTAAGTCATTCCCTTGCATAGGTGGCCATATACTGTACACATGCCCATTCTAAAATGCCTTAATCTAAGTGAATATTGGCCTCACCAAGGTATATCCAGTTAGCAAGTCCCTTCAGACAGGTAAAGTAACAGGTATAAGTGACCGTGCCTACATTCAAGACACATTTTCTGTCACATACGCTAGTATTTTAGAAAGGCAAGTAGGTGCCTAGTTATTTGTTTTCATAAAATAGCCCCTATGTAGATGCCTATCTCTGCTGTCCCATCATAAAATTACCTTCTGAAAGCACAATGGCATCCTGACAAGCTTTGTGATTCCATTTGATGCTTTAGTAGATAGATTGTGCTAATGTACTAACTCAGATTGAGGTGAACACTATATTATATAAACAAAATATGCTTACCACATTGCCCCTGTGTGTTGTTGCCGAAGAGTCTGTAGGGCAGTTTAATGGAAAAGGCCATTCCATTGAATGAAATGTTTGCCTGGAGCTCGGCAATTTCCACCACATAGTTAATACCAGACTGGTAGATCCTTACGCCATATTTCTTGTATGGTAAAGCTATTTTCTGGTTGTTTACAAATACCTTGCATAAGAATAATAAAAAACATAATAAATTGATTTTCAAAGATCATTCTGTACTGATTCTCTTATTATGTCTCTACTATCATAAGTAACAGAACCTTCTTCATCTACTCAGAATAGGGGGGGGGGGGTAATATAACATATGGAAATAACAGTTAAATGTCTTGAAGATACTCAAAAGTGCTTCTTCTCTTTTACCATCATGTAATTTCTGATTTAGTTAGTAGTTCAAAAATGCAATGTGTGCCTTCTACTCAATGCCGGCTTTCTTGGCAGGGTGACTGGTAGTAGATTGCCAGACCTTTCTTCTGAGGCAATGGAGGGTTAAGTGGCTTGCCCAAGACCACAAGGAGTGCTAGTGGTTAGTATATTAACCAGTTTTTAATCTTGGCTCTTTTGCTATCTCTTCACTGATGCTCAACTAGAGAGTAATATTCAAAGGTATTTCTATGCAGAAATGGCCTTTTGCATAATTTCCTGTCCAATATGCGGGCAAACTTATACCCATTCTGCCTGTGTATGCATACGTTTACCCAGGCTTGCAGGGTTGGGGAAAGGTTTGTGCATTCCTTCTTTTGAAAATTCAAACATGTATTTTAACCAAGGAAAATTGGGTGTCCCAAACAGCAGACATAAATGTGAATGCATTTTTTTCCTGCAATAATTTTCAAAGAGGAATTCTTTGCATATGTTCGCATCAAAAATTCAGCAAAGTCTGTTGAGCGAAAAATATGTGTACTCTTTTTTACATGTGTGTTCATTGATAAAAAATACCACCTTAAAGCTTTAATTCAGTGAGAAAAATACAGGAGTAAGCTAAGCAAAGATCAATGAATCTGTACCTCTACTTTAATGGGCATCAGGTTAACAGCCTTTATATGTATTTCCTGGGTTTCATGTTTCACAATTATTGTGCGTGGGCAGGAAACTCTGTCTCTTGCATCACAGTGGTAGTTATCGATGTAGACTCCAAAGTTGTCTATATTTTTGACAATCTCTTCCACTAGGACATAGGTACAGTTCCCTTGGTAACTGTAGTACAGTCCATCAAAGGTCATGTAATGAGGGTCTCCCCACCCTGTGCAGTAACCTGTAAAAACATCAAACGAAGTTCATGCTACAATAACAAGAGTCAAACCGGAGTAGGAACAGGAGGAATATTAATTCTTGTCACAAGCTCCCATCTAGAGATGTGCACAATAGGTCTGATATTCAAAAGGGTTTGTTCGGTTAGTGGGATTTACTAACCGAATACATCTCAGTGAGGCTAGTATTCAATGGCAGGATCTGAATTATACTAATGAATATCCCCCCGGACCAGTGCCACATTATCCAGATAGTGCCAGAGTGGTCCATGTTGGGGAGGAGCCCGCAGTTAACTAGATAGCAGCGATTTTCAGTGCTGCTATCCAGATAAATATCTGAATAACTTAGGACAGGGAAAAAGCTGCCCTAAGACTATATGAATTGGCTATCTGGATTGCAGCTGAATATTGCCGCTCTCCGGATAGATGCTGGTACTGAACGCAAATAGTGGCTACGTAGCAGCAGCCTCTATTCAAATACTGACACTGAAAATCGGATACATTCTACCCATGGTAGCCAGAGTTCAAAAAAATACTGACTACCATGGTCCTCAATATTGGCCTGATATTTTCTGCAGATTTGTTGAATTCAAGAATGACTATGCTTGTTTACATTGGATTGTTTTTGTGCTGTGCAATACCCAGAACTTTTATGAAGGGAAAGGTATAAAATTTAATTTTTAATAAATTAATTAACTGCTTGCAAGAAATCCAAACCAAATTTCCTTAGAATCAATGAATTTGCATCAGATTTCTTCAAATGTATCTGAAAGTTTCCTAAAGGGCCTTGGTGAAAATTTGAAAATTCCATCAAACTCAAAACAAGCTGAAATCCACCTGGTTTGAGTTTGCTCTGAAATAATACACACATTTCTGTTCCTACCTCAACCATTTCTTGACACAGTTAAACTCTTCATGAATATCTTTGCCTGCAAACCCTATAGCATCCCTGACTGGAGTCTGAATAGATTGTAATTCCTTGTAAAGGATCAACAAAAAAATGCTGTAGTATCTGGGTTTCTGAGTTCACATAGATCCCTTCTTCAGACACACATATTCATACAGAAACTTGGCTATGAATTTTATTTGTACATCCAAACAGCACCCCGCCCCACCCCCATAAAGGCTCTCATTAATGAATCAATGAGTTGAGACCGATGAAACCTTACAGGATCTTTGATCAAAAGACCAATTCTATTGTGTTTCTCTTCTTGCAATTTTGTCAGTCAAAAGGGTTTGCATTCTTTGCATTTTAATTTGCTGTGGCTTACCAACCCTCTAGGGCCCCACCTTGGCAGTGATAGGTAGCTGCAGCCACCTCCTCCTCTTTCCTCCTTTTCTGCTAGGATCTGTCTGTTTCTGACTCCTCTTTCCTCCGGCAGAGATCTACAGCCGCAGTCCCTCTCCTCCCTTTCAAGCTCTCATCTGCTCCTTTAACTGCTCCTTCTTCCCTCCCTGGCCTTGATGAGTAGCTACAGTCACGGTCATTCCCTCCCTCTCCCTTCCAGGCTGTGAATGTCAGTACTGACACCTGTTTCCCGTCCTTTCCTTTCCAGCCCTATTCAGCCGCTCCCTATCCCTGATCCGCAAAAGTAGCCATCTTCCCCTCCCTCCAGGTCCATTCTGTTGCTCCTACCTATTCCTCTCTCCCCCTTCAGCTCTAATTTGCTACTGAAGCTAATAGCATTTTATTGTACCAAGATCATGTTGCTAATTTAACATTTCTTCATGAATTATCATACTTCTGATAAATTCAGATCACAGGTGATACACTCCTCCAGTGCCCGGTGGCAGTTTGGAAGATCTTCCTCTTCACCACTTATACTATCCATGACGGCTTCATTGAGGACAAGGCTCCTCCTGGTACTCTGCAGGTTCAAGCCTTCACCCTGGAGTAACCATCTCACAGCAGCTCATAAAGAGCAGGAGAGGCAGTTCCACTGGCTAAGGAAGACAGGAGGTAATGTGGAAACTCTTTGAAACACAAGTGTTATCAAACCATGACCGACACCATGGTTATGCTCCCACCTCCTCTATATTTCCTCCACACTCAGCAGAATGTATAGTCTGCTTCTTTCAGCTAGCTAAACTATACAGAGTGGATACAAACATGCTTCAGGCAGTTGTTATTCTGGACAGACCTTGAGCAAAGCCTAAATTTACACACCTAAGTTATAACATTATTTATGTATATTTCTGATCAGTAATCTAGGCACAGGCATTTACGGCTGCTCTAGAATGGGCATAACTACCACGACTAGATTGAGGTACATCTTTAAGCCCCTATTTTATAAAGTACAGGGCGTGCATACTTCACTTTATATAAGAGGCTGCAAATATGTGTGTGGCAATGTGCATTAGCTGTGCGGAAGTTTACAAAATTACCCTCCACATCAACCAAACTTCATCCCCCATATTTACTGAGTAGAATGAGGCAACAATGGTAAAGCTGAAATGTTACATAATGCATCCACTGTAAAACTCTGCAAATATAACTTACAGTCACACTCCCAATGCCAGCAGCACATATCCTCATTCATCACCGGTACCGGGGGCCGGCCATTAGCACACTCTATCACAGGTGGAGGAACGCACACTATCGGAGTGATTATTACTGTGTTATTTTCAACACATTTTGCCTCGGTGCAATTACACAGCATCCAGGTTTCATTAGGCTGCATGTCAGAGAAAAAAGAGAAAATTATAATAAATGATAATAAAAAAGCATTAGGAATTAGCCATATATGGTCCTTCGTTTGAATTTATTGGCCAGGACAATGGATGAATATTTGCCATATAAATCATTAAGGGGGTAATTTTACAAAGGCTTTTTTGAGCATAAATGCCAGTAAATTTACCCCATTTGCACATGTTTGCATGACAGCAAGAACACACAGTGCTGGTGTAAGCTTGTTTAAGAGTGGTGTTTGCACTGAGGATGAGCAGAGTCACTATTTACGCACATATACCATAAAAAATATGTGCAATGGTGCATATTCTATGTGCAACATTTACCCCAGCTCCCAAGGCGGTGAAAATGTATGCAACTTCAATATATTTTTATAGATCGGTTTAATAAAGATACATAGGTGCTCATGTGTCTTTATATATAAGCCCAAATCAGGGGCGGCTCAAGGCAATCTGCTGCCTGAGGCGAAGGATGAGATGGCGGCCCCCCCCCCATAGCGGGGGCAGGGCTTTTCAAAACTCCAATCAGGGACTGAACCAAACCAAAAAGCTGATTAGATTATATGGAGGAAATGCAAGATGTTTGCACACCAAGGAACTAAAAGAGAGTGAGAACCACAGCACAATTTATAAAACTAAATTATAACTCATTAATTTTGTTGCTATAAACTGCGTTATGGTTATTGCTTTTTCTTTTTCAACATATATTTTGCATCCACAGAACCCCCTTCAACAGTGGTTGCAGAGCAGAACCAGGACATTCACCCATAGAACTCAATATAAAAAAAAATCTGATTCTGATCATCTCACTAACAACAACAACAACCAACATTCTCCAGTACCAGTCTTCCCCTTTGTCCAGCATTTTCCCCCATCTCTCCCCTTTGTCCTGCATTTATCCTGTCTGTCCAGTATGTCTCCCTGTCTCTCCCCTTTGTCCAGAATTTGCCCCCTGTCTCTCCCCTTTGTCTACTACTTATCCCCCTGTCTCCCCCTTTGTCCAGCATGTCCCCTGTCTCCCCCTTTGTCCAGCACTTGTCTGCCTGTCACCCCCTTTGTCCAGCAAATCCCCATGTCTCCCCTTTGTCCAGCACTTCTCCCCCTGACTCCCCCTTTGTCCAGCATGTCCCCTGTCTCCTTCTTTGTCCAGCACTTGCCCCCCTGACTTCCCCTTTGTCCAGCACTTGTCCCGGTCTCCCCCTTTGTCCAGCACTTGTCCCGCATACCCCCCCTTTGTCCAGCATGTCCCCTGTCTCCCCCTTTGTCCAGCATGTTCCCTGTCTTCCCCTTTGTCCCCCTGTCACTCACCTTTGTTTCTCCTTGTTTTCCTCCTCCTGTCCCAATTCCCTCCACCTGCACCTCTCATCAAGTGGCGGCAGGGGCACTCTGGCTGTTTTAATTTTAGATTTTGCCACCTCTGCCTTGCCTCTGCCTTCCCGCCACTTTTTTTTTTTTTGCTGCAAGCATTTCTTGAGGAAAAAAAAGGGACAGGAAGGCAGAGGCAGCTCAGAGGCGGCAAAATCTAAAATTAAAACAACCGGAGTGCTGCCGCCGCCACCGCACAAATCAATCTGATCGCTTGCAGTTGCAAGTGATCAGGCTGATTTGTCTGATGCCGGCAGCACCCCGGCTCTGATTTAATTTTAGATTTTGCAGCCTCTGGCCTGCCTCTGCCTTCCCGCATGGGAAATCAGAGGCAGGCCAGAGGCTGTAAAATCTAAAATTAAAACAGATCCGAAGTGCCGGCATCGGGAGTGCCGCCCCCGTCGGAGTGCCGCCTGAGGCGATCACCTCAGGTGGCCTAATGGCCCCTGGCCCAAATAGGCACCTACTTGCTCTTTACACATTAGTGACCTGGTATAAAATGAATCTCTATGTGGCCAAACCTTATCTGTATAAAGTGGGGTAGAAATAGGGATGGTTGGGGAGTGGGACCAGAGGTCCTACAGATAGTCGCAATATTCAGCCATAGAAAACTGTGCTGGCACATTCAATGCTCAGATATAAAGATATGCCTCTCTGTCTGTCTTTTTATTTATTTGCTATGTTTATATTCCCCACTATACAAGAATCTAGGCGGATCACAACAAAACCTTGTAATAAATAAGAAACATAAGATATGTAAGTTCAAATAAAACCTAGAAGGGTTAAAATAAATCCAAATAAATATAAAATTCAATGTGTGCCTTCAGTCAGTGCTGACTCCTGGTGACCCAGCAGCTCCTGGGTGTTCTTGGCAGTGTGACCGGAAATAGATTGTCAGGCCTTTCTTCTGAGGCAATGGAGGGTTAAGTGCTAAAGTTTAAAATAGGTACATCCAGTATAAAATAATAAACAATACAAATAATAGAAAATATAATCAAGACTAAAAAACAAGACAAACAAAACCTGATTATGTACTAGAAGTGGCGGAGCTTCTACATGTGTAAAGTGTAATCAGGAAATGCCTGAAAAAATCTGTGTATTTTAAGTTTCTTTTGAAACATTGCATAATTCCATGGAAGCACATTCCAAAGAGTAGATGCTCCTACAGAATAGGTTCAATCACAAAATCATTTAAAGGGCACAGATTTAAATGATGAATTATTTAGTAACATTGCATTCTGGGACCGAAGGGCACATGGTGGGCGATAAACTCTTAAGGATGAAGAAATACATATTAGAGCCTCATTAGTTAATGCTTTAAAGACCATGAGCAAACTTTTAAAGAGAACACGCTACTTAGGTCGTTATTGTGAATTGAAGAGCATTGGTGTAATGTGCTCATAGCACTTGATACCTGCAATAATATGAGCAGCTGTGTTTTGGACAACTTGCAGAGTGAACAAAGTAGACCAGAACCCCAGATAAGGGCCGTTGCAATAATCCAATTGCGAGATAGCTAAAGCTTGGATAACAGTGCGTAAATTACAACAAAAGGAACTTAATCTCCAAATCATTTGTAGTTTGTACATGGCAGTTTAACAGCTGCAATTTGAGGTTGCATCTCAAGATAGGAATCTAAGGGGCTTGTTTACAAAGCCGCGGTAGCGATTCGCGATCGTTATCGGAGCCGCGGCTCCATTGAAATCAATGGGGCCGTGGCTCCGATAACAATCGCGAACCGCTACCGCGGCTTTGTAAACAAGCCCCTAAGTTTCTAACCTGAGAAGAAATCAGAATGGCCCAGTCATCAACTTTCAAATAAGTGGGAATAGTGGTTGAGACAGTCCAGCTGAGATATTGTGGGTCATCAAGACCCGCATTGCTTTGATACAATGGTGATGTGTATGACAATGAATTAGTAACTGGGACAGAAAAATGGATGTCATCTGCATATATGCTATAATTAAGCTCAAGCCCATTAAAGAGCTTAGTCACTTAGAAGATAAAGTAGATCCCTGGGGGACACCAGAAGACATGGAAAACCAGGAAGAATACTTATCTACAACACTATCCCGCGCTTTGCAATCTGTTAAAAATAGTTAAAACCAGCTGCAAACTAGACCTGGAATTCCAATATCCCTCAGCCACTGTAATAAAATAGCATAATTAACCATATCAAAAGCCATTAAAATGTCCAAAAAAAATCCCAAAACAAAAGCCTTGTTGTGTCTAAATCCTTGAAGAAAACAGTCCATAGGTGACAATAACAGGATTTCTGTCCCAGAGAATCTGCATAAAGATATAGATATATCTCTGGATAATTGAATATTGCCCTTGATGTACACTATATGTTATTTTTTCTGTACAGTCTCACCGACAAGGTCCTTCTACACTCCTGTAAGTCTCTTCCACCCAGGGCACTAGGTATCACCTTCTTTTACTCTTCTGTCTTTTTGCAGCCAGCCCAAATACTGTAAATCAAAAACACCTTCGTGCAACTAATGACACAATTAGTTATGAGCAATAAAGTCACCAGTGAAAAATTACCAGGCTGAAATTGTATTAAACTTATTAACTCCGAAAGAATGTCGGGATTAAGATAAGTGTTTATACACCACATTACTTTAGCAAAAGGGTTCTTCGGACACCCGAGCGACGAGTTCCCTCTCCCCGCTCTGGTCCGTCGGGCCCAACATTCTTTTGGAGTTAATCAGTTTAATACAATTTGCAGCCCCGTAATTTTTCACTGGTGACTTTATTTCTCATAGCCCAAATACTGTGGCATCTTCCAGAGTCAATTTAACTGCTGTTCTATGTTTGGTTACAAGATGTTTCTCAGAAGTATAGTACTTGTTTCTTTTGAGTTTTTTATTTTTTGGCTAAATCATAGTTCAGTCACTCTGTTTAAAAACAGATATAATATTTACATTATGTCACATTATGCTAGTTTGGAGTTAACAAATAATTTACCTACCTTCCGTGGAGGATCAAAATCGCATATTGGTGGCGTTGTTGTTGGGGTTGATGTTGTGGATGTTGTTGAGGTTGACGTGGATGTTGTTGGAGTCGGGGTTGTGGATGATGTTGGGGTTGGCATTGTGGATGTTGTTGTGGTTGAGGTTGGTATACTTGTGGAACAAGGCTTGTTATTTATAAGCTCGGTACAATTAGCATTACAAATCACCTCAAAGCACAAAGTTCCATTTAAGGAGATGCCACTGTAGATAATGTCACCTGGGTACAGAGATAAATAGCTATTCATTGTTCATATCAAAAGAATCACACAAAGAAATCAATGGAATAAATCAGCACTTCTATAGGTTGAACTTTGTTCAAGGAAAAGGGTATATAAACATAACATAACAAAACATAAATAAAATATTATTTATGACAATACTTTGCATCAAAAAAGTTCCTTATCATTCTAACTATCTACATTCTATCTATCTTTCTTAAAAAAATCAACATCTAATTATTTTCAGAACTTAAGACTTTTATTGTTGGTTTACTTGGATTCTAATTTTTTTAAACATGTTCTTTAACTGGTCAGAAACAAAAGTGGTTAGGAACTGAATGCTGCTTTCCTTATCAATTGCCTCCTTCGCGTTTTTCTGTTTTATTTCCCTCAGAGTATATTATGTTGTATTTTGATGGTTGTTATTATTATGTGTAAGTGTTGGTAAAAATAGAATATAAATGCCAAGCATGTGTACTAAAGGTTAGCACATGGTTGCTGTGCCTAGGAATAACGGGCCTGATTTTCAAAGGCCTTTACATGGGTAACTTCCCTAGTTACCCATGTAAAGGCCTTATCCGGGATTTTTGAAGGGCACCTCCATGGGGAGTTCCGTTTAAAAATATCAGACAAGTTCCTAATGTGCCCAGATGCTATTCGGGTAGCACTGGGGTATGTTAGGGGCGTTTCGGGGTGGAGGAAAGGGCTATCTTTATGGTGCAGAGGCTATGCAGGTAGCATCAAAAATTGCTGCTACCCGTGTAGCCTCTGCAGCTGCTGGGGCATCCAGGCTAACCCGGATTTTCACTTCCGCCACTGCGGAAGTGAAAATCCGGGTTAAGGAGGATGGGGGGCAGGCTATCCATCACCGCAGCGCATAGCCTACCTATCTCAAAATTGGGCCCAAAATGCTTAATAAAAATAATAAAGACCTTATGAAATATCTGGAAAATCAAACTCTAAATACCAACCCCCCCCCCCCCCCAGATTACTATAAATGAACAAGAGACCTGAACCATAAGTGAACTTATATAAATCAGTAGGCTTGCATGAGCTCCCTTATGGTTCAGGTCCTTTGTTCATTTATAGTAATTTGGGGTTTTTTTGCTATCTAGAATAACACGTGCATAGGAGTCATTAGCGTCTGTTAATGTGTGCTAATCTTTAATAAACATGCCTCTAAATTTAGCTTACTTAAATGGCCACTTGTGCTGCATTATACTGCAATATTTTTATAGTCTCTGAAGCTCTCTATTCTTCTATAGCAGGGGTTCCCAAACCTATCCTGGGGCCTCCCCAGCCAGTCGGGTTTTCTGGATATCCACAATGAATATGCATGAGGGAGATTTGTATACAATAGAGAAAGTGCATGAAAATCTCTCTCATGCATATTCACTGTAGATATCCGAAAAACCCGACTTGCTGAGAGGCAGGTTTGGGAACCCCTGTTCTAAAGCAAGGAGCACGATATATAAAATCTCTACTTTTATCTTTTATGTTTTTCCAATAATGGATCTCTACCTTCCATCCTGATTGCACCCCTGGTTTTAAATCTTTTCCTCTTGTATCCCTCCATCTTTGAGCCCTGTACTCCAGATGCTAACTCAAAGACTTGGAGACTCATACTTGGCATCGTTCATTAGCTAGAAGAGATCACTGCCATCATGGCAGCGGCCTTTTCTCCTTCCTTGGACCTCAGCACGTCACTTCCGTGGCAGGCCCGGGTCTGGGATAGAGGATCCACACCTAAAGAGCACCACTGCAGCGCTGAGTGATACAGCCTGAGCCACGGGTCTGGTCCTCTATCTGTAAGTTACAGGGCTCGATGCACTGCCAGCAGAACGTTATGAGGAGAATCAGTACAGTGGTGTCCCCATATACTTTCTTTCATAGGGATACAAGTGGCAAAGTAGGAGAAACTGATATCAGTGTTAAATACTAAGTAGATATTTTACTAAAGGGCATTAGCTGAAAGCATAGGTCTGATGTTTGCTACAGGCATCTGTTGGACCCATGTTGACAGCTAATGCGGGACCATGACAGCTAAAAGATGGCTCTAACTGTCCATGGTGCATTAGGATTGCAAGTGGGAGGGGTAGGGATGGAGAGTGGGCGGGATGAGCACCCACGCTGTCTCTATGGCAGACTAGTAGCGTGTGTGTATTCACTGCACCTCCATCGGTGGCATTGAGTCCACCTGCACTCTCCTAGTGCTACAGCAGGGCCACATAGACTGCGGTAACTGCTGGGAACAGGCTTTCCATCCTTCAGTAAAAGGGCCTCTACATTCTCCTTGGAAACAAGATGATTTTATTCAACTGTTCTCATTTGATTATCTAAGAAAAAAGTTGCTGGTAATGTTACTTTAAACTGAGAATTAAAATCATGTTGCTGCAGTATTCAGTGTCCCTCAGCTAAGAAATGCAGTGCACGATAATAGCAGAAGCGTCTAAAGTAATATGCTAGCTCACTATATATAAAATATAATGCTGTGATGTATTTGCATTTCTCTAGAGAGTCTAAAGAGGATGGGGGTCATTCTGATCCTCATTTAGTGGGTCTGGACGTCAGATCCGGACGTCCAAACCCGCTAAACACCCAGATCGCACTGGCGGGAGCAGAGCTCCCTGCAAATATAGCCGACCTGTGCATGGAGTTCTGTTTGTGGGTGGGAGGGGGTGGGCTGGGGCAGGAGCGAGGGCAGGCATTGGGCAGCGACTGACCCTGGATGTACAAGGCCGATTCAGAGGTCAGACCTGTATGTCTTCGGTCTGCAATGTAGACGGGGGACTTATTCCATCTCAGAGGTGGAATGTCCCCCTGGACAGCAGGGGATGGCAATTCAAGACCCAGAGGACAAGGTGAGGGGGCACAGGAGGTTCCCTGCAGCTTGACCCTGGCCTCAGAAGGCCAGATTGGAGGTCGGACTGCAGGGGATGTGGGGTTTGCTGCCGTTGCTGGGAATCGCGGCTTGTGAATGGAGCCACAGTGGCATGGCAATAGGATGCCGCTCCATTCATGAGCTAGGTCAAGCTAGCTGGGTAAGTGCAGGATGCCCAGCCTGTCAGAATCGGGGCCCAGTCTGCATATCCAGGCCAGAAGACATGATTCTGATCCTGCGGGCATGTTTAGCCTTATGGGATCAGAATCATGTGCTACTGCTGCATGTCCCGATTCTGACAGTCCATACAGGCGGAGGATGGGCAGATTGGAATTGGCCTCCATGTGCATGTACTAAAGGGCAATAGCATGGATGATGATATGTACTTTGTGCTCTTTGCTGTTGGCGCCCTCTATTTGCACATATTACAGGGCCATATCACTCTGCTGAATTGCACATGCTGCTCTGAATCTGCACAACTTTGGTCCTCCCCGGGACGATAGAAGTGATACTAATTTACTCCTTCATTTTCAATGTCAGTTCCATTAAAATACTAAGCTTCGGAAGAGACAGAGAGTTCTGCAACATTAATACTTATACAAATCTGAAAATATTTTACCGTCTTTTTTCCAACAATAAATAAAAAACGTACCTGGCCAAAATATTTCACCATTGTATAGACAGTGGCATACTGTGGTTGATGAAAACGGAGTTGATGTAATAGTTGTCGATGTTGTAGTGGGGGAGGTTGTGGGTGAAGAGGTAGGTGTGGTGGCTATGGGAGTGGTAGTTTCTGATGTAGTGGTGCTGGGAGGAAGCGTGTGGCTAGTGGTAATTTCCGTGCTGGTGGTTAGGGTTGTGGTAGGGCTTGTAGTTCTGGTTGTAGTTGTAGAATGTGTTTCAGTGCTGGTAGTTGACACTGTAAAAGAAAACAAAATATATATATATATATGAAAAAACAATTTGGGAGCACCAGTAAACAATCTCAAATATCAGGAGTCTCAAATCCAGGAAAGTCAAGACATTCACATTGATGCAGCTTTTACAAAAGGAAACCATGAAAGAGTCCGTAAGAGTAAACTCTCTCAAATATTTCTGAAATACATGATGTATGTATGTTGAGTCACTGTTAAACATCCTGTTATTGAATTTAATTTCATTGTTGAGTGCCGCTAGTGGCTGCCAGCACTAGTGAGTGAAATCTTTAGATTGATCTCTTTGTTAATTCTTTTCTCTATCCCTTGTTTCTAACCAGAGCCTCAGATAACTTAGACATAGTAAACAGACATTCCAATACTACAAAAGAGTGACGCAATGCAGATTTCTTTGCACATTTTTGCAAATGTACCTTAAGCCTTGTTCTGTAAGGCTGACGTGCCAATACAGGGTCAAATATGTGGAGTCCTTACCCCTCTACTGAGAGCACTAACTGTGGTAGCTAGACTGTATATGATAAAGCTTCGGGCATCATCATGAGACAGGCATCATCAACCACCGATGACTTCGATAAAGGGCCTGAACCCTGTCCTGCCCTCCTCTCTCCCGATTGTCCTGATCGTCATGCTGACTAGCCGCACCTCGGCTCACTGCCTGCCCGACCCGAACAGCAGCTCTCTATCTCAACCGGATCGTGTACAACAGTGCTTCCACCTCCCAATCTGATCTGCTGCTTTCTATCAGCCAGATCGCTTGAACTCCAGCAGTGCCTGCAGTTCCTTCCCCTGCCCCAATCCTGCAAGATGACCCTGCAAGCCAGCAAACCATAGGCATCCCAGAAGCCCCGAGTCAACAGTAAATTCCGCCTACACGACGGGCACCACTCACCAATGACTCCTTTAAAGCCCCCTCACTCTCAGGTGGGTCTTCGCCTAAAGGCCATGCCAAAGGGCCCTTAGGCATGGCCCTTAGCATGAACTACAGCCTAGAACAAAATCCAACTTTTATCCGATTCGCAGTGACCACCAAATAGGCATCATGTGTGTAACCGAATCTTGGTTCACTGACGCTGACAATGTACTGATTAATCATCTTCTACACGAGCCTCATCTCGTAGATTTTTACATTTGGACAAAAAGGAATTTTTAGACAAGGTTTTACCTCGTGTTGTGCATAATTCAGAGGGCATTGACACATTAGCCCAAGCCTGGAATCAAATAATAGGCAAAGCAGCGATAAAGCCACAAACTTGCATAAACCACAGAGCTCGTACCATAGCAGAATTAAAAGGCAACAAACACAGGCTCAGCATCTAGGGAGAAAATGGAGAAGATCAAGGACCACAGCAGACCTTGACAAATACATGTCCAAGTTAGATGCAACAGAATAAACACAGTCTCAATGCATAAGGATGATAGATGCGCCTGGCAGTTAGTAGTCAATATCAACAATATTAAGACCACTAGATCCCTGCTTTACCTTAAGATCAGAACATTGGTGATGAAAGAAGAAGTCGAAGCAGCATTGAAAGCCTTATCTAAGAACAAAGCACCAGGCATTGATGGCATTCCCATAGAAGTATTACAACAACCTGATGCACCTGTTGCCATACTTACAAGGCTCTGCCAGAAAATTTGGAAGAGAGCATCATGGCCAACTGACTGGAAAAGATCTGTGTTTATACCAATACTAAAGAAAGGTGATCCAAATGACTGTGGAAATTATCACACAATTGCTCTGATCCCATATGCCAGCAAGAGTCTACTCAATATTATTCAGCAGAGACTACAACCATACCTGAAACAAGAACTACCTGAAGTGCAAGCAGGGTTCAGGAAAGGGCAAGGAACGAGAGACATCATTGCGGATGTGAGATGGATCCTTGAAAAGACTAAAGAATACCATAAAGATACCTATATGTGTTTTATTGACTACAGCAAGGCTTTTGACTGTGTAAACCATGAGAAACTCTGGGCCACATTAAGAAGCATGGGTATACCAGAACCCCTGATCGTTCTCTTGCACAACCTTTACATTGATCAAGAAGCAACAGTTCGAATGGAGCAAGGAGAAACAGAATGGTTTAAAATCAGCAAAGATGTACAACAAAGCTGCATACTGCCCCCCCCCCACCTGTTTAATTTATATGCAGGTAAATCAAAGCAAATCACTCCACTAGTGCATGTAAAATCACATCAGGTGCTTCTATCAAAAAATGTTGATAAATACATGGAAGGAGAAAAGATCCTCAGAATCCAATGAGGTAAATTGATATAAGCTTCATGCACACGCAGCCACACCTCTCAACATCAATGGCTCTAAAAAACTCCTTCCACCTTTTAAAATTAATCAATTATAACGTTTATTTGTAACAAACAATAATGATGAAAAACCTGTAATCTCTCAAAGCATAACATTACTTCACTTAACACAATTCATGGCTTGACTGCAGTGCTGAAGCAATACATCAGATGGGCAAACTGTCATTATTTATTTATTTATTTATTTTTATTTATTACAGTTGCTTATATACCGCACTATTCGGCATCAGCGCGGTTTACAGTATAACAAAGTGACCAATACACACATTCTGTTTGGTTTTACATCGAACAGGAATATAAACTTGGATAACAGGGGCTGAACTATATACATGAACTATTTACATTAAAAACAAAACAAGCTCAAAGATTCAAAAACTCCAAAAACCAGGACTTATCTTGAGATAGTGACATGATTGATGAGTGAACACACCACTTGCCCAGCAGTGGTGTGTTTGCCCAGCGGTGTGTTCGCTCAACAAAAGTTGGACAGTGAAAAAAATAGACAAGAAGAAAATTGATGCCTTTGAATTATGGTGAATGCAACGAATACTGTGTATACTATGGACTGCCCGAAGAACAAACCAGTCAGTACTAGAGAAGATGAAACCTAAGCTTTCTTTAGAAGCTCAGATGACAAGACATTGACTTTCATACTTTGGAGACATCATGGGAAGAGAGAAATCATTAGACAGAGACATCATACTTGGCAAAGTAGAAGGTCAATGCAAAAGAGGCAGGCCAGCAATGAGATGGATCAATACAATTACAGCAGTTATGGGTATCAGTCTGTCAACAATGAGCTGTCTGACTGAAGACCGAACATAGTTCAGGACAACTATCCAGAGGGTCGCCATGAGTCGACACCGACTAGACAGCACTTAACAACAACAGATCCCCACTTGATCCTTGCCCTGTGAGCTAGATAAAGATGTGCCAAATAGAACTGATTCACGCTATACTCAAGATCACTCAACTGTCTCTTGCTCAAGGCTATATGCCTACTGAACTCAAAAGCGCATCCATCAACTCAATAAAAAAAGGGATAGGATCAGACTCAAAGCAATCTAGCTCATATAGCCCATCACTAGTTTACCTTTCCTCGTAAAACTAATTAAGAAGACTTTATGGCTTCAACTACAGGACCACATTAACATAGATGCCCCGCTGGTTTCACACCAATATCGTTTTAGGCCCAGCCATGGTGCAGAAACCTTGTTAACAGCTCTCATGGATAGGCTTATAAACGGCAGCAAAAAACCACACCAAGTTTTTATCCTGACATTTCCAGACATCAAAGCAGCTTTTGACTCAGTTTCCCACAATATGCTACGTTTACATTTACATTTACAGGGCCCAATTTTGATTTAGGCAGGCTATGCGCCATGTGGGTGCATAGCCTGCCTGCCATCCCCCTTAACCCAGATTTTTACTTCTCTGTCAATGGAAGTGAAAATCCGGGTTATACTGGATACACTGGCAGCCACTGAGGCTAAGCAGATAGCAGTGATTTTTGATGCTACCCGCTTAGCCCCTGCACCTTAAAGATAGGTGAGGAAAAACTTCACCTATCTTTAAGGTGCAGGGGCTAAGTGTGTAGCATTGAAAATTGCTGCTACCCACTGAGCCATTTCCTCCACTCCCGCCTCACCCAGAGTGCCCCCAACATGCCCCAATGCTAACCGCATAACATCTGGGGGCATTAAGGACTTATCCGGGATTTTCCAAAGGCACTACCCATGTAAGTGCCTTTCAAAAATCCTGGATAAGGTATTTACATGGGTAACTAGGGCAGTTACCCATGTAAATGTCTTCGAAAATGCCATCCACGGTCTTCAGGACTAGGTGACACAACATTAAGATGATTCAAAACTGATCAACTACAAGTAGATAGGAAGACAGAAATCAGCCCTCTATACTCAACACCAAGGAGTCCCACAAGGATGCACCCTCTCCTCACTCCTGTTTAATACCTTTCTTCAGCCAATCTGCACAATCATTCAAGCTCACAACGTACTCTAACACAATTAAGCAGATGATGTAATGCTCTACGTTCCATTCTCCACTTTAAAACCAGTATGCAACTCTCTGTTAAGATGCTTTAACACTGTCACTAAGTGGTTGTCTGAATACAATCTGGTTATAATCTATAACAAAACCGAAGTTTTCTATATCACCAAAGACACCAGTGTTTTAGCACATCAATAGCTATAAGTATTGCACGAGCACAATTAGAGGTGAACCCAAAATGCATTACTCAACACATGCAGTGCTCTACAAACACAGATGAAGACAGGCCCTGCTCGTTAGAGCTTACAATCTAATCAAGACAAACAAGACAAAGAAGGAGTAGGGGAGAGAGACAAACAAAAGAGACAAAAGGAACAGATGATTAGGAACCAAAGGCACCTTAAAGAGCTGAGCCTTTAGCAGAGATTTGAAGAGGGAGAGTGTTGAAGCCTAAGGAACAGCTTGAGGAAGAGAATTCCAAGTATAAGGAGCTTCAAGGCAAAAGGACCAAAGTCTGGAGCTAGCAGAAGAATAGGGCAAAGATAGGAGCAGGCATGAAGAAGAACAATATACACGAGGAAGGGGGTTGAGGGAGAGGAGAGAAGAGAAGAGAGATAGAGTGGAGCAGCAGAAAGAATGCATTTAAAAGTCAAAAGGAGAAGTTTGAATTGAATACGGTAACGGGGGAGAAGCCAATGAAGTGATTTGAGAAGAGGGGTGATATGAACAAAATGAGGCTGGCAAAATATAAGATGCGCAGCAGAGTTTTGAACTGATTGAAGTGGAGAGAGATGAATTAGAGGGAGGCCAGGAAGAAGAAGGTTGCAATATTCAAGGAGGAAAGCAATTAAAGATTGGACAAGTGTTCAGGTAGTGTTAACTGAGAGGAAAGGATGAATTTTAGACATGGCACTATGGTTAGTATGGCTAGCTGCTCTGGATACTTATATGTGCAGCTGTCATATTCAGACAGCATGAAGCAGCTAATTTCTATACATTGTCTGAGAACATAAATAAGAGGGCAAACTCTGGTCCAAATACTACAAACAAGCCTAGTTTCAAGATAGCCAAACATTTCAATGCAGCACTTGAAGGATGAATGGAGTTTACCATGTCTATTCTACATGTCGTTGTAGGCATTTAAAGAAGGTCCACTTTGAATATGACTTGTTAAAAAAAGGTTGTTTTGTAGCAACAACTGCATTATTATATCTAGAGCACATGACTTCTTTCCTGCTAATGAAGAGATTACCAGTGATGAAGAACTCTATTAAAAAATTACCAAACACATCATTCTACTTCTAAATATTATTTTGTCATTACCTGGAGTTGTAAATGAAGTAGGTTCTGGCTCTTCTGTCGTACATAATGTAGTTGATGTCAGACTTTCTGAGGTTGTTGCTGTTACATTTGTGGAGGTAATAGTACTGGTAGTGGTTGATGTAGTGGAACTTGGTGTAGGAGTGGTGGTAGTGGTGGTTGGGGTCAGTGTGGTGGAGGTAGAGATGGGTGGTGTAGTAGTGCTTGGTGTAGAGGTGGTGGTGGTTGTAGTAGTAGTCGTGGTCAGTGTGGTGGAGGTGGTGGTTGTTGGTGTAGTAGTGCTTGGTGTGGGGGTGGTGGTGGTTGTTGTAGTAGTGGTTGTGGTTGGTGTGATGGAGGTGGTGGTAGTTGGTGTAGTAGTTCTTGGTGTGGGAGTGGTGGTGCTCGGTGTAGTAGTGGTTGGGGTCAGTGTGGTGGAGATAGTAGTTGTTGTAGTAGTGCTTGGTGTGGGCATGGTGGTTGTTGGGGTCGCTGTAGTGGAGGTAGTAATGGTTGGTGTAGTGGTATGTGGTGTAGGGGTAGTGGAGGTGGTGGTGGTCGTTGTAGTAGTGCTTGGTGTGGGGGTGGTGGTGGTTGGTGTAGTAGTGCTTGGTGTGGGAGTGGTGGTGCTTGGTGTAGTAGTGGTTGTGGTCGGTGTGGAGGAGGTGGTGGTGGTTGGTGTAGTAGTGCTTGGTGTGGAAGTGGTGGTGGTTGTTGTAGTAGTGCTTGGTGTGGGCGTAGTGGTGGTTGGGGTCGGTGTAGTGGAGGTAGTGATGGTTGGTGTAGTGGTATGTGGTGTAGGGGTAGTGGAGGTGGAGGTGGTGGTGGTTGTTGTAGTAGTGCTTGGTGTGGGGGTGGTGGTGGTTGTTGTAGTAGTGGTTGTGGTTGGTGTGATGGAGGTGGTGGTGGTTGGTGTAGTAGTGCTTGGTGTGGGAGTGGTGGTGCTCGGTGTAGTAGTGGTTGGGGTTGGTGTGGTGGAGATAGTAGTGGTTGTTGTAGTAGTGCTTGGTGTGGGCGTAGTGGTGGTTGGGGTCAGTGTAGTGGAGGTAGTGATGGTTGGTGTAGTGGTATGTGGTGTAGGGGTAGTGGTGGTGGTTGTTGTAGTAGTGCTTGGTGTGGGAGTGGTGGTGGTTGTAGTAGTGGTTGTTGTCGGTGTGATAGAAGTGGTGGTTTTTGGTGTAGTAGTGCTTGGTGTGGGAGTGGTGGTAGTTGTAGTAGTGGTTGTAGTTGGTGTGATGGAGGTGGTGGTGGTTGGTGTAGTAGTGCTTGGTGTGGGAGTGGTGGTGGTTGTAGTAGTGGTTGGGGTTGGTGTAGTAGTGCTTGGTGTGGGGGTGGTGGTGGTTGGGGTAGTAGTGCTTGTGGTCAGTGTGGTGGAGGTGGTGGTGGTTGTTGTAGTAGTGTGTGGTGTGGGGGTGGTGGTGGTTGTTGTAGTAGTGGTTGTGGTCGGTGTGGTGGAGGAGGTTATGGTTGGTGTAGTAGTGCTTGGTGTGGGAGTGGTGGTAGTTGGTGTAGTAGTGCCTGGTGTGGGAGTGGTGGTGCTTGGTGTAGTAGTGGTTGGGGTTGGTGTAGTAGTGCTTGGTGTGGGGGTGGTGGTGGTTGGGGTAGTAGTGCTTGGGATCAGTGTGGTGGAGGAGGTGGTGGTTGTTGTAGTAGAGGTTGTGGTTGGTGTGATGGAGGTAGTGGTGGTTGGTGTAGTAGTGCTTGGTGTGGGGGTGGTGGTGGTTGGGGTAGTAGTGGTTGGGGTTGGTGTAGTAGTGCTTGGTGTGGGGGTGGTGGTGGTTGGGGTAGTAGTGCTTGTGGTCGGTGTGGTGGAGGTGGTGGTTGTTGTAGTAGTGCTTGGTGTGGGGGTGGTGGTGGTTGTTGTAGTAGAGGTTGTGGTCGGTGTGATGGAGGTGGTGGTGGTTGGTGTAGTAGTGCTTAGTGTGGGGGTGGTGGTGGTTGGTGTAGTAGTGCTTGGTGTGGGAGTGGTGGTGGTTGTTGTAGTAGTGGTTGTGGTTGGTGTGATGGAGGTGGTGGTGGTTGGTGTAGTAGTGCTTGGTGTGGGAGTGGTGGTGCTTGGTGTAGTAGTGGTTGGGGTTGGTGTAGTAGTGCTTGGTGTGGGGGTGGTGGTGGTTGGGGTAGTAGTGCTTGGGGTCAGTGTGGTGGAGGAAGTGGTGGTTGTTGTAGTAGAGGTTGTGGTTGGTGTGATGGAGGTAGTGGTGGTTGGTGTAGTAATATTTGGTTTTTGGGGGGTGGTGGTTGTTATAGTAGTGGTTGTGGTCAGTGTGGTGGAAGTGGTGGTCGTTGGTGTAGTAGTGCTTGGGGTTGGTGTGGTGGAGCTGGTGGTGGTTGTTGTAGTAGTGCTTGGTGTAGGGGTGGTGGTAGTTTGGGTAGTAGTGGTTGGGGTCGGTGTGGTGGAGGTGGTGGTGGTTGTTGTTGTAGTAGTGGTTGGTGTTGGTGTGGTGGAGGTGGTAGTGGTGGTTGTTGTAGTAGTGCTTGGTGTGGGGGTGGTGGTGGTTGGTGTAGTGGTGGTTGGGGTTGATGTGGTCGAAGTAGTGATTGTTGGTGTTGTAGTATATGGTGTAGGTGTAGTGGAGGTAATGATAGTTGGCGTAGTAGAACTTGGTGTGGGGGTGGTAGTGGTTGGTGTAGTAGTGGTTGAGGTTGATGTGGCAGAGGTGGTGGTGGTTGGTGTAGTAGTGCTTGGGGTCGGTGTGGTGGTAGTAGTAGAATGTGTCTTGGTGCTGGTAGATGTAACTGTGAAGGCAAAACAAGGATCCATGAAAAAAATTTTACTTCATTTGTAGTACTTACTAAAATATTCTAATGATTCTTGGGTTTATTGTAAATAGGTATGTGCAACCCAAAATTTTACATTGTCTTTAGTTTTCTATATCGTTTAAGGGATTTGTTTCTTTTTTTCAGACAATTCTTTTTGTTGTTTGGAAGCAATATTCAAAATAGTGTACTAATACTGTACACAATAACTAACACTATTTCTCAATAAAGCACCCTACTGGTCAAATATTGTGCACTACTGCTCAATAGTGCACCCTATTAGCAAGTGCACAGTATTGCACCATAGGTACAGTATTGACTAATGCTGCATCCTATTGCACAATATTTTGGGTTGTTTTCCTTGTCATTTTGGTTTAAAAAATTCATGAAATGAATGCACATCCCTAATTGTAAGATGGTAATAATAAATAATGGCAGATAAAGATCAGTGTGACCCAGTCTACCCAGTAATATGATAAAATGATTAAGGTTGTAACTACCACTCCGTGCAGGTTACCCCACCCCATGCCTTCGTTTAGGGTTTTAGCTGCTGCTCCATTTAATTTCGTCCCCCTCTCCCTCTCAGGCCTTCTATGGAGTGCAAGAAATCATTTGATTTTGGTGGAATTGTTCCACTCTGGATTCCATCTTCTTGCCAGCAAAGAATCCTCTCTCTTTATTGTAAAGGAATGTATACTATTTAAGCCCAGTGTAACTGCACTGCTTCTTTCTTGACCCGATGAAGAAATGATTACTTTCAAAGGCTTATCCGAGATACATTAAATTTAGTCCAATAAAATGGTATCACCTGCAACTTGTTTGTTGACCCTTATTTCCACATCTTGAAACAACCAAAATTCAAGCAATTATAAAGAATGCACCTTTTAGAAAAAAATATTGTCAGAAAGATTCTAGGTCGATAGTTATGAACTTTTTTGATCCCCGTCCTATTTCTTTTTGTATTATTTTCAATTGAAAATGAAAGAGGAAATGACATTTCTTCACCTCTCAGTTTTCATCAATATCGCGCTCTTTGGCTTAATCGTGCATGCTATTGGCAAATAGTGCATGCTATTGAGCCACAGTGTACACTATTACACAATAGTTTGCCCTACACTGTTATATCATAGGAGAACCTAGTGCTCAACAGTGCACAAAAATGGGAAGTTATAAAAAAAGAAAGAAAATAAACCAAAACGCTTTCATCAGAAAATGAACCAAAATGAATTTATTTTACCTGAACACCTTTAGATATTACTGCAAATGTTCCTTAAGCCTTGTTCTATAGCTTGAGTAAACACCTGTAAGTTTTGGGACCAATGCAGCATCTTAGCCTCTCCGCTGGGAGCACCATTTATGGCAGTGAGGGGTAGTCTCTGGGGGATCTGGGCCATGAGCATCGGGGGCTTCATTTGTATACATCAACAAGGGCAGAAAAGCAGAGTCATGTGTGAAAAATATCGATGCTCATGAAAATGTCTATGTCTATTTTGTCCATTAGAAATTGTGCTGACACCGTCTTTAATGTTGTTATATTCCTGCATTGAGAATAGAACAGGATGTAAGACCACTCAGTGGTTTCAAACCTGTCAGGGAACTCCAGAGCAGCCAGGTTGCCCAGCTCCAGGAGAGAGATTTCAGACCAGTCAGATTTCTGACAACTCCATCTTTAATGCATTATGGGAACGGCAGCTATGGATAGAATCAGGGACTACAAATACCCCACTGCATTAGGGTGTAAGTTCAAAATCCGGACGGACCAAAATGTCTTCCTTATGCAACCGAGTAGCTTGGGATCTCTGTAACTCACTTTACCATGCCAGTATGCACACCATTAAGATTTAGATTATTTTTATAAAATGTTGTTAGTCGTACTAATAACTCAGTAGGCTAACTGGGTAGCAAATTACTGTGGACTCTTCTCTTTAATCAGGGCTTTTCCAAACATGTTCTGCTAATCCCTCAGCCAGTCAGGTTTTCAGTACATCCACAGTGAATACAAATGAAATTAATTTGTATACACTGGAGACTGTATGCAAATTCATCTCATGCATATTCATTGAGGAGATCCTGAAAATTCAACGGGCTCACTAGGACATTTTGGAAAGCGCTATCTTAGGGTACTGTGGAAGAAATCATTTTTCACATCTTACACCAAAAGGCAAAAATTTTGCTAAGCTTTCTAAGATATTTGGGAAACCTTTATTAGACTGATATTCAAAACAAGTTCTAACTTCACCAGCAGTTGGCGAACGTCTAGCCTATCTGTAGTTTTATATGGATAGTACCGGCCATTTAAAAATTGTTCAAAACCCTGATACTACCCATATAAGAAAAGGTTTGAGCAAAAGTAGAGCGAGGCGGGTGAAAAATTAATCTGGATAGGGGTTATATTCTGCCGCTATCTGAAAAAGTTAGTACTTTCGGTTTAGGCCTAAAGTATGTGAATAATGCTGACTCAGGGACCGGACTATACATATATTCAGCAGGGCTACCTATACAGATAATGGCACTGAATAGATGCTTGCATATTACTTAATTTGGTCCCTATGGTGGCTGAAAATTGGCCCCATTTGTTTTTATGTTTTCTGAATTTAAGCCCATGTGGCCCAACTTCACTTTCACTTGAAAAGAAGAGTGTTTCAGTAAACCAGTGTTTCCCAACGTTGTTCAGCAGGTATGTTGTACCTAGCCAGCCAATTTCAGGATTCACTGGAGACACCGTGTATGAGAATTTATCTCATGCCTACTCAATGTGCCCATGATGGAAATGCAAGTGATTAGCCTTGCCTCTAGAACAGGGTTGCAGAAAGTGCAATGAGCCGAGATCAGTTTAGACAATCAGCTGAACACTTGCAAACTGGGGAATAATAGCAGAAAGGACTGCATGGGAACCATAGAAATGCAGATATTCCCTACAGCAGTGGCTCTCAAACCTGTCCTAGGAGATCCCCTAGCAGTCAGCATTTCAGGATATCCATAATGAATATGCATAAGATGTATTTGCATGCACTACCTCCATCATATATACATTTAGCCCATGCATATTCCATATTCTGAAATCTTGACTGGCTGGGGGTCCCCCAGGATGGATTTGGGAACCACTGTGATAAAGAAATGCATATACATCACATGCATAGTGCATGTATGTTACATGCTTTAAAATCATAGGGGGTAATATTCAAACTGTAGCGGTCAGTATTTTTCTATACACCGGCCACAATGGTTAACAATCTTCAGATAGCGGCTGGTGTTGAATACCCAGACATTTTGGTCAGCACCAGCACTATCTGGATTATGGCAATCCACATAGTACTTAGAGAAGCTTTTTTGCTGTCCTATGTTAGAGAGATTGTTAACAGATAGCAGCACTGAAAATCCCCCCTGTCCAGATAAGTGTCTGCACTAACCTAGCTCTGCTCATTAACCACCCTATGCCGAAGCAGTCAGGAGAACATTCAGCAGCACTATCTGGATAGTGACATACCCGGTTACATGTCCTGCAAACTGGAGAAGTCCTTTTCAAGACTGACCCCATATAGAATGTGCCATACATGCAAACATCACGTGCATATTTCTCTAGGTTAACTCTCAGTGTATGATTGCCAGCAGTTGCTAGCATGCAAGAAAGGAGAATCCAGGAATGCATGCTGCCCTCCATTTAAATCATGCAGTGGAAATCCTGAATATCAGGTTGCGTTCAGG
Organism: Ichthyophis bannanicus; assembly: GCA_033557465.1. Taxonomy (NCBI): domain Eukaryota; kingdom Metazoa; phylum Chordata; class Amphibia; order Gymnophiona; family Ichthyophiidae; genus Ichthyophis; species Ichthyophis bannanicus. The sequence goes on along the minus strand of CM066047.1, from coordinate 110,089,176 downwards.
ACTGGAGTTTCTCAGTGTAGCATAGTAGCTTTGTAAGACTGGAAATATACTAACAAGGTAAATGGGTAATGGCACTTCCATTGCACATATTAAAGGGAAGCCCTATAAAAGATAAAAAAGAAATCCTTATCTAATCAGCTTCCTTCAGTAATGTAAGTCTACTCCTTCAGCAGTGCTATTGTTGCGCCCAGAGTTCAGAGTCTCTCTCCAACTACAGGGGAATTTACCAATAAGTACTAAAATATGACAAAAAGGTTTTAAAATGCACCATTCTACACATAAGATATTATTTCACTGGTACCTGGGGTTGTAGGTGGAGTAGGCTCTGTTTCTTCAGTGGTACATAGTGTGGTAGTTGGCACAGTTGGCGAGGTTGTCTCTGTAATCCTTGTGGTAGTTGGCGTAGTAGTAGTTGGTGTGGTTGTACTGGGAGTTGTGGTTGGCGTGGTCCTAGTGCTAGTAGCTGAAGTAGTGCTGATGGTAGTTGGTGGAGTCCCAATGCAGGGTACAGTATAGCAGCAGTAAATATTTACCTCGTAGTTGTAACACACTGGCATGACGCCTATTCCAATCTGGTCTTTATTTTTGCATGTGAGACCAAACGAGACATTACACTGCACTTTTTGATCCAAGTCCTCTATCGGTATATCTGAATACTTCTCAGCTCTGCATGATATGTTATCTGGCTTCTCACAGAGTTGATATCCATGCTTTCTAATCTCATCATAGGTTTCAAAATCACCACCCTCTGGGGTAAAAGTGGGATAACTCACATCAATCCAGCCCGTCCAATTGCAGAAGACCATCGGGGTACATGCTGTTGTAAGAAAATAATAAGACTCATTGGTTAAAAAGATATACAATATTATTATTAATTGTACAATATGTATAAGGCAAAAAACATCTCTATATGTAGGGACCCCTTGGGCTCCTTCAATGCACTTTTGTGTCTATATGTTTGAAAGGGGCACGGCAGGCGACAGAGGAAATGATGTCTGATAGAGCAAGGTGTGTTCCATTCACAAGTATGGGGCAGAAAAACAAAGAGGGACTCACTGAGTCCTGGTGAATCAATCAACAAGGGAGCAGTGGAAGGAAGTCAACTATGCAACTTTCAGACATCATCGCTGCACTTAACACAAGCACTGCACCCACAGATCCTTGCCCTGTACCTTGGATCAAAGCTACCAAGTCAAACTTCATTAATTTTATACACCACCTCGTAACCAACTCCCTAAATCAAGGAATCATGCCAGAACAGCTAAAAATAGCTACAATTAGGCCTATCCCTAAAAAACCAACCTTGAAAAAAACAATCCAGCTGCATATAGACCAATTTCCAGCTTACCACTCCTGGCAAAAATTATTGAGAAGGCAGTACAACTACAGCTCCAAGACCATATTGATGAGCATGCGCCACTTGACATTCATCAGCATGGCTTCCGCCCTAACCATGGAGTTGAAACGCTGCTACTATATTTATTCAATAACATCACTCAAACCATAGACAATTTCAATAGAGGAACCTTAATGATCTTCTTAGATATTTCAGCGGCCTTTGATACAGTGGACCATGCAATCCTCTTAAACAGACTAAAGAGCATCGGTTTAACTGGCACCGTCCTAAACTGGTTTGAGTCCTACCTAATTGATAGGCAGTTCCAAGTTAAAATTGGTCTAAACACTTCACGTCACACGGTAATCAAACAAGGAGTACCGCAAGGATCTGCACTCTCCTCACTTCTTTTTAACTCATCAAATAGACTACACGATTTATGCGGATGATATCATGATTTACACTCCAATTGATATCAACTGCCCAGACTACAACAAGATTTCAAACTGCATTACCAGCATTTTCATTTGGCTGACAAATAACAACCTTGCATTAAACTTGAACAAGACTGAAGCACTTATTGTAACTAGAAACACCAGCTTTAATCCCCCACCATACATCACATGCAACAACACAAAGATTCCAATTAAGGATGAAGTAAGATACCTTGGAGTAACCCTCAATAAGAAGCTAAACCTACGATCTCACATAAGAAAAACTGTTAAAAACGCTTATTACAGAATGAAAATAATTAGACGCCTCAAGCCTCTTATCTCTTATGAACACTTTCGTACAGTCTGCCAGGCACTTATTACTCCCATTCTGGATTTTTGCAACCCTATCTACAATGGTCTGTCAAAACATGCTCTCAAGCCACTTCAAATGGCACAGAATACAGCAGCCAGAATAATAAATGGCTCCACAAATCATGACCACATTACCCCTATCCTTAAAGAACTCCACTGGCTCCCGATAACCCTTCGCGTAAAGTATAAGTTAATCATAAATATTTTCAAAATGAAACACAAGAGTTCTGCAATCAGCCTGCATGCCCTCTTACTCCATGATACCAGCAACAGACCAAAAAGGTTATCCACTTCAAACACCCTCAACACCCCAAGAAACTACTCTAAATCATGCAAATGTACTTCAAAAAGAGCAATTTCTTTGGCTGCCCCTTTAATTTGGAACTCTCTCCCTCCAGACTTACGTTCTATTGATAATTTAAAAGACTTTCGTAAGCAATTAAAAACTACACTTTTCATTGAACATTATGGATCAACAATTGACTAGATATCATCTATTGTATCTATTATATAAATAATTTTGCTATATTGTTAACCCTTGTTATTTTTCCTATTTTACCGCTGTGCTATTATGTTTATACTGTGTATGTTTCCCTTGCTTATAACCTTTGTATTTCTTGTAACCGCTTTGATTGAAGGAAAAGGTGGTATAAAAACTTGTTAAATAAATAAATAAATAAGTCAAGTGGGCTACACTCTCAGGTGCTTTATTATTCATTTTACAGTATGTATAAGGCAAAAAATATCTCTTTATAGCTGATCCATATGTAGGGACCCCTTGGGCTCCTTCAATGCACTTTTGTGTCTATGTGTTTGAAAATGGCATGGCGGGCTTCAGAGTAGATGATGTCTGACAGAACAAGGTGTGTTCCATTCTCAATTTTGGGGCAGAAAAATAAAGAAGGAGTCCTGGTGAATCAATTAGAGAGCTGTGAAAGGAAGTCAATTGGGCTGCACTCTCAGGTGCTTAACCAGAATGGAGGAGCCAATTCCTTTCCTGTTGGAGATAGGATGTCTCGCCAATGTGCTCTTTTGAGTCACAAGGAGAATTAGTGGGGCAGCAGGAGGGTGATGAACTATTGGTCTGACCAAGTATGGTAATTCTTATATTCTTACATATGAGGGGAGAGGAACCTGGTCCTGGGACATTATTTGCAAAGAGGTATTGAAATTATATTTGCATCTGAACAGAGACACAAGGACTTTCTTCAATTTCCTTGGGGTAAAGGAGAAGAAAAACATTGCAGAGGAAAAATGGGAGGCCCAAGTCTTGAAGGACTATAAAAGGGACTCCTACTTCTGGAGAGAGATCTGAAATTGTAAGTATTTACTTCTGGGAATTTTTCTAAATCTTGGGGAAAAAGGAATTCTTTAGATTAAAGTCGATTAATCTGTATAAATTATAATTCAGTGTATTTGTTAAATCAGTTGGGGCCTAGTAGCAGCAAAGAGCTTTTAGTTAAATTAAAAACTCAACAGGTAGCTTTCAGATTTAATTTTAAAACCCAGCAGAGGGCTTTTCATTTAAATTTAAAACCCAGCAGAGGGATTTCAGTTTAAATTTAGAACCCAGTAGAGAGCTTTCAGTTTAAATTTAATACTCAGTCAGGGCCTATTATCAGCAAAGAGCTTTCAGTTTAAATTTAAAATCCAGCAGAGAGCTTCTAGTTTAAATTTAATAGTCAGGGCCTAGTATCAGCAAAGTGCTTTATTTAGATAAAATCAGAGTATAACTTAGCATAAAAGGAAAAACAGGGTCAGTATTCTTTGAGCAATAAATTGTTTACAAAGAGGCCTTCTAGATAGGGGGCAAGGAACCTGTGAAATTGTTTTAAATAGGTGTTAAAGCCAAGTGACAGATCAAAGGGACATTTTGAAAGACTCCCTCTATCCAAGAAAGGTTGTGTGTATCACCCAGGAAATTAGTCACATATTACCTTAGAAGCACAGGACAGGGTTCTGGTAGCAATTAGCTTTTAATAAGTCTTATTTCCCTCCACCCACCCATGGGATAATCGTAGCTTTATAGCTACTTAAACCTCTTAAAGGAAAGAAGGTGCCATATTCACTCTCAGGTGCAGCTATTTATCCTCATCAGGCATCCATTAAACGTAATAGATATAGTTTTATTAGTATAAGTATCCCCAGCAAACCTTAGTAAGTAAACAACTTAAATACCTAAACACCACCTTAAAACTAAGATGCAGACAGCAGTCCAGCAGCTAGATGGGGGATTTCCAGTCTTTTGCATTGAGTGTCACATGTATGATTTTCTTCCAGTTGGTGAGGGGTCTTAAATGTGCACTAGGTGCAAGGAGCTCTTTGCTCTCAGGGAATGAGTACAATCTCTGGAGGCTGGAGTATCAGACTTCAAGGACATAAGGAAGAAAGAGAGGTACATAGATGAGACCTACAGGAATATAGTACTGAAGTTCCATCTCCAGTCTGGCAGCATCCCTGTTGCCATGGAGGAGAGAGGTCATGTGAGAGGAGAGCATCATCCTGGTATGGCAGGAAGTGATCCTGTAGCTAGGACCTGTCCTCTAGGTGATGTAAAACCCTCTTGCACCAAGGAGGTTTCTCCAGGGTCATGTGCCCATGAGGGAGGACAGCCGTTACAGTTGGTGATTCGATCATTAGGCATATAGATAGCTGGGTGGCAGGTGGACATGAGAATCATCTGGTAACATGCCTGGCTGGTGCGAAGGTAGTGGACCTCAAGTGCCACCTAGACAAGGTCTTAGATAGTGCTAGAGAGGAGTCTGCTGTCTTGGTACATGTCGGTACCAATGACATAGGAAACTGTAGTAGGGGGGTTCTGGAGGCTATATTTAGGCTTTTAGGTAGGAAGTTGAAATCCAGAACTTCTAGGGTAGCATTCTCCAAAATGCTTCCCGTTCCAAGCGAGGGACCGAAAAGGCAGGCAGAGCTCTGGAGTCTCAATGCGTGGAGGAGACGATGGTGCAAGGAAGAGGATTTTGGATTTGTTAGGAATTGGGGAAAATTCTGGGGAAAGGAGAGGGCTTTTCTGAAGGGATGGGCTCCACCTTAACCGGGATGGAACCAGGCTGCTGGCATTAACCTTTAAAAAGGAGATAGAGCAGCTTCTAAACTAGATAATAGGGGACAACTGACAGTTGCCCAAGAGCTCACGGTTCGGAACAATGTATCCTTGAAAGATACTAGCAAAAGACTGAAGATAGGGCATATCAGCAGAGAGGTCACAATAAAGACAAAAGTAGCCCAAATACCCTTGAGTACAGAGCAGACAGAGCTTAAAGATTCCAAATTACTCCTTCCTACTGATAACCAGATTAATATAAATAAAAAAATTATATGCAAATGCTAGGAGTCTAAAAAATAAGATGGGAGAGTTACAATATATAGCACTAAATGAGAGGTTAGATATGATTGGTACCTCAGAGACATGGTAGAAGGAGGACATTCATTGGAACACTATGATGTCTGGGTACAAGCTATATCATAAGGATAGAGCGGATCAAATTGGTGGAGGGGTTGCACTCTATATTAGAGAGGGCATTGAGTCATAAAGAATTAAAGTTTTGCAGGAAAGAAAATTCACTGTAGAATCTCTATGGATTGAAATTCCATGTTAAAAGAGGAAAGGGAAGGCAATGGCAGTGGGAGTGTACTATCGACCACCTGTCAGAATGAACAAATGGATGATGACATGCTCAAAGAAATCAGGGATGCTAACAAACGTTACAGCACAGTAATAATAATGGGTTATTTCAATTACCCCAGTATCGACTGGGTCAGTGTCACAACAGGACATGCTAGGGAGATAAAGTTTCTAGATGAAATAAATGACTGCTTCTTGGAGCAGCTGGTTCATGAACTGACCAGATGGGAAGCCATTTTGGACCTAGTCCTTAGTGGAACACCAGATCTGGTGCAAGAGATAAGGGTGTTGGAGCCACTTGGCTATAGTGATCATAGCATTATTCCGTTTGATTTAATTAATGGAGGAGACTATGATAAAATGAGGAAAATAGTTAAGAAAAAACTAAAAGGAGCAGTTGCAAAGATTAAAGACTTACTTCAAGCTTGGGTGTTGTTTAAAAATACTATCTTGGAAGCCCAGACCAGCTGTATTCCACGTTTTAAGAAACATGGAAGGAAGTCCAAAAAACTGCCAGAATGGTTTAAAGGTGAGGTCAGAGAGGCTGTTGTTGCCAAAAAAGCATCTTTCAGAAAATGGAAAAAAGAGCTAAATGACGAAAACTGGAAACAGCACAAGTACTGGCAACTTAAATTCAAGGCATTGATAAGACAGGAAAAGAGAGAATTTGAGAAGAAGCTTGCTTTGGAAGCAAAAACATGTAATAAAGTCTTTTTTCAAGTACATTCATAGCAAAAAACCTGTGAGAGAGTCAGTTGGACCATTAGATGATAGAGGGGTAAAAGTGGCACTAAGAGGGGCCAAAGCCATAGCAGAGAGACTGAATGAATTCCTTGCCTCGGTCTTTAATGAGGAAGATGTAGGGATGTTACACATGACTGAAGTGGTATTTAAAGGTGATACTGTGGAAGAACTGAAAGAAATATCGATACACCGGGAAGATGTCTTACAACAATTTGATAAACTGAAAAGTACTGTAGCAAATCACCTAGACCAGATGGTATACATCCAAGGGTGTTGAAAGAACTGAAATATGAGATTGCAGACCTGCTATTAGTAATCCGTGAACTATAATTAAAATCATCTGTAATATCTGAATATTGGAGGATGGCCAGTGTAACACAAATTTTTAAAAAGGGCTCCAGAGGTGATCTGGGAAATTACAGACCAGTGAGCCTGACGTCAGTACTGGGAAAATGGTAGAAACAATCATAAAGAATAAAACTGCTGAACATGTAGATAGTCATGGCTTAATGGGAGACATGGCTTTAGACAAGGAAGATCTTGTCTTTCTAATCTGTTATGTTTTTTTGAAGGTGTGAATAAACAGGTAGACAAAGGTGAGTCAGTTGATATAGTGTATCTGAACTTTCAGAAAGCCTTTTACAAGGTCCCTCATCAGAGACTTCTGGCAAAACTAAAGAGTCATGGGATAGGAGGCAGTGTACTATTGTGGATCAGGAACTGGCTAAAAGATAGAAAGTAGAGGGTAGGGCTAAATGGCCAATTTTCCCAATCGAGAAAGGTGACTAGTGGAGTACCCCAGGGATCTGTGCTGGGTCTGCTGCATTTTAACATATTCATAAATGTCCTGGAAAAGAGAATAACGAGTAAGGTTATCAAATTTGCAGATGACACGCAACTATTCAAAGTTGTTAAAACCCATGAGGATTGTGGAAAATTGCAAGAGGATCTTGATAAATTGAAAGACTGGGCATCAAAATGGCAGATGATATTTAACGTGGATATTTAAGTGCAAGGTTATGCACCTAGGGAGGAACAATCCAAACTATGGTTACATCGATGCAAGGTTCCACTTTAGGAACCACCACCCAGGAAAAGGTTTTAGGCGTCATTGTGGATAACATGTTAAAACCCTCCGCCCAGTGTGCAGCAGCGGCGGCCAAGAGAGCAAATAGAATGCTAGGTATCATAAGGAAAGGAATGGAAAATTAAACAAAGGATATTATAATGCCTCTGTTTCGTTCCATGGTGCGACCGCACCTTGAATATTGTGTGTATTTCTGGTCGCCATATCTTAAAAAGGATATAGCGTTATTAGAAAAGGTACAGAGACGAGCCACCAAAATTGTAAAGGGGATGGAAGGATACCCCTATGAAGAGAGGCTAAAAATGTTAGGGCTCTTCAACCTGGAGAAGAGATGGCTGAGGGGAGATATGATAGAGGTCTATAAATTAATGAATGGAGTGGAACGGGTAAACGTAGGTCGAATGTTTACATCATTAGAATATAGAAAGACTAGGGGACATGCAATGAAGCTACAGGGTAACCTATTTAAGACTAATAAGAGAAAATATTTTTTCACTCAACGTGTAATCAAACTCTGGAATTTGCTACCGGAGGATATAGTAAAAGCTGTTATTGTAGCTGGGTTTAAAAAAGGTTTGGACAAATTCCTGGAGGAAAGGTCCATAAACCATTATTAAAAGTGACCCAGGATATCACTGCTGACCCAATACAAGCATTGTGGATTCTTTGTCTGTTGGGGAAACTGCTAGGTACGTATGACCTAGATTGGCCACTGTTAGAAATAGGATACTGGGCTTGATGGACCTTGGTCTGACCCAGTATGGCTTATCTTATGTTCTTATGTTGGACACGAGTCACCTGAGCCTGCGGAATCAACACTCCAGCTCCTCCAGCCCTTGAATTGAAGAACCAGTATGCAGTCCTGGAAGTGGAGGAGGTGAAAGCATCCCAGGGGAGTGAAGAACCAGAGCTCGAGCACCCCAAAGTTGTAAAATCAGTGACCATAAAGAAGCGAAGGGTAGTGGTGGTCAGTGACTCTGTTCTGAGGGGTATTGAGGTGTCCATCTACCAACCAGACTTGATATCCAGAGAGCCATGCTGTATGCCAGGTGCCAAAATCTGCAATGTTATTAATAGTTTGCTGAGACTCATCAAGCCTACTGACTATTATCTGATGTTGCTCATCCATGTCGGCACTAATGATACTGCTAGGTGTCCCCTCTGAGTGTATTAAAAGTGACTTCATGGCTCTGGGACAGAGGGTGAAGCAGATTGTGCAGGCTGTGTTTTCTTCAGTCCTCCCTGTTTAGGGTAAAGGCTGAGGCAGAGAAGCTCACATCCTGGAGATGAATGCATGGCTGCGTGGATGGTGCCATTGAGAGCATTTTGGCTTCCTGGGACATGGAATGATGTTCGAAGGACTGCAGATCAGAGATAGTGTCCATCTGTCCAAGAAGGGTTGAAGTGTCTTCAGCAGCAGACTGGCTAACCTATTGAAGAGGGCTTTAAACTAGATTCATTAGAATGGGTGAAGAAAGTTCCCAGGTACGTGAAAGCCCCCAGGTTAGTGAAATATTAAATATATTAAATACCTCTGTAGAAACGGATAAAAAGGGCAACATTCGGAAAGTGGTGTGTATAAATCCTTGTAGCATGGGAAATAAGATCCCAGATGTTGAGGCTTTAATGGAAGAGGCTTACTTGGATTTAGTGATGGTTACAGAGACATGCTTCATGGACAACCATGACTGGGAGGTAATTATACTGGGTTATACTTTATTCAGAAAGGACAGGGTAGGAAAAAGGGGAGGAGGAGTGGCGCTACATGTTATAAAGATTATTAAAGCTATAGAATTACAGGGCTTAAAAGGGAGAGAGGAGAGGGCGAGGGAAAGGGAAATCCAATTGCATTGGGGTGATAGACAGATACCCCTCACAAGGAGAAGTGGATGGAGATTTAATAGAAGACATACACAGCATTACCATGAAAGAAGTGCTACTGATAAATGATTTCAATATTTCGGATGTTGATTGGCACATCCCTGCTGCAGTGTCATCTAGAAGTAATGAAACCCTGGAACCTTTATAGGGAGAACTATTCAGGCAATTGGTAAAAGAACCCACATGTGAAAGGGGCCATACTGGGTTTGGTGCTTACCAACGGGGAAAGTGTTTTTGATGTCATAGTGGAAGATCATCTCGCATCCAGTGATCAGTGGTGTGGTTCAGTATTAGGTCTAGGGCTGATAAAATCCATTCAAAAGTGAGGGTCGTAGACGTTAGGAAAAATAACTTTGCCAAAATGAAACAATACCTCAAGAAGTTGTTAGCAGGATGGGAACAGCTGGGGATGTAGAAAAACAGTGGGAAAAACTGAAAGGGGATATTTTAAAGGCACCAAACCTTTTTGTTAGACAGGTAAATTAATGTAAATGCAAAAAGGAGAATGCTATGGTTCTGAATCAAAGTAGCTGAAAAGATGAAGAAAAAGATGGAGGCCTTCAGGAAATACAAGAGATCACAGAGAGAGGAAGACAGGCATGTATATTTGGAAAAACTAAGAGAAGCTAGCAAAGTAGTCAGGAAAGCAAGGATACAAAAAAGAAGAAATAGCCAATGCAATAAAATGGGGGGATAAGACATTTTTCAGATATGTTAGTGAGAGGAAGAAGGGCAAAAGTGGTATTGTCAGACTCAAGGGTGAAGGAGAGGAATATGTAGAAGCTGATGAGGATAAATCAGACTTGCTTAAAAAATATTTCTGTTCTGTATTCAGGATCAGGACCTCAGAACACCCACAAATAGGAAGAGAAGTGACAGGGAGCTCAAACAATTTTCAGAAAACTATGTGCATGAGCAACAAGCTAAACTAAGGGGTATGTTTACTAAACTGCGTTAGTGCAATTCACGTTAGGAGCCGCGTTAGTGGAAGGAAAGCCAAAAAAGGACATGGGCGGTACATCGTAACCGATAATGCGCAGTTGCACGCGGTATTGCGTGCCGTGCAGCAACAATCGCTACAGCGCACGCGCTACTGCGCGCACGCTTAAGACAGCGCGCAGACACCCAAATACAGAAACAGAGCTGTAGCACAATGGTTACTACACAGACTGATGGTACAAGGGTCTTGGGTTCGATTGCCCAGTGTGCCTAATGAATAAGGCTGGCTGAGGCGTCATGTGTAACCCTTTGAAGGCCCACTATAATATTTTAATCCACATTCTGCAGCCAGGTTAATGTTTGCACATGTCAGGAAAATTGTACCCGTCGTATCCAATATGTTCCAATAGTGACGTCCCCTCTGGCATGGTCATGTATCATATACCATTTGATAGGAATATATAGGCAGAAGTTGGGATCCCGAAAGTACTGGGCTTGGCCTGGAAAGGGTTATGTAGTGGGCTGTGAGGAAGGGTAGTTGTACCTGAATAGTGCTGCCAGCAAACACACCCTCACAGTAGCGTAACCTAAGGTGCCACATAAGGCACCCTAGAGGGCACTGCATAGGGCACATTATAAAGTGCGCTGTTTGCCAAGGCACCCTATAATGTCCCCTATAGGACACCATATAAGGCACCTTATAAGGCACTTTATAGGGCGCCGTATAAGGCGCCCTATAGGGCGCCTTATGAGCCACCCTAAGGGGACAGTACCCTGAGGGTGGTTCTGCTGGCAGAACTAATACACAATAAAAACAGATAATGGCTAAGACAGCCCTATTGATGAACCCCACTGTGGGTTTTGGACCCATGACCTCTGGCTCCACAGGCAGTGAAGTAACCAGTGGGCTAGAGCTGCTAACAAACAACTGGCTGGCTAAAGGAGGACTGCACGGCACCACACCCACATTCTGCTGTGGTTACCAGGATAGGGGTAACCCAACTGTACTCATGATGCACTGCACATGCAAATCAGCAGTCGAGAGATGGGCACAAGAGCGGGTATGCACCCCCACAGCACCTCAGCCCTGTAGGGGGGACAGACCGTGTGTGGCACTGCCACAGACAGTCACATTGTGTGGGTACAGTGCCCACCCTGAGGTTGAGGTGGGGTGCCCAGCACCAGATCCACAGCACCTTTCATGGCTGAAATACGCCATGCTGCAGGTCCCCATCAGTGTGTGATAGGTAGTTCCGTTAGACACACCTAGGATACATCTGTGTCCTGCTGTATGTCCTGGTCATGTCCAGTCCCTATGGATGATGCTGCACCCAGAATAGTGCATATCCTGTGTTGGTGCTATCGTTACCTGCTGTAGGTGAAGGGGGGGGGGGTGTATGGACCCATAGGCAGATTATGTACCACCACACAACCCACCCTCTGGGGCTCAGGGTGGGAAACAGGGTCACCTACCAATAGATCCACAGTCTACCTCCCTGCAATGGCAGCAGTAGAGGGGACCAGCAACAGCAGACCTGCTGGGGAACAGACAGAGCGGTACACATCCATAATGCAATAGCAGACAGATGGCAGTCCTGGATATGCTCAGCTGCCTCCCACCATTATCTGACATTCCCCCACAGCAAGCCTCCAGCCGCTGCACCCTGCAAGGTGTTCCAGCAAGACACATACTAGCTGCAGACAGTCTGCCAGCTAGTCCATAGTCTTGGAGAAAATGCATGTACCCAGAAGGGGGATGTCAACATACACACCAAGCAGATAAGTCAGTGATTGGGCCCCAAAAGAAAACCCATATACATCACATGAGCAAAACACTACATAGCACTATGGGGGAACCTAGCCATGCCGTGGTCACTGCTCAGTCAGGGTGAGAGTGACCTCCCAGCAGGACATGCTGTGGCCACTCTGTCCGTGCAGGTGGTACCGGGCACTACAATGTCCGAGCCATTGCCCTATGCCCAGCGCAGATGCGGTCAGGCCAGACCACCCTATCCAGGCTATTCCCACGGTACCTTGCTCCTCATTATGCACATTGGCAGGCCAATACTGGGAACAGTGCTAGCAGTGTGGGCTGTGGAGGGTGTTGGAAGCCACCACTCACTGGATAGACAGACACACACTCCCCATACCTATGTCAGCATTGTGCAACTATAGAGGTGTTGGGCAGCCCAGGCCACCACACAAGTCCTGGGCACAGTGCAGGCATGGCTATGGTATGCAATACTGTAAGAGTCACTCCCCAGGTTGGTAAACACTGTCAGACACATGACCTGTAGCATACTCCACATACATCAGAAAGGTTGCTATGATGCAGCTCACTCAGAAAATTGTACCTAACCTAGGAATTGCTATCTGCCAGTAATCATAGCAACCTTTTGATAGATGTGTACAATATTCCTCGGTTTAGGGTGGCATTACTAAGGTATGCAAGTGCTAGTATTGGGAGATGCACGAAGAGCCCCAGTCCTGCCTCTCCAGGAGGCTGTGGATAATGGGGCCTGTGGGTGCGGGTGTGTCTGCCCCTGTTGGCTGCTGCTTTACGGCAGAGGTTCCCAACTCCAGTCCTGCGGTGCCAAACACTGTTCGGGGTTTCATGCTGTCCCTCATGAATATGCATGAGATACATCTGCATACCATGGGGGTGGCGCATAGAAATGCAGCACAGGCATCTTTATCAGAGGCAGCATGGAACTGGAATGGTGTTTGGCCCTCCAGGACTGCCTTTGGGAGGCTCTGCTCTAGGTAATGTGCATGTTTATGGTGTCTGTGCTCTGTAGGGTAAAATGTGGGTGTTTTGGGCATGTTTACGTCATCTGCAAGAACAGTTCTGCCTGTATTAGCACGTTATAGTTGTGGGTAAAATATGAGGACTGGGTTGGCAGAAACCACAGCTGGGACTTGAATCTGTGACCTTCTGCTTCTGAATACACTGGTTCTGTGCACTGCACCACCATGTTCTCACAGAGATGGTGCATTCCCTGGTGATACCATGACTGTTGGTCAGACAGGGCCTGTCTGTTGCAGTGCATGGCACCCACCTACACAGGGCTAGGCCATGGTCTGCTCTGGGCAGCTGCCACCACCCCCTCCACCACCAGTATCCCTCAGCCACCATGCTGACATGCCCTTCTGCTGGTGGAGCTGGTGGTGCGCGGTCTCAGGCCATCCAGTGTGCAGGTAGGCAGCTGCCTATGGTGCGGGTTCTGGGGTAGGGGTGCCTGCATAGACGTCCATGCTCCCCCCCAGCCCTGCCTGCCAGTGTTCCGTGCCCTTGGGGGTTGCTGTTGGGTACTCTCCCCTGTGACGCTTTGGGAAACACACTCGTGTCCATGTTGGGCCCTCATCAGTTGCTTTCTGGCTCTACTGTTTACGCATTCCTATGGGCCAACTGAGCATCACCCTAATCCCCACTGTGGCCCAGCTGCACCACTGCATGTGCCGCCTGCAGCCCTCTGTATCCCCTTTTCCAGCATCTGCCTGGTTGCCCGTTCCGACATTCCCGCCCTGATATTGCGGGACATGTGCACGCCATAGGAACCCTGTCCGATGGTGGGGAAATCCCCGAGCAGCGCTATTTCACTGTGGGCCCATGCACCTTGTATGGGGATGGAGTATGGACCCTTCTACAATTTATATCTGTTCTATGGAGCTTACTCGGGGGGAGGGGGGGGGTTGATGTTTCTCATTGATACCACTATTGGCCAGCTTGGTTGTTGTTTTTTTCCAGTTTGTTGGGGTCATTTTCAGTGTTTCTGTGCCCTTTTGTTCGGTGCACATGTATCACACGTATCACCTTTTTTTGGTTTCCCTGCCTAGGCTGTACATTGCTGACACTTAAATGGTTTCTCTCCCCTTTAAAGTGCTTTTACCGGTAGGTTTTCATTCGCGTTGGAATTCAGCTCTGAAATTCAGCGCGTTAGTGTGAAGGGAGCCTCTCCCCGCCCACTCTCCGCCCATTGACCCCTTCTCTCCGCCCTCTCTCCACCTTCTGCGGTGTTTTACCGCGCCACGAAGCATCACGCTGATTAGCGCGTGATAGCGCGCTAACGATCGTTAATGTGCTATAGCGTGCTAACGATCGTTAATGCGCTATAGCATGCTAACGATCATTAATGCGCTATAGCGCGCATTATTCACGTTTACCGCAGTTAAGTAAACATACCCCTAAGAGTAGATAAAGTGATGGGACTGGATGGGATACATCCAAGAATAGTGAAGGAACTTGGGGACGTTCTAATGGCTCCATTGACTGACTTTTTCAATGCTTCTTTGGAGTTGGGAGTGTTCCCACAGTATTGGAGAAAGGCGCATGTGGCCCATTTACACAAAAGTGGAAGTAAGGATGAGGGTGAAAATTAGTTAGGTTAGGTTAGTCTAACCTCTGTGGTGAGTAACTTATTGGAAATTCTGCTAAAAGAGAGGATAGTGAGGTTTCTGGAGTCCAATGGATTGCAGGATCCGAGGCAGCATGGGTTTATCAAAAGGAGGTCTTGTCAGACAAATCTGATTGATTTCTTTGAATGGGTGACCAGGGAGTTGAAGCGAGGGAGAGCTCTAAATTGGTGTACTTAGATTTCAGTAAAGCCTTTGACACAGTTTCACAAAGGCAACTTATAAACAAACGGAGCACCCTTGGGATGGACACTAAAGTTACTAATTAGGTTAGAAATTGTTTGAGCGAGAGGCAGCAAAGAGTACAGCTAAATTGAACTTACTCTGAGGAGAAAGTGGTTACCAGTAGTGTGCCGCAGGGATCTGTCCTTGGTCCGATTCTGTTTAACATCTTTGTTAGTGATATTGCGGACAGGCTGTCGGGTAAGTTTTGTATGTTTGCGGATGGCTGTTGGGCTCGATTGACTTTCATGAACTTCTTGTACACCAACCAAAGTCAGCAGAGTCATCTGAGAGGCAGGCAATGGTTTCTGGCCCCTTTCAAGAAAGCTTGGAGATGGTGGTGGGGTAGGAGAGGAGGGGCACAGATTATATCTTTTTTTTGCAGTTAGTGGGGAATCCGGCTTTTCCTGTGGGAGTAGGTGTGACAAAATTTTCAGAAGTGGAAAGAGGAAGGGTGTAGGAGATGGGTCAATTTATGCCATTACATGAGTCTGAGTTTCCTTCCTTTGAGCAGGTTAAGATGAAGAAAGGGCTGGGAAACTCACACTTCCTACCATATTTGCAAACACGCGATTATTATGGAATTAAAGGCATGAGCTCCTAAGGGTTGCCAGTACACAGACTTTGATAAAACTTTTCAGAGGGTTCCAACACAGGAGAATAAGCTTGTTCGTTGGTATTAGATTGGAAAATGTTTGTTGGACACAGGCTACCTCCAAGGTCTTGCAATGGCTTGTTCTGAGAGATGTGGAAACAGACTCCAAGGGGTATGTTTACTAAAGTGCGTTAAACGTGACTAACGCGCGTTATATGACGTTAATGACCGTAAGTGCCGTATAACGCGCGTACCGACGCGCTAACGACCGTTAACGTGTTACTACGCGCGTTAAGCATAGATAACGATTGTAAAGTCCCGCGGCACGTTAAAACAGCGCAGAAGGTGGAGAGTGGGCGGAGAGAAGGGGTCAATGGGCGGAGAGTGGGCGGGGAGAGGCTCCCCTCACACCAACGCGCTGAATTCCTGAGCTCAATTCCAACGCGAATGAAAACCTGTCGTTAAAGGCATTTAAAGGGAAGAGAAACCATTTCCGTCAGCAATGTACAGAAAAACCGGGGAAACCTACAAAACGTGAGCAGTGTGATACATGAGCACAGAACAGAATATCACATAAAACCAGGGCCGGATTTACGTATACGCCATGTACGCCATGGCGTAGGGCCCACAGCTGGCAGGGGCCCACAAAAAAAGAACCAGTTTTTTTTTTTTAAACTCAATTTAAAAAAAAAACCTGGTGGCTGCCGCCGCAGGGCCCCCTCTGCTGCCGCGGGGGCCCCGTCTACAAGCTGAAGCGGTCCGGTCGGGTCGGGTCGGGTCCGGTCGGGTCTCTCTCTCCCTCCCTCCCTCGCTGCAGGCTGCGAGAGACGCGAAGATAGAGCGTCTCCGTCTGTGTTAAGCCCGCAGGGGCTGATGGGATTTCCCATCAGCCCCTGCGGGCTTAACACAGACGCGAGGAGACGCTCTCCCTTCGCGTCTCTCGCAGCCTGCAGCCTGCAGCGAGGGAGGGAGAGAGACCCGACCCGACCCGACCCGACCCGACCGGACCGCTTCAGCTTGTAGACGGGGCCCCCGCGGCAGCAGAGGGGGCCCCGCGGCGGCAGCCACCAGGTTTTTTTTTAAAATTAAATTTTACTTTAGGCCGGGGGGGGGGGGGTAGGACTGGTAATGGGCTATGGGGGGGGTAGGACTGGTAATGGGCTATTGGGGGGGCTGGGGCTGGAAATGGACTGGGGGGGTAGGGCTGGTAATGGGCTATTGGGGGGCTGGGGGGGGGGTAGGGCTGGTAATGGGCTATTGGGTGGCAGGGGCTGGAAATGGGCTGGGCTGGGCTGGGCTGGGGGGGGTTAAGGCTAGAGGTGGGCTGATGGGGTTAGGACTGGTAATGGACTGTGGGCTGTTGGGGGGCTTAGAACTGGAAATGGGCTTTGGGGGGGGGTTAAGACTGGTAATGGGCTGTGGGCTGATGGGGGCTGTCTGGTAATGGGCTATGGGGGGGGGCTAGGACTGGAAATGGGCTGGGGGGTTAAGACTGGAGGTGGGCTGATGGGGTTAGGACTGGTAATGGGCTGTTGGGGGGGGTTAGAACTGGTAATGGGCTTTGGGGGGGTTAAGACTGGTAATGGGCTGTGGGCTGATGGGGGTTGTCTGGTAATGGGCTATGGGGGGCTAGGACTGGAAATGGGCTGGGGGGTTAAAACTGGAGGTGGGATGATGGGGTTAGGACTGGTAATGGGCTGTGGGCTGATGGGGGGGGGGGGTAGGACTGGCAATGGGCTATGGGGGGCTGACTGGAAATGGGTTGATGGGGTTAGGACTGGAAGTGGGCTGATGGGGGGTTAGGACTGGTAATGGGTTATAGGGGGGGCTTAAACTGAAAATGGGGTGATGGGGGGGTTAAGAACTGAAAATGGGGTGATGGGGGGTTAAGGACTGTAAGTGGGGTGATGGGGGGGCTAGGACTGGTATTGGGTTGGGGGGTTGCTAGGACTGGAAATGGGCTGATGGATGGCTAGGACTGGAAATGGGCTGATGCAGGGACTAGAAGGGAATGGATGCTGGGTGAGGCTGGAACTAGAAGGGAGCTGATGTTGAGGGAGGATTAGAATGGGATGGGGCTGGAAGAGTAAAATGGAGAAGGGAAAAATATTTTGTGTGGGAGGGATAAAAAATCTACAATTGGCCGAGTATTGGGAGAGTAAGTGGGGATTGAGGATGGAGGGGTAAAATTTGAGTGGATGAAATAGGAATGAGGAAAGAGCAAAAGGAGAAAGATTAGTATGTTAAAGCAGATGTAGAGAGAGAATGGAAAAAAATCTAGAAGAGAGAAGAAAGGACAAATGGACAGCAGACGATGGAGAGTTAGCAGAAGACACGAAGAAACCAGAAGAAAGTGGCTGGAGCAATTGCAGCTGAAAAAAATGCATAAAAGGTAGAAAAATATCTCTTTATTTTGAATTTATTAATTGGAATATGTCAGCTCTGGTAAATGTGCATCATTAACGTCTGCGCTTTGTTTAGTACAAGAGCAAATTAATGTATAGTTTTATTTCTACAGTGTTGTACATTCCAAGTTTGGCTTTTGGGATTCCCAGTTTAACTACTGTCTTCCTGTTTCTAAATTGTGATTACTTGTTTGGTGATGGTCTATGTTCTGCATGTGTAACTGAGCTGAGGTGTTCTGTTTATATAATTCCTATTTGACATTGCCACTTGTTCTCTTTCCCCAGTAGGTCATGTATTGTTGTTCTCTGAAATGTATTGGTTTAATATTTGCAGTGTTGCCTTTTGATTGGTAGAGTATGGTGCTTTGTGAGTCCTGGTAGTGCTGTTAGGATACGGCGGGTTTACTATGGGCAGTGTTTGTAGTAGTTCCTAATGTGTCTGGCAGTTGGCACTGGATTATAGTAATGTAGAAATCTTTTAGTCTTTCTTTATCCATACACTCATTAAGAGGCACGTTTACTAAAAGTTAGTATATGGTAACATTATGCAAATATTTATGCAAATGAGGCCCCTTATGCAAATGAGGTCCGCACCCCCCTTGGGCCGCCCCTGCTGGGGGCCCACAATTTTTGTTGGCGTAGGGCCTCACTCAAGGTAAATCCGGCCCTGCATTAAACGTTAAAAATGACCACAAGAAACATGTTAAAAAGCATAATGCAGCTGTGCAACAGTGATAGCAATGGGCAAAAAGGAACAACAGTCCATGGAAAGCACCAAATAAAAAAGAAATGATGTGTGGAAGTGTCTACGCTCCGCAGACCCTTTCAAAGACCATCTCATTGTAATGGAGCTGCCCTGGGAGAGTTGTGTAATGTTGCCCAATGATATCATTGTTGCCCAGCTTGGTTAGGGGTGTGTGTCCCTTTTATGAGGTCTTTTCAGAGGTTTATGTGCACCTTTGTCTGCATACAAGGTAAATGAGGCCACTGTAAACCTGTTGCAGAGCAGGGTTTCTGACTCGTCAGGCCGGTTTAACTAACTCAAGGGACTGCACTGTCTCTGTGGCCACAGTGTGGTGCAACAGACACAGCCAGTGCCTATAAGACCAGAGGGTCACAGGTTCAAATCCCAGCTGGGGCTCCTGCCAGCCCAGTCCCCATAGCTTTACCCACCACTAAACAGTGATAGTACAGACACCCCTTTATTGCAGAGAACATACACATGGCCTATATTTTACCACACCAAACACAGACACCAGAAACAGGCACATTACCTAAAGCAGAGTCCCGCAAATGCAGTCCTGGAGGGCCCCACACCATTCCGGCTTCATGCTGCCTCTAATAAAGATGCCTGTGCTGCATATCTATGCATCACCCCCATGGTATGCAGATGTAGCTCATGCATATTTATGAGGGACAGCATGAAAACCCGAACAGTGTTTGGAACACCAGGACTGGAGTTGGGGAACTCTGCCGTAAAGCAGCAGCCAACAGGGCCACACACCCACCCACAGGCCCCATTGGCCAATGCGTCCTGGAGAGGCAAGACATTGGGCCCTGCCTGTATCTCCCAATACTAGCAGTTGCAAACCTTAGCAATGCCACCCTACACCTGGGTATATGGTACAGAGCTATCAAACGTTTCCTATGATAACTGGCAGATATCAATTCCTACGTTAAGCACAGTTCGCTCATTGAGCTCCACCATAACAATCATTCTGATGTCTGCGGTGTTTGCTGCAGGTCTGGTCTCTGACAGTGTTCACCACCCTGGGGAGTGACCCCCCAACAGCCTTGTGTACCATATCCATGCCTGTACTATGCCCATGACTGGTGTGGTGGCTATGGCTGCTGACCACCTCTATAGTAGCACAATGCTGGCATAGGTGTGGGGGTGGCTGTCTGTCTATCCAGTGTGTGGTGGCTGCAAACACCTTCCACAGTCCACGCTGCCAGCAATGTTGCCAGTATTGGCTTGCCAATGTGCATAATGAGGAGCAAGGTACCATGGGTATAGGCCGGACAGGGTGGCCTGGCCAGGGTGCATCTGCACAGGGCATAGGGCAGTGACAGGCACATTGTAGTGCCCGGCCACCACCTACCCAGACAGGGTGACCTCAGTATATCCTGCTGAGAGATCACTCTCACCCTGACTGTGCAGGGACCACAGCATGGCTAGGCACTCCCATGGTGCTATCTAGCATTTCTCTCATGTGATAAATATGGGTTTCCTTTTGGGGCCCAGTCACTGATGTATCTGCTTGCTGTGTATGCTGGCATACCAGTTCTGGGTGCAGGCATCTCCACTGGGCACTAGCAGACTGTTTGCAGCTGGTAGGTGTTGTGATGGAGTGGCGTGCAGTGGCTTGCACCAGGGGAATATCAGATAGTGGTGGGGAGCAGCATACCATATCCAGGCCTAATGTCTGTTTGCTATTGTGTTATGGCTGTGTACAGAGCTGCATTGACTGCCCTGTGGGGTGTCTGTTCCTCAGCAGGACTAGGGTTAATGTTTCCCTCTACTGCCACCTTTGCAGGGAGGTAGAATGTGGATCTTTTGATAGGTGACCCTGTTTGCCACCCTTGGCCCTGGGGGAGGGGGGTGGTGGTGCATGGGGCTACACCTGCCTGAAACAGACAGAGATGTCCAAGGTGGTCCTGCAGAAACTACCTATCTCACACAATAACACTGCTTTGGACCTGTGCTGTGGACCTAGTGCTGGATGCCTCACTGCACCCTCAGGGTGAGCACAGTACCCGCACAATGTGACGGTGTGTAGCTACTCTGTGCCAGTACAACACACGGTCAGTACCCCCTATCAGGCCGAGGTGCTGTGGGGGTGCACATGGTCAGTTACCCCTACCAGGCCGAGTTGCTGTGGGGGTGCATTCCCCATGGTGTGTATCTGTGGACAGCTGATTTGCATGTGCAGTGCATCATGGGGGTGACTGGCACATTCCAACCCTGTGAAACCGCAGCACCTGCTCACAGGCTCTGATAAACCATGGGCCATCACACGTACATCTGGTAGCATAATGCATAGATGCAAGACACCCTACAGAGTCTGTAATATAAAATGCCCACACTGGTAAAACCACACGTACCCACGCACGTAAGAACACACGTACCCACGCACGTAAAAACACACGTACCCACGCACGTAAGCACACACGTACCCACGCACGCAGCTACGCACGGGGCTACGCACGTACCTACGCACGCAGCCTCGCATGCACCAACGTACGTGGCTAGGCACCCATACTCAACGTACCGAAAAACAAGCCTCCTCATTCCCTCTGTAATGTACAGGGTGATGCCTGGGACAGCCTTCTGCGTTAGACACACTGGGGACTCGAACCCATGCTGCCTGTAACAGCGGTCAGTACCGTAACCATTGTGCTACAGCTCTGTTTTCGTGCTTTGTGTCTGTACGTCTTCTTACGATTAACGCGCAGTAACGCACCACCGCGCCCGGTAACGCTCGTTAATTTTGTGAACGCGCGTTAGTGGTGGCGATGTACCGCCCATGTCCTTATTTGGGGTTTCTGTTACTACCGCGGCTCCTAACGCGAATTGCACTAACGAGGTTTAGTAAACATACCCCCAAGTGCCACATTGCAGGAGATGCAAATAAAGATCATGCATAGAGTGTCTGTGACCCGAGAAAGGGGCAAGAGAATGGTGTTGTGGTAGGATAGTGCATGTTGAAGTACAAGATTAAGGAAGGAACATGGATGCATTCCTTTTTGGAATGTGATAAGTTAAAGGGGTTGTTGGGGGAGGCACTGGAGACTATCGAGCAGGCATTGGGAACATTAGTGGAGCAGATGTAAGGGCTGTTGCTATGGGGAGATGACTTGCCCTGGTCCCCCTAGACCTTTTTCACACTCCCAGAGCAGGTCCACATGCAACCCCTCAAATTTTATCCCTCTCCTTTCCCCATCTTCTCTCCCTTTCTCATGCACCTTCCGGAACACACACTCCATATCTAATAAACTCGCCTTCATTCATGACCTCTTTCTCTCTAATACTCTGCATTTTCTTGTTCTAACTGAGATATTGTTCTACGTCAGCTGCTGCCCTCTGTCATAGGAGCTCCCAGTTTTCCCATATGCCTCATTCTGTTGGGCATGGCGGTGGTGTTGGCTTTCTACTCTCTTGTTCGTGCCAATTTCAACCCCTCCTTCTGCCTCAGTCTCACTCCTTTCCTTCCTTTGAAGTCCGCTCCATCTGCTTCTTTACTCATTACCTTTCCGGATAGCTTCATTTATAAGTCTACCTCTACCTTTCTCACTGACTTTGACTCGTGACTTTCCCTCTTTCTGGATGCATCTTCCCCCTCATTTATTCTTGTGAATTTTAACATTTATGTCGATAACCCCTCTGACCCTCATGCCTTAAAGCAAAAAACAAAAAAAAACTGTTAAATAAAGGTTTTTTCAATGATCACCTCATTCAATTTCCATGCTCTACTGCCCTTA
Organism: Ichthyophis bannanicus; assembly: GCA_033557465.1. Lineage (NCBI taxonomy): Eukaryota > Metazoa > Chordata > Amphibia > Gymnophiona > Ichthyophiidae > Ichthyophis > Ichthyophis bannanicus. Next base: position 110,066,623 of record CM066047.1, on the reverse strand, counting down.
CTCACCAGCTGGGCCACTGCCTTGACCTTGTCTTCTTCTTTAACTACTTGCCCTCAAATTTCTGCACCTCTGTTCTACTCTTATCTGACCGTCACCTGCTAAGTTTCACTCTTCATCACCCTCCACTTCATTCTCGCCCAATCTACTCCAACATCTTTAGGAATTTTCATGCTATCAACCCATCAGCTCTCTCCACTGTTGTCTCGCCACCTCTTTCCTCCACTATGTCATCTAAGTTGATGAGGTTGTATCTTCTTATAACACTCTTTTCTCCTCTGCTCTGTATGCTCTTTCTCCTCCCATATCACTTTATATGAGGCGTACTGTTTCTCAGCCCTGGTTATCCTCTAAAACCCTGTGCTCGCTCAGCTGAGTACCTATGGCTCAAATCTTGCACTCTTGCAGACTTTGTATATTGCAAATTAATGCTAGCCTCTTCAAGTCTGTCATAGTACTTGCTAACCAAGAGTATTGTGTCCATCTAACTCTCTTGCCTCTAACCTTCGTTGTCTCATTACAACTCTCAATTTTCTCCTCAAGTGCATCTGCCTCAGACCCCTCATACCCTTTCTGCCCAGACTTTGGCTGACTACTTTCATGATAGAGTCCACAAGATTCATATTGTGTTCCTCCTGGGATAATCTCCAACTTCCCTTCCCCCTCTGCATTCCCTAATCATTCCCTAGACCTCTGTCACCCATTTCTCCTTTTCTAAGATCACTGAGGAAGAAAGAACACATCTTCTCTCTTCTGAACTAGCTACCTGATCCTATGATCCCATCCCCACCCATCTACTAAACTCTATTTCCTCTACTGTCTCCATCCCATCTCTCATATCCTCAACCTATTGCTCTCTGCTATGACAGTTCCTATACCCTTCAAGCATAATGTCATTACACTTCTCCTCAGGAAACCATCTCTTGATTCTACCTAGCTTTCGAACCATCTCTCCTCCAATTTACTACTTGAACGTGCAGTTCATCACTGCTGTCTTGACTTTCTCTCTCCTCAGACCCTTTGGGATCCATTGCAATCTGGCTTTCATCCTCTATGTTCTTGCCAAAGTCTCGAATGACTTGTTCCTCTCCAAATCCAAGGGCTTTTACTCAATCCTCATTCTTCTTGACCTTTCTGCTGCTTTTGATGCTGTTGATCACCACCATCTCCTCAATATCCTTTCCTCACTTGGATTTAGCGGTTCTGTCTTATTCTGGTTTTCTTCCTATCTCTCCCAAGACACTTTTAGGGTATGTTCTGGTGTATCATCCTCTATTGCTATCCCACGTTTGTTCGCTGCTCCCCAGGGCTCTGTCTGGGCACCTCTCCTTTTTCTTTCTACACTCAGTCCCTTGGTGCACTCATCTCCCCCCATGGTTTTCAGTATCATCATGCTAATGATTCTCAGATCTACCTATCTGCACTTGAAATCTTTCCAGGAATCCAGGTCCAGATCTTTTCCAGCTTATCTGACATTAGTGCCTGGATGTCTCACCGCCATCTGAAATTGATCATGGCCAAAACTGAGCTCCTTATCTCTCCCCCTAAGCCCACCTCCCTTTCCTTCTTTCTCTTTTTATCTGGATAACATTCTACTTCTCCCTGCTCACAGTCTTGGAGTCACCTTTGATTCCTCCCTCACCTTCTCCACACACTTCCAACAGATAGCTAAAACCTATCACTTTTTTCTTTATAACATTGGCAAAATCTGTCCCTTCCTTTCTGAACACACTACTAAGACCCTTAGCCATTATCTAGTAACCTCCCATCTAGACTATTACAACCTTCTCTTCAATGGTATTCCTCTGCATCATCTCTCCCCACTTAAAATCTGTTCAGAACTCAGATGTTCCCTGTAAGTATTAGCGTATGTGTGTCACATCCCCTCGTGTTAAATGTATCTCCCAATTGACCGCTTTGACCCGGTGAAAAGCGGGATATAAATACAGCTAAATAATCTTCTGCTAGTGTTGCTACACTCATGTCACCCCTCTTTTCAATTCACTTCATTGGCTTCCTATCTGTTTCCACATCCACTTCAAACTTCTACTACTGACCTATAAGTACCTTTATTCAGCTACTCACTTCCTTTCCTCACGTATCTCTCCCTACACCCCTCCTTGGGAACTCCACTCTTCTGGCAGATCTCTTCTATGTGTGTCCTTCTCTTCCACTGCCAACACCAGACTTCGATCTTTCTACCTTGCTGCTCCTTATGCCTGGAACAAACTACCTGAGTCAGTATATCAAACTCCATCTGTGACCTTGTTCAAATCCAGGCTAAAACACTCATTTCTTTGAGACTGCTTTTGGATCCTGATCCCTTTAGTCTCATGTTCACCTCCTATGTGTTTCCTTATCATTCCCCTAGATATATCCTTGTACCCGGTTGTTGTGTTGTCTGTCTTAACTAGACTGTAAGCTCTTATGAGCAAGGACTGTTCTCTTGCATGCCTCTGTACAGCACTCCATATGCCTTGTAGCACAATACAAATGATAAGTAGTAGTAGTAATGTTAGTAGTAGTAGTAGGGATAAGGGCATTTCCAAATTACAGAGAAAATTTGTGTATATACTTCTCTTATTGGTCAAAAAGGTTATAGTGCAGTACTGGATTGCAGAAGAAGGTCTCCAATCAACAGAAGCACTGCTTGATGAGTGAAATGGCCATCTATGAGATTAGGGTGCATAGGTCCAGGGTCACACTGGGTTGGATATGATATCTGCAGCTCTGGCATGACATTGGGAGGGAGGGGCGCATAGGACAAGCATGAATTGATGAATGATGAGCAGTGGGATGTGTGTGGGATGTGGGAGGGGTGATCGGAGAAGTCTTTCGGGAAGTTATAAGATTTTGGGATTGTACATTTTTTGGGTTTGGCCCACTTTGGTTTCTAGATGTTGAGGTCCATTGTCAGGGTTTATATGCTGAGCTCTTTACTAAACTTGTTGAGTAGTGACAAAAAGAGATTGTTGTATGATATATTGAGACCTGTACTGTAGAAAACATATCATTGTATTTGTAGTATTACTCCTCTGGAACTTCAGTATAAATGACATACATTTCACCCCTCCCCCCAAAAAAACAGACACTGGAGTTTGGTGCTTCAAGCTATATGATGTCTCTCTCTTTGCTCTGTACACAATAGACTGAAAAAAATTCAATATGCCTTGGCAGAGTATCACCTGACAACACAAACTTCAGGTAAGTCAAGTCTGCTGATTGAAGAATCCTTCCGAGCATCTTCCCCCTCCTCCACCCAACTGGCTTAGTCTAAATAGTTTGTGCCACTTCTCCCATTTATTTCAACAGGCAACAAAATGACACTTCATTTTAGCTTTTGTGTCATCTCTGATGAAAAGGACATGAGACAGATGTTTTCGTGTCATTTTCAAATGACACCACATTCCCAAGTCCTATGATCTATCTGATGGTTCTGGAGTTAGAGACTCCATTTCAAGGTGCCATTTTTGAACTCTGGATTCAACAAGGTGTTATTCCATCGCTATTTTCATTGCACATACTTGCATTAAACCGTGTGGCAAAATATCAGCATGTGACCATGGCACTGCACATTTCAAGAAGTAGCACTAACATTCTGATACTATACATCTCAGGCACAATAAATGTCAGTTAAAGATCAGCACTTACAGATGATACAACTAAAGAAACTGTGATCAAATATTCTGTGGTACCTGTTGCAGAAGTTGTGATTGTTGTAGTGATGGTTGAGGTGGTGGTAGTCGGGATTGTAGTTGTGGTAGTCGGGGTTGTAGTGGTAGTTGGAGTCGTTGTTGGAGTTGTGGTGGTTGGACTTGTGGTCGTGGTGGATGGAGGTGGTGGTCCACAGATTTCAAAGCAGCAGTAAATATTTACTTCATAATTATAACACATTGGCGGGTTTATCTGGTTTTTGTTTTCACAAACAAGTCCATTTGAAACATTACATTCCACTTTCTGACCCAGGTCCTCGATTGGTATATGTGGATATTTCTCAGCTCTGCAGGATATGTTACTCGGCTGCTCACAGATTGGGTATCCATGTTTCCTGATCTCGTCATAGGTTTCAAACTCACCACCCCCACCACCCGGGAGATAAGTGGGGTAACTCACATCAATCCAACCAGTCCAATTGCAGTAGATAGTGGTTGTACATGGTGCTGTAAGACAATAACGATATGCAGTGAGTAAATGACACACAGAATTATTGACTAGGAAATTTACAGTAATTAGATAAATAATTTTTACTTCCCTCCTAGTTCGGTCTTACTCATGTTTTTATACTGATAGATTTTATTCTTTGATTTTCACACATTTCTAAATAAAAACTGCCTCTTTTTCATATGACTATGCCTGTTTTAAAAATCTCTTTCTCCAACTGAACACTTTAACTGCTGAGAATATAATTGAGTGGAGGAGTAGCCTAATGGTTAGAGCACTGGCTTGGGAACCAAGAGACCAGCGTTTAATTCCCAATAGTACTCCTTGAGGCCTTGGGCAAATCAATTAACTCTCCATTGCCTCAGAAAAATCCAAGTTATCAATGTCCCTCTTTAATGTACATTGCCAAGTTTAAGTTACAATGTAAACCACTTTGACTGTTCCATTGTTAGCAGAGATTCCCAGAGAAGGTTCTGATGCATTTTCCAAAGAGCAGCACCATCAGTTAAACTTAGGCCCTTAGTGGTGGGAGTGACATATGGAGGAATTTTCTAGTCCTTCTTTTGGCATATAAAGCAGTGTTTTGTTGTATTTTTCATTTAGGGGGATGTTTATGAAAGTGCAGTAGTTTTTTGCACATACCGCTCATTAGTGCAAAAAATAACGTTTTGTAAGTGCAGCAACTGTGTGCTGACTACTGGGGGCATGATCAGCAAATGTCCTGTTATTGGTGCACAGCAAATGGACTTACCCCATGGGCTCACGCTAAATACATTAGCAAATTGCACAGATGAAGTGGTCTTCCCAGCCCTCTCAGCACTCGGGTATCCCCTCCATTACTTATCTACTACTTATCATTTATATGATGCTACAAGGCATATGCAGTGCTGTACAGAGACATGTAAGGGATAGTTCCTGCTCCTACAAGCTTGCAGTCTCCCCTACCTTTGGAGTCCTGTCTTCCCTACCTTCTCTTGTCTTAGATAGTTTTACATGGCTCTGTCACCCATATCCCTTGTTCCCCCCTGTCCTTGTTGTTTGTCTGTTTTCCTTATCCTGTGTTATTTGTTCCTTGTTTTGCTTTTATTGTAAACCACTGAGATACATGGTTTAATGGCAGTATATCAAATAAATATAATGTAACCATAGCCATAGCAACACAACTGGGGACTAGGATATATCGAGGGGAATGGCAGGGAAATATATAGGAGGTGACAAGGAGATTTGGCAGATCAGGAACCAAAAACAGTCTCAAAGAAGTTTTTAGCCTAGATTTGAACAGGGCCACAGATGTCCCCCCTCTCCCCCTCCATTTGGCACTAGCCAGGCACATGGAGGCAGTGCAGTAAATTTACCAATAAGTTGGCTTGCCACGATACTTCATACTCCATGACCCGGCTGCTATTTTCTCCCAGTTGAAGTCTCACTATTCATGAGACTTTGGCTGGAAGAGAAGAGTGGCCATGTCGGAGACCTTGATGGTAAGTTTGATGCACTGCCTCCATGGGCTTGGCAAGGGTGCACTCCCTTCCTGGCAGGCTTCAGGCAAGGGCCACCATCCAGCCCTTGCTATGCCACAGCACAGATGCATCCACACTATCAGTCAATGCATGTAATACAGGTCCCGATGGCTTCCAAAACCACAAAACAACCCCCCCACCCACACACACACACACTGGGGTGAGCAAACTCAACCCTTCCATAAGATCCTCAACATCCCCTAACCAAAACAGGAATCCCCTTCAAATTCCCAAGACCCCAATGACCATTGCTTCATAACCTTGATAACAATTATCACCCCTCTCAATAGCTGCCACCCTACCTGAAGAACCTCCCCCATCAGCATAGCCCAACATTAACCAATCCTCCATAGAGAAGACCTCCCAATAACAAACTTCCCCCAATTTCAGCTTCCTAAATAGCCTCCAACTCTCCCACCCCAGCACTTACCCCTTATTGCCTAACGGATGGGGCAGAAGCATTCCCCCTCTATTCCTATCAGATTGCCATCTGAATTCAAAATGGCGGCTATGACTCCTAGCAGTAATCTTAAAGTACTACAGCTAGGGAGCAATCTACTAAATAAAGCCGTTTGCTCTTTATTTGACAGATCAACTCCTAATGGATTTGGTAGATTGACTACCACTAGGGATCATAGACTCTATTTTGAACCCAAGCATGGTGAGAGCAGAGGAGGATCCTTCCTGCTCCAGATACTAGACCACCATAGAAAACCTGGTAAGTGTCAGGGGAATCAAGGGTTGGGAGGACTGTCTGAGGATATTCATCTTTGATTCCTCCCTCTCCTTCTCCATACTGATAGCTAAAACCTGTCACTTTTTTCTCTATAACTTCAGCAAAATTTGCGCCTTCCTTTCTGAACATAATACTGAGACACTTATGCACTTTTTAGTCATCTTCTGTCTAGACTATAGCAACCTCCTCCCTGCTGTTCTCCCTCCGAATCATCTCACTCCCCTTCAATATGTTCAAAACTCACCTGTGCGGCTGATCTTCCGCCAACCTCGAGATGCTCATATAACCGCTCTTCTCAAGTCTCTTCATTGGCATCCTATCCATTTCCATATCCTGTTCAAACTTCTCCTACCGACCTACAGTATAAGTACACTCATTCTACTGCTCCTCACTACCTTTCCTCTCTTATCTTTCCCTACACCCCTCCTTGGGAACTCCGTTTTCCACATTTTGATCCTTTCACCTTGCTGCTATTTATGCCTGGAACAAAATACCTGAGTCTATATGTCAGGCTTCATCTCTGGCCCTCTTCCAAACGAAGCTGAAAACTCACCTTTTTGAGGCTGCTTTTGGATCCTGATCCGCTTATTCTCCTATGTGTTTCCTTACCATTCCCCTAGATGTATCCTTGTTCTTAGCTGTTGAGTTGTCTCTCTAGACTAGATTGTAGTTCTGATGAGCAGGGACCATCTTTTGCATGTGTCTGTGCCACGCTGCTTACACCATTCAGTGTTATACAAATGATCTATATTTGTAGTAGTAGTAGTAGTAATGTTAGATGTGTATTTTCGTTGGGAGAGGCTGATTAAAGGAGGTCTGTTGAGAGAGGGTTTCAGGTGAGGTGACAGTTGTCATCGGTATGTCAGGCATTCTTTGGAAGAACAGGCTTTTGACTTTTCCTTTGGTCTACAGATGCACTAACTGCTTCTTGTAGTACGGTCGCTCTTAACACCATTTCTTGAGATGCCATTAAGCACACTCGTGTTATTGGCAGCCTTGATATTCAGTGTGCAGTAACATGCCACATGGTTTCTGTGAAGTCCCCATTCATTCTCCACCCAGTTCCCGCTCCACAATCTACTAAGCAGTTGCAAAATGCAATGTGTGCCTTCGAGTCAGTCCTGACTCCTGGCGACCCAGAAGCTCCTGGGTTTTCTTGGCAATGTCACTGGAAGTAGATTGCCAGGCCTTTCTTCTGAGGCAATGGAGGGTTAAGTGACTTGCCCAAGGCCACAAGGAGTGCTAGTGGGAATCGAATGCTGGTTGCTTGGTTACTAAGCCAGTGTTCTAACCACTAGGCTATTCCTCCACTCACTAAGCAGTTAGCACGGGATTTTTACTGTGTGGAGGTTTTTAGCAGATGGAAGTCATTATCATAGGCCTGCACTAATGGTTGACACATGCTAAGACCAGCGCTCACTGCTTTGTACACTATAGTAAACCTCCCCTTTATTTCAAAATGAATGCAAATCTCTAGTTAAGTGGGCTGAAGCTTGCTATAGAAATAAACTATAAGTGGGAGATGGGTGCCTAATGTGCTGTCAGTACAGGAAACACAATTCATTCTAGAATCAAAAGATTTGTCCAGCAACAGTGGGAGTTAGCCAGGAAAGTCTTCACGGTTGCCCACTCCTCTGCTGAGGGGGTAAATATAGCAAAGCAAAGCACTGCCCGCCCCACATCCACCAGCACAGAAAGAAGGGACATGGGAGGCGCTCCTGGGTATTGCAAAAATATTATCCAGTTGATGCTGATATTCAGTGCTGGCTAGATAAAGGCTGCTAAGTCAGGTTCAGGTATATTCAGCGGAAGACCGCTCTATATAGATGTGCAGAGGAAAAAAAATGTTCATTCATTTTTGGAATTTTTAGAAATTTTCTTGATTTTTAGGAATTTCTTTCAATTTATTTCACAAGTTCAGTTTCATGTGAAATATTAATATGTGAGAACTTTTTAATGTGTGCAAAGTGACTTAATGAACATTAATTTGTTCATAGATTAAGATGCATTAAATCGATTTTATGTGCACTAAACCCTTTAAGGCCTGCTAACGAACCAAATGCTCTAATGAGTCTCTGCTTCTCTGAATATGTCCTCCTGATGATATAGATAAAACAATCTACATAATTTTATTGAATAACTGTTCCTGCTCAATGGTTCACTCAATATCATTATGATTTTTTTAAAACCTTAAATCATAAAAAATGTGGCCCGTTTTGCCGAAGTCTACTTGCCATGGTACCACAGAAAGGCACAGACAGAAAGGAAACACACCAAATAAAGCATTAAACCATAATCCAGTACTTACTTGTGGTTGAAACTGTGTTCAGTGATATGACAGCAAACATAAGGAGAGAAAACAGACATTAAAATCGTTAAGAAAGACATTAAACAGTGATATATTGGACTCTGAATTTTCCTAAAATTTCTCTCTGAGGTACAACTACAGTGTCATAATACAAATAACACAAGGAAGCAAAAACTTCTCAATGTGCGAATGCTTTTGGAAGCCATCTCTACTCCCCAAATAAATGTTTAATGGAGTTGTCTGGCTGGAGGCTGAAGTCTGTAACACAGGGCCCAAAGCTTAACTGCCAGTAGAGAAGAGGTTCCTGTCTATTACCATCCTCAAACAGGCAAATGATGTTGCTTATCTGACATTTCTAGAATCCCTGAAAATATTTAAAAGTCACGTTGGGCTGTCTTTTAAGGGAAACAGTGGAAATAAGGACAGCATAGGTGTGAGCGGCTGTTTGGTGGTTATGGTTGCAGATGCTACTTGCACAAATACATTTTGATGGATGCGTTTTTTGAAAATTGGCCATCACTCCTAAGTCAAAATACTCCAACCTCTTTTGAGTCCCTAAATCTTTATGGGCCAGTATACAAAGTGACTTATATATTTAGGGGCTGATTTTATAAGGGGCACGTGGAAAATTAAGCACTATTTACTTGAAGCAAATGCATATCCCTAATTGTAAGACAGTAATAGTAAATGATGGCAGATAAAGATCATTGTGATCCAATCTACCCAGTAAAGATGATAAAATGATTAAGGTTGTAATTGTCACTCTGTGCAGGTTACCCCACCCCATGCCTTCGTTTAGGGTTGTTACTGCTGCTCCATGCAAGTTCCTCCCCCTCTCCCCCTCAGGCCTTCTATGGAGTACAAGAAATCATTTGATTTTGGTGGAATTGTTCCACTCTGGATTCCATCTTCTTGTCAGCAAAGACTCCTCTCTCTTTATTGTAAAGGAATGTATACTATTTAAGCCCAGTGTAACTGCACTGCTTCTTTCTTGACCTGATGAAGAAATGATTACTTTCAAAGGCTTATCCGAGATATATTAAGTTAGTCCAATAAAAAGGTATCACCTGCAACTTGTTTGTTGACCCTTATTTCCACATATTCTAACAGCCAAAAAATTCAAGCAATTATAAAGAATGCACCTTTTAGAAAAATAAATTGTCAGAAAAATTCTAGGATAATAGCTATGATTCCTTTTTGAAATGTTTTCTACATTCTATATGTAAACGTTGAATTACCTCTTTCTGGAACTTCATATTTTAACATCCTGTTATCTATCTTTAATTTGTTTGAAATGAAATGGAAAATGACAACTGTATTTCCCATTTCTTTTTGTATTGTTTTCAAATGAAAACAAAAGCGGAAATGAAATGTCTTCACTTCCCAGCTTTTATCGCTTAATCTTGCACACTATTGGCAAATAGTGCATGCTATTGAGTCATAGTATTCACTATTACACAATAGTGTGCCCTACACTATTATATCATAGGAGGACTTACTGCTCAACAGTGCACACTATGGCTCAATAGTGCACAAAAATGGGATATGATAAAAAAGAAAGAAAGAAGACAAAACAAAACGTTTAGCACTTTCATCAGTACAGTCAGAGAGAACATTCAGCAGCACTGTCTGGATAGTAACATATCCAGTTACATGTCCTGCAAACTGGAGAAGTCCTTTTGAATATTGACCCCATAAAGAATGTGCCATACAAGCAAACAGCACGTACATTTTTCTCTAGGATAACTCTCAGTGAATGCCAGCGGTTCCTAGCGTGCAGGAAAAGAGAAGCCAGGAATGCATGCTGCCCTCCGTTTAAATCATGGTAGTGTGGTCTGGCTAATTTCTGCATTTTGTCATGTCAGTGATAGTGAACTCTACTTCTTGGGTGATGTAACCTGATCTGGTTTTCGGTATAGCCAATTATAGAATTTCAGTTGGTCTTTGGATCAATATATAGCAAAGTATCTCATACAAATCCTGAATATCAGGTTGCATTCAGGACTGGAGTTTCTCAGTGTAGCATAGTAGCTTTGTAAGACTGGAAATATACTAATAAGGTAAATGGGTAATGGAAATCCTTATCTAGTCAGCTTCCTTCAGTAATTTAAGTCTACTCCTTCAGCAGTGCTATTGTTGCGCCCAGAGTTCAGAGTCTCTCTCCAGCTACAGGGGAATTTACCAATAAGCACTAAAATATGACAAACAGGTTTTAAAATGCATCATTCTATACATAAGATATTATTTCACTGGTACCTGGGGTTGTAGGTGGAGTAGGCTCTGTTTCTTCAGTGGTACATAGTGTGGTAGTTGGCACAGTTGGCGAGGTTGTCTCTGTAATCCTTGTGGTAGTTGGCATAATAGTAGTAGTTGGTGTGGTTGTACTGGGAGTTGTGGTTGGCGTGGTCCAAGTGCTAGTAGCTGAAGTAGTGCTGATGGTAGTTGATGGCGTCTCGATGCAGGGTAAAGTATAGCAGCAGTAAATATTTACCTCATAGTTGTAACACATTGGCATGAAGCCTATTCCAAACTGGTCTTTATTTTTGCATATGAGACCAAATGAGACATTACACTGCACTTTTTGATCCAGGTCCTCTATCGGTATATCCGAATACTTCTCAGCTCTGCATGATATGTTATCTGGCTTCTCACAGAGTTGATATCCATGCTTTCTAATCTCATCATAGGTTTCAAAATCACCACCCTCTGGGGTAAAAGTGGGATAACTCACATCAATCCAGTCCGTCCAATTGCAGAAGACCATCGGGGTGCATGCTGTTGTAAGAAAATAACAAGACTCATTGGTTAAAAAGATATACAATATTATTATTAATTTTACAATATGTATAAGGCAAAAAACATCTCTATATAGCCGATCTATATGCAGGGACCCCTTGGGCTCCTTCAATGCACTTTTGTGTCTATATGTTTGAAAGGGGCACAACAGGCAACAGAGAAAATGATGTCTGATAGAGCAAGGTGTGTTCCATTGTCAAGTATGGGGCAGAAAAACAAAGAGGGACTCACTGAGTCCTGGTGAATCAATCAACCAGGGAGCCGTGGAAGGAAGTCAAGTGGGCTACACTCTCAGGTGCTTTACCAGAACGGAGGAGCCAATTCCTTTCCTGTTGGAGATAGATGGTCACGCCAATGTGCTCTTTTGAGTCACAAGGAGACTTAGTGGGGCAGCAGAATGATGATGAACTCTTGGTCTGACCAAATATGGCAATGCTTATGTTTTTACATGTGAGGGGATAGGAACCTGGTCCTGGGACATTATTTGCCAAGAGGTATTGAAAAGATATTTGCATCTGAAGAGAGACACAAAGAGTTTCTTCATTTTCCTTGGGGTAAAGGAGAAGAAAAATACCCCAGAGGAACAAAGAGATGTCCAAGTCTTATTTCAATGAGTGTGTAAGAATCTTGAATTTTGATTATCTGTGGACATCTGTGTTGAGTTTTTCTACTGAAGCAATTAATTGCTGAAGATTAGAAGCTGTAGATTTTATAGCTTCTTGGGTCAATTTTCGAAAGCACATATTTGGTTAGCAGTATCTGCAAATGGTTAAGTTCTACTGAGGGTGATATTTAGCGGCATTTTATGGATAGCACCACATAATATTCTCTTGGCCTGCCTCGGCACTATCCAGACAGTGTTGGGGCAGTCTCAGGACGGAGTGAAGATGCAGCTCCAAGTTATCTGTTTAGCAGTGATTTTCAGTGCTGCTATATGGATGATAGATAGCTTAGCAGAGTAAAAACCTGTCCTAAATGACTGTCCAGCTAGCTATCCATATGGCAACACTAAAAATCACTGCTATATGGATAGTGCCAGTGCTGACCGCAGTGACCAAATATTTAGTGTTGACCTCTATCCGGCGGGGATGTGCATTCATTTGAAATGACATGGATAATATCTATGACGTGTTTTAGATTATTTTTAATCTGAACATGATATGAAAACATCCAAAATTCTGTTTTTTTTCTAGATACTGAAGCTGAACCCTTTAACTTCTACTGAAGCGATCCCCATTAAAAAGTAGGGAAGTACCTGTGTTGGAAACAACATGGGAAACATCAACAACATTTCCTATGTCATTCATATTGTTTGTAATTCTTACTGCTACTACTCATTTGTATAGCTCTTTCTCCCTACATGTTATCACAGGCAGGCTGGCCTCAAACCAGTAACCATTAAGTCAGAAGACATGCATCTTGCAAGAAGAGCAATTATGTCTCGATGGGAACTGGTTCTAGCCAGCCTGCTTTTGTCTATGTCCTGTATTGCTGGTGAACAAAGCTTGTCTGGTTTGGAGCTCTATGCAAAACCCTTCCTGGATTTTTTGCCTTTTGAATATATTGACTGCTGATGTAGAGACATGCTCCAAAGACTTTTTTTTTTTTTGCCATGTTCTTGTGCCAGAAATTCTGTGAAACTATGTCTAAATATGCTGTTAGAGACATTTAATAAGCCTAATTCAGATTCTGGTGATCTGCACTAATTGGACAACAAAGGTGTATTCTCTTGGGTGATTGTGGGGATAAGAATTAGAGTAGAGATTTATTTCTTGCTTCTGTAAGTACAGGGCCGAACATGTGATTTGCTACTTAGCCTTAGGATCTATTAGTTATTTTAGAAATGTATCTATAAGCCGTTTACATAAGCATCTATTAGTGCTGCTATGAATACTTTCTGCCTTGTCATTGTATTATTAGCAATAATATGCGAGAGAGAGAGATTTATCTATCATAATAAATCCTAATATCTGTTCAGATCTTGCTGTTTGCATGACTGTTCATTGCCAGTAAGTAACACGAACCATACGGGTGGGGCAACATACCCTAGGCATAGTTTCTGAGCTATATATGAACCCGTTTGCCCTACATCTTTTGGGGTTTCATTTGCAGGAGTAAAAGAGTTCATTTCCTTCCTGTTGCCTTCCCATTGGTGCATGTGAGTCCTGGGAATGATGAGAGAGAGTACGTCTGTATGGCTCATGGGGATGATGAGGGCTCTTGAGAGAGTAAGCAGGGAACGATGAGATGATAAAGGGAAGGTACAGTATATACAAATTTAAAATGTTTAAAATAGAGAATCCATCTAATTTGCCTAAAATTTAATTTTGCAACATGGAACCAGCAATATAAAGAGATTTTTAGCAGCTTTTTAAAACACATCATTTCTCTGAAAATAAACACCTAAATTTACACTTTTTGAACTCTTAGAATCAGAAGCCCTATTAATACTTCACTATGAGTTAATAACATCTTTTCAAAAGCAAATGATTTCACTGGAGCTGTGTTATTTTGTGTTGTTCCTTGCTACAGTTATTCCATTGCTCATTCTCATATAATCCGTGATCCCACAATAGTTAATTCACTCTCTGAGTAAAACCCCATGAATAAATATCAGGAAATAATGATTAATACACATTAGAGGTTATTTTAGAAACATCTCCACGTGTAAATAACATTTACACATGTGGCTTGCATGCACATGTAAATAGCAAATCCAGAAAGCCACATGGAGACCCACACCATGCAGAGATTTCAAGGGGGCATGGTACAGTCTTCAGTTGGGCTTGGGTGGGTCATAAATGTACAGTTTTGGTAAAATATTTCCCTACGGGGTTTGTTCCAGCTCAAAGGCATACACAGAGTTTTTAAAAGTGCTAGTTTTGGCCAGGTCTTTACACGAGGGATTAAGGGCTTAATTCTTCCTAATTCTCCATTGTTTATTTCTGCCTCTAAAATAAAAAAAAGAGGTACTTATAGATATTAGTTTGTAAAATGGGCTGGATGTATGTGGAAGTGGCGGCACCTACAAATGGAAGTTGCAAAATCATCATTTCCACATGGGGGCACTGGAACTTCCATACGGAAGCTGCCGAGTTTGTGCAACTCATTTTTACTATGTGTAAAACAGCTGCTTCCTCTATGTGCACCAGCATATATGCGCGTAAACCCACATGTTTTTAAATGTCATTTACAAAATGCTCCACGTTTTTTCATCTCAATTTTGATCCTACTGTCGGATGTAAAACGGGCCTTATTGGCTTTTGTTCTGCAAAACGTCTGCACTGGAGATATTCAACTTGTGATTTTTTTCTCATGCCACAAAACAAAAGATATGTGGGACAACTGAGGTTCAATTTGTTCCTGACCCATGGAATGCTCTTGTGCATAATTTTTAGGACATGTCTAAATTTCACGGAACAGAAGCCATGGATTTTTCCCCCATATTACATTACTTGACATCAGAATCCATTTTGGATATATGAACTCCCCCTAAAATCACAAGTCAGGAATTTTTGGATACTGCTGGATACATCACTTACTTTACATCCCACAAATTCAGGCAACCTTTAAAAACTGCTTCTATCACCTGTAGCAACTAAGAAATCTCTTCCCATATATTGAGAAGACAAGTCTGATCACAGTGGTCAATGCTTTGATAACATCATGGCTAGACTATTGTAATGTTCTGTATAAAGAGTTTGCATCAGCTCCTATGAATTCAAAATGCTGTAGTAAAACTGATAAAGACTTGCAAGCTGCATGGACCACATTATACCTCTCCTGCAATAACTAGATTGGCTCCACCAGTAGCCTAGAGGACCAAATTTAAAACTCTAACTCTGATTTTCAAGGCTTTGAGAAAAATGAGCCAGCTTACCTACATAATATTTTAGTTCTAAGGTCATCTCAAGGAGCATCCCTAACTATTCTCTTGTCAAAGGAAATCACATGAACTTTTCAATTGTCAACCCCAGCAATAGTACCACAGGATTACCACTAGAGAATTGTGGGAGCTATTTTGAACCTTATGCCAGTCTGGACAGGAGCAAGCGAGGATCTCTCCTATCTATATCCATTAGGCCATATTTTTTAGAGTGTCATCAAGTCATTGCTGACTCTTGTCAATCAAGCCTCCCGTGGGTTTTCTTGGCAAGGCATGGCCAGAAGTAGATTGCTAGGCCTTTTCTTCCAAGACAATGCAGGATAAAGTGATTTGCCCAAGTCACAAGTGGGATTTGAACTTGATTTCTTGGATACTGTTAAATAAATAAAGCTCCTTTCAATTACCTCCTCATTCAATTTCCATTGATGCTATAGTGCCCTTACTTACCAGCTGGGCCACTGCCTTGACCTTGTCTTCTTCTCTAACTGCTAGCCCTAAAATTTCTGCACTTCTGTTCTACCCTTATCTGACCATCACCTGCTAAGTTTCACTCTTCATCACCCTTCACCTCATTCTCACCTAATCTCCTCCAACATCTTTAGGAATTTTCATGCTATCAACCCATCAGCTCTCTCCAATGCTGTCTCACTACCTCTTTCCTCCACTATGCCATCTAACTCTGTTGATGAGGCCGTATCTTCTTATAGCACTTCACTCTTCTCTGCTTTGGATGCTCTTGCTCCTTCCACTTCACGTCATATGAGGTGTACTGCTAACCTCTAAAACCCACTACCTACATTCGTGTGCTCACTCAGCTGAGTGCTTATGGCTCAAATCCCACACCCTCGCAGACTTCGTACATTGCAAATTCATGCTAGCCTCTTCCAATCTGTCATAGTACTCGCTAAGCCAGAGTAATATGTCCATCTAACTCTCTTGCCTCTGACCCTCATCGTCTCTTTAGAACTCTCAATTCTCTCCTTAAAGTGCCTCTGCCTCAGACCACTCCTTCCTTTTCTGCCCAGACTTTGGCTGACTATGTTCATGATAAAGTGCACAAGATTCCTCTTGTGTTCCCCATATGGTCATCTCCGTCTCCCTTTCCTCTTCTGCCTTCCCTAATCCTTCCCTCAACCTCTGTCAGCCTTTCCTCTTTTTCTAAGATCACTGAGGAAGAAATCACACATCTTCTTTCCTCCTCTAAACTAACCATCTGTTAAACTCCATCTCCTCTATTGTTGTCCCTTCAATCTATCATATCCTCAACCTATCGCTCTCTACCATGACTGTTCCTACAGCCTTCAAGCATGCTGTAGTTACACCTCTTCTCAAGAAACCATCTCTAGATCCTACCTGGCTTGCGAACCATCTCTCTCCTCCCCTTTATTTCTAAACTATTTGAACGTGCAGTTCATCGCCACTGTCTTGACTTTCTTTTCTATCAGTCCCTTTGGGATCCATTTGCAATCTGGCTTTCAACCTCTGC
Organism: Ichthyophis bannanicus; assembly: GCA_033557465.1. Taxonomy (NCBI): domain Eukaryota; kingdom Metazoa; phylum Chordata; class Amphibia; order Gymnophiona; family Ichthyophiidae; genus Ichthyophis; species Ichthyophis bannanicus. The sequence continues at coordinate 110,049,733 of CM066047.1, read as the reverse complement.
ATTCTTGCTAAAGTCTTCAATTACTTGTTCCACACCAAATCCAAGGGCCTTAAATAGATCCTCATCCTTCTTGACCTTTCTGCTGCTTTTGAAGCTGTTCATCATCACCTTCTCCTCAATACTCTGTCCTCGATTGCACAGAGTATTGAGGAAAAGCCCTCATAGTAACCAAGGACCCAAACTTAACCCCACCACCACATCTCATATTGGGAACCACCCAAATACAGATTCAACCCCACATAAAATATTTGGGAATCACCATAGACCAGGCACTCACATTTACTCCACAGATTAAAAAGACTACCGGAACAATATTCCACAAAGCAAAAATGATACAACGGCTCAGACTACTCATTGATCTACAGGACTTCAGAACAGTCATGCAGGCTATGACGCTCCCCCACCTGGACTACTGCAATATAATCTATCACGGACTACCTGCCACCCACACCAACCCACTACGGACTGACTTGAACACCACCGCAAGAATCATCCAGAAAGCAAAAAAAAAACACGATCACATCACTCCAGTCCTGAGAGAACTGCACATACTACCATTCGAAGCAAGGATCAAATACAAATCTGCCCTGCTTATCCACAAAAAGCCCTCTATCAAATGCAGACTTCCCACCTCCGCTCCCTACTACCCCAGCCCACCCACAACAGAACAACCCGACAGACCACCAACACCCTTACTATCCCCCATGAACGAACAAAATACAATCAACGAACCAGCAACAGAGCTTTCGAACTGTACGCACCCTCCCTCTGGAACTTCCTACCGAGCCAAATCAGAAACAATGGTGACCTATCCACGTTCCGGAAACAACTAAAAAACATCCTGTTTCAGGAATTCCTTGGACCAGAAACAGACATCCACCACTGACAACCCCCAGTCCTTCCGACATATCCCCAAAACTACCTACTAAGAAACTCATGTCAATTGTCTAAGTCATTACTATCTGTTTGGATCATCAATATTGGCCCCCTCGGTGACGGTGCTCCCCCCCCCCCTCTGTAAATTGATTACTGTCCACCCCCCCTTTTTTTTGTTAAACCGCTTTGACCCGGTGAAAAGCGGTATATAAATGCAGTTAAATAAATAAATGTAGGGGTTCTTTCCTGATTTGCTTTTCTTCCTATCTCTCCCATGCTCTTTTAGTGTATGTTCTGGTGAAACATTCCCTACTGCTATCCCACTTTTGTTTGGTGCACCCCAGGGCTCTGTCTTGGGACCTCTCCTTTTCTCTCTCTACACTCAGTCCCTTGGTGCACTCATCTCCCCCCATGGTTTTCAGTACCATCACGCTGATGCCTTTCAGATCTACCTATCTGTACTTGAAATCTCTCCAGGAATCTAGGCCCAGATCTTTGCCAGCTTATCTGACATTAGTGCCTGGATGTCTCACCGCCATCTGAAATTGGACATGACCTAAACTGAGCTCCTTATCTCTCCCCCTAAGCCCAACTCCCCTTCCTTCTTTCTTTATTTCTCTGGATAATCTTCTATTCCTCCCTGCTCACAACCTTGGGGTCCTCTTTGATTCCTCCCTTACCTTCTCCACACACATCCAATAGATAGGTAAAACGTGTTCCTTCTTTCTTTATAACATTGGAAAAATGTGTCCCTTTCTTTCTGAACACACTACTACGACCTTTATCCATTCTCTAGTGAACCTTCTGTCTAGAATATTGCAACTTTCTCTTTGCTGGTCTTCCCCTGAATCATCTCTTCCCACTTCAATCTGTTCAAAACTCAGCTGCACGGCTAATCTTCTGCCAGTGTCGCTATGCTCATGTCACCCATCTTCTCAAGTCACTTCATTGGTTCCCTATTTGTTTTTGCATCCAGTTCAAACTTCTACTACTTTCCTAAAATTATGAGTACCTTAATTTGACTGCTCACTTCCTTTCCTTTTTTATCTTGCCCAACACCCCTCCTCAGGAATTCTTCTGGCAGATCCCTTCTATCTATGCCCTTCTCTTCGACTGCCGACTTCAATCTTGCTACCTTGCTGCTCTTTATGCCTGGAACAAACTACCCGAGTCAGTATATCAGGCTCTATCTGTGACCTTGTTCAAATCCAGGCTGAAAACTCATTTCTTTGAGACTGCTTTTGGATCCTAATGCCTTTAGTTTCATGTTCACCTCCAATATGTTTCCTTACCATTCCCCTAGATACAGGGTCAGCCCAAGGGTTTCTGACGCCCTAGACAGAGACTCCGGCATTGCCATGCCCACCCCCAGATGACGCCGCCGCCACTGATACCGCCCCCCTCAGCTGCCGCCTTCACCCCTCCTACCTGCCACCCATTCCATCGTGGGAAGGGGAAATACTGCTGCTGCCTCCCTCCCTAGCTCCCCAAACAGAATCAGCGGCAACTGAGGGGGTGGTGCTGCCACTGTCCACATATTCCTTTGCCACCTAGCTCATCTAGAGGACAGGCCAGCCCTGACTAGATATATCCTGAGGCCAGCCCTCAGTTGTTGTTTTGTCTGTCTTAACTGTTGTGTTGTTTATCTTAACTAGATTGTAAGTTCTTATGAGCAAGGAATGTCTCTTACATGTCCTTGTACAGTGTTCCATACACCTTATAGCACTATACAAATGATAAGTAGTAGCAGTAATAGGGATAAGGGCATTTCCAAGTTACTGAGAAAATTTGTGTATATACTTCTCTTATTGGTCAAAAAGGTTATACTGCAGTACTGGATTGTAGAAGAATGTCCTCCAAACAACAGAAGCACTGCTTGATGAGTGAAATGGCCATCTATGAGATTAGGGTGCATAGGTGCAAGGTCACATTGGGTTGAATACGATATCTGCAGCTCTGGCATGGCGTAGCATAAGAACATAAGAACATAAGATATGCCATACTGGGTCAGACCAAGGTCCATCAAGCCCAGTATTCTGTTTCCAACAGTGGCCAATCTAGGTCATATGTACCTAGCAGTTTCCCCAAGAGACACAAGTTCCACAATGCTTGTACTGGGTCAAGCACTGATATCTTCGGTCACTTCTTAATAATGGTTTATGGACCTTTCCTCCAGGAACTTGTCCAAACCTTTTTTAAACCCAGCTACACTAACAGCCTTTACTACATCCTCCGGTAACAAATTCCAGAGTTTGATTACACGTTGAGTGAAAAAATATTTTCTTTTATTAGTCTTAAATAGTTTACCCTGTAGCTTCATTGCATGTCCCCTAGTCTTTCTATATTCTGATAAGGTAAACAATCGATCTACGTTTATCCGTTCCACTCCGTTCATTAATTTATAGACTTCTATCATATCTCCCCTCAGCCGTCTCTTTTCCAGGTTAAAGAGCCCTAACCTTTTTAGCCTTTCTTCATAGGAGTATCCTTCCATCCCCTTTACCATTTTGGTGACTCTTCTCTGTACCTTTTCTAAAATCGCTATATCCTATTTAAGATACGGCGACCAGAATTGCACACAATATTCAAGGTGCGGACTCACCATGGAACGATATAGAGGCATTATAATATCTTTTGTTTTATTTTCCATTCCTTTCCTTATCATACCTAGCATTCTATTTGCTGTCTTGGCCGCCGCTGCACACTGGGCCGAGGGTTTTAACATGGTATCCACAATGACGCCTAAATCTTTTTCCTGGGTGGTGGTTCCTAATGTGGAACCTTGCATCGTGTAACCATAGTTTGGGTTGTTCTTCCCTAGGTGCATAACCTTGCACTTGTCCACATTAAATTTCATCTGCCATTTTGATGCTCAGTCTTCCAATTTATCAAGATCCTCTTGCAATTTTTCACAATCCTCTTGGGTTTTAACAACTTTAAATAGTTTTGTGTTATCTGCAAATTTGATAACCTCACTCGTTATTCCACTTTCCAGGTCATTTATGAATATGTCAAAAAGCAGCGGACCCAGCACAGATCCCTGGGGTACACCACTATTCACCTTTCTCCATTGGGAAAATTGGCCATTTAGCCCTACCCTCTGCTTTCTATCTTTTAACCAGTTCCTGATCCACAATAGTACACTGCCTCCTATCCCATGACTCTTTAGTTTTGCCAAAAGTGTCTGATGAGGGACCTTGTCAAAGGCTTTCTGAAAGTCCAGATACACAATATCAACCGACTCACCTTTGTCCACCTGTTTATTCACTCCTTCAAAAAAACATAACAGATTAGTAAGACGAGATTTTCCTTGTCTAAAGCCATGTTGGCTGTCTCCCATTAGGTTGTGACTATCTACATGCTGAGTAATTTTATTCTTTATGATGGTTTCTACCATTTTTCCTGGTACTGACGTCAGGCTCAACGGTCTGTAATTTCCCAGATCACCCCTGGAACCCTTTTTAAAAATTGGTGTTACATTGGCGATCCTCCAATCTTCAGGTATTAGAGATGATTTTAATGATAGTTCACAGATTACTGATAGCAGGTCTGCAATCTCATATTTCAGTTCTTTCAACACCCTTGGATGTATACCATCCGGCCCAGGTGATTTGCTACTCTTCAGTTTATCTAATAGTTGTAAGACATCTTCCCGATGTATCGATATTTCCTTCAATTCTTCCGCACCTTTAAATACCACTTCAGTCATGGGTAACATCCCTACATCTTCCTCAGTAAAGACCGAAGCAAAGAATTCATTCAGTCTCTCCGCTATCGCCTTATCGCCTCTTAGTGCTCCTTTAACCCTTTTATCATCTAATGGACCAACTGACTCTCTCACAGGTTTTTTGCTACAAATGTACTTGAAAAGGTCTTTATTTCGCGTTTTTGCTTCCGCAGCAAGCTTCTTCTCAAATTCTCTCTTTGCCTGCCTTATCAATGCTTTGCATTTGACTTGCCAGTGCTTGTGCTGTTTCCAGGTTTTGTCGTTTGGCTCTTTTTTCCATTTCCTGAAAGATGCTTTTTTGGCAACAACAGCCTCTCTGACCTCACCTTTAAACCATGCTGGCAGTTTTTTGGACTTCCTTCCACTTTTCTTAAAGCGTGGAATACAGCTGGTCTGGGCTTCCAAGATAGTATTTTTCAACAACACCCAAGCTTGATGTATGTCTTTAACCTTTGCAACTGCTCCTTTTAGTTTTTTCTTAACTGTTTTCCTCATTTTATCATAGTCTCCCTTTCAAAAGTTAAAAGGTAGTACTGTGGATTTCCTTACTATCCCTCCTCCACTAATTAAATCAAAGGCGATCATGCTATGATCACTATTGCCAAGTGGCCCCAACACCCTTATCTCTTGCACTAGATCTGGTGTTCCACTAAGGACTAGGTCTAATATGGCTTCCCCTCTGGTCGGTTCATGAACCAGCTGCTCCAAGAAGCAGTCATTTATTTCATCTAGGAACTTTATCTCCCTAGCATGTCCTGACGTGACACTGACCCAGTCGATACCGGGGTAATTGAAATCACCCATTATTATTACTGCGCTGTAACTTTTGTTAGCTTCCTTGATTTCTTTGAGCATTTCATCATCCATTTGGTCATTCTGGCCAGGTGCTCGATAGTACACCCCCACTGCCATCGCCTTCCCCCTTTTATATGGAATTCCAATCCATATAGATTCTACAGCAGATTTTGTTTCCTGCAAAACGTTAATCCTTTCTGAGTCAATGCCCTCTCTAACATAGAGCGCAACCCCTCCACCAATTTGATTAGCTCTATCATTACGATATAGTTTGTACCCAGGTATCACAGTGTCCCACTGGTTGTCCTCCTTCCACCATGTCTCTGATATTCCAATCATATCTAACCTTTTATTTAGTGCTATATATTCTAACTCTTCCATCTTATTCTTTAGACTTCTAGCATTTGCATACAAGCATTTTAGAGAATGTATTTTATTCATGTTAATTTGGCTATTGTTAGACATGGGTAAATTGGGATCTTTAAGCTCTGTCTGCTCCATACTTGAGGGCATTTGGGCTACTTTACTCTTTTGTGGAACCTCTCTGCTTTTGGTAGTATCCTTCAAGGATACATTCTTCCGAACCATCCGCTCTTGGGCGACTGTCGGTTTTCCCCTAGCAAGGGAGTTGAGCATGGGGCAAGCATGGATTGATGAATGATGTACAGTGTGATGTGTGTGGAATGTGGGAGGGGTGATTGGGGAAGTCTTTAGGGGAGTTATAAAATTTTGGGTTGTACATGTTTTGGGTTTGGCCCACTTGGTATTCTAGATGCTGAAGTCCATTGTCTGGGTTTATATGCTGAGCTCTACCAAACTTGTTGAGTAATGACAAAAAGAGATTGTTGTGTATTGAGACCTGTGTCGGAGAAAACATGTAGTTGTATTTGTGGTATTACTCCTCTGGAACTTAAATATAAATGACATACATTCTACCCCCCCTCCACCCCCCCCCCCAAAAAAAAAAGAAACTCTGGAGCTTGGCGCTTCAAGCTATATGCTGTCTCTCTTTGCTACTCTTACACACAATATACTGAAACATTTTCAATATGCCTTGGCAGAGTATCACCTGACAACCCAAACTGCAGGTAAGTCAAGACTAGCTGATTGAAGAATCCTTCTGAGCCAGTGGTCCTGCTTCCTTCCCCTCCTGCCCCTCCTCTGCTCAGCCTAATGCTTTGCACCACCATCTTTAATGATAAGGACATGAAACAAAGCAGCAGATGTTTTCGTGTCATTTTCAAATGATACCACATTCCCGTTTCATGTGATTCAATTCATCTATCTGATGGTTCTGGAGTTAGAGGCTCCATTTCTAGTTGCCATTTTAGAACTGTGGATAGAACAAGGTGTTATTCCATCACTATTTTCTTTGCACATACTTGTATTAAACCATGTAGCAAAATATCAGCATGTGACTTCAGCACTGCAATTTTGAAGAAGTAGCACGAACATTCTGATTCTATACTTCTCGGGCTGAATAAAAATCTGTTAAAAATCAGCACTTAAAACTATGATCAAATATTCTGTGGTACCTGTTGTAGAAGTTTTGGTTGGCGTAGTGATAGTTGATGTGGTGGTGGTTGGGGTTGTAGTGGTAGTTGGAGTCGTGGTTGGAGTTGGAGTTGTGGTTGGAGTTGTTGTGGTTGGACTTATGGTTGTGGTGGTTGGAGGTGAAGGTTCTTCACAGGTTACAAAGCAGCAGTAAATATTTACTTCATAATTATAACACATTGGCGGGTTTATCTGGTCTTTGTTTTTACAGACAAGTCCATTTGCAACATCACATTCCACTTTCTGACCCAGGTCCTCGATTGGTATATGTGGATATTTCTCAGCTCTGCAGGATATGTTACTCGGCTGCTCACAGATTGAGTATCCATGTTTCTTGATCTCGTCATAGGTTTCGAAATCACCACCCCCACCACCCGGGGGATTAGTGGGTTTACTCGCATCAATCCAGCCAGTCCAATTGCAGTAGATACTGGTTGTACATAGTGCTGTAAGACAATAATGATATGCAGTGAGTAAATGACACACAGAATTTTTGATTAGGAATTTGACAGTAAGTGTATAAACATTTTTTACTTTCCTCTTTTGTCTTATTCATGTTTTGGTACCGATAGATTTTATTCTTTGATTTTCACACATTTCTAACTGAAAATGGCATCTTTTTCATATCACCATGCCTACTGTTTTAAAAATCTCTTTTTCTAATATGAACACTTGAGCTGCTGAGATTACATGCAGAATGTTTCATTGTTAGCAGAGATTCCTGGAGAAGGTTCTGATGCAGTTCCAAAGAGCAGCACCATCAGTTAAACTTAAGTCCTTAGTGGTGGGAGTGACTTATGGGGGAATTTTCTAGTCCTTCTTTTGGCATATAAAGCAGTGTTTTGTTGTATTTTTCATTTAGGGAGATGTTTAGGAAAGTGCAGTGGCTTTTTGCACTTAACGCTTTGTGCTGACTACTGGGGGCATGGTCTGCATATGTCCTGTGTTAGTGCACAGCGCATGAACTTACCCCATGGGCTCAGGCTAAATGCATGAGCAAATTGCACAGATGCAGTGGTCTTCCCAGCCCTCTCAGCACTCGGGTATCCCCTCCATTACTTATCTACTACTTATCATTTATATGACGCTACAAGGCATATGCAGTGCTGAACAGAGACATGTAAGAGATAGTCCCTGCTCCTAAGATCTTGCAGTCTTTAGAGTTTTGTCTTCCCTATCTTCTGTTATCTTAGATAGTCTGTCGTGGCTCTGTAACCTAGACTCCTGCTCCCCCCCCCCCCCCGGCCATGTTGTTTCTCTATTGCCCTTATCCTGTGTTATTTGTTCCTTATTTTGCTTTTATTGTAAACCGCTGAGATACATGGCTTAATGGCAGTATATCAAATAAATAAACCATAACCATAACCGGAACACCACAACTGGGGACTAAGATATATCTAGGGGAATGTTAGGGTAATACGTAGGAAGTGACAAGAATTTGGGGGATCAGGAACCAAAAGCAGTCTCAAAGAAGTGAGTTTTTAAGCCTGGATTTGAACAGGGCTACAGATGTCCCCCTCCCTCCCTATCTCCCTCTCTCCCCCCACCCCCCCCCCCCCCCCCAATTTGGCAGTAAACTTGCCAATAAGCTGGCTTGCCACGGTACTTCATATTCCATGACCCGGATGCTCTTATCTCTCAGTCGAAGTTTCACGATTCATGCGTGTTAGTTGGGAGGCATGCTTTCTCTATCCTCCCACCTAGACCACTCTCCCTCTCACTTCTCCTGATCCCAGCACTTCCCCATCCTCCCTCCACTTGATCCCAGCTCTCTCCACCTTTCTTCCAAACTCCAGCTCCCTTTTCCTTCCTTCCTCTCACTAATCCTAGCACACTCTCCCTTCCCACAACCACTACAGTACTTTCTCCTTTGTTCCGCCGCTCCTGTGTTGGCCTTGGACATACACATTCTCTAGAAATGAAAGAGCTCATGGTTCCTTGAAGGATACTAACAAAACAGGGACGTTAGGGCATCCAAACAGAGAGGTTCCAATAAAGATGAGCTGAAAGATTCCAAATTACTCCTATCAACTGATAACCAGATTAATATGATTGAAATACAACCTCTAAAATGCCTTTATGCAAATGCTAGAAGTTTAAAAAATAAGATGAGAGAATTAGAATATATAGCTCTAAATGAGAGGTTAGATATGATGGGTATCTCAGAGACCTGGTAGAAGGAGGACAACCAATGGGTCACTATGATACCTGGGTACAAACCATATTGCAATGATAGAGTACATCAAATTGGTGGAGGGATTGTGCTCTGTTAGGGAAGGCATTGAGTCGCATAAGATTAAAACTTTTAAGGAAATAAAATATGCTGTGGAATCTCTATGGATAGAAATTCCATGTAAAAAGGGGAAGGCAATGGCAGTGGGGGTGTACTACCAACCGCCTGGCCAGAATGAACAGATGGATGATAAAATACTGAAAGAAATCAGGGAAGCTAACAAAACTTACAACACAGTAATAATGGGTGATTTCAATTACCCGGGTATTGACTGGGTCAGTGTCACAGCAGGACATGCTAGGGAGATAAAGTTTCCAGATGAAATAAATGACTGCTTCTTGGAGCAGCTGGTTCATGAACCGACAAGAGGGGAAACTATTTTGGACCTAGTCCTTAGTGGCATGCAGGATCTGGTGAAAAAGATAAGGGTGTTGGGGCCACTTTGCAATAGTGATCATAGCATGATCACATTTGATTTAATTAAAGAAAGTTGGCAAGAAAATCCACAATACTCCTATTTAACTTTCAAAAGGGAGACTATGATAAAATGAGGAAAATAGTTAACAAAAGAATAAATGGAGCAGCTGCAAAGACTAAAGATTTGCATAAAGCATTGGCATTGTTTAAAAATACTTTCTTAGAAGACCAGAACAGATGTATTCTACGCTTTAAGAAAAGTGGAAGGAAGGCCAAAAAACTGCCAGCATGGTTTAAAGGTGAGGTCAGAGAGGCTGTTGCAGCTAAAAAAGTATCTTTCAGGAAATGGAAAAGGGAGCCAAATGACAAAAACAGGAAACAACATAAGAATTGCCAAGTTAGATGCAGGGCACTGATAAGGCAAGCAAAGAGAAAATTTGAAAAAAAGCTTGCCATAGAAGCAAAAATGCATAATCAAGACGTTTTCAAGTACATTCATAGCAAAAAAAAAACCTATGAGACAGTCAGTTGTACCATTGGATGATAGAGGAATAAAAGGGGTGCTAAGTGAAGACAAGGCCATAGTGGAGAGACTGAATGAATTCTTTGCTTCAGTCTTTACTGAAGAAGATTAGGGAATTTACCCATGCCAGAAATGGTATATAAAGGTGATGTATCGGAAGGACTGAAAGAAATATCGATAAACTAGGAAGATGTATTACAACTATATGATAAACTGAAGAGTACCATATCACCTGGACCAGATGATATACATCCAAGGGTATTGAAAGAATTGACATATGAGATTGCAGATCTACTATTAGTAATCTGAACTATCATTAAAATCAACTGTAGTACCTGAAAAGTGGAGAATGGCCAATGTTACGCCAATATTTAAATAGAGTTCCAGGAGTGGTCTGGGAAATTACAGACCTGTGAGTCTGACATCAGTACCAGGCAAAATGGTAGAAACCATTATAAAGAATAAAATTACTGATCATGTATATAGTCATGGTTTAATGGGAGAAAGCCAGTGTGGATTTAGCCAAGGAAAGTTTTGTCTTACTAATCTGTTATATTTTTTTGAAGGTGTGAATAAACAGGTAGACAAAGGTGAGCCAGTTGATATAGTGTATCTAGATTTTCAGAAAGCATTTGACAAGGTCCCTCATGAAAGACTCTTGGCAAAATTAAAAAGTCAAGGGATTGGAGGCAGTGTAGTACTGTGGATCAGGAACTGGTTAAAAGATAGAAGGCAGAGGGTAGGGCTAAATGGCCAATTTTCCCAATGGAGAAAGGTGAATAGTGGTGTACCGCAGGGATCTGTGCTGGGTCAGCTGCTTTTTAACATATTCATAAATGTCTGGAAATAGGAATAACGAGTGAGGTGATCAAATCTGCAGACGACACAAAATTATTCAGAGTTGTTAAAACCCAAGAGGATTGTGAAAAATTGCAAGAGGACCTTGATAAATTGGAAGACTGGGCATCCAAATAGCAGATGAAATTTAATATGGACAAGTGCAAAGTTATATATCTAGGAAAGAACAACCCAAACTCTGGTTACACGATGCACAGTACCACCTTAGAAACCACCACACAGGAAAAAGATTTAGGCGTCATCGTGGATAATACATTGATACCCTCCACCTAGTGTGCAGTGGGGGCCAAGAAAGCTAATAGAATGATAGGAATCATAAGGAAAAGAACGGAGAATAAAACCAAAGATATTATAATGCCTCTATATCGTTCCATGGTGAGACCGCACCTTGAATATTGTGTGCAATTCTGGTCACCATATCTTAAAAAAGCAGAATTACAAAGGTACAGAGAAGAGCCACCAAAAAGGTAAATGGGATGGAAGGATACTCCTATGAGGAGAGGCTGAAAAGTATAGGGCTCTTCAACTTGGAAAAGAGAAAGCTGAAGGGAGATATGATAGAAGTCTATAAATTAATGAATGGAGTGGAACAGGTTAACGTGTTATATGCCATCAAAAAGTAGAAAGACTAGAGGACATGCAATGAAGCTACAATGTAACCCATTTAAGACTAATAAGAGAAAATATTTTTTCACTCAAATTCTGTAATTTGTTACCAGAGGATGTAGTAAAAACTGTTAGTGTAGGTGGGTTTAAAAAAGATTTGGACAAGTTCCTGGAGGAAAGATCCATAAACCATTATTAAATAGGCCCCGGGTAATCTACTGCTTACACTAGGAAGAACATTGTGAAAGCTGTGAACTTTGGGTACCTGCCAGGTACTTGTGACCTGGATTGGCCACTGTTGGAAATAGGATACTGGGCTTGATGGACCTTGGTGTGACCCAGTATGGCATTTCTTATTTTCTTATGTTTTTATGACTTTGGCCAGATGAGAAGAGTGACCAGGCCAGGGAGTTTTATGGTAAGCTTGTTGCGCTGTCTCCGTGGGCCTGGCATGGGTGCCCTCCCTTTCTGGCTGGCACCATGAGTGGGCCACAGCCACCACCCAGTCCATGGTATGCCACAGTATAGATACACCCACACTATCAGTCGATGCATAGATGTCGATGGCTTCCAAAACCAGAAAACAACCCTCCCATTGGGGTGAGCAAACTCAACCCCTCCTTGAGATCCCCACCCTCTTTCAACCAAAAACTGGAACCCTCTTCAAATTCTCAAGACCACAATGACAATTGCCACTCTTTGATACCCCTACTGATACTTTACCACCCCTCCCAATAGCCGCCATCAACATTCCCAAAGTCAACTGCCACCCTAGCTGAAGAACCCCCCCCCCATCAACATAGCCCAATATTAACCAACCCTTCATAGAGAAGACCACCCAATAATAAACTTCTCCATTATGAGCTTCCTAACCAGCCTCCAACTCCCCCTCCTAAGCACTTACTACTTATTGCTTAATATATGGGGCAGAAGCATACCATATTGCCCCTTGAGTTCAAAATAGTGGCTGTGACTTCCTAGCAGTAATTTTATAGTACTACTGCTAGAGAGTCTACCAAATAAGGCCATTTGCTTTTTATTTTGCAGATCGACTCCTAGTGGATTTGGTAGATTGACTAGCACTAGGGATCATAGACTCCATTTTGAACCCAAGCATGGTGGGGGCAGAAGGGGATCATTCCTGCCCTAGATACTAGACACTACCTGGTTAGTGCTAGGGGAATCAAGAGGATGGGAGGAGGGTCTGATGATATTAATAAGGCAACCTCATGGTCATCTCTGACTCTTCCCTGTCCTCCACTCTGATAGCTAAACTTGTTGCTTCTTTCTCTATAACATCAGCAAAATTCCTTTCTGAACACACTACTGAGATACTTATTCACTCTTTAGTCACCTCCTGTCTAGACTATTGTAACTTCCTCCTTGCTGGTCTCCCTCTGAATCATCTCTCTTCCCTCAATTGCATGGCTGATCTTCCAGCAATCTTGATATGCTCATATAACCCTTCTTCTCAAGTCGCTTCATTGGCTCCATTTCTGTTTCAGCATCGAGTTCAAACTTCTCCTGCTGACCTTTCCTCTGTTATCTCTTCCTATACCTCTCCTCGGCAATTCTGCTCTTGTGGCAAATTGCTTCTATCTGTGCCTGTCTCTTCTATTGCTAACTCCAGACTTTGCTTCTTTCACCTTGCTGCTCCTTATGCCTGGAACAATCTACCTGAGTCTGTACGTCAAGCTTCATCTCTGGCCCTTTTCAAATCCAGGCTGAAAACTCACCTCTTTGAGGCTGCTTTTGGATCTTGATCTGCTTAGTCTCCTATGTGTTTTCCTTACCATTCTATAGATGTATCCTTGTTCTCAGCTATTGTATTGTCTGTCCTGACTAGATTGTAAATTCTGATAAGCAGGGACCATCTTACACCTTTTAGTGCTATACAAATGATCAGTATTAGCAGAAGTAGTAGTAGTAGTAGTAGTAATGTTGGGGGAGTATTATTGGTGAGGGAGTTCTCTCTGGAGAGGAGGCTAATTAAAGGGGGGTCTGCTGAGAGGGGGTTTCAGGTAGGGTGACAATTGTCATTGGTATGTCAGGTATTCATCGGTGATCAGGGTTTTGACTTTTCTTTGGTCTACTGATGCACTAACTGCTTATTGTAGCATGGTTGCTCTTAAGGCCACCTCTTGAGAAACCTTTCAGTGCACCCATGTTATCGGCAGCCTTGATATTTAGTGTGCAGTAACATGCCACATGGTTTCTGTGATGACCACATTTATTCTTCACCCAGTTCCCACTCCAGTTAGCATGAGATTTTTACTGTGGCAGTTTTTAGCAGATGGTAGTCATTATTGCGGGCCTTCACTAATGGTTGACGCACGCTAAGACCAGCACTTACTGATTTGCACACTATAGTAAATCTCCCCCTTAGTTTCACAATGAATGCAACTCTCTAGTTAAGGTGCTGAAACTTGTTATAGTTATAAACTGTAAGTGGGAGATGGGTGCCTAATGTGCTGTCAATACAAGAAACACAATTCATTCTAGAATCAAAAGACTTGTCCAGCAACAGTGGGAGTTAGCCAGGAAAATCTTCACGGTTGCCCACTCCTCTGCTGAGTGGGTAAATACAGTTCAGCAAAGCACTGCCTGTCCCACGTCCACCAGCACAGAAAGAAGGGACATGGGAGGCACTCCTGGGTCATGAATAAATATTATCCACTTGAACCTGATATTCAGTGCTGGCTAGATAAAGGCTGCTACGTCTGGTTCAGGTATATTCAGCGGAAGACCACTCTATATGGATGTGCAGAAGAAAAAAATGTTCATTCATTTTTGGAATTTTTAGAAGTTTTCTTGATTTTTAGGCATTTCTTCAAATTCATTTCACAAGTTCAATTTCCTATGAAATAGTAACATGTTAGAACTTTTTAATGTGTGCAAAGTGACATAATGAACATTTATTTGTTCATTGATTAAATCATAAAAAATGTGGCCCGTTTTGCCGAAGTCTACTTGCCATGGTAGCCACAGAAAGGCACAGACAGAAAGGAAACACACCAAATAAAGCATTAAACCTTAACCCAGTACTTACTTGTGGTTGAAACTGTATTCAGTGATATGACAGCAAACATATAAGGAGAGAAAAAAAGACATTAAAATCGTTAAGAAAAACATTAAACAGTGTTATATTGAATTTTGCTATAATTTCTCTCTGAGGTACAATTACAGTGCCTTAATACAAGTGATAAATGCCAACAAAATCTTCTCAATATGCAAATGTTTTTGGAAGGCATCTCTACTCCCCAAATAAATGTTTAATGGAGTTGTCTGGCTGGAGGCTGAAGTCAGTAACACAGGGGCCAAAGCTTAAGTGCCAGTAGAGAAGAGGTTCCTGTCTATTACCAGCTTCAAACAGGCAAATTAAGTTGTTCATCTGATTTTTCTAGAATCCCTGAAAATATTTAAAAGTCACGTTGGGCCGTCTTTTAAGAGAAACTGTGGAAATAAGGACAGCACAGATGTGAGCGGCTGTTTGGTTCTTACAAATACTACTTTCACAAATACATTTTGGTGGATGCATTTTTTGAAAATTGGCCATCACTCCTGTATCAAAATGCTTCAGCCTCTTGAGGCCCTAAAACTTTATGTGCCAATATTCAAAGGGACTTATATATTTAGGGGCTGATTTTTTAAGGGTCTTGTGGAAAGTTAAGTACTATTTACGTGCGTAAGTTCGTGTTATAACAGACTTACGAGGGTGAAAGCACTATGACAAGGAGGTTATTCCAGAACATGAATAAGGAGGGAGGTTTATGTGCTGAAAAAGTCCCTGACCGTATTCTAAAACATAGATGACATGCATATCCACAGTGCTAGCACTGGGATTTCAGAACATGGCCAGAAGGGGCAGAACAGGGGCATGGTCAGCCACAGAGGCATATAAAGTATATTCAGGAAAGGCCAGTGTATCTATTAAGAGCTTCCTGGAAACATTCTCATTATTCCTGCTGAAACGTGGAAGAAGTCCAGGACTTAGAAATAATTCTGCTCTTCTCTGCAATGCATCCCTTCTTGAAGAATGGTTGTGAAAGTATTGTTTTGAACTGATGTGACTGCAGTCTAGAAAAACCCAAGATGCAGTTGTAAGGAACAGAGAGTTGAGGTGAGGGAATGTTGGAAAGTATGGACCCATCTATAAACACCCTTACAGAAATATAAAGAAGAGCAATTGTGTTTATTCTAGCTATGCTTAAATGTGCCATTTGTGCTAAAGGAGCAAATCTAGCAGACCCTAACAATTCCCATGTTCTGAAAAATGGGACTGCTGATATAGAGATAGTATGGGTGTAAGCAGGGAAGGGATTCTTGTTTGGGTGAGAAACGGCTACAAATTAATATCTCAAAAATGAAAGCCATATGTTTTAACAACAGTAAACTATTATCGTAATCTTTACTGTGTGCAATATCACAACTATATCTCAAGATAGAGCCACTTCTAAAACTTTTAGGGGTTTTAATAGATTCAGATGTAACTTTTGAAGCTTATGTTAGCTCAATTGTATCAATAATGTTATTTTATTGATTACATCAATTAAGTAGGCTGAAAGACTTATTTTCTAAAGAATATTTTCAACTTGTGGTATAAAACTCTATTTTAACATATTTGGATTATGGAAACTGATTATTTTTGACTTGCTCTCAATATCAGATTAGACAAGTACAACCATGTTAAAACACAGTTGTATGCCTTATCATTGGCATTTCACAATATATATTGGAAACACTCTGTATTACAACAAGAAAGTAAACTTGGCTATATCACCGACTACTTGTATCAAAAACATGTATGTAAAACATCTACGTATGGTTTCACAGTAGATGACAACGTGGTCTCAGTATTACCGGGCTCAAGTCAGAAGAACCAACTATACGCCCTACCTTAACATCAATGACCACTATCCTGTTGTCAGCTATTCTTCCAGTTGACGATAAGCTTCTATGCAGTAGTCTTGTCTGTTCCAAAGGACTACCGCGCCCCCCTTATCCGCCCTTTTAATAACGATATCGGGGCGGGATTGCAATTCGCGTATGGCCCTCCTCTCAGATGAAGACAAGGAGGTGTAAAAATTGTTTTTCACACAATGGGAGTACATATCAGTTGCATAGTAGCACTTCCTGCGGCTCTTCCAATGTGGTCTATTGTATCCAATGCCCATGCCCCTTGTTATATATTGGGAAGACTAACCGGCATTTCAGAACACGTATGAATGAGCACAAAAGCAAGTTAAAGTGCAAACGTCTAGAAGCTCCGATAGTTGAACATTGCCTATCAATGCACCATACGTTTGAAGATTTACGTTGCTTTTGCATTACTCAAATACTTCGCCCGCAGCAAGGATGCACTAGGGATCAAACTTTGATATATGCGGAACAACGGTGGATTCATAAACTACAGTCAGTCCTCAGGGTTTAAATGCCCGTATAGAATGGGAGTCCTGCCTCTGACGTCATTTTGTTGGGGCTCTATTCATTATCATTTATTTTCAGCTGGGTCTATATAAGCTGTGCATGTGCAGCGTTTTCTTTACCGCCGTTAAGCAGTTCAACAAAGACTCTTTGTAGCAGGGACGCTAGCGGGTGTATAAGGTAATGGTGGAATCTTTGTCACAGTAAGTGGATAATGACTGAAAAAAAGTTTTTTGCTATTTGAAAGTAAAAGCTAATTTGAACTTTTTTTCGTTGTAGAGCTTAGCAAGTTTCCCCTGAAGAACCCTTGTTTGGAGAAACGCTTAGCGCTTGATGCGTTGGGAAGCAACACCCTTGCCTAAGCTTGGAAAGCCCTTCAAAGCTAAGCATTTTAAGCTAAGCATTTTAAAGCCACGTTTAAAGTTTTGCACTTTTTGGAAAAATAGCTGACAACAGGATAGTGGTCATTGATGTTAAGGTAGGGCGTATAGTTGGTTCTTCTGACTTGAGCCCGGTAATACTGAGACCACGTTGTCATCTACTGTGACACCATATGTAGATGTTTTACATACATGTTTTTGATACAAGTAGTCGGTGATATAGCCAAGTTTACTTTCTTGTTGTACTACAGAGCGTTTCCAATATATTTTGTAGTATTTACTCTGTGAAACACGGACCAATTTGTAAGTTTGTGATTTCACAATATATGGCAACAAGCCCTTTACTTTGTAAATTACATTGGTTGAAAATCTCTAACCGGATTCGTTTTCATATTTTTATTTAGATATATATATATGTATATATTTTTTTTAATGATTTTGTACCAGGATGTTTTTTTCTCCTTATTGCTTCCATTAGCAATATGCACATCCAAACGTCTACAATTAACCAATACTTAGTCGTTTGCCCCGTGTAGAGGTATTTGTTTTAAATCATGCCTTATGCATATAATCCCTTTCATGGAGGCACAACATTGGTCTGAATTACCTAAACAATTAAAATGCATCCCTTCTTTATGTCAATTCCGTATGCATGGGCCAGCTGAATAGCTCTTTGCCTGTGCCATGCCAACCACATCTATTTTCCCGATTCCAGACCCGCGGGGATGTCCAGATATGTGGATGAGGAATTAGGTTCAAATGAAGGTCGTTTTAGATTTAGACATGTCCACGGACCAGACATGCACATTTTGGAATTGTGCTCCCACTATATAAAAACCCTTCTCAGCTGAATATCGACCCATTAGATTCTTAACAATGGGTCAACAAGGTTGCAGAATTAAGGCAAAAGAGATAATATAGGCACTTAGAAATGATTTTCAGCTTTAAGATGATAATTTTATAAGGAAGGCCCTATTTGATTTTAGAAAATATAGCATAAATGGCCGGGATCACAGCTTAATTTGAGACATGGACATTTACACCATTTCTAGAACTGGTAGAAATGCCTCCACCTAGATTTTGCAAGAACGCATGTAAATTAAAATCTTTAAACAAACCCAGAAGACTATTTGAGATCGTCAAGTCCATGCTAAGAGAGAACAACCCTTCGACTGAACAGACTGCCCCCAGTCCTCAAACACTCATGCTTCACTTCCAATCCAAACTGCAGCATTACCTTCCAGCCACATTGGCAGATTACATCCACAAACCCTGCAGGACCAGCACTCTTCATTCATTCAGCCCAGTCTCACCTGACCACCTGGATAACATAATTGGAAATCTCAATACAACCCCTCATCTCCGCTAGATCCCTGTCCTGCAAGTTGGTTAAAAATGACAAAATCCAAGCTTGCCCCTACAATATGTAAGATGACACAGCTCTTCTTCACCCAAGTGTGACAGCTAGTCTAAAGACTGCTTCCATATGACCACTGCTAAAAATCTCTAAGCTACATCCCGCAGAATCCAGCTCATACAGAGCTATCTCAAGTTTACCTTTCCTCACAAAACTAATATTGAAAATGGTACAGCTTCAACTACATGACTACACCAACCTAAATATTCCACTTTATCCACATCAGCACGGCTTCTGCCCCAACCACAGTATGGAAACATTGCTAATATCACTCATCAACCAACTCATCAAGGGAATAGAGAAACCTAGACAAGCCATCCTCATATTTCTTGATATTTCTGCAACATTTGACACAATATGTCATGAGATTCTCCTGCAGAGACTAAGCTGTATTGGCATCATTGATACTGTACTCAACTGGATCCGATCATATTTAACTGATTGTCAACAAATTGTACAGGCCGAAGAGAAAACTCGGACCCTTACCCACAAAAGCAAGGTGTACCCAAGGGCTCATCTCTATCAGCCTTATTATTTAACATTTACATCCAGCCCATCTACGAGATCATCCGGTCACAGGATGTATTATTCCACCTATTTGCAGATGACATAGAGCCTGATCCCTGAAGGGGCATGTCAGGGCCACCTGGTGTCCCTGGGCAGGATGGGCCTGTTAGGACCTGATTCTGCACCGAGGGAGCAAGATGGCCCCATGGGTGCAGGATCAGGCTCTGGGATGGCCCAGCATGCCCCTGCATCTATGTGGGGACATCCTTCCTTTACAGCTGGCTCAGCACACTACAGCTAGGATCCTCACTGGGACATCAAGGGGCTCCCATATCACCCCCATCATGAAAGAGCTCCTCTGGCTATCTCTACTAGACAGAGTAAAATATAAAAACATCATGATGATATTTAAAATCTTTCATGAACAATCCTCTGATTACCTGCAAACTATAATAGGGAAACTCCCTAGCAATTGGCAGAGAAGAAGCATTGCAGAGCACCTCCTCGCATCTCACCCAAATGGCATGTGTATGAGCATTCTCCTTATATGGAACTCCATACCCATAAAAATTAGAACTATCACAGACATTAAGGACTTCAGGAAGCTATTAAATGCACACCTGATCTGAATGCACTTTGAGAGTGTCACATAAATACAGACTAATTAGTGCACTCTCAACTCTGTTATAAACATATGACCATCATTTCAGGAGAAACAGGTCCCTTTATCCCTCTCTTCACACTCCTAAGTTACTGTTATGTCCATATTAATGGATAATGGTAACATTAACTGTATTTTCTAACACCACTGGTTCCCTGTAATGTTTTACTAGTTCATTATATGCCACTAGTACTTTGAAAGGTTTAGTGGTTCTTTAATGTTTACTGGTTACTTGTATTGCTTACTGTTTCTTGTGATGTTAACTTGTTCCATATAATGTTATGTTACTGTTATCTGTAAACCGCTTTGATCTTTGGAAATGCGGTATATAGGCTTTTCCAATAAATAAATAAATTATAATATTTTATAGTCTATGCATGTACATGTGAGGCCCCTCCACTCTCGGCCCAGATTTCACCCATGCTCATACCCACCAGTAAAGTACATGTTATCATGCAACTCATTTGGGAGGGGTCATTAATGCACTTCAGTGGCCCATATGTACATTAATGACTAAAATAACTCCAAAATAAGCATGTGTATTGCAGCTTATCAGTGAAGATCTTTGGGTAGCCCCTCTTCCCCAACTTCTCCCCTACCTTTAGTTGTGGTAGTTGGGGTCACAGTGGTAGTTGGAGTCGTGGTTGGAGTTGGAGTTGTAGTGATTGTAGTTGTGGTGGTTGGAGTAGTAGTGGTTGGACTTGTGGTCGTGGTGGATGGAGATGGTGGTGGTTCACAGGTTACAAAGCAGCAGTGAATATTTACTTCATAATTAAAACATACTGGTTGGTCTATCTGGTCTTTGTTTTTACAGACAAGTCCAGTTGCAACATCACATTCCACTTTCTGACCCAGGTCTTTGATTGGTATATGTGGATATTTCTCAGCTCTGCAGGATATGTTACTTGGTTTTTCACAGATGGAGTATCCATGTTTCCTAATCTCGTCATAGGTTTCGAAATCACCACCCCCACCACCCGGGAGATAAGTGGGATAACTCACATCAATCCAACCAGTCCAATTGCAGTAGATACTGGCTGAACATACTGCTGTAAAACAATAATAATATGCAGTGAGTAAAAGACACACAGAATTATTGACTAGGAATTTGACAGTAAGTAGATCAACATTTTTTATTTCCCTCCTTGTTTGGTCTTATTCATGTTTTTGTACCGATAGATTTTATTCTTTGATTTTCACACACTTCTAAATAAAAACTGCATCTTTTTCATATGACCATGTCTATTGTTTTAAAAATCTCTTTCTTCCATTGAACACTTGAGCTGCTGAGATTACAATCAGAATGTTTCATTGTTAGTAGAGATTCCTGGAGAAGGTTCTGGTGCAGTTCCAAAGAGCAGCGTCATCTGCTAAACTTAGGTCCTTAGTGGTGGGAGTAACTTATGGAGGAATCTTCTAGTCCTTCTTTTGGCATATAAAGCAGTGTTTTGTTGTATTTTGCATTTAGGGGGATGTTTACAAAAGTTCAGCAGGTTTTTGCTCTTACTGCTCGTTAAGTGCAAAAATTAACACTTTGTAAGCGCAACTCCTGCGTGCTGACTACTGGGGGGCATGATCAGCAAATGTCCTGCTGTTAGTGCACAGCGCATGGACTTACCCCATGGTCTAAAGCTAAATACATTAGCAGACATCACAAATGCAGTGTCGTTCCCAGGCCCCTCGGCACCTGGGGTATCCCCCCCACACTACTTATTTACTACTTATCATTTATGTTACACTAGAAGGCATACAGAGTTCTGTACAGAGAAATGTAAAAGACAGTCCGTAAGAGCTTACAGCTAGTCAAGATGGACAACAAATCTAGGGACTAGGATATATCTAGGGGAATGGTAGGGAAACACATAGGAGGTGACAAAAATATTTGGGGGATCAGGAACCAAAAGCAGTCTCAAAGAAGTGAGTTTTTAGCCTAAATTTAAAAAGGGCCACAGATGCCACCCCCCTCCATCTGGATCCACGGAGGTAGAGCAGCAAACTTACCAAAGAGGTGGTTTGCCATGGTACTTCACATTCCATGACCTGGCTGCTCTTCTCTGCCAACCAAAGTCTCGCGATTCATGAGATTTCGGTTGGGAGAGAAGAGCTGCAGACCACAGAGCTTTGTGGTACATTTTCTGTGCTGCCTCAATGGGACTGACAGCGATATATTCCCCACCTGGCTGGCATCCGGAGCCGGTCACAACCACCACCCAACCCTTGGTACACCACTGTACAGGTGGAACTGCACTATCAGTCAATGCATTTAACACAGGTCCCGATGGCTGACTGCAAAACCAGAAAATAACCCCCCAATGGGGTGAGCAACCTCAATCCATCCTTGAGATTCCCAACCTCTCCCTGGTCAAAACTGGAACCCCTTCAAATTTCCAAGGCCACAATGACAATTGCCAGCCATCAATACCCCAGATAATAATCACCACCCCTGCCAATAGCAGCCACCAACATCCCCAAAGACAGCTGCCACCCTACCTGAAGAACCCACCCCCATCATCATAGCCCAATATTAACCAACCCTCCATACAGAAGACCTCCCAATAACAAACCTCCCCCAATATGAGCTTCCTAACCAGCCTCCAACTCCCCCACCCCAGCACATACCCCTTATTGCCTAATGGATGGGGTAGAAGCAATCCCCCTCTATTCCTACGATATTTTCACCTGAGTTCAAAATAGTGGCTATGACTCCTAGCAGTAATCTTGTAGTACTACAGATAGAGAGTAATCTACTAAATAAGGGGCTGTTTGATCTTTATTTTGTAGATCAACTCCTAGAAGATTTGGTAGACTGACTAGCACTAGGGATCACACACTCCATTTTGAACCCAAGCATAGTGGGAGCAGAGGAGGTTCATTCCTGCCCCAGATATTAGACCATCAGAGAAAACCTGGTAAGTGCCGGAGGAATCAAAGGGATGGGACAGGGTCTGAGAATATTCATGAGGGGTCGGTAATGTGTTAGGTAGCTCTCCTACACCTTGTTTCTTTGGTTTGCAACTGTCGGGTCGTCTTTGACTCCTCCCTCTCCTTCTCCACACTGATAAATAAATCCTATCACTTCTTTACAACATTACTTTCTGAACATACTATTGAGACACTTATAGACTCTTTAGGCACCTCCCGTCTACACTGTTGCAACCTCCTTCTTGCTTGTGTCCCTCTCTCCCCTTCAATCTCTTCAAAAATCAACTGCACAGCTAATCTTCCACCATTCTCTATATGCTCATATAACCCCTCTTCCCACGTCACTTCATTGGCTCCCTATCTTTTTCTGTATCCAGTACAAACCTCCTACAGACCTATAAGTGCACTCATACACCTGATCCTACCTACATTTCCTCGGGAACTCTGCTTTTTTAGCAGCTTGCTTCTATCTGTGCCCTTCTCTTCCACTGCCAACTCCAGACTTCGTCCTTTCACCTTGCTGTTCCTTATGCCTGGAACAAACTACCTCAGTCTGTACATCAGGCTTCATCTTTGGCCCTTTTCATTTCCAGGCTGAAAACTCACCTCTTGGAGGCTGCTTTTGGATCCTGATCCGCTTAGTCTCCTATGTGTTTCCTTACCATTTCCCTAGATGTATCCTTGTTCTCAGCTGTTGTGTTGTCTGCCTTGACTAGTCTGTAAACTCTGATGAGCAGGGACTGTCTTTTACAAGGGTCTGTACAGTGCTGTATATGCCTTGTAGCACTATACAAAGGATCAGTAGTAGTAGTAGTAGTAAGGCTAGGGGCAGTATTATCAGTGGGGGGTTCTCTCTGGAAAGTAGGCTGATTAAAGGGGGGGTCTGCTGAGAGAGGGTTTCAAGTGGGGTTACAATTTTCATCGTTATGTCTGGCATTCAGCAGAGATCATGTTTTTGACTTTTCCTTCAGCCTACGGATGCACTAACTACTTCTTGTAGCGCAATTGTACTGAAGGCCACCTCTTGAGATGCCTTTCAGTGCATCTGTGTTATCAGCAGTCTTGATATTTAGTGCACAGTAACAGGCCACATGCTGTCCTTGATATCCTCGATCATTCTTCACCCAGTTCCTGCTCCACAAGTAATAAGCAGTTATCATACGATTTTTACTGAGTGGCAATTTTTAGTAGATAGTAATCATTATTGCGGGCCTGCACTAATGGTTGACGCACGCTAATACCAGCGCTTACTGCTTTGCACTCTATAGTAAACCTCCCCTTTAGTTTCACAATGAATGCAAACCTCTAGTTATGGTGCTGAAGCTTGTTATAGTTATAAACTGTAAATGGGAGATGGGTGTCTAATGTGCTGTCAGTACTGGAAACAGAATTCCGGGCTCGTATGTTCTAAAGAGCTTGTAATACAATGTCTATATCCCAATTATTTGCTGAAATCATTAATGTTGGCCCCCTGGTGATGGCCCCTATCCCTGAGTTTGATTATTCGATTGTCCCCCCCCCCCCCCACTAATGTTACACCACTTTGACCCGGTGAAAAGTGGGATATAAATACAGCTAAATAAATTAATAAAATAAATTCATTCTAGAATCAAAAGATTTGGCCAGATCTTCATGGTTGCCCACTCCTCTGCTGAAAGGGTAAATAAAGTTCAGCAAAGCTCTGCCTGCCTCATGTCCACCTGCACAGAAAATAGGGACATGGGAGGCGCTCCTGGATCATGGATAAATATTATCCAGTTGATGCTGATATTCAGTGCTGGCCAGATAAAGACAGCTAAGTCTGGTTCAGGTATATTCGATGGAAGATCAATCTATATGGATGTGCAGAGGAAAAAAAAGGTTCATTCATTTTTGGAATTTTTAGAATTTTTCTTGATTTTTAGGAATTTCTTTCAATTCATAGTAACATAGTAAGTGACGGCAGATAAAGACCAGCATGGTCCATCCAGTCTGCCCAGCAAGATGGCAGGAGTAGGTGCACCCCTCCCCTTATCTTTGTCCAAGTGTGCACCTGCCACTCTGTGTAGGCCACCCCTCCCCATGTCTTTGTTTAGGGGTGAACCCACTGCTCCATGTAGGATACCCCTATTTGTTGAGAAATTAGATGGTTCAGTTTAATTTGATTTCATCCTGTTGCTGTAAAGGGATCCACTGTCTGTCCCATGCCATTTTGAATTCCATTACTGTGTTTGCCCCCACCACTTCCATTGGAAGGGCGTTCCAAGTATCCACTACCCTTTCTGTGAAAAAGTATTTCCTGACATTGTCTCTCAATTTACCCCCTTGCAGCTTCACGTTATGCCCCCTAGTTCTACAGCTTCCCCTGGAAGAGGTTTGTTTGTTCATTATTTCTCTTTAAGTATTTAAAGGTCTGAATCATATCTCCCCTATCCCTTCTCTCCTCCAAAGTGTACATATTTAGGTCTTCAAGTCTCTTCTCATAAGGCTTCTGACGCAGGTTCCAAATCATTTTAGTCGCCTTCCTCTGAACAGTTTCCAGTCTTTTTACATCCTTTGCAAGATATGGTCTCCAAAACTGAACACAGTATTCCAAGTGAGGCCTCACTAGTGACTTATACAGTGGCATTAGTATCTCTTCCTTTCTGCTGCTAATTCCTCTTTGTATGCAGCCCAACATCCTCCTGGCTTTTGCCACCGTCTTGTCGCACTGTTTAGCCACCTTGAGATCTACAGAAATAATCACACCAAGGTCTTTCTCCTGATCCGTGCACACCAACCTTTCGCCCCTATCGCGTACATTTCCCTTGGATTTCTGCTACCCAAATGCATAACACTACACTTCTTTGCATTAAATCTTAATTGCCAAGCATTAGAACATTCTTCCAGCTTTTGTAGATCTTTCCTCATGTTAACCACTCCCTCAGGGGAGTCCACTCTGTTGAAAATTTTTGTGTCATCTGCAAAAAGACAGACCTTTCCATTCAGTCTTTCATCAATATCACTCACAAATACATTGAACAGTGCTGGACCCAGGACCGAACCCTGGGGCACCCCGCTAATCACCTTCCCTTCATCCGAGTGAGCACCATTTACCATCACCTTCTGTCGTCTTGTCAGTCAATCAATTTCTGATCCAGTTTACCACCTTGAGACCCATCCCCAAACTGCTGAGTTTATTGATAAGCCTCCTGTGAGGGACAGTATCAAAGGCTTTGCTGATATCCAGGTAGATGACATCCATCGCATGCCCCTGATCTAGTTCTCTGGTCACCCAGTCAAAGAACTCAATCAGATTTGTATGGCAAGATTGTCCTTCGGTAAAACCATGTTGCCTCGGATCTTACAACCTGTTGGTTTTGAGAAAGTTCACTATTTGCTCTTTCAGGAGCGCCTCCATTACTTTCCCGCCACCTAGGTAAGGCTCACGTGCCTGTAGTTTGTCACTTCTTCCCTGTCACCACTTTTGTGTGGAGGTACGACACCAGCCATTCTCCAATCCTGAGGAACTTCTCTTGTTTCCAAGGATCTTTTGAAGACATCCTTTAAGGACCCTGCAAGAACCTGAGTTCTTTCAGAATCCTGGGATGTATTCCATCCGGTCCCATGGCCTTGTCCACTTTTAGTTTTGCAAGTTGTTCTAACACATCTTCTTCTGTGGTGTGGCAACTACTTCATTCCCATTTTTATATTTGGGAGTCACAGGTGGTCCTTCTCCAGGATTTTCTTTAGTAAAGACAGAGCAGACGTCCGTTCCCAGCACTTCTGAGTTCTGCAATTCCACCTCTGATCTTCTTCCTTTCCCGAATATACCTGAAGAAAGTTTTATCGCCACACTTCACATCTTTAGCCATCTTTTCCTCTGCCTTTGATTCATTAAACCATGTTTCTGTAATGGCCACAATGTCCAAGTCCATTTCCACCATTAGGAAATATTAATATTAAATTATTAATATGTGAGAACTTTTTAATGTGTGCAAAGTGACTTAATGAACATTTATTTGTTCATTGATTAAGATGTATTAAATCAATTTTATGTACACTATACTTTTTAAGGCCTGCTAACGAACCAAATGCTCTAATGAATCTCTGCTTCCCTGAATATATTCCTCAGATGATCTGGATAAAGCAATCTAAATAATTTTATTGAATAACTTTCCTGCTCAATGGTTCACTCAATATCGTTATGATTTTTTTAAACCTTAAATCATAAAAAATGTGGCCCATTTTGCCGAAGTCTACTTGCCATGGTAGCCAAAGAAAGGCACAGACAGAAAGGAAACACACCGAATAAAGCATTAAACCATAATCCAGTACTTACTTGTGGTTGAAACTGTATTCAGTGATATGACAGCAAACATAAGGAGAGAAAACAGACATTAAAATCGTTAAGAAAGACATTAAACAGTGATATATTGGACTCTGAATTTTCCTAAAATTTCTCTCTGAGGTACAACTACAGTGTCATAATACAAATAACACAAGGAAGCAAAAACTTCTCAATGTGCGAATGCTTTTGGAAGCCATCTCTACTCCCCAAATAAATGTTTAATGGAGTTGTCTGGCTGGAGGCTGAAGTCTGTAACACAGGGCCCAAAGCTTAACTGCCAGTAGAGAAGAGGTTCCTGTCTATTACCATCCTCAAACAGGCAAATGATGTTGCTTATCTGACATTTCTAGAATCCCTGAAAATATTTAAAAGTCACGTTGGGCTGTCTTTTAAGGGAAACAGTGGAAATAAGGACAGCATAGGTGTGAGCGGCTGTTTGGTGGTTATGGTTACAGATACTACTTGCACAAATACATTTTGATGGTTGCGTTTTTTGAAAATTGGCCATCACTCCTAAGTCAAAATGCTCCAACCTCTTGAGGCCCTATGTGCCAATATTCAAAGGGACTTATATATTTAGGGGCTGTTTTTTTAAGGGTCATTTGGAAAGTTAAGCACTATTTACGTGTGTAAGTTCATGTTATACGAGGTGTGACAAAAAAGAAATGAGACTGTGGCAGCCACGCCCATGACTCAATGCCAATTAACTAACCACTTATGTCACTGTGTTGTGCAACATCTCGCCACTATTTTGCTATACTATTTTTCATCTACCTCACTCTGTTTTTCTTTTTCAGGTTTTTATGTAGCACACTGCTCCATCGCTTTGTCACACAACTGCAGGTAGCAGAAATATAGAGCAAAAAAATCAACTTGAAATTTCTGGTTAAGTTGGAGAAGGGCCCAACTGAGTGTCTCCAACTTCTCCAAAAGGCTTATGGAGAAGATGCAATGTCAAGGCTGCGAGTCTTCGAGTGGCACAAATCCTTAAAGACTAGCTGTGAGGAGGTGGAGGATGACCCCAAGTCAGGATGGCCTTCCACGACAAAGATGGCTGAGAACATGACAGAGTGAACCAGCTGCTGCGGAGTGATCACAGATTGATGACAGCTGAGGCACTCAGTCTGAATAGGGAGTCAGTGTGGACCATCTTGGTGCAGGAGCTGGGGATGCGGAAGGTGTGCACCAAGATGGTGCCCAAGCTTTTATCGGACGACCAGAAGGAGCACCGAGTCAATGTTTGTTGAGACTTGCTAGAGAAGATCGGAGAAGATCCAGAGTTCGTTGGCTGAGTCATCACTGGAGACGAGACTTGGATCTTCCAGTATGACCCTGAAAGCAAGAGACAGAGCCTGCAGTGAAAGACTCGACTGTCACCCAGACCCAAGAAGGCACGCATGTCCAAATCAAGGATCAAGGTCATGCGGATCACATTTTTCGACCAGAAGAGAGTGGTTCATCATGAGTTTGTGCCTGAGGGTCAGACAGTCAACCAGCACTTCTACCAGCAGGTCCTCAATCGCCTCCATGACCGGGTTTGGTGCAGCAGGTGGGATCTGTGGAGAGACAAGTCGTTGTTGCTCCACCACGGCAATGCGCCCATACACAGCCCGCTCAGTGTGAGGCAGTTCTTGGCCAACAAACAGATCACAGCTCTCGACCACCCTCCTTATTCCCCAGATCTCGCACTGTGCGACTTCTGGCTCTTCCCCAGGCTGACGACTGTGCTCAAAGGAACTCATTTCGCTTCTGTAGAAGAGATCAAGGCCACTGTGACGAGGGAGCTGAAGGACCTCAAGGAGGAGGACTTTACTGAGTGCTTCTGTACGTGACGGAAGTGAATGCAGAAGTGCATTAACTCTGGGGGGGAGATTACTTTGAAGGGGACAATGTGTAATTTCTCTGTAGATTTTGTAATAAAACATTTATGGAACAGTCTCGTTTCTTTTTTGTCACACCTTGTAACGGACTTATGAATGTGAATGAGCACTAATATAGGTGATTTGGGTGGTTGCTATTCTTTGAGCATGAGTATATGGCTCATCATGCATACTTTCAGCTGGGATGTGCATATGGTGGAGCGTAGGTGGGGCCTATAATTTCAATTACACACAAGTTACAGACTACTAAGACTTACGTGCAT
The DNA here is from genome assembly GCA_033557465.1 of Ichthyophis bannanicus. Classification (NCBI taxonomy): domain Eukaryota; kingdom Metazoa; phylum Chordata; class Amphibia; order Gymnophiona; family Ichthyophiidae; genus Ichthyophis; species Ichthyophis bannanicus. Next base: position 110,020,381 of record CM066047.1, on the reverse strand, counting down.
TTCCACCCAAAGTGGTCATGGGCAGTTATGCCTGCTCTAGTGCAGGTCCATCAACACATCCCTATTTTATGACATAAGGTATGCACGTACCTAACTTTCTAAGTTAGGCCCTAAATATGAATGTAAACTTCATGAGTTCAAAACATTACCCTCTTAACAGCCTCAGTTCAACATATATGTCTCTGTTCATGAATTTTCTGCAAGTTTGTATGGGCAGCACCACCAAATGTTCCCTCTAAATGCTCCAGCACGATTGAGAGCATACCAGGGTAGTGTGGGGTGTTTCACCTAGCTCTACATATTGTGGTGATATTCAACTGCTCTGCAATAGCTATGTGGTTTAATTTAGCCGAGAAATAAGCTGTCCTGACTTAAACCACTCAGCTATATGGATAGCAGCTAAATATTGCCACTATAGGGATAGCTACTAATGGTCAGCTGTCCACATATATATTCAGTGTCACTCATTATTCAGATAGTGGTGCTAAATGTACAGTATGTGGGGGTTTTTAAGCACTTTGTCCAATGTATAAGAAACCCTCTCAGCTGAATATTGACCCATTAGATTCTTAACAATGGGTCAACAGGGTTGCAGAATTAGGGCAAAAGAGATAATATAGGCACTTAGCAATTATGTTCAGCATTAGGATGATAAATTTATAAGGAAGACCCTATTTGTTTTTAGAAAATATAGCGTAAATGGCCGGGATCACAAATTAATTTAAGACATGGACATTTACATCAGCTCTAGAACTGGTGGAAATGCCTGTACCTATATTTAGCGTGAACACATGTAAATTCTAGTTCTTTATAGTCTATGCATGTACTCATGTGCCCCTCCACTCTTGGCCCAGACTCTACCCATGCACATGCCCATCAGCAAAGCACGTGCTATCATGTAACTTGTGTGGAAGGGATCATTAATGCGCTTCTGTGGCCCATATTCAATTTAATGACTAACATAACCCTAAAATAGGCACTATGTTGCAGCCTAAATATTCCCCACTTATAAAATTATCACCTAGGTGTTTATTTATACAGTCTAATCTAGGCATAGAGATAACAAATCTAGATGCTATCCTTGTGCCCCAATCCAGTGATCAATTCTCCCCTCATCCCAAGAAATCCCAAAGGCCTTCCTCTTTCCTGCCCAAATCTTGATACTTAGAAAAAAAATCCAACCCTCTTTCCTTATCAGTGAAGATCTTCGGGTAGCCCCTCTTCCCAACTTATCCCCCACCTCTCCAGAATCTCCATTTATAATTGTGGAGGGTTTTCTGTCTTTGCACACAACACTGCTTGATGTTCCTCTTGCAGACACTGTTGATCAGCATTGAAAGATGCTGCCTGTCACTAGGCAATGTCATTTAGAGCAGGTTAGTATTGCCAGCAAGAGGAAGATCATGCTCCTTTTGCCGGCAAAGATGGAAGACCTTCTGAAATCATAAGCAGAGTTGCCATAGGACTGGGGAGATAAGGGGATCTTCTTAGTAAGAAGGAAGGTCCCCATGGATCTTCATTCTTTTGAGTAGCAAGAGGGAAGCGTCTGTAATTTGAGAGTATCACAACTTGATTTTTAAAATACTAAGATTTGGGTAAAAGCATCTTGGCTTGGAAGGAATGTTTAAGCATCCGTTTCCCACCAATTCAGAATATCCTAAATCTAGAAGGCCAAATTTTGGCCACCTAAATTTGGAAAAAAACATTTAGAAGTGACAATCTTGACACTTGGGTTTGCCTGAAAATTCACTAAATCTAGATGCCTAATATTTGACTACCTAGAGAAGTACTTGGCCTTAGCTGAAAATCAGCTTATTAACAAATAAGCTAACTATATACTGTTTCATAGTAAATTCCGATACAGATATTTGTCTGTAGTCGGACACAGATATATAGAGATATGTACCTTTAGGCTCTTGGTGGTATAGTAAAAACATGGAATGAATACATAGATAAATAGATTATGGCCAGAGGTTCAATTTCTAAGTGGCAGTTTAGGTCTTTGCAACAACAAGATATTATTCCATCAATAATGTTGTGGCAATCATTCATACCAAGCCATTCAGTAAAATATCAGTGTGACCACAGTACTGATATTTTGAAGCAGGTATTCTGGTGTCAGTGCATCTCAGTGTAAAGAAAATGTTATTAGCAGAGATTAGTTGTTAATACTTAGAAAAAGAAATAAATATTATAAATAAAATGCACAACTCTTCTAAAGTATTTTTACAGTACCTGTGGTTGATGTTGTGGTTGTTTGCGTTGTAGTTGGGGTAGTGGTAGTTGTGGGTGTTGTAGTTGGGGTTGTGGTGGTCGTGGGAGTTGTAGTTGGGGTAGTGGTAGTTGTAGGTGTTGTAGTTGGGGTTGTGGTGGTCGTTGTAGTTGGGGTTGTGGTGGTCGTAGGTGTTGTAGTTGGGGTTGTGGTGGTCGTTGTTGTAGTTGGGGTTGTGGTGGTTGTAGGTGTTGTAGTTGGGGTTGTGGTGGTCATTGTTGGGGTTGTGGTGGTTGTGGGTGTTGGAGTTGGAGTTACACATCCATATGCACAACAACTGACTCGGATTTCATAATTATAGCACATGTTCCAGATAATATCTTGATCTTCATTCCTGCAAATCAGTCCATAGGAAACATTGCACTGCACTTTCTGTCCCAGCTGCTCAAGGCTAAGGTCTGGCTGTGAAGCAGCCCTGCACTCAATGTCTTCAGGAAGAGTGCAGACTTCATATCCGTGCTTCTTTATTTCCTCATAAGTCTCAAAGTCACCACTATCTGGTTCACCAGTTGGTTTATTGACATCAAACCACTGAGACCATCTGCATACATAGTCATAGACGCAAGCTGAAAGGCAAATCAACAGATGGATTGAGATATAATTTCAAATAAGTCTATTTAGTCATGTGGAAAAGCAGTGCTTGTGTATTAACACATTGTCCAAAATTTAGAGGCCTATTTATTAAAGTGTGCTAAAAGAAAGATGACTTCAGTTAAAAGAACTCACCATGGGATTGACTGACTTATGCTACCTAAATATTGCAGGTTAGTAAACCTCATGGTAGGTTTTGATCCATTAAAGCAGCCAGAAACTTTATGCATTCCCAGCTGTAGTAATGCTTGATGGCAGGCCCCATCCTCGACCCACCGATTTTTAAAAAGATCAGCATTTGTAGGAGAAAAAAAAGGCCTATACTCCCTCACATTGCTTCAAAACTTCCTTGTGGGCTAGTGATAACGGCACTGCTTCCCTATTCCCACCCCCCACCCACTGGCAAAAGGTAGCTACAATTATAGTTATCTGATACCCCATCCTTTTTTCTAAAAGCTCATTGTCTGCTCCTTCTCACCCACCAATCCTTCCTACAAGTCTGCTTTTTATCACTGGGAGTCCACTGACTCCCAGGAACTCCTGCCCTAGTAGCTGCTTTTCTCAAAATGGCACTGTTGGATCCTAGTGGGATTTTTAGTTAGGTCTGAGAAGACTGCTGGGTTGGAGGCTCCCAGAGGGAACCATGAGTGTCATGAAATGGAGCAGATAGCTACACCTTTTACTACCTTTAGTCACTGGGTAGATGTGGAAGGACTAGTGACTTTCCTACTAGCCCACCCAGAAGTTTGGAACAATGCTGGGGGTGGGGGAGGGGAGGAGTATAACTTTTCTTTTACACAAATTACAACCCCTTTAAAAAAGCTTCCTAGAGCTTTTGCAAGGCAATGCTCAGGGGGGCAGATAGTTAGCTACAGCTATAGAAGTTTTGTTAACTTTCTGACAATGAGTCCTGTCTTGGGAGGAAGCAAGATACCAGACAGCGAATGTCGTGAGCTGTGACGTGCTTTGCTAGGGGGAAAAGGAAGGTTGAAGGGGTTAGGAAGCCCTCCTCTGCCCTGGCGGCTTCTTCCCCATTACTGGAAGTGAGCAGACACATGGTTTGCTTGATTTCTTTATTCTCCATTCTCAGCGGCAGCCAGGAGAAGAGGCGGAGCAGAGCTCTATTGGCATTCTGTCAGAACCGGATGACCCGATGGCAGGTTCGGAGCCTGACATCTCTCCTCCGGAACAGTGATGTTCTCTGAAGGAGCTTTTGCTGGTAATGAGTCCTGAAGAGTCGCTAGAGCCATTATCTCCCCGAATGGGGGATTCTGTTTCAGTTGGAAGGTCGACTTCGGGACAACATGGAGGGAAGCTATGAACCCTTCTGGGTCAATGCCTTGGCATTCTTTCTCCTTGGAGGTGCATGGGTAAGGCAGCTGAAGATACAACCACCCTTAGATTTCCAGCTATGGAGCAAAAGGCATCGGAGTAGAGGAAACTCTGGCAACCTTTTCCTTTGTGTGACTAGAGGTTTTCACATTAGAAGCCATCTGGTCAGCTATTATGAAACTTGGAGAGATTCCGGTTCCCCAGATTAGTGCTTTGGTTGTGCAGTCTTAATCTCATGTTACTTTGTTACCACAGCATACAATGGAAATTTCTGCTTTACAGTCTACAGTGACTGAGTTACAATCAAAAGTGGTTCGGGTGGAAGACTGTGGTATATCATTTCAGAAGGACTCAGTAGCTTTGAAAGCATGGACTGAAAATCTTGAGACTGCATCTCGTCATCAAAATTTGCATTGTATAAATTTTCCTAAGTCCTCTATTATTAGAGCTAAAGAGATGTTTAAATTGTATCTATTTGATGTTCTTGGAGTGCCAGTGGAATCTCACCCACCAATGGCTGAGCCTTCTGCTAGGAAAGCTCGAGGTGGTTGAATAACTTTATATTCCGCAGGCTGATTCTATGAATGTTTCAGCTCTTCTTGAGTCCTCTGGGTCTCAATCTCTGACACCTTCTCCCCTGTTGGCCACATTTGCACTTACTTTTGACCGTGATTGGTTACTTAGAATGTATTTTCGGAAACCTACTGTGATGTTTAAAGGTTTTGCTGTACGAGTTTTCCCTGATTTATCACGGGAAATTCAAAGAAGGAGGAAAGAGTTTCTCCTGCTCTGTGCCGTGGCTCAGCAGCTGGGAGCTCAATCTTTTTCTCAAATTTCCATGCAAATGCATGATGAAGTTACAATTCTACCTCTTCTATTTTCTTTGAGCCATCCCAGCTCCTGGCCTTTCCGAGTGCTCATCGCTCCGAGGCTGAGAATCAGTCCCCACTGTGATTTTGGAATAGTACTTGGCTGGTTTGACGTTTGCTTGTCTCTTCACATATTTTGTTTTGGGTATTCTCTTAGCTTCTTCCCTTATTAGTGGGCTGGTGTAGGGGGGCAGTATGTGCAATAATACTGTTTTCCTTTTTACGCTTTCTCATGTTCCATTGTTGTTTCAATGGTCTGTCTCCCTTATTTCTGTATGAGTGTGTTTATGCTTGGATTTATTGTAAAATGTTAAATATAAAATAAAATAAAATAAAAAACCCTTTCTGACAGCAATGTGACTTACTAATGTAAGTGCATATCCATGATAACAAGTTGATTTGTGACACAGTTCATTAATTTTAATGCACACCGGGCCTGATTTGCCTATATTAAAGATACGTCATCACAGCATAATGAGCAATGAAACCACTTAACTTGTGTTACATAGGCAATAATGCAAATTAGTAAATATGCGGCTTAGCAAATGACTTCATTAGTCACAGCATAAATGAATAGTACAGACTACAGAACAACAACATATAACCTACTGCTGAAAAGGGGTCGTGCAAAATTGAAACATTTATCTCTTTAATCCTGTACATGACTTTTGCACTTAAATATTTGATCACATACTGCGCTTTCAATCATTTCCCCTCTTTCCCTCTTTTATGTTTCTCCTTTAGTTCTTCTCTTGATCTCGTTCTCTTTTTTAAAATGTTTTTATTTTTGTTCTTTCACTCTCTTGTTGACTCAGTGATGCTCACTGATAAAGTGCTAGCAGCCATGGCATCTACAAAGAAATCCAGGGACCTTTCTGAAAACCATGCCACCTCCTGCCTGTTAACCCCTTTTTACAGCAAAGAATTTCAATACTTTTGACTGCTCTCTAGGTGTGATTCATTGTCCCTATCACCTTTTCAACTATAACTCATGTTCTCTGCCTCGCACTCCTTTTCCTGTTGCTCTTTTTCTGGCACTTGTATTTTCTGTGCTTTTTTAAAATATTTCCCTTTCTCCTCCCAAATCATTTGTGCTTCCATTTCTCTCTCTCTTTTATTCTCCCATGCCTTTTCTCTAACTCAATCTCTCTTTCATAAGTACAGAGAGAAAATGTCAAACTTACTTGTGCTTGGAATTGCTGTAGTGGAAACTGCAATAATAAAAAAGTAAGTTTAGAAAGAGCAAAATGTGGGTGATTGGCAGAGTCAAATGAACAACGGGGAGCACATTAGACTGGTGCAATAGCTGAGGAGCACAACTAGTTAGAATACGCTACATGTATTACTCGATCTACTCATAGTCTGCTCATGAGTCAAAGGAAACCCGGGTAGCAATTAAAGCTATACACTCACTATTGACTGAAAAGTAGCGAATGGTAGACATCATAATTCAAATGAGGAGAAAATAGATTTCAGGTGCTTGGGTCACCATACATACAAAAACCCACAGTACAACAATTCACATTTCCAGTCATGGACGGCATCAATCTACTATACAATGCAAAGGTTTTCATCCCAGTCCAGTCCTCAATGCATAGCTAGCCAATCAAGTTTTCAGGATAACCTTAATGAATATGCATGAGGTAGGCACTGACTCCATCGTAAACAAGTCCCTCTCTTGCAAGTCCAAAGTCCAGAGAATACAGAAAGTAAAAACTAGGACTTCGGGGAGGGGAAATGGTTTATTCACTATAGCAGGTGAACTTTATATTGTTACGATCTTGTTTTGTGTGTTCTATTTGTCTGAATGATTCTTCTATTCTGATTTGGTTTATTTGCAAGAGATGGATATCTGTTATTATGGAAAGTGACTTATCAAATTTACAATACACAAAGCTAAACAAAAATACGCATTTTCTTTTTTTTTAGTTTTGTTTCACGTTAGCATGCACTAAATAATGCATGCTAATATGAAACCATGTGTACTAAAATGAAATAACACGTTATTTCCTATTGGCTTGCTTTAAAAGAAAATTCAATGGAATGAAAAAAAATAAGCTAAACTAAACTAAACAAACATCAAAAATTGCCTCCCTACTCAGTACATGTATACTGAAAATCCCTATTAATCCCTCCCAAATAGTTTCTTTCCTCTCGGGAGACAGCAGAGCAGAATTATTGCCCTCTGAGGACGTACCTGTGGTGGTGGTGGTAGTGCGGGTAACTGAAGTGGTAGGTACGGTTGAGGATGGTGGAGTGGTACTGCAGGCAGTAACGTTGTACTGGATACCGCTCGCTTCACATCTCATCTCACTGCAAAATCCTGCATTCTCTTCCCTGTTGATGATTTCACCCACTTCATAGCGTGTTCCATTATAGACACAGTAACAAGCTGGAAAACGAACAGGCAGAATATGAAGCTGGTTAAAACTGCAAGGTGTTGGGGCATGTGAAGAGACAATTTTATAACTTGATGTAGGCACATCCGAGCCGAAGAGAAAGAGCAGTGTTATCGGTGCAGTTCTCGTTTCTTCAGCATTCTGATAGATTGAGGTGTTATTCCAGTTCTACTCTTTCATCTGTAACCAGAATAAGCAAATACACGTGTACGGAACTGATAGTAAATAATGGTTTGCATCTCAGTTCAGATCAGGTTATCGTCCCTGTTTCCTTCCACTTGTTTTTCTTTAGATCCTTTCATTGCCCTCGTCTTTAACCTGGCCTACCAGGTACTGCACCCTCTATCAATTCCACGTACTATGGGGCATGTTTACTAAATTGCGCTAACAATACAGGGTTTACCGCTTGCTAAGAGCACTGTGGCAACTGCTACCACACACTAAAAATGTGGCCAGGGAAAAACTCCACGCTAACTGCAGCATCTCAATGCTAAAGCTTTGGGGCTTAACACATGGTAAACGGCCACATTTCAGTAAGCATGCCCTATAGATATTGCATTAAAAGTGTTTTATGTTATTGGAAAAATAAAACTGTACTAAAACCGTACTAAAACCGTACAACAAATAAAACTAGAAATGAACAAAAATCATTCTAGCAATAGAATTGTGATTTTTACAATGGCTGTACTATGGTATCTCAGATTCAAATTCCATCCTTAAATGCAAATGTAGATTCAGTATCCTTTGACCCATCCATGAAATTTCATTTCTGAAATGTTTTGAGAGTCTATTACCATTTTTTTAAGTGCCATCAAGTCAATGTTGACTCATGGTGACCCAGCAGCCCCTGGGTTTTCTGGACCAGAGGGAGATCGCCAGGCCTTTTGTTCTAAGGTAATTGGGAGTAAAATGACTTGTCCAAGGTCATAAGCAGTGCCAGTGGGAACTGAAACAAGATCTCTTGGCTACCAAGCTGTTGTGCCAACCACTAAGCTACTCCTCCACTCCACTATAAGCACAGAAGATAAAAATAAAGGGCCTAGTGTCAGCTAGTCATTGAATCCCAGGGCTATATCCCGGTTAGCTTTGGCAGTGAAAGTTAGGACAGTCTTACACCGTTTAGCAGCCGCTGAATATCAACGCTGCCTGGTTATCCCTGGGTGCTGCCCCTGGAATGCCCGATGCTAGCCGGTTAACCATCTCAGTGCCGCTGAATATCCCGTTCACCACCATTAATGCAGTTAGTATGTCTGCTAACCATGTTAGTTGGTTTAAATACCAGGCCCATAATTAAGGGGGGTTCTAACTTTGGTAGAACAAGTTCCCGTCTCCTTTTTTATCATGCAGATACTATAATTATTGAGATGACTTTAAATTCTGAAAAATGAGTTTACAGGACTCCAGGAAGCGTATGAACTGGCGACAACCTGCTTGAGCAATGTGCTTTCTCCACACTGTGCTATAGCCTTTATTTCAGAAGCATCTATATATGCAGATAGTAACATAACACTGGGCGGCTGTCCTCTTACTAGCCCCTTTGAGATAGTGGGGCCCAACCTGGAGCTCCCTTTTGGCATTCTTGCAGTCAGGAACCTGCAATATTCCCGGTTGCACGGTGCAAATTGAAACATGCTTTTTTTTACAGTGTTCTGTTTGTGAGCTCACTGCTCCCACTAGGTGTGCCGAAAAATAGCTCTGCGCTCCTGCTTGTCCTTCTAGATAGTTTACAACAGGCTCAGCAGTCAGCAGATGTAGAGTATTCTGAATAGCGTAACTTACCCGACTCATTGTAGTAGCAGTTAGGCTTTCCCTCAGAGGTGCACACACTAAAAATATAAAGGGTTGGGAAATTAATAACTGCTAATTCTTAGAAGCAGAAATATTTACTTTGTTGCAGGTTTATTTACATGTTATGAAATTTGCATCTTTCTTTCATTCTCTGCTAAGACGAGATAGTGTCTGGATCAAGAGCCAAACAGGCGACATAGGGGGTTTCTCACATCTGAGGCTAAAGATGCCAGCCGTGCACATTGCTGATTAACCCTGGGGTACTAATGACATTATCATGGGCAGTGCTGTTAATTCTGGCTCTCTGCCTAAGGGCAGAGGTAAGTATTTCTATTGTAATGTGAACTCCCAGTATTATTAAAGACGACAGAAAGAGCAAAGGTGAAAGCTGCACAGATAGTAGATGAGACAAATTTCACAAAATATTCAGCCAGCATGGTGGCCAGAATAAGTTCCATACCAGCCACGATGTTTAACCTATTCAGTGCTTCTCTCTGTATAGGCAGCGGTGCTGAATATTCTCTACGGAGAGCGCAGGCATAGTCTCTTTGGTTTGGGCTTGTTATTTAGCGGGCTTAAAGGAAACATCTGAACACTGCTGTTAACGATTAGGGGGCGGATATTCTGCAGCGGTAGTCAGCACTGTTAAAGCGAATGGCCACCGCCACTGAAGATTTAGCACAACAGCTTATCCGGTGTCCAGTGCTGAATGTCTCGTTTTGCTGGCAATCACGGCAGCTATCTGGTCAGCGGCAATATTCAGCGGCTAAGCAGATAGCTAAACCAAATGACCTGCTCTGACGATGTGCTTAGCTATTCGGTTAGTGGCTGAATATTGTCACTGAGCAGATATTACTGTGACCAGCTCCGCTCCATCCACAGACTGCCTCGGATTTAAATCACCATCCAAATAGTGCCGCTGAAAATTGGGATCAGCAGGGTCTAGCTGTTATTGGAGTCTGTCACACTTGGTGGGAGCAGATACTGCAAGGCTAATGCAGATGGCTGTCAGAGTGGGTGGGATCTGAGCAGAAAGTACGCATGTCTTCAATGTGTGGTTATGCTTAGTAACTGTCACATTTCCCGACAGCACGGGTGCAAAAACCACCATCCAATGAGAGCTTCTAGGATGCTGCTGGACCACGATTTCTGCATTTCAGTGTGGTAGCTGCTGGGGAAATATTCAGGGACTTCCCATCCTCTATGCAGGCTAGGTGGCCACATAGGGTGGTAGACCTCAGTGGGTGGTACAGCAGGCCATGTGCTTTGGCACACATGGCCTGTTATCCCCCCCATCTGTGCCAAGCTGTGCCACCCTCCCCCCATGCTAAACTGCACCGCTGCCCCCCTGCTGCCACTGTTTCTGATGTCAGGGGCAGCTAGGCTCAGTGGCAGGTGATGTGCTTCAGCACTCCTGGTCTGCGATTTCTGGTCCCCCGAGGTTTTGTCGGAGGCGGGTCAGAAGTGGCAGACCATGTGTGCCAAAGGACATCACCTGCAACTGCCGATGATTCTGGCAGTGGGGGGAGCAGCAGCATGGCTTAGTATGGAGGGGAGAGTGTGGCACAGGGGGCAGCACAGCTGGAGGTTCTGCTGTGGGTGACAGAATCCCTTGGGGCCGGCACCAATGGATGCACACTGCGTTGGCATGATAACTGAGACAATGGGAAATAAAGTAAATCGCCCAAGGTCATAAGGAATTTCCTGTGGTAGAAGTGATTTGAAACCTGGCTTCCTTAGTTCTTGATCCATTGCTACCTTTGCTCCTGGATGTTTGTGGAGTCAAAGTTCAGTAGCATAACCACTTGGCTACACCTACCATGGCTTACTGCCACTCTCATGTAGATCGACTGTAGGTGGTATGAATGTAACTAACATCTACTTCTACATGGTGATATTATTCAGATTACTGACATGTGCTCAATATACACTTGTGCACATCTAGCTCTTTACATTACCAGAACGTGGTAAATGCGTAAGAAATGTGCACTTGTGCGCCAATATCCCTTTTCTACTACCGAAATGCAATAAGGAGGTAATTTTATAAAGTCATTCTACCATAGTTGCAGTCACATAAGCTGTGTAAAAGACCTCTTAGAAAATGCTGACCTATGTAAAAGTACACAGTTTGGCATCAAGATGCATACCAGCTTGCCAGGTGGTGTGCACATGGGCAGAGTTCTCATGGAGCGTGCAAATATAGATCACTTGCATGTAAATGATTAAATACTATAATTTATAGGAGGGTGAGGGGCGACATTCAGTGGCAGTAGTGGAACTATGACCCCAGATCTTCAGTGCCAGGACCGTATCCAGCCAGTGGCACCGATACCTGGGTCAGCCAGATAGCACCGCAGTGGAGATATTCATCCACATTCCAGTTAGCGAGAGCAGTGAAAGTCAGACGAGCCTTTCAGGTGCCTCTTTCACCACATTAGCTAACTGGCTAGTGGCTGAATATCCCCGCTAGCCAGTTATCCCTGGGCGTTGCCTCCGCTCCACCTCCAGGATGCCCCGATGCTAGCCCACTTATGATGGATATTTAATAAAAATGAGTAGATGCCTACTTGTCTTTATAAAATAGATGTACCAATGTCCTTTAACTCTTATAAAATTACCCTCCATAGGTGTACTAGGAATATGCATAGGCACAAAACTTCCAGTTTATTTTTGAATTTTTGCATTTTTTTTAGTTCCTTCAATGCTTTTGTTCTAATAAAACTTTTTTAACATGTGTTAGAACGTTTTAACACAAATTAATACTAAGTGCACTAGTTTTTAGGTTAGTGTTTGTTCATTCGATTTTGCTTGCGCTAGAATTTTTAAAGCATGCTATTGAACCAAATGCACATCCCTAGAATGTGCTAAGCATAATCATGTTTAAATTGCCAGCATGGAGTAACCATGTACTTGAGCATAAACAGGTAATTGAGAAAGGAATGCAGAGGGAGGGTAAATTTATAAGAAGCTCTGAAGGCACACAGAACATATTTTGAAAAGACAGCACATGTGTCTATTTGGCTTTATAGGATTACTCCATCATAAAGACAGGTACAAATGGTCTGCCTAAGTTGGTGCAACTAGATGTGTGACTTATAACCTATGCACATATCTCGCAGTTCCATGGGAATTCTCATATACGATCTAAAATATGCATTTGATGTCGGCAGAACATATTTTAGGCACATAGACCACCAGACAGTATTTCTGCACATAAAGGGGTGGGGATTTTATAAGCAGTAATCTAGACATACATGTGGACATGCAGGTATTTTAGTCATTTACATGTATAAGTGCGATTTATGCATGTAAATGAGCTCTTCTAAAACACTGAGTGGCGCTAGATGTGTGGACTGTCCCCACAGGTGTGCACATGGACAGAGTTTTGGCAGGGCTTGGGCGCTGTGAGCAGTTATGCACGTTGATTATACATTTGTTAAGTTACATGAATAGTTGCAAGAAGCAAGCATCATTTACATCCGCTCTTGTGCCTTAATATGCCTGCATCCTTTTGCACTTAGTCCCTATTTAATAATCAAGTACTCTCAAGTACATGGAGATTTCTGCGCAGCGCTGCATATGACTTGTAGAGCTATAGTAATATGCATTAACTAGGCAGCGGTTTTTAAAGTTATGCTCCAAATGCTGTTTTATGCACAGAAGAGACTTAGCGAATTACCGCCTAAATGGACACCTGTACACACAAATCTCACTCAAATTATCAGCATGCAGTAAGCACGTGCATGCTCATATACCTTTTCTTTATAATACCAGTATGCAAAAAGCATGTGCGGGTTCCCATATGACTTTAAGTTACCAGCACCCAATACTCACATGCCTTTGTGCACACATCGCATTTAGATTAATAGCCAGTAATACATTTTAGACTGCCAGTATGTGGTAAGTGGGCAATAAACTCACTGAATTATTAGCAAAGAGGAGCTGTATTTCACATGTGTACGTACCACGATGTGCAGTTCTCATCTGTAGGTATAACCGCATTCTCCGGATAGAGGGTTCCAAGTACATAACAGCCACATTTTTCTTCAGTCACACACTTTTTTTTCTCTTCATCAAAGATGGGTCTGTCAGGAGGACATCTGGGGTAACAGCCTATCCAGAACAGACCGTGAAAGACACATGACATTACTGTATGTTCATATGTGATTATTAAGCACCACTTAATAACTATTGAATTACTTTTATGAAGAGAACTTTTCTGGTTAGTTGATGAACACTTTAAAGGACTGATTCTTCTCTATAACCTCATGAAGATTTTTTGGTCTTATGAGATGGGTTGCAAGACCTTGGTTGGTTTATTTGCTTCTGTTGTTTCAAAGCATTACAGGGCCGGTTCGTTACCGTGCGTTATGATACCATTTTATTGCCAAAAAAGATTACACAATTCACTAAACTAGGATCAATGCTTTGGACAGGAAACTTCCATATTCCTAGCTATGGCAAGGCAACTGGGGCCAGTATTTTTTAATGGACTGGCATGACAAAAGAAAATATTTTGCCCTCCCCTGTAAAGAAAAACTCCTAGCGGTTTATGGGATCTCCTTCCATCCACCTGCAGCCTTATCTACCCTGTTCATGTTCAGTCCTGGAGCACAGAGTAAAGGAAGATCTCACCTTCCAGATAGGTGACCGTCACATTGGTGTAGATGTTATAGATCGAGCGACAGGTCAGGATGCTGTGGTTTCCACATGGCTCATAGTGCCAATCACACTCGTGCGGGGGATTGTAATAGTCACAGAATATTGCTAAAGAAAGAGAGGGTACAGCATGAGATAAGCTCATTCATAAGAAGAAGAAAAAAAAACATTGTTTCCTCACTCTTGAACTGGAACCAAACCAGGTGGTTTCAGGTGAACAAGGTCTTTTTATTAAACATGAGAAACTCCATATCTACCACTTGTTAGAACATGAGGACCCCAGCCCCTACATAACCACAGGAGTCAGGGGCATGGACTTTTTTAAAACCCGAAACCAGTTTATTTTGAAAATCATCTTTCAAAATTTGCTTGGATAAACTGTTGTAGCTAAGGATTGCCATCCTCTACCTAGTTAAAGATAAGTGCAAGCTTCAACCGTAATATTACTTAGGTTAAAAAGAAATATTGGGGGGGGGGGGGGAGCTCATTTAGTTCAGAGTAGTCAGATAGCACATGGACATGATGATTTTAAAGGTGCGTTTGTCATTTTATCCCCTCTTTGTCACATGCAGGTACAAAAATTCAGAAGAAGATTTAGGACACATACTTTGCACTTTCAATGGTGCACATGGACCGAGAATTGCTTTATCTTTCAAAATGAGAAAGTGTGGTGCTTTCACACCTGCTCTTTGTGCAGGCAGCCCAGAGGAAATAAAATCATACACGCTCCAGATAGCCGACTGCACTTCTCTGAAAACCGCTGCTATCCGGAACTGGATACGTGCTGAGGCTGCCCAGAAACTGTTAAGAGAGTGCCACAACAGTTGGAGGGGATATTGTGCAGCTCTGTCCGGTTAGAGCCACTAAATATCTCTCTCAGCCATTGTACTTCCTTGGATTGCCTGACCCCTGGCAGGTAGTGGTGCTACCCCCAAACCTGGGACGAAGTACAAAGAGCACTCAACTAGAAGAAAGCACGAACAAATGCTGATCCGGATTGGAGGGGCAGGACATTACAGGTGGGGACCTGCAGTGAAGACAGGTGAGAGAGGAAGGTGGATGGTAATTTTCACGATGCTGCAAGCTCTTACTAAATTTCCTGTAAAAGGCTTGATTTACTTGATGTGTATTATTCACTATAAAGAAACTATTAACAGCAGTAAAACCTTTCAAAGTTCAATGTCTTTTGGGACACCAAAATATTTTAGGAAATTTTTATGACCTACACTAAAGAAATCTGTTATTTCTTCCCAACAGCTTTTCTTACAAAGATTTCTAAGCTTACAAAATGATGGTGTTTGGTTCATGAATGCATCAATCCCACCTTGCTAAATTATAGATTACCATTTTGTCCTCCAGGAACTAGGTTCTTTAGAATCATAAGAACATAAGAACATAAGATATGCCATACTGGGTCAGACCAAGGTCCATCAAGCCCAGTATCCTGTTTCCAACAGTGGCCAATCTAGGTCATATGTACCTAGCAGTTTCCCCAAAAGACACAGGTTCCACAATGCTTGTACTGGGTCAAGCATTGATATCCTGGGTCCCTTCTTAATAATGGTTTATGGACCTTTCCCCCAGGAACTTGTCCAAACCTTTTTTAAATCCAGTTACACTAACAGTCTTTACTACATCCTCCGGTAACAAATTCCAGAGTTTGATTAAACGTTGAGTGAAAAAATATTTTCTTTTATTAGTCTTAAATAGTTTACCCTGTAGCTTCATTGCATGTCCCCTAGTTTTTCTATATTCTGATAACGTAAACAATCGATCTATGTTTACCTGTTCCACTCTGTTCGTTAATTTATAGACTTCTACAATATCTTCCCTCAGCCATCTCTTTTCCAGGTTAAAGAGCCCTAGCCTTTTTAGCCTTTCTTCATAGGAGTATCCTTCCATCCCCCTTACCATTTTGGTGGCTCTTCTCTGAACCTTTTCTAAAATTGCTATATCCTTTTTAAGATACGGCGACCAGAATTGCACACAGTATTCAAGGTGCGGTCTCCCCATGGAACGATATAGAGGCATTATAATATCTTTTGTTTTATTTTCCATTCCTTTCCTTATGATACCTAGCATTCTATTTGCTCTCTTGGCCGCCACTGCACACTGGGCCGAGGGTTTTAACATGGTATCCACAATGACGCCTAAATCTTTTTCCTGGGTGGTGGTTCCTAATGTGGAACCTTGCATCGTGTAACCATAGTTTGGGTTGTTCTTCCCTAGGTGCATAACTTTGCACTTGTCCACATTAAATTTCATCTGCCATTCTGATGCCCAGTCTTCCAAATTATCAAGATACTCTTGCAATTTTCCACAATCCTCTTGGGTTTTAACAACTTTAAATAGTTTTGTGTCATCTGCAAATCTGATAACCTCACTCGTTATTCCTCTTTCCATGTCATTTATGAATATGTCAAAAAGCAGCGGACCCAGCACAGATCCCTGGGGTACACCACTATTCACCATTCTCCATTGAAAAATTGGCCATTTAGCCCTACCCTCTGCTTTATTTATTTATTTATTTGACAAGTTCTGTATTCCGCTTTTTCCTTCAATCAAAGAGGTTCAGAATATGACAAGAATATACAGAGGAAGGACACCATACACCACTTCATCATTAGATTAAGCAGTAAACACTGAAAATATACAACAAAGGGAAACAGTACACACATCGTATAACATTTAACATTTAACCTAAAACAGGCATACCAGCAAAGTAAACCATTCATAAGTCAGCCATTTCTCTAATCACGCTCGGTCCAACGCCTAAGTACCACGCCTAAGGGCCCTCTTGCGAGGCCCTCAGGTGCGGGCGCACCTCCGGAGTGGCGGTTTTGAAGCCGTTAGACAGGGAAGTTGATTGGCAGTTGGCTGAGGTGAGGGGAAGCTCCCACCCATAGTTCCCGATCATGGCTGCTGCCTCCGCTGATCTCTGCTTTCTATCTTTTAACCAGTTCCTGATCCACAGTAGTACACTGCCTCCTATCCCATGACTCTTTAGTTTTGCCAAACTTCTCTGATGAGAGACCTTGTCAAAGGCTTTCTGAAAGTCCAGATACACTATAACAACCGACTCACTTTTGTCCACCTGTTTATTCACACCTTCAAAAAAACATAACAGCCATGTTGGCTGTCTCCCATTAGGCCATGACTATCTACATGCTGAGTAATTTTATTCTTTATGATGGTTTCTACCATTTTTCCCAGTACTGACGTCAGGCTCACCGGTCTGTAGTTTCCCGGATCACCCCTGGAACCCTTTTTAAAAATTGTTGTTACATTGGCGATCCTCCAATCTTCAGGTATTAAAGATGATTTTAATGATAGTTCATAGATTACTAATAGCAGGTCTGCAATCTCATATTTCAGTTCTTTCAACACCCTTGGATGTATACCATCCAGCCCAGGTGATTTGCTACTCTTCAGTTTATCTAATAGTTGTAATACATCTTCCCGATGTATCGATATTTCCTTCAATTCTTTCACACCTTTAAATACCACTTCAGTCATGGGTAACATCCCTACATCTTTCTCATTAAAGACCGAAGCAAAGAATTCATTCAGTCTCTCCGCTATCGCCTTGTTGCCTCTTAGTGCCCCTTTAACCCCTCTATCATCTAATGGACCAACTGACTCTCTCACAGGTTTTTTGCTACCAATGTACTTGAAAAAGTCTTTATTACGTGTTTTTGCTTCCGCAGCAAGCTTCTTCTCAAATTCTCCCTTTGCCTACCTTATCAATGCCTTGCATTTGACTTGCCAGTGCTTGTGCTGTTTCCAGGTTTCGTCATTTGGCTCTTTTTTCCATTTCCTGAAAAAAGCTTTTTTGGCAACAACAGCCTCTCTGACCTCACCTTTAAACCATGCTGGCAGTTTTTTGGACTTCCTTCCACTTTTCTTAAAGCGTGGAATACAGCTGGTCTGGGCTTCCAAGATAGTATTTTTCAACAACACCCAAGCTTGATGTAAGTCTTTAACTTTTGTAACTGCTCCTTTTAGTTTTTTCTTAACTATTTTCCTCATTTTATCATAGTCTCCCTTTCGAAAGTTAAAAGATAGTACTGTGGATTTCCTTACTATCCCTCCTCCACTAATTAAATCAAAGGTTATCATGCTATGATCACTATTGCCAAGTGGCCCCAACACCCTTATCTCTTGCACTAGATCTGATGTTCCACTAAGGACTAGGTCTAATATGGCTTCCCCTCTGGTCAGTTCATGAACCATATGCTCCAAGAAGCAGTCATTTATTTCATCTAGGAACTTTATCTCCCTAGCATGTCCTGCCGTGACACTGACGCAGTCAATAAAGGTAATTGAAATCACCTATTATTATTACTGAGCTGTAACTTTTGTTAGCTTCCTTGATTTCTTTGAGCATTTCATCGTCCATTTGTTTATTCTGGTCAGGCGGTCGATAGTACACCCCCACTGCCATTGCCTTCCCGTTTTTACATGGAATTTCAATCCATAGAGATTCTATGGCAAATTTTGTTTCCTGCAAAACTTTAATGCTTTCTGACTCGATGCCCTCTCTAACATAGAGCGCAACCCCTCCACCAATTTGATCAGTTCTATCATTACGATATGGTTTGTACCCAGGTACAAACTAATTTCATCTAATTTCTCTTCACCCTGCCCCAGGTACTCTTGTGACCTTTACCCCTTAGATTCTCCTTCCTCTCCTCCAATCCCTCCCAGTCTTTATTCTGCCTGTGCGGTTAGATCCCTGCAAAGTCTTCAAGTCTGCTGCAGTATTTCTTATCAAAGGATTTCAGCGCCTCTTTTGCAGTGGGTCTTATTCTATAATTGTTTCCTATCTGCACAAAATGGGCAAAAGGTCTTTTCCAAATAAGGTGCGCTTTGCCTAAAATTATTGTACAAGAAGTCCCTACAGGTCTGCGGTCTCATGCCCTGTCATTCATTAATTCCTAGCACTCGGATTCATATAATCACTTCTTCAAACATGAATACTCCTGTTCTAATTAATACCTACATTATACTTAAAGTGTTAAGATAGATTATGCTTATGAAGTAAAATGACTCGCTTGCTTTTCTTTATTTAAATCCTTCTGATTCCCCATCGCTGTATTGCTGGTCATTTTAAGTGGGGAAAGAGAGGTATGTGTTACCGCACACATGGAATGGCTCCATAACCCGCAAGCAGCTCTTTATAAAGCTGCTCTTCCCAAAGAATCCTGCACATATCTTCTGCAAGGTGACCTTACGAGAGACTGTTCCATGCTCAGAAAGAGGTCCCATTACGTAGCTTTAAAGGCACTGCACTTACGGCATATGTCAGGGGTCCTCCAGTAAACGCAGGCTTCAGCTTTGGTGCATTCCTGGGCGTAAGCTGCCACCGCAGTGCAAAAACACTCGCAGTCTCCGCCACTGTCACACGAGCAAGCGTCGTGCACACAGGCTTCATAGAATGGAGTTGCATCCACCTAGTAAAAGAAACAAATGCACAAGCCGGAGCTCATAGGAATTACTGGATACAAAGATCAAAGACACAGATTGAGTGAACACAGCGCATTTTATTTAATGGTATCCTCTAGGAGTGTGCGGGCAAAAAATGTTTGTTTTGCTTCATTTCCTATCTCATTTCCAGGATTTTTCATTTTGTTTCGGTTTTTTTAAAATGTTGGGCCCAATATTCAACTCAATTAATGCAGCTAGTAGACCACATTAATCGTGGTGACCGGGATATTCAGCGGCACAGACGCCCATTCATTTTAGACATGGAACAGGGACGTCCATCTTAGGCAAGCTAGCAGAATGGACCTTCCAACACCATAGCAAAACATAAACATGAGCCCTCATTCCCCATCAGTGTTCATTCTTTTCTTGTAAAGTAAAGGGGCTATAAGTGTTCCTTCTTGTCCACATACTTTGGATGTCTGTCTGACCAAATGAGCATTTTTCCAGTGTCTGTTAGTGCCTGGAGCAGGTATAACCTTGGATATGGCCAGGGCCAGCCCATCCACTAGGCGAGCTAGGGGACAACCTAGGATGGCAGACCTTTGTAGGTGGCAAAGCGCCCATGAAAGGCCATATGCTTTGGAACACGGCGCCCGCAATTGGCCATGTATGCCAAAGCACATGGCCTGCCACTACTGCCATGCCTAGCTGTTCTCCCACCCCGTCAATGGAATTGGCAGCAGAGGGGGCAGTGGCTCAGAATGAGGATAGATGGCATGCCAGGGCTTCTGCCTGGGGTGGCAGAAATCCTTGGGCTGACCCTGGATGTGGCTCAGGATGTACAGGACATTTATGAAATCAGGTGAGGACATCCAAGTTCTTGGGCATGTCTTGGCCGCACCATGACATGGCCACCGTTCGGACTTGGACATCCTCATGCTCGGGACATCCACAGAACTGGCTTCTAAAATCGCCCTGGAGACATCTCTGTGCTTGGATATCTATGCACCCATTTTCAGACATCCATAGCATGAATAGGACTTCTAAAATAACACCCTCAATGTTTTGCACAAGCACAGATATTTATTTATTTATTTTATGTGCAAGTGCCCTGGTGGTCATTACTTTTTGCTTTGCTTCAAAAAGCTCAGTATTGCTATGTGAAATGCACGTACAAGTCAGACGATTTTACCTATCTCTCTGCCTGCATGTTGGACAGAGAGAGGGCGTTAGTCGATAGCCAGTAGAAGAGACAGAAGCTCTGAACTGGGACTGGTCTACAGAAAAGGTTTTGTGCAGAACATGTGGAAGAGGGTCCCATAGAGGAGGGAAGAGACTGTTATGTTCTGTTAAATGAGGGAATAGCTGTCCCTACACCGAGAACATTCCTGCCCGACAAACAGTGGAAAAAAGGAATTAAAGGCACAGATACTCGAGAGGTAATAGAGGCGGTGAAACAATCAATGTTATTACTGTAAGTGCTGTGTGACCTCCCAAAGGAAAAACTGCTACTCAGACATCTGAGCTGCAATCTGAAGAAGCAGTAAATTCAGTTGGAGCATCCCCAATTCACTCTTTGAGATTTTGTAGATAGATGTGGACAATGCGCCTGGGCCTTGAAGAGAAATATCTTCCCCCTTCCCTGGAAAGAACCTTCCCCTTGGATAATTGTGTGTATGAGCTAAGCAACGGAGAAGACTGGGAAAAGAAAGACCTGGATTATGGGCCCTTTGGGTCATGAATAGTGCTGAGACAAGGGACTTCTTACACTGGTTTCTCTACTTCTGTTACAGTGCTTTCTGGTTTGCGCCTTCACTACTATGATAAAGTACTGGATGAGAGTATTGGATGAGAGGATATAAGCCAACTCCAAATTCCTATCTTAAGATAACCTTGCCAAAAGTAAAGAAAGCATGTATTTGCTATCCAGCACAGCTATGCTTTACCAACCTTGCTGTGGCAAATCTCGAACACCTTACTCTTGATAAGACTACACTGCTTCTTTGCCCATGACTTCCTGTGTGGCTTCAGTTCACAGGGCAGGATTTCATGGTCCACATCTGGGCAGGTGGCAGTGGCCTTCCAGCTGTTCCCAAACTCCAGCGCATTGGTCACCAGGAGCTGGTTCCTGGTGGTAAAGTCATTGTTTGATCTGCCGTCAAAGTTGCCACACAGGCCGCACACTTTACCCTACAAAAGATGAAGAAACAGATGCTGAAATGCTTATTTTCTACCTGCAGCACCCCCTGGACTTATTACTCTTCCAATTCTGCTTCCCATTCAGATATCATCCTGAATGGTCTCAGGTATCTTCACTGTTGGAGTCCTCTGAACCTACAGCACTCGTTCTCAATCAGTCCAAGGGGCACACTCAGATAGTTGGGTTTTCAGAATATCCACAATCAATATACATGAGATAGATTTACATGCACTGTCACCTTTATATGCAAATCCATCTCACACAAATTGATTGTGGATATCCTGTCATCCAACTGGCTGGGTTTGCCCAGAGAATTGAGTTGAGAACAACTGCAATACAGTATGCATGCTGAGTGAGGCTACAATTATCTTATGCTGTCCCTAATGATGTTTTGGGGCCCATGGTAAGGTGTTACCGCAAGAGTAATATTATGTTCTTCCTCCCACCTCTTCCAGAAGCCAATGAATAAGGCCTAAGCAGCAGTCTCTCTTATCAAAGCTGAACATTTTAAGCTTCTTTTTTTAACTGCCAAACTTAAATTGTTTTCAGTAGAGTATTGACAGCTGGTGAGTCATTCCAATTGCTAGATCATCCGACATATCCCTCTGTTGCTGGATGGATGTTGGACTGCTCTATGGTATAAGACTGAAGTCTTCATCAGTTTAATCTTCCAAGCACACAATTATAAAGAATTTGCACATGAGACACCATTGTTCAACCTAATCATGACTGCATCAAAAGTCTATTATTATTCAACAGCATTGCATATTATAGTACAATACATGACGGTGGCTCCCAACCTTTTTGTATATCACGACACACCAGATACTAAGTTCGCTTAGTTATGGCACACCAACCAATCACCTTTATCTCTGCCTCCCCCCTCCAACATCATCGCCTTTTCTTCCCTCTCCCCTACCATAGCTCTTTGGTATCACCACCTTCCCTCCTCTCCCCTCCCTCCTCCCTGGTATCAGAGCCATCTTCACATCCCTCCTACCCCAAGCTAGCAGGAGGATTCAGGTGAGACGTGCTCCTTACCTGCTGGCTGCCCCCTCCTCTGTCAGATTCATCTTAAAACAGAACTACATGGGACCCCATAGTCTCACAAGACCCGCTGGCCCCACTCTGATCTGACTTCAATGGAAGCTAGCAGAGGGACTAGAGGTGAGTGATATTATAGCAGTGAAAGGGTCAGCAGCAGGTAAGAAGTGCTGTTATCTGATTCCCTGGCTACCTGGAAGATGTGGCACAGGCTACCAGAGGGAAAGATAAAGAGCGGGACTTTCTGTTTGTAGCAGCTGTGACCTGCCACAGTCTTCCCTACTGCTACTACTACTGATCATTTGTGTAGTGCTACAAGGCATATGCAGTGCTGTTCAGACACATGTAAAAGACTGTCCCTGCTCGCAGAGCTTACAATTTAGTTAAAGCAGACAACGCAACAGCTGAGAATAAGAATACATCTAGGGGTATGGTAAGGAAACACATAGGAGACTAAACAGATCAGGATCCAAAAGCAACCTCAAAGAGGTGAGTTTTCAGCCTGAATATGGAAAGGACCAGAAATGAAGCCTGACATACAGACTCAGGTATTCCAGACATAAGGAGCAGCAAGGTGAAAGGATCAGAGTTGGCACTAGAAGAGAAGGGCACAGATAGAAGTGATCCGCCAGAAGAGCGGAGTCCCCCAGGAGAGGTATAGGGAGAGATAAGAGAGGAAAGGTACTGTAGTGTGGAGTAGCAGAATGAGTGCACTTATAGGTCAGTAGGAGAAGTTTGAACTGGATATGGAAATGGATAGGGTGCCAATGAAGCGACTTGAGAAGAGGGGTTATATGAACAAATCGAGGCTAATGGAAGATGGTGGTCAACAGTGTCGAAAGCAGCTGAAAGGTCAAGAAGGATGAGGATTGAGTAAAGACTATTGGATTTTGCCAGGACCAGGTCTCTGGAAACTTTGGCAAGAGCCATTTCAATAGAATGTAAAGGACAAAAGCCAGATTGCAGTGGATCTGGAAGGGCTTGAGAGGAGAGAACGTCAAGGCAATGGGGTGAACTGCACAGTCAAGTAATTTAGAAATGAAGAGGAGGAGGAAGATGGGTCAAATTAGAAGGTCAGGTGGGGTCTAGTAAAGGTTTCTTGAGGAAATGTGTGACCAGAGCATGCTTGAAGGCTGCAGGAACAGTTGCAGTGGAGAGCGATAGGTTGAGAATATGAGAGATGAAAGGGATGACAGTGAAGAAGTTGGAGCTTAGGAGATGGGTGAGAATAGGATCAGAGGAGCAGGTAGTGAGTTTGGAGAAGGAAAGAAGAAGTGTGGTTTCCTCCTCAGAGATCTTAGAAAAGGAAGAAAGGATGGCAGAAGTTGAAGAGAAGAGTTGGGAGTGAAGAGGAGGAAGAGGGAAAGGAGTAGATCTTGTGGGGAATTGGAGTGTAATCTTGTGGACTTTGTCTTGGAAATAGTCAGCCAAGGTTTGGACAGAAAGGGAAGGAGGGGTTGGAGACGGAGGCATCTTGAGGAGAGAGTTAAGAGTTGTAAAGAGACGGTGAGGGTGGGAGGCAAGAGAATTAGTCATGTGGACATGGTAGTTTTGCTTAGCAAGTGCTTTGGTTGACTGGAAGGAGACAAGCATGAATATGAAATGTAGAAAGCCAGCAAAGGTGCAGGATTTGAGCCAAATGTGCTCAGCTGAGTGAACACAGGAATGTAGATAGCGGGTGGTCCATAATAATGTAGCAGAGTATGTTTTGGGCATTAGCATCACAGGATGAAGAAAAACAGTCTCAATGAATGGAGTGGAACAGACTGAGGTTGTTAAGCTTTCATTCCCTGTAATAAGGTGCTTATGTGATGTCACAATCAGACCTAGCTTGAAGGACACATGTGATATGCATTTATGAAATAAATCTATATAAATGATCCCCCATTTAACCAAGAATAAGGCAAATTTGGTTATCTGTTTATGCTGAAACAAAACCTTTTTGTTGCCTTCCTGAATGCTTAACATTTTCTCCTCCAACCTAGGCACAAGAGAAATAATCTCACCTTGTATACTGGTGACAGTTTGATGAATATAGTTGTCTGTTTGTCCCAGATGAGCAAGATTCCATTGCTGGTCTGAATAACCAGGTAGAGCCCCACTTCGCGGGTCAGATACGACACGTGCTTCCCAGCATCTGTCTGGATTTCTGTCAGTTGTTTTTCCTCCAGCTTCAGCTCAATGCTCTGGAAGAGAGCAAGAATCATATTTTGACAGCAGACCTTGATATCACTTTTAGTGTAACCCGACATGGGCAGAAGACGCTGAGCCACCTGCTTATGCAAGTGTGCATGCAATCACAAAGCAAGGACCGCCGCTTTAACATTCAAATCTTGAAAATCCAATGCTGTAACTTTATTGTATGACAGTAATATCTGCTGACTGAAAGGCAAAGGGCAAAGAAATAGGGCAAAAGGGAATGTATTTCATGAATAATTCCCAAGAGATGAAAACTCCAATATTCACCCTCTTTTGCTTTGGTTTGTTGGTCCATACTGTGCATGGTGGGACACAGAGAGAGAAAGCAGATGAAAGCTGAAAGCAGTATTGCCTACGTCAGCTTTGGAGAGTTAGCTTCTCTTCATCAGGTTATTAGTAAAATTATTCTCACAAATACCCCTCAAGGATGTATTTGGTTTCTTGTTAGAATAACGCTGTGTTTATGTTTAATGCCAACGTATGATTTCTGATTCTAAAACTCCTGAAAGTGTAATCATCAAAGAGTCCAGAAAGGTCCAGAGAAAATGGTAACAGATAAGGATTGCAAGGCCTGTCTAGTCTATCCATTCCTAAAACAATACCACAGAAGCTGCTCTACCTCATTCTTCACCCTCAGTTCCTGGAATCTATAGATCTTCTGGCTTATCTCATGCTCTTTTGAATTCTATTACTATTATAGCCTCCTCCACCTTTCCTGGGTGTCTGTTCAGTGTATCTACCATCTTATCTGCAAAGAAATATGTCCTTCTATAGCTCCTGTGTATGTACTGTCATTTAAAAATACACTGAAAACGCAAGCAACATTAGCTGTTTATTTCATGTCCGTTTTTAATCTGAAATGACCCAAAACACAACTAATATTCATTTTATTTTGTTTGTATGATCTAGCTTGTGCTAAATTATACAGGGATGAAATACATAAACAAGCAAGAACACTGAAACTAAATGAAAGCTGTTCCCATATGTATCCCTGCTCCTGAGTCTACCCCATGAGCCTTATATCATGACCTCCTAGTTTTAGAACGTTCCTGCCATTGAAGAATCCTTGTATTTTATGTTTGCTAACAGGTTTGAGGGTTTCGTATCTACCTATCTGCAGTGTAGACTGCACATAACATCTACTTCTCTCCATGTAAGCTAGGCAAGTATCTACTCACCCCTAGGAACACTTTCATGGATTTAGAGCAGGTGACGCCTGTGGTTCCACATGGCACATTCTCGGTAATGATGCTAAATGTACCAGGACTCGGTTGACCACCACAATAATCCTATCAAAACAAGAATATGATAATAAAAATATACATTAAATTAGGAACAGCAAACTGGTATTAACTGTCTTTTTGAATAGAACATCTTTTTCTCTGCTTATTAATCTATAACGTTTGGAGCTATGATGCCATTATAAGGTGATTCTATAAAGTCAACGTTAATAATTATTATGGACTTTCCAAACAGTTAATCTAGGTCAATAGCTATAAAAAAAGGTGACTCTACTGAAGTAAACATATTGTGATCCTGAATAATGTATGTTCATAAGAACATAAGACAAGCCATGATGAGTCAGACTAAGGTCCATCAAGACCAGCATCCTGTCTGAAAGGGGCCAGTCCAAGTTGCAAGTACCTGCAGATCCCAAAAAGTAGATCTATCCCTCATAGCTCATATCTAGGGATAAGTACTGGCTCTCCCAAATCATCAAACAACAATCACCAAGGTAATGACTTCTTGGTAAGATTTTGGATTTGACCTCAGGGGTCTAATGCCCCCCACAGGACACTTTAGGATTACTGTATGAAGGCCAGGATGCCCCACAGCAAGAAATAAGAAGTAAACAGGCACCAGGATCAAGCAGAATGAGAGTTCTGAAGGATATATTTCTAATATTCTCCCCAACATACCCAACAAAGCCCTTTGTGCTAGGGCAGAGCTGATTCCCTGAATGATTTACTGGTACTTCACAATGAATAATTTCCAGTGCAACACATGCTGTGATGAAACAAGAATTTTCAACATTCAGATGCATCACAGAGAGATGGGAGAGTTAAACTGTTAGGAAAACAGAGCTCTGGAAGAAATGCTGATTTAAGGGAGAAATAAAAAGTAAACAGGAGTTTGATAGGGAATTGTAGAGACAGAGGGAACCGAAAGACGAGAATTGTAAGAAAATAGAGCTGAGAGATCTTTGACCAAAAACCAGTTAGGAGGAAATTAGTGGCCACAAAAAGCATGGTGATAGTTGGTGAATACAACTGAGACTGACTAGAAGGGGAAATACTGCGTTTTCTAAGGGGCAATATTCAAACAACTATGCGGGGCTTTCCTTTGAAAATTAGGCCAGTCCACAGGAATAGGACTCATTTCTCCCTGCATACATTTGTACCTGCCTTAAACCAGGTACCAGAAAGTGCACAGGGGTCTTTCAAAATGAAATCCCTGTGTACTCTCCCTCCATTTACCTGCCCTACCCCTTCTCATCCACGGGCATAGACCATAGGTACCAAGGAAGGAAAGGCCGAGGAGATCTGAGCCATGAAAATTTACATGCTAATAAAGCCTTGTTTGTTCACCACTAAAACCACAAGAAATTGAAGAGCCTTGTGGGGTTTTTTGCTATATGCATATTCATCCCAAAACAGAAGCAGAGATACAAACACAGAGGAACAGGGGGTAAACAACTGTTCAGGCACAGAAATTGTTCTGCAAATTGTCTTTCTAAGAAAGAGAACTGCCAGAAAGACAGGTAGAGGGCTGGGAGATGGCATGTACGGACCCAAATGCAGTGATGCTCAGAGTCATTGGGAATCTTCTAAGGTACGGCTTGTGAGGAGATTCCGCATGGTCATGTGGAATTGGGCCTAGGATTGCCAATTGGCTCCAGATTTTCTAGACAGGCTATTCCACTTCCAGTTTTACTCCATTGCCCAGCCTGCATAAGATCATCCTCTTGCTTCTTACGAAACTCGAAAAGGACAGACGGACTGACTGCAACTCCTTGCGGGCAGTGGAATTCAGCCAGGATTGGGTCAGCTTATCCTAATAACCTTAGCTGGGCCAACCTAGAAGGGACCTGCCACTGTATATAACTGAGTTTTCCTTAGGCCTCAGGATTGGAAACACAGAGTAAACACTTGATTATACAATAAAGATAAGCTCTGAGAGATATGCTCTGTGGCTGGCTCTGAGAGGTGTTTTCCAGAGAGCTGGCAGGAAGCCAGGATGGGGTGTGGGAGGCATCTTGCAACACACACAGAGTTTATATTGCACTGCAGAGGTTTTCTAAGAATATCCACAATGACTCTATTGAGATAGATGTATATGCACTATCCCCATCGTATACAAATCTATCTCATGCATACTTGTGGCTATCCTGAAAATGCAACTGGCAAAGGGATATTTGAAGACAGGGTTATAAACCCCTATTTTATTGTATACACATGTCAGGATTAAATAAATACTATTCCTGGAAAGATCACAGTTCTGCATTGTCAGGATCCATTGTGAATGAATATACTCAGCTTTGTAGGGGCACCATGAGCGTCAAAAGTTGAATTTGCATCATGGAAGAAAGTCTACCAGAACTGATTTGAGAGTGAGAGAAACGGACAGACAAACTAGTCGACAGATTCACAGTTCTGTATTAAATTACCTGGGAAACAACATATTCGCAGTTCCCATCAAAGTCATAGAATTTCCCATCAAAGGTAATGTAATGGCCGCTTCCATAGATTGAACAGGTCCCATAGCACACAACTTTGGTGCAGCTCCACTGACCTCTCCGGCAGGTACTGAAAAGATAACGGAGGGAAAGACAGAGCAGAGATGAACCACACAAGAAGATTTACATATTGATGTTGTCTTTTCTGTTCCCAAGATTGCCATCCAACAATAAAACTATGTCTGCCACACTGGACACTTGAAAGGGCACCACTAAGACCCAAGAAATTGTGACATGGTTTGGTATGAAAACAGGAATATGAATAGCAGCATAAATAAGAACAGGGAGCACAGTTTTCCAAAGCTATTTACAGGCACAGATAGGCTGTCTGAAAACTGCCCCCCTTTCCGCAGGTAAAAGTACATGAAGGGATCAAAGTACATAAAAACTGAACAGGAGGTAATGGCATGCATAACTTTGCAAGCTGAAAACCTGTACATTCTTTTTTCTTAGAAACAGTACCCACAGAAACAGCAGGCACAAATTTCTATAGGTACTTATTGCCTGCAGTTCCAAAGGGAAAGTCTTTTGCTTTCAGAACTGGTGCAAAGTCCATAAGTAAACAGAAATAAGAACATAAGAAATGCCATACTGGGTCAGACCAATGTCCATCAAGCCCAGTATCCTGTTTCCAACAGTGGCCAATCCAGGTCACAAGTACCTGCAGGTTCCCAAAAAGGCACACGCGTTCCGCTATGCTTGTTCCAGGGCAAGCAGTGAATTTCCCAGGTCCTCTTTAATAATGGTTTATGGATCTTTCCTCTAGGAAGTTATCCAAACCCTACACTAACAGCTTTTACTACAACCTCTGGTAAGAAATTCCAGAGTTTGAAGGTAACAAGTTTAATCTTCTTTGGGTATCTTCACAAGGTTCTGTGGTGATCCAGAGGATGGCATGAACTCTTTTTTACACTGAAAGTTTATTGTTGCTAAACAATGAAAAACAAATCTTTGGGCTAATATAGAAAAATGAGAGAAAGCAGATCCTTTATTCTAAACTTAGAGGCAGGTTTCTTCAGCATTATTTGGTATTTGTCCAGTCCACCTGGCAGCATTCTATAGATAAAACAAGGTGAAAAGTGCGCACTATGGTGCATTTGCCCTTCATCTATTTCCAAACGTGCAGAGAATCAGTGGCAAGAGACGTGCTAAAGGGCATCTCTTAAGGGTACGGCACCAGTCTGCTGGTGGGATTGTGTGCATGAGGGGCTATAGGAGTGTATATCTGTGTCTGTATGGAGATTGTAGGGGTGGGAGGGGAGGAGATGAGTGGTGTATGTAGGGGACAGAGGTAGGAGCAGGGGTGGGGATGTGAGGAATAGGGATGAGGAGTGTGTGTGTGTGTGTGTGTGTGTGTGAGAGAGAGAGAGAGAGAGAGAGGAGAGAGTGAGGAGTGGCTGGGAGGGCTGTCTTAGGGTATTCGTGCATGTATGAGGTGCAGGGCCGGCCCGTCCATTGAGCGAGAATGTTTTTTGCACAGGGCCCCGCGTTTCAGGGGGCCCCGCGCAAAAAACATTCTTTTTGAAAAGTAAAATTGAAAAAAAAAAAAAAACCTGTCTGCTGCCGCGGTCGGGGCCGCCGCGGCAGAATCGAGCGTGCCGCGGGGCCCCCCTGTGCACGGCAGAGCCTGCCCTCCTTGTAGCAGCTCTCTCTTTGGAGCTGAAAAGTCAGACGCGCCGGCTTGCAGAGCAGAGCGCGAGGGAAGAGTTTCAGCCCCCGCGGGCTTAACAGAGCAGCGAGGGAGAAACTCTTCCCTCGCGCTCTGCTCTGCAAGCCGGCGCGTCTGACTTTTCAGCTCCAAAGAGAGAGCTGCTACAAGGAGGGCAGGCTCTGCCGTGCACAGGGGGCCCCCGCGGCACGCTCGATTCTGCCGCGGCGGCCCCGACCGCGGCAGCAGACAGGTTTTCTTTTCTTTTAGTTTTCGCTGGGCTGGGCTGGGCTGGGCTGGGCTGGGGGGGGTTTAGGAGTGTTGATGGGCTGGGCTGGGCTGGGGGGGGTTAGGAGTGTTGATGGGCTGGGGGGGTTAGGAGTGGTGATGGGCTTGGGGGGGGGTTAGTAGTGTTGATGGGCTGGGGGGGTTAGGAGTGGTGATGGGCTGGGGGGGGTAGGAGTGGTGATGGGCTTGGGGGGGTTTAGGAGTGGTGATGGGCTATGGGGAGCTAAATCTGTAGATGGGCTGACGGGATGAGGACTGAAAGTGGGTTGATGGGGGCTTAGGACTGGTAATGGGCTATGGGGGGGCTTAAACTAAAAATTGGGTGATGGGGGATTAGGACTGGAAATGGGCTGGTGGGATTAGGACTGGGAGTGGGCTGATGGGGAGGTTAGGACTGGTAATGGGTTGGGGGGGGTTGCTAGGACTGGAAATGGGCTGAGTGGAAGGGGGCTTGAACTGCAAATAGCTGATGGGGAGGGGGCTTGGAATGGGCTCTTAGGGGAAGGAGCTAGGACAGGAAATGGGCTGATGGAGGGGCTAGGATAGGACTGGGAATTGGGTGTTGGGGGAGCTAAGATTGGAAATGGGCTGTGGTGGGGGCTTGGATTGAAATGGACTCATGGAGGGGCTAGAACTGGAAGTAGGTTCATGGGGGGCTTGGATTAGAAATGGGCTGAGTGGAGGGGAGCTAGGATTTAACATGGGCTGATGGTGGGGCTAGGAAAGGACTAGAAATGGGCTGATGAGAGGCTGGTATTGGAAATGAGCTGATGAAGGGACTCGGATAGGTCTGGAATTGGATGGGGGAGCTAGGACTGGAAATGGGCTGATGTGGGGACTAGAAGGGAGCGGATACTGGGTGGGGCTGCAACTAAAAGGGAGCTGATGTTGGGGGAGATTAGAAGGGGATGGGGCTGGGAGAGTGAAATGGAGAGGGGAAGAATATTTTGTGTGGGAGGGAAGAAAAATCTACAATTGGCCGGGTATTGGGAGACTAAGGGGCTTGTTTACAAAGCCGCGGTAGTGGTTTGCGATCGCAGCCGCGGCCCCATTGAAATCAATGGGGCCGCGGCTCCGATTACGATCGCAAACCGCTACCGCGGCTTTGTAAACAAGCCCCTAAGTGGGGATTGAGGATGGAGGGGTAAAATTTGAGTGGATGAAATAGGAATGAGGAAAGAGCAAAAGGAGAAAGATTATTATGTTAAAGCAGATGTAGAGAGAGAATGGAAAAAACTAGAGGAGAGAAGAAAGGACAAATGGACAGCAGACGATGGAGAGTTAGCAGAAGACACAAATAAACCAGAAGAAAGTGACTGGAACAATTGCAACTGAAAAAAAAATGCACAAAAGGTACAAAGATATCTCTTTATTTTGAATTTATTAACTGGAATATGTCAGCTCTGGGAAATGTGCATCATTAATGTCGGTGCTTTGTTTAGTACAAGAGGAAATTAATTTATAGTTTTATTTCAACATTGTTGTACATTCCAAGTTTGGCTTTTAGGGTTCCCAGTTTAATTATTGTCTTCCTGTTTTTAAATTGTGATTCCTTGTTTGGTGATGGTCTATGTTCTGCATGTGTAACTGAGCTGAGGTATTCTGTTTATGTAATTCCTATTTGACATTGCCACTTGTTCTCTTTCCCCAGTAGGTCATGTATTGTTATTCTCTGAAATGTATTGGTTTAATATTTGCAGTGTTGCCTTTTGATAGGTAGGGTATGGTGCTTTATGAGTCTTGGTAGTGCTGTTAGGATACGGTGGGTTTGCTATGGGTTCTAAATGGGCAGTGTTTGTAGTAGTTCCTAATGTGCCTGGCGGTTGGCACTGGATTATAGTAATGTAGAAATCTTTGTCTTTCTTTATCCATACACTCATGAAGAGGCATGTTTACTAAAAGTTAGTGTATGGTAACATTATGCAAATATTTATGCAAATGAGGCCCCTTATGCAAATGAGGCCCCGCACCGAGTCTCCGCACATGGCCCCGCACCCCCCTTGGGCCGCCCCTGATGAGGTGTGTGTGTGTGGAGGTGAGTGGTTGTGTATGGGTAGAGCAGATGGGGAGAAGGATGTGAAGAGTATGTATGGATGAGAGGTTTCAGGTGTGAGTGAGGGTTTCTGTGAAGGCCTCCTTTCCTTTCTCCTTCTACCCCTCTTCTCGATTCCTACTTCCCCTTTCACTTTCCCTCTCCTCTTCCTTTCAGTCGTATCCCCTCTTTCCATTTACTCTTTCTTCTCTTCCCATCCCACACTAACCTCACCACACCTCTTTCTTATCTGTTTTATCCCTCTATGGCCTCCTTCAATAGTGCAAGGCTTCTGTGCTGGAGTTCACTGGGGGCCAATGCCCACTGGCAAATGAAGACCTTTTTTGGCAACTGCCACAGCTCTCCACCCTTCCAGGGCTTGCAGGGGTTGGGTCCATGCTGGCTGATGCTGCAATTTTTCTGCGGCTGTGGCATCTCCCCACTTTTCTGATAGTGGCAGTGTGGGCTCATCACTCATCCGCTCTACTGCCGCAGCATCTCCCCACTCCACTGGTGGTGGCAAAGGTTGGGTCCCTGCCAGTAGATGCTGCAGTGGCTCTCCACTCTTTCCATGCCGGTGGGAATTGGGTCCCCGCTAGCAGATGCAGCACACTTCTTTGTCCACTGCCATGCTGTAGCAAACTCTTCCTTTCTCTATAGGAATGCATGGATTTCTTTCTGCAAGCGCAAATAAAACCATGCATATGGACAGATGAACAAAGAGACAGATGGATGAACCCTCCCCAACCGGCACAATCCCTTGAGTGAAACATGTCTAAATATCCTTCTGCTTTCAATACTCTCTTGAGCTCACCTGCTACAAAGCCTTTCCACATTGTCATCCTTTCTGAAATCAGACCCGACAAGTCAATGGCAGAAGGTAGCACCTTACCATGTGTTGCAGTCCACCTTGATATGAGCTCCATGGGAGTAAAATCTTTCATTGTGAACACATGGGCAGTCCTCTTCCGGGACGCAGACCCCTTTGCCATCATCCATCAGTCCTTCTGGGCACACACATCCAGAGACACACTCAGCACGAAACTGTGAACAACAAAGGCAAACTCAAGACACATTCAGTGCTTATACCATATAAATTTATGTGGGCATATTTCTTGTTTTTCAAACTTTCTTCAGTTTGTTTTACATATTCCTTTTTAAAAAATGTTAACGTGCAATAGAATTTTTTAATGCACACTTATCAACTTAGCACATGTTAATTCATAGGTTAACGCACATTAAACCAATTTTGCAGGCATTTTTTAAGGTGCACTAACAAGCTAAAGGCACGCTAATGAATATATATTTCCTGAATACAGAAAAGGAAGCCAAAAGCTAGGGGCATGTAGGGCCTACCCCAGAGTTGGTTCAAGGTGTTGGTGTCCTAAGCAAACTTCAAGCCTTACACCGCCACTGGCTGTTAGAATCTATTGTTTAGGTTTAAATGCCCTGCTCTTTGCTGTTATGCCCCCCTCCCCCACTACAGAAGTGGCCTTACAGAAAATGGAGCAATAGGGTACATACATATTCCGTGTTGCGTGTTTGACAACTTTTCTGTACTGGGAATTCCAAAGAGCCAGTGGGGACACTGTTGCAGTCTAAATAGATCTTATCATCAGAGCAGGCTGTAAAACAAAGATTCCGTTTTAGATAGACCCACGGGAAAAGGAGCAGAGGCAAAAAATGGAGATTTAAAAACAATTTCATGGCGGTCAACAACACTGAAATTCATGGGCCTGTGTCTATTTTGAATCGACCTCTTTCTAAAAATGTTGTCAATGTTGATATTAGCATATGTCTTCTATCAATAGCTAATCAGGATCATGTAATAGCACTGATAATATTCCAACAATAAATCACAGATTAAAGAGCTCGAGACAATGTGAGGTCACATTTGTCTGAACCTCTGCTTCAGAGGACATGACAAACGTTGTAGAAGAAAATCTTTTTTCCTAATGCATAGTGTGAAATGGTTTTTTGCTTGCTGTTTTTTTTTTCATTATTAAGCATGTTGTGAAACTGTTTTTATTTGTAGCAGATGTAGAGTGACTGAATTATTAAGTAAGAATGCGAGTCGATATTGAGGATGCCATGGCATGCTGTCCTTGGTAGTCACGCTCCTTCCAGTACCAGTCACTGGTATATATAAGACATCTGTAGGCCGTATGACCTTACTTACTGTCATTGAGGTGCACTGGGATGCAATGAAGTTTCCCATTCCGGCAAATACTGAATAAGTGAAAACAAACATGATAATTAATACTACAGTAAAGTAAAAAGAAAATTGCACATTTATGTAGAACATGCCTAATTTGCTTAACAACAGATAATTGCAGTCAGAAATGGATACAGCAGCTAACTGTTCCGACTTTGCTTTGATTTCCTACCAAATAATGCAGGGCAACCACAATGGATGGATTCTTCTTTTTCAAATGATTTGGAGCGAAAAAGTTTAAATAACGTCTCTGCTACGGTTTTAAGTATGAGCCAGGGAACAGAGTCCAGTAGGCTACAGGGGGAAAGAGAAGCACCTTTAGAGGGTAATTTTATAAGGGAGTGCCTAGTTAAAGTGCTTTTTAAGGTGCCTATATTAATTCTATTTTATTTTTTTAAAAAAGTAGGGGTTTAATTGTTTTTATAAAATGCTAGTGTAAGTGGCAGAAATTGTGCCTTGGTTAAGATACAGACATTTCTATAGGTCAGAGATGGTGTAAATGCCCGTGCCTATATTTTTCAAGAATGCACGTAATTCATAGTATTTTATAAGCTATGCAATGACTTGTGCACCCCGCCCATGTACATGCCCACTGGCAAATTATGCACCATCATCCAATGTGCGTACTTATCAAACTGGCCAGTATTTCGTAAGAGGTCATTAACATGCATATGCGGCCACACATACGCACATTAATGACTAAACTAACCCCAAAGTTGGCATGCATGTTGCATCTATAAGAATGTGCCTCCTTATAAAATTACCCCATCGGCGACCCCAGTGCGGCAGAGGCTGGGAGGACACGGGGGCATAGGGGAACTCCTCTAGTGCTATAATACAGACGTGAAAGATCAGAAGCTGGGATGTTACGTACAGTGGTCCGAGGTGAGCAGAACCTGAGCAGAGGAGGGCCAGAGAAAAAATGAGAGGGAAGAAGAGAGAAGGAGGTCAGCAGAACTCCTGGAGAATTAGAGACTGGGGGTGTGAATGCGGCAGAGCTTAGGGGCTTAGAGGGGTAAGAGCTCGTCTAGTATTATGGTATGGGAGAAGAGAAGAGCAGAGCTTGGGAAACTCCTTTAGTATTTGTGTGATAGTCATAGGAGGGAGAGCACAGTTTTCAACAGTGAGAAGTAATGGATGCTAAGAGGAATTGTATAGAAATCAGACACATGTAGAACTCTCAATCCACATTGTACCCTCCAAGCTTCTAGCAATCATGGTACATTATCTGTGAGCATGCAGTATTAAAGATTACGACAAGATTAGGTTTGTGCTACTGCTGCTATTTGTGTTACATTTTTAATGATTTATCTTGTAAACGTAGAGGAATGTTTTGTGACATCGAGGGCAATATCTTCTATTTCAGAAGGCTTGTGGGGTTCCTTGCTGGACGTTCTATCACACATTCCATCCATTGCTTATCAGGACTTCATGGGAAGGATGTTAATAACCAGAGGAAACATCATTGCTTTGCTCCCTGATTTAACTAATACATCAGGTGTTTTACAACTCGAGCTACTGAACGGCACTATGCATTACCAATTGGGAAATGCTGTTCATGCCCCTGACAGGTAATGAAGTCGTTTTGCACTTAACATGCCACAATTTCATGCGTTAGGTGCAAAAACACAGCCTACGTTAGTAAAAGAGCCCTTTAGTCTATATCCTTCAAAATACATTATCTTCAAATTGAACACAATGCTGAAGGTGAGATCTAACTAATGATTTGCACAGAGGTAGTATTACCTCCATGTTCTACTGGTAATATTTTTCCTTCGGTATCCTAATATTTCTCTGGGTCTGACCACTGCCTTGTCACATTGTTATGCAACCTTGAGATCATAAGATAAGATGACTTGTAAACTCTGTCTTGTTTGATGTGCATCAATCTCTTCCCATCACACCCCCCCCCCCCCTTTGATCTCTGCACGCATGACTCTTGTCTTTTTTGTTGAATCTTAGCTGTCAAGCACTAGACCATTCATTTGGTTTTTTTTAGACCACCAGGCTTATTATGGCTACATCATTAGGAATACCCACCCTTTAGCAGATCTTAGTACCATCTGCAAAAAGAGAAACTTTTCTCACCAACCTCTCTGCAATATCTGTGAGGTTTGACTGCCCAGGTAAAATGTATTTAGTAGTACATTCTGTTATTTAAACAGACAAGTGAAGAATGTCTCTAAATGGAAAGGAACCTAGAACAAACTGGATGCCTGCCCTATCTGAAACTGTAGCATTACCAGCTCTAGCAACCATAAACTAAGGAAATCATTGCACCCATGGTAGATAATGGTTGAAAAAGAACTAAACTCACTCTATGGAAATGTCTTTTACTTTGCAGATTTTGAGTCCTTGGACCTGTGATATTTTTTTTTTAATGTTTTTTTAAAAATCCTGCCTTCTACTGCTACTACTATAGTACTAACAGAAGGTCACGTATTATTTTACAGTAAGAATAAATAGAGATGTTGAGCGTTGACTTACCAGCGCTCATCCTGTTTGTAGACAACATCTCCAGGGTTAAGGTATGAACTCCTGAAGTAACAGGAGCATTCGGACACCGACACACACTTGTTTTTCTCATTTATGTAGGTGCCTTCAGGACAGCCACAGCCGTCTACAGGAATGAATTCTGCTGAGCAGGTCTTGTCAGTGTCACTGAGAGAGCGGCATGTTGCTTGGCATGTGGTAATGTTATACAGAAATATCTGGGAGGCAGGGCAAGAGTTCACATCTTTATCTGGTAGAAGATAGAACAGAACAAGCAAGCTGATGTTGGAGTCTAAGCTTTAATTTCAACATTGTATTTTATTTATTTTTATTTATTGCATTGACTGTGCCCACTGTGAAACCATGGCCTGATTCTTTAGTTTGGGGTTTTCTGTCAAAGGTCTGACTAGGTATTTTTCCTGATAGATGTTTGTAACCTGGATTGGCCATTGTTGAAACAGGATACTGGGCTCGATGGACCTTTGGTCTGACCCTGTATGGCATATCTTATATTCTTTGTTTACATGTTATTTTCTCCCATCCTGACAGATATCTTAACCTCCTCCGTCCCTTACTCCCTTCTTATACTGTGCTGTCCCTTTAGTGTATTGTGATAGTAGTTCATTTCCCATTCCTTCATAATTTTTATTGTAAACTACCTCACTGCTTCTGCGAGGTGGTATAGAAAATAAGGAATAAACATAAATCATCTTTAGACAAAAGATGTGATTTGATTTCAGATCTGTGCAAATAAATTGACTTGCACACTTATAACAATTGCTTCTATTAATTATCTGAAAATAATAACAGCAGATATTATAAATAAAATGCTTTCTAAACTGCAAAGTAAACAAAAATTGTCTACAATGTACATGATTACAACATAGAATACAAATGTTAATGGAAAGACTGGTAACTCAAATCACATCACAGCTGCTGCAGGTAGATAGGAGTGGTGGGGTTTTGAGGTGCAGGGTAGATGTACCTGTGGGTGAAGTAGAGTGTGAGTGTAGCAGTGGATGTTGGGGGTGTAGGATTTCATAGATAATAATTGGGCAAAATGGGTGTAACTAGGTAGGGTGTAAGTGTGTGTGTTGGGGAAGGGGAGATTTGAAAGCTATGGATGGTTGGAGGTATTAGTCCAAGGGAATGTTAATGTTGGCAGTATGACTGTGGATGTTGAGGGTGCTATTCACACCTTTCCCCTGCTCTTTCTCTCCCCTTCTCTTCCGTTCATCTTTCCCTGCTCTTCTCCTTGATGTCTTTGTTTCCTGGCTGGCTCTTTCCCTTGGACTACCGAAGGTCTTGCCCACATCTTCAAGCTGGCAGGAAGGTGTAAACCTCTACTAGCTTTTCACATATTGCATTGCCAGTGGCCTATATTTCAGTTGGAAGGAAGCTGGAAACCTCTACCAACTTTTCATATAGTTGTGTTGCCATTGGTCTGACTTCTGTTTAAGCTGGCAAGAGAGTAGAAAGTGCTACAAGCTCTTTAGTCACCCTTATGTTGCCATGGGTTTGGACTCTGCAAGGAGGGTGGGAACCTCCACCGGCTCGTCAGTCATCATTCTGCTGCCAGGAGTTTGATCTCTGTTTCAGCCAGTAAGGGAGTGGGAGTCTCTGCCAGTTCCTGCACTTCCACTGTAATAGAACTGACCATGTCTTCAGAAGATGGGGAGAGGGAGAGGAGAAACTATTCTGAATCTTTCACATCTTATTGTGCTCTGCTGGCCCAGCTTTCTCGTCAGTCAGCAGGGTTTGGGAATCTCCAATGGTTCTTGAACTTGCACTGCTGCTTCTGTCCACATCTTTAGCTGGTGGGAGGAGTGGAAACCACTGCCGGCATACAAACTCTGCCTCCACTGAGTTTTTTTATACTTCCATATGAACCTCTTTTCCCCCTTCACTAGATTAAGTTTGTGTTTCAAAAGCACATGAACTTCTAAAACTAAACATTATGAGGGGGTCATTCTGTACAGTGAATAGCGGGGATGGATGTCCTGTTTGGATGTCCATTCCCACTATTCACTCCTCTGCCGGCCCCAGCTAATGCCTCCCCATATGAATAGCGCGTTTGTATGGGGAGGCCTAGAGGGGGGCTAGAGAGGGCGTTTCTGAGGCGGAGCGAGGGTGGGGCATGGGTGGGCCATGACCCTAGATGTACAGGACCAATTCTGAGATCAGCCCTGTATGTCCAGGGCCATGAATATAGACAAGGGACATATTCCACCGCAGAGGTGGAATAAGTCCTCCTGGATGTCGGGGGATCCTACTGCTGGGCCCACAAAAAAAAAGGTAAAGGGGTCAAGTAAGTTCCCCGCAGCCATAACCTGGCCATGGGAGGTCAGATCGAGAGTCTGGCTGCGGGGAAAGAAGGAAATCTGTGGCAGCCAGCATTCGTGACTCCTGAATGAAGCCACAGTGCCATGGCGATGGGACACCATGGCTCTATGGCTCCATTCAGGAACCTGACTGAGATAGCTAGGCATGTGGCTGGGCATGCAGGCTGATCGGAATCGGGACCCGGCCTGCACGTTCAGGTTGTAGACCCGATTCTGATCCTGTGGGCATGTCTAGCTCTCGTGAGATCAGAATTGGTTCTACCTCTGGGCATCCCGATTCTGATCAGCCACAAACGGGTTTGGACAGGCAGATTAGAATGTGCCTCCATGGGGTCATTCACAACAACAAATAACGGAGATGTATGTCCAGCCAGGTCGTACATCCCTGTTATCTGTGGAAATGGCTATGCCG
Organism: Ichthyophis bannanicus; assembly: GCA_033557465.1. Taxonomy (NCBI): domain Eukaryota; kingdom Metazoa; phylum Chordata; class Amphibia; order Gymnophiona; family Ichthyophiidae; genus Ichthyophis; species Ichthyophis bannanicus. The sequence continues at coordinate 109,980,435 of CM066047.1, read as the reverse complement.
CTCCAAAGGCTCCCCTTACATACAGCTGTGGGCTAGTCAGGAGCAGGTGATCACCCTGGATGAACAGGGACGATTCAGAGGTTGGCCCTGTACATCTGGGGTCAGCCATAAAGACAGGGGACTTATTCCATCTCAGAGGTGGAATAAGTCCCCCTGGATGATGTGGCATTTTGGTGGCAACCAGCAAGGGAAAAGGTAGGTAGGGGTGCAGGAAATTCCCCGCAGCCAGACCCTAGCCATGGGGGGCCGGATTGGGAGTCTGGATGCAGGGAAAGAAACTTTTCGGTAGTGGCTGGGAATCGTGGCTCCTGAATGGAGGCACATTGCCATGATGATGGGACACCATGGTATGCAGCTCCATTCAGGAGCCTGACTGAGTTAGCCATGTAAGTGGCTGGATGTCTGGGGTGTCTGAATCAGGGCACCTCCCGGATGTCCGACCACTATGCTGCGATTCTGCTCCTGCGGGGACATTTGAACGTCCGGATGGCCCGGAGACGCACTCATATGAAAGGAGAGAGAGATCGACATGCAGACCCTCCCACAATTAGTGCTGTAGTTGGAGCAAAATGTGCATAAAAATGATTATATTCTGATTTTGCAGTAATTATAGATATTACCAATCAGTGAAACTCCACATAACTAAGGTGGCCATATAGCTCCATGTTCTGGAAGACAAACAAGTCCAGTTCTGGTTTTACCTCATTGCATATATGAAGCTGCTGTACTACTATTCTTAGAGAACTCACCCTACCAAATTACTACCTATCAATTAACTCTCCATGCATACAATAGGGAAATATAGGAAACAACAGAGTATAAAACAATAAACACAAAAATAAGGGATATTGATACTAAGAATTCAAATATAATAACAAAACTTTAAGAGATACAGGAAAAAGAACATAAATACATAAACTAAAAGTCCATACATAAGTTGAAATCCGAAATGGCCACATTTTGGAAGTTTTTCACTTACTACAGATGTCTTGCCTCCAGCCCCACAGCAGGATGCCTTTAGCAGAGCAGGCGCGGACATAGCTGGAAAGGGCGGCACACATGCAGTCCTCACTGTTCCGGCAGCTACACGTGTCGTATTTACATCTCTAAGATGAGGAAAAGAACAGGAAGGAAGACACGAATAGGACCAAAGGAGTAAATGCACACTGGAATCAGAGAAAGGTCCGAGAAATACACACAAAAGCACTCTGAAGTGTAAGTTACTCCAAATTGCTTAAGAAATGTTTCTAGGGGAAAAACCATCATAGACAGCCTCCAAAATGTGTTGCTTAGGAGCACTTCATTGGTGCATGCTTGAAAGGAAAGCAGACAAGCCTATTGATTAATTCACCCAGGTCCCAGACGTTGTACCTCACTGGCAACCGGGAAAGTTTCCCAAGAAAGATAATGCAGACACCTCAGTGAATGGGCAAAACACGACTTATGTTCATTGTGGTTTTAGTACTCCATGAACCCGTTCGCCTACATTATTCACTTTTACCAGTGTCACAAATATGAATGTTGCATCTTTAAATTTAGGAATTCTCAGGGCAATGTTCAAAGCCAAATATCCTACTGGTGCTGGCCGGCACTATTCATGGATATTCAGTGGTACAGTCCAGAGTGTGCTAGCTCACCTCGGCACTATCTGGAGAGTACTGGGGCAGTGCATTATCCAGACAGTGTCTGTACTCAGTCTGCTATTCAGATAACTATTCAAAGAACTATAAAAAAGCTTTGGATTTGGTGTAGACAATAAGGGGGTTATTCCGAGGCGACTGCTGCTCCCGACTAACTTCCCAGCCGGTTGTGCGAGGAAGTTAGTCGGGGGCAGGGAAGAGGCATCCCGGGGGTGGAGAGTGGGCAGGCAGTGGGTGGTCGCCGGCCCTGGACATACAGGGCCTATTCTGATGTTGGCCCTGTAGGTCCAGGGCCGGTGAAATGTCCCCTTAGGTGGAATAACTTTCCTGGACGTGTCTTTTCAGTAGCTCTGGGGCCCATAAGGGGTTGGGGCAAAAGTTAATTCCCCGCAACCTGACCCTGGTCTTAGGAGGCCGGATCAGTGGTCAGGCTGTGGGAAATTAACTTTTACTGCGGCGGCCGGCATCATGGCATTTAAACGGAGCCTTGGAAACATGACGCCATGATGCCACTGCTCCATTTAAATGCCCTGACTGAATTAGTTGGGTTTGCTGTATGTGCAGGCCAGGACTGAATTGCAGTCCCGGTCTGCGCGTACAGTGCTGTTTGCGATTCTGATCCTGCGGGGCTAGACGTGCCCCATGGGATCAGAATTGTGATCCCCTTTGTACATCCAGCTCAGCCCAGATGTACAAAGGAGTTCTACGTCCAGGACAGAATTGGGCTCTCAGGGAGTATATCAATTGTCATCTTACAGTATTTTTGTTGCTGCTACTACTACTACTACTATTTAACACTTATATAGCGCTATGCATGCAACGCTGTACAGATATACATACAAGAGACAGTCCCTGCTCGTCAGAGTCATGCTCGTCAGATGCTCGTCAGAGTCATGCTCATCAGAGCTTACAATCTAGTTGAGACAATACAGAGCAATAGTCAATGTGGTACAAAAGTACAGTATGGTCTTTACAATTTGGTCATGAAAATTAACAGGAGTCAGGTTGAGATAAGAGAAGGAAGTCAGGATCTGAAAGCGACAGTGAAGAGGTGGGTCTTCAATCTGGATATGAAGAGGGCCAGCGAGGGTTCCTGGTGCACAGACACAGGTAAGCTATTCCAGGCATAAGGGGCATCAAGGTGAAAAGAGCGAAGTCTGGAGTTAGCGGTGCAAGTGAAAGACCTAGATAGAAGTGATTTGTTAGCAGAGCGAAGTTCCTGAGAGGGGTGTAAGGAGAGATAAGAGATGAGAGGTATTGAGGGCCCGCAGAGTGAATGCATTTATAGGTCAGCAGGAGAAGTTTGAACTGGATGCAGAATTGGACAAGGAGCCAGTGAAGTGACTTGAGAAGAGGAGTAATGTTGGCATGGCGAGGTTGATGGAAGATTAGTCGAGCAGCATGATTTTGTATAGATTGAAGGGGAAGGAGATGGCTAGAGGGAAGACCAGCAAGGAGTAGGTTGCAGTAGTCAAGGCGAGAGGAGATTAAGGAGTGGATAAGGGTTTTGGTAGTGTGTTCAGAAAGGAAGGGATGGATCTTGCTAATGTTGTAGAGAAATAAGTGGCAGGTCTTAGCTACGTGCTGGATATGTGTGGAGAAGGAGAGAGAGGAGTCAAAGATAACCCCCAGGTTGCGGGCCGAGGGAACAGGAAGGATCGTAGAACCATCCACGGAGAGTGAGAAGGGGGAAGAGGAGGGGAGGAGTTGGGGTGAAAGACAAGGAGTTCAGTCTTTGCCATGTTCAGCTTCAAGCGGCAGTGAGACATCCAGGCAGTGATGTCAGAAAGGCAGGCAGAGATCCTGGTCTGGATTGCTGGAGAGATATTAGGTGTAGAGAGGTAGATTTGGGGGTCATCGGCATAGAGATGGTACTGAAAGCCATGGGAGGAGATAGGTTTGCCAAGGGATTGGGTATAGAGGGAGAAAAGGAGGGGGCCCAAGACGGATCCTTGGGGTACACCAACATGGAGTGGGGTAGGAGAAGAAGAGGATCCACCAGAGCACACACTAAAGGAGCGATGGGAGAGGTAGGAGGAGAACCAGGATAGTACGGAGCCCCTGAAACCAAGCGAGGAGAGGGTGGTGAGGAGAAGATTGTGGTCAACAGTGTCATAGGCAGTGGAGAGGTCGAGAAGGATGAGGACTGAGTAAAGGCCCTTAGATTTAGCCAGGAACAAGTCGTTGGAGACTTTTGTAAGAGCCATTTCAGTGGAGTGTAGGGGACAGAAGCCGGATTGTAGTGGGTCCAGGAGGGCCTGGGAGGTGAGGAAGTCGAGGCAGTGGTGATGGACTGCCCATTCTAGTAGTTTAGATATGAAGGGAAGGAGGGAGATGGGTCGATAGTTAGAAGGACAGGTGGACTCAAGCGAGGGTTTCTTGAGGAGAGGTGTGACAACGGCATGTTTCAAGTCTACGGGGACAGTTGCAGTGGATAGCGAAAGGTTTAGAATGTGAGAGATGGGGGGACAATGGTGGGGGAAGATGGGGTGTAGGAGATGGGTGGGGATAGGGTCAGTGGAGCAGGTGGTGGGTTTGGAGGAGGAAAGAAGGACTGCGGTTTCCTCTTCGGAGATCATAGAGAAGGAGGAGAGGGTAGCAGGGGAAGTATGGATGGGAAGGGAGAATTGAGGAGGGGGAGAGGTAGATGAAGAAGCGGGGAATTGGAGGGTAATCTTGTGAATGTTATCATGGAAGTAATCAGCTAGGGTTTGGGCAGAAAGGGAGGGCGTGACCGGGGGCGGGGGCACCTTAAGGAGAGAATTGAGAGTATTAAAGAGGTGGCAAGGATCGGAGGCAAAGGAGTTAGTCAGATGGATGTAGTATTCTTGTTTGGTAAGTGCTATGGCTGATTGGAAGGAGCCAAGCATGAATTTGAAGTGTAGAAGGTCTTCAGGGGAGCGGGATTTGGTCCAAGCACATTCAGCAGAACGGGCACAGTTGCGTAACTAGTGGGTTGTAGATGAGAGCCATGGTTGGGGAGTAGAACACCTGACAGGGCATGGGGTGAGTGAGGCAAGAGTGTCAAGAGCCAAGAATAGTGCAGCATTATAAGAGGAAACTGCTTCGTCAATGGATTTGTAGGACATAATGGAGGAAATGGATGGAGAAATGGTGGAGGAGAGTGTCAAGGGATCAATATTATGAAGGTCTCTAAATAGGTTGGGGGAGACAGAACGAGGGGGGAGTCAGCGGAAACTGAAGATTAAAGGTTAAAAGGTGATGGTCTGATGAGGGAAGGATTGAGTTGTGGAGGTTTGAAGGAGAGGAATTGGAGAAGAGTATCAGGTCAAGGCAGTGGCAATGCAGACGTGTGGGGGCAGTGGAGTAGAGTTGGAAGCTGAATGAGGAGGTGAGGGCGAGGAACTTTAAAGAATGGGGATTGGAGGGGTTATCGATGTGAATGTTAAAATCGCCAAGAATAAGGGTGGGGGAAGAGGGATCCATAAAGATGGAAAGCCAAGAGTCAAAGTCAGTAAGGAAGATTGATTTGGATTTGTTGGGTGGACGATAGCTACTCGTAGGGGAAGTGGTGTGAAGAGGCAAATGGAGTGGACTTCAAAAGAGAGGGAGGAGTGTGACTGAGGGGTTGGAAGGGGTTGGAATTGGGAAGAGGGAGAAAGTAGAAGCCCAATACCACCACCGTGGCTAGTGGATCGAGGTATATGGGCGAACTGGTAGCCCCCGTGGCAGAGAGCAGCAGTGGATGCGGTATCGTCTGGGAGGAGCCAAGTCTCAGTTAGGGCAAGAAGGTGTAGCGTGTTAGAGATAAAGAGATCGTGAGTAAAAGGAAGTTTGTTAGACACTGAGCATACGTTCCACTGGGCACATGAGAATGGGAGGGTGGAGGGGGAAAGGAGAGGGATATGGATGAGGTTGGACAAGTTACGTGAGGATTTCTTACGAGAGTAAGGCAGGGGTCTAGGGGGGCCGTTATGTGAGGATCTATTTCCAGAGTAGTACAGAGATCTAGAGGGGCCGGGGTATGGGTGAGTGTCTCTGGATGAGTGTGCCCTCCCTGAGGGACATGAGGGAGGGGAAGAGGAGGGGGCATGAAGGAGGGGTCTTGATGATATTAGATAGGTTACATGAGGATCTCTTTTTTGAGTGAGATAGAACGCTAAGGGGGATAGGGTTGGGAGGCTGATCATGGCCCCCTAATACATACCTTGTAAAAGTCAGTTGGATCGATGGTTGAGTGACATTTGGAAAAAGGTGTCTCAGATTTCTTCAGCCAGGAGCACCAGTGCTCCGCGTAGGTCTCTGTAAGAGCAGAGGGAGAGAGAGGTCTTAACGAATTGTCACTTGACTGGCTCCTGCTGCCTCTTGTCTCGTTGAGTTTTAACAATGGTTTGAAGAAAACGGCAAGTAGGAAACCAGAGAAGAAGACACTGTTCTGAAGTTTATAGAAATCACTTAAGTATGAATTGCTCTTTTAACACATAAGGCTCTGCCCTTTTTCCATACTCAGCTCATCTTCTTAGGAAGATGACTTGGAGACCTCCTAATGAACAGTCACCTGCCCTAAGCTGTTTAGAAAAGCAATCACGTTTTGCTGATTATGATCCTCAAACATGGTAATTATTGAGGGACTATCTCCTCCTCCTCTGCTATAAGCCCACTGCAATTTAGATACTACAGAAACCATGGACCAGCGAAGGTGTGTGCAATATTACAGTTGAGGACTACGGTTCTCATGGAGGGAGTTCCCCACGCAGGGGTATGTAGAATAAGAGTGATTATACGTTTCCTTTATTTATATTTTATTGAACTAACAGCATTTTCCTATTCAAGAGCTCTATTGTCTACATAAAAAGACAACATCAATGTTAGCAACCAAGACTTCCATTTAAAGAAATATCCGTCTCACCAACTACACATGCAGGATGTTTGCTCATTTGCATTTAAGTAAGTAGTGGCATAATCAGCAAAAGAAAAAGCTTTTATACTTGTGAAGGCTCATTTTAGATAGGACATGGAGATCAGAATTGAAACGTCAAGGTCAGCACTTACTCAATTCTGGTGATGTTTTAGGAAGAGCTGCGCTAAACATGAAATCGTTTCTAAAATTCACATCCACTTGCGGCAGAAGGAGCCATTTCAGAAATATACACATGGGAAAATCAACAGAGGAAACCAGCAACTTAGCAACATGCATGTCCCTGCATTTCCCCACGTGTGCATGTAAACACTGGCACTTCTATATGTATCAAAGCCATTTTACAAACTGAGACATGCAGATTCGCCCACCCACCTACCGAGGACCCTGTCTTAGGTCGTATCACATTGGAGGGGGAAATAAACGTTGACAGATTAAGAGGGATATCCCCTTGATCCTTCTTGTAATGGGAGGGGAAAATGGAACACTTTTTCCATATACTATTCATTTCAGGGAGTAGGTGTCCATCTGGACGTGAGCAATTTCAGACTTGAACATGCATTGCATATATGAAACGGGGAATAGATGTGTAGATTCTTGTCCCACCCAAGCCACTCTCACAATCCACCCCATTTTGACAAGGTATAATCATCAACATTAAAAATTAGCCTTTTCTATAATGGTCTTTTACAGTACATATGGATGTAATATCCATATGTAAATGGTCGTACTGACCCTTGTAAATGGCAAATACGCTTCTTAAATAACCCCCAAAGCATCTGACACCACTTAATGCTGCCTCTGCAAACCTCCTCAAACTGAACAAGGAGAAGTGGATTGCACTCAGGAACATCAAGCTGTCCACTCATCCTCCCATTCCACCCAAGTTACGTAAATAGACTCTGCCGCTATCTAGTCTAACAAGCATAAAAAAAGAATTGATTTCAAGACTTCTGGACCTCCAAAGCACCACTTACTACCAAAGTCAGGAAAAGCCACCAAACCTCCCCATTTTCTGGGCATTTATCTCCACCAAAATAGGTTAAGCTCTCTAGCACATCTGTAGGCCAAGTGCAATACAGCTGTGGCTGCAGATTTCCTATGAAGTCACTTTACTATGGGATAATCCTCACCGCTCTCAATGCTGAGACTGCAGGGATCGTCCAGCCAGTCTGTCTTGTCTTGGCAACTGGCTTGGGCTTTCCAGGTGTTGGCAAATGCAGCTGCTGTTGCTTCCACCAAACCCCCAGCACTTTGGAAATCATCTCCCTCCTTGGCATTGAAATTTCCACAGAGACCTGTGCAGTGAGAAATGGGGAGGGGGAATAGGTACTGTATTTTAAATCCTGTATTTATTATTTATTTGAAATACTACAACTACTAATCATTTGTATAGCACTACTAGGCATATACAGCGTTGTACACATATGTGTAAGAAAGAGATAGTCCCTGCTCAGCAGAGTTTATTATTATTATTATTATTATTATTATTATTATTATTAAAGACTTATAAAGTGCCGCAACATACGAAGCGCTGTACAAACATAGAAGAGAGACAGTCCCTGCTCAACAGAGCTCACAATCTAATAAGACAGAAAACAAAATAAGTTACATAATACAAATAACAAAAATTTACAGGACAAAGTAAGCAAATGTTGATACAGAGATCAAGATAGGATAAGACAGGAATGGAAAGCAATAGTGAAGAGATGGGATTTTAGTCTGGACTTGAAAATGGCCAGGGAGGATGCCTGGCGCACAGAGATAGGAAGACTATTCCAAGCAAAGGGTGCAGCCAGTTGGAAGGAGCAAAGTCTGGAATTGGCAGTACGAGTAAAGGGCACAGATAAACGAAGACTGTTAGAAGAGCGAAGCAACCGAGAGGGGGTGTAAGGAGAGATGAGAGATGAAAGGTACTGGGGGGCAGAAGAGTGAATACATTTATAGGTCAGGAGGAGAAGTTTAAATTGGATACGGAGACGGATTGCAAGCCAATCTATTTAAGACAGACAAATACAACCAAGAGGGGACTGGGATAGATCATTAACGGAGTGGTTAAAACACACCTGGGTGTTAAACAGGAGAAGAAGGGGGGGGGCCCAAGATCCAAAAGCAACCTCAAATAGGTGGGGTTTTAGCCTAGATTTGAAAAGGATAGGAGACGGAGCCTGACATACTGATTCAGATTGTCTATTCCAGGCATATGGTGAAACAAAGTTGAACGAACGGAGTCTGGAGTCTGATGCTATAGACAAATGGCAGATTTTAGTGATCTTTTGGATACGTGCAGAGAAAGAGAGAAACGAGTCAAAGATGACTCTGAGGTTATGAGTTGAGGATGACTTTGTTATCCACAGAAACAGAGAAAGAAGGAAGGGGAAAGGTAGGTTTAGGGAAAAAGGCAGAAGCTCCGTCTTAGACATGCTCAGTTTCAGACGGTGCAGTGGGACAACTCTAGTGACTGTTTTAAGAAAACCTTTGATTGTTTTATACATCTTTTATACTATTTTCAGACTCTTCACTCTATGGTCAGTATAATAAGAATGTTCTAAAAATATGTATGAAGGACTCGATATTCTTCTGGAATGGCTATGCATTGCTATGGCGTATAGCTGTCGCCACTGACCTTTAACCTCGGATATTCAATGCCAGGGTCATATGCAGCCCCAGTATTGAATATCAGGGGTCACTACACAGCTTCCACAGCCGCAGAAGCTAACCGTGTAGTGCCAATATTGAGCCGCTGATTGGCTAGGTTCTGCGGGTAAAGTTAGGCCAGTTTTTGCTGCGCCTAGCTTTACCCATGTGTCGCTAACCGGGTAGTGGTACAATATTAATGCTGCCTAGTTAGTGACTGTCGCCACCCAGGACACGCCCCAAAAAGCCCATGGAACACCCCAATACTAAGCGGTTAGTATCAAGGCGTATAGCTGCGTTAGTTGGGGCTATTCCCCATTGAATATCTCGTTCAGCGGCATTTACACAGTTTATATAGATCAGTAAACCATGTAAATGTCTTTGACTATCGGGTGCTGTGTCTCTAATGCATATTTTTTTCTACTTTCCCATCAGATATTTAAAACCATGCTAAAGACGCATGTTTTCCATAATGCCTTTGACCTCCCTCCTCCTCAGACCTAGTCCAGCTCGCCTCACTCCCTCCGGGTGACTGCATCTCTGGCCTATCAATTACTGGCATTCCTTTCCTCCTTTGGCTCTGCTGCAAAGCTGTTTATTTATGGAAAACTGCCCTGTTACTTCTGTCTGGATGGTATATTAAATGTACAAATAAAGATAAAGATAATTTTTTGTCCTTTACTTCCATGTAATAAAGTAATGAAATGCATAGTGCACAATAGTTAAAAGTTGGTTCTACATCCAAAGTAAAGGTTTAAAAAAGTGCATTCAAATGGAAGCAAAGTTAACTTTGAATGTAAATGGTGGAGGTAGAAGTTAAGTCTACCTACAGCTCTTTGCATTGATATAGTGGCTCTCTAGTCCAATCCCAAATGCCCTGGGACTCCTAAAGCTGTGCTAGGCCCCATGAGGCATGGAGATTCTGCCATGGGACAAGCGAGTCTCACATATATCTCTCTACACTAAATCTCTCACCTATAAAGACCCCACCTACACTCTAAAATATTCCACACTCGCCTATCCTCCTAACATCCACCTACCTAACCCTCATCCACTCACTAATCCATCCAACAGCCAGGTAGGTAAGTGGATGGGTCGGGTTTGATTAGATGGGTAGAGATGGATAGATGAATAGGGGACTAGGTTAATTGGTAGAGTAGATATGTGAAGGGCTGGGTAGATGGGCAGTGAGGTTCTTGGAATGTAGGGTAGGGTAGGCTGAGGTAGGTTAGTGGGTTAGTAGGGAGTAAGATAAGTGAAGAGCAGGGGGTATATGAGAGGGTATGAGAGGATGGGTGGTAGATAGGTTGGAGAATGAGTGGGAGTAGAGCAGTGGGTGGAAAGATGCAGGCTTCACAGACTTAGGCTGCCATATGAGGGAGTTTTTGAATCATGATTCTATGACCAGGGGGTTTTGTGTCAGGGGATCCAGGGTCGGTGGTCCCCAAATTGGGAAACCTGTCTTCTGGGGTCCCCAACTTTGGGATCTTAGGTATTTGTTGACTGATTATTTAATTTTCAGTTGACTTCCCATTGAAGTCAATTGGAAGTTAAAACTTTATTTAACCGCTGAGGCGAAGTAATTTTCAGGAGAGAAGTGCGCTAATCTTTAATGCATGGGGACAATACCATATGCAAAATACCGTTTTAGCATTGCTTACGACCTTCCCCCTCCTGGACTTTCATAACCTCCGCTTTTCTGACCAAACCCCCTCTCCCTCCTCCTCCCCTCTCCCTAATGTTTGCTTTCCTGTCTGAAATTGTATTGCTTTTCCGTTTCTAGTTTGGCCGCTATTATTATGTCCCATTGTAAACCGCCCTGAATGTCCCAAAGGTGCGGTAAATCAAGCCTCTAATAAAGATAAGGATAAAATTAGTCATTACTTTACTCCCATTTATTTTACATTTTGTTGTGCTAAAACCTTTACTATATTGAAAGTAATTTTAACACACAAAAAAGAGAACTTAACTGGCAGAAATAACTTCAGCCTCTCTGTCACATGCCTTCTCTACCTAGCTATTCGTATTAGGAACACAATAAGCTTGCGCCATGTCCATCACCTCACATGCAGAATCTTCTTATCTACTACTGGGTCGACATTCAGATGGGTTTATGTGGTTTGCAGCACCAGCAAACTGCATAAACCCTGGTTATCCTTATATTCCCAAACGTGCTGCTGAATATCCTCACAGACATCAGTAAAGACACCTGGTTAATTCCAGGGCAGTTTGTCAGTGGCACTGGGGTGATCCTAACAGCTATTCAATTAGTGGCGATAGTCAACCACTAACTGGATAACTAAAGCACAAAAAACTTAGGACAAGTCAATGGCTATCCTTTTGCGGTTCTGCTATCCAGTTAGAGGCCAATTTCCATCAAATCCGCCCCGTCCAGCCCGTCTAGACATCCAAAATCTGGACGGGGCGGATTTGCACCCGATTCTGCACCTGCGGAAGCTAGACATTCCTGCGGGAGCAGAATCGGGTGCAAAGAGCCTGGAAGGTCAGGACCTGCCCCAATTTTGACCTGCTGCACATCCGGCATGTTCCCCATCCAACACTCCCAATGCTTTTGCATGGCGGCCGGTGCTTTGGCATCCCATCACCATGGCACCAGAACGCTATGCAGAAGCCCTGATCCCCTTCAGATTTTTAAAAGATGATTTCCCCACTATCTGACCCCCGAACAGGCCTGCACCTGAGGTGCAGGGGCTGATGGGTCTGATCGCCCTGACCAGGGGGACTTATTCCACCTCCGAGGTGGAATAAGTTCCCTGGCCATCTCTGCTGCCCCGGACGTACAGGGCCACGACCCAAATTGGCCCTGTACTTCTGGGGCCATAGTCCCGCCTTCTCACTGCCCAGGCTCCTCCTCTGGTCCTTCCCCTCCCGCCCCCATCCAGAGCTCCCCGCACATCTCCTTTTCCGTGCAAGGAATTTTGGGACCAGAATTGGCACAGGGTGTTTAGTGGGAGATATATGTCCAACCCGGACATATATCCCCGCTAAACGTGCCGCGGAATGACCCTTTTAGTGGATAAATATTGCTGGCTGGTGTAATCAGATATTCAGCACCAGATGTTGGATAAGCTCCAGTGCTGACAATCTATTTAGTCTCCTATGTGTTTCCTTACCATTCCCCTAGATATATCCTTGCCCTCAGCTGTTGTGTTGTCTGTCTTGACTAGATTGTAAGCTTTGAAGTGCAGGGACCGTCTTTTACATGTGTTTGTACAGTGCTGTGTATGCCTTGTAGTGCTATAGAAATGATCAGCAGTGGTAATAGTAGTAGTTGAAGCAGTAGCAGCCAGGCACTTTAAGAATGCTGAGTGCCGCTGCTGAAGATTGACCTGTATATCTCACACAAGAAAGATGGCTCGTTCAGCTTTTGAGTTTGTGAAGTAGCCATCTAGCCAGCATTTTGAATGGACAGGACCTTATTGTGGCGAGAAATAGCCACAAAAATAGTGTGTCAATACAATGTATTTCAATAGATGTTTATGATATATTTCATTTATACCATAGACTAAAATGTCCATAATTTTAATATTAGCAGCTATACTTAAATTAGAAGCATGGCTAATCTCTTTGACAAAGTACGTCACACGTGAAACATAGCTTACTATAATTCTGTAAGTGATATCCCTAAAGTAGCCTGAACAATCACTCTGCCTCCCATCAGAAGTATGATCTCCAGGGCATACAAGAGGTATGACCGTCTTCCTATCTCCAAGCGAAAGAATCAGGACCTGCTTTAGCACTCTATCTCACTTCAAAAGTGTGGCCCACTTAACCATTCTGTCTCACATCAGAAATATGGCCTGCTTAGCTAGCTTCTCAGTCCGAGAGAAGCAGATGTATTCAAGGCAGAGGTATGCTCACTCCTCCTCCCATACTGATCATGGAGTAAGGCACAAGACATCACCTCGAAGAGTATTGCGGGCAGACCGCTCCATGGTGAGATACAGCTGCATGATTGGAGCCATCTGAATCTGCATCTGGAGCTCAAAGGACGTTTGCACAATGATGTGGGAGGAAGCCGGCTGCAGGATGGAAAAACTTGCTGAAAATTACAAACAAAGAAAATAAAGATAACATTTATTTCTTGTTCAAGCAATGAACTGTTCAATTTCATTCACTATAACATTCCTTTTTCTCCCCAGGACCAAGAGCACTAGAGAAGGATGTGACAGACTGAAAAATGTTAACCAATATTTAAAAAAATAAACCAATCAGAACTCAAGTATAACATAAAATCCAAACTCACAAGTCACAATAATCATAACGGGCAAAATTATATTCAATGTGTTTGTAACAGGTCCCCAATAAACCTGCTAGAGGGAGAAGAAAAAGGAACAAGGAAACTAGGATAAATCAGAACAAAGCTCAAACCTGCTGTTATATTCCCATTAAAGAACTCATTACTAAAACCACTCCCATATCCATCCTCACCACACAAAAAGTAATATCACCCCTCTATGAAAATTATCTAAATCAAAAAAATCAAACATTCATCTGATAATAAGTAAGCCATAGACAAGAGAACTTAAAAAAAGTTTTCCTTATTACAATAACCTGCTGCTTCTTTCACAGGAAAAGCTTCCTGTGTGGCTCTGTGGCATGTGCCACTTCCAGGAGTAACCTCACCTTCTGACCACAAAAGGAAATATCTTTACACTTAATTCTTGCCCGACTCAGAAGATAGAGATAAGCAAAGTGGCTTGAGATGATACACTATCTTGAGATATTTCTAAAAAAGCTAACTCTAAATTCTCTAGGGTATAAATTCCTCCATCATCCCCCTTCCCTCCAACCCCCACATGGGATATAGCAATCTTAGAAATCGCACTGTCTTCAACATTTAGAAGTTTGAGAATGTCTCTGAGATTCTCTCAAAAACAGTGGTCTAGTCTTGGAAAGTTCAAAATCTTCAAATTTCTGGCCATATTCTCTAAAGCCTCCAGTTCTGAATGCCACAAGCTATGTTTAATATGCAATATCCCTATAGCTTGCAAGAACGCCACCCACATCCCCACTTAGCCACTTGATCTTCCATATCACCTGTCCTCTTATCCTACTCAATTTGATTATTGTCTCTTTAGAGAGAGCAGATAACTGAATACGTGAGCCCAGCAAAATTGACTGAGCTCTACATTTGATGTCTTCCAGGGTATCACTGTCCATACCACAGAGGGGCTCATGCTTCCTTGCCCCAACAGGAGAGAGATGGCCACCAACCTCAAAGCTGAAAACTGAATTATAGCTACCCTACTAACCTGAATAGAGTTTATTAGAGGAAGAAATCAGCCCAAGTTACTCACCGTCAGGATCCACAATCATTGATGTTTCAGGGGAAACTCCTTTCCCAATTTGCGACTTCTCTGAATCACTCAGTATTATTAGCCTGATCCCTAGCAATAGCACCATGATACTACTTCTAGAAGGTCAGATGCATCATTTTGAACTCATTTGCCAAGGGGGCAGGAGCATTTGGGGTTCACTCCTGCCCCCAACTAGACACAGGGAGACCCCTGATGAGAACCAGTGGTGTCGGCAGGGTGGAAGATGCTATGGTCATTGTTGACAAGGGTCCAGATGGCATGGGAGTGCTATAATTTTGTCATGGGAGATAAGAAGGTCAGAGGTGGAGGGCCCCTTTACCAGATAGCAGGCCTCAGAACATTTTGTAAGATGGCGTGTATTTTTGCATCTGCTGCATGTAGAAATTCCCAGGGGATAGTTTCGGCAGAGCAGAGTGGAGATGTGATACATTAGTGTATTTTACAGAGCATATGAGTACAGACAAAGCACACATACACATTTACACTGCCTCAGAAGAGCTTTAAATGAGTATATTGGCATTTGGACACTACTGGGGTTGGATCTAGGAGCCTGTTTTATAACGGCATACAGGCACCTATGTTGCCTTTATAAATAGGCTTAAAACTGAGACTTTTTTGTATTTCTCACATAGGCGTCCAGATATTAAACCAGGCCCATTATGTATCCAACTCTTCCTAGGTCTCTTCCTGCTACCCCCTCGCTGTTTACCTGTTGCGTAGGGCAGATTCACCTCCAGCTCATTCAGAAGCACAGTGCCGTCTTGTTTAAAAGTTACAACCTGAAAAACATCAAAGTGTAAGTCATGTTAGCACTGAGGCCCTTCTACTGAAGGGACAGGAAGGGCCTAGAGTGGCCTGAAAACACATTCCCATCCTGATGCGGGACTGAACTGCTGGCACCAATTCATTTTTCTTAGACTTAGTCCATTAAATGCCTATGAGATGCAAGCTGTCCTTACATTTTGTTATAGGGTTGCAAAAGTATGATGACACGGATCAGAAGCCACTGTTCCCTGTGAGCAAAAGGTCGCCATTTGCACCCACTTTAACAGCGCATGTAAAATAATGCAGGTGGCATATTGAACAAGGCTGTTAGTTAACCCACATGACTATTGCAGTGATCTTATCCGGGCTCTCTCTTATCACACGTAATGAAAAGTACCTAGAATAAGATAATGTGTTTTTCTTCTAGTATCTTCTTTACTGCTCAACTCCTGGTGGTACAGAGATTATTGGCACCAATTTCATTCATTAAAACATATAGGCTGTGAAATCCCATAACAATAGTACATAGATTCAGGTATCGAGAATAGGGCTGGTTAACAGGGATATCTGCACATATGCACACACACTGTATGCTACTATACTTATGAGATGAAAGAAAGAAGACTATGACGCATAATAAAGACCTTAGGGGGCATTTTCCTTACCTGATCTCACAGGTCTGCGGCAGAAGTAATTAAAGGAGATCGTTCAAATGCTGATTGTTTGTTGGTCTTGCCCCCTCTGACATAGGCTTCCTGTGTCGGGGGAGGTGGGAGCAGGAGACACTGAGCCTCTGCATGGACTCCACCCGCTACCTTTTTACTTTTGCTGTGGTCATGGGTTCTTCTACTCAAATATCCCTTCCCCCATTGTAATGGCATGCTGCTCTGATGCCCTGAACTCACCCCCAGGTACCAATGCGAAGGAAAGCATGAGGATGCTTGCAATGCACTTGGTGCCCAAAGGTTGTAAGAGGAGGGGACCTTGGCATGTGAAAGTGAGAGCTGTGCCAAAAGCGTGAGCCACGTGCTTGATGCATGTGACTTCCTATGTAGGAGTATGACTTTAGAATCACTAGGGTAGAGTGGTCTTGCAAAGTCGTTCAGTGGTGAAGAAAGAAGCTGGGGACTTGTATAGCAGTTGACACATCTTTCTCTCTCTCTCTTTCACTCCCCCCTCTCTTTCTCTCTTTCTATTAAAAAGCTATTGAAGCCAGGCAGAAAAGCAAGACAGTGGCAGTGCATGAACACAGAACTCCATCCAGTATCTTCTAAGGGTACTTACGTTGTTCCTGTTATCTGTTAATAACACCACTGTCTTGAGACACGTTTCTCTCTCTGCGGTGCCACAAGGGACCAGCTCTCCTAGCACCACATGGGAATCGTTGCTGTGTCCCTGAAATGATGGGAGAGAAAAAAGATCTCGATTATTGTCATGATCCAATATTCTGCTGCCCTCCTCCATTGTTCATTTAGGATATGACATGCCCCCATCCCCTTTCCTGGATATTAAACATTCTATCCCCAGGATGCTCTTAATTTGCAATGAACTGATCGTGTACTGTCAGACGGGACTGGGACATTGAGGTTGTGTTTTCATTGGTGTTCAAAATAAATGCTTGAGGAATTGAGCAAGCTGTGCACTTGTCTGCTATATGACAGTTTTATTAGTGCATGGATTTGTTTAAATTCACCCTTCTGGCATTTCCCTTCTCTCTCTGTTTTCCTGCTCTTCTATAAACACATCACCTTCCCCATTCTTTTTCTTTCTTACTCTGTACAGCTTTGGAAGCAAATACCATCCCTGCAACGCAAACCGTCATTTGTTTCTATATTTGGGTGACTTCATGCTTGGCTCATGTTTTATTGCCATCATGAAAGGATCAGAGACCTTGAAGGCTGGTCACAGGGAGGACGATAATGAAAGCCCTTTCTGTAGTCATGTTCAGGGAAGGAGTTTGGGCAGAGTAAAAACTACATACGTAAGTTATAAAATACTCATCAATGTGCCTTCTGTAGCTATGAATCCTTGTGGCATCTTTTTAGCTGCTATTAATGAATGCCGTCAACTTTAGCTCTACACCCAGTAGAGTCGATTGAGCCAGTGCCAATTCTTCTACAAGTACTGCGTTGATGATGGATCTATAGCAGAGCCTATTGATATGGAGTTTCAAAGTACTCTATCCCTGTTGCAGATAAGTTATTTGAAACATAATATTGTGTCAGATACCGTTGTGTGTATGAGTATGAACTTCTGAAAGATTTTTGCCATAAACTATTTTATATGGAAAAGTGAAGAAGTAAGAATATAGCTCTGGGTGTTATGAACGACTTATGGACCGATGATGACATAAGAGCAACCCCTGTTCTTGATTGGTTTCACCCTTTTCTCTCTGATGCATCTTCACAGTTACATTTGACTCCTCTACCCCTATCACTTATCCATTAATCCATGATGTCCCTCAGGGCTCTGTCCTCGCACCTCTGCTTCTCAATATTTTTCTTGTCCCATCAACCTTTTTCATCCAGAAGTTTGGAATATCAGCCTACTACTATGCTGATGACATTTTGCTTGTTCTTCATACCAATTTCACTGTTCCGTATCTTACCCCCTTTAATGATTGTCTCTCCACAATGGCCTCATGGCTAAATAATAATTTCCTTAAACTGAGTGTTCCAAAGACAGCTGAAGTCTGGCTCTCCAGGACCTCTATAGTTCCCTCTCCTCTGCTCCACAATGCCCCTATCTCTCTCGCTTCTTCTATTAAATACTTAGGTGTTATTCTGGACTCTTCTCTATCTTTTCATGACCATATTAGCCCTATTGTAAAGTGTTCTTATTATTCTCTGCATCAAATCAGACCCATTCACCCTTTTTTTTAACTTTTTATTTATCAATTATCAAATTAGCATTCAGATATCATACCATGAACGACATAGGAAAAACAATGGAACTCTCCCAATACAATTACCAGGAGAAAAACCCCCACAGACAAGTCATATCTCCATCTTATTTAGACCCCAACGAAAAACATAGGAAATAGGGGAGTACTAGGTAATTATATACTGCCAAGAAATCCTAGCATTAACACAAATAAACAATAAGGGCGGAAGAGAGACTTACACGTCAGCTGTATGAGGAGAAATAACAACCTCAATATTACTCCCCTCCCTAGTCTCCAGAAAAGCCAGCAGCTGCTTGGGGTCAAAAAACAAATACATCTTTTGTTTATAATTAACAAAACATTTAACAGGAAATTTAAGTTGGAAGGAGGCACCCAGGGCCAAAACCCTGGAGCGAAGAGCCAAAAAC
Source organism: Ichthyophis bannanicus (assembly GCA_033557465.1). Classification (NCBI taxonomy): domain Eukaryota; kingdom Metazoa; phylum Chordata; class Amphibia; order Gymnophiona; family Ichthyophiidae; genus Ichthyophis; species Ichthyophis bannanicus. Next base: position 109,961,860 of record CM066047.1, on the reverse strand, counting down.
TCCCTCCTCCGCAGCTGTGTAATTCGTGAAAGATCAGGAAATACCCTTACCCTAGACCCCAAAAAAGCTTCATTAGCATTTCGAAAAAACATTCTAAGAATAAACACTTTATCCGTTTCTAAAGCAAATGTAACAAGCAGGGTGGTTCTCTCCATTACAATCTCCAAAGAACTCTCAAGGAGACCCGTAAGGTCCTCTAGCCCAGGCTGTGGAGGAGGGGGGGGGGCAACTGTTCCACCCCTACTCCCCAGGGATAGATACACAGCCCTGGTTATAGGAGGGAAATCCCGCCGGAACAGTTCCCTCCCATTCACCCTTTTATCTTATCATCACTTACTACACTTCTTCTTAGTTTAGTCATAATTTGCCTCGATTACTGCAATATCATATATGTTGGAATTTCTGAATATGAGATCAAACATCTTCAAACTACTCAGACTGCTGTCCCATGCCTCTAAGCATGACCACATTACACTTCTGCTAATACATCCCCACTTGCTGCCCATTCACTATAGGATACAATACAAAGTCTTGACATTAGTACATAAAGCTTTGCAAAGTGGCCTACCCTCTTACCTTTCCTCCTTAACCATTCCTCACACTCTCCATTTGATTCATGCAAACCAACATTTCCTCTGCTGCACCAGCTAGATTTGATTCTACCAGATGTTCTGCCTACTATTTTCTTGCACCAAGTCTATGGAACAACCGTCCAGCAGAACATTTGGAACTCTCCTATACTAAATTCAAAGCCTCACTCAAATACCTCCTTCTCTAGACAACGTAGATGCCTGATGTGCATACTTTAGATGTCTTGATTTCTATCTTCTCCCCATATTACTGAATCCTGACCTTTTGTTACATGTTGCTCCTATTTCTTTCTGGTGTGACCGTCTCCTGTCTCTTTTATCACTTCTAATTGAGTTCCTTTCTAATCTTATTACTTATTTTAACTGTAAACCGCTCTGCTAGCTCAAAAAGTAGTATATCAAATTTTAATAAACTAAACTAAACTCATCACTGAAGCTGCAGGTCCTAAACAGGGAAGGTGGCAACGGATCACCCTGAAAATGTTGGTGCTCTAGATGATCGCCTAGTTTGCTTAATAGATAGTTCCTTCCCATAGCTGCCTATATGTCTTTATAAAACAAATAGGCCCCTACTCGACCCTCCGACTAAGGCAAACTGAAAAATTACTCTCATTGAGGGTAACTTTATAATATGACACCTATTTTAAGCCTGTTTCATAAAACTATGTGGCACTACTTGTCTTTATAAACTACTAGCCTAAATTGCAGAAATCACACTTTAAATTAAGATGTAGACCTTTACACATAGAGGTGATATAAATGCCCGTGTCTACAATTTCAAGAACTCGTGTAAATTATAATCTGTGGCATGTACTCGTGCACGTTACCCACACTCTGCCTAAATTCCATCCATGTGCACGCTCACCAGCAAAATATACACTATTCAAACAAAGCACGCACCTTTACGCTGGTCAGTATTTTATAAGAGATCATTTACACACATATGTGGCCACATACGCATGAAAATGACTAAATTACCAACATTTATGCATCTTGTTAGCACCTACAAAGAATCTTCAGCTGTCCTGAATGAACCAGCTCCTTGGCTGATCTCTGAAGCTAAGCAGAGTCAAGCCTGGCTAGTCCTTAGATGGGTGATCACCTTGGAATACCAGGGCTGCACACTCACTGCATAGAAGAAAAGGATTGGAAAGCTACTTCCAGTTTTGCCAGGAGTCATCATGGCATTGCAGCGCCTAAAAATATCTCCATATTGTTTAACAGTGCACAAACCTTTACTTGTAGACATCAGAGGTGGACCCAGAGGCAGGGAAATGGCGAGCCAGTAAAAAGCATAATCAAAACTATATATGTTGTTTCTGAGGGAAACATACATGAAGGGAAATCAGGAGCAATAGTTGCATGTCATTTTTCCTGAGACAATGGTGCAGGCACCATAGGTTAATGTACCCATGGAGTTTGTGCCAATGTAGGTCGCTTTGATTACTGACGCCAATTTGGTTAGTTTTCAGAGTTTAACTTCCTAACTAAAATGAAACCTTTAAAAGTGATTTGGGCTGAGCACCTAAATTTAGGAACCCAGTTTTACAAGGCTCCTAAATGTAGGTAACCAAAAACCGGACAGGGTTTGGGTGGAGAAATAAGTTAAGAGCTGATTTTCAGGCACCTAACTTGTGTACACAAACTTTGGGCATCCCATAACAGGCCTAACTCAGTAGCCAAATTCTGACTGAGTAGATTTAGGCAAATTTTAAGTAAATATCTTAGGGGGAGATATTCAGCGGTGACAGCTAACGCTGCTGAAGCATCTAGCCATCACCACTGTAAGTTGAACCCGATACTGGGGTCATATCCAACCACCAGCATTGTATAGCCAGGTTGACTGGATTGCAAAAGTGGCTAAAGTTAGCTCAGTTATTTAGCTTGGGGGCCGCCTCCATTCTGTTCCGGAGCACCCCAATAATAGCTGGCTAGAGTTGGGGTGTTTAGCAGCTGAAACAACGGATATTCAGCGGTGCTAACCATGTTAATGACTCTGAATGTCCCAGTGAGCAGCATTTAGGTGGTTTTTAGGTCTGCAAACTTCCTAAATGCCTTTGAATATCCTCCCCCTCAGAGATCTATTTTTGGCAGAAAATTGTTCTAAATCTAGGCAATTAAAAGTTGGCCATCCATACTGAAACACTCTGTGGTTTTTGAACATACACAGAAGAACGTAAGATATGTCATACTGAGTCAGACCAAGGATCCATCAAGCCCAGTAATTCCCAACAGTGGCTAATTCAGGTCACACATCGTGAGGGTAACTTTATAAACTCTTGCAGAGTTAACGCAAGCTAGAAGGCACATATTTGAGGCTTATTTTATAAAGTGAAGTATGCATGGACTTTATTTTATAAAATGGGACATAAGTGGTGGAATATGTTCATCAAACTGAGTAGAAGCGCTTATGCCAGCTCCGTGGCAGGTGGAAATGCCCATGCCTGGATTTTTCAAGAGCGCATGGAAGTAATCGTATTTTATATCTTATAGGGGGCATATTCAAAGTGGTTTAGTCAGTGAGCAGACCTGCTCACTGACTAAAATACACTCAGCCCAATATTCAGCTGCACTAACCAGTTAGTGCTGTGGAAGATCACCACAGGCTGCTGAGAAAACACCCGGGCTGTGGGTGGGTAGGGGGCAGTGACAGAGGCTATCCAGTTGGCAGCAGTATTCAGCTGTTAACCAGATAGCTTAACCAGTTAAAGTTAGGATAGGTGACTGGCTGTCCTAGCTTTAACCGATTAACGCTATCCACTTAGCGTTTGAATATCACCGCTGTTCGGATAGGAACACTGATGTCCAGCAAGCCTTGATATTCAGCAGCAAAATCCGGATATGTTCTGCTGTTGAATATCAGGGTTTGATTAAAGCAGTGCTGGCTAGGCGTTTTACATAGCCTAACTGCTGCCGCTGAATATAGTCCTATTAGCATTTTTGCATTTGTTTAATTTAGTGAGTGGAATGAGCTGTTGAGGTCAGATGGTAGGGAGAAATTCTGGATTATGTAAGGATTTTTGCATTACAGCTGTGACATAAGATAACTGCGAATCTGATGGGATTTTTTGTGGCAGGGCTGCAGAGTCGGGATCCCTGTAGTGTTCTTAGGGTATTAGGACACAGTAGTGTTCAGTACCTTGGAAAACACATAATAGCAGTCCCCGTGGAAGGTGTATTTCTTGCCATCGAAGGAAGTGAAATGAGCTCCGCCTTCCACCGAACAGCTGCCGGGACAGGGCAGGTCTTTGCACACCCACTTTCCAGAATTGCACACACTGTGAATGCAGAGAAACACGAATCAGAGCTGGGTTTCATTGTTTTCAGTGACTCTGGCAGCTGAGAATCAGTATGCTTGCAGAATAACGGGTTCTGCCATGGTTCCCAAACTGTTATCCATCAGGACCTGGTGCTCAGAAAACATAATAGAAAACACAGAAACCAGCACAAAATATAATCCCATCAAAATTAAAATTACAGCATATCTTATCTGTAGACATGTAGGACATCATGATAGAAGGGTTAGGCAGTGTTCACATGTGTAAAAAGCTAATTTACATATGCAAATGAGCATACACCTGTCAGAGGCAATTTTAGAAAAGTCACAACTTACAAATGTAAATCCACGGCATGCACAGATTTCAGGTTGGTTCTTGTCATGGTGTGGACTTTGTGTGAACAGACTTTTATAATATACAGTACAATGTCTAGCACCGTTTTAAATAATGCCCAGATCTTCAGTCCCAGCGTTGTATCCAGCCAGCGGCACTGAATATCCAGTTTGCTTGGATAACAATTTAGCTATCAGGTCAGCAGCTATATTCAGCTGCCTAATTTTAGCCAGTTTAGGTTAGCCAGTTGACAGCTCAATATCAGCCCTGCTCATCCTCTCCTAAGACTAGCCCTGCGAAGAGCTTCAAATTATCTCAAACTTTCACTGTGATAATCAGTCACTAAAGCACGTGCCTGTTAATACAACCGGCCTTTTACAATGATAAAATAGTCAATAGCCATATCAAATAAAAAGAAATACTTTGTGGCCTTTTCCAGGGATACCTAACAGGACTTTTTCTTTTATGCCTGTTCCTTACCAGTCCTCGCATTCGGTGCTTATCCGTTGTCCTGGTGAGTGCAGCTTCCCGTGTAGTTTGCAGTGACACTTACTCACTGGCACACAGCCAGCCCCAGTGAGGTCATCAACCACGGTCCCTGGAAAACATAGAACCCAACCCTACTGAACTGTGTTGATGCTCCAGTGCACTGTAGTATATCTGCCTTATGCCTAGTGATACATACAGAAGCAGCCCGGCATGGAAAGCAAGCTCTACAGCAGGAATGGGCAGCTCTGGTTCTTGAGTGCTTCAAGTGAGACAGTGAAACCATGCATACTGTAGCCTGAAACCAAACCAGCTTCAGGCACTTGAGAGCAGGAGTTGTCTATCCCCTCTCTACAGGTGAAAAAGGAGTAAAGGTAAAAGGATAGTAAATCTTTGAGCAGGGCTCTTGAGTACAGTAGTCTCAAAAGGATAAAAGAGACCAATGAACACTCATCACACTGAAGCAGCAGGGAGAGTTGCAGAGGAGAAAAGGACTGAATAAGAATGAGAGTAGTGTGGTCTTGCTAGGCAGGGCTGGTGTAAGGTTTGGAAGCAACCTAAGGGGGCCCTCCATCCTGTCCTGCCCTACTCTCTGGGGCCTGCAGCAGTGACAATGGCTAAGAAACTGAGATGCAACGCTAACACTAACTTTCTGGCGCTGTGTCACAGTTTCAGTCTTTTGTTATCTGCCATTTCCACCCCTCTCAGACTCAGACTTCTGGTTTGCCCCTGGAACACCTTGGAAGTCTGTGTCGGAGGGGGGCAGAAGCAGCAGATAGTAAAAGACTGACACTGTGGTGCGGCCTGGAGACTGAATGTAAGCATTGCGTCTTAATTTCTTAGCCATTGGCACAGCTGCAGGCCCCCGGAGGGCCGACGTTCTAGGCGACCATCAAGTTCACCCAATGCTAGTGCCAGCCCTGATAACAGGCTTATCTAGTCTTGGTTCTACCCTACCGCATAAACAGATTTAAAGTTTTGATTCTCTTGGGAAATTCAATGGAATAATCAGAACTACATGCTATATAGGGAATATATACACTATTACACACACATGATGAGGGCATTTTTCAGAACCAACTCCCCATGGAAATGTTGACCCTCCTTGCAGGTTAAAGAACATACTGATGCCTCTGAGTTTGTCAGAGTGTCAGGACCTATTGTTTGGTTTTGACTGCAGCTGCTGTTTGAAACTCTCTCAGAAGCTGCCACCCCAGGCAACTACCTCATCTGCCTAGGTTAGTCTGACTGCATTAAGCTTGTTATACTTGGTATCAGCGCCTACCTTCAGGGCAGAAGCAGCCATCCATATGATGCTCTTCACAGAGTCGGTGGATATCCAGGTGGGAACAGGTGTTCATGCAGGGAGAACCACTTTCCAGGTACACCATATTAACAGGACATTGTTTTGCTGAAATGCAGAAACCCTTGCTAAAGTTAATCTTAAACTGTATTAAATATAGAATTGCTTCAAAATGATGGCCAATGGCATGGAGGAGTAGCCCACTGGTTCTAGTAGCAGACTAGGAACCTATAATGCCAGGGTTCAAATCTCATTAAGTCCTTGTAAGCTTGGACAAATCACTTAACTCTCCATTGCCTCAGAGTTGGAATGTAAGCACTCTAGAAACAGGGCAACACCTACAGTACCTGAATATAACTCACCTTCACCTATTATTGAAAAAGCATGAGCTAAATGCATACAACTAAACATTGAGAGAAAAGACTGATAATCTGTGAATAGGAAATCAGCACAGTGCTGTGTTGAGTGTCAGACAGGTAGGTTTATTATTCTTCATTATAATATTACAGTTGACTTCCTTGACTATATGCAAATCCATCTCTTACATATTCCATAGTGATATACTGAAACACCACTGGTTTGCAAACCTTGACGGCTGGAGTCAGACACCCCTTCTCTGGATAATCAGATCAGGAAAATTACAGCAAGATGCCACTACCTCTGAACAGCAACATTTTCTGATTGCTAATGGAGAACCTCAGAGTTAGACAATTGTGTAAAGCTACCAGTACATCTTGCTAAATAAATACATATAATGGAAAATGACCTTTCATAGTTGTGGAATGTGGAGAAATGTCATTTGTGATGATCTTTCTTTAAATGAAGCGATTGTTCCAAAGACATGAGGCCAAGGCAAAGGATGTAGTGGGAATGAGAGGGACTATTTTTTATGTATGTGAATTTTCTCGACCTCTGTAGACTTTTCCTTTCCATGATATCATAACTATATAAGTGCTGTTTTCTAAGTATATGTACAATGTTTCTATTTTTTATTTCCCATTTCCGTATTAATTGATATTGGGTTGGGGCTCATACATGCTTTTGGTCATAATCCTAAATAAATGAGGCATTGCAGTGACTGAAGCTAAGGCAAGTGCATTACATTTCAAACAAATGTAGCAAGGAAGAAAAGGAGATATTAACAAAGGGCTCCTAGTCTAGATCAAGGGTTCTCAACTCACAATGAATATTGTCATCAACCCCCCCCCCCCCCCCCTGGTGGCCAGTGGCTGTAAGGGTAGGTTGAGCATATTATTATTTTCTGGGAGTAGAGGGCTCTTTTAAGGCCAAGGGTATCTTGGTCTTTGTAGTCCTGCTCCTTATGTGAATAAATTGTGTATGCCAAGTAGAGGGTAAATAAGGCTTTTATTTCCCTTTTAACGCAAAAGGTTCGCTGGGATACAGAAATACAGAAAGTCCTTCTTTTAAGGCTTCCACCACAACATAAGTAAAGAGGTAAACTGTTACAAACTTCACAGTTGCTTGTAGGATTTAACCAAGGATTCTTTCAAACTTTAGAGCAAAACAAAGGAGTGAACATTCCTCTTTCATTCAGCACAAACATGAGTATTCTCAGAGCAATGTCTGTATAACTCACAGTTCGGGGAGTGATTCAAAACTGCCCGCAATACAAATGGAGCAATCCATTAATTCATCTTGAGATAAGGGAATAGGATCCTCAAGCGCTATCTGCATGGGCTCTGGGTCATTGTTATCTCCCTCTGAATTGGAGCTTTCCCTGGCCGCTATAGTTTGCCAGTCACTGTTTCTGTTCCCTTGTTTCCAGTAAGGCTGTTCTAGGGCTCTCAAATAAGCATGGCTTGTTCCTATGCCCTTACGTCCTGGCTTATAAAACTCTGGCCTGCTTCTTTTCCTTTCAAACTGGGCATCTGCTTTACAAGAGCTTCTAGGAGCTGAGCTTCTCTTTATGAATAAAGTGTCACCATACCTTGGCTTCCTGTAGCCGGTATAATTGGAGTTTTCCTTCTCAGGCACTTCTCTCAGGACACAGTCTCTTTGGCAGACTTTCTCTTGGAACCTTCTGGGCACTGCTTGACCTTTCTGTAGCCTAGGAAAACCTGGTGAGGAATCCAGACTTTCTTGCTTCCTGGTATAGGTAACTCTGCTATCAGTACCTTTCCTTGTGGAGCCTTTCAATCCTGTTTCAGAGTCTTCTGGTGAGTGTAGGCCTCTCTCCAGGTATGGCTCTCTCCTTCTGAGCTCTTTACCTCTGAGGTCTCCTGCTGCCAAGTCTTTCTCCGGACTGACTCTCCACTGCCCGTCTTTCTCTCTGGCTCTTTCTGCTCCTCTTCCAGCTCCTGCTGTCCTTGTCGTGCTGCTTGTCTTGGCTGCACTGCTTGACCTGGCTGGGCTGCTGTTCCTGGCTGTCTCAGCTCCCCTTATCCTCCTTCTCCCTGCTCCTGCACTAGCCTTCTGCTTATAAAGGCATTCCACGTTTGAGTTCCCCGGGCTACTTTTCAGGTGCAGCTGATTAACGTCTGCAGAATCATCAGCCGGGTGTGTTAACTCAGCCTCTGTAAGTTTTCGCCTGCTCCCTCTAGCTGCGCTGCAGGGCAATTGCATCTTCTGCACATCATTTGTTTTATGAAAGACAGCGTTTTTTCTAAGTCTTCACTTTCATTAGCATCCGCTCTATGACAATATGCATGACAGAGATTTGCATATAGTGGAGGTAGTGCATGCAAATCTTTCTCATGCATATTCATTGTGATTATCCTGAAAACCTAACTGGCTAAGTGTATCCTGAGGATTGGGTTCAGCGCCTCTATTCTAATAAATAGAGCAACTTTATCTGAGACTAAAGCTTCCGAAAGAATAAGATCAAAATGATGGTCTTGTATATGCTTAGGACTAGCAATGAATTTAGATAATTCCATTGCTTCAGCTGCATCTAAAAACAATTCCACACCTTTCGATAGAGGATAAACATCTAGACCCAAACATCAGTATTAACACATCTCAGAACCAGCCTGGAGCCCTGAATCTACCACTGCTTCTGTGCTGGAGAAGTGATAATATTGGGGGACTTTAATCTGCCAGATGTGGACTTCAGTATCCCATCTGCAAATATGGTAAAAAGTAGAAAGATTGTGGATTCCCTTCAAGATGCTCTGTTCAGACAACTAGTGAAGAAATTCACCAAGGAAGGGTCGACGTTGGATCTACTCCTTGCTAATGAAGACAGTGGGCCTGATTTTTGAAAGGCATCAATACAGTTTACAGCCCATTTACTTCAACAGGTAACAAAGCTCCTGCAAGCTGAAGTCCTCATGAAACAAGTGGAAGAGGTAAGTGAAGAGGTGGCAAGGCTGAGAAGTACATTGATGAGATGCCCTTGAGGCATCCAAGTTCTCCAATAGAGGTGAAGATGGTATGCTACAGGAGTTGGACAGGAGTCACTAGAGCCTGGAGATTCAACAATCTAACTCCTCCAGTCCTTGAACTGAAGAACTAGTATGCAGCCCTGGAAGTGGAGGAGGTGAAAGCATCCTAGGAAAGGGAAGAACCAAAGCTCAAGCACACCAAAGTTGTAGAATCAGTGATCAGAAGGAAGGGAAAGGTAGTGGTGATTGGTGATTCTCTTCTGAGGGGTACTGAGGCATCCATCTGCCAACCAGACGATGACCAGGGAGGAGTGCTGTCTGTCAGGTATCAAAATCCAAGATGTTATGGAGAGTTTGCCGAGACCCATCAAACCGTTTCATAATGAGAATAGCGTACTCTTAAGGGGTGCAATACACACTGGAATATCCACCACCTGCCCCATGGAGGCTTGAAGGCCTTCCTCCAGGTTGTGCTCCTTCCTGCTGTGTCTCATTTCTTCTACTAATTAAGAATTTATATATTGCATAATTAAATATTATATTGCAGAGAACAAAAGAGAACTAAATGGGATCCTAAGAAGGATATGGAAGAGTTAGCTACTTCTCAGGTTAATGGTGACAGTTCTGCAGATAACCTAAATGTGAGAGAGAGGCTGACCAAAGGGTGGTAGGTTAGAACCATTTCCACCTGTTATTTATGTATATTTATTGATTAGAATACTATAACCCAATGTACAAGTTCAACCATGAACAGGGCCTTCAAATTCTGCGCACCAAGATACTGGAATGCCCTACCACCCAGCATACGAGCGATCCCAGATCTCTCGCAGTTTAGAAAGGCATTGAAGCACCATCTCTTCCTCCAGCATTACCCCCTAGACAGCACCTCAATAGCCTCACCCACCACTTAGCCGACTTAGTTTAGTAAAACCTACCACACAGCCAATCTCGACTACATCCAGCGAGATGACGCCGATCTGCCACATAGATGTACATAGTTTACCCCTTGTTATCCAAGTTTCTGCACCTTGTTCAATGTAAACACAAATCAGTTATTGAGATGTGTATGTTGTTGTTTGTAAACCGCAGTTATGCCGAATAGCGCGGTATAGAAGAGACTGTAATAAAATAAATAATAAAATAATAAACCTACTGATTCTTATCCAATGTTGCTCATCCATGTTGGCATAAATGATACTGCTAGGTATCCCTCCAAGCATATCAAAAGTGACTTCATAGCTCCGGGACAGAGGATGAATCAGTTTAGTGTGCAGGTGGTATTCTCTTCAATCCCTCCTGTTGAGGGTAAAGACCAAGGCAGAGAAGCTCACATTCTGGAGATGAATGCATGGCTGTAATTGAGAGAATTTTGGTTTCTTGGGCTATGGAATAATTTTCTAAGGGCTGTAAAGCAGAGACGGTGTCCACCTATCCAAGAAGGATCAAAGTGTCATTTGCAGCAGAGTGGCTAACCTACTAAAGAGGGCTTTAAACTGATTCATTGGGGATGGGTGAAGAAAGACCCCAGGTAAGTAAAACTTTAAATGCCTCTGTAGAAATGGGTAAAAGGGGCAACATCTGGAAAGCGGTATGCATAAATGCCCATAGTATGGGAAATAAGATCCCAGATATTGAGGCTTTAATGGAGAGGCTGATTGGATTTAGTGGCAGTTACGGACACATGGTTCATATACAACCAAGATTGGGATGTAATTATACTGGGTTATACTTTATTCAGGAAGTACAGCAAGGAAGGAGGAGTGGCATCATAAACCATAAACCATATGCAAAAAATAATATGAAAAAAATAGAATTATAGGGCTTACAAGGGAGCAAAGAAGCACTGTGGGTTAAACTAGAGAGAGGGAATAGGAAATCCATTTGCATTGGTGTGATATACAGTTCTCCTTCACAGGGAAAAGAAGTGGACAGAGATTTAATAGAAGACATATGCAGCATTGCCATGAAAGGATAAGTGCTGCTGCTAGATTTTTTCAATATGCCAGATGCTGATTCAACATTCATTCTGCTGCAGTGTCATCTAGAAGTAAGGAGATCCTGGATTCTCTATATGGAGAATTATTCCAGCAACTGGTAACTGAACCCACATGTGAAGGGGCCATACTGAACCTGGTGCTTATCAAGGGGGAAAGTGTTTCTGATCTTATAGTGGGAGATCATCTTGCATCCAGTGATTACCAGATGGTGTGGTTCAGTATTAGGACAAGGACTGATAAAGTACATTCAAAAGCGAGGATCTTAGACTTTAGGAAAACTAACTTTGCCAAGATGGGACAATACCTCAATGAGTCATTAGCAGGATGGGAACAGCTGGGGGATGTAGAAAAGAAATGAGTAAAACTGAAAGGGGATATTTTAAGGACAGCAAACTTTTTTGTTAGAAAGGTAAATAAATGTAAAAAGAAAAGGAGGCCACTATGGTTCTCAAAAGAAGTAACTGAAAAGGTAAAGAAAAAGAGGGTGGCCTTCATAAAATATAAGAGATTACAGAAAGAGAAGGACAAACATCATTATTTAGAAACACTGAGAGAAGTTAGGAAAGTAATCAGAAAAGGAAAAATGCAAATAGAAGAAGAAATAGCTAATGAAAAAAAATAGGGGGACAGGACATTTTTCAGATATGTTAGGGAGAGGAGGAAGTACAAAAGTGCTATTGTCGGACTCAAGGGTGAAGGGGAGGAATATGTAGAAGCTGATAAGGATAAAGCAGAATTGCTTTTGTTCTATGTTCACAGATGAAGGGGCCAGAGCATGAACTCAGAAAACACCCATAAATAAGAACAGAAGTGAAGGGGATCTTGAAGATTTTCAGAAGACTGTGTTTGTGGGTAACTAGCTAAACTAAAAGTAGCCAAATCGGTAGGGCTAGATAGGATACATCCAAGAGTATTGAAGGAACTTGGGTAAGTTCTATTGGCTCCACTGTTTTACCTTTTCAATGCTTCTTTAGATTCGGGAGTGGTCTCAGAGGTCAGGAGAAAGGCACATGTGGTCCCTTTACACAAAAGCAGAAGTAAAGATGAGGTTGAGAAATACAGACCGGTTAATCTGACCTCTGTGGTGAGTAAATTAATGGAAACACTGCTAAAACAGAGGATAGTAAGGTTTTTGGAGTCCAGTGGTTTACAGGATCCAAGGCAGCATGCATTTACTAGAGGTAGGTCTTATCAGACAGATCTGATTGATTTCTTTGACTAGGTGGCCAGAGAGTTGGACCGAGGGAGAGCCCTAGATGTGGTGTACTTAGATTTCAGTAAAGCCTTTGATACCGTTCTGCACAGGTGACATAAATAAATTGAGCACCCTAAGGATGGACCCTAAAGTGACCAACTTGGCTAGAAATTGGTTGAGTGGGAGGCGACAAAGGGTACAGGTAAATGGAGCTTACTCTAAGGAGAAAGATGTTACCAGTGGTGTGATTTAGGGATCTGTCCTTGGTCTGATTCTTTTTAACATTTTTGTTAGTGATATTGTGGAAGGGCTGTCAGGTAGGTTTTGCCTCTTTGTGGATGATACCAAAATCTGTAATAGAGTAGACACCCAGAAAGGAGTAGATAACATGAGGAGGGATCTAGCTAAGCTTGAAGAATGGTGAAGAATTTGGCAGCTGAGATTTAATGCTAAAAAATGCAGGTTCATGCTTTTGGGCTGCAAAAATCCAAGGGAGCAATTCTGTTTAAAGGGTGAATTACTTCTGTCCATGAAAGAAGCGTGGGATCTGAGCATGATTATTTCTGATTATCTTAAAGAAGACATGGCAAAAGCCAGAAAGATGCTTGGGTGCATAGTGAGAGGAATGACCAGCAGAAAAAAGGAGATGATAGTGCCTCTGAATGTCTTTGGTGCGACCTCATTTGGAGTATTATGTGCAATTCTGGAGACCACACCTTCAAAAGAATTTAAACAGTTCCTTTGGTAGCTCAGCTGTAGAGCAGAAGCCTATAGAAGGAAGACAAGTAATCCTTAGGTTGCTGGTTCAACTCTTGCTTGAGGGATGTTGGTTTGAGGGTGGCTACTAAAATGGTCAGTGGTCTTTGTTATAAACCATATAAGGACAGACTCAGGAGTAATATGCAGAAACATTTCTTTAAGGAAAGAGTGGTAGATGCATAGCATAGACTCCCATTGAAGGTAGTAGAAATATGGACAGTATCTGAATTCAAGAAAGCATGGGACAAACACGGACAATCTGTAAAGGAAAAAAAAGGACCTTAGTATTCAAGTGGAGGAGTAACCTGATGGTTAGAGCAACTGCCTGGTATCCAGACAGTCAGTTCTCACTGGCACTCCTTGTGACCTTGGGCAATTCACTTTATCCTCAATTGCCTCCAAAGAAAAGGCCTGACAATTTACTCCTGGTGGTACATTGCCAAGAAAACCCAGAGGCAGCTGGGTCACCAAGAGTCAACACTGACTTGACAGCACTAAAAAAAAAAAAGTATTTGATATGGAAGGACAGACTAGCTAGGCCATATGGCTTTTTTTCTGCTGACATGTTTCTATGTTGGTGCAGAGGGTGACTACCAAAATGGTCAGTGGTCTTTGTTTTGAAACATATGGGGAAAGACTTAAAGATCTCAGTCTAGATACTTTAGAGGAAAGGCAGGATAGAGGAGATATGATAGAGACGTTTAATATACCAGTGACATAAATGCACCAGAGGAGAGCCTCTTTTGATTGAAAGTAAGCTCTTCAATGAGGGGACATATGATGAGAGTGAAAGAGGATGGACTCAGGAGTAATATGCGGAAATATTTATTTAAAGAAAGAGTGGTAGATGCGTGGAATAGAGACGAGGACAGTATCTGAATTCAAGAAAGCATGGGACAAACACAGCAGATCTCTAAAGGGAAAAAAAAGGGACTATAGTAGTTGATATGGAAGGGCAGACTAGATGGCTATATGGTCTTTTTCTGCAATCATGTTTCTAGAGGGACCTTGGGGTGATAGTGTCTGAGAGTCTCAAGATGGTGACAAGTAATATGACAAGATAGTGGCCAAAAACCAAAGGATGCGAGGCTGCATAAAGAGAGGAATAACTAGTAGGAAGAAGGAGATATTAGTACCCATGTACAGTTCGCTGGTGAGGCCTCACCTGAAGTATTGTGTTCAGTTTTGAAGATTGTTCCACACAAAGGATATAAAAAGACTTGAAACAGTTCAGAGGAAGATGACCCAAATGATATGGGCACTGCACAAGAAGACATAGAAGACGTATAAGAAGAGACATTAAGACTTGCCCTAGATGAGAGGAGAGACAGGGGGGATATGATGCAGACATTTAAATATTTGAAGGGTATCATTGAACAAAGAAATATTTTTCAAAGACGGGGAAGCTGTAGAGCAAGAGGTCATGAAATGACGCTGCAAGGAGGTAAACTTAAAAACAACGTCAGGAAATACTTTTCATGGAAAGGGCGATGGATGTCTGAAATGCCCTCTCGATGGTGGTGGTTGGGGCAACAACAGTGACATAATTCAAAAAGGCAGGGGATATTATATGGCAAGAGGATGGTATCAAAGCAAATTTAAATAACGTCAAAAAATAGAGAGGGATAATGTGCACAGAGCAGCAAGCACAACCCTAAACAAAGGCATAGATGGAGGGGGAGTTCCACTGAGCAGCAGGCACAACCCTAAACAAAGGCATAGAGGGGAGGGGGAGTTCCACTGAGCAGCAGGCACAACCCTAAACAAAGGCATAGGGGGAGGGGGAGTTCCACTGAGCAGCAGGCACAACCCTAAACAAAGGCATAGAGGGTAGGGGAGTTCCACTGAGCAGCAGGCACAACCCTAAACAAAGGCATAGGGGGAGGGGGAGTTCCACTGAGCAGCAGGCACAACCCTAAACAAAGGCATAGGGGGAGGGGGAGTTCCACTGAGCAGCAGGCACAACCCTAAACAAAGGCATAGGGGGAGGGGGAGTTCCACTGAGCAGCAGGCACAACCCTAAACAAAGGCATAGGGGGAGGGGGAGTTCCACTGAGCAGCAGGCACAACCCTAAACAAAGGCATAGGGGGAGGGGGAGTTCCACTGAGCAGCAGGCACAACCCTAAACAAAGGCATAGAGGGGAGGGGAGTTCCACTGAGCAGCAGGCACAACCCTAAACAAAGGCATAGGGGGAGGGGGAGTTCCACTGAGCAGCAGGCACAACCCTAAACAAAGGCATAGGGGGAGGGGGAGTTCCACTGAGCAGCAGGCACAACCCTAAACAAAGGCATAGGGGGAGGGGGAGTTCCACTGAGCAGCAGGCACAACCCTAAACAAAGGCATAGAGGGGAGGGGAGTTCCACTGAGCAGCAGGCACAACCCTAAACAAAGGCATAGGGGGAGGGGGAGTTCCACTGAGCAGCAGGCACAACCCTAAACAAAGGCATAGGGGGAGGGGGAGTTCCACTGAGCAGCAGGCACAACCCTAAACAAAGGCATAGGGGGAGGGGGAGTTCCACTGAGCAGCAGGCACAACCCTAAACAAAGGCATAGAGGGGAGGGGAGTTCCACTGAGCAGCAGGCACAACCCTAAACAAAGGCATAGGGGGAGGGGGAGTTCCACTGAGCAGCAGGCACAACCCTAAACAAAGGCATAGGGGGAGGGGGAGTTCCACTGAGCAGCAGGCACAACCCTAAACAAAGGTATAGAGGGGAGGGGGAGTTCCACTGAGCAGCAGGCACAACCCTAAACAAAGGCATAGAGGGGAGAGGGAGTTCCACTGAGCAGCAGGCAGAGTTCTACAACTCTAACCACCTCGCTGGGAAAACTAGATGGGTCATATTGGTCTTTATGGCTATCATTTACTCTGTTACTATGTTACTGTCACTACACTGCAGTACCAACTCTTCTGATCAAACTGGCATCCTACTACTAATATTAATCATTTATATAGTGCTACAAGGCATACTGCAGCGCTGTACAAGCATATAAAGAAGACAGTCCCTGCTTGTAGAGCTTACAATCTAATTAAGATAGACAGAACAAGGGAGTTCAAATAGGGAAGGAGACACAAGGAGAACAAGGGATTAGTACTCAAATGCGGCCTCAAAGAGTTGTAAGCCTTTAGCATGGATTTGAAGAGGGGAGAGAAGAGACCTGACGTAAAGACAGAGGAAATTTGTTTCATGCATAAAGAGCAGCAAGGTGATAAGATCGAAGTCTGGAGTTTGCAGAAGAAGAAAAGGGCATAGAGAGAACAAAACCAGAGGAGGAGCGGAGTTCACGAGGAGGGGTGTTGAGAGAGAGAAGAGAGGAAAGCAGTAGAGTGAATGCATTTATATGTTAGAAGGAGAAGTTTGAATTGGATATGGAAATGGAAGGGGATCCAGCAAATTGATTTTAGAAGAGAGGTTATATGAATGTATTGGGGCTGGCGGAAGATTAGCCGTGCAGCAGAGTTCTGAAAAGACTGAAGAGGAAAGAGATGACATTGTGGGAGACAAGCAAAGAGGAGGTTGCAATAGTCAAGACGGGAGTTGACCAAAGAGTGGACAAGAGCCTTAGTAGTGTGTTCAGAAAGGAAGGGACAAATTTTGTTAATGTTGTAGAGAAAGAAATTAAAGGTTTTAGCTATATGTTGAATATATGTGGAGAAACAAAGGGAGGAGTCAAAGCTATAGTACTGCTGCCTGCTAAAATCGGAGCAGCCCGGCTGGGTCAGTAGGCCATTGAAGAAGAAAGAAAGAGGATGGGTTATTATCATCATGGAAGTAAGAGAAGAAAGGACCTGTTAGGTGCAATTACCTTTTTTTTTACCTGGTCATTAGTAAGAGGCAGAGAGAAGGATATTTTAAGTAGCAAAAGGGGAAAGAGAGAAGGGATGGGGCAATGGTGCACATAGATGAGTGCAGGTGGGATTGGGCAGGGACACAGTAACACCTTTTTAGTTTGACAAGCCAAACAAACCAATCTCCATCCCCGATCCCTAGAATCCTAGTTGTTGATGCTGTGTTGCACAAAATATTAGTGTGGCCATGGCCCCTATGAACCACTGATTCTGCTGCCTATGGAACTGGGTCTTGGAATGATAAAACACAAGGATAGGGGGGGGGGGCAAAATGGGGAAAGAAAGATGGAGAGATTATGGTATCGGGGTGGGGGAAAGCAAGTTCAGAGCACAAGAAGAGAAGAAAAGGAATGAGGCAGAACAGGGGTGTAGGATGGGGTCATGCTAAGAAGAAGGGCTGCAGAACCAGGAGGGGAAGATCAGGGAGTGAGGGCTCAGAGAGCAGGGTAATGAGAGGAAGTAAGGAGAAGAAAGCCTTTGATACTGTTCCTCATAGGAGGCTTATCAATATACTCAGTAGCTTGGGGATGGGTCCCAAGGTGGATCAGAAATTGGTTGACTGACAGATGACAGAAGGTGATGGTAAATGGAGCTCATTCGGATGAAAGGAGGGTGATTAGCAGGGTGCCCCAGGGTTTAGTCCTGAGCCTGGCACTGTTCAATGTATTTGTGAGTGATATTGCTGAAGGACTGAATGGATGACATGATGACACGAAAATTTGCAACAGAGTGGACTCCCCTGAGGGAGTGGATAACATGAGGAAAGAGCTACAAAAGCTGGAAGAAAGGTCTAATGCTTGACAGTTAAGATTTAATGCGAAGAAGTGCAGTGTCATGCACTTGGGAAGCAGAAATCCAAAGGAAATGTCCGTGATAGGGGGCGAGAGGTTGGTGTGCACGGACCAGGAGAAGGACCTTGGTGTGATTATTTCTGAGGATCTCAAGGTGGCAAAACAGTGCGACAAGGCAGTGGCAAAAACCAGGAGGATGTTGGGTTGCATACAAAGAGAAATTACCAGCAGAAAAAAGAGGTACTAATGCCTCTGTATAAGTCACTGGTGAGGCCTCACTTGGAATACTGTGTTCAGTTTTGGAGACCGTATCTTGCAAAGGATGTAAAAAGACTGGAAACTGTTCAGAGGAAGGCAACCAAAATGATTTGGAGCCTGCATCAGAAACCTTATGAGAAGAGACTTGAAGACCTAAATATGTCCACTCTGGAGGAAAGGAGGGATAGGGGAGATATGATTCAGACCTTTAAATACTTAAAGATAAATAATGAACAAACAAACCTCTTCCAAAGACGGGGAAGCTGTAAAACTAGAGGGCATAACATAAAGCTGCAAGGGGGTAAATTGAAAGGCAATGTCAGGAATTACTTTTTCACTGAAAGGGTGGTGGATGCATGGAATGCCCTCCCGATGGAAGTGGTGGAGGCAAACACAGTGACGGAATTCAAAATGGCCTGGGACAGACACAGTGGATCCCTTTACAGCAAAAGGATAAAATCAAAATAAACTGAACTATCTAATTTCTCAACAAATAGGAGTGTCCTACACGGAGTGGTGGGTTTACCCCTAAACAAAGACATGGGGAGGGGTGGCCTGCACGGAGCGGCAGGTGCACCTAGTCTTGCCATCTTACTGGGCAGACTAGAGGACCATACTGGCCTTTATCTGCCATCAGTTACTATGTTACTATGAAAGGAGAAGGGAGTATGGGATGAAGGGATGGGAGACGAGCATGTAGAAAAGCAGAACGATTGGCATAAAGAGAGGAGGTACCTGTTGGGTACAGGGACTGGGACAGGCTACAGCTGGTGTTATTATGAGGCTGGGAACTGTCATGTTGCAGCCACCAGGCCCCTCTTGTTGTGGCATAGACTCCAGAATTTCAGCAAATCTTGCGAGTGAGTCTCAGAAAGAGACCAAAATGTGACATTGTTAATTAGTTTTGTTTCTAGTGGTAAGGCATTAAAGTTACACATTGTGCTAATATTTAGCAAATTTATTGAATCCACTACTGTAAAGGTCATCACACCCACTGCTTATTCTGTAGTGTCTTTGGGATACTTTGTACCCGCTTTAACTGCGTTTTGCCTCACAAACGTGAAATGAGAGAAACCCGGGAGTAAATCACTGGTAATTCTATTTGCTCCTCCCATTCTGTCTTGTTTCCCTGAATCCTTTAAGCCCTTCTTGCACACAGTGAAAGGTGTCTCTCTCTCCTTCCTCCCTTCTTTCTCATAAAGCCTTACTTCAAGCATTTTAGCCAATTACTATTTCAGCAATGAAGATGATGTTTTTCATATGCTAAATATACAAATCAAGATCTTACACTGAAAGGTTGACTCATCGAGTTATGATATGCAATACATCCTGCCAAAGAGTTTCAGATTTCTGTTTGGGTCGGTGGAAAGCTCTGGGTAGCTCTTTGTCAAGCAGCGGAGCTTCCCAGGGTTGCCTGTGGGTTGCTCGCAGAGTCTTAGGACATTTTAGCAGTTTGCATTGTAATGAGGTTGCAATCTGCTAAAATTCACAGGAAAAAATAGAGATCACCTACTTAAGATGTCAGAGAGAAAATGCCATGGAAAAGCCACAAGTACAACACTACCTAGTATAATAGAATTCTAAAGCCACGGGACAAAAAATCATTTTGCTAATCCACCTGAGAATGCTTTGAGACGGCGGACATATAATACACTGCACATACAAGTGCTTAGAGCACAGGTACGTTTCCCTCTTGCAGACTGTGACTCACGCTCTCTTTATGGAGTTCCAGACTTATGTCTATCATGGCCTCTTAACTTAAATCTTGCTAATTATTTCTTGTCTGCCTGTTTTGACTAGACTCTAAGCTCCAAGGAACAGGGGCTGTCTCTTATGTGTCTTTGTTCAGTACTGAATACATGTGAAATGTGCTATAATATTATTATCAATGCCAAAATAACCGTATTGCACTTTCTCCAGATGGCCCATATTGCCAGCCAACCTTTAAAGAGATATTCATATATTTATGCGAACACACATTTCTTTGTAACTCAGGCGATCGGAAACTTTGAGCCCAGAAACAATCCAGATCGACAAGACCACAAAAAATGCAAATAAATATTTGTTTTCATGAACAATTATGTAGTCCCTGTATCTGTGGAATGTCTACCTCTTCTGGCTAAGTGAGAGCAATTCGTCCTCCTGGGAGAAGAGATTCACATGCAAAATGAATATGCATGAAATAGATAAGTATATAGAGGATCTAAGGACCAGACTGATGTATGAAAATATATCACTGGTATACTCATTCTGGATAGTCTGAAACCCTGACCTGCCAGAGTCCTCAAGAGTAATAGGCTAAGGACAAGTTACATGGCTGATTTAACCAAGGGTCCAATCACAAAATGCTAGAAATCAGGATAATATTGGAAAGACAATCAATGAAAAATTGGAACTATTTTTATCACCTTCAGTGAATGGTAATCATGGTCCCAGCTAGTCAAATGCCTTTTTCCAGCCAATAGCGAGATGTTTTAATTTTGAAATTACATGAAAACCTCAAGTCCAATTTTCAAAGGTGGATTTTCAAATACCACGCACTTGAGTATTGGTGGGACATTCTGCGGCAATATGCAGATGGAAGCTATTGCTGAACATCCAGCTTAATTGGCACGATCTGGATAAATGCCAGCACTTACCCGGTTAGCGAGAGTTTCAGCCAGCAGTTATGTGAATAGCAACTTAGGTCTTTTTTTGATGCTACCTAATTTATCCTGATAGGTGTCGGCTGAAGATCGCAGTAACCAAGTAACTGTTGGCACTTATCTGGATAGCACCAGTACCACCCTCGCTTTGCCCATAGCCTACCCTGGCACTAATGGACAGTGCAGGGGTGATCTGTAGATATTAGGTGGCCTCCTGTTGGTTGTACAGATCAGGGTATTGAATATCGAGCCCATTGAGTGCATTTAAAAAAAAAGAAAATGAATTAGTTTCGTTTTAGCCCACTTTAAAAATAAACCAAGGAAAAGAACAACACCACAAGATGGGTATAGAATGTCCTACTGCTAAAAGCCGCATTCCAACATAAGTTTTAAAATGCAAACTCCTTTGGGCCCTCTTTTAATATCCACTTGCACATCTCTGTCTATAGTGCTCTTCACCATGGAATCCAAATCCTGACACCTAGGTCATAACTCTGTCCATGGCTCATAACTCTTGTTGTTCTTTCCAGATCCCTCTTCCTCATGCCCCCCCTCCTCTTTTCCTTGTGGCCATCAGACCCATATCCATCATGCCCAGACCCTTCCAGGTTACCCCAACTTGCCCCTAATCTGAAGGGCGCAGGAGCAATCCCATTTGCTTATTCCCTGCTAGTACCCTACTCCCAAATGGTGCCTACTGATCCAAATCAATGACTTTTGGAATAAGAAGCTGGTAAGGCAGGAGTCACCTAGTGGTTAGAGCAACTACCTAGTCTTCAGAAGATCAAAGGTTTGATTCCCAGAAGTCAGCAATGACTTGACAGCATAAAAAAAAAATAGACATGAGTACTTCTGATCAGTAGTTAATTTGGGGGGGGGGGGGGGGGGTAAACAGGAGTGGTCCCGGAGAAGGTGGGTGAAAAGAATGTTGGACACTGGAGTAGGAGGGTTTCATCAAGATGGGGGTGTTCCATTAGGATGCATAGTTAACAGCTAAGGGGTGCTTTTGAATGCCAGAGTGGTGAGCACTAGAGACAGAGCAATGGAACCATACGGGCCTGTTCAGTCTGTAAAATTATGTAACACTGGAGTTTTCATTGGCAGCATATTCTTTAGTTATTCTGTCTTAGTACTAATTTCTTTAGTTTAGTGAATGCTAGATGATTTTAGAACATTCTAAAATGAAACAAACAAAATGGAAACATAGAAAATGATGGCAAATAAAGATAATATGATCTAATCCGTCTGTCCAGTCATATCAGCTGCTAAGTTCTAGAATTCCTTTCTCTCCTTTAGAGATCTTCTCTGCTTGGGCCATGCTTTCTTGAATTCAGATACAGTCCTCTGCTGGAGGCTGTTCCATGCATCCACCACCCTTTCCATAAAGAAATATTTCCTTAGATTATCCCTGAGCCCAGTCTAGCCCCTTTCGCCTTCATCCTTTCCCCCTTGATCCAGATTCCTTTCAAATGAAAGAAGTCCTCTTCCTTTGCATTTATGCCAAAGAGGTATTTAAACATCTCTATCCTACCTTCCCTTTCTGGCCTTTCTTCAAAAGTAAACATATTGAGATCTTTAAGTCTGCCCCCATATGGTTTACTACACAGCCCATTGACTATTTTAGGAGCTGTCTTCTGGACCAACTCCATATTGTTTCTAGCTCTTTGAAGATGTGGACTCCAGAATTGTACACAGTACTCCAAATGAGATTTCACCATAGATTTATACAGAGGTGCTATCTGTCCTGCTGGCCATTCCTCTCCCTGTGCACCCAAGCATCCATTTGGCTTTTTCCATCACCTTTTCTATCTGTTTGGCCTTCTTAAGATTATCAGATATGATCACCCCTAGGACACTCTTCTTCTGTGGGCAGAAGTACTTTACCCCCTATATTGTACCTAGGGATGCCAGCTAGCTCCAGATATGCCTGAGAAGCTTGATCCACTGCTGGGTTTACCCCATTGCATGCAGAGATATGTAGTCCTGATTTCTCTATTGCACTCCATAAGAAAAGCAAGACTACAAGTCCCTGCTTGCAGTAGGGTAAACCCAGCACTGGATCAAGCCTGTCAAGTGTACGTATCTAAAGCCAGTTGGCAATCCTAATTATACTGCTCCCTGCATTTTTTATAATTAAGCTGCCAAATTCTATACCATTCTTGAAGCTTCAGGTTGGTGTTCTGCATTTCCCATCCCTCTAAACCCATTGAATCAACTGAGTAACCAATAAACCATAAAAGACAAGAAAAATAAATAACATGAAACCAGTAACAACGTGGATTTATTTGCCTGCATACCTCTGTTGTTAAGGTCATTGTATAATTAGACTTCCTTTCTCTTGGGGGTGATGTCTCCAAATGAGTCAGTTGTGTGCATACTATGATAGTAGTGAACCTCACTCCTAAACTAGGGTATGTGGACTATGATCGCAATCTCTCAAATTTACTTAACACTCACCAGAGAGTTACCTCTCCTTAATTCTTCAGGAATATACTTAACATATTTTAGTCCTCTTAACTTTTTCATTAGTCTCTGTGGTTCTTCTCCTGCCATAGTGGGTCCATGAACAAGTTCACCATGCTCTATTATCAAGGATGTTACCTTCTCCTGAAGGTTTTGCATTATCACTATCTCTATTGGTGGTTCTAGTGTGTAAGATACGGCTAGGAACCTTTTAATCCTGGATAACATGTGCCAGTATGCATCCTTCTTTTTTCCTCCTACCATACGTCTACTTAGGGCCCAATTCTATGCCACATATAGTGGGGATGGATATCCCAATAGGACATTCATCCCCGCTATTGGTGCCTTCCCCCACCACGTCTAACTTCCCCGCCAGTTGTGTGAGAAAGTTAGACGAGGGCAGGGAAGGGGCAACTCGGGGGTGGAGTCTGGGTGAGCAGTGGGCGGTCACCGGCCCTGGACGTATAATGTCGGCCCTGTATGTCCAGGGCCAGTGACATGTGCGGGGACGTTATTCCACTTCTGAGGTGGAATAACTTCCCTGGATGTGTTATTTTGTCAATGCTGGGGCGCAGATGGGGCAGGGGGGGGCCAGAGGACATTCCCCACAGCCCGACCCTGACCTTAGGAGGTCAGGTCAGGGATCAGGCTACAGGGAATACGTTTTTGTTTCCAGCGGCCGGCATCGTGGTGCGGCCGGCATGGTGCTGCGGTGCCATTGAAGAGCCTTAACTGAGTTATCCAGGAAGGTCCTGTATGTGCAGGCCAGACTGAATCACAGTCCTGGCCTGCACGTACAGGACTGTTCATGATTCTGATCCCACAGGGCTAGATATGCCCCGCGGGATCAGAATCGCGATCCCCTCTGTTCATCCGGTTCAGACCAGACATACAGAGGAGATTTACGTCAAAATGGAATGAGCCCTTTAGTGTAGACTCACAGAAATTTGATATAAATTTCATAAAATGGGTTGAGAAGATGAATGGAATCTGAAGTCTTAATGCAGTAGCATCTCACAAGCATTCACTTTCCCCATTCCTTTCCTCATATCCAAACTTACGACAGAAGTCTTGTGTTCTCCAGTTTTGTGGCCGACCACCAGCATGGGAGCATTGCCGGGAATACTCAGAGATGGTACTGCACAAGCAGAAGGAATCCTGAGTTTTCTCACAAGCACACATATCCTGCATGCAGGCTTTGATGTAGGTCGCTATGTTCAGACGGGTCTTGCAGTCATCAAATGCTGACAGGGTCAGTAGCTTCTCACACTCAGAACGCTAAAAAAAGAAAGAATAACTGAAATGAAAGGTAAAAGCAGGCTCCAAATTCCCATAGATACATTTGACATGCTTGAAGGATCTTTTTAACTATGACAAAAAGCTAGATCTGATTCAGAAAGACAGATTTAATGTCCTAAAGGTTAGTATTTTGCATTTCCCATCTCCTAAACTCAGTGAGTCAACTGAGTCACTAAAGAATGATATTTAATACGTATATGGTGTGATTTTAATATTTAGGAGAGTGATAACACTAAAGTCCCTAGATAGAATGATGGAACTTAACAAGATGAGACCTCCTCATAAGAGGGTTGGGTTGAATGTCTTGAATATGAGGAAACTTGTCATTGTGACACTATTACCCTTGCAGTAAAGATGAGCAGGGACATAAATGTAGGCAAAAGACACATTCCAGAGCTTACTAGGAAGCCTGTTCAAATCATCATTACCCATTAAGAGATGTAGCTCTGAATTATGAAGCTACCCCCTCTTGGGAAGATGTGGGGTTCAGGAATAGCAACACTAAGCAATAAGAATACCCCAAAATTTAGATTGTTGAGAACAGAACAATGCAATTATAGCAGTCCTGCAGTCTAGTATTATCCATACAAAACCAGACCAGTACGTCACAGGGACTCATCTGATACCATTGAAAGCACAGGCTGAACTTGATACCTAGTCCACATCAGACTGAACAATACTTTGGGGAGGCAGTTACTAAGCTGCAGTAAAATATCATACGTTACAACAGCTTAATTTACTGCAGATTTATAACTCTCACAATAAATGAATAATGCAACTTGCGCTCATCCTCACAAGCTGCACTATAGTCCCTCCCCAAGAGCACTGGGCTACTAATGTATGGCTGGTGCAACTGAGGGTCATCTTAAAGAGGCCAGAGGTTTTCAATTAGTTGCACCTCAAATCCACATGCCAACAAAAATCCCTCAATCAAACATCCTAATAAACATAGAAACATGATGGCAGAAAAAGACCATACAATCTATAAGTCTGCCCTTCCATACCAACTACTACAGTCCCTTTTTTTCCTTTAGAGATCTTCTGTGTTGATCCCATGCTTTCTTGAATTCAGACACTGTCCTGGTCTCTACTACCACCACTGGGAGACTATTCCGTGAATCTGCCACTCTTTCCATAAAGAAATATTTCTGCATAATACACCCGAGTTATCCCCTTTCACCTTCATCCTATGCCCCGTCATTGCAGAGCTTTCTTTCAATTGGAAGAAGCTCTCCTCCTGTACATTTATGCCAAGAGGGGGAGGAGTATTTAAACGTCTCTATCATATCCTCTGTATCACCTTAGTATCCCTCCCCCCCCCCCCTCTGAAGTAGTTCCCTGCTGCTAAGCCATCATTTTGAACCTGGTTCCGCAATAGGCCGGGAAGAACTAGGAATTGCTTCTGTATCCCCTCCAGGTTTCAGGGTTAGGCCCAGTAGGTCTAGGGGGAGGTAGAGGGTAGGTGGGGTCTCTTTATGGGGAAAGGGGGCCGGGGAGTGGATTAGGAATGGCCTGAGAATCCAGCAGACCTTTCTCTCTCACTTTCTCAGTTCCAGGCTAAATATAGTTAATGTAACCCATCTTTTCTTATAGCTTGTACCCAATGCCTCTTTTCTCTCTCCTTGTGTCTCTTTGCAGTTCACATATCAGATACAGTCCCTCTACATTACTCACATGCTTGGAGCAGACAGGTTCACTCTCTGTCTCATCGGGATCTATGCACTCATCATTTGGCTTTTGAATCTTCTGTAAATTTCCAAATGTGATCGGACCATAGACCATGTCTGCAACAGGAAAGCATGAATAAGAAAATGGTACCATTTTCCGGAAAAATAACATCTTTTTCTATCCAGTGGATTGTGATCCACATTTGGAAAGTCCATTCTAGGTATTTGCTAGGACTTCAGCTGGATTGGACCATGATCTGCAGTTGGATGTTATTGAGATAATTTTATAAAACATTCCCTCATGTATGTGGCCACATCTACAGTATGCTTAAATGACATCTTGTAAAATACCAAAGGTGTAAAACTACAAGCTTTGGCATCAAAGAGCGTACTTTGCTAATGCTAGGGTTGATGCAAGGTTATTGGGCACCATAGGTGAGCCTTTAGCCTTACATCTCTCCTCAAAGTTTTGGTAATTAAACTCAATAGCCATGATCATCCAAAAAATGATGCCTCCCATAACAGTCCTGTAAAATGCATAATTGGACAGCATCTCTTGCTTTGTATGTACGTGTGTGGGCCCACTCTCCCTGCAGGCAAAAAAATGTGCTCTTTTGAGTTTGTGTGGCTGCAGGATCTACTGCTATTGTCATCGCAGGTGACCGTCTAATCTTTTCTAATGGTTAAGCTGGCCCTAGGTGAGCATGCACATGGGTGGAGCCAGGGCCATATTCAGTGTGAATTGCGCCTGTGCAACTTTCACATTGGGCACAAGCACCCCCCCTCCCCGCACCTCCATCTAGCCACTTTCTGAATGGGCACAGGAGAGAAAAGGTGCGCCTGATGTGCAAGTCGCCGGCGCGCTAAGCAGATCTGTCCCTACCTGCTCTGATGCTGCGTCAGAGCAGGAAGGGACAGATCTGCTTAGTGTGCTGCAAGAAGGCTTAAGGGGCGCTGAGAGAAGAAAAAGTGGCGGCAGCAGATAACGGCAGACAGCTGAAATGCGCCCCTTAAGCCTTTGCACCCTGTTTATTTATTTAGCTGTATTTATTTATTTAGCTGTATTTATATACCGCTTTTCGCCGGGTCAAAGCGGTGGTACATGGGGGGGGGGGGGATTAAGTACAGGGTAGGGCCACCACCGGGGAGGCAACATTGATGATTCTGACATAGGATAGACTTTGGACATAGGACAGACAATGGACATAGACATAGGCCTTGAGGTAGAGGTTCATTGTGGGTGAGCTTAGAGGTTTGCAGGTTTTTCGGTGGGGGTCGAGTTGAAGTATTCCTGGAAAAGGATGGTTTTCAGCTGTTTTCTGAAAGATAGCAGGTTGGCCTCACTGCTCGCACAGGGCTAGATACGTTCCTGGGTGGAGCGCACATGTACAAACTTAGATTATAAAATACTATAGGCTCAGTTTCAAAAATTTAAGCTCCTAAACTAGTGCCATCCTTTTAGTCAAATTTAGGAGCCTATGTTTTCACTGAAATTTTATCTTGATTTAGGAGCTTAAAAATCCTGAGCCCGATATTTATGTCAATTTTCTTTTATTAGGCATACTCCTTATCCAATAATATTGTCACTGTATCATATCATAATATACATAGTAAACTATTCATCAGTAACAAATACATAGTCAAGCCTTTTGCCTATATCATTTATTTTATCCCCCCTTCCCCTTTCAATATTTCCCCCTCCTCCCCTCCCTCCACCCTTTACCCCCCCCCCCCATACCCCCCTTACCTACCCTACGATGTGCCTCTACCCTCTTCCCCTACCCCATACCCACTCCCCTGGCGTGTTTGGATTCTTACACTCCGCATAGGGGTCCATTCACTTCTTCTATTCAGCTATACCTCAGCTACTATCCCACAATCCAACTCTTCGCTCCATCTTTCCCCTCCCCCAACCCCCCCTACTTCCCCACTCTATGCCTTCCTTCCACCTCTCCATCCTACCCCCCCCCCCTCTTCTACATCCCCATTGCTAGTGGTCCATGTACTCCCGATATCATGTATCTGAGCCCGATATTTAAACGCCACAGTTGTCATTTTTTAAATCCCAGCCACAGCATTTAAAAATGAAAGCGATATTCAGCAGCAAAATCCAGATATCCTCTCATGCTAAATATCCCGTTTTACCACTGACCATCAGAGCTCTGTAGATAGTGGCGATATTTATCTGCTATCCAGACAGCAAAAAAACACATAAAGATAATTTTGCTTTCTTTTAGCCTAACTATATATGGTCTGCTATCCAGTTAGTGGTCTGAACATCACCTCTACCCAGATAACTCCAACATCGCCCAGCTCTAGATAACGCGGCTGGTACCTATCCAGTTAGCAGATACTGCAAGCAGATAAGTGCTTTTGAATATCTGCCTTATGCTTATAAATTCAGGCCTGCCATTCATTTGCCTAGAATTATGAGTCTAATTTATGAGCCTACTGCTCAAAAGTAATGTTAAGCTCTATCTCCACCCCCCCCCCCACACTAAATCTATCTGCCCTTGTTGCCATTCACTTTTTATACTCCTAAATATAGGACTTGAGTGAAATTCTGAGTATAAATTTTGGAACTCAGTGCTAGCAACTTTTCAAAGAGATCAATTTAGAAGCCTAACTCTCAGGGTTAGAACGATAAATCCTTTGAATATATTGGGACCTATAATTTATGTGTGCATTTGAATAATAAGATGCAGACCAGCTCTTAGGCTGGTTTAAAAGTCTGCGCCTGCAACGTAGGTGAACATTAGGCTACTTATGTAATATTTAATAACGACAAGTAGGGGCATTTAGGTAAGTATGTAAAAGCTTATTCTGAAAGGATAAGAAACTATTTGTTATGAATTAATCCAATGAAATTTGTCTCTTGAGGCAATTTATCCAAATGGGTTAGTTTTGCGCATACCAACAGTCATGAACCTCACTCAAGTCAAGATGTCTCCTTTCAGGGCTTTCAGGGGATGGATTATGACAGACAAGTTTATGAAGGTTATTCTACTTATATTTAATATTTAATTAGAAATATTTTTCCCACCAAATACAATGTTCTATGTGGGTCACAATAAACATACACAGTTCAGTAAACATACATCATATAAAAATATCAACATAAAAATAATAAATCAAAAGCCTGAATAAGTAGGTAAGATTTAAATTTATTTTATGTTAATTATGGCACGTTTGTGATGATATACTAGTTAGCCACTAGGGATGTGCATGCAAAAAACAATCAAGTTTGTGCTTCTTTCAAATGAAATTCTCCTGATGTTTTTGGACATTTTTTCTTGTTCATTTTGCTTATTCATTCTTGGGCATGAACCCTATGCACACAGGGGCTTTTTTTACGCACACAAATCAATCGTATGTGTGTTACTTCATATGTATATATGTGTAGGAGAGGTTGCATGGACTTTCATTTTTAGGTGCCTAAATGAACTGAATCAACCATGAAGAATGCACATATCTACTAGCTGTATGTATGTGGCTTTGACTTGCTATTGTAGATGCCCTCATTATGGTTGCTTTTCTATATTCAGTTTTCCATTGATACCCCACTAAGGGACCTATACACTAAATGCATTAAAGTTTGCCATTACCATGGAATAATTGCTAGCATTAATGTGCAGTTATTGCAAAATCTGTGTGCTAGCTGTTAGGGGAGGGGAAGGCATTCCCATACAATTACTGCAGAGATAATAGATGTGGAGGGTAGTTTTACAAACCATTTTCACATGTAAACTGGCTTTTTACAAGATTAGGTCATGCCTGAAGGTAGATCAAACTGGCGCATACTTGCATGATAGGCATGAACGGGAGATGGGTTTGGGTGGAGCATGGGCAGATCTGGGATTTGGGTGCATATTTTATATAATACACATGTACACGTGGCATTTTAGAAAGGACTTCCAAGTCAAATCAGGGAAACCAGGGCAGAAGGTTCCGAAAACGCCAGGGATGTTTATGTCTCCGTCTGATTCTAGTACAATAGACATCTCCAACATAGACATCTGCATTGGCAGCCAAATACGTAGACGTCCCCCTTAGGAAAGCATGGGGTGGGGACGTCCATCTCATGCAAGCTAGCTTAAGCAGATATCCAGCGGCATAGTAAAACTTAAGCATGAGCCAACATTCCCCATCAGTGTTCACTATCGGCATAGCAAATATAGAGGACATGAACGGACCTCCTTCGCCACAACCTCCAGATGTCTGAGAAAATGAGCACTTTCCTGATGCCTTTTCATGCCTTGAGCAAGTATAAGCTTGGACACAGCTTGAGACTTCCAGGGCATTTCTGAAATTGAGCAAGGATGTCCAAGTTCTGGGAACACCCCAGACACACTTACGCCATGCCCCCATTGAGATTGGACATCCTTGCCTCAAGGATGTCCATAAAGCTGGCTGCTGAAATAGCTATGGGGATATCTCCATGCCTGCTTTCAGATGTCCAAAGCATGAACAGAGCTTCTAAAATAATCCCCATAAGTGCACACTAGCATTCACACCTACTCTTCAACGTTCAAAGTAGACACTATTGCTGCTGCATTTAATGAAAGAGGCATAAAATAGGCACCTTCCTACCTATCTAACCTAGGGCCCTGTTATAAAATTATTCCCTTACTGCATGTTAAAAATGACTTCCTTTGTAGATTATTATGCATTTGGACATTATGAATACAAACAATGGCAGGAAAATTGGCTGCAAATGTTCTTTGAGGTGTTCCATATCATGCATTATGGATATGCCAACAGTGATTTTTCTCTCAGAAGCTAGTTGGGCCCTGAGGTAACCCCTTTTTTCATTTACCTCTGTTCTTTCAATTGGACTTTTCTTGAAGTTTGAAGCCCATTAGGTTTTAATGCAGATCTGACATCAGAGCATTTTATGTCTTACAGTCATCTTTCTTAAAGGCATATATGCCCAGTCACCTCCCCAACTCTGTCAAAAGCCAGTCGGTAATCTATCTATTTGGATGCCAATGGATTTGTAATTATAATTGGTATATTTAACTCTATGTGGTGTTGGTATGATTTTGTGCTTATGTGGTAATGAATGTTATTGTAGGTAACTATTTACTATTTATTGACTGTTTTTAGTCAATACTTATCCATACTGTGGAGGTCACATAGGGCTGACTTGACCATGCTGTTGCTCATTTTCTCCCAGAATCAGTGGCAGCATTAGGATTTATACTTGGGAGTTTTAGGAGTTCTGACCTGTAGTCCATCACGTTAACCGGTAGACCAAATCTCCTTCTAGATTCTTTACCCTTCATCATGGACTTCTTCAGGATGGCACCACAACTGTAAATCCCCAAAATATGGCCCCATTTGAGCCCCTTACCATTATCAAGGAACTCATTGTAGTTTGGAATTCCATTGTAATCCCCACACAGGCCACACGTTCGATTGTTAAACTTGGCGCTCAGCTCCAGCTACATTAGGGAAATAAATCACAGGAAATAATGAATCGGAAAACAACCAATCAGTTCATTTTTGAAGTGTAGGCAGTTCTAGAATACATTATCCTGCATGAGACATAGATGATATCCCATAGACATATCCTGGGGATCATATCCAATAGTCAGAAATTTTAGAAATCATTTTTGTATGTAAAATAGTGTTTTGTATGCAGAACTACACATTTATAAAATTGCCCATGAATATAAATGTATAAAAATATGCACTACCGAGGCATAACACGTGCTTCTATGCTGTATGCCTGAGGAAATGGGCTTTTATAAAACAGCTCCTCCTAAATGTGGGTAAAAGCAGACATGTGGTGAGTTTTGAAAATAATAGAAAACAGATAGACAATGTCCTTATTTGACAGCCTGACCCCTAGTGGTAGTACGAAGAGATTATCGTTAGGGGGTCACAGGCACAATTTCCAAACTAAGGGCCAGAAGTGCAAGAGTGAATGTGGAATGTTCCTGCTCCCACCAGGCACAGATTGAGCCATAGGTAACATAGGTAATTATCTTGGGAAGGCGTCATAAACACAGGCTGAAGAGGAGCTTGCTTCTCACCAAACCCAACAACTTCCTTGAGCCCTGGCATGATGGACACTGGCCAGAACTTCCTTTCTCCCCCTGCATCATACACAGCACTTGGCATGCTCATACAGTGTCTCCAACAGGCCCATACCGCTACTGGCCTGAGCATGTGTCCCCTGTGCTCTGCCCAACACATTTCCGCAGCCTGGCTTTCCAGCTCTAGAATCCCCCAAGCCGATCATCAATGCTCACCTGTTGCCCACAAAGTGGACATTCTCCTTCCCCAGGATAAACTATGCACACCTGCACAAAAACATCACTCCCTGTGGTTGCCTATACAAGGGGAGAGACCTTGACTTCTCCAGATATCCCCAAGGCATGCAGTCACTTATGGTAGGACCTCTAGATCTTCTTTGACTACCATAGCTCAATGGGCGAATCAGGTCTCCTACTGGGTCCAGGACACTACATACAGACCATTCCAAACTGCAGGATCAATATCATCACCATCTGCTGGAGCCAGAGAATACAGGGGAGCTACTCGCTGCATGATGCTTCTTATGGGGCAGAGTTGACAGCTCTATAGTCTCTGTCTTCATCTGCTGATTGATGGGCATAGTCCATACAATCTGGATTGGTCTGGTGGATGAAAAGGAAACTCTTTTTTTTAGCTATGCATTCCCCAGGGGCAAGTTTGTCTAAAGCAGAGAAG
This sequence comes from Ichthyophis bannanicus, assembly GCA_033557465.1. NCBI lineage: Eukaryota > Metazoa > Chordata > Amphibia > Gymnophiona > Ichthyophiidae > Ichthyophis > Ichthyophis bannanicus. The sequence goes on along the minus strand of CM066047.1, from coordinate 109,928,885 downwards.
AGTATAGTGATATAATCCAGGCTAAAAAAATGACAGCTGTTCGAGGCTGCTTTTGGATCCTGACCCTTTATGTTCCTTAATTACCCATGTGTCAAGACCATCTCTAGTTCCCTTCTCTATTGTGTGTCTGTCTTTTTAGATTATAAGCTCTACTGAGCAGGTACTGTCTTCCATGTGTATATATGTAGCACTGTGTACACCTTGTATTGCTATACAAATGATAAGTAATAGTAGTAGTAATATAAGAAGAAACTGTTTTCTTAACAGACTCTGAGAAAGTTGTGGAGAAAAAGAAAGAAAAGACAGTAATGGAGAGGATGGATGGATCAATAGCATGTAGACTCCTAAAGATTTTGGCAACTAGCCAAGACCCTGGGGAGAACAGTAAGTGTGAAAATCATCAGGTGATAGCCAGAGAGGGAATAAATAGAGATGGAGAAGCCTGAGAAGAAGCAGTTCAAGAAAGGACAAGGTCAAAGCACTTGTCATTCTGGTGAATGGAGGCATGGACCTTAATTACAGGTCAAATGATAACATTAGGGCTAACAGGGGAGACATAAGAGGTAGAGGGGTCATAAAATTGGAATATAAAGGCTCAAAAATAAAAGTAAAGCCAGGATTCAAAGTAAATGAGGAAGGAGAGAGACTTAAGGGATCAATAGAAGAGAGTTACCTAGAGAGATAATGGGGCCTCAGAAGAAGAGAAAGGGTGGGATTGAGAAGAGAGAATGGGATTGGGAAGAAGAAGAGAAAGGGTGGGATTAAGAAGAGAGAATTGGATTGGGAAGAAGAAGAGAAAGGGTGGGATTGAGAAGAGAGAATGGGATTGGGAAGAAGAAGAGAAAGGGTGGGATTGAGAAGAGAGAATGGGATTGGGAAGAAGAAGAGAAAGGGTGGGATTGAGAAGAGAGAATGGGATTGGGAAGAAGAAGAGAAAGGGTGGGATTGAGAAGAGAGAATGGGATTGGGAAGAAGAAGAGAAAGGGTGGGATTGAGAAGAGAGAATGGGATTGAGAAGAAGAAGAGAAAGGGTGGGATTGAGAAGAGAGAATGGGATTGGGAAGAAGAAGAGAAAGGGTGGGATTGAGAAGAGAGAATGGGATTGGGAAGAAGAAGAGAAAGGGTGGGATTGAGAAGAGAGAATGGGATTGGGAAGAAGAAGAGAAAGGGTGGGATTGAGAAGAGAGAATGGGATTGGGAAGAAGAAGAGAAAGGGTGGGATTGAGAAGAGAGAATGGGATTGGGAAGAAGAAGAGAGAGAATCCTGTATGAGGAAAAAGTAGCAGTAGCCACTTCCACGACAGAGACAGATAACTGAAGCAGCATCCTCGAGGGGGGGGGGGGGGGAGCTGGATTTCTATCAGAGGTAAAGAGGTCATACATGTCGGAAAGCTTGTAGAAAATCAATTTGCATTGCCTGAGGAACCCGAGAATGGGAGTGAAAAGAGAGGAAGGAGGGGATAGGAATGACTTCCCATGTCCAGCCCATTTTTAGCCACTCGTGGCTTCTTATTTCACATTATCAGTACCAAAACATGTTCATATGCTATCTTACTTTCCAATAAGACACTCAGGATCACGATTCTCAGAATACACTGTAATGATTTTTTTTTTTTAATACGGGGGGGGGGGGGGGACATGAATGGTCTTATATATACACAAAACTGTAAATTGGTCCCCTGCATTTTCACACGTTCCTGTCACAGCAGCAGAATAAACACAGGATTACGCACCATAAGCCCATCCTCTTGGTTCCACATCAGGACCAGCCCTGCTTTGGCATAAATCTTGACATAGGCATCATTCTTGTCTATCAGCACTCCATAGCTATAGTATGGGGTCTTTGCACTGTAGGAAAAAGACACACAAGGTCAACCAATGTGTAGGACAGCAGAGAGCTCACCCACATTCTCCCATGCTCATTCCAGCTTCAGACACCACTCTTTGTCACTGAGGGAATGATTATGATGCTGTAAATGAAAGCTTCAGAGATCTCTCGGGACACAGCACAAAGTACAAACCCAAACCCTAATTTTAATGGCAGGTCGGAAGGCCAAAGCCAGCAAAAGGAAGACAAAGCTGAAATACGTTTCCATATTTAATTTAACAATTTATAAACTGCTACTGTAAATTGGGCAAGACCCTTTCTCAGCAGTATACAGTAACAACAATATATCAAACAGAAAAGGACAAACCTAGAGATTTATACAGATAAAATCCCAGACAACAGTGTAAACCAGTCAGCCACACTGAGCAACACTGGCAAGCATTTCTTTTGAATGCTGGGTGCAGTGTTTAAGAACGGCGCATATATTCAGCACTGATATATGCATAAGCGGTATTGCATAGGCATCACTTGCCGCCAGTAGCCACATAGTGGCAATATTCAGCCATTGTAAGTATTGCTGTGTGGTTTAAGTATGGGCAGCGTTTAGTCTGCCTTGAAATATGGACATGCTGATGATCTTATGCAACGATTGTTGCATCGTGGCTACTCTTTGAGGTTGATCAAATCTGCGTTTAAGCAAGCTAGATTCACAGATCAAGAGTGGTTGTTAGCGCCAGCCCCTGCTACTACTTTGTCCTCTGGAGATATGCACTGGCGTTTTGCCCTATATTGGAGTAACATCTGTTTCAAGAATTTTACATCAGTTTTGGCCAATTTTGGGACTTCATTCTTGCTTTAACAATAAACGTTTGATGTTGGCTTACACCAGAGGTATAAATCTGCGTGATCGGATTGTACACTCCACTCCATTAGTGGATCATCCAGTTTTTCGTCATGACAATCTGGGACATTATGCTTGTGGTTCTTGTCATTTTTGTGAATCTTCACTTGAAGGGGAAGTATGGTGCGATCTTAAAACAGCTACGCGTTTTTCATCTCACTGGCATACCACTTGCCTTTCTACTTATGCAGTGTATTTGCTTATTTGCCCTTGCTTGCTATATTATATTGGCTGCACGATCAGATCTGCTAAGGTTCGTCTCTTGGAGCATGCTTCACGACTGCACAATAAAACTTTTACAGCTCCAGTAGTGGAATATTGCCTTTCAAACAATCGTACGTTTGCCCAGTTATGCTGGCGCATTTTAGATCATGTTCCATTGGATCCTCGTGGGGGCAACCGACTTTACAGATGGCAGAAAATGGAACAAAGCTGGATCTTTCGTCTAAATACAGTTGTACCACATGGATTAAATGCGGCTTTTGAATGGAACAGTTTACTTTCACTGTTTTAATGGGTTTTTTGGACTTACATTCTCGAGGAACTCTGGTGAAGATTTCACCCATCAATCCTGTAGGGGGTTCCCTTGTTTCAATATTGGTGGTTTATTCAGCAAGGCATTTTTTATTGGCTCCCATCATCTGTCAGTCATAATAGCGCTGTTTCTGACGTCCGACGCCGATTTCAAGCACTTTAAAGGTGGCTGTTTGCTGGCTTTGCTTTTCTGCCTCCGTGACTGCAGGATTAAGAATTATGTCTCAACCTGATGCAGGGTCGTAATGAGGAGACCCGAAACTTTCTACGTTGTTGACAATAGTATCCTGGAAGCGCTATTGGAGCATTCTCATAGTTCAGATAAGTTACTGAAAATTCAGCTTTATAACAAATTTGATTAAAAAGGAGCAGCTGTTTTTGAGAGGGGGGTGGTTTCCCTGCCCCTTCCTATTTAGCGCTCTGACAAAAAGATTCAATTACCTGATTGTGTTTTATTTAAAGAGAAAATACTTCTTTCAGCACAGTGGTTCATGCTACAGGATCTTTTGTCTGAAGTTAAAGTACGGAGAACATATGAGTAGTGCTGCTATGCCCTTGCTCTGTCACAGCACTCTACGGCTAGTGCCTGAGCAGTCAGAGAAACGTCTTCATGGAGTTGTTGATGCGCTGTTGGTTTGGAGATACACACACTCTTCCTTGTGAATTCTGTTCATCTGTCAAGTCTCTCTTATTTATACCCTTCTTCTCCATTACTAAGTCCTCGCTCTACTCTTTCAACCTTGCTGCACGATTTGCCTGGAGCAGACTTCCCAAGTTGATGCGTCACGCTTCCTCGTTGGCCGTATTCAAATCCAGGCTAAAAAGGTATCCAGATAGTGTCACTGAATATTCTCAGTACTATCCTGACTGTCTAATGTATGTGCTTCATCATGGAGCAGAGACACTAGATCCTGCAGTCTCTATTGCACAGTTCAGTTTAAGAAGTGTTATTTTGTATGTCTTTGATGTGTACCTTCCTTTACTTAGTTGGATACTTGGCCTTCCTCTCTATCCATCTAAAGTTACACTTGTATATTCAGTTGACCAGTGTAGGAGTTGAAGTCAGCAGCGTATATGCATAAGTTCAAGCAGTTGAGTTTTCTGCTTAAAGTTACGTTGTGCCCAGAGGCAGATGGCACTGTATAGACTAATCAATTTATTGAGGCTTAGAGTTTGAGAACTAGAAAGTGTGCTAGTACTTTAAAGTATTTGTAATTTTTATCACAAAGAGTTTCCCGATAGAGAGCCAAATACAATGAAAACCAAAACAAACAGAAAGGAAATAAACCAAACTGAACAAGTCTCCCTCTGGTGCCGGCGCCAGTCTTACGCTTCTGTCATTTCTGTCATAGCCTCCTTTGTTTATTTGAAACCAAATAGAGAAATCAACTAAAAGATATTAATTATCTGATATGCTATTACACACTCTAAATAGCATTTAAACAATCATAGAGCTCAGCAAATACTTTTCTTTGTTGGACTCTACTCCAGTCCTTTTCTATTGCTTGAGTCCTTCATTCTTTTACTTCTTCAATCTCGTTTAAAACCTTATAAATCAATATTTGCAGCATTGCAAATCCTGCTCCTGACTTCAGTGTCTCTGTGGCCTGCTATCGTGTTTCAAGTGGATCTGTTTAGGCCCACATGGCAAAACAAAAACTAATAATAATAAGAAGAAGAAAGAAAAGATATGAAAGAAATCACAAAGAAAAAAGACCTCCTTTCTCCTTGCCCCTCTCTACCTGCATCGCACTGTTGGCGCTGCTCTCATGGCTTGCCCCATTGCTGCCCTTTGCCCCTCCCCTGCTGATTCGGATGCTTCATGCCACCCTTTAAGCTGCATGGCTCTGTAGCCAGTGTGCTGTGCTTTTTCCTGCGCCCCTTTTCATCCTCCTCCTGCTTGGCACCTTTGAGGGTGCCCTAGACTTGTCAATATACAGTTTCCACCTTCTTTAAATGCCATGCCAGTCTGTCACCGCCCTTCGATCTGCATGGCTCTGTGACCAGCAGACCTTGGCTGTTTCTGGGCCACTCCTTCTCCTTCTCATGCTTTGCATCTCGGTTGGTGCCTTTGCTTGTTAATATATGCTTCTTTAGGAGTTCTGCCACCCAGTTTAGCATGCAGTTCCTAACAACCGGAGTCTGAGAGAAGCTGAACCTTGCACAGCTGGCGGACACTACCAGCCTACCACTGTCAATGAGCCTTGAGCTCTCTCTTAAAGTCCTTTTCAAATTTCCATAACTGGAGATACTATCAGGGGATCAACTACTGTTATACCCTTGACTGAAGAACAGTATTTCTATCAGGAGAGATTATCATGGAGCGCTGATGGAGGAAGAAGACACCCGTCTAAGCAGCCTGATAGCCGAATCAACCCTAGCTATCATTGGTTACAGATTGCCCTCAAATCCACCATCCTCTGTTACTGTGCTTGTCAACTATAGGTCTTCAGCCACATATATTAACCCTTCATTATAGGGGATTCTAGTCTATCTTTCTGCTGCATTGGTCTTGCTCATCTGTTTGGGAAATCCTCTGCCCAGTGTGCAGCGACGGCCAAGAGAGCAAATAGAATGCTAGGAATGATAAGGAAAGGAATGGAGAATAAAACCAAGAATATTATAATGCCTCTGTATCGTTCCATGGTGCGACAACATCTTGATTACCTTGTGCAATTCTGAAGTGACCAAAATGGTAAAGGGGATGGAAGGATACCCCTATGAGGAAAGACTTGGAAAAGAGACAGCTGAGGGGAGATATGATAGAGGTCTATAAATTAATGAATGGGGTGGAACGGGTAAGTATAGTCCGGTTGTTACCCCTTCAAAAAGTAGGAAGACTAGGGGACACAAAGTGAAGTTACAATGTAGCACATTTAAGATTAATTATAGAAAGGATTTTTTTCACTCAGCGCATAGTCAGACTCTGGAATTCATTACCGGATGATGTAGCAAAAGCTGTTAGTGTAGCTGGGTTTAAAAAAAGGTTTGGACAAGTTCCTGGAGGAAAATTCCATAAACCAGTATTAGAGGGGTCTGGGAAATCCACTGCTTACCCCTGGGATAAGCAGAACCTAATATCCGTTTTGTATATAGTTTCCCCTGTTACTTCCAAGTTACTGACCCTGTTGTAATGTAAGCAAAAGATTGTTCTAATGCGAAAATTTGTTATCTGTAAACCGCGCTGATACCAAAGAGCGCGGTATATAAAAACTGTAAATAAATAAATAAATAAATGTCTATCTTTTGTAAACCTGACATGTACTTGTGACCTGGACTGGCCAGTTTTGGAAACAGAATTTTGGGCTTGATGGACCTTTGATCTTAAGTTCTTATGTTCTTGATCCCTTGTGGTGCTATTAGGGATGCCTGTTATTACGTTTCAAGCACATTTGACTGAAAATGGATGGTAAACATCACTGGTTCATGATAAAATAGCTTCCCCCATAGACTTTAATAAGAAATGAATGGGACAACAAATTTAAAGTTTCGGCACCTGAAAACTAACTGAATGGGTATATTCTGATGAACATAAACAAGCCCAAAAATCTTTGGTTCGCATAAGCCTAAGAATTACAATAGTCCAGGCTACTGGTTATTAATGCATGCACTACCGCCATTAATTCAGAGCTCTCCAAATGGGGCAGAAATATTTAATGTTCCATTAGCAAATATCTTGCCCAAAATAATTTCAGAATCAATATCCAATAGAATCATGTGACAGCTTTATAACAGTCCTAGCCTCCTTATATAAACCATTTGTCATATACTTTTTAAAATGCCACTGCCAGACTTTTAACAAATGGAATGTATAAAAGGATTAATTAAGCCTGTCCTGGGAACTGCAGTAAGTTTTTTTTTTTTTTTTAGTTCATGCTTGAACAGGGTGAAGAAGATCAAAAACAGAGCTCTGATTGAGGAATTTGTTTGACTATGTAAAGTTTCTTTGCCTTCATGAGCAGTACAAAAAAAAATCATTAGTTTTGAATCACAGAGGAATTTTAATGACAAGCAATAAAATGTGTGCTACACCCCATTCTGTGTGCCTCCCATATGCTTTCTAGTGCACACGTGGGCCATGCTCAGCACTCAAGATATATCAGCTGATAACTTCATGTAATGAACTGTACACTGCATAACTCTTTGCAAACAGAAGCTATTTACACTGGAGTCTAGCCAAGAATACATCTCATTAGACAGCTGTCCTGAATTTCTGACATAGCCTTCAACAATTATTTATTCTTCTTCTTATTCCTGTAGACTTTAGGAGGATCCACTTGCTCTGTTTACCTACAAAAGAAATTGAGGGGCATATTCAAAATGATTAACGTGGTTAGCAGACCTTCTAACCTTGTTAGAGGAGGCGGAGCCAGCAGGGTCCAAGTTGGCTGCCTAAAGCTTGAGCTACCCTAATCCTAAGAAGAATTCTTGTCCCCCCCCCCGCATTACAGAGCTCACATACCCAGTGTTTTATAGAATTATATGGTGTAGGAGATGTCTACCGGTAAACGCACAAGACTGTAATATACTTCAACAGCAAGCTCCAGAGTCAAACGAGCTAAATCTGATCCTCCCTCGCTGCAAAAAATGGCGAGTGCAAGGGAGAGCCCAGCAGGGTTACAAGAAGTCCTTGCTGAAATCCGAGCAGTGCGTGAGTTGGTGGCATCAAATAGAGAAACGCTCAGTGAGCTACAAGCAGATATTGTCAAGCTGAAGGAAATGAAAGCCCAAGTCGCTACGCTATCTGAAAATATAAGATGCCTAGAGGGTAAAGTCTCAGCACATGAGGAGAGGCTGAAACAAGTTTCTGCTAGTTCCAAGAGGATAACACAATTGGAACGGACCTTAGAAGACTTAAATAACAGAACGAGAAGAAACAACGTGAGAATTATTGGCATCCCAGAAGGAGCGGAGGGTTCAAACATGATATCTTACTTAATTTCGATGGTCCCAAAGTTGCTGAGAATTACCTTTGAGGTGCCGTTTGAGATTGAAAGGGCCCATAGGATTCCAATGCACCCAGATCCCAACATAAGGCAGCTGCGCCCAATTATTATATGTATCCTCAGACACTCTCAAGCAACGCAGATCCTGGCAGCCGCCAGATCGGATACCTCCCTCAAAGTGGATGGGCAAAAGGTGGCTTTTTTTCCTGACTTTCATAAAGGGACCATTGAAAGAAGAAAGCAATTGCTTGCTTTTCGTCCCAGGCTGCAACTTCTAGAGGCCCGTTATGGTCTCCTTTTTTCCAGCCAGGCTCCGGGTCACCTTACATAATCAAACGCGCACGTTTGATGACCCTGCCGCACTAAGGGCTTTCGTGGAAGAAAATGAGGCTTTAAGGATGAGCTGAGAGGATATAAGAAGTTATAGTCGTCTACTACCATTGGAATTAAAAGTTGCAGTGCCCGGCCTGAGGGACGAAGGAAAGAATCGTGGAAGGATGTTAAAGGACTCTGGGTGACAATGCCTTATAGTTGTTGTGAGATTAGGAAGAGTCAGTTTTGTTGTCAGTCTTGGAAGCGGGGGTAGCAAAATATGTCGGGTATTTTTTGAAACAATAATATGTTCAAAGTTTAGGGGGGGAAGCTAGCTCTGTTCAAGGGATTAGGTGGTAATCGGGTAATGCTGTCTCACCCGTGTCAACCCATTAGTTGGGGAAGCTTTGTGTCTCCTTGTGGTTTCAATTTTGGGGAAACTGTCAAAGTAGCTGTTTGTATTTGTACATTGTTACAACATATTTCTTTTTCCATGTATTATTGTAATACGTTTATGCTGAACTCTCTGGTTATCTTGTCCCATGTGCCCTCTTAAGTTTCTCTCATTGAACGTGAAGGGCATAAACAACCCAATTAAGCGTAAAAAGATTTTGTTATACTGTAAGAAAGAACATGCAGACGTGGTTCTGTTACATGAAACGTGGCTGCCGACAGCGGAAGCTAAAAAAATTGGGCCTGGGAAACTTCATGCTAGCAGCTCACTCCGCGGCTGTTCAAAAGAAAAATGGAGTTGCTATTTTAATTAAGAAAAACTTGATGGCTTTGATAGAGTTGTCTCACACTGACTTAGCTGGCAGATGGTCTTCAGTCTTACTTCAAATAAGTGGGAAGAAGTTGGCCATACTAAATCCCAATACAAATGATGTACTGTTTTATCAAAAGGTAGCGGATGAGCTACTAGTGTTAGCTAAAAATGATCTTATTATGGGAGGGGACTTTAATTTAGTTCTAGATCCGTTGATAGATTGCAAGCCATATCGTTCGCACAGATCCCAGCACGCTACTTCGGTGGTTCTGTCTATAATGCAGGAAGTCGGACTTTCTGATATTTGGAGGCTAAAACATCCTAACGATAGGGACTGCACGTTTTTCTCCCTTCCCCATAAGTCACATTCACGGATAGATTATTTTCTCATCTCCAAAACCTTAATCTCCTCGGTTACGAAAGCGGACATAAATCCCGCCCAAATCTCTGATCATGCGGCTATAACTTTCTCCCTTTCGGTTGGGGAAAAGGATGACTTCAAACCTAGTTTTTTCTTCAACAGAACCCTTTTAGGAGATAAAGGGTTTTGTGACTGTATAGGCAGGCAATAAAGGAATATTTTGATGTAAACTTCTCTGGAGAGACCCCTGGATGGGCCTGGTGGGAGGGTTTAAAGGCAGTCATGCGAGCCAAAATAACCAGTTATACAATTAAAACGAATAGAGAAAAGAAAGCTAAATTAATAGCTTTAGACTTGCAAATTAAAGCAGGAGAAAGGCTGCTGATTTCCAGAGCTGAGCCAGGTATTCTGCTTTGTTTACAAAGGTTGAGATTTCAATATAACCAAATGTAAAGTATGGAGGCCGTACAATTGCTATCTCATCAGCAGTCTAGATTTTATTTGGAAAATAACAAGGCTGGAAGTCGGTTAGCAAATACTTTAAAACCCCACGCGGCAACATCTAGAATAGAGTTAATTAAAGGGGATAAGCAAGAGATTTTAACAAAGAGTTCAGATACAGTAGAGGCCCTGCGGTATTTCTACGTGAAGTTATATGCCTCAGAAGACAAAATGAGTGCGGAAGACTTCCAGATGCTGCTTGGGCATATTACACATCCTAGTCTCACTGATTCGCAAGCTTTGGAATTAGACAGCGCTGTAACGGCCACTGAGATCAGAGATGCTATAAAAGCAGGGAAACCCAGGAAAGCAGTAGGCCCTGACGGAATTCCTTGTGAATTTTATCAAGTCTTTGAGAGCAAGCTAATTCCATATATGTTGGAATACTACAATCTTCTGAATGCTCAATTGCCTGCAGTAGGCTCGTTTAACGATGCAACAATAGCAGTAATATCCAAGCTTGGAAGAGACTCACAAAAAGTGGAGAATTATCGGCCAATCTCATTATTAAACGCTGAATATAAGCTTTATGCCTCCATCCTGGCCCGTAGGTTATCAAAAGTAGTTTCAGATCTTATCCACCCTGATCAATGTGGCTTTATAATGGGAAGAGCAACATCGGACAACGCGCGGCTCCTGTTAAATTTATTAACGGTAGCAGAAACTCTGGACAGTCCGGTAATGGGCCTATCCCTAGACGCAGAGAAGGCCTTTGACTGATTAGAATGGGCTTTCTTAAACCAGACTTTGAAATGGTTTGGCTTCAGAGAAAAATTATAGCCTAATCCAGATTCTGTATACCAATCCTGCAGCTCGTATCTATGCAAACGGGACCCTCTCATCCCCCTTACCTTTATATAGGGGAACGAGACAAGGTTGCCCCCTTTCACCTATGTTATTCAATCTGGCGCTTGAACCCCTAATGCTCGATCTCACAAGGAGATACGTGGTGCTGAGATTATGGACTTGGAATTCAAAGTCTCGGCTTATGCTGATGATTTGCTACTATTTATCCATCCCAACTCTATTGGAAACCTTTTAAATTGTATAGGAAAATACTCTTATTTGTCTGATATAAAATCAATTGGACAAAATCTGTAGCATTTCCATTGAACAAATGGACTTTCAAGTCAATGATAGACCCCTATCCCTTTGTCTAGGCCTCCAAAGAAGTCAAATACTTAGGAGTGCGATATACGAGAAATATAGACGATATAATACATATTAATACAAAAATATTAGCAGAAATGGTTCAATTATTTACAAGACAATGGTCGCCCTTACATTTATCTTGGTGGGGTAGACTAGAATCAATAAAAATGGTTTTAACCCCGAAGATTAACTATGTTCTAGAAATGCTCCCAGTGAGTTTCCCTCCTAAATCTTATAACTCTATAGAGCGACTGATAGTAAATTTTTTGTGGCAAGGCACGCCTCCCAAAATAGCAACTTGTAAGTTAAAGGCAAAAAAGAATATGGGGGGAGTCCAATTTCCAGATTTTAAGAATTATCACTATGCATATCGCCTCAAGCAAGGCGCATTATGGTATGCTGAAGAAATTCAGGAAGGGAATCCAATATGGTTGGACGTGGAGAAACGAATAGCTACTCCGATTCCAATGTCGTTATTAATAGGAATGAAATGGCCAGACTCTTCCCCCTTGGTAGAATTATAACTGCAACTCAGGAAGCGTTTCAAGTTTTAGCACAGACAGTAAGCAAGGACGCTCCCCTCTCGTGGCAGGTTCCCATTTGGCACAATACCCGTTTTAAAATCGGTCAGAAGGTAGTCTCATGAAAAGCATGGCAAAATAGAGATATTTGGACGATAGGTCAACTGGCATTATCTACAACCTGGAAACCATTTAGTGAGTTACAGCGTGAGTTCAAGATGCCAAATTCCTTTCATTTCCAATGGCTACAATTAATACATTGTCTATCCACGGCGAAGGTTGATGTGGGTAAATTAGTTTTGGATTGGGATCTGCAAAAGTTGGTGGAAACCTGTGGCTCTGGAAAAGGTGTAGCCTCAAGTTTCTACGCCCTCTCGATTGTTGGGTCTTGAAAAAACATGGAATAGGGACTTGGAAACACACATCCTGCCGGATTCGTGGGAACTGATATGGGGACAGGTAATCAGAGTGTCGCAAGGGGCTGTGATTACACAATCTTTATTTTTTTTGACTCATAGAGCCCATATTACCCTGGTAAAACTATCTAAATGGGGTACGAAAACAAAGAACGCTTGTTGGACGTGTAATAAAATACCGGGTACATTAAAACATATGTTGTTTGATTGCCCTCATGTTCAATTTTTTTGGATCAGAGTATGAGACAAGATTCAACAAATTCTACGATTTCAGGATTAACTAAAATGGCAAACAGTTATCATGCGCTCAACCGATAAGACGCTATCTCTAACTAAAGATAAAATGCAGCTATTTAATTTTATGATGGTTATAGCTTTAAAATTGATTTTCAGTTGTTGGAAGGATTCATCCAAGCTGGATGACCAGCACTGGTGGAATTTATTATGTATATATATAAGTTTTGAGAAAGAGCAAGATAAATGTCGTTTTTTAAGAGCTAATAAACATGCTCGAGTTGAGTCCGTGAAGCAGTGTCTAATGGGAAAGCCAGGGATAAACAAATGGCGATACCTGGAAAAATTTGTTGCAAGAGCAAAATAAATGGGCATTATTAAGTTGTCAAGGGTTACAGCATTTATTTTTCCTTTATTTTCTCTTTTTGACAGGAATAGGTGATAAAGAAGACACAAGGAGACGGGGGGAGGGGAGAGGAGTGTTTAGTTCAGGGGTAGGGAAGGGAAGAGGGGTAAGGATAAGATGGGATTCGTTGTATAAGATTGTAGGAATGTATTGTTTTTACTGTACTGTTGTGTGGAAAATGGAAAATTAAATTAAAAAGAAAGACCTTCTAATTTGTGTGCATACTTGCAAACCGTAGGTACAGTCCTTTACACCACTTCTAAGGCTGGTGTAAATGAACGCATATTAAATTAAGTTACAATGTCAGCCACTTATACTAATATTTTATAAAGAGCAGTAGATGCCTTAAAGTAGACAAATTTTGGAATCCTTAAACTAGGTGCTTGGTTATAAAATTACCTTTTATGACCCCTACCCTCTTTCAGTTTAGCAGCTCCCCATGAAACCTCCTCAGAAATGAAACAAAATGGGATACATTTACTCTATTTGGTTATTTAAAAAGTACACTAAATTATAAACCTGTATAAGGTCATCCAGTGATCTGCCTAACTAGAAATGTTCTTCCCACATTTGAGGGCACTGGTAGTTAGCATTCTGAGAAAAGGGGCATGATAGAACGAGCTTCGCCATTGGAGAGATCAGAAGGCTGCATTCCCCTTTTGAAAAGTAGGGATCATGTGCAGTGAGTTTCAGAAGAAGTGTGAAGCAGCAAGGAGAAAAGGATATAAAGAGGAGCTGAATTCCTCATTCTTTGTTTCACTTGGTGTCCAGAATGAGAAAGGGGGAGGAGTTTGATTTCAAAGGAAGAGAGTCTGTTTGCCAGGGTGGTAAAGTGTCCAGTGAAGAGGACACTTGGAGCACCAGAGAAGTAGAAGGACAAGGTTGGGTTCCTCGTCTGGGATTTTAGGTAACCAGGGCTCGGCCAACCATTAGACAAACTAGGTAGTCACCTAGAGTGACAGTTTCTTGGGAGGCAGCATAAAGAAGGGCATTGAAAGCTAAGCAACAGATTGTCAAAGCTAGGGGAGGGGGGTATAAATCTTAAGGTTTGCCTAGGGCACCAACTCCTTGTCCCAACTCTGCGGCCAGCTCTATAGGTAACATTCCTGCCCCCTCCCCCCACACCCCAAATCCCCAGAATAGACGCTAATGTGTATGGAAAAACTCATGGAAGAGAACATAGGAGACAACAAAGTGCATATAGATGTATATTAGATACATTTCCAAGGATCACAAAGAAGTGTGAGAAACCTGATTCTGGACTGTCCCAAAGTGGTGCCTTTGCCCTTAGAGTAACATGGGGAAGAGGTATATTCATTTGGAGAACGGGCTTGAAGTTGTCAGGATCATGCTTAATGTTGAAGTTCACAGTGTCTGCTTGTGAACTTTGTTATAGAAGAAGTAGAATGAACTGTTCTCTTATGGTTGCATCAATGTTTTCAACAAATATAATTTGTTTTTTGGAAAACCATATGGTGGTTGGTGAGTTTTTTGGGAGTGTGCCTATTAAGGGTAAGGTTGTCAAACTGCAATCCTGGAAGGCCATGAACCTATCAGGTTTTCAGGATATCCCTAATGAACATTCACTGCCTCTATCGCATGCAAATATATCTCATGTAGATTCATTGAAGATATCCTGAAAATTTGACCGGCTTGCAGCCCTCCGCGATTCAATTTGGCAACTCTTGCCAAGGGCCTTGAAGATATGGCTCTCTATCCCCATTTGGGGAATCCATACCAGGTTTTCTAAAGGCGAGGAGGGGTTTAGCATGTGGACTAGTGAGCCTCCTGCGCACTGAGGGAGTTCCTGGGAAAGGGTTACATAGGCAAGTATTTATAGAACAGTATTTTCATTTGACAGAATAACAACAGGTCACAGATTAATGTTTTCTTCCATTACTGCATAAAACTAAAGCCATCACCATTTAAAGCATTTTAAAGTGAAGTGTCCCAATGCCAGCCACTGAGATATCTTAAGTAGATCAAACAGATCACATTTTTAGGAACAAAGCATAAAAATAATATATTTTTTTCAAATTCTAAGAAGGAATGTCTTCACAAAGGACAGTTGGCACTTTTGGCTAGCGAGGTCATATATCCACCTGTGAAAAGTCTTTAAAAAACAAACAAAAACTAAATGCAGATAAAACCTTTAGAACGAGAATGTGGTTTGCTGGGCTCTCATGGACAATTGTAATCAGAACAATGGGTTTTGGGAAGCAGGGTTTTACATCACGGAGCCTGTCTTCCAAGAGCTGAGTCACACCTCGGGCTTTACTCCTCTACTACAAAGCAAATACAAATTGGAATTGATTTAATTAGTTTGCTTTCAGTTGAATATAGAGAGGTAGCACTAACCTGTCACACATTCCTTCTATGGTGGTCAGACACTGGATTCCTAAAGCAATACAACTGTCTAGGTGGCAAAAACCCCCGTATGTCTACTGTGGCAAATACTGTAACTATAAATTGTAAGGAGAAGAATGAAGCAGTTGCTGATTCCTGAGCGCCAAAATCTGATGAGATTATCTCAGGTTTTGAAGGCTGCATCAGTGCACGAAAATAACCTGAATACGGGTGATTCGGAGAAGAGTTACCAAAATGCCATTGGATCTTCAGCCCTATGTAGCCCTATGAGGCGAGATGCTAAGGGTCTAAATATACAGTAGATATAGATACCCTGCTGACGACAGGAGGGAGAGTAATTACCAATGGATTTATTAAAATATGCCAAGGATACACGAGGAAAGCATGGTCAGTGGAATCAATCATGATACCTACCTTAAAGAGGTGTTTCCAGACCGAAAGAGTAGCGAATACGAGGAGCAGCGTATTGACAGTAATTCTGGGAGCAAACATGGTATCAGAATTAAAAAAAAAAAAATCGGACATTTGGAGGATATTTTCTAGTGGTAAAAGAACAAGAAGCCCAGGGACAAATAGGGCTTATAGCATATCAATAGGGGAAAAGAATGGATCAACTGAATAGGTCTGGTGGTGCCATAATTTTTCTGTTTCTAGTATATCAATGAATTCCTACATGATGAATCTATGTCCCTACTCCAAATCAAAAGTTTGAGATCAAGGATGAAGATAGACATGAACAAGAAGGTCAAAGCAGCTATAGGAAATAGAAAACATGTTTTATTTATTTACATTCTCTTATATACCGTGCTATTCTGCATCAGTGTGGTTTATATTGAACAAACTGAAATTACATTGAACAGGGCATTATAACTTGGAGATAACTATTTTACTGGGAACATGGGTTATGGAGGGTTAAGTGGCTTGCCTAAGACCACACAGAGCACCTGTGGGACTAGAAACCCCAGTCCTTCTGGCCCAAGGCTGCTGTCCTCTAGTGGGATTTGAACCCCCATCCTTCTGGCTTGAAGTACCTTGCCCCAACCACTAGGCCACTCCTCCACTCTTGCACCACAGCAAAGTTGTGTATTTCTTCTGTTGCAACATCTTGATGCTATATTAAACTGGAAGATTATAAGGATTATGGAAACTGGAGTTTTTCCAGAGGACTGGAGATGAGCAAAATGGGAGTAGGAAGGAGACTGGCAACTATCGGTAGGGTAATCTGACCTCAATGGGGCATAAATTAATGAACAAAAATATTGGCTAGTTGATGATCTCAAACCCAATAGATAGCAAGGAGGTTAATAAACGAGCTGAGCTGCCTACGAGCAGGGTCTTAAGGTCGTAAACAGAGATAGGAATTGTCTAGAAAGTGGGAAGCAGAGGGTCAAAGTAAATAAAGCTCACTCCAAAAAAAATGGGAATTACCAATTCGGTACCTCAGGGGTCGATTTAAGCTATAGGATTATTTATTGGTATTGCAGAAGGGTTTGAAGAAAAAAATGATCATTTTACATAAGATTCTAAGATCTGCAACAGGATGGATTCTCCAGAGGAAGTAGAATGCCTGTTCGGGACTGTAATAACCGAGATAAAACACAAAAAAATGGTCATAACACTTATGCACATTTATCCAAGAGAGGAAACAAAACAGAGGTGAGAACTGATGCACACCAAACAAGAGGAATTAAAGGTTGCACAACAGGGTGACAAGAAAGTAGCCTAATAAATTTTAAGATGCATGAAGAGAGGTAGCACCAGCAGAAAAAAAGGTGCTAAGATCTGTAAAGATCACATCTGGAATGTAGTGTACAATTTTAGAGCTCATCTCAAAAAAGATGAAAACTGAGTATAGAGAGTCCAAAAGAATCCCCAAATGGTTCTGATTCTGTGCTATAAGCCCTATGACATGAAATTCTAGAGCCTACTAAAGGAGAATGAAGAGAGGGAGAATAAGGAAGAGATATTAAAATATCCAGTTGTTTTATATTTCTCATGTATTTATAATTAGGGCTTGCAATTCTAGGTATTTATAAATTGTACATTTAGGTGTTTATTTTGCAGTTTATTAGATGTTTTTTGAGGTGTTTTCTGGCCATAGGTACTATTGCTGGGTACCTTTTCAGGTGGAATCAAATATGTAATTCCTTGTCACATAGGAGTCGTTAAAGCAGAAAAGACACAACACGGAGTGAAGGATGTAAGACAAGCCAGGAGAAGGGTGGAAGAGTACTGGGGATGTGGTATTTTGCTAGTGTTTATTCAATAAACACCTATTTAAATTATTTTGAATCAGGGGTGTTTCATCTGTTTTTACCTGTTAAAACCTAAAATCTGAAGCCCTATTTATAATAATCAGGGCCAATGCAAGGGTATTGGATGCCCTAGACAGCCCTTCAGCCTCAAGCCCCCCCACCCCCAGAGCTTTTCATAATCAAACTCAACAATTATAATCGTTCAACACACCACCCCTCCAACAACAATCCAATAAAAATCCATAATCCTACGTTTATACATTCAACTTGAGCTGTATGTACGCATGTGCCCACTATCCCTGCAGGTAGCGGAAAGAGGGCTGAGGGCTCTTTGAGTTTGTGGGGCTGTCAGGCTCTGTTGCTTTGCTTTGTCAGGTTTGGCCTAGCAATTGCAGGGCCCAATTTAACCCACTTTGTTGGGGTCGCCTAGACGTAAGACTAAGAAATTGTATTAAAAATAAAATAATATATTTATATTTATTAGCTTATATTTTGTCATAAAATGTGTTACAACAAAAGAATATTTATAAAGAAATCTTTCTTGCTTTCTGTTCTGCAAACTCTTTCAAAATCGAGTAGTTTTCTTAGTCCTAGTGCCGGTTTCTGTATAGGTGCAGAGCTCCATTGGGTCAAATAAGTTCAGTTGGCCTAAGACCAGCCCTGTTGACTGCTGCTGCTCTTTATTGCCCCTCAGAAGCTGCTGCCCTAGGCAACTGCCTAGTCTTGTCT
The DNA here is from genome assembly GCA_033557465.1 of Ichthyophis bannanicus. Taxonomy (NCBI): domain Eukaryota; kingdom Metazoa; phylum Chordata; class Amphibia; order Gymnophiona; family Ichthyophiidae; genus Ichthyophis; species Ichthyophis bannanicus. The sequence continues at coordinate 109,910,656 of CM066047.1, read as the reverse complement.
GATGGTTGGGTTAGCCCTGATGATATTTCTTGTTTTATGTTTTGTGCTTTGCCTGAACTGTAATGGATATAGGAATGACTCAGAAAAGGATGGTCGATGTATCAGGCAGCGCCGTAATTAGCCCTGTGCGAGCGGTGCAGCCATGCAGGGCGCAAAGAGGTAGGGGAGCATTTGGGGCTGCTGGCCTTAGCTCCCCCTCATGCTATCTGCCCTTGTCCCGCCGCCGTCTTTTGTGTTTCCTTGGTGATGGCGGTGGCAGCAGTAACCTCCAATTGAAAAAAACATCCCGTGGGTCTTTCTGACTCCATGCTTGCATGTTGGTATGATCCCTCCCTCCTCTAATATCATAGGAGGGAGGGACCAAACCAGCCATTCAAACGCCAGTGGCAGCAGCTGGACAAGGGCAGGCAGCGTGGGGGAGAACCAGCTAGATATGGAGGTAAGATGGGGAGGCACATGGGACAAATGACATACCTGTGATTGGGAGGGGAGGGGAGGGGAACCCCAGATGTGCAAGTCACACAGGGTGCATTTATGGCTCGGTATGGAGCTGGTATCAAGTACCTTTCTGGTAGAGGCAAAAGCAGTAATCAAGAAGCATTGGAAAACCAAAGAGAGGCATTAATCAAGAAGAAACTAGAGTGAAACAGGAGAGCCAAGAGAACTGCAAATGGGGCTGGCCCAGAAGTCATTCAAAGGGTTGGCACCCTAGGCAAACCTTAAGCCTTATGCTCCCTGGCTGTCAGAATTTATTGCTTAGCTTTGAATGCCCTGCTTTTACCTGCCCTAGGTGACCTCCTAGTTTGCCTAGTGGTTGAGTCGGCCCTGTCTGTTCTATTGAAATAGAAAAGATTAAATAATAGCTTGATGGCGTTTGTCTGACTTTATATTCGATTCTCTGCGTTTCTATGATTTGAAGCCATAAGTTTAAAGGGTTCAACTCTAGTCATTAGTTGATTATGACTATGGTTCTGGGTAGTGCTTATCTCACAGGCAGAAAGTATCACAGGGATCCAGTACTCCACTCCATATCTTCTATATAAGCCTCTCCTAGTTCCCAAAGTATTATAGTACAATATTGCATTAAGTAATAACTGCAAATGTCAAGAAATTACTTACATGACTCCATTGACCACCACCATAAGTGGAGTCAAGTAAATGGTAATGTCCTTGATGGTGACTAGGATGTACTTGATATGGGGATGTCCATCCACCAAGGTACGCTGGACGTGAACAGAAAATTCCTTGTAAGACTCATGGCAGTCTGAAGCAAAGTTGTAATCACAGAGTCCAGGAAACTGATACACATCTCCATCAAAGGTCTTGTAATGGTTGTTCCCCCACGTGCTGCAGACAAAGTGGCCATGGCTGTGTGTTCGACCTGTTTATCCAAATCAGTGGACAAAAGAGAAATTAGCTGAATTCAAATAATTATGTTACGAAGAAAATGCACTAAACTTCTAAAAGGCCCACTAAAGTTAAATGCCGCTTCCTAATACTGCCTGTGGAGGCGAGGAGTAGCCTAATAGTTGACACGCTGGCTTGATAATCAAGAGACCAGGATTCAGTTCCCACCAGCACTCCTTGTGGCCTTGGGCAAGTCACTTAACTCTCCAGTGCCTTGGAAAAAAGGCCTGGCAATCTACTTCCAGTCACATGGCCTAGAAAACCCAGGAGCTGCTGGGTGGTCAGGAGTCAGCATTGACTAGAAGGCACACATTACTGCTTGGAAGAAGATTTACATGCTCCTTCCATAGTGATCAAGCAGCTATCTCAGGAGGAAGTCCACAGAAAAAAATGTTTTTCTCTTTTAGTTGATATATTCTTTAGATCTCATGAATTTTAGACCATAGGGGGAGATATTCAAAGTCATTTACATGGTTTACAGACCTGCAGAGCAGGTAAATGCAGCTCGGTGGGAACACGGTTAGTGCCGCTGAACATCAATGGATGCTGCCGCGACACGCCCTGATGTTAACCAGTGAGCATCACGGCGTGCCCCAGGAGTTCTGGGATGGCACCCGTTGCTAACCGAGCAGCCGTGATATTCAGCCACCGCCCGGTTAGCAACGTACGGAGAAAGTCAGACTACCCAGGCAGCCCGATATTCGGCGCCAGAGCCCAGATAAGGCCCTGGCTTTGAATATCCAGCTTTAAAGTTCAGTGTTGGTGGTTAGTGCTGTGAAAACCGGTGCTGAATATCGGGCCCTAGGTTTCCAAAGTGAGGCTCCCTTCCTACATAGAGCAGATTGTGAGACAGGCAAGCAACTGTTAACTAGTTACTTCAAGTCAGTTCACAGTAGTCACATAGAACAGGCTTCTACGAGCTACAACTATTAGCAAGTTGAACAAGGTACTATCTGGGATGCAGCTTAACAGTGCAGGAAGAGAAGCCTGGTAGTCAGAGCAATCGCGGCGGTGTGCTGTTACTACACTGCATACTGCCTGCTAAAAAAGAACTGAACGATGCTGCTGATTAGATTTAGAATATTTGGGGCCTAGCTTCTACCTAACCAAAGGAAAATTCTTAGTTTTAAAACTGCATATTTTTTTTTGTATCTCTTGTGTTTTTCGGCAATTAAACATTCTCCAATCCAGATGCAATGCCCAGGAGACATTTTTTTTGATAGCAGCTCAGAGGTCTGGAGGGAAGTCTCCTCCAAGACGTACTCTCAGCACTATTCCTTTAGGAAAGGTTGCCACAGTAGTGGAGCCATCTTCTCTCTTTTTCTAGGATTGAACAGTCACCTATGCGGCACAGTCATCCTCAGATGGTCCAGCTGGGTAGGAGATGGGAACTCAAGTGCTGTGACTTGAACTCTAGGGCAATTCCAAGTATGCAATTTTTTTAAGATCAAAGCTGCAGGAGACAGTGCCCTCTGCAAGGTGAGGTCACCTTCTAGTAATATCTTTAGATATCAAGGGACGCACTTATGAAGTCAATAATGTAGGACCTTAACATAGAGGATTCAGATATAGCAGAAAGCAATAATATTTGCTTTACAAAAATAGCAAAAAGATGTTAGAGTATACACATACAGAATTAGAAGTTTATAGATTAGGTTATTATTGTTAAGTGCCGTCGAGTCAGTAACGACTCATGGTGACCCTCTGAATAGTTGTTCTAAATTGTGTTCAGTCTTCAGTCAGGCAGCTCATTGTTGTTAGAGTGGCACCCATAGCTGCTGTTATTGTATCGATCAATCTCATTGCTGGCCTTCCTCTTTTGCATTGATCTTCTACCTTGCCAAGCATGATGTCTTTTTCTAATGATCTCTCTCTTCACATGATTTATCCAAAGTATGAAAGTCGAAGTCTTGTCATCTGAGCTTCTAAAGAAAGCTTTAGGTTTGATCTCCTCTAGTGATGATTCGGCTCATGTTCCTGGGCCTCTCCTTACTCATATTATCCGGAACTACAATGAAACTGATCGACCGCTGCCCATTCCCCATCATACACAGCATGAGACTCAAACCACCCAGGTCATGTCATCCACATGCCAACCAATGCAGTAGTAGATCAAGACGCCTCCTCCCTATCACGACTGAGCAGTTAGTCCCTCCCCACGCACACAATATCAGTACCATCAAATGCACCCTCATAAACTCATGTCCTGCTTGTAACTAAGACTCAGACTCTCTCCAACCTTATCGTCGAAGACAGAATAGATATTCTGTGCATTACTGAGTGTGGTTTACGGAAAATTACAATGTTTTGCTCAACCAACTCAATTCTAACACACACGCCATCCACAACTGTCCACATAGCAACAACAAAGGAGGTAGCATTTGCATCCTCTCAAACAAGGACCTGAACTTCAATACAGTCAACTCCATCTCCTCATCCAACATGGACATTCTAATGGTAACAAACAAGCATTTCACTATCTGCTTTGTGATAGGACTCCATACAACAACGCTGAAGAACTGGCCACACTGCTCAACACAGTCTACTCCTACACATCACACCAGAAGCATTTCATCCTCCTCAGTGACCTGAACCTCCCCTCAGCCCTTATCAGCCAAGGCACAGCATTCCTCCAGGCAATGAGTGACTTGCACTATACACAGCTTATCAATACCCCCAACTCACACAAAAGGAGGAACCTTTGATCTGGTCTTCTACTCCACTTCCCTATCCAACACACCAAAACACATCCCACCCACTAACACACCCATCCCCTGGTCAGACAGTCACATCATCACATTCACAATATCCCACCCACACATCATCCACCCTCAGTGCAATGAGGCTACAGTGGCAAGAAGATTTGCTACATTTGATGGGCCCTCCTTCCTCCAGAAAACACTGCCAGTCCTCAAGGACATCCCACTCAAAACAAGCCTGGATGCCATGATCGACAAATGGCATTCTATCATCTCCGATGCTACCACAGCACCTCCACGAGCTCTACCCACAAAGTAGTGACATTGCGCGCCCTGGTACTCCACAGAACTCCGCAATCAACAACGTGCATTCTGCTGAATTGAGCACCAATGGAGGAAATCCAAGGACCCCGAACTGAAGACCACATACCTGGACCAGCTCAAAGCATACTGCAATAGCACCTTAAAATCCAAACGTGAATATTACAGCAATACACTCCTCCATGCACTCTACAAACCTAGAGAGCTTTTTGATCTGGTGAAATCTCTCACCAGGGACCACACCCAACTACAACAGGACAACGGTCTGAACCCACAGGACATGGTAGACTCCTTAAAAGCCAAGCACAACTCTACCACACATTGTGCTCCTCATACTTACCACAGACAATGCAACCCGAGACCACACAGCCATGACACCCGACGAACTCAATACCATTATCTCACACATCAACACAACCACCTCCCCACTAGACCCTTGCCCGGTCACATGGATGAAATCTACAAGAGCACCTCTCCTACCATTCTTATCACACATTCTTCATGCCTCCCTCTCTTATGCCAGCCTCCCCCCAACCTAATGCAAGCCTCAGTCAGACCCCTCTGAAAGAAACCCCACTTAGACCCCAGCTCACCTGCCTCATACAAACTCATAGCCAGCGTACCTTTTCTCACAAAGATTGTAGAAAAGGCTGTCCAAATCCAGCTGCAAGATCACAATGACCTACATGCATCCTTTGACAAACACCAACATGGGTTTCGCCTGTATCATAGCACTTATACCTTGTTGACCTCCTTACTATCAACTCTCATCACTGGTATGGAAGGAACCACCAGTGGCTTTATACTGCTATTTTTAGACATCTCCACAGCCTTTAACATGGTCTCCCACCAAATGCTACTCAACCAACTCCACAGTATTGGAGTACACGGCAAGCCTCTCACATGGTTTCAATCGTACCTCTCTCAGCAATCCCAACAGATAAAAATCAGTCATCTCACATCAGCCCCCTTCACCTTGCCTCAAGTAGTACCACAAGAATCCACTCTGTCCTCTCTACTCTTCAATACTTACATTTACATTCAATATTTGGCAGCTAGGATTTAATGTTAAAAAATGTACGGTCATGCATTTGGGCTGCAGCAATCCGAGGGAGCAATATAGTATAGGGGGTGAAGTACTTTTGTCCACTAAAGAAGAGCGGGACATAGGCATGGTTGTTTCTGATGATCTTAAAGTAACTAAACAGGTAGAAAAGTTGATGGCAAAAGCTAGAAGGATGCTTGGGTGCATACGGAGAGGAATGGCTAGCAGAAAAAAGGAGGTGATAATGCCTCTGTATAAGTCTTTGGTGTGACCTCATTTGGAGTATAGTGTGCAATTCTGGAGACCGCACCTTCAAAAGGATGTGAACAGGATGGAGTCGGTGCAGAGGGTGGCTACTAAAATGATTAGTGGTCTTCATTATAAAGCATATGAGGATAGACTTAAGGATCTTAATATGTACACATTAGAGGAAAGGCGGGATAGAGGTGATATGATTGAGATGTTTAAATACCTCCATGGCATAAATGTTCAGGGAGAGAGCCTCTTTCAATTGAAAGCAAGTTCTGCTATGAGGGGACATGGGATCAGGGTGAAGGGAGATAGATTCGGGAGTGATATGCGGAAATATTTCTTTAAGGAAAGAGTAGTGGATCCGTGGAATAGTCTCCCAGTGGAGGTGGTAGAGATGAGGACAGTAACTGAATTCAAAAAAGCATGGGACAAACACAGAGGATCTCTAAAGGTAAAAAGGGGACTGTTGTAGTTGTTCATATGGAAGACCAGATTAGATAGGCCATGTGGTCTTTTTCTGTCATCATATTTCTATGTTTCTATGTTTCTATTCCATGGTGCAACTGCACCTTGAATATTGTGTGCAATTCTGGTCGCCGTATCTTAAAAAAGATATGGCATTATTAGAAAAGGTACAGAGAAGAGCCATGAAAATGGTAAAAGGGATGGAAGGATACCCCTATGAGGAGAGGCTAAAAGGTTTAGGGCTCTTCAACTTGGAAAAGAGACGACTGAGGGGAGATATGATAGAGATTTATAAATTAATGAATGGAATAGAACAGGTAAATGTAGATTGACTGTTTATGCCATCAAAATATAGAAAGACTACGGGACATGCAATGAAGCTACAGTGTAACCTGTTTAAGACTAATAAGAGACAATATTTTTTCACTCAATCTGAAATCAAACTTTGGAATTTGTTACCGGAGGATATAGTAAAATCTGTTTCTATGGCTGAGTTTAAAAAAGGTTTGTTCAAGTTCCTGGAGGAAAAGTTCCATAAGCCATTATTAAAGGGGACTTGGGAAATCCACTGCTTGCCCCAGTACAAGCATTATTGAAAAAGGGACCCAGGATATCAATGCTTGACCCAATATAAGTATTGTGGAAATTGTGTCTTTTGGGGAAACTGCTAGGTACGTATGACCTAGATTGGCCACTGTTGGAAACAGGATACTGGGCTTGATGGACCTTGGTCTGACCCAGTATGGCATTTCTTATGTTCTTATGTTCATTGTGGAACCTGTACCTTTTGGTACTTGTGACCTAAATTGGCCTTGTGACCTAGATTGGCCACTTGGAAATAGGATACTAGGCTTGATAGACCTTGCTCTGACCCAGTATGGCATATCTTATGTTCTTATGTTCTTAAATAGAGAGTTCATATAGAGAATGCATGTAGAAGATGGAAATTGTCCATATCTGTATTTACATCTACTCTCCGACATGTTTACATTTTTAAAAAGTGCTCATTTAAGCCAGTCCTTTAGAGGATGGATGTTGGGGGTTATCCTCCTTAATCCCCCAATGTTTATTTTCTCCTTCACATATTTATTAGGTAGACATCAAGTATTCTGTGACTGATGAAGAGTGACGGGGCAACTAGGCTTGCAAAATGGATAGGATGCACATGTGGTGGCCGACTTTTAAACATGCACATTTTGAACTGTAGGCATTTACATGCATTAGTTGCCTGGATTCCCTTGTCGATTTTTCCCATGTGTATGTTTGTCAAATTAGCATCTCTCGCTGCATGTAGATGCCCATCCCTGTGCATTCCTGCACTTTATTCTTTGATATAAAGCACATGTCCGCAGTGAAGGACATAGATATGTCAATTTTACATTGACCTTACATATGCCCTCCCTTTCTCTAAAATTGACATAGATTGCAGACATTTTCACTTGGACTTCGCTGTAACCATATAATCGCCCTTTCTAAAATGTGCCTTTAAGAAAAAAAAAAGAAAAACCCACTATATAATCACTTGATGTGTTTTTTTTTAAAGAGAATTTATATTCTCACGTTTTGACCACGTCACTACCCTTCTTATCCGGTACCACTGGCTCCCTATCAACTATCATATGCATTTCAGACTCCTCCCTACAGTTCATAAGGTTCTTCACACCAGCACCCCTCTTTGCCTCCATGATATCATTCACCTACACTCTCCACACCAAGTACTATGTTCCATTCACACAAATCACCTTCTTCTACCCCCTGCCTTCCCTGCTAGATTGGAGATGACCTGCCATTCCGCCTTTTACTTCCTCAGCCCCTCCTTTGGGAATGCCCTACCACCAGACCTCCACCTCAAACCATCATTTTCCAGATTCAAGACACTCCTCAAAATACTATTTTTTCCAGAAAGCATTCAATCTCCTATTCTCTGACTCCCTGTCTCCCTGACCCATATTGATTGCCCTCCCCTTGGTACCTCTGTTTCTTTCCTGAATGAATGGCCCTCATGTCCTATCTAAATTTATGATGTTCCTTTTTCCTTTCCTCTTTCTACCTTTTTTTTGTACACCACTCTGATGCTTTTGTTAAGAGCAGTTAATCAAATAAAACGAACAAATATATTATGTACTTTTATCCTGACTTCTGACCAGAACCAGCTAATAAAATGCTGCTGACGGTTACTAAGACTGACTTGGTGTATGTTGGCTATGCTGCATATTTCTAGTTTAGATTACCCTCTGTTTTCCCTCCTACAGTCATTTCTTGCATATACTATCTACCATATTTGCTCTTACAGAGCTATATCCAGTATATTTCATCATCCACTTTTCTTCCTAGTGATCTTGTCTGTACCCTGCCATCTTGCAGAGAGATTTGTTATATTATTGTCAACTAGGACATCTTTTTTTATTTTTTTGCTTTTTTTTAGTTTCATTTAGTTTTATTAAATTTTATTTTTTGTTGATTTTGTTCATTTTTTTAGTGTATTCTAAAACAGGATAACACATTCTAATGAAAAATAGTATGTGCTATTTCCTGGTTTATTTTCAGTGCCATCAAGTCAGTGCTGACTCTTGGCAATCCAGCTGCCTCTGGGTTTTCTAGGCAATGCATCACTAGAAGTAGATTGCCAGGCCTTTTCTTCCAAGGCAATGGAGAATAAAGTGACTTGTGCAAGGTCACAAGGAGAGTTAGTGGGAATTGGACCCTTGATTTTCTGGGTAGTAGGTAGTTGTTCTAACCATCAGGCTACTCCTCCAGTCCTACTGCCTGTTAGCACAAATTATTCCATTTCAGCATGCACTAAAATGAAATATACTGAGAACGCAATGAAAGTGCACAGCCCCACAGTCAACCATCATTTAGCAGAGCCATCGCACACATTATCATTATAAACCTCAGTTCTTATCATGCAAAGATTAGAGGAACAGGGGTTCAATTGATCATTGAGTTACATATCCCAGAAATCTGATTCTACAGTCTAAGTGGAATGAACTTGGGAAACCCTGAGTAGAATGACTGATAACAATAGGATGGATTCAATTAATTGTCAGTTCATCTATTAGCAACGAGGATTCATTACACAATCTAAAGTTGGCATATTATGAAATGCTGATTTTTTTTTGTCTTGCTGGATTGCTATTAAGACAGACAGCCCATGTTCTCACTCACGTGTATGGAGGCCTTCCTGGAGAGGCAACAGTACATGTTATACACACTGTTTTTATTGGAAAAAATACTCAAAGAAACAGCAGATGCAGATCTTTATGGATACTTTCTCTTCAGGCAACTTACAGAGGAAAACTGTGTTTGGATTTTCCCTATCTCTGTTTTCTTGCCTTACATCTGCAATGCCATTCTCCTATATATACCATAATGGCTAGAGGAGCAGCTTAGGAAAACTGGATTCAGTGCTCCTTGTGATCATAGACAAGTTAATTAATGCTCCATTGTTGAGTCGGAAAGCTCTCCGGGGACAGGGAAATACGTATTGTACCTGAATATAATCGACTTATGCTACTACTGAAAAGGCTTGAGCTAAATTCCAGATTGAAGTCCCTCTTTTACCTCTTTTATAAAATGTATAATTATACCGAGTTTTTATAAATGAGTATTTAAGTTAGGTGTCATTAGATAGCATTCTAGTGTGACCATAGCCTAATCTGCCACACATATAAGCATGACAGCTTCTTCTCAGAAGAAGGAACTCCCTTGCATACAGTTCAGTAAATTGGAGCGCAGGGAGATAGAAGGGAACCTGACAGGTACTTGTGACCCGGATTGGCCACTGTTGGAAATACGATACTGGGCTTGATGGACCCTTGGTCTGACCATGTATGGCATATCCCATTTGTGGTATTTAGCTCACGTCTTTCCAGGTGGAGATCAAGACGAGTTACATTCCGGTTCTTAATATGAAGCAGAGTCAGTGCTTGCACAATGTAGAAACCCTGAACCTTTTGCCCTAGCCTTTAATTTCCAATGACTCTCAGAAGAGAAAAATACTATCCCAAAAAATCCTGTTTAAGAAAGACTTGTACATAAACTGCTGCAGAACTCTCATCCAAACCTTACATTTAACCCTCAAGGTCAGCACGCGTGTATTTTTCTTTGTGCAATATTTTCTGTGGGATACCACAAATTGCAAGAAAAAAACTCTTGGGCAAAAGATGCATGATTATGAAATTGTGCAGACTGAATTGTTGCCTTTTTTTTTGCCCATATCCTTATTTGTGGTCCAAAATAAGTTCTCCAAACCCACAGAAAGGGAAATATAATGTCTCTGGTCACAAGCAATAGTCCGATTCACCTGATCACTTTCCTTTTTCCTGGTATATTAGTGATTTTCTTCACCCAGGCCATGGAACCCTGTCCTTGCTTTTGTAAAATTCCCCTGCCTAGTACAATACAAGTAATTTGAGGGTTGCAATCTTTTATATTTCACCAGAATCCCACAGAATTCTGGACAACGTCAGGACTACAGCTGGTAAGGGAGCAAAACCCACTAGGCATCCTTCAGTCCTTTTTTCTAGCCTTTATAGAAATCTTATTTTTAAAATATCCTTTATTTCTACTCCAAACCCATCCTTCCCAAAGAAACCCTACACCCTTTACTTCCTTGAAAAGCTGACAGGCCTTGATTTTTGTAGCACATGCTTGGAGTCCATAGACTTATCTGCTCAAGCAATTTGGGTTCTAACTTGTATGTGAATTGAAGCGGCAAGACTTCATATTTTCTCAAGCACAAGTAAGGATGAGGACTGCCATAGTCTCAATAGCCTACCTGTTGGATATACAGTATAAAGCACATTAGTGAACCTTTAGTTTGCCTGATACCCTGGTTCTCCTACAACACTGCATGGTTTTCTTCCTCTATGGGTTTTCTTTCTCTAGGATGCCTCCACCAATCACCTTACCTTTTTTAATTTCCGAAGTACTTGCATAGGAGAGTGCCAGCCATAGGACGCAGAGACTGGCAACTTGGAACCCCATTGTGACCCAGCTGGGCACTGGAAGAGCACTGCTCCTTTTGAAATGCCTCCCTTTTATATAACGGGCACTGATCTTCCAGTGAGACTAGAGGGAAGGAGCAGAGGACGGAGCTTGACAGGAGGTGTAATGTTTACTAAGAAAAAACGCAAATAGATGTGGGTTTGGCTTAAAAGATCCATGTTTGAAAAGACAGGCTATAGTTATTTCCTTCTCAAGTAACCAGGTTTATTGCTCCTTTACAGCTGTTTATTCCTTATCAGATGCTATTATTTTCCCTCTGCTCCACCAGCTCTCTTCCTATATGCATTCCTCTCTGATAAATAAGAAGGATAAGGAGAAGGAAATATGTGGCTGGATTTTAGTAAAGGAGATTTCCCCTCGCACAGCTTGGGGAAATCCCCTTTAGCGCAGTGGCAGGGTCTTTCATTTGTAGCAAAGGTGGAAAGTTCATATACCAAGATGTCCAGTTGGTGGAACAGGTTGTGGTACTGTGGAGGTGTGCAGTGAGAGCTCTGATAACCCATTACCTTTCCACAGAACAAGGAGTGCTCAAAAAACTGGGGAGATAGGCACCTAATTTGGGGTCTTCTCAACTACTGACATATTATTATGGTTATTTTCGAAGCCTTATTATTATTATTATTATTATTATTAATAATCATTTATAGAGTGCTACCAAGTGTATGCAGCACTGTGCAGACAAGCAAGTAGACAGTCCCTGCTGATAGAGCTTACAATCTAGAAGACAAACATACAGTACAATACAATACAAGAAATAAGGGCGATATGGGGATGAAACTCAAGGGAAAGAGATTATGAACCAAAGGTGACCTCCAAGAGGTGAGCCCTGAGCATGGACTTGAAGAGGGAAAAAGAGGAGATTTGACCTAAAGAGAGGGGCAGCTTGTTCCAGGCAAAAGGAGTAGCAAGGTGAAAGGATTGAAGCCTGGAGTTGGCACAAGAAGAGCACGGGCATAGAGAGAAGAAAAGCAGAGGAGGAACGGAGATCATGAGGAGGGCTGTAGGGAGAGAGGAGAGAGGAAAGAGGAGAGAGGAGAGAGGAGAGAGGAGAGAGGAAAGAGGAGAGAGGAGAGAGGAAAGGTAAGGAGGGGCAGCAGAGTGAATGCATTTGTAGGTCAAGATAAGTAGCTTGAACTAAATACGATAGCAGATAGGGAGCCAGTGAAGGGATTTCTAAAGAGGGGTAATGTGAATGTAGCGTGGCTGGCGGAGAATTAACCATGCAGCAGAGTTTTGAATAGACTGAAGAGGGAAGAAATGACCGTGAGAAAGACCAGCGAGGAGGAGGTTGCAGTAGTCAAGACGGGAGGTAATCAAGGAGTGAACAAGAGTTTTAGTATAATCAGAGAAGAAGGGACGAATCTTAGTAATGTTGAACAGAAAGAAACGACAGGATTTAGTGTGAAAAGAATGAAAGAGAGGAGTCAAAAATGACTCCAAGGTTACGAGCACAGGAAACTGGAAGAAGAAGAGTATTATCAACAGTAGCAGAGAAAGGAGAAAGGATGGAGGATGGTTTAGGAGAAAAAACAAGAAGCTCAGTTTTAGCCATGTTCAACTTCAGATGGTGCTGAGACATGTGTAAATACCAGCACTTAGATATATAAGTGACATTCATGTGTAAACGCCCATTATAGAAAGGGAAGAATTTACATGTGTATGTCCTTACTATGTCTAAATTGGGGGGGGGGGGGGGTTAGGGAATGGCCTGGATGAGATAAAAATCTACACATGTATTCCCCATTTCAGATAGGGAATGCACATATATAACTAAAATTGTCTACACTGGGATTTACACCTGGTCCCTGGCTTTTGTAAAGTGTTTTTTCAGCCGGTCCTTCACAGGAGGGATTAAGGGGATTATCCTCTTTAGTCTGCCCTTGTTAATATCACTCTCGAAAATGAGAATGAGAATTGATAGAGATAGGGGATCTGTTGCTAATTGACAGCATGTTTACATTTAGGCCTGCAAGATGGCATTTACGTGGAGAAGCTGTGAAACTGGGCACTTACACATCTATGTGGCCATGTTTCCCCACAGCAAAAGGCCTCCATGGATTGGCGAATACTCATGCAGTTAGCCAGATATGGAAAGCAGGATCTGTGCAGGGCTTAATGAGCCAAGACGAGGATCTTAAACTGAAATTAAAAACTAATAGGAAGTCATTGATTTTCAATGAACAGAAAAGTGTTCCCAATTTCTTTTTAAAAACATGTATGCAGTCAGCCTCACAGCCAGATGCTTAAGTGCTTTTCAGTATCCATCCAACATTATGTAATAATTGCATTCCATTCAATCAGACATACTTGAAACCATCATATCCACTAGTGGTTCTACCTCTGTTTGTGTTAAATTTCTTCTGACTATTACAGAATGGTCTAATGTATACAATGAACTACTAGGAAGTCAAAATGTCAGAGAATCCAGCATAACCCAATATTCATGGCTAAAAAAAGTAAAAATTTACATCAAAAAATTGGAAATTGAAAAGGTATAGGCCAGGTCTTTAGGTGCCACAAACAGGTCTGGTTTACAGGACAGCTGAAACATAAAAATGTGCCTCTTTTATTTATTTATTTTCTCTTATATACTGCGCTATTCTGCATCAGTGCGGTTTACATTGAACAAACTGAAATTACATTGAACAGGGCATTATAACTTGGAGATAACTATTTTACAGGGAAGATGGGCTATGGAGGGTTAAGTGGCTTGCCCAAGACCACAAGGAGCACCTGTGGGACTAGAAACCCCAGTCCTTCCAGCCCAAGGTTGCTGTCCTCTAGTGGGATTTGAACTCCCAACCTTCTGATCTGAAGTACCTTGTCCCAACCACTAGGCTGCTACTCCTCCACTCCACTTTGCAGCTGGTTGGCCCTGAATATATGTATCATGTGGTCAGTGCTGGTGTTATCCAAATAGTGGTGATATTCATTCTGCTACTAGATAAATATCCAGATAATTTAGGACATAACAAATTCTATGCTATGGGTACCAGTCTGTCAACAATGAGCCGCCTGACCGAAGACCAAACAGAATTTAGGACAACTATCCAGGGGGTCGCCATGAGTGGACACCGACTCGACGGTACTTAACAACAACAACAACAAATTCTAAAAACTCTGAAGGAGCACAGTAAGGCTGACACAATTAAAACATGTAATTTATAGTAAAAACATAGAGGAGCTCATACAAATTAACATAATTAATAAATAACTACTTAAACCGATATAAATACTTCTACAATAAATTATTGCAACTTACAAGTTTAAAACAAAAAAGGAGAAACAAAAAAAGGGACAGATATTGCTGACACTAACAGTGAATTCATAAACATATCATTAATAGTGAGAGGATACACAAATGATAAAACAGCAACTGCTTGTCGGCAGTGGCAGAATCAACCCCCTTCCAGCCCCCACCTCCCCCCGTGTCAGCTGCTTTCCTTCTCCCTCCTTCCCCTGGCAGCTGCGGCTCCTGCGTCTAGAGCCGCAGCTGTGCTAGCTCTTGTAATTTAAAATAAAAGTAAAATAGTACAGTTGCTTCAAACTGGTTTCGCTTTTATTTTAAATTACTAGCATTATTGCAGCTGCAGCTCTGTAAGACACAGGAGCCACAGCTGCCAGAGGAATGGAGGGGGCAGGAAAGGAGCTGACATGGGGGGGGGGGGAGTTGAGGGTAGGAAGAAAACTGACATGGGGGAGATGGGGGGCAGGAAGAGAGCTGACATGAGGGAAGGGAGCTGACATAGTGGGAGGTGGGGACAGGAAGGAGCTGACACGAGGAGGGAAGGTGGGCAGAAAGGGAGCTGATACGAGGGGGGAGCTGACACAAGGGGGAAAGGTGGAGGCAGGAAGAGAGCTGACACAAGGGAGGAAGGTGGGAGCTGGAAGGGAGCTGACATGGGGGGAAGGTGGGGGCTGGAAGGGAGCTGACACAGGGTAAAGGGGGCTGGAAGGGAGCTTATGGTACTGGAAGGGGATTGGAAGGGTGATGACACTAGGGAAGGGAGGAGTGGGATGGAAGGGAGCTGCTGACACTTTGGGATGGTACTGGAGGGGGACTATAAGGGAGCTGACACCTGGGGGTGGGACTGGAGGGAGCTGACACTTGGTGATGGGCCTGGTAAGTGGCTGAGTAATGGGGAGGAGGCTGGAAGGGAAGGGGATCTGGAAGGGAGCTGACATGTGGGAATGGCACTGGTAAAGGGATGGACAAAGGGTAGAGTGATTGAAAGGGAACTGACACCTGGGGGTGAGACAGGAGGGAGCTGACTATTGGGGATGGGACTGGTAGGTGACTGGGTAATGGGGAGGAGGCTGGAAGGGAGGGGGCACTGGGACTGGAAGGGAGCTGACACATGGGGATGGCACTAGAAGGGGGATAGACAGAGGGTAGGGTGACTGGAAGAGAGCTGACATGGGGAGGGGAGTGTGCCACTGGGAGTGGAAGTGAGTTGACACCTGTGATGGTATTTGGACTAGAAGGGACTGGACAGTGGGGAAGGAGGGAGACTGTAAGGGAATGGACACCAGTGGCAGTCCTGGGAATGGCAAGGGGGTTGACATTGGAAGGTATTGGGAGGGAAGGACTGGAATGGGGGCTGATCCTGGGGAGAATTACTGGGATTGAAAATAGGCTGATAGAAGGAAGTGAAGAAAACCAAAGAAGAGACAAGAAATGGCAGATGGACCATGGACCATAGAAAGAGAGCTAAGAAAAGACAGGAAAGCAGAAGCCTCAGATTGGACCAGTATGATCATAGAATAAAATGGTCAGACAACAAAGATAGAAAAAATAATTGTATTTTCAATTTAGTGATTGGACTTTGTGCTATCTTTATATTTTACACAGTATGGGGAACTGCATCTCTTATTTATCTGATGTTACACTGCATGAAGAGTCTGGCTTCTTGGGGTTTCAGTTTAATTTTTGTCTACATAGTTTTATTTTTACTTTAGGTTATAGTAACAGTCTGTATTTGGTGAGGGTCTGTGTTCTGAGTGTATGATTGAAGCCAAGTGTTCTGTTAACATGGAGTTTCTACATAGGAACCTATACTCTACTGTAGTGACTTGTTCAGCTTTTCAAATAGGTGTATGGATGTTCTAGGGCCTGCTACAGTATTTATAGTGCTGCTTTTTTTCTGGGTAGGCCCCTTATATGAGTTTTGGAAGCGTATGCTGTTATAGTATGGTAGATTTGGCCTTGTAGATCTTAGGTGACTTTTGTAAGGTTTTATATCAGTTCCCAATATGCCTGGTACTGGAGAATGTGTGTTAATGAGATGACCAAAATTAGATTTTTTTTTGTAATATATTGAGTTCTATGGGTGAATGTCCTACTTCTACTCTGCACCCATTGTGGAGGGAGAGGTTTCTGTGGATGCAAAATATATATTCAAAAAGAAAAAGTGAAAACCATAATGCAGTTTATAACAGAATAAAATGAGTTATAGTTTGGTCTTATAAATTGTGCTGTGGTCCTCACTTTTTCTTTTAGCTCCTTGGTGTGCGAGCATTTTGCATTTCCTTTGTTTATTATGGAATATATATTTACATTAACACCATGCTGGTCCAATGCGCAGTTTCAGGAGTTATGGTGGGGTTGCTAAACCCTTCTTGGTGTTTATGTTGGAGTGGGAGGTGTTGTGTTAGGGTCACAAAGTCCCTCTTGTTTTTCAGAGGGTGGGAAGTGCTGTGTTGGGATGCCAAGTCGCTCTTGTTTTTGTGGAAGTGGGAGATGCTGCTTGGGTACTCTTGAGCCCCTCTTGTTTTACATATTTAGCAGCATGTTTCCTAGGCTCTGCACTAGTAACATAAGAACATAAGAGATGCCATACTTGGTCAGACTAAGGTCCATCAAGCCCAGTATCCTGTTTCCAACAGTGGCCAATCCAGGTCACAAGTACCTGGCAGGTTCCCAAAAAGGCACACAGGTTCCACAGTGCTTGTCCCAGGGCAAAGTGTTAGATTTCCCAGGTCCTCTTTAATAATAGTTTATGGACCTTTTCTTCAGGAACTTGTCCAAAGCTGTTTTCAAACCCAGCTACACTAACAGCTTTTACTGCATCCTCTGGCAACTAATTCCAGAGTTTCATTATGCAGGGCTGTAGGCTAACTGCAGGGAGGCAGTTACATCCCCCTGCAGTTACCATATTTCACTGTGGCAAAACAGCTGCCGGTACAACTAAAGCCACCCACAGAGGTGGCATTAGTTGCACTCATGCTACTTGCGCAGAGCCATTATGTTAGTTTCTGCTGACAATGCAGATGCCTGTGTCTATGACTTCTTTCTCTCGCCTCACTCTGCAGTAAAGTATAATTTTGGGAAAGAAATCCTGTAAATCTAACAGTAATGGGTAAAAGCATTTTTGACTATATATGTCTGTTAGTTTGTTCTGATATATTCCCTACTTGGTGAAGATCTGTCTTTGTTCTGCATATATGTGACTGAGGCTACATGTTCTGATAGCATGGAGTTTCTATGTAGGGAGCTGTAGTAATCTGTTTGTTCAGTTTTCTGAATAGGAATATGGATGTTCTAGGGCTCACTGCAATATTTATTGTGCTTCCCTTTTCTGGGTATGCTCCAAGTTGTGTGAGTTTTGGAAGTTAGTGCTATTATGGAATACTAGATGTGCTCTATGAATCCTGTACTCTGGGTTTTTGGTGAGGCAAACTGTAGGGTGTTGGTTGGGAAGGGGGGGATACTGGAATATGTATTGTTTTTGAGATTTGCAGTTTTGCGTTCTTTATGCTGCCAAACTGAAATTTAAAATATTTTGTCAGCTGAGATTCAAGGAAATTTCAAATTTTAAAGGAATGTCTCAGTTAAATTTTGTTTATTTTTATTTATTTATTTATTTACATTCTCTTATATACCGCGCTATTCTGCATCAGTGCGGTTTACATTGAACAAACTGAAATTACATTGAACAGCCTGATAGCTTCACCGCTGTTGAGTTACGGACTTTTCCAGCTCTAGCACAATCCAATCCAGTGGTTGAATTCATGGCTACCAGGTTAGTTTCTCATTTTATATCTTCCCTCCTCATCAATAATCTGGTTCTGGTAAAATAAATCTGATGTGCAGATACTTATAATAGTTTGATTGGGGGGGGGGCGACTGTGTAAGTGGCTTTTCATTAATCAAATTTAATGTTTTATTTTAATGTCTGTTTGATTGTAACATCTGTTTTACTAAATTGCTTGTGTATGTTTAGAGGCCACCTAGGATTTTAGATGGGTGGCATATACATTTTAAATAAAGTATACTAAATGTATGCACAGTGAGTCTCTGCACATGACCCTGCATCACCTTCATGCCATTCCTGGAGGAAAGTAGACAGGAGGGTGTACAGGGAGATAGAGAAAAGCAGAAACCTCAGATTGGGACCTACATGATCAGAGAATACAATAGTCAGACAACAAAGTTAGAAGATAATTTTATTTTCAATTTAATGCGTGGACTTGGTGCTATCTTTATATTTTATACAATACATGGAAATGCATCTCTTTCTATTTCTCTGGTATTGCACTGTATGCAGAATCTGGTTTCTTGGGGTTGCAGTTTAATTTTTATCTGCATTTGTTTATTTTTCGGTTAGTCACTTATTCTGTACTTGGTGAAGGTCTTTATTTTGAGTGTGTGACTACAACCAGGTGTTCTTTTAACATGGAGTTTGTATGTAAGGATCTGTACAGTAGTAATCTGAATTGTTCAGCTTTTTAAATAGATATTGGATGTTCCAGGGCACACTGTAGTATTTACAGTAATGCTTTTTTGGATGAACTCCTTATGTGAGTTTTGGAAGTTGGTGCTGATATGGTATGGTATGGTAGATTCGCTGTATAGATACTCAGTGACCTTGCTGTAGGGTTTTGTATTAGTTCACAATATGCCTGGTACTGGAGAATGTGTGTTATTGTTAGTGAGATGATCAGAATCAGATTTTCTTTTTAAGATATTGAGTTCTGTGGGTGAATGTCCTGGTTCTGCTTTGCATCCACTGTTGAGGAAGGGTGTTCTGTGGATGTAAAATATATGTTCAAAAAGAAAAAGCAAAAACCATGACACAGTTTAAAACAACAAAATAAAAAACGTTATAACTTAGTTTTATAAACTGTGCTGTGGTTCTTGCTCTTTCTTTTAGTTCCTTGGTGTGCAAACATCTTGCATTTCCTCCATATAATCGAATCGGCTTTTTGGTTTGGTATGGTCCCTGACCGGAGTTTTGAGAAAGCCCTGCCCTCCTACTAAGTGGGGGCACCATCTCATCCCTCACCTCAGGCAGCAGATTGCCTTGAGCTGCTCCTGTGCATGTGACATGATCAACCCCCACCTCCCTCCCATACTCCCAATCCCTCACCCCTCGATGCCCTGCCCCATCCCTGTCCAGTGGAGGAGTGGCCTAGTGGTTGGGGCAAGGTACTTCAGGCCGGAAGGTTGGGGGTTCAAATCCCACTAGAGGACAGCAACCTTGGGCCGGAAGGACTGGGGTTTCTAGTCCCACAGGTGCTCCTTGTGGTCTTAGGCAAGCCACTTAACCCTCCATAGCCCATGATCCCTGTAAATTAGTTATCTCCAAGTTATAATACCCTGTTCAATGTAATTTCAGTTTGTTCAATGTAAACCGCACTGATGCAGAATACCGTGGTATATAAGAGAATGTAAATAAATAAATAAAATAAATGCCCCATGCCAGCCACACACACATTGGCAGTGTTGTGGGTGGCACCACAGTGGACACCCATGGCACCGTTCTTCACCAATGGACACAGTGCACCTGCAGATGGTCTGGCTCCTATGGTGTGCTCCAGCCCCCCCCCCCACCCCGCCATTAGCACCCTGCTATCCACAGTATCCCCATCCATGTGTGCTGTGCATTGCACGGATCCCATGTCAGCACCACCCGCTGCTCATGCCATGTGGCAGTGTCTACCAGGGGGCTGTGGGTCACAGCCAAGAAAAACACAGCGACACACTTAATCCGAAAACTTTATTGGCCTGGCAACATATAAAAGGCAGCCCTTTGGTGTATTTGCTGCATGTATGTCAACTCTTCCATGGGGGGCAGGTGTCCGTGTGTGGTGGGGGCAAAGGGTGCTTTGTTTCCAGCATATGGGGTGGGCCTATCCATGTCAACGGTACCTTTGGCACCCTCTGGACAGTGCTCATGCTGCTGCCGGTGTGGTGGTGCAGCCATCTATTTGGGTTGTGTCTCACTTCACTCTGTGCACATTGTGCAGTGTTGTCCCTTGTGAGGACACTGCCTCTCATGTCCTTCCTCTTGCTGGGCCATTCCTGGGGTGATCTTGACTATCCCTTGTCTATTGTCGATGGGGCTGCATGGGTCATGATTTTGCATGGCACCACAATGGTGGACGGTTGTTTCTATAGTGGCAATGTGTGCAGTTCCATGCGATGGTCAGCCTCTGTTGTATGGTGCCTGTCTGCCTGCCACCCACACTGGGTATCTGTGTGGGCACTCACCTTGCTTCTCAAGCAGCTGCTGACATATGCAGCATATGAGGCTGGGCCTTGTGCAAGGGATGGTGTGGTAGCACACACAGAACACTTCTGTCTCTTGCGGGATTGTGAAGCATCTGTGGGGGAGAGACAAACCTCATCATTTCCTCCATGCTGGTGCATAGACATGCCAACTCAGTGTAGGGTGCAGCTGGCACTGTATGCGTGCTCATCATGTGCCCATTCTTTGTTTAATATCTGTGGCGCCTCGCCCTCCTATGCCGGGGGGGGGGGGGGCACTTGCTGGGGAATTTGTTTGGTGCCCTTGCTCATGGCTCTGTGCTCACACATGGGTCACTGTATTAAGGCTGTGATGTGGTGTAATGGTTGGGTTGGTGCCAGGGGATCTGGGTTTGATGCCCACTCTCGGACTCCTTCTCCATTATCTCTGGTGCCTCTGCATTTACTCTGTCCATCTCTGGGGGAGCTGAACTTTTTTTGTCTGCACCCTCTGAGACAGGTGCTTCCTTTTTGTCTTTGTCCAGTGGGGCTGCAGGTCTGCGGCCTCTACTGTCTCATATCCATGTTTGGTGGTGGTGTGGTGGGGTATGTGGGCATCTCACACCTCTCAGCCTGTGGCTGACACCCATACATGGTGCTCTGGTGGGTTTGATTACACATATGCATATGTTTTAAACCACTTGCTAGGGCAACTGTCTAAGGCCTACTACTGCAAAGCTCTCTGGCCCTGACCGATGTATATCATTCAGGGGTATTAAGCATTTTTTACATTTGCTCAGGTAGGGCTGTGTGGCATCTTGGTCTAGATCTGCCTTCTTGTGGGAGAAACACTATTCTGGTTCCTCTGGGGGCCAGCATACCCAGGCTCCCTCCCCTTGCTGTGACAGTAGCAGCACAGGGTTTTTCAGAACATGGTAGATTGTTATTCCTTGGGAGGGGGTTGTCCTTGTTATCACCTCTGCCATGTATGTTGAGGCCTGTGCGTGGCTCTCATTGTGCCACACTCTTAGGTTTTTATCATTGTTGTCCTCATCTTTTTTACTTTTTAGTTTTAGTTTTAAATGAGAGTTAAGTCACTCTCATTGTCTTGATGGCATCTTCTTAGCTACATAAGAACATAAGATATGCCATACTGAGTCAGACCATCAAGCCCAGTATCCTGTTTCCAACAGTGGCCAATCTAGGTCAAACGTACCTACCAGTTTCCCCAAAAGACACAGGTTCCACAATGCTTCTACTGGGTCAAGCATTGATATCCTGGGTCCCTTCTTAATAATGGTTTATGGACCTTTCCTCCAGGAACTTGTCCAAACCTTTTTTAAACCCAGCTACACTAACAGCCTTTACTACATCCTCCGGTAACAAATTCCAGAGTTTGATTACACGTTGAGTGAAAAAATATTTTCTCTTATTAGTCTTAAATAGTTTACCCTGTAGCTTCATTGCATGTCCCCTAGTCTTTCTATATTCTGATAACGTAAACAATCGATCTACGTTTACCCATTCCACCACGTTCATTAATTTATAGACTTCTATCATATCTCCCCTCAGCCGTCTCTTTTCCAGGTTAAAGAGCCCTAACCTTTTTAGCCTTTCTTCATAGCTCTTTGACTTTTGTTTCAATATTGCTTTTATACATTTTTTATTTCCCTCTCTTCCCCACTTTCCCCTTCCTTCTCCCTCCGCCTTCCCTTCCCCATCACCCCCCTTCTCCCCTTCCTTCCCCTTCTCCTTTTCCAGTTTTTAGTTACATTCTCTCATTAGAACAGTGATCAGTTTTTAAATCATTCTTTTAAAACCGATTTTACTTTTATTATCGGGCACTAGTCCCTGTGCCATATAACTAGTTTGTACTATACATAGTCTTATGCCCTCATCTTCATTATTTTTCAGTTTCAGTCCTTAATGTGAGATGAACTACTCTCATTGTTATGATGGCAGTGTCTCAGTTTTTATTTCAATATTGGTTTTTACAGTTTTTATTATTGCCCGATAGAAATGACTTATGCATTTTTTCAATACAGCCTGCTTTTCTTCCGATGACAGCCTTTCATGCATATACATGCGATTTGGCAGTTCAGCCCTATAACACGCTTTACTTTGATACACTAGCAATTTGATTTTACACACTTTAACTTTATTATCTGGGCAAGAACAGTGATAAGCATATGGGTGGGCCATGAGCGCGATTCACTATTATTGGGATCCTCTTGCTGTTGTAAGATGACATCCCATGACATTGATGACAGTGGGAATCCAGCCATGTCTTTACTATCATCCGTCCAGCTCTTTTCTAAAACCAACATGGACTGTGTTAATGATAGACAATATCTAAGTAAAAACAATATTATAATCACTCGGACAATATGTTTTATTTTCAATACTTTTTTAATTAATAGATTTCCATTTGCATTATATTACCCTTTGATCCTCAATGTTTGGCAGGAAATTTGGTTCTCTGTATAAGAACGACCTCAAACATCTCTCCTACATGATTCTATAATGCCATGGTGATTTAGAAGAACTTCCATCGGGGTTAGTCTGATGCCTTATATTTTCATAGCAATTATTCCCGTGCACTGTTTGTTCATTTTATATGAAATAATGAAATGTTTGATGCGGCTCAAGCACTGGTCAGTTGTATGGATTTCAAATGCACTGACTTGCTTCTGCGTTGCAAGGGGGTTAGATACAACGTCACAGTCAGGCTCCTTTGAAGATTCTCATTGTGACTCCTTTGGTATTGCTACACATGATCTTGCCCTTTACCGACATACTACCGTTCATATATGATGGGGGCCTTCCATCTTGATCCACGATACTGGGCAGGGATCAAGCAGAGAGGTTGTTGTGTTTATGGAAGTGAGTATGCTGCCAAGTTGATGAGGTCAATAGGTGGTTCTTATGAGTGGTTGAGGGTTGAGTGGGAAGTTCGAAGTTGCTCCGGTTGCAAGTATTGAGTATGGATTCTAGATAGATTGTAGATAGGTTAAAGTACTTCTGTCGACAAAAGAAGAGCGGGATCTAGGGGTGATTGTTTCTGATGATCTTAAGGTGGCTAAATAGGTAGAAAAGGCAACGGCTAAAGCCAGAAGGATGCTTCAGTGCATGTAACCTGTTCGATGTAAAATAGATTTCTGTGCACATGTGAGATGTAAACCATGTTAAGTAGCTATATGTAAACCTAGTTCATATGTTTTATATAAACCGTATTGTTCTGTAATGGTGCGGTAAACCATGTTTTATGTAAAGCGCACTGATCTGTAATAGCGTGGCATAAAAAAACAAATAAATAAAAATAAATAGGGAGAGGAATGGCCAGCAGGAAGAAGGAGGTGATAGTGCCTCTGCATAAGTCTTTGGTAAGACCTCATTTGGAGAATTGTGTGCAATTCTGGAGACCGCAAATTCAAAAGGATATGAACAGGATGGAGTCTGTGCAGAGGGTGCCTACCAAAATGGCCAGTGGGTTTTGTCATAAGACATACAGGGATAGACTTAAAGATCTCAATATGTATGCTTTGGAAGAAAGGCAGAAGGGAAGAGATATGATACTGTAGAGACATTTAAATACCTCCATGATATAAGTGTACAGGATGAGATCCTCTTTTAATTGAAAGAAAGCTCTGCAATGAGGGGGCATAGGATGAAGGTGAAAGGGGATAGACTCAGGAATAATATGTTGAAATATTTCTTTACGGAAAGAGTGATAAATGTGTGTAACAGTCTCCCAGTGGAGGTAGTAGAGACCAGGACAGTATCTTAATTCAAGAAAGCATTTGACTAACACAGAAGATCTCTAAAGGGAAAAAAAGGACTATAGTAGTTGGTATGGAAGGGCAGACTGGATAGGCCATATGGTCTTTTTCTGCCATCATGTTTCTATGTCTCTCTATAAAACATGTGTTTATATCACAATTCCACTTGTATTCCTCCCAGCCGATATCTTTTCACATGCCATAAATGCTTTATAAAATTTCCCTGTAAATGTGTTTTAACCCACATTTGCTGTAATGAAAATTTGTGGATAGACCCTTTATTTTTCTATTTATTTATTATTATTTATTACAATTTCTTATATACCGCACTATTTCTCATCAGCGCCGTTTACATACAACAAATGACCATAACACAAACTGTTTGGTTTTACAGAGAACAGGGGTATCAACTTGGATAACATAGGGATAAATAACTGGATCTAATTACATATGTACAATGAGCTTGAGTGCTAAGGTTTAGAATAATTATCTTAAAATGGTAGGATAGGGAGGAGGAAGAATGGTTAGGTAGGGGTTAGGTTAATCTGATAGTAGTGGAGAAATAAGTGGAATTTGAGAGCCTATGCTTAAATATACTGTACTGAACCTTTTTATGATCTCAATAACCTAGAATCCTATAAATTATCTTGAGCAATTACTGTGTACTTTTAGGGCTGTAGAACTTTCTTGGTTTTCTATAAAAAGAACACCACTCACATCACAGCTCATCAGAATGTGGCAAGGAAGTACGTACTTGCTCAACAAACCACCTGCAAGGCGTCTTAAAAGAGGGCGTGATGTCAATATACTCAGGACATGATTAATGCACTGTATATTCTTGTGAAAATGTAAGCGTAAATTCCTAGAACAGAGAACCCTCTTGGCATGTCTCCTTGATCTTTTCATTATCTTTCATTCTCATAAGAATCCACATTCAGGCTTATTCCGTTCCGGACACAGATCCCTCTGTACATCTGGTCTGAGCCAGACATACAGAGGGGATCGCAATTCTGATCCCACAGGGCACATCTAGCCCTGCAGGATCGGAATCGTGATTCAGTCTGACCTGCATGTACAGGACCTTCCTGGCTAACTCAGTCAAGGCGCTTCAATGGCGTCGCGGTGCAATGACATCATGTTGCCATGGCACCGGGGCTCCATTGAAGAGCTGCGATGCCAGCCGCCAGAAAACAAGGCTTATTCCCCTCAGCTCGACCCCCGATCTGGCTTCCTAAGGCCAAGGTCGGGCTGCGGGAAATTAGAATCGGCCCTGTACGTCCAGGGTCAGCAACCGCCCACCACCCACCCAGACTCTGCCCCCACCCCGCCCCTTCCCTGCACCACAATCAATTGTTCTTTATTCTCTGAGGTCTTCTATGTTTGTCCTGGATCATCAGACCCATATCCCAAAGCACATATGCAGTCAACAGTACAACTAACTGGATCTTTTATCATAAATTGCAGCCCTTTCTATGTATAACTTTTACCTTTTTATTTGACTGTATGCTTCAAAAAGGGGATTGTTGGAGATGGAAAGAGGATGGATGAAAAACTTATCCACAGCTAAATTTAGCTACTCAAGGGGTAATTTTGTAAAAAGCCGCGTAAGTTTACGCACGAGCACATGCAAATCTAGGCATTTGAGTCACCTATATGCGTGAATGATGCAGTTGCTATTCTGAAACTATGTGCCTCAGGCTGATCCCGCACACATTCTCTGTGGGTACGCACAGGTGCGGAGTTTGCACAGAGCATAGACAGAGCGCACATGTACAAGCGTGAATTATAAAAGGCAATTGAGATTCTTTTTGCATTATAGTCCAAGTCTTCAAATTCTTTGTCACAGCAAATCCAAATTAGCCCCATTTCCGAAATTTGCCTTAACAAGATACTAAATAGAACCCAGGCATATTAACTGAGCTGATCTGAATTCTGCTGAACAGAGAATCAAGCTGTTTCTGTTGTTTGACGTGAATATGAAGTAAAACATGAAACTGCCAAAAGAATCATGGATAAAGTTATTCTATTGTAAAATGGAAACAGTTTGGACCTACCAAGACACTACCTCAATCAGACTGTCCCTCCAAAGTCAGTAACTGTTAAAGAAACTGCTTTGGAAGGACACTGTGAGACCTAAGATTACTCTAAAAGAATTACAGAGGTATCTGACTGAGATTGGGGAAAATTACTTTTCAACAACTTCATCCATCCTACTAGTATTCTCTCATTATCCTTCACACTCCACCTCCAGTTCTCCGGTCAGTCTACTCCAATCGTCTGCATCTCCCCACAGCTTCTCAGGCCCGGTTAGAAACCGCACACCTTCCTGCCTTCTATTTCCTTGGCCTCAGCATCTGGAACCACCTACCCCCAGGTTTTCGCCTTGAACATTCCTACAGCAAATTCAAGGCCCAGCTGGAGACATTTTATTTCACAAAGCCTTTGATCTCCCCATCCCCTGACACTCTACATAGTTCCACCTCCCCCCTTACCTGCTTCCGGCTATGCTCATTTCCTTTCCTGTACGTTAATGATGATGGATTTCCTTTCTTTCTTTTATGCCAAATTTTTATTTTATTGTAAACTGCCCCTCCACTTATATCAAGCTGAATAAACATAAGCATAAAATTACTCCATAAACTTAAGGGGCCTTTTACTAAAGGCCGCTAACTGGTTAACACATGTTTTAGTGTGTGGTACTGGCAGCCGAGAATGCTAACACATGTACATTGCAGCTACTGACCACTAAAACACACGGTAAATGAGCATTGTGCACTAGGGAGGAAAGTGAATGGCTTAGGGCAGAGTGTGGGCACGGACAGCACATTGCTGCTAGCACAAGGGCAACTGCTGCGCACTCTGTGGCAAAATAGCAATTAGCGTGATTGCACATAGCGACACCTCTATGAGCCTAGTTACGTGCACCTGTGCCATTTGTTAAATGGCACCACACGTTCTGGTACACAGTCATGCAATAACTGCTGGGAATTTCCTAGGCATGACCCCAACAGGTAGCGCCAGGGGCAGCTCTATCATTAGGTAGGGTGAGGCAGCTGCCTCAGGAGGCAAATTCTGGGTGCAGCAAGAAGTACCCCCAAAACACTCCAGCTATGGCCGTCTCATTCCTGTCTAAATCTTGTCTTGTTTGTATAATGCTGCCAGGGCTGGCCTCCCTCTCTTCCCCCATCTGCTGCCTTTGTTGCTGCCATTTCCCAAGTTGGCAGTGGGGTGACAATCAGATCAGAAAGAAATGCAATGCTTAGCATCTTTTATCTCCTCATTCTCTGCTCCTGTTTCTCCGAAACTCAGCGGCGGCAGCAATAAAATCTACCCTAAATATGGGACCTTTGAGACATCCTTGTGCTTCAAAGGCCGTGCTGGTCCTACCCCCTCTGATGCATATTTTTCATGTCAGAAAAGGCGAGACAACAGGTTCTTTGAAGCACACGTACATCTCAAAGCCCCTGGATTTACTGTGGGTTTTATTGCCACTGCCACCAGGTTTGGGAGAAGGGGAAGCAGCAGCGATGATAGCATGGGGCAGGGAGATAAAAGATGCTGAACACCACGTTTTTTTTTCTGATTTTGATTTCCGCCAACCTCAAGAAGTGGCAGCAGCAATGAAAACAGCCAGGGGAAGGCTGGGCCTGGTGGTATTCTATAAACAAAGAAAGATTTCGGCAGGAGTGAGGCAGCCACAGCTGGAGCACCAACACTGGGAGCAGTTAAGAGATCCTGAGTGCTGGGTGAGGGGGGGGGGGGGGTAAATGTAAGAGATACTGAGCGATGACAGAGGGGATGTATGTGCTAAAGATAATAGAAGCTGAGTGCTGGGGGAGGGAGGGAGGGAGGGAAACAAGAGATACTTGGCAAGGGGGGACAGTGAGACAGGAGGAGGATGGACAAAGGGGTGAGTGGACCCTGTAACTAGGAAGTATCTGGTTCTTTTTATCCTTTAATGCCATGAAGGGAGTTCGGCTCTCTTACATAGTATTTGACATCAGATAAAGACCAGCATGGTCCAGCAAGGCGGCAAGAGTAGATGCACCTGCCGATCCGTGCAGGTCACCTCTCCCCATGCCTTTGTTTAGGGGTGTACCCACCACTCCGTGTAGGTCACCCCTATTTGTTCAGATATAAGAGATAGTTATGCTTATTTTGATTTTATCCTGTTGCTATAAAGGGATCCACTATGTCTGTCCCATGGCATTTTGAATTCTGTCACTGTGTTTGCCCCCACTACTTCCATAGGGAGGGCATTCCATGCATCCACCACCCTTTCAGTGAAAAAGTATTTCCCGACATTGCCTTTCAGTTTATTCCCTTGCAGCTTCATGTTATGCCTTCTAGTTTTACAGCTTCCCCGTCTTTGGAAGAGGTTTGTTTATCCATTAATACTCTTTAAGTATTTAAAGGTCTGAATCATATCTCCCCTGTCCCATCTTCTCCTCCAGAGTGTACATATTTAGGTCTTCAAGTCTCTTCTCATAAGTCTTATGACACAGGCTCCAAATCATTTTGGTCGCCTTCCTCTGAACCACTTCCAGCCTTTTTATATCCTTTGCGAGATACAGTCTCCAAAACCGAACACAATATTCCAAGTGATGCCTCACCAGCGACTTGTACAGTGGCATTAGTACCACTTCCTTTCTGCTGGTAATTCCTCTTTCTATGCAACCCAGCATCCTTCTGGCTTTTGCTACCGTCTTGTCACACTGTTTTGCCACCTGAGATCCTCAAACAATCACACCGAGGTCTTTCTCCTGGTCCGTGCACATCAGTCTCTCACCACCTATCACATACAATTCCCTGCTCTTATCTCTCCCTACACCCCCTCCCCTCTTTGAGAACGCCACTCTTCTGGCAGACCCCTTCTATCTGTGCCCTTCTCTTCCACTGTCAACTCCAGACTTTGATCTTTCTACCTTGTTGCTCCTTATGCCTAGAACAAACTACTTGAGTTGGTACGCTAGGCTCCATCTGTGGCCCTGTTCAAATCCACTCACTTCTTTGAGACTGCTAAAACTCACTTCTTTGAGAATGCATTTTGGGTCCTGATCCCCCCTAATCTCCTTTTCACCTCCTATGTGCTTCCTTACCATTCCCCCATATATCCTAGTCCCCAGTTGTGTTGTCTGTCTTGACTAGATTCTAAGCTCTTAGGAGCAGGGACTGTCTCTTATAGTGCAGTGTATGCCTTGTAGCACTATGCAAATGATAAGTAGTATGGATGTGAAAGCTGGACAGTGAAAAAGATAGACAGGAAGAAAACTGATGCCTTTGAATTATGGTGCTGGTGGCGAATACTGCATGTACTATGGACTGCCCGAAGAACAAACCAGTCAGTACTAGAGGAGATCAAACCTAAGCTTTCTTTAGAAGCTCAGATGATAAGACTTTAACTTTCATACTTTGGACACATCATGCAAAGAGAGAGATCGTTAGAGAAAGACATCGTGCTTGGCAAGATAGAAGGTCAATGCAAAAGAGGAAGGCCAGCAATGAGATGGATCGATACAATAACAGCAGCTACGGGTACCAGTTTGTCAACAATGAGCCGCCTGACTGAAGACCGTTCACAATTTAGGACAACTATCCAGAGGGTCACCATGAGTCGACACCGACTCGACGGCACTTAACAACTAGTAGTAGTAGTGATGGTAGTAGTTAGACTTGTCCCTTCATGAACTATTTTCCCTTGTCTCGTTATGATGCTATACCTAGTTGTTTTCCTTCACTTCTCAGTTATTAATGAATATATCTCAATAAAGGAGGGAACACAGAAAAAGTACTAGGAAGACTGCTTTCAAAAGGGATCTAGCTACCTAACTATGCAATTAGACATCAAGATCCCAGTGTTTGAAAACTGCCCCTGCCTCCATTCCACTGCTGCATGGATAAATATAGCAGCCTAGTATCAGTACATGAAGGCTCTGTTTGGGATGGGTGGAGAATAACTATATGCTTATAATTTGACTTTTAATTATATGTGCATAGTTTCTCCCCAGCTGCACAGATAACAGGAGCAAAGTACTCAAGGCTTGTAGGTCCTTGATCGTCTTAGCCTATATGAGAGTTTAGAGTTTTGAGAGGTGTTGTTCCTCTCAGGCCCTGACAGCAGGGAAAGAGGATATAGCCATCAATCTGTCCTTCTTGCAGGTGGATTAGCTTCAGGGGTTGACCCTGTCTTAAGGTTCAGGTGGCAGCCTTGGCATGCTACCAGTGATGTATTAAGGGCTTGACCTTAGTGGTACACCCTGATGTTTCTCATTTTCTCAAGGGAGTTGGGCAGATTTGTCCTCCTGTGCTTCTTGTAGTTCCCCAGTAGAGTCTCTTGCTGGTATTGAAAGCACTGAAAGGGCCCTCCTTTGAGCCCATCCATAAGGCTTCCCTTAAAGAGGTGATACTGAAGGTGGTGTTTCTGGTGGCTACTGCTTTGACCACACAAGTCTCAAAGCTGAATCTCAATGGCTTCAGTTGCTTTGTGAACAGTGCTATTCTTTCTTCCAAAGGTGATGTCTCCTTGTCATCTCAGTCAGGCAGTTGTCCTGCCTTCCTTTTTGGAGGAGGACTTTTGGTTAGATCTTTCTCTGTGTCTGCTTGACCTAAGAAGGGTATTGCTAAGGTACCTCTAAGTCACCAACCCCTCGGTGGTCCAAGGAAAGGACAGGCAGTAGCCAAGTCCTGAATTTCCCTCTGTACTTTTGTGGCCAAGAAGCAGATACTGAAGGGAGTCAGATCTCACTCCACTAGGCCACAGGTCTCCTCCTGGGCTGAGCATGCAGCTATCTGATCCTCTCTGAGTAGCTTTCTGAAGCACTACAGGTTGTATTTGGGAGCAAATGCTGATGGCCTTGTTAGCAAGGCTGTTTTGGTCAGCGTCATCTTCCTGGGTTCTGACTGGTCCAGCAGGATAATAAGAAATGAGAAATGTCATTCATACCTGATCATGTCCTTTCCTTTAATCCTTTTTAGGCCAGTCCAGATCCCACTTTCCTAAATTTGGGAAGCCCAGCTACATTTACATTGTATTGTTGTTGGAATGTCTGATGAAGATTCATCTGTAGTAAGAGAGCCAAATGCTTGCTCCAATTGTTTGTTCAGATTGCTGACTGATATTTTTGCTAATAGTTGTTGAGTTTTATCTCTGAGTTGTTCAGTCTTAGTGCTAGGGAAGTGCCTTACTGGCTTCTCGCAGTGCTGCACCAGTGATTAAAGCTTCTAATGACATTGCTGAAAGTTGCTCTAGTCTGCCTCCACCTGCTGACAAGGGAGCAGGTGGAGGCAGCTGGTCTGACAAGATAAGGAATGTTAAAATTTTGCCCATGGAATTTGAAAGTCTTTGCTCTTTCCATTCTATTTTATTAACTGATATACTGTTATATGTAAAGCAATTATGCAGTTTACAACAAAGCAGTAAATGCAATACAACTCACAAATAAAATCAGTGTAGCAAATAAATAAGGGGGTCAATTTAAAAGCCTTAGTCGTGATTTAGATGTCCAAAAATATGCATGCAGACATTGAAATCACAGAGACAACCCCGAAGCTATTTCACAAATGGCCAATAAGGCAGGGGACATAGTGGAGGCACGTCTGAGGTAGTGCAATGGACACAGAGTTCCCCCCTTGATTTCAGAAACATCAAGGATGTCTGCAACTCTATCCAAGTTTAAACCTGCTCAAGGAATGAATAGGCTTTGGGAAATGCTCATGTTGGCTATCAAACATGTGTAGAGAAGATGGTACCCCACCATTCACAGTACAATGATAGCGGTGGGATTTAAATCCTGGCTGTCCTGGTCCTAGCCCACTACTCTAACCATTAGGCTATTCCTACATACCCAGAGTGTGAAATGCTATTCTGGGGACATCTATGTAGATGACACCCCCCCTCCCCCCACAGACATC
Source organism: Ichthyophis bannanicus (assembly GCA_033557465.1). NCBI lineage: Eukaryota > Metazoa > Chordata > Amphibia > Gymnophiona > Ichthyophiidae > Ichthyophis > Ichthyophis bannanicus. Next base: position 109,878,298 of record CM066047.1, on the reverse strand, counting down.
CAAATCGTGTCTAAACTTGAATATGCCTGCTTTTTTTTCAGACGTTCTAGCTTGGATATTCTAGATTGCACTTGAACATCCCAGATTGCAACTGAACCCACCCTCAAGCTACTGCAGAAAATGAGAGGCTTTACTTATTTGCTCTTAAAATCTTATCTACATCTTTAGATTATTCTTAGGTTTGTTCAATTCCAGGCGACACAGCTGGCAAAAAAATCTACGCCCTATATAGCTAGTTGAACTTGGCACTCAGGAGTAAAAGGGTTACCTAGGAAGGACTAGCCATAGCAGAGAGACTACGGGGGTTATTTTAGAAGCCCTATTCATGATTTAAACATGTGTAAATGCCTAATTCCATGTGTAAATATCACCCACATTCCAACAGTGATATTAGAAAGGCCTGAATTTACATGTCTGCTGAAATTATGTCCAAATCACACAGAGGTGTGGCAGAGGTGTGTCTAGAGTGGGCCTAAGAAGATCCACATGCATCTCTGATTTCACAATGGCACTACATGTGTAAACCTGCCAGCAGACACATTCATATTTAGACTCAGTCCTCAGCATGAATAGGTCTTCCAAAAGTGCTTGTTTGGCCAGTTCTCAACAGTAGGGATGACCAGAAGATGTCCTCTCACTCCTCCAGTTATTTTCTCCCTCTAAAAGAAGAACAGGAGGTAAATAGAGAGGTCTCTTTGTTTACTGTCATGCCTCTGTACATCTCCATTTGCAAAATGGCTGGGCCGTAGGTAGATGTGGTGACATAGCCATGTGCAGGTTTGGAAATACTGCTGCTGACATGTCTATGTTGCTGATGCCTCCCAAGTTGAAATTTTGCATGTGCATGTTTCTGAAATCTACTATGCACGTGTCTGGGTCTTTATTATGTATGGCCCTATTGTATGAGATGTTGATGGGGGCATTTATCATTTGGGAGAGATACATGGATTTCTGAATACATTTACAAATGCCTATCTCTTCTATTGCCCCTCCTATGAAATTTCCTATGTCTCAGCATTTGAAAATGTGCTTTCACCTTAATTCTTTCCTTTGGCCTTTACAAAGGGAAAATAAGAGAGCTATCCATGCCAGAAATACTGGGCCCAATATTCCAAAGCAGTTACACGATTTACAGACTCGTAAACCATGTAACTGCCTTTAAGTGGGATATTCAGCAGCACCAACACGGTTAGTGCTAATGAATATTCCTGGATACTGCCACTATGGGGCTTGTTTACAAAGCCATGGTAGCTGTTTCCGATAGTTATCGGAGCCATGGCCCCATTGAAATCAATGTGCCCTGATATTACACGGTTAGCATTGAGGCATTCCGGGGCGGTACCTGGGATAACAGGTCAGCACTGCAGCGATATTCAGCTGTCCTAAATTTTGCCACCGAAGTTAACTGGGCAGAGGCTGAATATCGCCACTGCCGAGTTAGCTTCCGTGACATGCGACGCCGGTGGCCAGATACGGTCACAGCTTTGAATATCCAGGTTAACTCTTCAGTAGTGATGGCTAGGCACTGTACTCATGCTAGCCGCCACCACTGAATATCGAGCCCACTATTTATTGGTAACTTTGACTTTCATACTTTGGACACATCATGCAAAGAGAGAGATCGCTAGAGAAAGACATAATGCTTGGCAAGGTAGAAGATCAATGCAAAAGAGGAAGACCGGCAATGAGATGGACTGATAGAATAACAACAGCTATGGAGGCCACTCTATCAACAATGAGCCGCCTGACTGAAGACTGAACACAGTGTAGGTCAACTATCCAGAGGGTCACCATGAATCAACACCAACTCGATGGCACTTAACAACATTTATTGGTGACAATTTGTAGGAAATTAAATATATGTCAGTCAACCTGGAAAATATAATAGGGCAAAATAAACTGGACATCAATGATGGGAAAAATAGTAGAATTTATAGTAAAGATCAAAATTCCTGAACAGATAGTCATGGTTTAACATAGATAGAGGTATGCTATATTTACCAGTATGCTATATTTCCCTTTTTTATATGCATCTTCCACAGTGAACATACGACAATAATGAGACAGCTGATATGAACGCCTATTCTACATGAAAATGTACATGAAATGTTAACATAAGAATCGAGATGCCCAGGTAAGGGTGTTAGTAGTTCCCCTGGTATTTTACAGGCTTTGCCAAATGTTAAGCCTTTTGTAAAATACTACAAGGACATGCAGGATTGCATGTGTATTTGCCGGCATGTCCAGCTGGAGCTGTGAGTTTGAAAAGTTGCACATGGGGAAAAAGAGTGTCCTGTTCTCTCCAAATTGTGCCTGGGAAATCTTTATAAAATCTCTGCTTCCAAAAGTATTGAGCCCCAACACTCCCCAGACCCTCCGAGCCCCGACATCAGCACATGTTCCCCCCACCCTCAAAATCCTCTGAAGATTAGCATGTTTCCAACACCTCCCAACAGCAAAAAGGCCCACCCCCCTGACATCCCACCAAGAGCAAGAAGGATGCCCCTGATCACACCCTGGACAGCAAACCCCCCTGATCATCCCTCTGCAAAACAAGTCCTCCATCTCTTTCCTCCCACCGAGGGTCCCGTTGCTCCTGTTAAATCCAGTTCTGGGAATTCATGTCTATACAAAAAAATTATAGGACATTAGCATTCGCTGATGCTCCAAGGCATGTATACATGTCTGCTGAAGGGGAAGCTCTCATTGTCAAAATCTGTCTTCCTCCATAATCATCTCTGACCTCAATCTCCCTCCCACCCCCTCACCTCTGATCTTTCTCCCCAGCCCTACAAGAAGTCCCTGGTGTCTTTAAGGATCATTGGTGCAGTACAGTAAGAGCAGGAGTGAGTAGACATCACTCTTGTTCCAACTAGACATCAAGGTCCCTGGTAAGGATGAGGAGATGGATCGAGGGTGGAGGCTGCTCGGAGGGGCTTTAAGAGGTCATAGTAGCCAAAGAGGTTGGGTGGGGGGGTATTTATGCTGGAGGGGATCGGACGTGATGCTTTGGAAGGGAGAGGGGTATCATATGCTTTGGAGAGGTAGAGAGAATTAAATGCTTTGTGGGAATGGGAGTGGGGAAAGGGATCTGATGTGGTGGAGGGGATCGGAGTGGAGACTGAGGATAAGGTAACCGGGAGAAATCGAGGTTGGAGGAGGTGATCAGGGGAATTAGTTGTGTTGCAGTATATATAGGCACAGGGGGAGCAGTGATTTTAAGAAGTGGCTGCCACACATAATAGGGGGATATTTTTACATTTTTGCCCCAAGTGCAGCTTCTTAAAATTGCTGTTCATACTGGACATACATAGTCCTCCATCTATTTTACAAATGCCTCTTGTGAAATACCACAAGACGTTTCCATGTCCTCACTTGGACATGTGAATCCCTGTTTATGTCCAACTAAAATCTGCCTTCAAAAATCATGGGATAGGAGGCAATGTCCTGTTATGGTCTGGGAGCTAGTTAAAAGATAGAAAACAGAGAGTAGAACTAAATGGTCAATTGTCTCGGTGAAGAAAAGTGAAAGGAGTGCCCCAGGGATCTGTACTGTGCTGTTTTTTTTTTACCATATATATGAAAGATCCGGAAATGGGAATGAGTGAGATGCTCACATTTTCAGGGAATACAAAATTATTCAGAGCCGTTAAATCACAAATACATTGTGAGAAATTACAGGAGGACCTTGCAGGACTGGGAGACTGGGTAGCCAAATGGCAGATGAAATTTAAAATGGATAAGTGTATAGTGATGTGCATAGGGAAGGAAACCCCCAAAATAGATGCACATGTGGGAGTCACCACCTAGATAAAGAATCTAGGTGTCATCATAGATAAGACATTGAAATCTTCTGCTGAGTATGCAGCTGTGGCAAAAAAAAAGCAAATGGAATGTTAGGAATTATCAGGAAAGGAAGGAAGAGGGCAATGGTTCTCATTTCAGTCCTCTGGGATCCCTAGTCCAGTCAGGCTTTCAGAGTATCCATAATGAATATGCATGAGATAGATCTGCATACAATGGAAGCAGTGCATGCAGATCTATCTCATGCATATTCACTGTGAATATCCTGAAAACCTGACTGGCCTGGGTGTCCCAGAGGACTAGGTTGAGAACCACTGGACTAGAGATTAAAATGGAGAATATCATAATGTTTCTGCACCTTGAGTACAATATGCAGCTTGTAGAAGAAAAGACTAAGGGGCGTTATCATAAAGGTTTAGGCTGTAAAATCAGGGATGGAGTGGAACAGGTACGCTCCAGATGGTTGTTTACTCTTTCAAAAAGTGCAAAGACTAGACTATGCCATGAAGACAGACATATATAGCAAATCAGAAGAAATATTTTTTTCACTCGGTGCACAATTACGCTCTGGGATTTGTTGCCATACAGTGTGGTTAAAGCAGTTAGCATAGCTGGGTTTAAAAAATGTTTGGCCAAGTTCCTGGAGGAAAACTCCATGAACTCTTATTGACAAGGAAGATTTGGGAAAAGTCATTGCTTATTCCTGGGCCAAGCGGCATAGGATCTCTCTACCTTTTGGGATCCTGCCAGGTACCTGTGACCTGGATCAGTCCCTCTTTGAAATAGCATACTGGGCTCGTTATACATTTTGTCAGGTCCACTAGGGCGTTTCTTATGTTCATATGCTGGCTATTCTTCGTCTCTCGCTCTTTCTCAAGCATGACCTGGGAAGCAAAAATAAGTTTCAGTCGTTTTATTGTTGCCAGGAAATAAGTTACAGTTCATTGAACTCAGTGTGTATTGATCTATATCACTAAAAAGGCCACCACCTAGCATCTTAAAGAAACAAACCATAAATGGTGCACAGGTTCCAGTCAACACTGGCGGATCTCACAACAGCCGGTAATTACAGAGATCTGATAAAATCAGGCTGTAACATTAGGTGACACCTGACGCAGAACTTATTTGATTTCTGATAAGATCGGGTTGCCTCATTAACAAGAGTCACCAATAACAGGCCCGAGTCACTGGTATTTGGCTCATAGGGTGTGGACATTTTCAAGAATGTGGAAGGAATATTGTGCAAACAAAAGAACAGGAAAATGAAATTTCTGTAAAGCAGCTATTTAATATATTCATTTATTTATTTGTTGCACTTGAAGATTCACCACTTCAACAGCATTCAAAGTGAGGCACATAACCCGACAATCTCGCAGGGGTTTATTTTCAGGGGGTACTCGGTGCTACTGAGTACTGGCACCTTTTTTGCTTGCCTGCTAAGCTTGTGCCATGACTTCCAGCTTTGTTTCGCACACTGCCTATATTTGCGAGTTAATGAGGGCTGCTGAATTGTTTTGGAGGGAATGAGTGTTCACTTTCTGGGGGAAGACGTGAGCTAGAGAAAGATATTCTTGCTTTCAGTACTTAGCTTTCCAGTTTCAGGGGCATTATCCATTTAAGTGGTACCACTGAAAATGCACCTATACCTTTAAAAATACCTTATGGATCTGTTTAAATGTAGGCTGTCACCTCTTGGATAGGTAACTTTATAAATTCTGTAGCTGAATTTCAACACTGAGCATATAGTTTTTTGCTTGTTCTCACTCCACCCCACACTTTTTCTAAATGCATTATTTTGGCTATTTTGGGATTAAAACAACCGAAATTATACTATGTGCCAGTGATTTAACAAAATATCTTGTATAGATGGCGCTGCCAACAACCACATAAGTGCTTTGAAATAGTAACCAAAGTACATACTGTAAATGGTTGAAAGAGCAATTAACTTCATAATAAATTATTAGCAATTTAAAATTAGAAGTCATGCATGTTTGAAAACCAGCCAAAGTCTAGGATCCTTTTTGGAAACAAAAAAAATTAAATTGTTGGAACGTGAAGTGACGTCAGTTTTAAGATGGTGCCAAGTTGAAACAGCTATTCCATAGCTCAAGACAATCTGCTGCTAGAGGTGAGTGATGAAACGCTGCCTCCCCAAGACACTGGAGCTCCAGTGAGGGGGCAGGGGAAGGGGTGTCTGGGGCAGGATGTGTTACTGGGTAGATATCAGGGTAAGCATCTGAGGGGTTGGTGTATGGAATAAAGCAAGTGGCATGTGTGGATTCGGATTTGAAATTGAAATCAAATGTGAGTTCAAGGTGAGTTACAGTTTCAAGAACAAAAGTTATTTTCTGGTCCAGGAAGAGGGGCATCTCCTGGATCAATGATGGTCTTCAGATAATTTATTTAACTTGTGCCTTTCCAGTGGTAGTTCATGGCAAGTTACAGTACATTCAGGGACATACGTTATTTCCCTGTCCCTGGAGATCTTACATAAGAACATAAGATAGGCAATACTGGGTCAGACCAAGGGTCCATCAAGCCCAGTATCCTGTTTCCAACAGTAGCTAATCCAAGTCACAAGTATCTGATGGTTCCCAAAAGGCATACAATCTGTTTGCACCTGAGGCTATGGAGGGATACTGTAAGTGACTTGTCCAAGGCCACAAGAAATATCAATGGGATTTGAACCTTGGTCTCTCTGGGTCCCAGACTGCTCCCTTATCCATTGGGATACTCCTACATAGCTAGCCAACTTGAAGAGACCACTAGAAACATAGAAACATAGAAATATGATGACAGAAAATGACCACCTGGCTTATCTAGTCTGTCCTTCCATATCAACACCTACAACAGTCCCCTTTTTTCCTTTAGAGATCCTCTGGGTTTGTCCCATGCTTTTTTTGAATTCACTTACTGTCCTCATCTCCACCACCTCCACTAGGAGACTATTCCATGGATCCACCACTCTTTCCGTAAAGAAATATTAATGCATATCAATCCTCAATCTATCCCCCTTCACCCTCATCCCATGTCCCCTCATAGCAGAACTTGCTTTCAATTGAAAGAGGCTCTCCCACTGAACATTTATGCCACGGAGGTATTTGAACATCTCAATCATATCACCTCTATCCCGCCTCTCCTCTAAGGTGTACATATTAAGATCCTTAAGTCTGTCCTCATATGCTTTATAATAAAGACCACTAACCATTTTAGTAGCCACCCTCTGCACCGACTCCATCCTGTTCACATCCTTTTGAAGGTGCGGTCTCCAGAATTGCACACTATACTCCAAATGAGGTCGCACCAAAGACTTATACAGAGGCACTATCACCTCCTTTTTTCTGCTAGTCATTCCTCTCTGTATGCACCCAAGCATCCTTCTAGCTTTTGCCGTCGCCTTTTCTACCTGTTTAGCTACTTTAAGATCATCAGACACAACCACGCCTAGGTCCCGCTCTTCTTTAGTGGACAAAAGTACTTCACCCCCTATACTAGGGTCCAGGGATGTGCATATTTACCTATATGAGCTCCCTTTACTTTTGGGTTGAGTCCTCTGGTACTTAGAAGTTTCCAGGACCTGAAGCAGATGGATCCCCAGAAGGAGGAAGTGGACACCAGACATTGGGGGGAGGGGAAGATAAGAGAAGTATCCAGCATAGAACTGAATCCAAATGGCAGGCAAAATCAGAGTTCAAAAACAGGCAGAGTAGTTCACTACCCATAGACAGGCCAAAGTCAAACAGCAAGGATCGACAGAGAGCAAGGTACTTGGAGCTCTCATGAGAGATCTCTCTGAGGATAGAGAGGATAGGAAGTTCCAGGACATAGATAGGCACAGGGAGACAATCAGCAGGTGCTTTCTAGAAGACCCAATAAATCCATGGGACATTCAGAAGAATCAATTAGGTAGCACCAAATCATAGTGCCGAGACTGAGAGCAATATACAGTAAAAGACAGGAAGAGACCCGAGCTCACTTTCTATGAAGGCTCAGCTCCTAGGAGGAAAGCATGTGATAGATTTACAGACTGTGTGCATGAGGCATACATCTAGAAAGATGTAAGTGTCCAAAAGGCTTCATCAGATGGAAGAAACAATAGAATATAATACTTAGCTTTCTCTGAAACAATATAGAGAGTGAAAACAATATTAAGACAATTTTCAGGAATTTGCCCATGGTGGAGAAGACAGAAAGATGCTGGACTATGGAAAGAAGGAAGAAAGAGTGGATAGGAAAATGCCAAATTATGGTGGAAGATAGACTGTGTTGGGAGATGCTGGAGGTAAGAGAGAAACGGGAGATGCTAGACTATGTTAGGGAAGAGAGAGGGGAGAGACAGTACTGGGCATGTGGGAGAGGTCATGTGGGAGAGGCCATGAGAGGATTGCTAATGAGATGAGTATATCAATTTTAATAAATTAAATTAAATGAAATAGAGTTGGGAATGTGTAAGCAGAGACTGGTAGGGGTAAGAGACAGAATTAGAAGGCATAACTGACAGGGAAAGAGCTGGGGCTGACGACCGAATGAGAAACAGATGAAAGCAAATGAGGGCTGGGGCGGGGATAAATACAGAGAATGGAAATTTGGTAATGAGGAGTGAGTGAAAGACAGAAGGGAATAAGAAGATGGAGAAGGAGTGAGATGGGGATATGGCAGGGCTAGGGAGAAGGTGAGACTAGTAATATCAGCTAGGAAGGAGGTGCAAGAAAGAGTTGGAAAGTTTATAGGTAGGGGCAAGGTAAAATAAGAGACTGAGGACAGGAGGATGAAACAAACGTAAAGTCTGAATACATAAGAAGGGCAGAAAACAAAGAAATGGAAGAATGAGCTGAAAGGGAAAAAAGATCAATGCCAGAGACAAATGTGGGGGAGGAATGAAAGAAAACAGGAGGAGAAATGTCAAATGAATGGTTGACCATTGAAAGAGATTTATTTACTTATTTAGTTAAAACATGTATTACCCATCTTATCTACAATTCAAGACAGGAAAAGACAAACAGAGGAAAGCTGAAAAGAGAAAGTAGAACAAATACAACTGGAAAATAAAATGCTTAGACAACAAAAGTATTTTATTAATTGGAATATGTCAGCTTGGGAAATGTGCATCTCTTAGTACAAGAGGAATAGTATTTCCATTTATATTTCTCCAGTGTTGCACTCATGAAGAGTCTGACTACTTGGATTTGCCAGTTCAATTTTTGTCTTCATAGATCTATTTCAAATTGGTGTTATTTGTGGAAGAAAGGCAGGACAGAGGAAATACAAGAGAAACACTGAATTACCTCTAAGGTACAAATGCACAGGAGCAGGACTGTACCAAACCAGAAATGTGCCCTGTGAGACTAATAAATCTTGCACCCCTCTCCACCCCAACCACATGCAGCAAGTCACTCATTTTGAAGCCAGTGATGATATCAGCACCATCTTCTGTATTTGCACCCTGTGCAGCTGCACTGCTCACACAGCCCTTAATACGGCTCTGTACAGGAGACAGGCCTCTTTTAATTAAAAGGAAGCTCTGGAATGAGGGGACATAGGAAGATGGTGAAAGGAGCAGATTCAAGAGTAATCTAAAGAAATATTTCTTTTCAGAAAGAGTGGAGGATGCATGGAATAGCCTTCCAATGGAAGTGCTTGGATAGGAGGATGGTATCTGATTCAAAACAGCATGGGACAAGTACCGAGAACTCTTAGGGAGAGGAAGGGACTGTAACCTTTGTAGTTGATGTACATGGGCAGAGTGGATAGGTCATATGGTCTTTTTCTGAGGGCCTGATATTCAGCACTGATGGCTAGCACTGTTAAAGCGGCTAGACACTGGACTGAACAATAAACTGGATATTTAATGATGGGGTCATATCCGGCACTGTATATCTGGGTTTGCCGTATTTGCCAATTGCCAACAGGGCAGCGGCGATATTGAGCTGCTACCCAGTTAGCAATATATGGCAAAAGTTAGATCAGGGTTTCCTGCGCCTGGCTTTTGCCTCATATTGCTAACCGTGTAGCGGTTCAATATCGCTGCTGCTCAATTAGCGATCGGTGCCGTCTCTGTTCCACCCCGAAAAGCCCCCGACACCCCTGATACTAAGCGGTTAACCTCTGGTTCATGTAGAGGTGGCACCCAAGAATATTTAGCGGCACTAACCATGTTATGTCAATGAATGTCCTGCTTAGTGGCATTTACACAATTTGTAGGTCTGCAAACCATGAATATGCCTTTAATATTTGGCCTTATGTTTCTATGTGTGTTACCAGTATTTCTGTCGGCAAACAATCCAGATGGGCCATCTTTCAAATTTGATCACTGAGATTTCTGTATGCTTTCCAGAGCTGTTTAATTGTATTTGATATACAGGGGCGGCTCAAGGCAATCTGCTGCCTGCGGCGAAGAATTAGATGGTGCCCCCCCCCACACACACACACCTTAGAGGGGGCGGGCTTTTCAGAAATCCAATCAGAGACTGAAGCAAACCAAAAAGCCGATTAGATTATACGGACGAAATGCAAGATGTTTGCACACAGGGCCGTATTGAGCTGCAATCGCGCCCTGTGAGACTTGCAGCTCAGGCGCACGCCCCCCTCTCCCTCCCCCATACCTCCGTCCAGTGCTGCCTTCTCTTTCCCTGCTGCTGCTGCCCTCTATTTTTTTCACGGAGGCACCAGCAGCAGGGAAAGAGCAGGCAGCACTGGACGGAGGTATGGAGAGGAGGAGGGGGCATGCGCCCGATCTGAAAGGTGCCGGCACTTTAAGCAGATCTGTTCCTCCCTGCTCTGACATCACGTTGGAGGAGGGAGGGACCAAACCTGCTTAAAGTGCTGCAAAAAGGCTTGGGGCGCATTTTGGCTGCCTGCTATTGTCCTGCCAGCAGCGACAGGGCAACAGCAGACAGCCAAAATGCGCCGTCCAAGCCTTTTCGCCCTGTGTGGCTGCACTGCTTGCACAGGGCTAGGTACGGTCCTGTTTGCACACCAAGGAACTAAAAGACAGCAAGAACCAACAGCACAGTTTATAAAACTAATTTATAACTAATTTTTATTTTCTTTTATAAACTGCATTATGGTTCTCGCTTTTTCTTTTTCAACATATATTTTGTATCCACAGTAGGTGCAGAGCAGAACCAGGACATTCACCCACAGAACTCAATATTTAAAAAAAAAATCTGATTCTGATCATCTCACTAACAACAACAACCACTATTCTCCAGTACCAGGCATATTGTGAACCAACACAAAACCCTACAACAAAGAGCAAACCTACCATACCATATCAGCACAAACTTCCAAAACTCACATAAGGAGCCCATCCAAAAAAAAGTCACTGTATATACTACAGTGGTCCCTGGAACATCCATACACCTAATTGAAAAGCTGAACAAGTCAAATTACTACAGTACAGTATAGATCTTTATGTACAAACTCCATGTTAACAGAACACCTGACCTCAGTCACACACTCACAACATCGACCCTCACCAAGTGCCGAATAAGTAACCACAATCTAAAGTAAAAATAAAAATAGGTAGACAAAATTTAAACTGAAACCCCAAGAAGCCAGAGTCCACATGCAGTGCAACATCAGATAAATAAGAGATGCAGTTCCCCAAAAATGTGTAAAATATAAAAATAGAACAAAGTCCAATCACTAAAATTAAATACAATTATTTTTCTACCTTTGTTGTCTGACCATTTTATTCTTTGATCATGTTGGTCTCCATCTGAGGCTTCTGCTTTCCTGTCTTCTCTTAGCTCTCTTTCTGTGGTCTATGGTCCATGGTCCATCTGCCATTTCTTATCTCTTCTTTTGTTTTCTTCACTTCCTTCCATCAGCCCATTTCCAGTTCCAGTAACCCTCCCCATCAGCCCCCTTTAAAGTCCTCCTCTCCCAGTACCTTCCAATGTCAACCACCTTGCATTCCCACGACTGCCACTGGTGTCCATTCCCTTCCAGTCCCCCTCCTTCCCCACTGTCCAGCCCCTTCTAATCCAAATACCATCCCAGTATCAGCTCACGTCCCCTCTCAGTGCCACCACCTCCCCCAATCAGCTCTCTTCTAGTCACCCTACCCTCTGTCCATCCCCTTTCCAGTGCCATTTGCATGTCAGCTACTTTCTAGCCTCCTCCCCATTACCCAGTCACCTACCACTCCTATCCCCAAGTGTCAGCTCCCTTCTAGTCCCCGTTCAGTACATCCCAGGTGTCAGCTCCTTTCCAGCCACCCCTTCCCGCCCCCTCCTTCCCCTGGAAGACCCTCTCAGTATCCGCTCCCTTCCAGTCCTATTCTACCACCCCCCCGCATCAGCCCATTTGTAACCCTAGCCCCTAGTTTTCTTCCAGGGCCAACAGCACTCTCCTCCCCTCCCCCATTAGCCCATTTCCAGTCCTATCCCCCTTAACAGCCCACTCCAGTCCTAGCCCCCCAATCAGCCCATTACCAATCCTAGCTCATTTCTAGTGCTAGCCCACCATCTGCCAATTACCAATCCAAACCCCCCCCCCAATAAGTCCATTTCCAGTCTTAGCCCCCCCAATCAGCCCATTTCCTGTGTTAGCCCCCCTAATCAGCCCATTTCCATGCCTAACACCACCAGTCATCCCATTACCAGTCCTAGCCCCCCTCCCAATCAGCCCATTTCCAGTTCTAACCCCCCATCAGCCTATTTCCAGTCCTAGCCCCACCTCTGATTCCCTTTTACTAGTCCTAGCCCCCCTCCTGATCAGCCCATTTCCAGTTCTAACCCCCTCCCGATCAGCTTATTTTCATTCTTAACCCCCCCATCAGCCCATTTCCAGTCCTGGCCCCCCCCAATAGCCCATTACCAGTCCTAGCCCCCCTTCCAATGAGCCCATTTTCAGTTCTAACCCCCCATCAGCATATTTCCAGTCCTAGCCTCCTCCCGATAACCCATTACCAGTCATAACCCCCCCCCTCCGATAGCCCATTATTTTTTCATGTGCTACCCCCCCCCCCCCCAGCCCAGGGAAATTGAAAAAAAACCCCAAAAAAACCCAGCTGCAGAAGCTGCTGCTACTGCAGCGGTGACAGTGGTACAATGAAGTGCCCCGTGGCCACTTGCCTCCTCGGAAGAGCCCTGACAGCGTTTCCCCTCTGTGTTGGCTCAGCTTTTCAGAGCCGCGCGAAGGGAGAGTGTTTCCCTTTCCCACGGCTCTGTTAAAACTTAGCCTGCTGGTGCTGATGGGTCCATCAATCCCAGTATCCTGTTTCCAACAGCAGCCAATCCAGCTCACAGATACCTGTCAGGTTCCCAAAAAGGCCACATGAAGATACAAACCCAGTCACAGAACATGGTATAAGGGAAGGATAGCTTTATTAAACCTCAAACACCATGCTGAAGAAGTTTATTTCGAAACACGGCCTGTGTCGGGCAGCATGGTGTTTGAGGTTTAATAAAGCTATCCTTCCCTTATACCACGTTCTGTGACTAGGTTCCCAAAAAGGTACACATATTGATTTCAATGGGGCCGCGGCTCCGATAATGATCGGAAACCACTACCGTGGCTTTGTAAACAAGCCCCTTGGTGTAGTACAATACCTTCTTCCTCTAGGAGTCTTTGGCACAGTTGCTTTCTCCATCTCTTCCTCTCTCCTAAACCCTTCAGTTTGGCTCTTGTCACACAGCACAGGCTTCTCACTGGCATCAGGTGGCAGGAGTAGTTCCTGGGGAAAATCCTCCAGCGTATTATGGTTGCCCTAGACCCTCCTGTCCAGGCTATCGCCAACAGACTCTCCTCCAGTTGATACATTGCATCTGGAATTTCAAAACCTGAGAGGGAAACTAAAAAGCCATGGAATATTTATTTTATTTATTTATTTAACAGTTTCTATATACCGCCTTTTCATTTAATCAAGGTGGTTTACATTAACTTCAACTTTTGCAAAGAACATTCAATTATAAACAATAACCTGTACAAATAACTTTCAATTGTAACAGTAACATCACATATCAAAAACTTAAACAGACTCTTGTAACTTCATACTTCAAGATATAAATAATCTCCAAAGAGTTTTTATGTAAACGAAGGGTAGGGTTAGGTGGGAGTAGAACTATATACATTGTAGTATGAGTAATAGGAGGGGGAATGGTGCAGATAGCTTAGCTTGTGTAAATCGGCTTATGTGGTGGAATAGACAAGGTTCCATGTGAAGGTTACTGAGATTGGGGATCTTCATTGAAATGTTCAATGAATAGGGTGGTTTTGAGTAACTTCCAGAAATCTTTTTAGATCAGTTGTGGATCGTAGCTTTTCCGGGAGTTCATTCCAAGTAGCAGGGGCAGCAAGAGAGAAAGCCCTCATGGATGTGGATCTATTGGTTCTTCTGAATAGACCAGGAGTTGGTATTGTGTTTTTAGTGCTGTTTCTTTCCGGTCTTTTGTTTGCTTTGGTTCCAATGAGCTCTTGTAGTATTCTTGCTGACATGTTATTTTTGATCTTGAAGATGGCGAGTGATGATTTATATTTTGCTCGTGAAGAGATTGGTAGCCAGTGCAGCTCATTTAGTATGGGTTTTATATGGTCTTGTATTGATGTGCCAGCAATAATACAGGCAGCAGTGTTTTGGACTATTTGAAGGGGTTGAGTGGATTGTTTGGGTAGACCTTGGAAGAGGAGATTACAGTAGTCCAGCACTGGTGTGATGATGGCCTGGCATACTGTACAGAAGTGTTCTTTATTGAGAAGAGGTTTTAGTCTTTGGAGCATTGCTAGTTTAAAGAAGGCTGTTTTAGACGTCTTGTTGATGTGCACTTGGAGGATAAGTTGTTTGTCTAGTATCACTCCAAGATACCGAACTTCTTCTTTTATAGTGATTGGTATATTTGAGATGTTGATAGTAGTAGGAGGAATGAATGTGGAGTCCCTTGTGGTGATGATTGCTTCAGATTTTTTTATGTTGATTTTTAAGTTGTTGTTAGTAAGCCAGGTCATTATTTCATGAATGCAGGTTGATATGGCGGTATAGCCTGGAGCATTCAGGTGGATAGGAGTATATGCCATGATATCGTCGGCATATATGGCATATTGTATCTTGTATTTATTAAATATTTTGCATATAGGTTGAATATAGATATTGAAGAGAAGTGCAGATAGTGGGGATAGGAAGAAATGTTCTACTGTGGCTATGGAACTGGTTAAAAGAAAGAAAACGGAGAGTACGGTTAAAAGGCCAACTTTTAACTTTGAAGTAGTTTGTAGCCTGTTTATTACTCTACTTGTAACTTGTCTGATTTTTCTTTTCATCATAAACATTTGCTTTTCCTGATTTCCTGTTTCAAATTTCTAAGCTCTGATGAGAACCACAGAACAGGGCTTTTTGCTTTCAAACGCCTTCATTTCCTCAGTATGATGTCATCTAGATCTGTTTGCATTTCCTTATTCCACAGCTTAGTAAGCTCTATTACATCTTTATAATAATACTCTACTGGCATGTTTCCCATCATGTCTACAAACTTAGTGGCATCTAATTCGATTCTTCATTTCTTAAAAGCAGATTTCACATTTGAGTATACAATTTGACCATGAAACAGGTGTTATGGATGGTTTCCTAGTCATATTTCTACATTAAAGTCCAAAGTCAAAAACATGTCCTGCTGGATGTATCAGAGATTCTGTGTGGAGCATGGGGAGGAATTTTTTCTCTTTTTCATGCCCTTTCAGGGATGGAACTGCCCTGGAAGCAGCATAACGGATAGCAGCCTTAGGATTTTTATAGCTGGATTGCGAATTAAAATATGCCCAGGGAAGGATTAAGTGGTTCCTTAGGGGGGGTTTTTAAGGCCCATATTTTGAAGAGAAAGGGTCGTCTTGCAATATTTTTATGTTTCTCAACAAGGAGGCTGAGCTCTGAAGGGTGGATAGAGAGAGCAAAATAAAAATAAGGATTACCTCAAATAGTCACCAGGGCAGCTAGATCCTTTTTCTGAGTGGTGACTTTAGAGTAATTTTATAAGGATTAGCTAGATTTACACACATTTTCACATGCATATTTTGCACTGTTTTTATAAAGTAAGGTATGCATGTACTTCATCTTGTCACATATGCGGATAAGCAGTGGAAATATCATGTAAATTTCAGGCACGAGCCTACATTTTCCTAGATTGCACATAAATTATATTATTTTTTAATTTCCTCACCTCAACTGGTGCTCCACTCAAACTCCACCCTTGTACAGGCCCACAATGCAAGTACACACGATCGGCATGATGTGTATACTTACAGAATAGTGATTGCATGAAGTACACGCGCATGTGCCTATTTATGTGTGTAAACCACTAAAATACCATGATTTACGTCCATCCATGGCACATATCTTTATGCTACTGGTGTCATCTGCAAATTTGATCACTCCCTTTTTGTTCCTAAATATAAAACATTTATAAATATGTTGATATGATTGCGATGTTTAAATACTTCCGTGGCATAAATGTTCAGGGGGAGAGCCTCTTTCAATTGAAAGCAAGTTCTGCTACGAGGGGACATGGGATGAGGGTGAAGGGAGATAGATTCAGGAGTGATATGCGGAAATATTTCTTTACGGAAAGAGTAGTGGATCCGTGCAGGGCCGGCCCGTCCATTGAGCAAGAATGTTTTTTGCACAGGGCCCCGCGTTTCAGGGGGCCCCGCGCAAAGAACATTCTGCTTTTTTTTTTTTAAATTACATTAAAAAAAAAAACCTGTCTCTGGCTGCTGCCGCGTCCGTCGCAGCAGCGGCAGAATGGAGTGTCCCGCGGGGCCCCCTCTCCTCGTTGAGCCCTCTGCAAGGGCTTTCAGATTCGCGAAGGGAGAGTGCTCCCTCGCGTCTCTGTAAAGCCCGCAGGGGCTAATGGGAAATTTCCCATCAGCCCCTCGCGTCTAAAGGGGCAGATGGGAAATTTCCCATTAGCCCCTGCGGGCTTTACAGAGACGCGAGGGAGCACTCTCCCTTCGCGAATCTGAAAGCCCTTGCAGAGGGCTCAACGAGGAGAGGGGGCCCCGCGGGACACTTCATTCTGCCGCTGCTGCGACGGACGCGGCAGCGGCAGCAGCTAGAGCCAGGTTTGTTTTTTTTTAAATTTGCCGGAAGGGAAGGGAAGGGAAGGGAAGGGAAGGGGGGGGGGGTTAAGACTGGTAATGGGCTGGGGGGCTGATGGAGGCTGTTTGGAAATGGGGTGATGGGGGGTTAGGACTGGAAATGGGCTGGGGGGGGGGGGGTTAGGACTGGAAATGGGCTGGGGGGGGTTAGTACTGGAAAGGTGCTGGGGGGGGGTTAGGACTGGAAATGTGCGGGGGGGGTTTAGGACTGGAAATGTGCTAGGGGGGGTTAGGACTGGAAATGTGCTGGGGGGGGTTAGGACTGGAAATGTGCTGGGGGGGTTAGGACTGGAAATGGGCTAGGGGGGGTTAGGACTGGAAATGTGCTGGGGGGGGTTAGGACTGGAAATGTGATGAGAGGGGGGGGGGGGGTTAGGACTGGAAATGTGCTGGGGGGGTTAGGACTGGAAATGTGCTAGGGGGGGGGGTTAGGACTGGAAATGTGCTGGGGGGGGTTAGGACTGGAAATGTGCTGGCTAGGGGGGGTTAAGACTGCTAATGGGCTGGGGCTGATGGAGGCTGACTGGAAATGGGGTGAGGGGGGGTTAGGACTGGAAATGGGCTGGGGGGGGGTTAGGACTGGAAATGGGCTGGAGGGGGGGTTAGGACTGGAAATGGGCTAGGGGGGGTTAAGACTGCTAATGGGCTGGGGCTGATGGAGGCTGACTGGAAATGGGCTGGGGGGGTTGAAATGGGCGGGGGGGGGGGGGGGGTTAGGACTGGAAATGGGCTAGGGGGGGTTAAGACTGGTAATGGGCTGGGGGTTGATGGAGGCTGACTGGAAATGGGGTGATGGGGGGTTAGGACTGGAAATGGGCTGGGGGGGTGGTTAAGACTGGTAATGGGCTGTGGGCTGATGGGGGCTGTCTGGAAATAGGGTGATGGGGGGTTAGGATTGCTAATGGGCTATGGGGGGGTTAGGACTGCTAATGGGCTATGGGGGCGCTAGGACAGGAAATGGGCTGATGGGGAGGGGTTAGGACTTGAGGTGGGCTGATGTGGTTAGGACTGGTAATGGGCTGTGGGCTGATGGGGGGGTTAGGGCTGGCAATGGGCTATGGGGGGCTGACTGGAAATGGGCTGATGGGGTTAAGACTGGAAGTGGGCTGATGGGGGGGTTAGGACTGGTAATGGGTTATAGGGGGGCTTAAACTGAAAATGGGTTGATGGGGGGCTAGGACTGGTAATGGGTTGGGGGATTGCTATGACTGGAAATGGACTGAGTGGACGGGGAGGCTTGAACTGCAAATAGCTGATAGGGAGGGAGCTTGGAATGGAAATGGGCTGTGAGGGAAGGGAGCTAGGACTGAAAATGGGCTGATGGAGCAGCTAGGATAGGACTGGAAATGGGCTGTTGGGGGGAGCTAAGATTGGAAATGGGCTGTGGTGGGGGCTTGAATTGAAATGGACTCATGGAGGGGCTAGAACTGGAAGTAGGCTCATGGGGGGGCTTGGACTGGAATTGGGCTGAGTGGAGGGGAGCTAGGATTTGACATGGGTTGATGGTGGGGCTAGGAAATAACTAGAAATGGGCTGATGGGGGGCTAGGATTGGAAATGAGCTGATGAAGGGACTCAGACTGAAAATGGATGGGGGAGCTAGGACTGGAAATGGGTTGATGGGGGGCTAGGACTGGAAATGGGCTGATGCAGGGACTAGAAGGGAATGGATGCTGGGTGAGACTGGAAGTAGAAGGGAGCTGATGTTGGGGGAGGATTAGAATGGGATGGGGCTGGGAGAGTAAAATGGAGAGGGGAAAAATATTTTGTGTGGGAGGGATGAAAAATCTACAATTGGCCGGGTATTGGGAGAGTAAGTGGGGATTGAGGATGGAGGGGTAAAATTTGTGTGGATGAAATAAGAATGAGGAAAGAGCAAAAGGAGAAAGATTAGTATGTTAAAGCAGATGTAGAGAGAGAGGATGGAAAGAAAACTAGAAGAGAGAAGAAAGGACAAATGGACAGCAGACGATGGAGAGTTAGCAGAAAACATGAAGAAACCAGAAGAAAGTGGCTGGAGCAATTGCAACTGAAAAAAAATGCACAAAAGGTAGAAAGATATCTCTTTATTTTGAATTTATTAACTGGAATATGAAAGCTCTGGGAAATGTGCATCATTAACGTCTGCGCTTTGTTTGGTACAAGAGGAAATTGATTTATAGTTTTATTTCTACAGTGTTGTTGTACATTCCAAGTTTGGCTTTTGGGGTTCCCAGTTTAATTATTGCCTTCCTGTTTCTAAATTGCGATTCCTTGTTTGGTGATGGTCTATGTTCTGCATGTGTAACTGAGCTGAGGTATTCTGTTTATGTAATTCCTATTTGACATTGCCACTTGTTCTCTTTCCCCAGTATTCTCTGAAATGTACTGGTTTAATATTTGCAGTGTTTCCTTTTGATAGGTAGGGTCTGGTGCTTTGTGAGTCCTGGTAATGCTGTCAGGATACAGCGGGTTTGCTATGGGTTCTAAATGGGCAGCGTTTGTAGTAGTTCCTAATGTGCCTGGCGGTTGGCACTGGATTATAGTAATGTAGAAATCTTTTAGTCTTTTTTTATCCATACACTCATTAAGAGACATGTTTACTAAAAGTTAGTGAATGGTAACATTATGCAAATATTTATGCAAATAAGAACACTTATGCAAATGAGGCCCCGCACCGAGTCTCCGCACATGGCCCCGCACCCCCCTTGGGCCGCCCCTGGATCCGTGGAATAGTCTCCCAGTGGAGGTGGTAGAGATGAGGACAGTAACTGAATTTAAAAAAGCATGGGACCAACACAGAGGATCTCTAAAGGTAAAAAGGGGACTGTTGTAGTTGTTGATATGGAAGGCCAGACTAGATAGGCCATGTAGTCTTTTTCTGTCGTCATATTTCTATGTTTCTATGTTAAAAAGCACCGGTCCCAGTACTACACTATTCACCTTCCTCCATTGAGAACATTGACCACTTAACCTACTGTCTTATTTTCTAACCTTTAACCACTTCCCATTGTCTCCTATCTCATGACTTTTTAATTTCTAGGAGACTCTCATGTGAGACTTAGGGGTATGTTTACTAAACTCCGTTGCTGTGCGGGTCCCCGTTAGTGTGCTGGTGCCATATAAGGAGTGGGCGGGCCAGGCAGAAAAAAGCAAAAAACCGGACCGTACGTGTGTGCGGCGCGCTAATGTGCGGGGCCCACATTAGCGCGTGGGAAGGCTAAGTGGGAAGGCTAAGTGGGGCGCTGCTACAAAACCAAACAACAGAGCCTTAGTACAACGGTGAAGACACCGACCAATGGTGCAGGGGCCAGGGGTTCAAACCCCCATTGCGCTCAACAAAAGAGACCAGCTGAGGCACCAACATTTATGGGCAAAAGTGCTTAGGAGGCATATTAATTTTGGGCGGCAGAAGGCAGCGCACTGTTATTTTTATTACGGCATGAGGCAGCGCACTGTTTAGTGTGGGCGGCAGATGGCGGCGCATTGGTAAATTTGGGTGGCAGAAGGCGGTGCGCTGATAAATGTGGGCAACAGAAGGCGGCGAGCCGGTGGGCAGAAGGCGGCGCGCTGATGTGTGAGGGGGCAGTCCAATAGTGGGAGGGAGAAGTGGTGCGCTGATGTGCAAATAACAGGAACGGAGCCATAGCACAATGGTTAAGACACTGACCACTCGTGCAGGGATCATGGGTTCAATTCCCCACAGTGCCCATTGAAGACAGCTGGCTGGCATTTAGGGGCATATCCATGTTGTGCAGCATAAGGTGGCATGCTGTTAATTTAGTGTGCCACAAGATGGCAGGCTGATGGCTACAAGGCTGCGTGCGGATGCACAAACACAGGAACAGAACCACAGCACAATGGTTAGGACACTGACCAATGGTGCAGGGGCCAGGGGTTCAACCTCTCACAGTGCCCAGTGAACAAGGCTGGCTGGGGCAGTATGTATCATGGTGAGGAGTGCTGTAGGAGGCCTTCCATTTATATTTTATTTCCCACCACTAGTAAACCCGCTCTCACAGTGTGTTAACATACGGATGCCCGTAAGGCACATGTTACAGTGCACTGTCCACCAAGGCACCCTAGAATGTCCCCTATAGGGCACCATGTATGTTGCGACACAGGATAATGTATAGTGCACCCTATATGGATGGCAACCATAAGGTGGCCTATAGGGCGCCCTATAAAGCACCCTCAGAGGCACCTAATGGGTATAGTAAGCTGTGTGTGGTTTTGCCGGCATAGACATATGTACAGTAAATAAAAATAAAGCTGTGGATAGCCCTATCAAAGGGCCCCACTGTGGGTTCAAACCCATGACCTCTGGCTGTACAGGGAGTGACGTAACCATTGGGCTACAGCTCTATAGCTGACAGCAAGCCCCTGGCTGGCTGCAGAGAGCCTGCACGTCACCCCACAGACAGTCTGCTGTTGTAGACAGGATAGGGTTAGGCCACCCGTACCCATGATGCACTGCACATGCAAATCAGCTGTCCACAGATGCACACAAGATGGGGAATGCACCCCAACAGCTACCCGGCCTGGTAGGGGGAATTGTCCATGTGAACCCACACAGCACCTCGGCCTGGTAGGGGGTCCTGAGCGGGTGGACTACCAGCAAAGAGTAGCTACACACCGTCACATTGTGCGGGTACTGTGCTCACCCTGAGGGTGTGATATGGCGGCCAGGACCAGGTCCACAACACCAGTCATGGCTGAATGAGGCCATGACAGAGCTCCAAAACAGTACTAACCTGTGCGATAGGAAGGTGCTGCAGAAACATGTTGGAGATCTCTGTCTGTCTCAGTTAGTGGAACCCCCCCCCCCGAACCCCTAGGTGGTCAAAGAACCACCACAAGGGTGGCAAACAGGGCCCCCCACCAACAGATTCCCCATCCCATCCCATCCCACCCCCACCCCAATGGCAGCAAAGTGGACCATCAAACCCCAGTCCTGCTGGGGAACAGACACCATACAGGGCAGTCCAAGCAGCTCCACACATCCATAACACAATATCAGGCAGACTTTAGGCCTGGATATCCAAAGATGCACCCCAGCACTATCTGATATTCACCTGCAGCAAGCCATCAGCCGCTTCACCCTGCAAGGCACTCCATCAAGACACATACCAGCTGTGAACAGTCTGCTGGTTAGCCCTGATGGAAATGCATGCACCCAAAACTGGGGTGGCAGCACACACAAGAAAAGAGTTCTGTGAGGAGGCCCCAACAGGAAACCCATATATCACAAGAGAGAAACACAATACAGCACTATGGGGGTGCCTAGCCATGCTGTCATCACTGCACACTCAGGGTGAGAGTGCTCCCCCAGCAGCACATACAGAGGTCACCCTGTCTGTGTAGGTGGTGGCCTGGCACTACAATTTCACAGCCAGTGCCCTATGCCCTGTGCAGATGCATCCTGGCCAGCCCACCATGTCTGACCTATACCCATGGTACATTGCTGCTCATTATGCACATTGGCAGGCCAATACTGGCAGTAGTGCTGGCAGTGTGGGTTGGGGAAGGTGTTTGCAGCCAACACACACGACAGACACACACTCCCACACCTATGCCAGCATTGTGCTACTATTGAGGGGGTGATTAGCCTTGGCCACCACACCGGTCCTGGGCACGGCACAGGCATGGATATGGTACGCAGTACTGCTGGGGGTCACTCCCCAGGGTGTTGAACACCGTCAGAGGCCTGGCCTGGAGCACGCACCGCAGACACCAAACAGATTGTTCGGATGGGGTCAACTAGCAGTATGTGCGTAACGTAGGGATATCTATCAGCCTGTACTCTTAGCAAACATTTCAGAGCTGTGTACCTCAGGTGTAGGGTGACATTGCTAAGGTATGCAGGTGCTGATATTGGTAGATGCACGCAGGGTCCAATGTTCTGCCTCTACAGGAGACATTGGCCAATGGGGCCTGTGGGTGTGGGTGTGGGTGTGTCTGCCCCTGTTGGCTGCTGCTTTAAGGCAGCGCTTCCCCACTCCAGCCCAGTTTTGCATCACACTGTTCGGGTCTTCCTGCTGTCCCTCATGAATATGCATGAGCTACATCTACATGATGTGGGGGTGGTGCATAGATATACAGCACAGGCATTTGTATGAGTGGCAGCATGGAACCTGACTGGTGTGTGGCCCACCAGGACTGCATTTGGGGGATTCTGCTGTAGGTTCTGCCCCTGTTCATGGTGTCTGTGCTCAGTGGGGTAAAAGATAGACGTATTACCATTGCATATGTCCTTGTCACCAAAGGTGTGTCCTTACTGTCACTGTTTATTTGTGGGGAAAATATGTGGGCAGGATTGCTGGTAGCCCCAGCTGGTCTTTGAACCTGTGACCTTCTGTTCTTGCATGCACTGTCTGTGTGCACTGCACCACCATGTAGCCACAGCTTGGCTGAATTCCCTGGATAGTCCATGACTGTGGATCCGGCAGGGCCTGTCTGTTGCTGTGGACTGTGCCAGCCTGCACATGGCTAGGCCTCTGTCTTCTGTCGCTAGCAGCCACTGCCCCCTGCACCACATGTACTCATCCGCCAACATGCTGGCATGAGCTTTTCCCATAAAAAGCAGGTGACCTGATTGGAATGTGGCAGTACAGGACTGCATTTGGGGTACTTGGCTGTAGGTAATGCCCATTGTTGTGGTGTGTGTGCGTTGTTGGGTAAAATATGGGTGTTTTCCCCATGCTTATGTCCCCTGCAATACAGGGGTGTCTGTGCTATCTGTGTTTAGTGGTGGGTAAAATATAGGGACTGGGCTGGCAAGTGCCCCAGCTGGGCTTTGAACCTCTGACCCTCGAGGTACTGACTCTGTCCGCTGCACCACACTATGGCCACATAGATAGTGCAGCCCCTGGAGGTAGTAAGCCTGGCAGGATGGAGTCACAAACCCTGCTCTATGCAAATTTACTGTGGGCATATGCACCCTGTCTGGTGACAAACGTGCACATAAACCCCGGAAATGACCACGGGAAATGGGGGACAAAATATCACCACGCTGGGCAACAGTGATATTAATGGGCAACCATAGCAAACACTCCCAGGAAAGCTCCACAAAAGGAAATGTTTTTTGGAAGAGTCTCCGCTCCGTAAACCCTTCCAAAATTCATTTTTTTTCTTGGAGCTTTTCTGGGTGTGTTTTCTGTATTTGCCCATCACTATAACTGTTCCCCAGCTGAATTACTATTTTAATAGTTCTGTTGTGGTCATTTTCTATTTTTATTTGCACTTTTGTGCTGTGCACATGTATCACACTGCTCACGTGTTTCTGGTTTCCCCGGTTTTCCTGTACATTGCTGACGGAAATGGTTTCTCTTCCCTTTAAATGCTTTCTACCGCGAGTGTTTCCCTCGCGGTAGTTTTTACATGCAAATTCGGGCCTGATACTGTGCGGGGAGCCTCTCCCCTCCCACTCTCCACCCATTGACCCCGTCCCTCTGCCCCTCTGGAGCCTTCCTCCGCCCTCCTTTAGCCGTTCCACGCCTCTATCGGACATTTGCGGGCCCGCACTTGTACGGGGCCCGTTAGTGTGCCGCGCACCTTTGCGGGGATGACACGCACGTGTGCAGGGCGTTTAAACGCATTTATTAGCGTTTCAGTGCTGCGTTTCCGTGCGCTCTTTTGCGGCGCGCACATTTCCGGTTTTTAGTAAACATCCCCCTTAGTCATATGTTTTCTGAAAGTCCAAATCTCTATGAGTGCGATTCCATAACATGCACATCTGGTCCGAGGACATGTCTAAATGAAAAATGGGCCAAATTTGACCCTAATTCTGCATGCACAGATCTGAACGTGCCTGCGGGTCCGGAATCGGGACAGAGATGTGTTTGGCGTTGCACGCCCAAACCCCAGGACACGGGTATACGTAGCAAGCGGTGTAGACGTCCCTAACCTTAGTGAATTCTGAAAAGATGTACAGCTCCACTGCTGCCTGTCTCCATGCAGTCATGCCTCCTCAGTTAAAATGTGGATCCCTGAAGCTGCTCCTCACACTGATGGTGTGGTGTCCATGCCAACTACACATGAAAATGGATGATAGCAATGTGCTGATGCAAAACGGACCATATAAGCTAGTCTGTTGCATGACCAGGACACTGCAAGGTAATCTCTTTGCACTCAGAGATGTTACAATAGCAAGCAGAAAGTGATATGAGTGTCCTGACATACCTGGCAGCATAACATACATAGCAGTAGAACATTTTAGTTGTGCTAGCAGTGGTCATCTCAGACAACTGTCTGTACAATGCTATGTATAGAGCAGAAGAAGGGCCAGCCCATCCATTGTGCGAGAATGTTGTTCACACAGGGCTCCGCACTTCAGGGGACCCCGTCTGAACTTCATTCTGCATGTGTTCCGTTTAAAGGGTTAGCTTCAGAGGGAGCTTAGGAGACTCAAAGCCCCGGCTCACCTCTGCACAGCGCCAGAGTGAAGAGCGGAATGTTTCCTCACTCCAGTAGCTGTATTCTTGTAAAGCATGCTGAGGGCCAGAAAACAGGAAATGTCATTTAACCTTTCCTGGCCCTCAGCAAGCTTCATGAGAATACAGCTACCAGAGTGAAGAAACATGCCGCTCTTCACTCTGGCACTGTGCAGAGGTGAGCTGGGGCTTCGGGTCTTCCAGGCTCCCTCTGAAGCCACTGCTCAGAGAGATGTGGGGTTCTTCGGTATGGGGGGGGGGGGGGGGGGCTAGGATAGGACTGGAAATGGGCTAATAGGGGGACTAGGATATGACTGGAAATGGCTAATAGGAGGTTAGGATATGACTGGAAATGGTCTAATGGGGGGGGGGACTTGGACTTCAAATGGGCTGATGGAGGGCAAGGATAGGATTGGAAATGGCTGATAGGGGAGCTAGGACTGGAAATGGGCTGATGGGGGTCTAGAATAGGACTAGAAATGGCTGATGAGGGGCTAGGATTGGAAATGGGCTGATAGGGGAAGCTTGGATTGGAAATGGGCTGATGGGGGGCTAGGATAGGACTGGAAAAGGCTGATGGGGACTAGGATTGGAAATGGGCTGATGTGGGGGCTTAGACTAGAAATGGGCTGATGGAGAGCTAGGATAGGACTAGAAATGGCTGATGGGGGGCTAAGACTGGAAATGGGCTGATGGGGGGACTAGGACTGGAATTGGGCTGATGCGAGGGGATGGGGTGGATGTTGGGTGGGTCTGGAACTAGAAGGGAGCTGATGTTGGGGAGGACTGGAAGGGGATGGGACTGGGGGAGTGAGGATGGAGAAGGGAAAAGGTTTTTTGTGTGGGAGGGAAGAAAAATCTACAATTGGCCAGATATTGGGAGAGTAAGTAGGGATTGAGGATGGAAGGGTGAAATCTGAGTGGATGAAAAAGGAATAATGAAAGTAATATGCAAATGCAATGTGTGCCTTTGAGTCAGTCCTGACTCCTGGCGACCCAGAAGCTCCTGGGTTTTCTTGGCAGTGTCACCGGAAGTAGATTGCCAGGCCTTTCTTCCGAGGCAATGGAGGGTTAAGTGACTTGCCCAAGGCCACAAGGAGTGCTAGTGGGAATCGAACCCTGGTTGCTTGGTTACCAAGCCAGTGCTCTAACCACTAGGAAAGAGCAAAAGGGAAAAGATCAGTATATTGAAGCAGATGTAGAGGGAGAATGGAAAAAACTAGAAGAAAGGACAAATGGACAGCAGACAATGGAGAGTTAGCAGACGACATGAACAAACCAGAAGAAAGTGACTGGAGCAATTGCAACTGAAAAATGAAATGTTGAAATAACAAAAGGTAGAAAATACTTTTTTATTTAGAATTTATTAACTGGAATATGTCAGCTCTGGGAAATGTGCATTGCTAGCATCTTTGCGTTTTGCTTAGTGCAAGAGGAAATTAATTTATAGCTTTATTTCTCCAGTGTTGTCGTACATTCCAAGTTTGGCTTTTGGGGTTCCCAGTTTAATTATTGTCTTCCTATTTCTAAATTGTGATCCCTTGTCCTTTGTTTGGTGACTGTCTATATTTTGCATGTGTAACCAAGCTGAGGTATTCTCTTCATGTATTTTCTATTTGACAGTGCTCTTTGTTCTCTTTCCCAGGAGAAGATGTATTGGTATTCTCTGAGATGTATTGCTTTAATATTTGCAGTGTTGCCTTTTGATAGGTAGGGTTTGGTGCTTTGTGAGTCCTGGTAGTGCTGTTATGATACGGCAGGTTTGCTATGAGTTCTAACTACAATTGCAAAAAGTCAAAACATGACAGGGGCCCAGGAAAACAGCAATTCAAAAAAACAAAACTTGAGTAATAACTTTTTTTATTGTCGGATTCCACCGGCAGGAGATGGGGAGAAGGAAAAACTCCCCACTCAGCGACGGTAGAGACCTTTTATGTTAAATAACAAAACCCAAAATGTGAACAATATAAATCACTTATCTGACTTTGATGAAAGGGCTACGAAAAATCCTAGCAGCGACATGCATGTTTTGAGCCCGAAAGGCTCTGTATCAAGCTGTTTCTGAAAATGTGCGCGCCCTAAACAACGCCGGAAACCCAGGCCTTTAAAGTCTCCAAAGAAAAGCTGTATGGCTGAGGTAAACTGCGTCATCAAAACGGTCATTAAAAGACGTAATCAAAAGAGGAGGTCCAAAATCTTGAAAATCCCAATTGAATAAAATATGAATGAATGAATGAAAAAATAAATGGGTGATAAAACAAAAATTAAGAAATGAAAAAATGAAAACTTGAAAAATTTTTCAAGGCCAGAGTAATTGATTTGATATGTGAAGCAGCCACAGGTCCCCTGTACTGTTCTGGATGTCACACTTGGATCTGGCATATGGTGATCACTGGATTCCTTCTCCTTTTGAGAGTTTGTGGCTTCTGCATATCCAGGTTCCCGGTACTGCTCTGCCTGGCTTCTGGCTATAATGAACTAGAGGCTTAGGTGCAGATACAATTCTTGGAACCTCTTTCACAGACTGAGCTGTTCGCCTACTGGAAATAACAGGGCTGCTTGGCAGGGCTTACACAGACCTCAACACTCTGCTTTCTCCTGATAGGCAGTTGCTCCAAGCCTATTGTTTAACCTGTCAGGGTGACTAGAGGCAAAAAATTGCCTCACTTTCTTCTAGTACACTGGCTGGGTGCCAAAGATACCTGCCAGTTATGAACAGATATATTTTTTTCATGGTGCAATGGCTGTTTTACAAAGATAGAATTTTATCTTTGGGAGTGATTTATATACTAAGAGGGATTTACCCACCCAGAATCTCTTCCTATTATGAAATAACTGGTAGAAAGAAACTCCTCTATTCTGGAACAAGTCAGATTTTTCTCTTGCAATATTTAGTAGGGATACTGCATGATGCTACTTCCCTTAGTACAGCAATTTATATGTTTAGCTTTTGTTGATGTAATTCAGTTGCACAATGTTCTGTATAATTTCTATTGTTGTTGTTAAGTGCTCTTGAGTCAATGTCGACTCAAGGTGACTCCCTAGATAGAAGTCCTAAACTGCATTTGGTCTTCTGTCAGGGAACTAATTGTTGATAAAGTGGCATCAATAACTGCTGTTATTGTATCCATCCAGCACATTGCTAGCATCCTTGAAGGACTAGAAAAGGGGACTGATACTTCTGGAGAGAGATCTGCAATTGTGAGTATAAACTTCTGGGAATATTTCTGAAGGGACTTCTTTGGATTAAAGCTGATTAATCTGTGAACCCAGTGTATTTGCTAAATCAGTCAGGGCCCAGTAGCAGCAATTTAAGTTTAAGTTTAAATTTAAAACACAGAAGAGAGCTTTCTGGTTAAATTTAGAACCCAGCAAAGAGCTTCTAGTTTAAATTTCATAATAAGTCAGAGCCTAGCAGCAGCAAAGAGCTTTAATTTAAATCAAAACAGAATATAACTTAGCATAAAAGGCAAAACTGGGTCAGTATTCTTTGAGCAACAAATAAAGTATTCTAGAGACCTTTACAAAGAGGCCTTCTACCTAGGGGGCAACAGACCTGTGAAACATTTTCAAATGGTGTTAAAGCCAGGTGGCAGGTCTAAAGGCCATTTTGAAAGACTCCTTCTATCCAAGCAAGCACTGTTAATCACCCAGGAAGTTGGTCACAACTTACCTCAGAAGCAGAGGACAGGGAACTGTGTAGTAGCCCTCTTTTAATAAGTCGTATTTCCCTCTCTCCCTCCCCAACACCCACCCACCCCTGGGTTAATCAGAGCTTTATAAGTACTTACACATCTTAAAGGAAAGGAGATGCTCTCAGGTGCAGCTCATTATCCAAATCAGTCACACACTAAGGACCTGAGATTAATTAAGCTTCAGGTGAACAAGGTATATTCAACGTATTAGCTACACTTTTATTAGTATACGTATCCACAGCAACACTTAGTAAGTAAAGGACTTAAAAATCTAAACACAAGCTTAAAACTAAGATGCAGACAGAAGTCCAGCAGTGAGATGGGGGCTTTCCAGTCTTTTGCATTGAGTGTCACATGCATGATTTTCTCCCAGTTGATGAGAGGTCTTACCTGTGCACTAGGTGCAAGGAGCTCTTTACTCTCAGGGAAAGAGTCCGTTCTCTAGAGGCTAGAGTAGCAGACTTGGAAGACATAAGAAAGATGGAGAGGTACATAGACGAGACCTATAGGGATATAGTCCTGAAGTCCCACTTCCAGTCTGGCAACATCCCTGGTGCCATGGAGGAGAGAGGTCATGTGACAGGAGATCATCACTCTGGTGTGGCAGGAAGCGATCTTGTAACTAGGACCTGTCCTCCAGGTGATGTAAAACCCTCTCGCACCGAGGAAGTTTCTCCAGGGCCATGTGCCCATGAGGGAAGGGTTAGGACAGCTGTTATAGTTGGTGATTCGATCATTAGGCATGTAGATAGCTGGGTGGCTGGTGGACGTGAGGATCGCCTGGAAACATGCCTGCCTGGTGCAAAGGTAGAGGACCTCACGCGCCACCTAGATAAGGTCTTAGATAGTGCTGGGGAGGAGTCTGCTGTCTTGGTACATGTCAGTACCAATGACATAGGAAAATGTGGTAGGGAGGTTCTGGAGGTTAAATTTAGGCTTTTAGGTAGGAAGTTGAAATCCATAACTTCCAGGTAGCATTCTCTGAAATGCTTCCTGTTCCAAGCGCAGGACCCAAAAGGCAGGCAGTTCTCCAGAGTCTCAATGCGTGGATGAGACAATGGTGCAATGATGAGGGTTTTGGAGTGGTTAGGAACTGGGGAACATTCTGGGGAAAAAAGGGGCTCTTCCGAAGGGATGGACTTCACCTTAACTGGGATAGAACCAGGCTGCTGGTATTAACCTTTAAAAAGGAGATAGAGCAGCTTTTAAACTAGATAATAGGGGAAAGCCGACAGTCGCACAAGAGCGCATGGTTCGGAAGAATGTATCCTTGAAGGATAATACCAAAAGCAGAGAGGTTCCAAAAAAGAGTAAAGTAGCCCAAATGCCCTTGAGTATGGAGCAGACAGAGCTTAAAGATTCCAAATTACCCATGCCTACCAATAGACAAATTAATATGAATAAAGTACAGTCTCTAAAATGCTTGCATGCAAATGCTAGAAGTCTAAAAAATAAGATGGGAGAGTTAGAATATATAGCACTAAATGAGAGGTTAGATATGATTGGAATCTCAGAGACAAGGTGGATGGAGGACAACAACCAGTGGGACACTGATACCTGGGTACAAACTATATTGTAATGATAGAGATGATCAAATTGGTGGCAGTGTTGCGCTCTATGTTAGAGAGGGCATTGAGTCAGAAAGGATTAAAGTTTTGCAGGAAAAAAAAATTGCTGGAGAATCTCTATGGATTGAAATTCCATGTAAAAAGGGGAAGGCGATGGCAGTGGGGGTGTACTAACGACCACCTGGCCAGAATGAACAAATGGATGAGAGTTAATTGAAGACATACGCAGCATTGCTAGGAAAGGGGAAGGACTACTGATAGGAGATTTCAATATGCCAGATGTTGATTGGCACATCCCTGCTGCAGTATCATGTAGAAGTAAGGAGATCCTGGATTCTCTACAGGGAGAACTATTCAGGCAATTGGTAACAGACCCCACACATGAAAGGCCCATACTGGACTTACCAATAGTGAAAGTGTTTCTGATGTTGTAGTGGGATATCATTTTGCATCCAGTGATCAACAGATGGTGTGGTTCAGTATTAGGACTAGGGCTGTTAGAATCCATTCAAAGGTGAGGATCTTAGACTTTAGGAAGACTAACTTTGCCAGGATGGGCCAATACCTCAGGGAGTCGTTAGTGGGATAGGAACAGCTGGGGTATGAAGAAAAACAGTGGGCAAAACTGAAAGGGGATATTTTAAGGGCAACCAACCTTTTTGTTAAAATGGTAAATAAAGGTAAAAGGAAAAGGAGACCGTTATGGCTTTTGAAAGAAGTAGCTGAAAAAGTGAAGAAAAAGAGGGAGGCCTTCATGAAATACAAGAGATCACAGAGAGAGGAAGACAGGCATCTGTATTTGGAAAAACTTAGAGAAGATAGCAAAGTACTGTAGTCAGGAAGGCAAAGATTCAAACAGGAGGAGGAAGGCAAAGATTCAAACAGGAGGCAAAGATTCAAATGCAATAACATGGGGGGAAAAGACATTTTCCAGATATGTCAGTGAGAAGAGGAAGGGCAAAAGTGGTATTGTCAGACTCAAGGGTGCAGGGGAGGAATATGTAGTATTTATTTTATTTTATTTATTTAGACAGTTTTGTATACCGCCTTATCCTTCAATCAATCAAATCAAACAAATAGTAGCTGATAAGGATAAAGCAAATTGCTTAACAAATATTTCTGTTCTGTGTTCACAGATGAAGAACCAGGAGCAGGACCTCAGAAAACACCCACAAACAGGAACAGAAGCGAGGGACATCTTGAACAATCTTCAGAAGACTGTGTTCGTGAGAAACTAGCTCTACTTAAAGTAGACAAAGCGATGGGACCGAATGGGATACACCCTAGAATACTGAGGGAACTTGGGGACTTTCTAGCTGCTCCACTGACTGACCTTTTCAATGCCTCGTTGGAGTCGAGAGTGGTGCCAAAGGACTGGAGAGAGGCTCATGTGGTGCCTTTACACAAAAGCAGAAGTAAGGATGTGATTGAAAACAACAGGCAGGTTAGTTTAACTTCGGTGGTGAGTAAATTACACAGGTACACTAAAAAAATTTTTTTTTAAATTGCCTCTAATGTTTCGATTGATTTTTACGTTTTTTGGTGCGCTGAATCCAAATCTGGTAACCAATTTGCTCCATCACGTAAAGATTTTTTGCTACATTGGGTTAGCAGTTTGAGGTGAACGTTTCAGATTGAGTGCGATCGAGATAAAAGTTTCTTGGATGAATTCTTTATACTAATTGTTTAGTAGTTATTCAAATAAGAATAAAGAAAATAGTAACAAGGCAGCACATAAGAATAGAGTAATGTCAACAAAACACACTGTGATGGTAGCAAAATTGTCTGCACTTAAAACAGCCACATACATGTGCACAAACATTGAGCATATAAGAGCGAGGTTAGGACACAAAGCAAAGCAAAGAAATGTGCAAAAAATGTTGTACAGGTATGTATGTAAGAATAGAAAACGCAAACCGCACCATTGCAATACATGAAGACAAACACCCGATGGTGTGAAAATAAAATTCTAATAAATGACATCCGACACTGTGGTAATAACTAGCAAATTTTTATTTCAAAGTTTAGTAAAAACACGATATTTGTCAACATAGTTTAGATTTTAAAGTCATTCTTGGGTCAATCAATCTCCTGGTGGGCCCGTTTCTTCTTCCCCCGAATGCTTCTCTTGGTGCGCTGCTTGGCGTATTTTTTCATCTGGGGTTTCCCGCAGCAGCAACCAGCAGAAATCAGCCATCATAGTGGTGTTCCATCTTCCTTGGTACCTTCTCTCTGCGTCCTTGATGTCCTGGTAAAACCTTTCACCTTGTTCTTCACTGTACGCCCCCAAGTTTTCGGGAAAGTAGTTCATATGGGAGTGCAAGAAATGGACTTTCAGGCTCATGTTACAGCTTTGTTCTTTGAAGGCATTGAGCATCCTGGCAACAATATCCTTATAGTTCTCATCCCGCCTGTTCCCCAAGAATTTGAGAACAACATCCTTGAAGGAATCCCAGGCTTCTTTTTCCTTCTCAGACATCGTTTCAGCGAATGCTCCATCTGAAATGAGTTTCCTTATATCAGGGCCAACAAACACTCCTTCCTTTAGCTTTGCTTCAGAAAGTCGGGGGAACTTTGAGCAAAGGTACCGAAAGCACTCACCATCTTTTGGAAGGGACTTGATGAATTGCTTAATGAGACCCAACTTAATGTGGAGAGGTGGTAATAGAATTTTATCACGAGGTACCAAGCTCTCATGAAGAACATTTTTCTCACCGGGTCTCAAATACTCCCGAATTGGCCAGTCTTTTTTCCCCCAGTGTAGGTCGCGGGCCCGGCTATCCCACAAGCAAAGGAAGCAGGGATATTTGGTGAAACCGGATTGCTGCCCTAATAGCATGGATAGAATTTTAAAGTCTCCACAAATCATCCACTTATACTCATCATAACGAATCTTCTGAAGAATCAGGGCCAAATTCTCGTATTTTTCTTGGAGAATAACAGAGTGAGCAATAGGAACTGAAGCGAATGTGTTGCCATTATGAAGAAGAACACCTTTTATGCTGTCTTTTGACGAATCAATGAACAGCCGCCATTCAGCAGGATCATACTTGAGTTTAAACTTTTCCATCACTCCGTATATATCGTTGCAAAATACCAAATCTTCCTCTTTGCTGAAATACTTCAAAAATTGTGTCTCGCGGTTGCGCGGTACCAATAAAAAGTTGTTCCTGGTGACAATAGATTTTTCTGTTTAAGCCGAGAACCTAGCAGTTGGGCAGCATCTTTTGGGAGTCCTAAATCCTGGACTAAATCATTCAATTCAGCTTGAGAGAAAAGTTCAGGTTTCGGATCTGGTTCAGTTTCAAACTCGGAAGTACTGGACTCATCGGGAAAAGCCATCTGATGAGTCTCATCATGATCAGAACCGTCCACACAAATATGATCCAAAGATTTTGGTGGTTCAGGCACAGGTACTTCGTTGCTATGAGGCATAGGCCTAATTGCTGAGGGAAGGTTGGGGTAACTTATTACGTTCTTATTTTTTAAGTTGTATCCCTTCACAATGCAAGAGCAAAAAATAGCAGTCACTGCTGTGGTCTCTTTGTTCACGCCACATCATAGGTATTCCGAAACGAAATGCTTGTTTTTTACCTTTCATCCATAAGCGTAGATCTTCCTCACATGTCTTGCACACTTTGTGAGGAGCCCACGGTTTGTCTTGATCGCCTAACTTCAAACCGAAATAGGCGAAATATACTTTTTTAATAAATGCAGAAATGTTCCTCTGCCGCTTTTTCACGGTATATTCCCCACAAATAAAACAAAAACTGTCCGGAGAGTTGACGCAACCTCTGGCTCTGTGAGCCATCACAAATACACAGCACTGCAAACTACAACTGTAGTGAACCACTTCGGAATAAAGCTGGATTACGACTGAGCAAACAAAAGGTAATAATGAACTTGCAAGAAACTGAAATTTGACAGGAACGTTCATGTCGCAACCACCGTGTTTGAGCGAGCGAACGAGGCGAGGCGAACAGGAAAGAACATGCGCCAGCGTGAGTACTGGATTTAGCCCCCCGCCTCCCAATTGTCCTCTTAATGTATAAAATGAATACAAAACACTCTAAAATATCATGAGGGAATGTTTCTAGTTAGTTAACCATTACAACCTCTATTTTGGGCCAAGAAAATAAACTGCAGTCGGCTAAAAAGAAATTATGTGAACATTCCTTATATGGGTAAGAAATCTAATTTTGCAAGAAAACGTGACGTGATGGAACATTTTGGCTATTTTTCCTGGATTCAGCACCCCAAAATCTATAGGAATCAGTTGCAAAACTGGAGGCAGTTTTTTGGTAGTGCACCTGTGTTATTGGAAACGCTGCTGAAAGAGAAAATAGTGAGGTTTTTGGAGTCCAGTGGTTTACAGGATCCGAGGCAGCATGGATTCACCAGAGGCAGGTCTTGTCAGACAAATCTGATTGATTTCTTTGACTGGGTGACCAGGGAGTTGGACCAAGGGAGAGCTCTAGATGTGGTGTATTTAGATTTCATTAAAGCCTTTGACACTGTTCCTCACAGGCGACATTTAAACAAACTGAGCACCCTAGGGATGGACCCTAAAGTTACTGCTTGGGTTAGAAATTGGTTGGGTGGGAGGTGACAAAGAGTACAGGTAAATGGAGCTCACTCTGAGGAGAAGGATGTTACCAGTGGTGTGCCCCAGGGATCTGTCCTTGGTCCGATTCTTTTTAACATCTTTGTTAGTGATATAGCAGAAGGGCTGTCAGGTAAGGTTTGCCTATTTGCGGATGATACCAAAATCTGCAATAGAGTAGACACCCAGGAAGGTGTAGATAATATGAGGAGAGATCTCGCTAAGCTTGAAGAATGGTCTAGAATTTGGCAGCTGGGATTTAATGTTAAAAAATGTAAGGTCATGCATTTGGGCTGCAGCAATCCAAGTGAGCAATATAGTATAGGGGGTGAACTACCTTTGTCCACTAAAGAAGAGCGGGACCTAGGCGTGGTTATGTCTGATGACCTTAAAGTAGCTAAACAGGTAGAAAAGGCGACTGCAAAAGCTAGAAGGATGCTTGGGTGTATATAGAGAGGAATGGCTAGCAGAAAAAAGGAGGTGATAATGCCTCTGTATAAGTCTTTGGTGCGACCTCATTTAGAATATAGTGTGCAATTCTGGAGACCGCACCTTCAAAAGGATGTGAACAGGATGGAGTCGGTGCAGAGGGTGGCTACTAAAATGATTATGTTTATGTTTATGTTTATTTTGAATTTGATATACCGCTCAGACCAAAAGGTATTAGAGTGGTTTACAATACTGCATCATTTAGGAAAATAAGAAAGGAGCGCCATTAATAAGATAGGACAGAGTAGAGGACAGAAACAAACAGATAAGAGGAGGAGAAGGACACGGAACAGCAAGTTACCCTGATATATAAGCAGGACATCAATATAGACTCCAGAAAAAGACGCCACGGACCAACGCCTAGTGGTCTTCATTATAAAGCATATGAGGACAGACTTAAGGATCTTAATATGTACACCTTAGAGGAAAGGCAGGATAGAGGTGATATGATTGAGATGTTCAAATACCTCCATGGCATAAATGTTCAGGGAGAGAGCCTCTTTCAATTGAAAGCAAGTTCTGCTACGAGGGACATGGGTTGAGGGTGAAGGGAGATAGATTCAGGAGTGATATGTGGAAATATTTCTTTACGGAAAGAGTAGTGGATCCGTGGAATAGTCTCTCAGTGGAGGTGGTAGAAATGAGGACAGTAACTGAATTCAAAAAAGCATGGGACAAACACAGAGGATCTCTAAAGGTAAAAAGGGGACTGTTCTACTTGTTGATATGGAGGGACAGACTAGATAAGCCATGTGGTCTTTTTCTGTCATCATATTTCTATGTTTCTATGTTTCTATGATGAAATGCTAAAAGAAATCAAGGAAGCTAACAAAGGTTTAAGCACAGTAATAATAATGGGTGATTTCAATTACCCCGGTATCGACTGGGTCAGTGTGATGGCAGGACATGCTAGGGAGATAAAGTTCCTAGATGAAATAAATGACTGCTTCTTGGAGCAGCTGGTTCATGAACGAACCAGAGGGGAAGCCATATTGGACCTAGTCCTTAGTGGAACACTAGTTCTGGTGCAAGAGATAAGGGTGTTGGGGGCACTTGGCAATAGTGATCATAGCATGATCGCGTTTGATTTAATTAGTGGAGGAGGGATAGTAAGGAAACCACAGTACTACCTTTTAACTTTTGAAAGAGAGGAAAATAGTTAAGAAAAAATAAAAATAAACCTGTTGCAAAGGTTAAAGACTTACATCAAGCTTGGGTGTTGTTGAAAAATACTATCTTGGAAGCCCAGACCAGCTGTATTCCACGCTTTAAGAAAAGTGGAAGGAAGTCCAAAAAAACTGCCAGCATGATTTAAAGGTGAGGTCAGAAAGGCTGTTGTTGCCAAAAAAGCATCTTTCAGGAAATGGAAAAAAGAGCCAAACAACGAAAACTGGAAACAGCACAAGCACCGGCAAGTTAAATGCAAGGCATTGATGAGGCGGGAAAAGGGAGAATTTGAGAAGAAGCTTGCTGCAAAAGGAAAAACGCGCAATAAAGACTTTTTCAAGTACATTCATAGCAAAAAACCCATGAGAGAGTCTGTTGGTCCATTAGAGGAAAGAGGGGTTAAAGGGGCACTAAGAGGCGACAAAGCAATAGAGGAGAGACTGAATGAATTCTTTGCTTCGGTCTTTACTGAGGAAGATGTAGGGATGTTACCCATGACTGAAGTGATATTTAAAGGTGCGGAAGAATTGAAGGAAATATCGACACATCGGGAAGATGTATTACAACTATTTGATAAACTGAACAGTAGCAATTCACCTGGACCGGATGATATACATCCAAGGGTGTTGAAAGAACTGAAATATGAGATTGCAGACCTGCTATTAGTAATCTGTGAAGTATCATTAAATTAATCTCTAATACCTGAAGATTGGAGGATGACGAACATAACGCCAATTTTTAAAAAGGGTTCCAGGGTTTATCCAGGGAGTGACTGGTGAGCATAACGTCAGTACCTGTAAAATGGTAGAAATCATCATAAAGAATAAAATTGCTGAACATGTAGATAGTCATGGCTTAATTGGAGACAGCCAAATGGCTTTAGACAAGGAAGATCTTGTCTTACTAATCTGTTATGTCTTTTTGAAGGTGTGAATAAACAGGTAGACAAAGGTGAGTCGGTTGATATAGTGTATTTGGACTTTCATAAAACCTTTGACAAGGTTCCGCATCAGAGACTTTTGGCAAAACTAAAGAGTCATGGGATAGGAGGTGGTGTACTATTGTGGATCAGGAACTGGTTAAAAGATAGAAAGCAGAGGGTAGGGCTAAATGGCCAATTTTCCCAATGGGGAAAGGTGAATAGTGGTGTACTCCAGGGATCTGTGCTGGGTCCTCTGCTTTTTAACATATTCATAAATGACATGGAAAAGGGGGGCACGACAGGCAAAAACGAACTATATCCAGCGATTAAGCAGCATACAAAATACCAAATCTACAAACAACTTGAACAGCAGCCACTGCCAATGACCAGCAATCTAACAAACAGACTCACTCAGCACCCCCACCCTCAACGGAGACTCCCCTAATCACAGCAAGTATACTACACCAAAAATGAACTATCTATACCTGGAATTCTTGCACATTCGTTCATAACGCGATATATACTGTTGTCAGTAATCATTAATTGCAAGTATTGTCTCTCAATAGCTAGATATACTGTTGTCAGTAATCATTAATTGCAAGTACTGTCTCTCAATAGCTAGATATACTGTTGTCAGTAATCATTAATTGCAAGTATTGTCTCTCAATAGCTAGATATACTGTTGCCAGTAATCATTAATTGCAAGTATTGTCTCTCAATAGCTAGATATACTGTTGTCAGTAATCATTAATTGCAAGTATTGTCTCTCAATAGCTAGATATACTGTTGCCAGTAATCATTAATTGCAAGTACTGTCTCTCAATAGCTAGATATACTGTTGTCAGTAATCATTAATTGCAAGTATTGTCTCTCAATAGCTAGATATACTGTTGCCAGTAATCATTAATTGCAAGTACCAGTAGCCATATATTCTGCTCTTATCACCATATACATGGTTCTTTCACTGCCCACCTACAAAAAACCCACATACTAAAATTAATCAACACAACACCAGCCCCCGTCATCTGCAGTTAGCAGCTCTACCTTCTCCCTTAAGACACAATGCCCTCATTAAAGATGCATACACTGGTAACCTTCACTATTACATACCTCCTCACTGCACTAGCTGGCCACTCAAACGCCTATAATGGTGACCAAAACTCCATACCAATATTAAGAAATAATTGGAAGAGATGGTCAAACAAGACACAAACAGACCCAAACCCTACCCATACCCACCACTCCCATTTAATCCATGTTGCCCTTCAGCTCACCAAAAAATCTCAACCTAAACAACAATACCAACCACCACTGCATTGCGCCCTTATCAATATTAGATCCATCCGCACAAAGTGGCCTTTGATACCTGACCTCATAACAACGCACGACCTTGACATTTTGATGATCACAGAAACCTGGCTATCTGACTCTGATAATATCATTCTCAACCAGATGCTACCCCCAGGCTTCTCAATCTACACGTGTCACAGGAACAAACAA
Organism: Ichthyophis bannanicus; assembly: GCA_033557465.1. Classification (NCBI taxonomy): domain Eukaryota; kingdom Metazoa; phylum Chordata; class Amphibia; order Gymnophiona; family Ichthyophiidae; genus Ichthyophis; species Ichthyophis bannanicus. The sequence goes on along the minus strand of CM066047.1, from coordinate 109,839,048 downwards.
AGAGGAGGTGGAGTACTCATCATCTCTAAAAGCCAGCTACAATTTCAGATAGACAACAGTATTAGCACAACCCACCTAAACATACTACAACGAGCATTCAATCAACCTAGTCTATAGAGCTCCAACAACGTCAGCTGATGATCTGCCAACGATAGTCGACCGGGCCTGCAATACGGAAAAACCACAATTATCTAATTGGATATTAGGAGATTTCAACCTCCCCTCTCTACATGATACTCAAATTGCAGCATTTATAGAAGCGATCGACAACCTTGGATACAACCAGATAGTCAAAGAACCTACTCATACTATGGGAAATACCCTCGACCTGATATTCGTTCCACAAGCCACCTCAGAAACCGACCACAGTTACGATCTTTCCATAATACCAGTACCATGGTCTGACCACAGCCTCATCCTATTCCAAATTCCCAACTCCTCCAATGCCATTAACTCCAAATCCACCCTCGCTAAACCAACAACTAGGAGGTTCCGCCCCTTTGATAAAGACGAAGTACTCAAGAATATCCTCCCAATACTACACACCTCTAAACCTGATTTGGATAGCCTAATCAACACCTGGGATCACACTCTCAGAACCAATTCCCAAACAGCAAATGTGACGAGAAAGCCCAACCATCGGACACATGTAGCTTGGTATTCTAATGAGCTAAGAACATCCCTCCTCCATCTTCGTAGACTTGAAAAACGCTGGAGATGATCTCACTCTACCGACGCCTACACAGCCTACTGCAATTACCTAAAAAAGCATCGCCAGGAAATAGCAGATCGAAGGAAACAATTCCATACTAATCTCCTAAAGCAATCATTAAATAAACATCATGATCTCTTCAACATTGTAAAGACAATGGCAAAGGAACCAACTCCCCAACACACTCAAACGATACATCCACAAGATTATGCTAACTATTTAAAATCAAAAATGAAGAAAACAACCAACATCTGCATCACTGAACCAACAAATATAGACAAGCTATCACAGTCAACCACATTAACCAAGTTTAACGCATTATCAACCAAAGAAATTGAATACACCATCGCATCAATAAATGCTACCACTGCAGCAAATGATCCATGTCCAGCGGCCTGGATAAAAGACCTTAAATATGAAGTAAGCTTCTTCATACATAATATCCTTGAACAATCCTTCTCAACCGGAACCTTTCCTCAGTGCCTTAAACAAACCTCAATTAGACCATTACTGAAAAATAACAAATTAGACCCCCTAAAAGTAGAATCCTATAGGCCAATATCCAGCATCCCTCTGCTAGCGAAAATAATTGAGAAAGTTGTCCAACGTCAAATACAACAACACATAGACACTGAAGCCCCACTTGACCCTGCACAACACGGCTTTAGAGAAGCCCATGGAGTGGAGACCCTCCTCATCACTCTATTCAATACATTAATCACAGGAATAGATAATATCCACCAAGGATTTATCCTTATATTCATGGACATCTCAGCTGCGTTCGATTCAGTAAGCCATCAAATACTTATCGATCGCCTTAAGGAAAAAGGAATTCTTGGAGCCGCACTTGACTGGTGTATATCCTACCTAACTAACCGTTGGCAACAAGTAAGAATTGAGGAAAGAACATCGGAACCATTTCTGCAAGATCAAGGGGTACCACAAGGATCCTCTCTTTCAGCACTAATGTTTAACATATACATGCAACCTATCTGTGACCTCATCCGTTCCTTTAATGTTACCTGCCTAGCATATGCAGACGACATTCTCCTATACATGCCATTCTCCATCAACCATCCTGATTTTACACCTTTGATAAAATGCTTCGAATCAGTAGAAGACTGGCTCCTATCACAGAACCTAAGAATCAACCACAGCAAGACTGATGTTATGTTTATCACAAAGGACCAAAACTTCACACCTCCCACTACCTTAAAGATAAAGGACAAGGAATTGACAGTAAAACCTACGATACGATACCTAGGTATTACCCTTGACCAGCGTCTTAATATGAAAACCCACATAAAAAAATAACAAAACTAATATATCACAAGATACGCACACTACGCCACTTACGACCTTTACTGGAACCCACAGACTTCAGAACCATCTACCAAGCCTTGGTGATGCTTCACCTTGACTTCGCAAATGCAATTCTACATGGTCTCCCGCAATCAACTTTACATCCTCTCCAACTGGCGATGAACACCGCTGCCAGAGTACTCGAAGGAATATCAAAGACAGACCACATAACTCCAATTCTAAAAAGACTCCACTGGTTACCAACCAATGCAAGAATTCACTACAAGATACTAATCACTACTTTCAAAGCCTTAAACAATCAAGCACCCTCAACGGTCGCCAACCTCTTACACACGCAGACCCTCAATAGATCCAGAAGATCATCTGCTATAAGTACATTAACAATCCCAAGACAAACAGTCAGATACACTAAGGAAACATCTAAAAGAGCCTTCAGCATTCACGCCCCAACAGCTTGGAATGCCCTCCCACCAGAACTAAGAGCCATAACCAGCCTAACACAATTCAGAAAAAGTCTCAAACACCACCTCTTCTTAAGCTATTTTCCAATTTAATTTTGCACAAGAGAAATATTACATCCATACTCAGGCCAAGACAACCTCAACTGTGAATAATGCGTATAGACTATTGTATATAGTTATATAGTGAACATAGTTTCCCTTTATTACCAAGTTCTAAATTCCCGTTACTTGTAAAATGCACTACAGTTTTCTGTATGTATATGTTTGGTTCCATGTAAACCGCGCTGATGAAAATAGTGCGGTATATAAGAGATGTTAAATAAATAAATAAAATAAATAAATAATAATGAGTGAGGTTATCAAATTTGCAGATGACACAAAACTATTTAAAGTTGTTAAAACCCATGAGGATTGTGGAAAATTGCAAGAGGATCTTGATAAATTGGAAGACTGGGCATCAAAATGGCAGATGAAATTTAATGTGGACAAGTGCAAAGTTATGCACCTAGGGAAGAACAACCCAAACTATGGTTACACGATGCAAGGTTCCACATTAGAAACCACCACCCAGGAAAAAGATTTAGGCATCATTGTGGATAACATCCAAGGTGCGGTCTCACCATGGAACGATATAGAGGCATTATAATATCTATTTCGCAAAAACGCGAAATAAAGACTTTTTCAAATACATTCATAGCAAAAAACCTGTGAGAGAGTCAGTTGGTCCATTAGATGATAGAGGGGTTAAAGGAGCACTAAGAGGCGACAAGGCGATAGCGGAGAGACTGAATGACTTCTTTGCTTCGGTCTTTACTGAGGAAGATGTAGGGATGTTACCCATGGCTGAAGTGGTATTTAAAGATGCGGAAGAATTGAAGGAAATATCGATACATCGGGAAGATGTATTACAACTATTAAATAAACTGAAGAGTAGCAAATCACCTGGGCCGGATGGTATACATCCAAGGGTGTTGAAAGAACTGAAATATGAGATTGCAGACCTGCTATTATTTATCTGTGAACTATCATTAAAATCATCTCTAATACCTGAAGATTGGAGGATCGCCAATGTAACACCAATTTTTAAACAGGGTTCCAGGGGTGATCAGGGGAAACTACAGACCGGTGAACCTGATGTCTGTACCGGGAAAAATGATAGAAACCATCATAAAGAATAAAATTACTCAGCATGTAGATAGTCATGGCCTAATGGGAGACAGGCAACATGGCTTTAGACAAGGAAGATCTTGTCTTACTAATCTGTTATTTTTTTTTGAAGGTGTGAATAAACAGGTGGACAAAGGTGAGTCGGTTGATATTGTGTATCAGGACTTTCAGAAAGCCTTTGACAAGGTCCCTCATCAGAGACTTTTGGCAAAACTAAAGAGTCATGGGATAGGAGGCAGTATACTATTGCGGATCAGGAACTGGTTAAAAGATAGAAAGCAGAGGGTAGGGCTAAATGGCCAATTTTCCCAATGGAGAAAGGTGAATAGTGGTGTACCCCAGGGTTCTTGCTGGGTCCACTGCTTTTTGACATATTCATAAATGACCTGGAAAGTGGAATAACGAGTGAGGTTATCAAATTTGCAGATGACACAAAACTATTTAAAGTTGTTAAAACCCAAGAGGATTGTGGAAAATTGCAAGAGTATCTTGATAAATTGGAAGACTGGGCATGAAAATGGCAGATGAAATTTAATGTGGACAAGTGCAAGGTTATGCACCTAGGGAAGAACAACCCAAACTATGGTTACACGATGCAAGGTTCCACATTAGGAACCACCACCCAGGAAAAAGATTTAGGCGTCATTGTGGATACTATGTTAAAACCATCGGCCCAGTGTGCAGCGGCGGCCAAGAGAGCAAATAGAATGCTAGATATGATAAGGAAAGGTATGGAAAATAAAACAAAAGATATTATAATGCCTCTATATCGTTCCATGGTGAGACCGCACCTTGAATATTGTGTGCAATTCTGGTCGCCATATCTTAAAATGGATATAGCGATTTTAGAAAAAGCTCAGAGAAAAGCCACCAAAATGGTAAAGGGGATGGAAGGATACTCCTATGAAGAAAGGCCAAAAAAGGTTAGGGCTCTTTAACCTGGAAAAGAGACGGCTGAGGGGAGATATGATAGAAGTCTATAAATTAATGAACGGAGTGGAACAGGTAAACGTAGATCGATTGTTTACCTTCTCAGAATATAGAAAGACTAGGGGACATGCAATGAAGCTACAGGGTAAACTATTTAAGACTAATAAAAGAAAATATTTTTTCACTCAACGTGTAATCAAACTCTGGAATTTGTTACCGGAGGATGTAGTAAAGACTGTTAGTGTAACTGGATTTAAAAAAGGTTTGGACAAGTTCCTGGAGGAAAGGTCCATAAACCATTATTAAGACGGGACCCAGGATATCAATGCTTGACCCAGTACAAGCATTGTGGAACCTGTGTCTCTTGGGGAAACTGCTAGGTACATATGACCTAGATTGGTCACTGTTGGAAACAGAATACTGGGCTTGATGGAACTTGGTCTGACCCAGTATGGCATATCTTATGTTCTTATGTTCTTATGTTCTTAACATGTTAAAAACCTCCGCCCAGTGTGCAGCAGCAGCCAAGAGAGCAAATAGAGGTCTAGGTATCATAAGGAAAACTTTTCTGTTTACTGAATACTGCGGTTTTTAGAAAGACCAATCATATATATGTTGTATAATAGCTCACACTTTAATATAGCTCACAATGTAGATAGTACAGTTGTTTCTATTACACTATATCCTATTTTCAGCAAACTATGTATATATTATCATTGATCATTTTCACCTTCACTTTTTGTATTTTTGTTTGTTTTAACCGCTTTGATTATATGATAAAGCGGTATAGAAATCCAATTAAATAAATAAATAAATAAATAAGGAAAGGAATGGAAAATAAAACAAAGGATATTATAATGCCTCTATATCTTTCCATGGTGCGACCGCACCTTGAATATTGTGTGCAGTTCTGGTCGCCAAATCTTAAAAAGGATATAGCGTTATTAGAAAAGGTTCAGAGAAGAGCCACCAAAATGATAAAGGGGATGGAAGGATACCCCTATGAAGAAAGGCTAAAAGGTTAGGGTTCTTTAGCCTGGAAAAGAGGCGGCTGAGGAGAGATATGATAGAAGTCTATAAAATAATGAACGGAGTGGAATGGGTAAATGTAGATCGATTTATTTTTATTTATTTATTTAAAGTCTTTCTATACCGTGCTTTTTAAAATTTGCTCGGTTTACAGTCAACAACAAATTTGTACAGTCCCAGCAGGGCCGGTACTGTATTTACAATGAACAGGATTTGCAACTTGGATTAACTCGGGTAACTATGTACAGGCTGCACAGCTAGGGAGCGTGTCAGTTCTTTTAAGTAACTATATACAGGCTATGAAGTCAGGCCTCCAATGGGCGGTGGCGACAGGGGCTGCTTGGCCACTATTTACACAATTAGATGACTATTTACAAGTGCATACCAGGGTGTCTATTACTGCTGTTGTGCCGGGTTGGGTCTGTGTATTGTGGGTGTGTTGGGGGGTTGTCTTGGTGGTTGAGTGTGACTGGTTGTATTGTGGGTGTGTTGGGGGGGTTGTCTTGGTGGTTGATTACTTACGTTATCAGAATATAGAAAGACTTAGGGACATGCAATTAAGCTACAGGGTAAACTAAGACAAATAAGATAAAATATTTTTTCACTCAACGTGTAGTCAAACTCTGGAATTTATTGTCGGAGGATGCAGTCAAGGCTGTTAGTGTAGCTGGGTTTAAAAAAGGTTTGGACTAGTTCCTGGAGGAAATGTCCATAAACCATTATTAAAAAGGGACCCAGGATATCAATGCTTGACCTAATACAAGCATTGTGGAACCTTTGTCTTTTTGGGAAACTGCTAGGTACGTATGACCTAGATTGACCACTGTTGGAAACAGGATACTGGGCTTTATAGACCTTGGTCTGACCCAGTATGGCATTTCTTACGTTCTTATGTTCCTCTTTTGCATTGACCTTCTACCTTGCCAAGCATGATGTCTTTCTCTAATCTTTGTCTTCACATGATGTGCCAAAAGTATGAAAGTCAACGTCTTGCCATTTGAGCTTCTAAGGAAAGCTTAGGTTTGATCTTCTCTAATACCGACTGATTTGTTCTTTGGGCAGTCCATGGTATAAACAGTATTCATCGCCAGCACCAAAATTTGAAGGCATTTATTGCCTTCCTGTCGTTCTTCTTCCCTGTCCAACTTTCACGTACATATGTTGTTGTTGTTAATTGCTGTCGAGTCAATGTCGACTCATGGCAACCCTCCGGATAGTTGTCCTAAACTGTGTTCAGTCATTGTTGATAGAGTGGCACCCATAGTTGCTATTATTGTATCAATCCATCTAATTGCTGGACTTCCTCTTTTGCATTGACCTTCTACCTTGCCAAGCATGATGTCATTCTCTAATGATCTCTCTCTTTGCATGATGTGTCCAAAGTATGAGATTCAAAGTCTTGTCATCTGAGCTTCTAAAGAAAGCTTAGGTTTGATCTCCTTTAGTACGGACTGGTTTTTTCTTCATGCAGTCCATGCTATATACAATAGGCCCGATTTTCAACATGGTGACGAGGCAAGCCATACCCGCAAAAGTATATATGCTCAGGAAAAATGTTTGAATCGTGAGTCATGCACCTCCAAAACGGCCAAGCTTCAAAAATACAGCACAAACAGAGCACAGCGGAGGTGCCCAGCACGGCATAGTTGGGTAGGAGCAGGGTCCGGAACCTGGGCTTGGCGCCTAAGATATTAACCTGCAAAACCCGTGTATGTGTCAAAACCAGTGGCCAGAGAAGTGGGAAGTCAAGTGTTCAGAATCCATGTATCGCCCATCTGGTGTACCCATGCATTGATGATACCATTACTCACGTTTCACAGGAGCCCCCTGTGGCTGGGTAGATAGACATCAGTGGCATGGCAGTGAGAAGGACAGTAATTTTCTTCCCCGATGAGTCAGAGGTCCTTGCTCATTCCATGCTGCAATATGAGGGGGTGCAATACTCCAGGGGGGGCCGGCGGCCAAACCTGCAACTGTCCATGGCCATATGGAGGGCCATCCAACTCCGCCTGCGCTGGTAAGGAGACCTGAATGGGTGGAGGGGGGGCTGAGAACCATGTTAGGTCATACACACCCTGAAAGCCACAACTGTGTGTTTGCACGGGGGGATAGAACTGTGAGGCCAAGCCACATGCTGGTGGCAGCACCAATGGTTGAAGAACAGGTGACAGTGGGGGATAGGCCATGCATGGTACAGGTGCCATCCCTGGCTGCCGCAGCAGTAGGCATATCAAGACACAGCAAGCAGTGAGGCCGCTGTACCCCCAGGTGGGGGATGGCAGCAACACCACAGGGTGCACAGAGCAATGGCACTGCCCAGTGCAGGGGGAGCTGTGGTCAGTCAGCCCACCCCAAGTGACTCTGCTGGCCTGTGTGGACACCCTGGACACATGGCCCACCCAGCAGCCCCTGTGACCTTGGCCCATGGGGTTGGTGTGGGCCAATAGCAGCATCCACATATGTGCTGTCTGTCCCTGCAAGTAGAACAGCCACCACTTCCCACCACCCCCTGTCCGGCTGTGGCAGCATGTTGAAGATATGATGCCACCTAACATGACAGGGGTGTAATGGCCGGCATGCACAAACTGCAACATCCTGTCCTGTATGATGCCTAATGAACCATGCAGTGATGTGGCCCCTGAAGCAGCAGATGCCCCCTGCATGGCACCTGCCCACAGCTGAGGCCAGCCATGGCCCACAATCATGTACCATGGTGCCAAGAAAGACTGGGTATAATAGATGGGAGCAAGGGAAGGAAAGAGGACTGCAGAGGTGGCTGAAGGGACCAGAGGAGTGACACAGGTGGGTCAGTGGCTCAGATGGCACTATTGGTGGTAGGATGGGGCACATCTCAAAGGTCCAGGGGTGTGGTGGGTAGGAATCTGGAGCCATATGCCAAAGATGTACCATTACATGCACCCAACACCTGCTACCCTTGGGTATGCCCCTGCCTCCAGGATGGGCAGGCCACCAGGCGAGGCAGAATACAGGTATGCGCAATAGGCAAGGTGGCTGCACACAACTGAGCCCATGTTTGCCCCCCCCCCCCCCCACAATGAATATGGCATGTGGCACACTCTGGAGGTCCTGAAGTGCCACTACCGCAAGCTGTGCTGGAAGAGACCAAACCAGCTGCAACGTATCAGGAAGTAGCTGTGGCTGAGGAAGGTCAGTGGAGGCCAGCAGATGCAGGGGTGGTTGCCATGGCTGCCGGGCAGGTACGGGCAGACCATCTGGTGGTGGATCCCCCCATACGCAATGAGGTGAATGTGCTTGGGGGGGGGGGCATGCCATCCCCCAGTGCCACTACCCCGTGTGTGCACCAGTTGGTACCCAAAACATGCAGTTGTGCACACACATGCCTGGGCCACAGCATGGAAGGGCAGTACAGGGGCACACACCACCAGCAGGATGCCCAAATGCACATTGCACACTTGCCCACACTGTTCCCTGTTGGTGTCCATCACCTGGGGGGAAGGGGCCGGCAAGCCACACATGGGCATGTGGGTGGAGTAGAAGAGAGCTGTCTGGGAGTGGGAAAAGGGGAGGGCATGCAGTGCACACTGTGGGGAAGCACACCCCTCTGGCCCGAAGGTGGGTTGTGGAATGCATGTGCGGGCCCCACAGAGATGCGCCAGTTCCATCCAAGGTCAATGCCTGTGTAGACCTTTAACCCCCCTCCCTCTTCCCCCACAGCTGGTTCAAAGGAGGCCCCTCCCTCTTCCCCCACAGCTGTCCCAAGGTGCCGATCCCAGTGGTACCTCCAGCAGTGACAGGGAGGATGAGTCCAGTGGCACCGCAATGGAAGACCGCAACATGGAGGAGGACAGTGTGGGGGCCATAGTGCAGCAGTGGGATGGGGGGTCTGAGAGGAGGAAAGATCAGTGAGACAGGAGCAGAGCAGGGAGTCTGATAAGTAGATCAGTGGGACAGGAGCAGGGTGAGGAGTGAGGAGGAGGAGGGATCAGAGGGACAGGGCAGGATGAGGAGTCTGAGGAGGAGGGGGGATCAGAAGAGGAGGGGCAAAGCAGGGAGTTTGAGGAGGAGGAGGGATCAGAGGGACAGGAGTAGGACAGGGAGTCTGAGGAGGAGGGCACAGAGGGACAGGGCAGGGCAGGGCAGGGCAGGGAGTCTGAGGAGGAGGAGGGATCAGAGGGATAGGGGCAGAGTGGGGAGTCTGAGGAGGAGAAGGAGGGATCAGAACTGTCCCCTGTGGCCAAAGCAGAGGCAGGCCCAGAGGGGGTAGCAGGAGAGATGCAATGCCCCACCCTCCAAGCGCCCCAGGTAGGGCAGTGTGGTGCAGCATACAGCAAGCAGGCATCCGGTGGGAGGGCCAGAAGAGGAGTTTCCCCCCTGGCTGTGGCCCACAGCCATGCCTTTCCATGTCCCTACCAGGGGGTCATGTGCCCAGAGCATGGCTTGGCACATGCATATCATGCAGCGGAACCTTGGTCCACATTCTGAAGCCATTGGCCCCCATAGCCACCCCAGCCCCCATGGTCACAGCATTGCAGTGCTGCACCAGGCCCCTCTGCGCCACCACCCACTCAGCCATCTAGTGACTGGGCTCTGACTGCCCTGGTGGCAGAAATGCAGCTCCTCAGAGAGGATATGTGAGCAGCAGCAAGGACAATCAGCATGTTCCTGGATGCCCTTACTGCTGAAGCAACAGGGCACAGGTAGGGCCACCCTGCACCATAGGCCATCCCCATGTCAGGGACTGCCCTGCAATGAGCCTCAATGGGGCAGACTGTGTGGCCATGGACATGAGTGCACAATGTCCCCATTAATGTGTGTACTTCTGTTTTTTGTTACTGCCATTGGTTCAAAAGTGCTCTTGCTGCCAGTGTTGTAAATCCTACAGCTTTCTCAATTAAACTGTTCCCATTTTCGAATCACAAGGTGTTGTTAATTTTGTGATGGTAGGGCTGCGTGTCTGTGTGGGTGGAATAGGGGACTGTGGATGGGGGACCAGGGGTTATGGGCATGGGGTATATGCCCTGTGGGTCATGTCCGTGTGTGCGGGTATGGCACGGAGGTACCACACACACAGAATGGTGGCAGTCTGAGCTCTGCATGGGTAGCACCTCTGTGCTATACCCACACAGGGCGAGCAGTAGCACCACCACTTTACCGGTGCAAGGTGCATGCACCATCACTGGGCAGCATGGGTGTGGCACAGCAGCACAACAAACAGGGGTATGGAAAGCGTTACCACAGAGCTCTGTCCCACCACCTACTGGGGTTTCAAAAATATTAGTCTCCTAGCTATTCTAGTATGCAGTATTCCCAGGACATAAAAATGATACCACATTAAGTGCAGGAAAGAATCAGACAAGCTGTAGCCAAACCTTTCTGATATACAGTAGGACGCTCATCTCTGGAATACACTGTCAAATGGATTATGGACATTGTATGACATTCTATCTTTTAGAAGCAACTGAAAACATGGTTGTTTGGACAAGTTTGGGGCTGAGATATTAGCCAGCGTATGACATAAATGAGTTAGGGACTGAGTTTGCTTTATGTATAGGTATTGTTAAGATTGTAAGGGTTTTTATTTGATGCTAATGCTGATTTTTATTTTCTGATTTGATCTTTAAGTGAAAAGGCAGTTTATAAATACTCTTAAATAAATGAATAGGCTACACAAGTGTCCTACACAAGAGTCTTACTTGAAGGACAAGAAAAAGGGACTGCTACTTCTGGAGAGAGATCTGCAATTGTGAGTATATACTTCTGGGAATTTCCTGAAAGGACTTCTTTGTATTAAAGCTAATTAATCTGTGAACCCAGTGTTTTTTGTTAAATCAGTCAGGGCCTAGTAGCAGCAGTTTAAGTTTAAATTTAAAACACAGAAGAGAACTTTCTGGTAACATTCCATACCCAGCAGAGAGCTTGTAGTTTAAGGGGGATGTTTACTAAATCCCGTTGCTGTGCGGGTCCCCGTTAGTGTGCGTGTGCCATATAAGGAGTGGGCGGGTCAGGCAGAAAAAGATGAAAAAAAACGACCCTACGTGTGCGCGTCGCGCACCTGTGCGGGGCTCACATTAGCACGTGGGAAGGCTAAGTGGGACGCTGCTGGGCACATAGAGGAACAGAGCCGTAGCACAATGGTGAAGACACTAACCAATGGTACAGGGTCCACGGGTTCAATACCCCATTATGCACAAGGAAAAAGGCTGATTGAGCCATGAACCCTAATGGATAAAGGTGCAACAGGAGGTATATGAATTTAGTGCTGTGCACTGTTATTTTGGGTGGCGCACAGTTATTTTTAGCAGCATAAGGCGGCGCGCTGATATTTCCACGCAGGAACAGAGACACAGCACAATGGTTAAAACACTGACCAATGGTGTGGGGTTCAGGGGCTCAATCCCCCACAGTACCCAGTGAAGACAGCTGGCTGAGGCAGTATGTATTATAGTGGGGAGTGCTGTATGAGTCTTTTTAATCTTATTTTGTTGTCACTACTAGCAAACGCACTCTCACAGCGTGTTAACATACGGCGGCCCATGGGCCACATGTTACAGTGCACTATCCGCCACGGCACCCTAGAATGTCCCCTATAGGGCACCATATATGTTGCGACACAGGATAATGTACAGTGCACCCTATTTTGATGGCAACCATAAGGTGTCCTATAAGGCGCCCTATTAAGCACCCTCAGAGGCACCTTATGGGTACAGTACACCGAGGGTGTTTTTTCTTCCATAAAAATATGTACATTAGAAAATGGGTGATGCTCTGGACAACCCAATCATGTAACCCTGCTGTGGGTTTGAACCCATGACCTCTGGTTGCACATGCAGTGACGTAACCATTGGGCTACAGCTCTGTAGCTGTATGCAAGCCCCTGGCTGGCTGCAGAGAGCCTGCATGTCACCTCACAGACAGTCTGCTGTTGTGAACAGGATAGGGTTAGGCCACCCCTACCCATGAGGCACTGCACATGCAAATCACCTGTCCACAGATGCACACAAGATGGGGTATGCAACCCAACAGCTCCCGGCCTGGTATGGGGATGTGGCCGTGTGCACCCACACATCACCTCTGCCTGGTAGGGTGTACTGAGTGGGTGTTGTACTGGCACAGAGTACCTACACACCGTCACATTGTGCGGGTACTGTGCTCACCCTGAGGGTGCGATGGGGCACCCAGGACTAGGTCCACACCACCCTCCATGGTGGAATGAGGCCATGCCAGAGCTCCAAAGCAATCTTACTCTGTGAGATAGGTTGTTTCTGCAGAAGCATGTTGGATATCTCTGTCGGTCTGAGTCAGGGGAACCCCTCATGGACACCTATGTGGACTATATACCACCATTTCTCCCCTTCGCGCCCCCCCCCCCCCGTTTGAATGACAGGGTCTGCTATCAACATGCTACCTCCCTGCAGTGGAGTGGACCATCAACCCCAGTCCTGCTGGGCAAGGGACACCCTACAGGGCAGTCCTGCCAGCTCTGAACACATCCCTGACACAATATCTGACAGACATTAGGCCTGGATATGCTAATTTATGCAAACACACCTTTGATATCTCTTACCGTCTGGGTCAAGGGAACCCCTCATGGACACCTAGGTGGGCTATGTACCACCATTTCTCCCCCTCCAGATTGGAAAACAAGGTCTCCTATCAACATGCTACCTCCCTGCAATGGTGGCAGTGGAGTGGACCATCAACCCCAGTCCTGCTAGTGATGAGACACCCTACAGGGCAGTCACTGCAGCTCTATACACATCCATTACACAATATCTGACAGACATTGGGCCTGGATATGCTAAGTTGCACCCCACCACTATCTGATATTCTCCTGCAGCAAGCCATCAGCTGCTGCACTCTGCAAGGTGCTCCATCAGGATACAGACCAGCTGAACACAGTCTGCTAGTTAGTCCTGTTGGAAATGCATGCACCCAGAACTGGGATGACAGTGCACACCAGCAGATAAGTCAGTGACTGGGCCCCAAAACAAAACCCCCATATATATCACATGACAGACATACTATGTAGCACTATGGGGGTGCCTAGCCATGCTGTCGTCACTGCACAGTCAGGGTGGAGTGCAACCCCAGCAGCACATAGAGAGGCCACCCTGTATGTGTAGGTGGTGGCCAGCCACTACAATGTCCCAGCCAGTGCCCTCTGCCCTGTGCAGATGCATCCTGGCCAGCCCACCCTGTCTGAGCTATACCCATGGTACCTTGCTGCTCATTATGCACATTGGCATGACAATACTGGCAACAGTGCTGGCAGTGTGGGCTGTGGAAGGTGTTTGCAGCTAACACACACTTTATAGTCAGACACACACTCCCACACATATGCCAGCATTGTGCTACTATGGAGGCGTTTGTCAGCATTGGCCACCACACCAGTCCTGCGCACAGTACAGGCATGGATATGGTACGCAATACTGTTGGGAGTCACTCCCCAGGGTGGTAAACACTGTCAGGGCCCAGACCTGAGGCACCCACTGCAGACAACATGAAGATTGTCATGAGGGAGCTCAAAGAGCAGACTGTGCATAACGTAGGGATATCTATCTGCCAGTACTCATAGCATGCATTTGAGAGCTGTGTACCGTATACCCAGGTGTAGGGTGACATTGCTACAGTATGCACATGCTAGTATTGGGAGCTGCACGCAGGGCCCAATGTCGTGCCTCTCCAGGGGGCATTGACCAATGGGGCCTGTGGGTATGGGTGTGGGTGTGTCTGCCCCTGTTGGCTGTTGCTTTATGGCAGAGTTTCCCAAATCAAGTCCAGGGTTGCAAGACACTGTTCGGATTTCCCTGCTGTCACTCATGAATATGCATGAGCTACATCTACATGCCATGGGGGTGGTGCAGAGAGATACAGCACAGGCATTTGTGTGAGTGGCAGCATTGAAGCTTAATGGTGTGTCGTCCTCCAGGACTGCATTTGTGGGACTCTGCTCTAGATAATGCCCCTGGTCATGGTATCTGTGCTCAGTGGGGTGAGAAATAGGCGTGTGACCAATGCGTATATCACCAGCAATAAAGGATTGTCTGTACTCTCACGGTTTAGTTGTGGGGAAAATAGATGGACAGGATTGGCAGGGCTTTGAACCTGTGACCTTCTGTTTTTGCATACACTGTCTGTGTGCACTGCACCACCGTGTTGCCACAGATAGGCTGCAGTCCATGACTGTACATCCAAAAGGGCCTGTTGTTGCGGTGGACGGTGCCAACCTGCACATGGCTAGGCCACTGTCTTCTGTGGCTAGCAGCCACTGCCCCCTCCACCACCTGTACTCGTCCGCCAACATGCTGGCATGTCCTTCTCTCAGGGAAAGCATATGACCTGATTGCGTTGTGGCACTCCGGGACTGCATTTGGGGGACTGGGCTGTAGGTAATGCACATTGTTATGGTGTTTGTGCAGTGTAGGGCAATATATGGGTGTTTGCACCATGCTTATGTTCCCTGCAATACAGGGGTGTCTGTGCTATCTTTGTTTAGTGGTGGATAAAATATGGGAATGGGCTGGCAGGACCCCCAGCTGGGATTTTATCCTCTGGCTTATGGTCCTAGAGGTACTGGCTCTGTCCACTGCACCACACTGTGGCCACAGAGACAGTTCAGTCCCTGGGGATAGTTAGCCTTGCAGGATGGAGTTGCACAACCTGCTCTTCACATTTTTACTGTGCGCTCATTCACCCTGTCTGGTGACAAACGTTCAAATGAACCCCGGAAATGACCACGTGAACAGGGAGTTGGAATATAACCGAACTGGGCAACAGGGATATTGATAAGCAACCATATGACACCACTCCCAGGGAAACTCCATAAACAGGAGATGTGTTTTTGGATAGGTCTCCACTCCTTGGACACTTCCAATATTAATTTCTTTTTTTTGGAGCTTTCCTG
This sequence comes from Ichthyophis bannanicus, assembly GCA_033557465.1. Classification (NCBI taxonomy): domain Eukaryota; kingdom Metazoa; phylum Chordata; class Amphibia; order Gymnophiona; family Ichthyophiidae; genus Ichthyophis; species Ichthyophis bannanicus. The sequence goes on along the minus strand of CM066047.1, from coordinate 109,823,540 downwards.
GGTGTGTTTGTTTGTTTTGCTCTTTACTATAGCTGTTCCCCAGCTGACTTACTATTTTAAATATTTTTGTGGTGGTCCTTTTCTATTTGTAATTTCACTTTTGTGCTGTGCACATATATCACACTGCTGACGTTTTTTAGGTTTCCCCGGTTTTCCTGTACATTGCTGACGGAAATGGTTTCTCTTCCCTTTAAATGCCCTCTACCGCGAGTGTTTCACTCGCGCTATTTTTTTCATGGACATTCGAGCCCGATACTATGCGGGGAGCCTCTCCCCTCCCACTCTCCACCCCTTGACCCCGTCCCTCCGCCCCTCCGGTGCCTTCCTCCGCCCTCCTTTGGCCGTTCCACGCCTCTATCGGACATTTGCGGGCCCGCACTTGTACGGGGCCCGTTAGTGTGCCGCGCACCTTTGCGGGGGTGACACGCACGTGTGCGGGGCATTTAAACACGTTTATTCGCGTTTCAGTGCCGCGTTTCCGTGCGCTATTTTGCGGCGCGCACATTTGCGGATTTTAGTAAACATCCCCCTAAGTTTAATAGTCACTCAGGGCCTAATATCAGCAATTTACTTTAGTTTAAATTTAAAAAACAGAAGAGAGCTTTCTGGTTAAATATGCAACCCAGCAGAGAGCTTGTAGTTTAAATTTAATAGTCACTCGGGGCCTAGTTATCAGCAAAGTATTTTTAGTTTAAATTTAAAACAGAGAAGAGAGCTTTCTGGTTAAATTTGAAACCCAGCAGAGAGCTTGTAGTTTAAATTTAATAGTCACTCGGGGCCTAGTATCAGCGAAGGACTTTTAGTTTAAATTTAAAACACAGAAGAGAGCTTTCTGGTTAAATTTAGAACCCAGCAGAGAGCTTCTAGTTTAAATTTCATAATAAGTCAGAGCCTAGCAGCAGCAAAGAGCTGTAATTTAAATCAAATCAGAATATAACTTAGCATAAAAGGCAAAACTGGGTCAGTACTCTGTGAGAAAACAAATAAAGTCTTCTAGAGACCTTTACAAAGAGGCCTTCTAACTAGGGGGCAAGAGACCTGTGAAACATTTTCAATAGGTGTTAACACCAGGTGTCAGGTCATAAGAACATTTTAAAAGACTCCTTCTATCCAAGCAAGGACTGTTAATCACCCAGGAAGTTGGTCACAGCTTACCGCAGAAGCATAGGACTGTGTAACAGCACTCTTTTAATAAGTGTTATTTCCCTCCCTCCCCCCCCCCAGGATAATCGTAGCTTTATAGGTACTTACACATCTTAAAGGAAAGGAGGTGCTCTCAGGTGAAGCTCGTTATCCAAATCAGTCATACACTAAGGACCTGAGATTAATTAAGCTTCAGGTGAACAAAGTATATTAAATGTATTAGGTACAGTTTTATTAGCATAAATATCCATAGCAACCCTTAGTAAGTAAAGAACTTAAAGATCTAAACACAAGCTTAAAACTAAGATGCAGACAGTAGTCCAGCAGCGAGATGGGGGCTTTCAGTATTTTGCATTGCGTGTCACATGTATGATTTTCTCCCAGTTGGTGAGAGGTCTTACCTGTGCACTAGGTGCAAGAACCTCTTTGCTCTCAGGGAACGAGTCCATTCTCTACAGGTTAGAGTAGCAGACTTGGAAAACAAGAGAAGGACAGAGAGGTACATAGATGAGACCTACAAGGATATAGTCCTGAAGTCCCACATCCAATATGGCAGCGTCCCTGTTGCCATGGAGGAGAGAGGTCATGTGAAAGGAGAGCACACCCTGGTGTGGCAGGAAGTGATTCTGTAACTAGGACCTGTCCTCCAGGTGATGTAAAACCCTCTCACACCAAGGAAGTTTCTCCAGGGCCATGTGCCCATGAGGGAAGGGTTAGGACAGCCGTTATAGTTGGTGATTCGATCATTAGGCATGTAGATAGCTGGGTGACTGGTGGACGTGAGGATCGCCTGGTAACATGCCTGCCTGGTGCGAAGGTAGCAGACATCACGCACCATCTAGATAAGGTCTTAGATAGTGCTGGGGAGGATTCTGCTGTCTTGGTACATGTCAGTACCAATGACATAGGAAAATGTGGTAGCGGAGGTTCTGGAGGCTAAATTTAGGCTTTTAGGTAGGAAGTTGAAATCCAGAACTTCCGGGGTAGCGTTCTCTGAAAAGCTTCCCGTTCCACACGCAGGACCCAAAAGCCAGGCAGAGCTCCGGAGTCTCAATGCGTGGATGAGACAATGCTGCAGAGATGAGAATTTTGGATTTGTTAGGAACTGGGGAACATTCTGGGGAAAGGAGGGGCTCTTCCGAAGGGATGGGCATCACCTTAACTGGGATGGAACCAGGCTGCTGGCATTCAGCTTTAAAAAGGAGATAGAGCAGCTTTTAAACTAGATAATAGAGGAAAGCCGACAGTCGCCCAAGAGCGCTTGGTTCAGAAGAATGTATCCTTGAACGATACTACCAAAAGCAGAGAGGATCCTAAAAAGAGTAAAGTAGCCCAAATGCCCTTGAGTATGGAGCAGACAGAGCATAAAGATCCCAAATTACCCATGTCTACCAATAGCCAGATTAAAATGAATAAAATATAGTCTCTAAAATGCTTGTATGCAAATACTAGAAGTCTAAAAAATAAGATGGGAGAGTTAGAATATATAGCACTAAATGAGAAATTAGATATGATTGGAATATCAGAGACATGGTGGAAGGAGGACAACCAGTGGAACACTGTGATACCTGGGTACAAACTATATCGTAATGATATAGCTGATCAAATTGGTGGAGGGGCTGCGCTTTATGTTAGAGAGGGCATTGAGTCAGAAAGTATTAAAGATTTGCAGGAAACAAAATTTGCTGTAGAATCTCTATGGATTGAAATTCCATGTTAACAGGGGAAGGCGATGGCAGTGGGTTGTACTATCGACCGCCTGGACAGAATGAACAAATGGATGATGAAATGTTCAAAGAAATCAAGGAAGCTAACAAAAGTTACAGCGCAGTAATAATAATGGGTGATTTCAATAAACCTGGTATCAACTGGGTCAGTGTCACAGCAGGACATGTTAGGGAGATAAAGTTCCTAGATGAAATAAATGACTGCTTCTTGGAGCAGCTGGTTCATGAGTCAACCAGAGGGGAAGCCATATTAGACCTAGTCCTTAGTTCAACATCAGATCTAGTGCAAGAGATAAGGGTGTTGGGGCACTTGGCAATAGTGATCATAGCATGATCGCGTTTGATTTAATTAGTGGAGGAGGGATAGTAAGGAAATCCACAGCACTACCTTTTAACTTTTGAAAGGGAGACTATGATAAAATGAGGAAAATAGTTAAGAAAAAACTAGAAGGCGCAGTTGCAAAGGTTAAAGACTTAGTCAAATGCAAGGCATTGATAAGGCAGGCAAAGGGAGAATTTGAGAAGAAGCTTGCTGCGGAAGCAAAAACGCGAAATAAAGAATTTTTCAAGTACATTCTTAGCAAAACACCTGTGAGAGAGTGAGTTGGTCCATTAGATGATAGAGGGGTTAAAGGGGCACTAAGAGGCGACAAGACGACAGCGGAATGACTGGATGAATTCTTTGCTTCGGTCTTTACTGAGGAAGATGTAGGGATGTTACCCATGACTGAAGTGGTATTTAAAGGTGCGGAAGAATTGAAGGAAATATCGATACATCGGGAAGATGTATTACAACTATTAGATAAACTGAAGAGTAGCAAATCACCTGGGCAGGATGGCATACATCCAAGGGTGTTGAAAGAACTGAAATATGAGACTGCAGACCTGCTATTAGTAATCTGTGAATTTTCATTAAAATCATCTGTAATACCTGAAGATTGGAGGATCACCAATGTAACGCCAATTTTTAAAAAGGGTTCCAGGGGTAATCCGGGAAACTACAGACTGGTGAGCATAAAGTCAGTACTTGGAAAATGGTATAAACCATCATAAAGAACAAAATTACTCAGCATGTAGATAGTCATGGCCTAATGGGAGACAGGCAACATGGCTTTAGACGAGGAAGATCTTGTCTTACTAATCTGTTATGTTTTTTGGAGGTGTGAATAAACAAGTGGACAAAGGTGAGTCGGTTGATATAGTGTATCTGGACTTTCAGAAAACCTTTGACAAGGTCCTCATGAGAGACCTTTGGCAAAACTAAAGAGTCATGGGATAGGAGACAGTGTACTATTGTGGATCAGGAACTGGTTAAAAGATAGAAAGCAGAGGGTAGGGCTAAATGGCCAATTTTCCCAGTGGAGAAAGGTGAATAGTGGTATACCCCAGGGATCTGTGCTTGGTCCACTGCTTTTTGACATATTCATAAATGACCTGGAAAGGGGAATAACGAGTGAGGTTATCAAATTTGCAGATGACACAAAACTATTTAAAGTTGTTAAAACCCAAGAGGATTGTGGAAAATTGCAAGAGGATCTTGATAAATTGGAAGACTGGGCATCAAAATGGCAGATGAAATTTAATGTGGACAAGTGCAAAGTTATGCACCTAGGGAAGAAGAACCTAAACTATGGTTACACAATGCAAGGTTCCACATTAGGAACCACCACCCAGGAAAAAGATTTAGGCGTCATTGTGGATAACATGTTAAAACCATCGGCCCAGTGTGCAGCGGCGGCAAAGAGAGCAAATAGAATGCTAGGTATCATAAGGAAAGGAATGGAAAATAAAACAAAAGATATTATAATGCCTCTATACCGTTCCATGGTGAGACCGCACCTTGAATATTGTGAGCAATTCTGGTCGCCGTATCTTAAAAAGGATTTAGCGTTCTTAGAAAAGATTCAGAGAATAGCCACCAAAATGGTAAAGGGGATGGAAGGATACTCCTATGAAGAGAGGCTAAAAAGGTTAGGGCTCTTTAACCCTGGAAAAGAGATGGCTGAGGGGAGATATGATAGAAGTCTATAAATTAATGAACGGAGTGGAACGGGTAAACGTAGATCGATTGTTTACGTTATCAGAATATAGAAAGACTAGGGGACATACAGTGAAGCTGCAGGGTAAACTATTTAAGACTAATAAAAGAAAATATTTTTTCACTCAACGTGTAATCAAACTCTGGAATTTGTTACCGGATGATGTAGTAAAGGCTGTTAGTATAGCTGGGTTTAAAAAAGGTTTGAACAAGTTCCTGAAGGAAAGGTCCATAAACTATTATTAAGAAGGGACCGAGGATATCAATGCTTGACCCATTGTAAGCATTGTGGAACCTGTGTCTTTTGGGGAAACTGCTAGGTACTGTCACGGTGTGGATCTAGCAGAGCCTATGGAAATAGGTAGAAATGCAGAAAGTGGATCTGACACTGACAGCTCAGAGAGAACACATGGCCCAGAGTTGCTATGGGCAACACACACAAACTAGGTCACAAGGTGTGAGAACATGCCCAAGCAGCAGGAAGGCTCAGGGTTCATTAAGTAATGAAGAGCAGCTGAGAGGGGGCGGAGTTGAGGCACGCACACATAAACCTAACTCACCTGAAGTTAGAGTTAGTTCGGGAAGTTCGGGTTGGAGTGGAGGTTGGAATTCAGCCAGCGTGAGAGCCGGAGAAGGAACTACCGAGAGAGCTGGAAAAGCTGAGAGGTGTAGTTCCAGAGCTGAAAGAGACAACCCAGGAGACTGCTTCAGAGTGCAGTGCACAGACACGTCTAAGTTCAGTGACGTTTATCCAGAAGATTAACAGAGGATACAGTTTGGAAGCCAGGCTTAGAAAGGCTGAGAAAGCTAATTACCCAAGCAACAGGCACAGAAGGGAAAAGGAGTTCTGGCCTGAGGATATTTTTATATCTGGAGAAAAGCTAAAGGGAAAAGGCCGTAGGAAGCTTCCATCCTGTTTCACTTCTGTGATCTCAGCTGTACCGAGAAACCCCAGTTTGAGGGAGCAAGAAGGTAAGCTGATTGGCTCTAATAGAGGGAAAGCTGAATGCAGTAACTTTCCATGTAATTGTCAAAGTTGGTGGGGCTCTCAAGAAAGAAACTCCAGTGAATGTGGTAATTGTCCCTCACACACTTTCATGGAGGAAGCAAGGAAGTCTCTGTGCAATGGGGAGAGACTGCTAAACAATAATACTTCTGGCTATCTGAAGGAAAGACAGTTTGAAGGAGAAAGTGAAGAAATGCAGTGTGATATTCAAGGGGAACAGCCCTCAGATGAATGCATGGACTGTACACTGATTATTGCCAATGATATCTCCTCTTTATGTTAAAGAGGATGTGGAAACTTTCTAGTCACTGAAGTGAAGGAGAAAGGGGTTTTTTCGGTTTGCTTCGGAAAGGACTGTTTAAGATACCTTTTTATTTGGGTAAAGAAGCTGAAGATAGAAGCAATTTTGGTTCATATTTGTTTCCTTTATTTTGTACCAGAAGATGGTCTGTTTGCCTTTGTTTTCATTGCTATAAAAGAATCCACCCGGAAGGGGAATAAAAATCCTGTCTTAAAGCCTTACCACCCGACTGCAACTCATTTCTTGGCTAGCCTGTGAAAACTACAATACCCAGGCTGGTTAAAGATAAGGCCCCAGTGTAATACCCTGCTTTAACCTGTGGGGACCCTCGCTGGGTGACAGTACGTATGACCTAGATTGGCCACTGTTGGAAACAGGATACTGGGCTTGATGGACCTTGGTCTGACCCGGTATGGCATATCTTATGTTCTTATGTTCTTTTTAAAATCTGAATAAAAACAGATCATCAAGCATTTTTCAACTAGGTGGCTCAGCATGGATAATTCAGTGAATAGAATTTGAAAATTGTATAGAGATGTTTGTGAATATTGGTAGTTCAGGTTTATGATCATGATGTTGTATTGTTCTCCGAGCTTGATAGTTTGATTGCAGACGTTTTGTCACCATCGAGGGAACATCATGGGTGGGGGGGGGGGGGGTATGTCCAGATTGTATGTGCTTGAATGCTTGAGTTTGTACTAAGATCATAATTTTATAAGGAGGCACCTAGTTTAAGCCTGTTTTCACGCACCTATATTGTTGGTGAGACTGGATCGCAGGGATTGATTGGTTGGTTTCCTTGAGGGTTGCTGTTTCTGGGCCTTGTTGGTGATGACTCAGCTCTTTGGTCCACAGAGATTGATTGGTTGGTTTCCCTGAGGGTTGCTGGAGTGTGGTTGCTGTTTTCAGGCACTAGTGGTGGTGCCTCAGCTCGACATAGACACGATCTACCAGTCCCTGCAGACCAAAGAACTGAGGCACCACCAACAATGCCCTCAGGGAAACCAACCAATCAATCCCTGCGGACCAAAGAGCTAAGTCTCACCAACAACATAGATGTGCAAAAACAGGCTTAAACAAGGTGCCTCTTTATAAACCTATGCTCTTAGGGGGGTCATTTTATGAGGAACTACCCAGATTTAAGTGGCAAGCATGTACTTATATTGAGGTGTTTTAGTCATTTGCGTAGGAAAGAGGTCACTTATTTATTTAACAGGTTTTTTTATACCACTTCATCATTATAGTCACATTGTAACAAACTTGGTAATGTACATTAAACAGGGACATTGATAACTTGGATTTTTCTGAGGCAATGGAGGGTTAAGTAACTTGCCCAAGGAGTACTAGTGGGAATCAAGCCCTGGTCCCTTGGTTCCCAAGCCAGTGCTCTAACCATTAGACTACTCCTCCACTCTACATTGCCACCACTTATGTATATAAGAACATAAGATATGCCATACTGTGTTAAGCCCAGTATCCTGTTTCCAACATTGGCCAATCCAGGTCACAAGTACCTGTCAGGTTTGCAAAAGGTAGACAGATTCTATGTTGCTTGTCCCAGGGGTAAGCAGTAGATTTCCCTGGTCCACTTTAATAGTGGTTTATGGATTTTCCAAACCTCTTTTGAACCCACCTACACTAAGAGCTTTTACTACATCCTCCAGCAATGAATTTCAGTTTCATTACATGGTGAGTGAAAAAATATTTTCTCCAATTAGTCTTAAATCTGCTACATAATAGCTTCATTGCATGTCCCTTAGTCCTTCTACTTTTTGAAGAAGTAAACTGATCTACATTAACCCAGTCTATTTATTCGTTATTTTATAGACCTCTATCATATCTCTGCTCAGCCATCTCTTTCCCAATTTGAAGAGTCCTAACCTTTTAAGCCTTTCCTCGTAGGAATATCCTTTCATCCCCTTTACCATTTTTGTTACTCATCTATGTGCCTTTTCTAATTCCACTCTTTTTAAGATATGGTGACCAAAGTTGGACACAATATTCAAGGTATGGTCGCACCATGGAGTTATACAGAGGCATTATAATATTCTTAATTTTATTATCCTTCCATACCTTTTACCTGCGCCTTTTGGAATGCTCATTCAATTTCTAATAAGCTTCCCTTCTTACATGATCTTTTCCTTTCCCATCCTTTTCAGCTTTCAGCCCTAACAGAAACCTGTATCCACCCTGATGATACCACATCTGCTGCGGCACTCACTCATGGGGGCCTTCATTTCTCCTTCTCTTCTCATGCCATTGGCCGTGGGGGAGGGATAGGTTTCATATTCTCTCCATCCTGCCAGTTGCAATCCTTCACTCGATCTGCAATTGGGTGTCCAATTCCTACATGCCCCTCCTTTGAATCTCATGCCATTCGATTATTATTCCTTCCCTCTTCGCATTGCCGTTCTTTACAGACCTCCTCAATAAGCCCTTCCCCTCCTTTCTCAATGACCTTGATTCATGGCTTCACTTGTTTCTAGATTCATCATCCCTGTCTATTATCTTTGGTGATTTTAATGTCCATGTTGATTGCCCCTCATATTCTTATGCATAAAAACTTCTTTCCCTTACATCTTCTTATATCCTTCACCTTTGCTCCACTGCCCCCACACATTGGCTCAGCCACTGCCTGGATCTTATTTTCTATTCTAATTGCTCACCTTCTAATTTCCTTAATTCTAATCTGCTTCTCTCTGACCATTACCTCCTTAAGTTTCTCTCTTCTACTTGGTCCCCCGTCTTCCCATTCTGTCATCTCCTATTCATTCAGGAATCTGCTTGCTATCGATCCTCTTTCTCTATCTTCTTCTGTCTTTCTTCGTCTCTCTCCTATTCTCTCCACCAACTCTGCCAATGATGCTGTGGCTGGCTACAACTGTGCTCTCAATGCTCTCACTCCCCTCACTTCACACCCTATAAGGCGTTCTTCACCTTGTCCTTGGCTCACCTCTACTGTCCACTACCTATGTTCCTGTGCTCTTTCCACTGAACGCTCCTGGCTCAAATCCTGTTCCCACTCCAATTTTTGTCACTTCAAGTTCATATTCCTTCAACTCTGCTATTTCCCTTGCTAAGCAAGGCTATTTCATTCACCTTACTGGCTCTCTAGCTTCTAACCCCCGCTGTCTTTTCTCTTCTCTTAGCTCTACTTCTGGTCCCCCTCCTTCCCCAGTTCCCACTTCCCTTTCTGACAATTCCCTCACAGCTTTCTTCCATGATAAAAATTACCATTCAATTCCCTCCCATTTCTATAACACCTCCCCACCTGTTTTACAGCTATCCTCCTCAAACATTCCCATCCTTTCCTCATTCTCTATCATCTGTGATGATGAGCCCTTCTCCCTCATCTCTGCTGCTAATCCTCTCATCTGTCCCACCGACCCCATTCCCACTTATCTTCTTAACTCCATTACCTCTTCTGTTGTCCCGACCATTTCTCATATCATTAACCTGTCTCTTTCTACTCCCACCTTCCCTTCTGCCTACAAACATGCTCTGATCACTCCTCTTCTCAAGAAACCATCTCTTGACCCTTTCGCTCCCTCTAGCTATTGTCCCATCTCCCTTCTTACCTTTATTTCCAAACTTATTGAGCGTGCTGTTCTTTCACGTTGCCTCAATCTTCTTTCAACTCCCTCCCTCTTGGATCTCTTTCAATCAGGCTTCCGTCCCCTCCATTCAACTGAGACTGCCCTTGCTAAGATCTCTTGTGATTTATTCTCAGCTAGGTCAAAGGGCCTTTACTCTATCCTTATTCTCCTTGACCTCTTCGCTGCCTTCGATACTGTTGATCATTCCCTTCTCCTCTCCACTCTATCATCCCTAGGGTTTAAGGATTCTGTCCTCTCCTAGTTCTCCTCTTACCTCTCTAATCATTCCTTTAGCATCTGCTCTCAAGATTCATCCCCTTTTGCTATCTCCTTCTCAGTTGGCATTCCCCAAGGATCAATTCTCGGCCCTCTCCTTTTCTCCCATTATACTCAATCCCCTGGATCCTTGATCTCTTCCCTTGGCTTCCAATATCACTTCTATGCAGACGATTCACAAATTTATATCTCTTTATCTGACCTTTTCCTTCTCTTCAGGCCCATATCTCCACCTGCTTATCTGATATTGCTGTCTGGATGTCCCAGCACCATCTGAAATTGATCATGGCCAAAACTGAGCTTCTAATTTTCCCCTAACCCCTCCTCCCTCTTCCACCCTTTCTCCATCACAGTTGATAATACACCTGTTTGTCCTGTCTCCTCACCTCACAATCTCAGGGTTCATTTTGAATCCATCTTATCATTCTCTTCCCATATCCAAAAAATTGCTAAATCCTGTCGATTTTTTTCTCTATAATATTAACAATATTCATCCATTCATCTCTTTATGTGCTACTAAGACTCTGGTATAGTCCCTTATTATCCCGTCTTGATTACTGCAACCTCCTCCACGCTGGTCTCCCTCAGTCTCATCTTTTCCCACATCAATCTATTCAAAACTTAGCTACGCGTCTAATCTTCCACCAAGTTTATTTCTGTCACTTTACTCCTTTTTTAAAGTCCATTCACTGGCTCCCTATCCGTTGCCGTATTCAGTTCAAACTCCTTACCCTCACACAAGTGCTTTCACTCTGCTGCTCCTCTTTACCTCTCCTCTCTCATCTCTCCCTACACCACCTCCCGTAATCTTCGTTCATCTTTTGCTTTTCTTCTCTCCATGCCGCATTCTACCTCTGCTAACTCTTGGCTTCGCTCCTTTGACCTTGCTGCCTCTTTCCCTGCGTCAAATCCCTTCCCTCACACTCTTCAGGTCTAGGCTCAAGATGGACCTCTTTGAGACTGCCTTTGGCTCATAATCCCCATCCTTATGTTTCAGGTCCTTATTGCCCCTTTTGTCCCTCTCCTTTTGAACTACTATTTATTATTTATTTATTTATTTAAATTCTCTTATATACCGCACTATTCAGCATCAGCGCGGTTCACATAGAACAAAAAACAAAAAAAATCTCAGTACAGTCAACATGCATGAGTTTACAGATAACAAGGGAAGGAACTTGGATAACATGGGTAACTATCTACAATCTATTTACAAGGAAAACATTACTGCATAGGTATCAGTTACAAGGAGCAGTTACTATGAACATAATCTTTACTTATAGAGAATCAGACTTGGCATGTTAATTGAGACACCAAGGAACTATATTAATTGGTGGACTCGCTGAGGTCTATGAGTGCCGTTGACTCTATAAGGTACTTGTTGAAGAGATGGAATTTGAGAGCTTTCTTAAATTGTGTTAAGCTGTTGATAGCATGGATGCCAGGGGGTAGTGCATTCCAGCACCTTGGAGCACAGAGGATAAAGGCTCTGTTGGCTGTAGAAGAAGTGCAGCTTGTTAAGGCCTTTGGGAGCTTCAGGGAGTTGATGGACGTGGATCTTCTTGCTCTGTTTGGTATAGTAGTGTTAATAAGGGCAGATAAGGATGTGGCGGAGAGCTTATTTAGAGCTTTGAACGTGAGGAGTAGGGTTTTGAAGACTATACTATATATTCGTCCTTTTAGATTGTAAGCTCGATGAGCAGGGACTGTCTTTTCTGTGTCTGTACAATGCTGCATATGCCTGGTAGAGCTTTATAAATGCTCATTAATAATAGTTATCCATTCCTTCCCTTATGATTCCTAGCATTCTATTTGCTTTTTTGGCCACCGCTGCACACTGGCAGAGGGTTTCAATGTACTACTACTACTACTATTAATCTTTTATATAGCACTCCCAGGCATACGCAGTACTGTACAAGAACATAAAGAAGATGGGCCTACTCATTAGAGCTTACAATCTAATCAAGACAAACAGTACAATTTAAGAAAAATAAGGGGTTCAAATAGGGAAGGAGAGAGGAGAAAAAGGAACTTAGGATCCAAAAGCAGCCTCAAAGAGGTGAGCTTTTAGCATGAATTTGACTGGCTCACCTCTAATTATCATCATCTTAACCTAACTAAAACCGTTGCAATCTGGTTCACCCATAGCAGTCCTTCCCCACCACTGGCCCCCTCTTTCTCAGGATCCTCCATACCCATAGTTTCTTGCTTCCGCTATCTGGGTGTTCTTTTTGATTCTCATCTCTCCTTTCAGGCCCACATTTCACATATCACCAAAACCTCCTTTTTATTCCTTCGCCGAATTCGTGCAATTCGCCCTTTTCTCACACCACCTGCTCTCATTCCTCTTCTACTATCACTGGTTATGTCCCGTGTTGACTTCTCTAACTCTGTTCTCATCGGCCTTTCAAAGTCACAACTAGGCAGACTACAACGAATTCAGAATACTGCTGCCTGTCTCATCACACACTCCTCCCATCGTGACCATGTAACACCTCTCCTTCTTCGCCTCCACTGTTTGCCCATCTCCTTTCACTCTCAGTTCAAACTACTAACTCTGGTTCATAGAACCCTCCACACTAGCACCCCTCAATACCTGGCAGATCTTATCACATTTCACACCCCCAGACAAAGCCCCCGCTCATTCCATCTGAACCGCCTTCATCTCCCTTCTCCCTCTTTCGCCCACTTCCAGTCCACCTGCTCATCCGCGTTCTTTTTCATTGGCCCAACACTCTGGAACTCACTGCCCACTTCCCTCAGGTTAGAAGTTCATCACATAACCTAAAAACAGAACCTAAAAACACACCGTTTTTTCTTAGCCTTTGACTTCCCTCCCCTTTTGTTTGACCCGCACCCCCAACTACAATTGTTACTCTGCCCTCTGTCTTGTATGCCTATTTATTGCCACTGTCCTAGTATTGATTGTAATTTCCTTTCACTTTCTGGCCTTGTGCCACTCTGATTGTTAAAGTAGGGCGGTATATCAAATAAATAAACATAAACAGATGAGACCTGATGTACAGATTTAGGAAGTTTGTTCCAGGCATAAGGAGCAGCAAGATGAAAAGACTGAAGTTGGAGATGGCAGTAGAAGAAAAGGGCATAGAGAGAAGAAAGCCAGAGGAAGAGCGGAGTTCACGAGGAGGGATTAGGGAGAGAGGAGAAGTAGTGAGGGCAATAGAGTGAATGCATTATAGGCCAGAAGGAGAAGTTTGAATTAGATACGGAAACAGAAGGGGAGCCAATAAAGTGATTTGAGAAGAGGGGTTATGTGAGTGTATCAGGGCTGGTGGAAAATTAGCCACGCAGCAGAGTTCTGAACAGAATAAAGAGGAGAAAGATGACTCTGAGGGGGACCAGGAAGGAGGAGGTTGCAAAAGTCAAGATGAGAAGTAACCAAAGAGTGGGTAAGAGTTTTAGTAGTGTGTTCAGAGAAGGGGCAAATTTTGTTAATGTTACAGAGAAAGAAACAACAGGTTTTAGCTATCTGTTGGATATGTGTGGAGAAGGAAAGGGAGGAGTCAAAGATGACCCAAAGGTTGCAGGCCGAAGGAACAGGAAGCAGAAGAGTGTTATCGACAGAGATAGAAAAAGGAGGAAGGGGAGATGAGGGTTTAGAGGGAAAATAAGAAGTTCAGTCTTGGTCATGTTCAATTGTAGATGGACGTGGGACATCCAGGCAGTGATGTCAGATAGCAAGGCAGAGATACGGACTTGGAGTGTAAGAGAAATGTCAGGTGTAGATAGATAGATTTGAAAGTCATCAGCATAAAAATGATATTGAAAGCCACGGGAAGAGATGAGGGCACCAAGGGACTGGGTATAGAGAATGAAAAGGAGAGGGCCAAGAACAGACCCTTGGGGGTACACTAACTGAGAGAGGGATGGCAATAGATGAGAATCCACCAGAACAAACACTGAAAGAGCAATGGGAGAGATAAGAAGAGAACCAGGACAGCACAGTGCCCCTAAAACCAAAAGAGGGCAAAGTGTTGAGGAGGAGGTGGTCAACAATATCAAAAGTAGCAAAAAGGTTGAGAAGACAGAGAACTAAATAAAGACCCTTGGAGACTTTGGCAAGAGTCCTTTCAATAGAATGAAAGGGATGAAAACCAGACTGAAGTGGATCTAGGAGGGTTTGACAGGTGAGATGCCTAAATCTTTTTCCTGGTGGTGGTTCCTAAAGTGGAACCTTCCATCGTGTAACTTCCCTAAGTGCATAACTTTGCACTTGTCCACATTAAATGTCATCTGTCATTTGGACACTCAGTATTACAATTTATCAAGAGCCTGCAATTTTTTACAATCCTCTTGTGTTTTAACAACTTTGAATAATTTGGTGTCATCTGCAAATTTGATCACCTCTCTTGTTGTTCCCATTTCCAGATCATTTATAAAAATGTTAAAAAGCAGCGGACCCAGCACAGATCCCTGGGATACTCCACTATTCACCTTTCTCCACTGAGAAAATTGGCCATTTAGCCCTACTCTCTGTTTTCTATCTTTTAACTAGTTCCTGATTCACAATAGTACACTGCCTTGAATAAGCCATCTGTATGTGCAGGATAGACTTGTCTGTAATGAAAATGTGCAAAACCGTATTCTGAACCTTCGCGGCCCTGCACGTATATGGAACTTAAACAGGAACGCAGAATGTGGGCAGGCAGGAGCAGAACAAGGGAGTGGCCAGCCATGAAAACATATAAAGTGTATTCCAGTCACACCCATGTACATTCCTAGTCAACCCCTCAGACATCCAGATTATACCTACAAAACTATGGAATAAAGGTAGGACTTAGAAATATTATTGCTCCTCACTCCAACGCAGCCAGTAGTGGTGAATGGATGACTAACCTATGCTGTGCACTGATGTGACTGAAGTCTGGAAAACCACAGCATGCAGTGTTATGGAACAGAAAGCAGAGGAGAGGGAGGATAGAAACATAGAAAAATGACGATAAAAAAAGACCACATGGCCTATCTAGTCTGTCCTTCCATATCAACAATTACAACAATTTTCCCTTTAGAGATCCTCTGTGTTTGTCCCATGCTTTTTTGTATTCAGAGACTATCCTCATCTCTACCACCTCCACTGGGAAACTATTCCATAGATCTACCACTCTTTCTGTAAAGAAATATTTCCGCATATCACTCCTGAATCTATCCTCTTTCACCCTCATCCCATGTCCCCTCATAGCAGAACTTGCTTTCAATCGAAAGAGGCTCTCTCCCCTGTGCATTTATGCCACGGAGATATTTAAACATCTCAATCATATCACCTCTATCCCGCCTTTCTTCTAAGGTGTACATATTAAGATCCTTAAGTCTATCCTCATATGCTTTATAATGAAGACCACTAACCACTTTAGTAGCCAACCTCTCTACTGACTCCATCCTGTTTATATCCTTTTGAAGGTGCAGTCTCCAGAATTGCACACAATACTCCAAATGAGGTCGCACCAAAGACTTATACAGAGGCACTATCACCTCCTTTGTTCTGCTAGCCATTCCTCTCACAATGCAACCAAGCATCCTTCTAGATTTTCCTGTCGCCTTTTCTACCTGTTTAGCTTCTTTAGGATCATCAGACACAATCACGCCTAGGTCCCGCTCTTCTTTAGTGAACAAAAGTACTTCACCCCCTATAGTATATTGCTCCCTTGGATTGCTGCAGCCCAAATGTATGACCTTACATTTTTTGACATTAAATCCCAGCTGCCAATTTCTAGACCAGAGGATCCCAACTCCAGTCCTGGAGGGCCAACACCATTCAGGTTTTCAGGCTGTCCCTAATAAATATGCATGAGATACATTGGAATACAATTGGGGCAGTGCATGCAAATGCATCTCATGCATATTTATTAGGGACAGCCTGAAAACCTGAATGGTGTTTGGCCCTCCAGTACTGTAGTTGGGAACCTCTGTTCTAGATCCTTCTTCAAGCTTAGCTAGATCCTTCCTTATGTTATCTACAACTTCCTGGGTGTCTACTCTATTGCAGATTTTGGTATCATCCGCAAAGAGGCAAACCTTACCCGACAGCCCTTCCGCTATATCACTAACAAAGATGTTGAAAAGAATTGGACAAAAGACAGATCCCTGGGCACACCACTGGTAACTTCCTTCTCCTCAGAGTGAGCTCCACTTACCTGTACCCTTTGTACCCGTCGCTAACACAATGCCTCACTGAAAACAACAAAACGCGGAGGAAGAAACACCCCATCCAAGGCCTCTACCCCCTGCACCCAACTGCTATCAGGATGTACGTCAAAGCAGCAGAAATAACCCCCCCCACAAATGTATGCAGTAGAGCATAGATGCTCAAATCTGGCTAACGTGGCATTTGCTATGTGAGCTAAAGGGGCACAGCTAGGGCTCCCTAACAATGCCCACATACTGGAAATGATACTGTGATGGAGTCCTAGCACCTCATGTGAAAATGTAAGCCAAGCCATCGGTGCTATGTGCAGCACTCAGACAGCTGGAGTGTTGCACTCCACACAGCGGATTTCTACAATATGCTCCGTGCAATGTGTATAGTCCCCTGATGCAGATAGGATTTACATATGACAGTATCGGAACACTATATTGGGGATATCGTATGCTGGTGGCTATATGGCACATACGAGGTGTGACAAAAAAGAAACAAGACTGTCCTATAAATGTTTTATTACAAAATCTACAGAGAAATTATGCATTGTCCCCTTCAAAGTAATCCCCCACAGAGTTAATGCACTTCTGCATTCACTTCTGTCACATACGGAAACATTTGGTAAAGTCCTCCTCCTTGAGGTCCCTCAGTTCCCTCATCACAGTGACCAGATCTCTTCTACAGAGGCAAAATGAGTTCCTTTGAGCACAGTCTTCAGCCTGGGGAAGAGCCAGAAGTTGCAAGGTGCGATATCTGGGAAATAAGGTCGAGAGCTGTGATCTGTGTTTTGACTAAGAATAGCCTCACACTGAGTGCGGTGTGTACGGGCATGTTATCGTGGTGGAACAACCATGACTTGTCTCTCCACAGAGCCTGCCTGCTGCGCCAAACCCAGTCATGGAGGCGATTGAGGACCTGCTGGTAGAAATTCTGGTTAACTTTCTGACCCTCAGGCACAAACTCATGATGGACCACTCCCTTATGGTCGAAGAATGCAATCAACATGACCTTGATCCTTGATTTGGACATGCGCGCCTTCTTGGGTCTGGGTGACAGTTGAGTCTTCCACTGCAGGCTCTGTCTCTTGCTTTCAGGGTCGTACTGGAAGACCCAAGTCTTGTCTCCTGTGATGACTCAGCCAACGAACTCTGGATCTTCTCCAATCTTCTCTAGCAAGTCTCGACAAACATTGATCCGGTGCTCCTTCTGGTCGTCCGATAAAAGCTTGGGCACCATCTTGGCACACACCTTCCGCATCCCTAGCTCCTGCACCAAGATGGTCCACACTGACTCCCTGTTCAGGCTGAGCTCCTCAGCTATCATCCACACTGTCAGTCTGTGATCACTCCGCACCAGCTGGTTCACTCTGTCAATGTTCTCAGCCGTCTTTGTCATGGAAGGCCGTCCTGACTTGGGGTCATCCTCTACCTCCTCCCGGCTAGTCTTGAAGCCTTTGTGCCACTCGAAGACTCATGGCTTTAACATTGCATCTTCTCCATAAGCCTTTTGGAGACGGACACACTCAGTTGGGCCCTTCTTCAACTTAACCAGAAATTTCAAGTTGATTCTTTGCTCCATATTTCTGCCACCTCCAGTTGCATGACAAAGCGATGGAGCAGTGTGCTACAAAAAAGCCTGAAAAAGTAAAATAGAGTGAGAGAGATGAAAAATATTACAGCAGAATAGTGGCGAGATGTTGCACAACACAGTGACATAACGGTTAGCCAATTGGCATTGAGTCATGGGTGTGGCTGCCAGTCTGTTTTTTAGTTGATCAATTAGCTGTATTATATCTTCCCGATTTATTAAGATTTGGTTCAATTCCTCTGGTACATCACCTTTAAATATAATTTCTGGCCTGGCTAAGTTTCCTACATCTTCTTCTGTAAAGACTGAAGTAAAAAATTCATTCAGTCTCTCTGCTATGGCCTTGTTCTCTCTCAGTGCACTTTTTACCCCTGCATTATCTGATGGTCCAACTGACTCCCTCAAGGTGTTTTGCTATGAATATATTTGAAAAAGCTTTTATTATGCATTTTGGCTTTCACAGCAGGCTTCTTTTAAAATTTTCTCTTTGCCTGCCTTATCAATGCCTTGCATTTAACTTGCCAGTACTTATGCTTTTTCCTGTTTTCGTCATTTGGCTCTTTTTTCCATTTTCTGAAAGATTCTCTCTTAGATATAACAGCCTCTCTGACCTCACCTCTGAACCATGATCGCTGTCATTTGGTCTTCCTTCCACCTTTTTTTAAAACATGGAATATATCTGTTCTGGGCTTCCAAGATAGTATTTTGAAATAACGTCCAGGCTTGATGTAGCTTTTGCAGTCACTCCTTTTTGTTTTTTCTTAGCCATTTTCCTCATTGTATTATAGTCTCTGTTTCTGAAAGTTAAATGCTAGCACAGTCAATTTCCTTGTTATCCTCCCTCCATTTATTAAAACAAATATGATCATGTTGTGATTGCTTTGCCAAGTGTCCCCAAAACAGTTACTTCTCGCACTAGATCCTGCTTTCCACTGAGGACAAGGTCTAAAGTAGCATCTCTATGTGTCAGTTTCTGAAACAGGTGCTCCATGAAACAGTCGTTTACTTCATCTAGAAACTCTATCTCTCCAGCATGTCCTGATGTGACACTGCCCCAATCAATACCAGGGTAATTGAAATCTCTTTGCTAGGTTCCCTAATATCTGTTAGCATTTCATCATCTGTCTGTTCATCCTGTCTAGGCAGATGGTAGTACACCCCTACTGCCATTTCCTTCCCCTTTTTACATGGAATTTCTTATCCATAGATATTCTACAGTGTATTTTGTTTTCTGCAAAACCTTTATCCTGTTTGACTTGATGCCTTCTTTAACATATAGAGCCACCCCTCCACCTTAGGCTTTGCCAGATTCTTGACTCTGTGCATTTATTACTTTATAGTCTACAGCTGGGCCCAGGAGAAAGAAGTATTAGAGAACGCACTTCTGGGGTAGTGAAGAATATCCAGGAGGTAGTAAAAGAGTTTGCCTGTGTATTCACTGACCCCTCCCCACCCCACCCCACCCCACCCCCTGTCATGTTTAAGGAGCTGGTTGAGGACCATGCTGAGACGGGGGCCAAAGCAGCACAGTACAGAGAATCATAATGATCCCCTAAATTTCTCCTTCTGCCCCAAGCACTTCCTTTTCAGAAATGGAGGAGCAGAAGCCGGGGGGATGGGGGTGGGGAGAGGGGAGGGCCCCTCCATTCCCAGCTTAGTATGGACTAAGAGGGAGAAGAAAGAGCAGGTGCAGTCTCTATGACAGTTAGTGGGAAGGATTCCATTGGTCCCGCCGCCTCTTGCCAAGGCCAAAATAGGAAAAATACCAATGAGCCATTTCTCACTGTGCATAGACCCATCATATACAGAACTGGAAAACTGTGAAGAAAAAGGTTTAGTACAGAACAAGGGAAAAGTTTTAATCCCATACTGAAATGTATTGGCATCAGGGACATTTTAGTATAGAAATGACAACGGGAAAAGAGTTTAAAGATATATAGCCCGATTCTGTCCCACGCTATTCGTGCCCTCCCCGCCGGCATCTAACCTCCCTGCCAGTTGTATGGGGAGGTTAGATGGGGCGGGGAAGGGTCAGAGTTAGAGGGGTTGGTGGGCGGTCACCGGCCCTGGATGTACAGGGCCGATTCTAATGTCGGCCCTGTACATCCAGGGCGGCGACTTGTGCGGGGAAGTTATTCCATCTCCGAGGTGGAATAACTTCCCTGGAGATCTTTTTTCGGCGGGCCCAGGGCACCGATGGGGCAGGGGGGGCCGAGAACATTCCCCACAGCCTGACACTGGCCTTAGGAGGCCGGATCGGGGGTCGGGCTGTGGGGAACGCCTTTGTTCAGCCGGTGGCCGGGATTGCGGCTTTACAATGGAGCCGCAGTGCCATGGCAGCTGGATGCCATGGTGCCATGGTTCCATTGTAAAGCCCTAACTGAGTTAGTCAGGCTTGTCCTGTATGTGCAGACCAGGCTGAATCGCAGTCCTGGCCTGCATGTACAGGGCTGTTCGCTATTCTGGTCCTGTGGGGCTAGACGTGCCCCACGGGATCAGAATTGCGACTCCCTCTGTACGTCTGGGACGGAATGAGCCTGTGAATGCTCACACATGTGAAGGCGCATTTGGAAAAGATGTGGAAATATGATTTAAGATGTCAAGGCTGCGACATTTACAGTTCAGCAGTATTCGAGAAAAGGCAAGGAGAACTTTCTCAAATACAAATAAAGAGGTTCAGGAGTACACTTACGTGGCGATATGTGGAGTTGGATGAGCCATTTTGCAAACATAAATTTGTAAATGCTGCCACTTAACAATGGATATTGCTAACTTTTAATTTCAGTTTAGATGGGGGGAGGGACACAACAGAGGATGAAGTGTGTGTTAAAGCATATGTTTTTATTTAACATTTTTTTTAATACCACTTTATCATTTTAGTCAAAGCTGTTTACATTATAACTTAAACTTGGCCATGAATATTAAACAGGGACATTAATAACCTGGATTTTTCTGAGGCAATGGAAGGTTTAGTGACTTGCCCGAGGCCTCAAGGAGTGCTAGTGGGAAATGAACCCTGGTATCTTGATCCCCAAGCCAATGCTCTAACTATACCTCCACTCCAGTTAACTGTTAGCACACTTTTGTAAAATGGCCCCTGTATGCGCACAAGAACGTTTTCCTCATGCAAATCAGTTGCATGCTAATTCATAGGCATTCATGCATACAAGCAATTTGAATGCACTTAAATGTTTAGTCACCCAAGTGAACTAAATGCACACTCACGAATGCACACCACTAAAGTATATTCGTTGTCATTATATGTAAAGACAGTGGTGCTGAAAATAATTTATAATATGGTTGCTACGCCTAGACTAAACATATAGGGCCCGATATTTGAAAGGCATATACACAGCTTACAGCCCAGTAAACCATGCAAATGCCTTAAATCGGGATATTCAACGCCATTTACATGGTTAGTGCTGTTGAATAGCCCCTTCTAACCCCTCTACATGCCCTGATACTATGTGGTTAGCATCGGAGCATATAGGGGGCGTTCCGGAGCAGACAGGAGGCAGAGACTGTCACTAAACGGGTAGCAGTGATATTGCACCGCTACCCGGTCAGTGATTGGAGGGTAAAACTAGGCAGTGTAATATCACTGCTACCCAGTTAACTTCGGCAGCTCTGGGGCATGTGCAGTGACCCTGGATATCTGGGGTTAAGGGTCAGCGGGCAGGACTATGGTATCTCCAGGAACAAGCAGGAATGAGTCTTCACATATGGGTACGTCAGTACCGACGGAGCCTGCGCGGGAACTCTCCCCAGCGTCCAATCAGAAAGCTTTTGGGAGCATCCCTCACCGCCTGCGTGCTGCCTTCCCGCCTTTCCAACTGTCTCTCCTCAGTTTTCGTTTTTCCGTGGAGCCAGCAGGACGTCCTCCTGTCACCGCAGAAAATTTTTTCTTTAATTCTTTAATTCTTGTTTTCCTGTGGTCGCGTCTGTCTCCCCGACTCCACCGGTATCGCCGGTGTTTTTTTCTTTTCTTTTTATTTAATCCAGGGAATTTTTTTCCCTCAGTTTCAGTTTTAAACTTTTGGGCCTTCAGGCCTCTCCATTATGGAGCCGCCTCCTTCTTTTCCTAAGAAGTGCCTTAACTGTGGCAGTGCAGTATTGTTTTTAGACTCCAAGTCCTGGTGTCTAAACTGTTTGGGTCCTGACCATCCGGAGCCATTAGGCTACCATATTATGAGAAGAGATTTCCCTTTTCGAGTTTTCCTCGATACCGAGTTCCCTTCCAATGGCAGGGCACTGACCATTTCTCCTTCTCTACAGGATCAGGTAACCCATAAACAGTCTGTTCAGATTAGCCAATCCTTGAGTGGTAGGTCTCATGCACAGCATGATGACGGCTCCGGCCTTGCCCTCAAGGATCCTTTGGCTTCAAAACCCTGGCAGGAGTCTTCGGTCTCCAAAGCCTTTCAGGGGTTTCAGGTTGTTCCTGAGGCTCACCCCTCACAGAACATACCTGAGCCATGCTCGGTGGTGGCATCCGCTTCAAGCGGTACCGATACCCCGGCATCGGCACTGGTGTTGAGTGATCCACTCTTCACCAGGGATCGTCATCTGGTTTTCTCGGTACCTTCGGGACCGATTGATACATCCCAGATTGACTTTCCAGTATCGGTATCACCTCCGATTCTACCACCGACGTCGGTACCTTCGAGACATGCATCGATAGACTCGCTTCCTTCGATGCCGAGTCTGGAATCGATTTCCAGTCTGGAAGACTGGGTACCGACACGTCTCGGATCCGATGCTTACCGATTCCGGATGCTCGGTACTGAGGGTAATTACCAAAGGCCTTCGGTTTCCTCGGTACCACTTGAGCAGCCTCCGATGACTGCTTCGATGTCGGTATCGTCTTCGATTCCGGCACAGCTACCGGTATCGGTATCGGTGCTGATATCTGCAGTAGCATCGGGGTCAGCTCCTTCCATGCTTCTTTCACCAGAGTCGCTCCTTTCTATACCTATTTTGCAGTCGATACCTGGCATGGACGATGCAGTACTGACTGTCTCACGTCATGACCTCCAGTACCAGCATCCATCCCTTAGGGATCCTTTTCTTTACCGGGCGAGATCTTCTATTCCTACATTCTCAAGTGCTTACTCCGGTGCCCAGGCTAGTTCTTCAGATCTAGCCTGTCCAGGGATGGTTTCTGTTGGAGATCCTTCTTTTCAGAATTTTCTCCTGGACATAGCAACATCCCTTGCTATTCCTACCCCTGGCTATGATCCTGCTCAAGGCTCTCTTTGTTCTGGAGAAAAGGAAAATATAATGCTTCCTTTACATCATTCCTTGCAGGATCTTCTTCTACGAATGTGGGAAGCACCTTTAAGGGTTTCCTCAACTTCTAGAGCAACTGATCTTCTATATCAGGTGCCCCCATCTCCAGGATCTTAGACTTTAGGAAGACTAACTTTGCCAAGATGGGCCAATACCGCAGGGAGTCGTTAGTGGGATGGGAACAGCTGAGGGATGTAGAAAAACAGTGGGCAAAACTTAAAGGCGATATTTTAAGGGCAACCAACCTTTTTGTTAAAATGGTAAATAAAATGAAAAGGAAAAGGAGACCACTATGGCTTTCGAAAGAAGTAGCTGAAAAAGTGAAGAAAAAGAGGGAGGCCTTCATGAAATACAAGAGATCACAGAGAGAGGAAGACAGGCATCTATATTTGGAAAAACTTAGAGAAGCTAGCAAAGTAGTCAGGAAAGCAAAGATTCAAAAAGAGGAGGAAATAGCCAATGCAATAAAATGGGGGGATGAGACATTTTTCAGATATGTTAGTGAGAAGAGGAAGGGCAAAAGTGGTATTGTCAGACTCAAGGGTAAAGGGGAGGAATATGTAGAAGTTGATGAGGATAAAGCGGAATTGCTTAACAAATATTTCTGTTCTGCGTTCACAGATGAAGAACCAGGAGCAGGACCTCAGAAACACCCCCAAACAAGAACAGAAACGAGGGACATCATGAACAATTTTCAGAAGACTGTGTTCGTGAGAAACTAGCTCAACTTAAAGTAGACAAAGCGATGGGACTGGATGGGATACACCCTAGAATACTGAGGGAACTTGGGGACATTCTAGCAGCTCCACTGACTGACCTTTTCAATGCCTCGTTGGAGTCGGGAGTGGTGCCTAAGGACTGGAGAGAGGCTCATGTGGTGCCTTTACACAAATGCAGAAGTAAGGATGTGGTTGAAAACTACAGCCTGGTTAGTTTAACTTCAGTGGTGAGTAAATTATTGGAAACGCTGCTGAAAGAGAAAATAGAGACGTTTCTGGAGTCCAGCAGATTACAGGATCCGAGACAGCATGGATTCACCAGAGGCAAGTCTTGTCAGACAAATCTGATTGATTTCTTTGACTGGGTGACCAGGGAATTGGACCGAGGGAGAGCCCTAGATGTGGTGTATTTAGATTTCAGTAAAGTCTTTGACACTGTTCCTCACAGGCTACTTATAAACAAACTGAACACCCTAGGGATGGACCCTAAAGTTACTGCTTGGGTTAGAAATTGGTTGGGTGGGAGGCAACAAAGAGTACAGGAAAATAGAGCTCACCCTGAGGAGAAGGATGGTACCAGTGGTGTGCCCCAGGGATCTGTCCTTGGTCCGATTCTTTTTAACATCTTTGTTAGTGATATAGCAGAAGGGCTGTCGGATAAGGTTTGCCTCTTTGCGGATGATACCAAAATCTGCCATAGAGTACACATCCAGGAAGGTGTAGATAACATGAGGAAGGATCTAGCTAAGCTTGAAGAATGGTCTAGAATTTGGCAGCTTGGATTTAATGTTAAAAAATGTAAGGTCATGCATTTGGGCTGCAGCAATCCAAGGGAGCAATATAGTATAGGGGGTGAAGTACTTTTGTCCACTGAAGAAGAGCAGGACCTAGGCTTGGTTGTGTCTGATGATCTTAAAGTAGCTGAACAGGTAGAAAAGGCGACAGCAAAAGCTAGAAGGATGCTTGGGTGCATATGGAGAGGAATGGCTAGCAGAAAAAAGGAGGTGATAGTGCCTCTATATAAGTCTTTGGTGCAACCTCATTTGTAGTATAGTGTGCAATTCTGGAGACCGCACCTTCAAAAGGATGTGAACAGGATGGAGTCGGTGCAGAGGGTGGCCACTAAAATGGTTAGTGGTCTTCATTATAAAGCATATGAGGACAGACTTAAGGATATTAATATGTACTCCTTAGAGAAAATACGGGATAGAGGCAATATGATTGAGATGTTTAAATGCCTCCGTGGCATAAATGTTCATGGTGAGAGCCTCTTTCAATTGAAAGCAAGTTCTGCTACGAGAGGACATGGGATGAGGATGAAGGGGGATAGATTCAGAAGTGATATGCGGAAATATTTCTTTACGGAAAGAGTGGCGGATCCATGGAATAGTCTCCCAGTGGAGGTGGTAGAGATGAGAACAATAACTGAATTCAAAAAAGCATGGGACAAACACAGAGGATCTCTAAAGGAAAAAAGTGGACTGTTGTAGTTGTTGATATGGAAGGACAGACTAGATAGGCCATGTGGTCTTTTTCTGTCATCATATTTCGATGTTTCTATATAATAATCCAAATAAGGTCGCACCAGAGACTTATACAGTGGCATTATCACTTCCTTTTTTCTGCTGACCATTCCTCTCCCTATATACTCAAGCTTCTTTTTGTTTTTTGCAGTCGCCTTCTACCTGTTTAGCTACTTTAAGATTGTCAGACACAATTATGCCAAGGTCCCGCTGTTCTTTTGTGGACAGAAGTACCCTGCCTCCTACACTGTATAGCTCCTTTGGAATTTTGCAGCCTTAATGCATGATTCGGCATTTTTTAGCATTATATTTCAGTTGCCAAATTCTAGACCATTTTTCAAGCTTAGCTATATCCCTCCTCATGTTATTGACTCCTTCCTGTGTGTCTACTCTATTGCAGATTTTGGTATCATCCACAAATAAGCAAACCTTACCCGACAGTCCTTCTACAATTTCACTAACAAAGATATTAAACAGAATCGAACCAAGGACAGATCCCTGTGAATACCACTGGTAACCTCCTTCTCCTCAGAGTGAGCTCCATTTACCTGTACTCTTTGTCGCCTCCCACCCAACCAATTTCTAACCCAAGCAGTAACTTTAGAGTCCATCCCTAAGGTATCAGTTTGTTTATAAGTCACCTGTGCGGAACGATGTCAAAGGCTTTACTGAAATCTAAATACATGACATCTAGAGCTCTCCCTCAGTCCAACTCCTGGTCATCCAGTCAAAGAAATCTATCAGTTTTGTCAGACATGCCCTGCCTCTGGTGAATCCATGCTGCCTCGGATCCTGCAATCCATTGGACTCCAGAAACCTCACTACTCTCTCTTTTAGTAGCCTTTCCAAAAATTTACTAACCACAGAGGTTAGACTAACTGGCCTGTAGTTCTCAATGTCATCCTTACATCCACTTTTGGGTAAAGGTACCATATGTGCCTTTCTCCAGTCCTCTAATTCTAATCTAATTACCCCCACACTAACTCATAAATCACCTAAGCACTAGAGTGTATGTAGAGTAACTAAGTCTTATGTAACAATCCTATTTTTTGTCGGAAGTTTTTGCCATGAGAGATCTCCCCCTCTTGAAGCATAACTTCCCTTTTAATCAAAACCGCGGCACAAACTCCGCTGATACTTTATCGTGAAATCATGCACACTATTCAGTGCTATGCCACAATATGAAGTCCCAATATAGCTCAACAGTTATAACTCAATGAAGATAACTTAAATGTAACTTGAATATTCATCTGATGAATGGGTTCTTCGCAGCCAATATCGCAGCCAATATCTCCAGTCCTCTGGCACCACTCCAAAGAGGCATTGAAAAGGTCAGTCAGTGGGGCCACTAGAACATCCCCAAGTTCTGTCAGTGTTCTTGGATGTATCCCATCTGGACCCATGGCCTTGTCTACTTGTAGTTTAGCTAGTTCCTCAAGAATATAGTCTTCTGAAAATCGTTTAAGATCCCCGTTGCTTTGTCTCCTATTTGTGGGTGTTTTCTGAGGTCCTGCTCCTGGCCCTTCATATGTGAACACAGAACAGAAATATTTGTTAAGCAATTCCGCTTTCTCCTCATCAGTTTCTGCATATTCCTCCCCTGCACCCTTGAGTCTGACAATACCACTTTTGCCCTTTCTCCTCTCACTAACATATCTAAAAAATGTCTTATCCCTGCATTTTATTGCATTGGCTATTTCTTCTTCTTTTTGTAACTTTGCTTTCCTGACTACTTTGCTAGCTTCTCTAAGTTTTTCCAAATATAGATGCTTGTCTTTCTCTCTGTGTAATCTCTTGTATTTCATGAAGGCCTCCCTCTTTTTTCACATTTTCAGCTACTTCTTTTGAGAACTATAGCAGCCTGCTTTATCTTTTATATTTATTTACCTTTCTCTTCCAAGTATACAAGTTGATGTACAATAAAATCCAACAAAGAAAACAATAAAATTAATATAAAACATGAATTAAAACACAATAATATCTAGGTTAAAAAACAAGGTAAAACCAAAATAAAACTGTAGTGGCACATAGCCTGCCCAATTCAATATCAGGCCTATATAGCCTTTTCTTGAACCCACAGCGGTCAGAGTTTCTAAAGTTCCTGACCACTACAGGCAAAAGTGAATCATATATTCAGTTCTGGAGCCCATCCGGCACCTGGACAGAATAACTAGTTTCACCACTAACAGTGTTTGCTATCCAGTCAGTGGTGATATTCAGCCACTAACCAGACAGCTAACCTGCATAAAGTTAGGACAGCTATATTGACCTGTCCTAACATTATGCAGTTAACCTTTCTGGTTAGGCGCTGAAAATTGCCACTAGCCAGATAGGGACAGGGACCCCTTGGCCAGGGTCGGCCCAACCATTAGGCAACTAGGCAGTCATCTAATATGGCAACTTATGGAGGGTGGCAAAGGGCATGCATTCAAAACTAAATAATAGATTCTGACAGCTGGGGGGAGGGGCATAAGGCTTAAGGTTTGACTAGGGCGCAACGCCTTGAAGAAACTCTGGGGCGGGCCCTGCCCCCAGCCCCTCCCACGGACCACCCCAACACCAAGACAGTCTGTGGGGATAGTCAGTGGCACTAGCTGCTTAGCGCCGCTGAATATCGGGCTTAGCGGGATTTATGTTTGCAGGTCCTGCTAAGTGCATAAATCCCTTTAAATATTGTGCCCATAACTTATACGAATAGCAGTGAAATATCATTGTTATCCAAATAATTTTGCAGCCCTCCCTTGTTCTCCATTCAGGCAGATTTTTGGGCCTATATTATCCATGTGGAGTGTGATTCTATAACAGCCATGTCTGGCCGGCAGAAATGTCCAACCTGAAAATGGGTACGAAATAAACCTGATTCTGAAACTGTGGGTATAGACGCACCCGCAGTTCCAGAATCAGGGAGATATACATCCCTGGTGCGGCCTATGTCCCTGTGCTCACTGTATTCTGACAAGATAGACATCTCAGATGCTTCCAGTCTCCATGTGGCCACACATCTGCTGGCAAAATTTACATCTCCTAAGTTGCTGCTCACATTGACAGTGGTGTGCTCATGCAAACAACACATTACTATGGATGAAACAGATATGATCATACAAGCCAGACTATATATACAAGTCTGTTGCATGCCCATAACACTACAGGGCTATGTACATGCACCAAAGCTATTGTATAAGCAAGTCCAGTCCCTGCAGCAAAGCAAACATGGCATTTAAAGAACACCTTAGTAATTGCAGTCACAAATAACATGGTGCAGTCAAGTATGTATTAGTGCTGTTTGCAGTGCAGCATGCTCCCACTCCGAGGGTCCCCCACCATTGACAGGGACATGCCCTGCTATGATGCTGCAGAGCAGCTTTTCAGAATATACTGCCCATTCACACTGGCTCCTGGTGATGCTGCAGTCAGCCCCCTGGTCCAGGTATTTGCCAGGCATACATGTCCCCCCAGGGTTGCGGATCAGCATACCAGGGCCTCTCCTGCACCCCCATACCACACACACACGCACATGTGCGCTCTTACTTGTAATCACAAATAACATACATCTGCAAAAACCATGCCCTGCACCTTTAAACTGCTGGTAAGACATAATGGCATGGCAACTCAGAACATCATATCTACTCTGCATTTCTCAGCCAAACACGAATCTGCTCCATACTACCTCACATACCATCCCTACATCTGCATTCCCATCTTTCCAAACACTGGAATTATTTGGGAAGCCTAGAATTGCCCCTTTAGCACAAACAGCAAATATCGGCATAGTCAGAATAAAAACTATTGCAGTGCTTTATATTTCTGTAGGGGTGTTTTTAATTGTTCCCTAACCTTTCAAACATCCCTCATCTGTGCATTCTATTCTTTACAGTTGCATCTTGTGCCATCCCAGACAGAAGACACACCAGTTAGATACAGACATGTCACAGCCATTCATCTATATGGGACGTGTTGAAGTTCAGAGCAGATATTAGAACTTTGTTAATCCTTTTTAATCCTTTTTCTTTGTGTTTTTGGCTATACGAGTATTATATTTTATATATGTATTTATATGTCTGTTTTTTAGACCTCTGTCGAAGGCCTAAGGCCGAAATTTGTAAAGTTGGGTCTCCAATAAACTAAATTTGTTTTATCATAGTGTTTGGCCATGGTCCCTGCCCTCCACTGGTTCATTCAGTTCACTCTCTTGCGGAAGGCCTCCTTCTCCTGTTCTCTGATCCGAAAATAGTTGGCCAATAGTCCAAATGTCCCTACTGAACCACTGTTGCCATGCATAAGAACATAAGATATGCCATACTGGGTCAGACCAAGGTCCATCAAGCCCAGTATTCTGTTTCCAACAGTGGCCAATCTAGTTCATATGTACCTAGCAGTTTCCCCAAGAGTGAATGAACTTTGATGATTTTTTAAACAAGGACTGTGCCAGATGGGAATTAATTTTGCTAGACATTCCTCCTTAGGAATAGCCTTCATTAATTGTTGAAAAGCCCTTTTGAGTGTCAGCTATTACCCTATGAGACTTCAACCTCTTAACCCTAGAATTACCGAGATTTTTGGCACACACTGAATACCGTTGGGGTCATAAATGACCCCACGACGAATTTTAATTGTTAACCATGAAAATTTTAAACTAAACAGACAAAATATTATTCTGAATTAATTATTTATTATATGAAGGTTAAATGTTTTGAAATTTAATGCTTTATCATAAAATTACATGAAGAAGAGTTGCCATGAAAGCAGTTTCTGCATGCACTTGATGAACACAGTAAATTACCACAGTCATTTGCATGAGACAAAGACAATTTCTGAATGTTCTTTGCAAACATTGCGCTTGCAGGAGCTGCAAACTATGTTGCTTTTTTTGTCTTTTTCTCTGGAACAGCAGTGACACCTTGCCCTTTTCTTTGGGATCCCGACATTGCAAACAGCATCAGTGGCTTCTTCAATCTTGGAAGAAGTCTCGCTGCAATTACTCTGAAGCAGCTGCTTTCCTAATTCCAAGAGGAATAGATGACATCTGTGCTTTGACTTGGACTGCCATTCTGGATTTAGTGACATCCAAACAATGAAGGCGTTCAAAGCACTGATGTCCAACATGTTGTAGAAGATTTTCACTGGCCAGTGTCTTGTCATTCGTTTTGTGGTATACGTGCAGAACATTTGATTTGCCGTATCTACTCCACCTTTACTACAATTATAGTCCAAGATCATGCGTGTTTTTTTGCCTGGAGGTGTGTTATCTACTTCTTCTTGATCATGCAAACTGCTCAGAATAACAACCACATTTCCTTTCTTCGGGCTATAGGAAACCAGAGTGGGGTCATCGCAAAAGGCAAACAGTGAAGTGAATACCTCGCGGCCCTTTGCTGTTACAAATTCTGGAGGTAATTCTTTTCTGTTCTTTCAAATTGTCCCCAAAAGTGTCATTTGTTTTTCTAGCAATTTCCGTGACAGGGATAAACTGCAGAAGAAATTGTCAACAGTAACATTTCTGCCAGATCGCGTCAATCCTTCAGTGAGTTGCAGCACAACCCTTTCACCCTGATTCTGTTCCCTGTTTTGTCCGAGTTCCCTTCCTGTATATACTTGAAGACGGAGAACATATGATGTTGCACTGTCACACAACATCCATAGCTTTATGCCATATTTCCCAGGTTTGCTGGGAATATATTGTCTGAACGGAACACGGCCACGAAATGTAACCAATTGCTCATCCACGGTAACATTTTCACCAGGAACAAAGGCGTCACTTAGAGTTGCTTCCCAGGTATCAAAAACGTGTCTGATTGGAGCAAGCTTATCCAAGCCTCGTTGTTCACGTCTGTTGGTTGCATCATCAAATCTGAGAGCACAAGAAATTTGCTGAAAACGGTTACGGGCCATATTTTTTCCGAAAACAGAACGACCATCTTCAAGGTTCCACAACTGAACTATGGATTCATTTCATGACTTGTACACGCCTGAGAGGATCAGAAGTCCAAGAAAACATTGAAATTCTCCGTCTGTCAAATCTTTCCAGGTGTTGTCATAAATGTGTCTTCCTTGTTTGCTCGTCCATATCATGATTTCATTCAAAAAGTTCTTCCTCATGAACAAGTGGAATGCTTCGAGAAGGCCATCCACATTTCGTACAGCATATCTTGTAGGACCTTGTTGTATGGGCATGACATTAGCTCTGGCGTATCTTCCAGCAGCTTGCTTTATAGATTTCCTGTTCCATCATGTGGCATCCTCAGATACATAGGCTTCAATGGCAACATTTGTGCTTATAGTTGATGACCTCTTAGCTCCTCTATGACCACAGCTAAGATTCCTCACAGATGATACTGACACCTAGGACTCCTGCCTTCTTCCCCATCCAGCACAGCCTCGACCTTTGCCTCGACCTGTAACGACTCTTTGCTGCAGGCGATGTTACCTGCTCAACATCAGTCTCACATTCACTTGGCGACCAACTGAATCATGACTGTCATCATCATATTTATCGCCCAAACTTGGCTGATATGCTTCTTCGCTTGCTGAATATGCTGCATCATCAGATGACTCAGAGCCGTCACTGTCAGCATCTCGTTGCAATATTTCTCTTACTTGGGCAGCTGAATACTTTCGTTTTGACATCATAAACAATAACCTAAAATAAATAAAGATAAAGTTGAATAAAATGCAAAGCAGTTTTACTATAGGTGTACAATAATCGTGATGAACGAGCTGAAAGATTAGATTTTAGATTTTATCGGAAATAATGAGAAAACGTATGATATCAATTACAGAAAATGTGTAATTTTCATAAAATAAGAGTACAAAAAATAAATGATACATAATTAATGATAAATACCTTTGTCAGATCAAAAAAGTCACAAAACTGCAAATTGTATCACGGTTTAAACCGGACGTAAGCAACTGGGGTCAAAAATGACCCCACTGGTACTCTGTGCTGCAATTCATTACTAGCATCACCTAGCAGATGAAAATTATTCCTCTCATGGCGCAATATAAAGAGAATATTGACATGTGAAAAGTCATAGAAAGATTGCATTCTTGAACAACTAGTTTCCGAGATACGCATTGTGAAACTTGCAATGGGGTCACTTTTGACCCCATCGGTACTCCCAGGGTTAAAAGGTACCATGCCAGGGAGGAGCTTTAAGGGGAACAGAGCACTTAATCTCTCTTCCAGGTCAAGCCATACTGGACACTTCCCTATGGCCCCCTCAACCCATCTTGAACCTTGTTTTAGCAAAAAAACACAATGATAGACCTGAAAGTCAGGAACATTCACACCAGCCTCTTCTTTTTTGAATTTAAGTTGCCTAAGAGCAATTCTAGGTGGTTTGTTTTCCATAGAAATTGGACAAGGGTCCTTTCAATTTGACAATAAATGTTACTAGTAAGAAAGACTGTCAACATTTCTAACACATAGTTCACTTTAGGAGTGATAGTCATTTTTATAGCTTCAAGACAACCCCACCAAGAGAGATAGACCGGCGACCATTTTGCTCTTCTATTACGAACCATAGAGAGGATCTTCCCCTCATTGTACTGTAAAATTTCATTGAGTGGGTAACAATAGTGAACTCCCAAGTATTTCACCATTTTAGGCTCTCACACAAAAGGAAAATCCTCCAAATCCGCCCTACACACTCTTGAGTTTAAGGGGAACGCAACAGATTTTGACCAATTAATTTTATAGCCTGACAATCCTGAGTACTTATTTATTAACTCTAGGATTGCCGGTATAGAGCTGGGCATGGTGAATAGCAGTAGGTCATCAGCATAAGCAGATAATTTAATTTCCATGTCAGCTATGAATACACCATGAACCGCGGGGCTTTGTCTTAAGAATAGGGCCAAAGGCTCCAAGGCCAGATTGAAAAGGATGGGAGAAAGAGGCAACCCTGACGGGTACCACGCCCTAAAAGAAAGTCTCTAGACTGAGTCCCATTCACAGAGATTTTAGCACTTGGTCTCGCATACATAAGTTTGACTAGTTTACAGAAACCTTCACCAAACCCAAACTATTTCAGAACAGCAAACAAAAAAGGCCACTCCAGCCAATCAAATGCTTTCTCTGCGTCTAACGATAATCCCACACGTGGGCCTTCCATTTCATCTGCGCCTTCCAGTACATGGCAAAGCACTCTAGCATTGTCGGCTGTGGAGCGTCCCTCTGTGAAGCCACATTGGTCCGGATGAAGGGATCAGTTTGGAGAGACGACCAGCTAAGATGGCCGCAAAAATTTTATAATCTGCATTTAGCAGCGAAATTGGGTGGTAATTACTAACCAACTGAGGGTCTCTCCCAGGCTTTTCAAGCACAACAATGTTTGCAGAGGCGAATGCTCCAGTCTGGGCCCCATTTTCCAAAAGAAGTCTATAGTATTGTTGAAGATATGGGCCAAGAGTTTTGGAAAAAAGTTTATAAAATTCAACCGGAAGGCCGTCAGGTCTGGTAGCTTTGTCCATTTGCATAGAGTCAATGGCCTAGATGATTTCCATGACTGTAAACTGCTTATCTAGTCCCACAGTTATTTCTTGATCTAACACCGGCCTCTGTATATTGGTCAGTAAGCTATCAAACTCCTTCTCAGAGAAATCTATCTCTGGGGAATATAATTGGGCATAAAATTGACAGCAGGTCTCTGCAATGTCAGAGTCCTTGACAATCAATTGTTGCACCTGAGGGTCTCTCAGAGCAGTAATGCGAGAAGCTTCCTTGCGATCCTTTAACGATTTAGCTAGTAACCGTCCAGCTCTGTTATCTTCCAAATAGTACCACCCTTTCTGCCCTTGAATATTCTGTGAAGCCTCAATAGTCAAAATAGAGTTATATCTAAATTAAAGGCGCTGTAACCTTATCAGAATGTTAGGATCAGTTCTCTGGCCTAAGATGCATTCTCCCTCTTTAATCTGCTTGTCTAATGCACCAAGTTCCGCTTTGCGCTGCTTGGCCTGTCGTATGGCAAAACTGGTAATGGTGGCCCACATATTAGCTTTGAAGCCTTCCCACCACGCCCACCCTGAGGTATCTTGAGGTAAATTAAACTGAAAATACTCCTCTATAGCCAACAGGATGGTCTCACGGAACTCCTGGCTGGCAAGAAGGGTTCTATCAAAGTTGCAGCGTGAATGAGATTGACAGCTCAATGAGTCAAATAAGGTGAATGAGATTGCGGAGTGATCAGAGATATGAGCCACATGAATATTGGACTCACTTATTCTAGAACAGAGTCCTTTGGAAACTAGGAAAAAGTCTATGCGTGATACCGAATTATGAAGGGGAGAGAAAAAAGTATATTCTTTGTCCGTAGGGTGCTGCAACCTCCATAAATAGTTACCCCTGTTATCCAAGTTTTTAATACCTGTTCATTGTAAACACAGAGTACCTAAGGAAATGTGTAGTTATATGTTCATTGTAAACCGCACTGATGTTGAATAGCGCGGTATAAAAGAGACTGTAAATAAATAAATAAATAAATCTATCAGGCCCAATTCTTGCATTAAAGACAAAAGAACAGGGTGAGCCTTGGGAACCTTAATGGTTCTCACTGGATTCCTATCTACCAAGGGATCTAGTACGAGGTTGACGTCTCCTCCCACAACAGTCGGATATCTGGACACCTCTTGTGCCAAAGCCGCTATGGAGCAAAAGAAGGTAGGGCAATCTATATTAGGAGCGTAGATATTAATTAAGGCCAGTTCAGTGGATCCAATTTTAATGACAGCCATTACCCACCACCCTTCAATATCAGATCTGGTTTGTAAAACCATGGGGGAAAGAGATTTCCTCACTAAAATAGCTACCCCGTTTTTTTATGATTGGCAGCTGAAAAATCTTTTTCCTCTTTATGGGATTGTTAATGCCCTTAACATTCAGTGAAACAACCTTAAAGGAAGACATATTGACAATATAACACAGAGTGATACTCAAATGTTACAGAAACATACCAAAATGTAGCCTACAAATTTACATTGTAGTTCCACACCCTGAATGCCCACAAAATGATAGCTGCACTTACAGCCCAAGAAAGAAAACCTAAGAAGAAAAGCCACTGTTTAGCCAAAGCCCTTGTATATGATTGCTCACAGGAAGGACACATAATTCTGAATAACAAAACAAACAAACCCTGGGGGGCTATAAAAAATGCAAAAACTTAGCAAGTGATCCCTAGAGGACGAGACATGCACGGAGGGCTAAGTTGCTATTGCACTTTTACTTCTTTGTCACTTGAAGCAACGCAAACTACACATCACCCATACCAGGAACAGAAACAGTATCCCCAAACCCAGAATGCCAGAGCATTAACGCAGGACTTCCCCCGTCAAAGCAATTATGGTCAAAGAAGGCCCCAAGTAATTGGACAAGGGCCAGCCCGCTCCTCCAAGCCCCGTTAACCTCCCAACCACTACAGACATTACAGACAACATAAAACACAAAAGAAAAGAGAGAGAGACAGAAAGAGAGACATTTTGACCAGGGTAACACCCTGGAGTTTCTCCAAGAGAGACAAAGTGAATGTCCCAGTGTATGACAATTCTGCATGATTGAATGTCACCTCTGCATGAATTAAGCCGCAGCTACATGACCTCAGACGCCCATGATAGAAAGCACTGAAGAACTTTAGCAGGCCGCAAAATGCAAGGCAAATTTCACCGCATCAACCCTGACTCCTTGTCCTCCAAGAACGCATGTAACTCCCCTGGATCATCAAAAGAGTCTGGTTATGCAGCGTGACTCTCATGTGGGCAGGGTAGAGCAGCTCAAATTGGGCCTGCAGGTGCAACAAGCATGGACGTAGCGCCAAAAATCTCTTTCTCCGATCCACTGTTGCCTTTGCAAAGTCAGGGAAGAATAGGAGTTTGTGCCCCTGATATTCCAAGGTAGAGAGTGTTCTGGCTGCTTCCATTATTTGCGAGACTTGCTGAAAACGAAGAACTTTCAAGATGATTGGGCTTGGGCGTTTGCCCGCAATCACGGACTGAGTAGGCACTCGATGGGTGTGCTCGATCTCAAACGGCATGGCGAATTTCAATTTCAACACACCCGGAATCATTGACTGCAAATAGGCCACCATGTCAGGACCCTCGGTTCCCTCGGGGACTCCTAGTATTCTTATGTTGATCCTTCGAGCGCGGTTGATACCGTCTTCCAACTCTCTTTGCAGTGAGCGTATCAACTTTGCCTGTCTCTCGACGGCCTTGAGCCGCTCCCCATGCATTGCCACCACGTTCTCCACCTTCTCCAAGCGTGCCGTGATTGACTCCAAAGAAATTTTCAAGGTGCTGATATCTACCTGCATTGTGCACTGCGAGTCACCATTGGATTTGATCAAATCTTTAACAGCACGAATCTCAGCCAAAAGTTCCTTCAAGGCCTCAGGACAATCTCGGATGACCGCCATTTTGTGAGGTGAGAGAGGTTCCGTTTTGGTTCTCTTTGCACTGGTGTTTTGAGATATTTGGTAATCCAGCCGCATTGGTTTGGGGCCAGACATGTCCAAGATCGAATGATATCAAAGTAGGTAGCAACTATTTAGTTAAAGACTGCAGAAGTCAGGATTCTTGACCATTGGCCTCAGGCCCAAACATTCTTAACAACTCTTATTCCTGCTGGAATTCTGCAAACAAAACTCAAACGTCTGTGTCAAAAGGTCTGAATTATACAAAATTCTGCATGCTCTGTTTATCAAGACAACAAAACATATTGTTTATGATAGACACTTTCTTTAAAATATAATACAGAAATATCACAAGGAAGTGCAAATTTTTGAATTATTATGTGCAGAATTCCAGCAGTAGACTGTGAAGGGCATATTATCGCATCATTTTTGCCAAGTTCAGAGAAGAAAATGATTTTCTTAACAAGTGTAAAGGAATATAGTTCATCATTTTCTCCAACCTGACATGAGGCATAAATCATGTTTTGCCCAATAATGGCTTCCATTAGGGGATTTTCACATGCTCAGGAGAAATAAACTATGAAAAATTAAGATATAACTTTATAGGTTTTTTGGTTAACAATGGGAAGATTGTAGCTAATTCATTTGTTATTAATGGAAAAATGGTGACACTCATCCCAAAGAAAGTGTCTCTGTTCTAAATAAGCAGGAAACTGACAAAACTGACCATTGCTTTTTCCCAAGAAGGCATATGAGCTGAAAAGATATGTACCCCATTGCAACTCATTCTGAACCACTCTTATAAAATGGTGATGAAAGCAGTAGACAGCATACTAGATACGTATCACTAAATGGCATGGAGCATTCTTGGTTAGAGAAGTGGGCTGAGAACCAAAGAACACAGGGTTCAAATTCCACTTGTGAGCCTGGGCAAGTCACTTAAATCTCCATTGCTTCAAGTACAAATTTAGACTATAAGCCCAATGGGGGAGTAGACAGGAAAAGGTATGAGCTAAATCCACTTCCCTTTCCACTAAATAATATTAATACATTATTACCACTAGATGGCAGCAAGTCAATGCAAAAGAACTATGTTCTACGTGTATGAGAACATAGCATCAGCATGCATGAGGTACTGATCATAACAGCCTCAGAGGCTTCCACATTAAACCACATCATAAACATAGTGGGTGAGGATTTTTTTGTGGGTAATGATGTCGCCACTCCTGGAATTGTAGTCTACTGGACAGCAATATCCTTGATCAGCTGTTTTATTCTCACCAGTTCAACCCGAAAAGGACATATATGTGCAATTTAAAGAATAATCACGTCCTCCTTTGATCTCTCGTCTTTGAGCAGTCACTGAAAGTTTGTGACCTACCAGGAAGATCCTCAAGTAAAATAATCACAGATCACTTTACAATGGAAGGAATAAGGGAGTTGGAGGACATTGATGTGGGTAAATTGTGATTTATGGGCACAAATCAGCTGCAAATGTTCATGGGAGCACTGCACCCGTGGCAAGTCTCAAAGCGAAATTTAAAGTGCATTTTCACAATGAAACGATGCAAAGTCCATGGGTAAAAAATACCTGCAGACATTGTCCCAGCATGGACAGTTTAGAAGCTGCCCTCCCAGCCATGAGGAGAAAAGACAATAGTTGATTTTGCTGAAGGTCCATTAAGTTCTGTTTAGCTTGTCTGAACTGTGCACTGCTTCCACACTATGTCATCTGCTACAGGCACAGTCCCAGATGAGCTGGCATCAAACCTGCTCCCTGCCGGCGCCTGAATGCATCATCCTCTCTTAAAGTCGATGGACCCATTTGAAATGCTGTGTACTCTTCCCTTCAGTCTGTTTTTAATTAGCAAAAGTAGATTTTGTACTTTGCCAGCAGGGTTTGGAGGGAGCAGTGTGGAGAGCGTATGCTCGATGATGGCCTGCATCGCACTGCAGTCTGCCAACAGAAAATTGACTGTAGAACTGAGTGTTTAATGGCTCATGGCGCATTGCAACCAAAACATTGTTAAGAAGATCACTCTGCTATCCTGCAAATGTGATATGCGCAATGTTATGTGAAAAGAAAGGTCCATGGAACTCAGCCATAAATGTTTATTAGAAGCCACGCTCATAGTCCAGAGAGGGTAAATATCTCTTACAACAGGTCAATAGTCGTTCTAGTAGCAACCGTCTTTGCGGGGTCAGATTTAAAATGTGGGTTCCCACAGGCATGGGAGGAGGGGAGGGGAGACCCCCACCCACCAAAGAAAAGATCTAAGTGTGTATGGATGTGGGAAGGAACGAGCCCCCCTCTACATTTAGAGATCATTGGCATAAGGGCAAACCTCACCCCCAATACGGATGCCAAAACCTTCTCCTCAACCTGCAGTCTGATGCTGTCATCTTTCCTCACTGGAACAGTAAACCAGCCTGCTGAAGGTGCAATGCAGGGCCTGTAGCTAGCACACAGTCACCAGACCTTATGGAAGGCCCGCCCCTTACATGCAGTTCCCATGATAATAGGAAATCGATACTGAGGAGGGGTAGGGATTTTGCAGGATCCGTGTGAAACATATGGCTGAATGTTATGTGCCTGAGGACTGACTCCAAGGCCCTGCTCATAGTGATGATTTTGGCAGTGAGAGAAGATGATGTTGGCGGTTGCAGGCCTGGTTAGCAGCAAGACAGCAGAAGCACTGCTTTGGCACCTATCAAAATTAAGCGCTGAAGGCAGTTGCCTTCATTGCCTATGCCTAAATCTGGATCTGTGTCTTTGTACCTAGTATGTTAGATCACTGCAAATGAGCATCCCGCACAGTCAGGACTTCTTGTAATTAGGTCTGTAAAGTCAGTATAATATACTTGTAGTAACAGGGCTGCAGTAGCAGGTCTCACAGTGCTCAAGTACTTGAGGCATCAGCCACCGTCTTTGCTCATATGCTGGCCAGAAATTATAGCACTTAAAAAAAAAAAGAGTCAGAAACGTGTCTAGGTCATTAATATAACTACTAAAGTCTAAAGAATATCACAGAAACTTGCATACACAAAGAAAGAATTGAAACCTTAAAAGAAGATTGGCATAGGAATGACTGAACAGCAAGTGAAAGAAGTTGAAAAGTGAACACTTACACTCAGTCACAATGACCCAAACTCATGCAGGTCTAAGTGAGAGAATCTGAGAAGAGACACAGTAATGTCTGCCTCGGTAAGGGTGGCAGGGGATCTGTGGCTTGGTAGGAATGTGGGTGAGGGTATCATGTATGTTTTTGTGTCTATCTTGAGAGTGGAGATGCACATCGTTGGGGATGTGTGTGGAGGGATAGAGATTTGGGGTGCATGTGGGCAGTGAGTATGGGGTGTGTGTAGGTGTAGGGTTGGGGGTAGGTGTGAATGGTGGGGGTATCATGTATATATCTGTGTTTATCTTGAGAGTTCTGCTGCGTATCAGTGAGTATGTGTGGGCGCGATAGGGATTTGAGGTGTATGTGTGGGAGCCCGAAGGTGAGTGCACAATATGTGTATGTATGAGGGGTGTGTGCAGAAGGATAGATGGGGATGGGAAAGGTGTGGGTGGTGGTTGGGGTTGGGAATGGGGTGGGTGCTTTGATGCCTCTTGACATATAGGCATTGTGTGCTGTGTATGGAAGTTCTGCCGTAGATAGGAGCACCGTTGGACGATGGGTGAAGAAAGTAAAGGCTTCAGGAAATGGTAAAACGGAACTGGAAGATTGGCTGCGGTCTGGGCGTCCTGCCTCAGTCACCAGTCCAGACAACTTGCAGCACCCTGTGATAGCTGCCAGCGGGCATTAAAATACTGTAAGCTGTTGCGGTGTGCCTTGCAC
Source organism: Ichthyophis bannanicus (assembly GCA_033557465.1). NCBI lineage: Eukaryota > Metazoa > Chordata > Amphibia > Gymnophiona > Ichthyophiidae > Ichthyophis > Ichthyophis bannanicus. The sequence continues at coordinate 109,782,940 of CM066047.1, read as the reverse complement.
ACACCTTTGAATATCCCAAAGAGTCAATAATTGCCATTGCACTACCTCTACTGACGGAAAGCTGTACGGACAATTCCCGACTCGTGATGCGCCGATCCGCATGAATAATGTCATCAGCGCGTTGCAACTTGTCTGGACTGGTGGCTGAGGCAGGACGCCCAGACCGCAGCCGATCTTCCAGTTCCGTTGTACCACTTCCTTAAGCCTTTACTCTCTTCACCCATCGTCCAACGGTGCTCCTATCTACCGCAGAACTTCCATACACAGCACACAACCGTTTGTGAATGTTTCTCACACTTTCTTTCTCCTCCACCAAGAATTCAATTACTGCTCGTTGTCTGTACCATGTGTCACTCACAGACGTCATTTGAAGGATCACTACCACCTCGCTATTTGTCGGACGACTGTAAAATTACACACGTGTCCATTTCAATTTCACACCTCTATCTTCATTCTGGACTGAGAAAAACATGTGGGGAAATAAGATCCCTGAGGTTGAAGCTTTGGTGGGAGTGGCTGACTTGGATTTAGTGGCTGACTTGGATTTAGTGGCAGTTACAGAAACATGGTTCACAGAAAACAATGACTGGGATGTAACTATACCTGGCTATACTTTATTCAGGAAGGACAGGGTAGGAAGAAGAGGAGGAGGAGTGGCACTATATGTAAAAACTACTATTAAAGCTTTGGAATTACAGAGCTTAAAAGGGAGAGAGGAGGCATTGTGGGTTAAACTAGAAAGAGGGAAAGAGAAATCTATTTGCATTGGAGTGATATACAGACCTCCCTCACAGGAGGAAGAGGTGGACAGAGAGTTAATTGAAGACATACGCAGCATTGCTAGGAAAGGGGAAGTGCTACTGATAGGAGATTTCAATATGCCAGATGTTGATTGGCACATTCCTGCTGCAGTATCATCTAGAAGTAAGGAGATCCTGGATTCTCTACAGGGAGAACTATTCAGGCAATTGGTAACAGACCCCACACGTGAAGGGGCCATACTGGACTTGGTGCTTACCAATGGTGAAAGTGTGTCTGATGTTGTAGTGGGAGATCATTTTGCATCCAGTGATCACCAGATGGTGTGGTTCAGTATTAGGACTAGGGCTGTTAGAATCCATTCCAAGGTGAGGATCTTAGACTTTAGGAAGACTAACTTTGCGAAGATGGGCCAATACCTCAGGGAGTCGTTAGTGGGATGGGAACAGCTGGGGGATGTAGAAAAACAGTGGGCAAAACTGAAAGGGGGTATTTTAAGGGCAACCAACCTTTTTGTTAAAATGGTAAATAAAGGCAAAAGGAACAGGAGACCGCTATGGTTTTCGAAGGAAGTAGCTGAAAAAGTGAAGAAAAAGAGGGAGGCCTTCATGAAATACAAGAGATCACAGAGAGCAGAAGACAGGCATCTGTATTTGGAAAAACTTAGAGAAGCTAGCAAAGTAGTCAAGAAGGCAAAGATTCAAAAGGAGGAGGAAATAGCCAATGCAATAAAATGGGGGGATAAGACATTTTTCAGATATATTAGTGAGAAGAGGAAGAGCAAAAGTGGTATTGTCAGACTCAAGGGTGCAGGGGGGGAATATGTAGAAGCTGATAAGGATAAAGCGGAATTGCTTAACAAATATTTTTGTTCTGTGTTCACAGATGAAGAACCAGGAGCAGGACCTCAGAAAACACCCACAAATAAGAACAGAAGCGAGGGACATCTTGAACTATTTTCAGAAGACTGTGTTCGTGAGAAACTAGCTCAACTTAAAGTAGACAAAGCGATGGGACCGGATGGGATACACCCTAGAATACTGAGGGAACTTGGGGACGTTCTAGCAGCTCCACTGACTGACTTTTTCAATGCCTCGTTGGAGTCAGGAGTGGTGCCAAAGGACTGGAGAGAGGCTCACGTGGTGCCTTTACACAAAAGCGGAAGTAAGGATATGGTTGAAAACTACAGGCCGGTTAGTTTAACTTCGGTGGTGAGTAAATTATTGGAAACGCTGCTGAAAGAGAAAATAGTGAGGTTTCTGGAGTCCGGCGGATTACAGGATCCGAGGCAGCATGGATTCACCAGAGGCAGGTCTTGTCAGACAAATCTGATTGATTTTTTTGACTGGGTGACCAGGGAGTTGGACCGAGGGAGAGCTCTAGATGTGGTGTATTTAGATTTCCGTAAAGCCTTTGACACTGTTCCTCACAGGCGACTTATAAACAAACTGAGCACCCTAGGGATGGACCCTAAAGTTACTGCATGGGTTAGAAATTGGTTGGGTGGGAGGCGACAAAGAGTACAAGTAAATGGAGCTCACTCTGAGGAGAAGGATGTTACCAGTGGTGTGCCCCAGGGATCTGTCCTTGGTCCGATTCTTTTTAACATCTTTGTTAGTGATATAGCGGAAGGGCTGTCGGGTAAGGTTTGCCTCTTTGCGGATGATACCAAAATCTGCAATAGAGTAGACACCCAGGAAGGGGTAGATAACATGAGGAGGGATCTAGCTAAGCTTGAAGAATGGTCTAGAATTTGGCAGCTGGGATTTAATGTTAAAAAATGTAAGGTCATGCATTTGGGCTGCAGCAATCCAAGGGAGCAATACAGTATAGGAGGTGAAGTACTTTTGTCCACTAAAGAAGAGCGGGACCTAGGCGTGGTTGTGTCTGATGATCTTAAAGTAGCTAAACAGGTGGAAAAGGCGACAGCAAAAGCTAGAAGGATGCTTGGGTGCATACGGAGAGGAATGGCTAGCAGAAAAAAGGAGGTGATAATGCCTCTGTATAAGTCTTTGGTGCGACCTCATTTGGAGTATGGTGTGCAATTCTGGAGACCGCACCTTCAAAAGGATGTGAACAGGATGGAGTCGGTGCAGAGGGTTGCTACCAAAATGATTAATGGGCTTCATTATAAAGCATATGAGGACAGACTTAAGGATCTTAATATGTACACCTTAGAGGAAAGGCGGGATAGAGGTGATATGATTGAGATGTTTAAATACCTCCGTGGCATAAATGTTCAGGGAGAGAGCCTCTTTCAATTGAAAGCAAGTTCTGCTACGAGGGGACATGGGATGAGGGTGAAGGGAGATAGATTCAGGAGTGATATGCGGAAATATTTCTTTACGGAAAGAGTAGTGGATCCGTGGAATAGTCTCCCAGTGGAGGTGGTAGAGATGAGGACAGTAACTGAATTCAAGAAAGCATGGGACCAACACAGAGGATCTCTAAAGGCAAAAAGTGGACTGTTGTAGTTGTTATGGAAGGACAGACTAGATAGGCCATGTGGTCTTTTTCTGTCGTCATATTTCTATGTTTCTATGTTTCTATGTTTCTATTACTTTCTGAGCAACCCTCGTAAATAAATAAAAATAAATCAATTAAATACATAAATAATAGGGCGCCTAGGCTGAGAGGGCCCTGAATATCCGGATAATGTGATGATCAGTGGCATTATGGAAATATCAGCAGTGTATTTGCTGTCCTATGTTATCTAGATAGTGGTGCTGAATTGCAATTTGCTGCTCCGCCCTCCCTCCAACCCTGGACCACCCTGTCTCTGTCCAGATAGTGCCGCAGCTAAATGCTTCCAAATATTGGGATCTACAGAATTTTAAAGTATTGTGTGTAGAATTTTCAATTTCTTTCCACAGAATTTTAAATGTTTCGGTGCAGCATTCATTCCTCCAGGGGTGTTGCTAGTTTTGTACATTCCTGAAGATTACTAGGATCTTGACACTGTGTGTGGAGAAACATAACACAGACAAAGTAACTCTGTGACTGGACATCCAAGTACAGAGCTGTCTCAACCATTAGGCAAGACCAGGCGGTGGCCTAGGGCAGCAACTTCTTGGGGGCAGCAACAGTCAAAGCAAAACAATACTGTAGATCCCGACAGCTCCACAAACACAAAGAGCTTCCAGAAGAGCGGGCACATGCAGACATGCAAAGCACCGTTTAATATTTAAAAGTATGGGGAGCAATATTCAAAGGATTTATGCTGCTAACGTTGAGAGTTATAGTCCTAAATAGACCTCTAAAGAATTTACTAGGGCTTAGTGCCTAAGTATTTTCTTAAAAATTCTCTAAACTCCTAAATTTAGAAGTATAAAAAGTGGATGGCAATGTGGGTGGATTTAGAGTGGGGAAAAGAAGTTAGGAGCTTAGCACTGATTTCAGCACTAGGCGCCTAAATTAGGCTCATAAATCTAGGCAAATGAATGGCAGCTGAAAACTTAGGCTCCTAAGTGTGGCTGAAAATAGGGCCCACATTTAGGATCCTAACCTAGAAGCCTTTATTTAGGAGCTTAGCTGTTTCTGAATATCGGGCCCACATTTTTACAGGATAGCTGTTAGTAGAGAGGCTTTGGGATGATCTTATTGTTGTGTTTAATTATCAAAATCTCAGGGGAATGGGGGCGTAAAACTGAACCTTTGCCTAGGCACTCACTACCTTGCACCAACTGTGCAGTCGGCCCTGCCCAAGCATTATGTAGTGGCATTAAGAAGCATACCACAGTAAAGCCAAGAAATTAGCACTGTACCCAGGACACCCTGGCTTGAGTGGGAATAATATTATAAGGAGATGCTAAGATCTGTGGGCAAACAATGCATGTAAATTCCATTTTGTTAGCCATTTATGTGCTAAAGGTTCTTGTATCAAATACCGACTAGCGTGAAAGTATACAAGTAGTTTCTATCCCTTGCACGTCACTGTGGGCGGAGCATGGGCAAATGGGAGAAATTATGCATGTAGACTATAAAATTCTTTAATTTACACACATGGGGCATGTTTACTAAAATGCATGGTGTTAGAGCGTGTTCAACCCCAGAGATTAGCAATGAGGCAGGCATTAACCTTTGGGGGGGTGTCCACATGTCCCTCTTCCATGAGCATGTTGGAGCCAAGCTAAATGGCACACAGGGCCCTTGCTGCCAGCCTTTAGAAGGTGGTTAGTGCATTCATGGTCAGCATGCACCAAAGCTACCTGCTCTAACCATGATGTGCCATCACCCCTACATTCCACCCCTACTCTACCCAGCCCCCGCCCTATCCCACACCAGGTGATTAACGTAGGACTTTTACCATGTTGTCCAGAGCTGAGAGCATGGCAGGTGTGCTTGGCATGGTTTAGTAAACAATGCCCCATAAGTACAATGAAGTAGACATGGTCATTTACACACACTCAAAGGCCTGTATAAGTGATCACATCTTAACAAAAACACATACTTTCATACTCACGCTCCGTTTTATAAAGTCAAGTGCATGTGTACCTGACTTTATAAAGTATACGCACATGAAAACATGTGTTAACGAGGCACCAGCTTATTAAATTACCCTCCCATGTGCAAAACAAATCCCATTTGCAGACACTACCCTGTGAGAGACGCAACTCTTAGAAAATAAAGAGCGTAACGGTCATTCATTTTTCTTAGTCTAATAAATGCACTTTGAATGTAAGTCCTTTCATGACGACATGTGATTTTCCTTTGAAGGAAATGAAAGAGATTAGCATATTGTTTGCATGTGCAACTTTTAAAACTGTATTGAAATGTAAAGTGGGCCCAACAAACCCTTTTCAAATAAGACTTTCAATAAGTCTAGTGAGCATCCAGTGCTGTTTTGCTTGAACTCTGCATCCATGACAGATCTAAGATACAGAAACTGCTAGAGACAGGCTAGGAGTCATCTGCTCTCCATAATTAATGTTTTACAACCATTGAAGTCTTTAAAGACCTACGTCATGTAATGAAAGCTCCAGGAATCAGTCCAACCCGAGCTGGCAACCCGATGTGTAACTGTTTATGAAGGTCTGATGAGACCTGCAGCGGCACGTTTCAGGTCCGCCTGAATGAAGTCTAGAGCTTGGCACTAGGCTCAGTCTGCAGTCAGCTGTTAACAGCCTTTCTTTCAAAATCCTATCAGCTGAGGGATAAATTTTGGCCACACAACTCAAGGTCCAACCAAAATATATATATAAATAAAAAAGGGGCAATAGGCAGACCGTGGCTGGGGTCCAAGACTGCCTCAACACAGTAATATTCATCCAATATCCAGATACCTTTATCCATTTAGTACAACTGCACAAATAGCAGTCAAAGTAAATAGATAAGTTATCCATTTATATTTAAACAGATGTTGTTAAGTGCCGTCGAGTCGGAGTCGACTCATGGGACCCTCTGGATAGTTGTTCTAAATTGTGTTCGGTCTTCAGTCAGGCGGCTCATTGTTGACAGACTGGTACCCGTAGCTGCTGTTATTGTATCAATCCATCTCATTGCTGGCCTTCCTCTTTTGCGTTGACCTTCTATCTTGCCTAGCATGATGTCTTTCTCTAATGATCTCTCTCTTCGCATGATGTGTTCAAAGTATGAAAGTCGAAGTCTTGTCATCTGAGCTTCTAGGGAAACAGATAGGGGGCAAAATTCAGCCACCAGATATTCGTGACCCTATGTATTAAGTCTCAGGCAAAAAAGCATGGGACAAACACAGAGGATCTCTAAAGGAAAAAAAGGGGACTGCTGTAGTTGTTGATATGGAAGGACAGACTAGATAGGCCATGTGGTCTTGTCATGTTTCTATGTTTCATAAATAAATGCTAGCTGTTGTCACTAGGTGGCAATCAAATTCAGGCTAGCAGGGGGCACACTGAATTAAGCTCTTAAATTGACCTCTTTGAACATTTTTGAAGACCGAGTGTCTAAATTTATGCTTAGAATTTCACAAAATACCTAAATTTAGGAGCCTAAAAAGTGGGTGGCAACAGGGACAAATTAAAGATAGGGAAAAATAGTTAGGAGCTTATCACCAATTTTCAGCATTAGGCACCTAAATTAGGATCCTACATCTATACCAGGGGTTCTCAACCCAGTCCTAGGGCCACATCTAGCCAGTCAGGTTTTCAGGATAATAAATGAATATGCATGAGAGAGATTTGCATGCACTGCCTCCATTGTAAGCAAATCTCTCTCATGCATATTCATTGTGGCTATCCTGAAACCCTGACTGACTAGCAAATGAACCGTAGCCCTAAATTTAGGAGCACAACTTTAAAAGTACCTAAATTGAGATGAATTTTCAACTGAGAGATTAGGGGTCAATTTTCGAAATCCTTTATCTGGATACGGGCTCTGAGAGAGATATTCAGATATCCAGATAGTGCCACTGAGTATCGCCATGGACCCCCCTCTCCCCCTGCCAATACTATCCGGAGCGCGCCAGGATGGTTCATGGGCGGGGCAAGGACAATGCTGGTCACTGGATAGATAATCATTGCTCTTGTCTGGATAGTGGAGATTTTCGGTTGATATCCAGAAATGGGCAGCAGAAAAAGCACCTGAATTTGCAATCTGAATATTCAGCAGCTGCTACTTCCAGGTACTTCTACTGAATATCTAGAGGATATTTAAATGCTGTGGCCCAGGAAGCCTCCTAAAAGGACTAGTCTGGGAAACAACTAGCTCCCCTAGCTCCTGACATCCCCCCAATACCTCCCCATCCCCCCACCTTGGATACCTGAATTAGGTAGTAGGAGGAGGGAGGAGTGATCCCCAGTCACGTTTGCTCCCTTGGTGTCTAGGTTCAAACTTTCATCACTATGCCCATTTTAACCGTAAGTCACTTTGGGGAAATTCTCATTAAGTCACCTGAGGGTAATTTTGTAATAGGACGCCTAGGCCATGAAGACACGTATCACTCAAGATATGCACCTTGCGCCTTTATAAAATTCCCCACCAGAAAGAATCAGCAGATTTGTATGCCTCTTCTGAGACAGGTGCAAGTGACCTTCCTTGGGATTTCTTTTACCATCGTGCATTGATGTGCTAACATGCGTTGAGTGTTATACACGTAGGGCATCATTTACTAACAGCTCACACTATTTGGCACAGAGCCCATTTGCCAGGTGAACTTAGACTACTGATGAAGGAAATTAAACAACATTACTATGTGCTCTATGGAGCATCAGGTACCAAAGTTAACTCTTACTAGAAAACATCCCTGTGGTATAGCATTTGCTGCAAATTAAATGCTATATACCAAAGAGGGATGTAGAAGATCTCAAGAAGAAATAGTGAGAAGGGCACACAATAAGATGGCGGCATGCATATGTGAAGACCCTGGGAGCCAAACAGTGCTCACGCTCAATGAACGTAAGGTCCTATCTAACCATGACAATGCATCAATAGGGGGATCAGTGAACGTGACACCTCTAGAAGATCCAGTGGGTATTGCTCTAGGATGCAGCCTGCTTTGTCCCTTATACTTATGCTGACAGAGATTCTACATGTAGTTTAGAAACCACTAATTCCTTCATCCCCCAGTAATGTCCATTACAGTCATTGATTTGGCACCTTTAAGTGATTTTACATAGATATCAACATATATATTGAGCACCTGTCTCATCCTACTACTGGACAACAATGGCAACATATGTCCCATACATAGTAATATCCCCTAAACTCATAACAATTCCCCCCCTTCCCAAAAAAAAAAGTCTTAAAAGCATGGATTCTGTCTACCTAACTGCATCCTATCTAGACATCATCTTGTATGTTCATAGATTTGAACTCTTAGTCCACCCATGTAAATACAACGTCCCTTCTGAGTTTTTCTCCAAGTGCCATGTGGTGTAAATTTCACAATCCTGGTGCCACTTAGAACTTGTACCATCTATTGTTATGATACACTGTGCCCAGTCAAAGCAAATGGTGAAGGGGCACAGCTACTCGTCTTGTCTCTCCATTCCCACTGTATCCTCAATAGTGGATGCACTGTTTGACAATGAGGTCACCTTGCGGGGCTATAGAATGCTATGTGCCATATAAACACAATGGGCCTGATATTCAAAGGCATTTACACGGTTTACAGACCTGTAAACCATGCAGATGCCCCTAAGTGGGATATCCAGCAGCACTAACATGGTCCGTGCCACTGAATATCCCCAGGTACCGCCGATATACGCCCTGATGCTACGCGGTTAACATCTCGGCTGTCCAGGAGTGTTACCTGGGGATAACCGATCAGCAGCGATATTCAGCCACATTCTGGTTATTCCTTGGCAGTAAAAGTTAGGTGCAGCAAAGCTGTCCTAACGTTTGCTGCCAAAGCTAACTGGGCAGCGGCTGAATATTGCCACTGCTTGGTTTGCTTCCGGCTTCCATGGCTGAACTGGATATTTAATGCTGCTGGCCAGATATGGCCCCAGCCTTGAGTATAGGAGTTTATGTTCGGTGGTGATGGCTAGGCACTGGAATCGCTCTAGTCACCACCGCTGAATATTGGGCCCTATGTTACCTACAGGTTAGAAGCAGAGGTCCAGCTATTACTATCCTGGTTCCCCTCCTATCTCTACCATCGCTCTTTCGGTGTTAGTTCTGATGGCTCCTCCTCTTCTGCTATTCCACTCTCAGTTGGTGTACCCCAAGGATCTGTCTTGGGTCCACTCCTTTTCTCTCTATATACCCAATCCTTTGGTGCGTTCATCTCTTCCCAAGGTTTTCAGTACCATCTTTATGCCGATGACTCCCAGATCTACCTCTCTATGCCTGAAATCTCTCCAGCAATCCAGACCCAGATCTCTGCCTGCCTTTCTGACATTGTTGCTTGGATGTCTCACCGCTGCTTGAAATTGAACATGGCAAAGACTGAGCTTCTTATCTTTCCCCCTAAAACCTCCCCTCCTCTCCTCTTCCTCCTTTCTCAGTCTCTCTGGATAACTCTCTACTCCTTCTTGTTTCCTCGGCTCGCAACCTTGGGGTTGTCTTTGACTCTTCTCTCTCCTTCTCCACACACATCCATCTGATAGCTAAGACCTGCCATTTATTTCTCTATAACATCAACAAAATCTGCCCATTCCTTTCTGAACACACTACTAAGACACTTATCCACTTCTTAATCACCTCCTGGCTTGACTACTGTAACCTACTTCTTGCTGGTCTCCCTTTGAATCATCTCTCTCCCCTTTAATCCGTTCAACACTCTGCTGCGTAGCTAATCTTCCGCCAACCTCGTCATGCCCATATTATCCTTCTTCTCAAGTCACTTCATTGGCTCCTTATCCATTTCCGCATCCAGTTCAAACTTCTCCTGCTGACCTATAAATGCATTCACTCTGCAGCTCCTCACTACCTTTCTTCTCTTATCTCTCCCTACACCCCCCCCCCCCCTCGGTAACTCCGCTCTTCTGGCAAACTGCTTCTATCTGTGCCCTTTCTCTTCTATTGCTAATTCCAGACTTCGCTCCTTTCACCTTGCTGCACCTTACGCCTGGAACAAACTACCTGTGTCTGTACGCCAGGCACCTTCTCTGACCCTTTTCAAATCAGGGTGAAAACCCACCTCTTCACTGCTGCTTTTGGATCTTGACTCACCTGAGCTCCTTGTTTCTTTAACTTTCCCCCTTGTTTTATCCCTGTTTACACCTTCTGTGTTGTCTGTCTTGACTAGATTGTAAGCTCTGACAAGCAGGGAATGTCTCTTACTTATCTGTGCAATGCTGCGTATGACTTGTGGCGCTATACAAATGCTCAGTAGTAGTAGTAGTAGTGCTTGTCCAGTGACCATTCAACAGATCTTTACACTGTCCGAGTCATTAGATATACCTTGCTGCAATTCGGTGCACACAAGAAGCTTATGTCAAGATAGATGAGCAAGCTTCCCAGAAGTGACGTTCCTCCCAGGCACCCTGCATTGTACTCCATTGCCCAGTGTGCCCTCTGTCTGCAGGCTCAAAAGCAGTTGTTCCTGTGACGTTTCATGCTGTGGCAGCATGCATCGAAGGAGTGCACCCAAGGAGCAGGCCATGCTCCTTGGGGCAATTCCAAGGGTGACTGTCAATACCAAAGCATTTCCCAATGCACATCCTCCGTGTCTCCTGCACCTCTGTCTCAGCTGTTCCTCCACCGCTTCACAGGTAAGTTCTCTGCCTACATCCTTCAGGGCCCCATGTCTTTCATCCTGGTCCACTGAGGCTGACAACTAGCCCATGCCTAAGTCTCTCCCGTTCCCCCCTCCCTCCTGCCTGTGTGTACTAGGATTCTTGATAATCTCATCTACTGCTCATCTACATTGCCCGTCTCTTCCTCTTTGTATCCCTTTCAAGACCATAGGCCCTTTGAGCCCCCATTCTCTTTTATGTTTGCTCTTCTCATTTGCCGATCCTTACACTCTAAATCCCTTCTCATCCATGATTTCCTGCTTCTCCATATCCTCAACACTCTTTTTCTCAAAGAGACCTGGTTCTGAGAGGGAAGGAACCTCTGCTCAGTTGCTGCCTCCCACTGGGCTACTCCACCTTATCCATTTCCCAGCAGGGTCTTAGTGGTGGTCGTGTGGTGGTTCTTCACCGTTCCTCCCTCTCTCTCACTGAAGTCTCTTCGCCTGCACTCCATTATCCCAAGGCCCTGCTGCTTCATCTAGATCATAACCCTGCTCTCTACTTACTTATTTATGTCCCCCCCCCCTTCCCTCCCATGCCACCTCTGGGATCCCCTTCTCCTATCTCTCTCTGAGGTCTCTCTCCTATACCCTCATCTTCTTATCATAGGGGATTTCAATCTCCACTTAGACTCCCCCTCCCGCTCCTGTGATGCTTCGTTCCTCTCTCTCCTCACTGACCTCTCACTCTATCAGCATTTCCATTGTCCCACCCACTCTGCTGGCTGCATCCTCAATCTTATCATCTCCCCCTCTCAGTCCCCTTCCCTCTTCCCTACCAATATGTCAACTCTCCCCGTTCCTTGATCCGGTCAATTCTGCCTCTTATTCTCCCTTTCCTGCCTTGCCGCTTCCTTTTCCTCTCAGTCCCCTCTGGCTGACCCTCCTTCCCCTCTTTGTCTTGTTCGTCACATCTCAGCCACCACCCTCTAACAGTTTCTCCCTTCTGACCAACTGTTCCTTCCTGACTTTGAATCCATCCCTCCTGACCTCCAGGTCACTTCCTGGAACTCTGTCCTATCTGCCGCCCTTGATAGCCTTGCCCCTCTTTGTCCTCCATCTTGCCCTCAACCCTCAGTTCCTCCTCACCCCTGGTATCACTCTGGCCTTTACTTCCATTGCTCCTACCTCTGTTGTGCCAAGCACTGCTGGCATAAATGTCCCTCTTCTGAATCTCTTGCCGATTTCCGCCATTGTCACTCTCACTATCGTTCTCTTATTTATTCCACTATGCTTTCCCACTACTCCCAACTTATCTCCTTGTCCTCTAACTCCTCCCATCAGTTGTATTCTGTCCTTCATTCCCTGTCATCTCTCCACTCCTCCTCCTCCCCTATCCCCTTCCATCTCTCCTGACCCCACCCTTCTAGCCACTTACTTCACCAATAAAGTCCTTTCTCTGCGTCGCTCATTCCCTGATTGCCCACCCCTTCCCTCCCCTATCTCCCCACTTTCTCCTCATCCAGCATCCCCTCTCTCCCCTTCTGCTCCTGCCTTCTCCCACTCCTAGTCTTCCTTCTGCCTTGTCTCCCCTCTGCAGAACTCTCTAAAGCTCTCTCCTCTTCCCATAAAACTACCTGCCCCTCCGACACTATTCCCTCAGCTTGTCTCACGACCACCTCTCTGGCCCTGCTCCTTCTTATCCTCAGCACCTTCAGTTCTAGCCTTTCCTCTGGCTCATTCCCACATCCCTGAAAGCACGCTGTGATTCGGCTATTCTTAAGAAATCCTCACTGGACCCTGCCATGCCCATCTCTACTCTTCCCTTTCTTTCTAAAATTCTTGAGAAACTAGTCTTTTCCCAGCTCTCCTCTCACCTTGATACTACCCTCATGTTTCACCACTGTCAATCCAGTTTTTGTCACAGTCATAGCACTGAGACTATAATTCTATCCTTCCTCAATGAACTTCACTGCTCTCATGATAGTGGTAACATTTCATTGGCTGTCTCTCTAGATCTCTCCTCCACTTTTGACCTGGTCGATCATCGCACTTCTCTCCCGTCTCCACTGTTTTGGCATTACTGGCTCGGTTCTTCAATGGTTTCACTCTTACCTCTCTTCCTGGACCCTCTCCATCTTCACTGGTTCTTCCTCCTCTTCTGCCACTCCATTGTCATGCAGTGTCCCTCAGAGTTCCATTCGTGCTCCTCTTCTTTTCAATGTCTTTCTGACCCCTCTATCCCTCATTATCCAACAACATGAGATCTCTGCCTATTACTAAGCCAATAAACAGTACAAAGACGTGGGCAGTATATAAAACTCACAACTTTATTGGTCCTTGTATAATGAAGGGGGGCCAAACCTAACACAGGCCATGTTTCGTAAGGTACTTCTTCAGGGGTGAGGCACACCAAAAACTATTAAAAACACCAGAAATAAATTAATAATAACACCTTAAAACATACATATAAATAACTAAAAGAGATAAATAATATCAAAACATGAATCAAAAGAATGATTAAGAAATTATAAATTGTACACAACAAATTAAATGTAAAACATAAAGCCCTAAAAAACTTGTGTATTAACCACAACATAAAATTATCATAATGTATACAATAATAAATATATGAATAAAAAAACATAAAACATTATAGAAATGTACAGATGGTTACAAACTAAAATTATATAAAAAATATATATAAATACCATATAAATAAAAAGTGTGTGTGACAAAAGATCATGTAGGTTATGGATAGCATACAAATAGTGAAAATGAAACAATCATAAAATCAAATCAATAACAGCTGTGATAAAATATATAAGCAAATTATATGTAAAAAACAAATAATGAATACATAATTACCAGAAAGGGAGAAATCCAAAAGATGAAAGAAAAAAACCCAATTAAAAACAAACTAAACAAAACATATGAGAACAAAGGAAGCAGGAGTGAATAAAGAGACCATTACCTTAGGACTGTAAAGCAGATGTGTGAGATCACTGAGACTCTAAAATGGGTTCTATTCTCTGTAAAATCCCAAAAGAATTCTATAGAACAAAATATATAAATGTATCATATATATAAAAACAATGAATCTTATAGCGATGCGAAAAAACACCGCACATACCGAAATGAATAACATATGATTCAGATTCTCAATTCAGGTACAGTTTTGGTTAATGGGCGTTACGTGTTTAACGTTAGATTTTTATTAAAATTATAATAAATATACAATAGTTATTATTTTTTTATATATTTGAATTCTATAGAGGATATACACAGCCTCTTGCACTTCCAGTCACTCAGGCCAAATATTTGTGATATCAGTAGTTTAAACCTGTCATATTACATATTTATGTTTGCACTACATTATTCATCTGTGATTCAGATTTTATTTTGTTCTATAGAATTTTTTTGGATTTTATAGAGAATAGAACCCATTTTAAAGTCTCAGTGATCTCACACATCTGCTTTACGGTCCTAAGGTAATGGTCTCTTTATTCACTCCTGCTTCCTTTGTTCTCATATGTTTTGTTTAGTTGTTTTTAATTGGGTTTTTTTGCTTTCGTCTTTTGGATTTTTCCCTTTTTGGTAATTATGTATTCATTATTTGTTTTTTACATATAATTTGTTTATATATTTTATCACAGCTGTTATTGATTTGATTTCATGATTGTTTCATTTTCACTATTTGTATGCTATCCATAACGTACATGATCTTTTGTCACACACACTTTTTATTTATATGTATTTATATATTTTTTAATATAATTTTAGTTTGTAACCATCTGTACATTTCTATAATGTTTTATGGTTTTTTATTCATATATTTATTATTGTATACATTATGATAATTTTATGTTGTGGTTAATACACAAGTTTTTTAGGGTTTTATGTTTTACATTTAATTTGTTGTGTACAATTTATAATTTCTTATTCATTCTTTTGATTCATGTTTTGATATTATTTATCTCTTTTAGTTATTTATATGTATGTTTTAATGTGTTATTAATTTATTTCTGGTGTTTTTAATAGTTTTTGGTGTGCCTCACCCCTGAAGAAGTACCTTACGAAACATGGCCTGTGTTGGGTTTGGCCCCCCTTCATTATATAAGGACCAATAAGGTTGTGAGTTTTATATACTGCCCACATCTTTGTGCTGTTTTTCCTGCATATATCTACGTGGCAGTGTGCTGTTTGCTTCTTGGTGGACTATTACTAAGTCGATGACATTTTTCTCATGCACCACACCCCTATCTGGCCCCATTGAATGCCTGTCTCTCTTCTGTTTCTTCCTGGATGGTGACTAACTTTCTTCATATCAATCCCGTTAAGACTGCTGCTATCTGGTTTTCCTTTTCCAGTTCTTCCCCCTCTCTGGCTCCCTCCCTCACACAGACGCCCATTCCCCTGGTCTCCTCCCTTGGATTTCAGTAAAGCCTTTGACACCGTTCAACACAGGTGACTTATCAACAAACTGAGCACCCTAGGGATGGACCCTAAAGTTACTGATTGGGTTAGAAATTGGTTGAGGGGGAGGTGACAAAGGGTACAAGTAAATGGAGCTCACTCTGAGGAGAGGGAGGTTACCAGCAGTGTGTCGCAGGGATCTGTCCTTGGTCCGATTCTGTTTAACATCTTTGTTAGTGATATTGCGGAAGAGCTGTTGGGTAAGGTTTGCCTCTTTGCAGATGATACCAAAATCTGCAATAGACACTCAGGAAGGAGTAGATAACACGAGGAGTGATCTAGCTAAGCTTGAAGAATGGTCCAGAATTTGGCAGCTGAGATTTAATGCTAAAAAAATGCAGGGTCATGCATTTGGGCTGCAAAAACCCAAGGGAGTAGTACAGTGTAGGGGAGGGAAGTACTTCTGTCCACAAAACAACAGCGGGACCTGGACGTGATTGTGTCTGACGATCTTAAAGTAGCTAAACAGATAGAAAAGGTGACTGCAAAAGCTAGAAGGATGCTTGGGTGAATAGGTGGAATGGCCAGCAGAAAAAAGGAGGTGATAGTACCTCTGTATAGGTCTTTGGTGTGACCTCATTTGGAGTATTGTGTGCAGTTCTGGAGGCCACACCTTTAAAAGGATATCAACTGGTTGAAGTTGGTGCTGTTAGTGGTCTTCATTATAAAGCATATGAGGACAGACTTAAGGATCTTAATATGTATGCTTTAGAGGAAAGGCGGGATAGAGGAAATATGATGGAGTTGTTTAAATATCTCCATGGCATAAATGCACAGGAGGAGAGCCTCTTTCGATTGAATACAAGCTCTGCTATGAGGGTGAAAAGGAATAGGCTCAGGAGTAATATGCAGAAATATTTCTTTACAGAAAGAGTGCTAGATGCATGGAATAGTCTCCCAGTAGATCTGGTAGAAATGGGACAATATCTGAATTCAATAAAGCATGGGATAAGCACAGAGGATCTCTAAAGGAAAAGAGGGGACTATTTTAGTAGTCAATATGGAAGGGCAGACTAGATAGGCCATGTGGTCTTTTTTTGCCGTCATATTTCTATGTTCTCTTTTCATGATCACTTATCCTCAATCATCCAACATTCATTCTACTCTCTTCGCCAGATTTGCTCTGTTCATCCCTTTCTCTCACTCCCCTTCTTGACTATGCTCCTCCTCTCTCTTGTCATGACCCGTATCGATTATTGTAATGTTGCCGTGGCTGGCCTCCCTCTGTACCAACTCTGTTGTCTCCAACTTCTTCAGAACACCACTGCTCGCATACTCACCCATGCCTCCCGTTCAGATCATATTACCCCCTTGCTTATTCATTTGCACTGGTTACCCATAAAATTCCACATATAGTACAAGGTCCTGGTACATTGCGACATCCATACCAATTCTCTACAGTATCTATCTGATCTAATCCATCTTCACACCTCTCCATCAGATTCATTCCAACCATCTTTCTCTTCCATCCCCTTCACATGCACATCTACAATCCACCTGAGCCTCTGCCTTCTTTTTCCTGGGTACCCTCCCACCTGACCTCCGCCTTGAGATTTCCTTTTCTTGCTTTAAGGCAATGCTGAAAATTCATCTTTTTTCCCTCGCCTTTGACCTCTCACCTTCTCCTACCTAGTTCCTGCCCTCAGTTACCCTATCCCTCCCCCCACCAGTTAAAACTCTCCAATACTTTCTTCTGTACTTTCTTTTGACCTCTCTTCTTTCCTTTCCTATCCTAATAATGGCGTTCCTTTCTTGTTTTTCATAGCATTTTTATATTGTAAACCGCCCACATGCCTCGGTGTTGGGCGGTATATCAAACCCTACAATAAAGATAAAGCAGATGTCACACATGCCCATAGATGTTCAGTAGTAGAGGTCAAAGACCCGAGACAACTCTGCACAGCAGCCAGCAGCATGCATCTCAACAGCAAGAGATTTCAGACGAGACTGTTGAAAAGGAAGCCCATGATCATGAGACAGAGTAAGATGAGGTCTTGGATGAACAGGTGGAAGAAGATGAATCCAGGGATTAGGAAATGTAGGAACAAAGTACTCATTCCCATGAGGAGGAAGCTATGACAGAGGATGATCTCCAGAAGATCACTCTGAGGACATGCAAGATCCATTAGTGCACATGGCTCAAGAAATAAAGCATAAAAATGAGAAGCTAAAGGCCTCTGGGTTGAGATCCAAGACCTCAAAAGTTGTGTGGCACAGGGTTTTGTAGCCTCCAATCAGAGCTTTGGAACATGACCAGCACCTTGGACACCATCTTTGAAAAATTAGTGGAAAGGCAACCACAACCAGGCACTCTATACACTGCCATCTAACCACCTCCTAATCACCTCTCATTTTTTAGCCCACCTTAGCTCACTCCTGAATATGCCCACCCTAGGTCAGACAACAATGCCTGCAATCTGACTTCCATAGAGAGGCCAGGTAGGTCTCGGAGGTGAAGAGGTCCTTTAGCGGAGTCCTCTGGCTCTCAGGAGAATGTCAGATACAGCAGCTGATTGCACCCTCTTCCCCCCAAAGTGAGAGTATGGAAAGGGAAGAACGTAAAAAATGTCACAGTAAAAAATTCACTTGCAACTACTGTGCAATGGTGGGCTTGTGGCAGGTTGGTTCCTGAGATTGTGCTACTTCCCCCTCCTCATCACTGTCAATGCTCTGCAGCAGAGGGCTCTCTGGTGCAGGCACCCTGTAGTGAGGATGAGGTTGTGAAGCGTGCAGCAAGTCAGGAATATGCCACATGCTTAGAACATAAGAAGTGCCATACTGGGTCAGACCAAAGTCCATCAAGTCCAGTATCCTGTTTCCAACAGTAGCCAATCCAGGTCACAAGTATCTGGCATTTTCCCATAAAGACACTGAGGTTGCGCAATGCTTTTCCCGGGGCAAGCAGTTGATTTCCCGGGTCCTTTTCAATAATGGTTTATGGACCTTTCCTCCAGGAACTTGTCCAAACCTTTTTTTCAACCCAGCTACACTAACAACTTTTACTACACCCTCCGGTAACAAATTCCAGAATTTGATCACACGTTAAGTGAAAAAATATTTTTTTCTTATTAGTCTTAAATGGGTTACATTGTAGCTTTATTGCATGTCCCCTAATCTTTCTACTTTTTGATGACTGGGTCTACAGCAGTTCTGCCCCTAACCTATCCAGGCACTTGAAGTGACTTCTCAACATACCAAGTGTCCTCTCTATTATAGCCCTGGTTTGCCTGTGGGCCTTAGTATAGTTCTCTTCTGCTTCCTTCCCAGGATGGGCTATGGGGTCATAAGCCATACCTTGAGAAGATTGCAGGTGGCAGAGGCTAAGGTAAAAGCAGAGGAGATATGAAGGAATGTGCACTTGATGGTGGGAGAGTTGGCGCATGAATGCATAGGTGGTCCCTGACACTTCCAGGGATGCTTGATGCATGTTCATAGAGGCTTCTGTCAGGAAAGCAAGAGTTAGTAGATAGTGTGGGTTCATGGTGTGTGCCATGGTGTGTGCCGTTGATCTGGCCATGCCCAAAGGCTCATCTAAGCCCTACTGTGACAGAATGTAGGCATCATGGTACAAGTCTGAGTAGTAGGCACACACATCATTTATTATGTGTGAGACACTGTAGACCAGATGGGAAACGTGTCAACTCATAAAATTCTCTCATAGTTTCATGATGCTTCAGAGCTGCTCTGGGGAGTGATTGGAAGTATCCAGTGGCAAGAAATGCAAGGGCTGTGGTAACCTTCAGATGCATTGGCAGGACTCTGTTAATTGTAGAACCTGTGTATCTTTTGGGAACCTGCCAGGTACTTGTGACCTGGATTGGCCACTGTTGGAAATAGGGTACTAGGCTTGATGGACCTTGGTCTGACCCAGTATGGCATTTTGTATGTTCTTATGCCCCTCCACACAGTGGGCTCTAAGTCTGCCTCAAGCTGGTCACATACGTGAAGTATTGTGTCCCAATCAAAATTGAACCTGCACATGAATTCCTTCCCTGTTGAGCCCAGGAACTTGTTCTGTACCTGTATATCCTCTGCAGAAGGTACCTCCTCCTCCTCCTCTATTGCCTCTCTCTCCTGCAAGCCAGAACACATAGGAGCCACACCTTGCTCACACTCATGGTAGCCATCAGCACCAACCACACCCACTACCTGCTGTGGTACAGGGAGACACTCAAAAACACACATCCATGAACACTGGCACAGGGACCCTGAGACACACACACACAGGTTTGGAGTAAGAGAGGTAAAGGGCAGGTACAGCTGGGGGGAGTGGGAGAATCTGTAAAGAGGGGAATTAGAAGGTCTTATAGTCCACCTCATCATGGGCCAATTTTTTCATCTTTGTATTTTTTCTCTCTCCCTTAAATTGGTCAAGTTAGACTTTTGTATGTTCCATCTGTTTCTCACATTTTTTTACAGTTTCTTTTGTTTTCAAAACATTTTAAATTAGTTAGATTTCATCTTGTGTTTTCAAAACCTGTGCTTTCGTTGTATCTTTCACCAGGATCATCAGATCCAACGCACATTTATTTAGGATTTTTATCCATTTGTCCTGAAAATCAGAATCATCCAAAAACACGTGTGGTTCTTTATTTGTTCTAAGACCTCGGGGAATGTGTTGACGGCAAAAATATTCTATTAGAGAAGAATGATGTAAATCTGAGTGGATCAACCGCTTAGAAACTTGTGATAATTGAATTCAAAACACTGCTTCTAAAGAAGACAGCAAAAACAAAATTAATCTGTAAAAAAATCCTCTTCATACTGTAACACCAAAAGCATATTATCAGCTAGATGAACAACGGAAACTAACAGCCTCATCTCACAAATGCAATCAGATCAGATCCACACAACTGTAGAAGCCCTGACCACTCTGCTGTTAAGCCGCTACTCTAAAATTTACATTAGTAGACATCTTGGGCTCCAAAATGCTATCCTGGGAACATCTATATAAATGTTAGATACACATGCATCTCCGGTGCATCCATATTTCCGAAATCATGCCTGACCTTGCACGTGCCTGCCTTTCCTTTCAGACATCCTGGCTTTGACGTCCCACATTGCACTTGGACATCCCATTGTAAATTGTGCCTCATTGTATATGCACATAACAGCAAAAAAAAATCCTTTGAAGGATTAACACCAAATTGCTATGTTACGCGCAACAAAGGCACATAAAATTACCTCTGTAGAAATCAGCCATGTTTCTCTTTGCAAAGTGGCTAAAGTTACAAGGGTGCTAAAGTAATCACATGTTTTTGTCTCTGCTATTTATGTGGCTGGGGTTACGGGGGAGAAATTACACACAGATAATTGAAAGTTTGTTCCCAGCAACTCGAAATTACCGACCCTATTTAGCCATTTTGTGGTAAATTCATAAGGAGCTGTGGAGAGTTATGCGCCATTTCTGTATGCAAATGGTGCATTTTCAGGGGCTCGCATGCATGATGGGCCTTTAAGTGTGTACTTTAGGTCGTCACTATTCCGAAAGTAGCACGTCGGACCAATTGCTTGTACTTTCACTGAGGGAATGCACATGGACAGAGCATGGACAGAGTGCAACTTTATGTGTGTTCTCGAAAAATCTAGGCACAGGCATTTACGCTAGTGATGGGGATGGCGTAAGTGCCCGTGCCTAGACTTTACACACATTTTTGACCATTTACATTTCTGTATTATAAAATAAGCATTTGCTACGTGGAAGTTTATAAAATTGCCCTCTTTGTGCAGGGCACATTTCTTTTATTCTGGTTAGATATTTTTGACCCACTGAGGGCTAGGAAAGGCACTCTATAAGAAATTAAAAAATAAATAAATATTGTCCTCTACATCCCTCTTTCTGTTTAACCTCCTGTAACTGAGAATTGATAGTAATAGCTTTGCCTTTTCTCCTTGCTCATCTGCCAAGGAAGTCAGAGTTTCAATCCCATCGATGCTGCTTGTAGTCTGGACAGTCACTTAACCTTCCATTGCCTCAGCTTAAAACTTGGACGCAGATGCAGAAATCTTGTGTTAGAGTCGTGTGCCGTAGCTCAGCGCATAAGTTTCTAACACAAGGAACATGCAGCATCTTTCTCATGGATGCAGCAAATAAAAAAGCAAATCTGATTTGCACAAAACGTTACGCAAATAAAGATAGGTGGATGTCCATATGGGTTTGCACTGCTGCATCTCTGAGTCAAAAGGTCATCTTAGGTTTGACACCTCGTCTCAGATCACTCAAGCAAGCCCAGACCCATGCCATCCTCAACCCCTGCTCACCACAAAAATAATTGGTAGTCCCAATAGCAACCCCCCGCACACACTTCTCCCACCGAAAGCATTGATGACCCTAGTGGCCTTTACCCTGATCCCCATCCCTTTCAATAAAAATAGGGTTACTAGAGGCCCCCACAGACCTCCTTATAGACACCACAGACCACCTCCCACCCCCAGTGCCTCAAATGATGAGAGGCAGGAGGACCACCCACATGCTTTTATCTCTGAGATGACATCTTGTAAAATAGAGGCTCCTGACCCCATATTGTGCATCCCAGGATGGACTATGGGGGGAGTTGAGTCTGACCCCTCACGATGCATCCTGGGGCACACTGCATACGGTCAAGCACTGCCATTTTGCAAGATAGTGGTTCGGAGTCAGGATCCTCTGAGCAGCATTCCTACCTCACATCATTTGAGAAAATGAGGGAGGGGGGTGGAAAGGGGCCTGGGGAGTCTGTGAGACTTTGGGGTGAGAAGACCTAGCAGCCACTAGGGCCACCAATATTTATTTTGGGGAGCATTGAGGGTGGTGGTTAGGGGCCAGTGGGGCCACCACTGACTTTAGTGCCAACTGGAGGAGGTCTAGGGGCACCAGACCCCTACCCTTTGTTAAGGACAGAAGTCTAGTTGCCACTTGGGCTGCCTGTAGCGGATCGGGGGTCTGGGATAGCCTGAGTCATCAGACGTGAAGTGTTCTACTTCATCTCAGATGGTCCTTGTGTTCCTAGCTGCATTCTTATACCAGCCGTGGATGGCATGAAGAGAATAGTAAAGAACTTCACTAAGTTTCAGCACTGTTTTTCACATCAAGAGCAATTAAACCTTCATTCCCTTGCATGCATTTAGCATGTCCACTGTGCAATGCTTTTTCTCAGAAGTTTCCTGCACTAGCTCGCTTTCTACATCGGGGAGCAAGACTAGCATGGGAAAACCTTGAGCAAAATGCTGCACTAGAGCATAGCACAGTTTTCTGCATCGGCCTGTTAAGATTGTAAGCCCTCTATGGATGAGGAAGCACCTATTGGACCTGAATGTAACTTATCTTGAGCTACTCCTGAAAAGATGCAAGCTAAATACAACAGCAACAAAAAAATGCAACAGTCCATGGGTCTTGCAGTGTCACAGGTACAGAGCAGTCATAGGCCTGCACGCTCATTTTCCAAGGGAAACCCATTCTGTACCTGACTATTGCTGCTCCTGATTTCAAGCCCATGCAAAATGAACGCCCAAAGCATGCTCTCCGACCTCTGACATAACACTACCAAGCATTTGGTGTGGGTAAATGTATATATGCTATGGTGATGGGGGAGGGGGCAGTTCAACACCTCTTTTCAATGAGTGGAAGACGTTTATGCATGACAATAGCTTTGAAAAGTGCCCTCTAAAATCCAGTGTTATAGCTACCTCTCCTGCGACGTCTGTATGCATTAACCCATCGTGGGTGAAAGAAAGGTATAGTAGAAAAGTGTAAAACTGCAAATCATTGTTATGTTGCAGAAACATCCAGAGCATTAGCTCCCGAGATGGATGAATCTTAAGCAATTTCAGCATTTCCTCTGTATAGTATAGCTTGAAAATGGGAGATGAGGCGTCACTACTGTGATTGAGTTTTATATGATTACATTGGAGCAGTCCAACACTCATAAAAGGTTAAACAATTTGCCCAAAACAGAGTCTGACATTTGACGTTAGTACCTGATTCCCAGTCCCACGATCTAACCATGAGGCACCACCTCCTATTGTCCAGGGAGCCTGGAGAGCAAAGCTGTCCAAGAGATCTCAGTTTTTCCCATACCAGGGAAGCGGGGAAAATACAGATTTAAGCCATTGATTGGACAAAATGTTCAACCTGTATTAGACAATAAAAAGTGTTTCAAGTCCATTGTCAGTTCTGATAAATAAATTCAGGACTCTGAAATAAAGCATTCCAGGGCTTCTTGGACTGGACAGCATCTTCTCCACTACTGCTTTTCAAATTATTTACGTCTCTATATTTCTCTTTATATCAAACACTGGTGGAGAGCTGCATTGTATTAGCCAGGAACAGTAATGCAGGTCACTCACAATAAAGGAGCCTGAACATATTGTAACTTATTAACTTGACTTTGCTAATGGTATTGTTCAATGCCGAGCTAACAGCCAGTGGGCCTGTTCCTGACTCAAGAGTCCAGGTTCACTACTGAATGGACTATATGGACCCTGTCCCAAAGTCTGACTTAGAAACACAGCTTTCCGAGATGACAATGTCTGTTGCCAGAGGATGCCCCCTCCCCCTCATATCTTTTATTAGAGATACACACTGAAGATACTTGACTCCTTTCTGTACTCTTTATGATACTTGATCCTTCAGATCCAGAGTTTACAAATACAGGGAATTTAGCCAAAACACATGTCCTTGAAGTTTTTATCTATTTTATTAATTTATTTCTCATTTCTTATACTCCACCATTCCCACCATAGGAGTTGAAGGTGAGCCACAAAAACATCAATCCCCAGAAAAGACAACTGCTCAAGACAAACTGGTTCCCAGAACACCCTAAGCACCCCAGCACCCTTCACCAGATCCAGGACCACTACATCCAAGAGAGCCTTCTCTCTATATGCACCCTCCCTCTGGAACTCAATCCCGTGCAAACTCCAAGCCACAAAGGACCTACTACCATTCAGAAAAGCCCTCCAGACTCACCTATTGATGGACTACTTCTCAGATGACAGGACATAATCCCATCTCACAAAACCCTTTGTCCCCCATACCCCTCCCCATTTCCTGAATTACCCTATTACCCCCAATTTCCCTTTCTCTCTAATTATCCTTGATCCCCCGTTATTGAAGGTTTCTCCAAGTTCGTTACCCTGTTACATTTTATGGAGTTCCGTTTTGAAGTAAACAACTTTGACCACAGGATAGATAAATAAATAAAGGAGTGAGAATAATTTGGTTGTTTCTTGGAGGTGTTACGTACTAGATAATCCTCCCGTCTTCCTTGACATGAAGCAGTACTGCTGAGATTTTGACACTACTGAATGATATCCAAGATATTTTAAATGAATATACCTGCTGTTCCGCAAAGACTAGGATCGAGTACAGGAAATGTAAGTGACTTGTGTGGAATTAATTATTGGCCTGATCAAAGTCAAACTGAAGATGAGCTACTTTTCAGTGACTGTAGGCATCGCCGGGCCCCAGAGAGCATATAGACCAAACTTGTACATGAAACCGTGGAGGGTGAAGTGACTTTCCTTGTTCTCAGCCATTGCTCTAACTACTAGGCTATGTTTCAACTTTCTGTTAGGCTATTTCTCTGCTCAAGGTCATGAGATCCTAGCCAGCTGACAAGCAACATATGTTCAGTCAGTCTTACACAGGCTGCTTCTTGTTGTGCCTATGCATATTTCTCTCATGAGCGTATTTTTTTATGGTAGTATGAGATTATTAGTTAAGTGGACATTAAACTCTATGAAAGAACTGTCTCTAAATTTATATTGCACAAACAGAATGCCTGTGAATCCACATTCACACTGTCGCTTTCTTTTGTCCATTAACTTAGCATCAGTGAAAAAAAAAAAGGCAAAGAACTATTAATAATTCCAAGTATTTATTTATTTATTTAACACGTTTTATACCCTGCCTTTTCCTTCAATCAAAGTGGTAACGATACAATACAAGGTTATACAGAGGTAAAGGAAACATACACCACTTTATCATTACATCAAAGCAGTAGGAAACGGGAGTACATAACACAGGAAAAACAGTACATATATCACATTACATTTAAACTACAATAAGCATACCCGCAAACAGAACCAACCATAGAGCAGCCATTCCTTCGTCCCGCATGGTCCTACGCCTAAGGGCCACACCAAAGGGCCCTCTGGCGAGGCTCTCAGGCACGAGCCCGCAAGGCGCGGGCACGCCCCTGCAATGGCGGTTAAATTTTGTTTCCTCGCGATCTTGCTTGTCAGGGGATGGAGCTCTCATCGGCAGCTGCTGTATGGCCTCAGCTCTCCTGGCGTTGTGCATGCCCCTGCAATGGCGGTTAAAGGTTGTTTCCTCGCGATCTTGCTTGTCAGAGGATGCAGCTCTCATCGGCAGCTGCTGTATGGCCTCAGCTCTCCCAGCGTTGTGCGCACCCCCACAATGGTGGTTAAATGTTGTTTCCTCGCGATCTTGCTTGTCAAGGGGCGGAGCTCTAATCGGCAGCTATATGTTTTCATTTCTCAAATTTTTTGGTCCATACTGGGATTGACAACAGTTTTTGAAGGCAATGGCTGTGCAAGCTATAGATTGTTTGCCAACATACCATTAATGGGAAAGATAATGAAGCAAACAGTATGGGGGTCATTCCAATCCTCATTTAGCAGGTCTGGACATCCAGACCTGCTAAACATCCGGATCGCACTGGCAGCCACAGAGCTCTCCATACATGAAGCTGACTTGTGTGAGGAGCTCTGTTCGAGGGCAGGAGGGGGTGGGCCAGGGGAGGAGCGAGGGTAGGCAGTGGGCGGGAACACAACCCCAGACGTACAGAGCCAATTTTGAGGTCGGCCCTTTACATCCTTGAAAGTGGAATAAGTCCCCCATGGACATCGGAGCCAGGTGAAATCAAAGAGGTGAGGGGGGCGCAAGGGGTTCCCTGCAGCCCGACTCTGGCCATGGAAGGCCAGATCAGGGATCAGGCTGCAGGGAAAGTTTATTTTCTGTGGCTGGGGATCACAGCTCCTGAATGGAGCTATGGTGACGGGACAACTTTGCTCTGTGGCTCCATTCAGGAGCCTGGCTGAGTTAGACAGGTAGTTGGCTGTATGTCCAGGGTGCCTGAATCAGGGCATGTCCCGGGCATCCAGGCACTATGCCGCAATTCTGCTCCTGTGGGGATGTTTAGCCCCCGGGGATGCATAACTTAGAATTGGCCTCCATGCCTTCAACTAGATGGGTTTGTCTTGAACTATGGAATTCTGGATCCTGGCACCGGCAACATGGTTTCAGGTCTGGTAACTTTGAAGGTCCTGGGATCTCATAGTCCTGCATTTTTTATTCCATTTAATGATATTAAACCAGCAGTTGACTTGGTAATTTGCCTGGTTAATATTGATTGGTATAAGCTGTACATTGTTATCCTGGTTCATTCTTTTTACTAAATAGGCATGAGCATGCTAGACTATTTGAGGAGGTATCAGACTGGTTTGATGCTCCTTGTGGTGTTACGTAAGGTTCCT
This sequence comes from Ichthyophis bannanicus, assembly GCA_033557465.1. Taxonomy (NCBI): domain Eukaryota; kingdom Metazoa; phylum Chordata; class Amphibia; order Gymnophiona; family Ichthyophiidae; genus Ichthyophis; species Ichthyophis bannanicus. The sequence continues at coordinate 109,756,131 of CM066047.1, read as the reverse complement.
TCCATTTGGCAATATTATTTAATAATTATTTTGTCCTGCTGTGGAAATTTTTGTTGCAATACTGCATGAGCTGTATAATTTATGTTGATGATGTCTTGATCTCCGTCCCTCTCTCTGTTGAGAAAGGTATTTCATCTACTTCCATTTCATCTAAATTTGCTGAAATTAATGTGTGGTTACTCAATAATGGTCTGTTTATCAATTTTTCAAAAACTGAAGACATGATTGTTTGTAACAACAAAACATTGTCATGGCCCTTTACCCTTAATTCAGAAGAAAGCATAGGGGCATGTTTACTAAGTGCGCTACCTGGTAATGTGAGGTATGCACACGGTTTGGGCATGGTGCTAATAAGTAGAGAGGGACCTGGTACAAAACATCCTGCACTACCCAAGTTGTGCACATTATGGTGGGGACTGGGAGGGATAAGGGTGGAAAGCAGGCATTGCTGGCACATCACAGCTATTGTGGGGGGCCTTAGCGTGGGTCCACTTAATGCCACCTCAGTGGGTGGTGTTAAGTGCACCTGTCTGTTAATATCTTGGGCCTATACTAACTGCAAGGGGAGGGATACACATGCCCCCTTGAGCTAGCATGAGGCCCTGGCCTGGTAAGATGGCCCACATGCATATTACCGGGGCAGGCCTTAGAAAACATGCCCCATATTGCGGTTGCATACAGAAGTCAGGTATTTTGGAATCATATTAGATACCAATTTTATCCATTGAAAGTCAGATTTGGAACGTTATTCATACTGTTTTCTTTAGCATGAGATATGTCTGTTATTTTAAGTTTATATTGGACACTTCCAATTTTAGGATCATTGTACAATCTCTAATTCTACCATTTTCTGATTTTTACAATAATGTGTATTTAGGTCTTCCAGGTACTTTGGAATGTAACTGCATGAATCCTTTTTGATTTACAGAACTATGATTCTGTTTCCCCATTTCTTCAGAAATTACAATGGCTCCTAATTAAATTCTATTTACGTTTGCTTTTGCAAGTAAAGAATCTTCAACTAAACAAAGAATTTGCATAGAAACACAGAAACATGAAGGCAGAAAAAAGACCACCTGGCCTGTCTATTCTGCTCTTCAATATCAACTACTACAAGAATCCCTTTTTTTCCTTTAGAGATTTACTGTATTCGTCCCATACTTTTTTGAATTTAGATACTGTTCTCATCTCAACCAACTCCACTGGGAGACACATCTACCACTCTTTCCCTAAAAGAAATATTTCCACATATTACTCCTGAGTCTATCCCCATTCACCCTCATCCTATGTCTCCTTTTAACAGAGCTTGCTTTCAATTGAAAAAGGCTCTCCTCCTGTGCATTTATGCCATGGAGGTATTTAAATGTTTCAGTCATATCACCACTATCCCGCCTTTCCTCTAAAATATACATATTAAGATCCTTAAGTCTGTCCTCATATGCTTTATAATGAAGATGCTAGATATTTTAGTAGTCACCCACTGTACTAACCCCAACCTGTTTATATCCTTTTGAAGATACAGTCTCCAGAATTGCACACAATACTTCAAATGAGGTCGCACCAAAGACTTATACAGAGGCATTATTACCTCCTTTGTTTTGTTGGCTATTTCTCTCCCTATGCACCCAAGCACCCTTCTAGCTTTTGCTGTCGCCTTTTCTACCTGTTTAGCTACTTTAAGATCATCTGACACGACCACACCTAGGTCCCGCTCTTCTTTAGAGGACAAAAGTGCTTCACCCCCTATACTATATTGCTCTCTTGGATTGCTGCAGCCCAAATGCATGACCTTGCATTTTTTAACATTAAATCCCAGCTGCCAAAATTCTGGACCATTCTTCAAGCTGAGCTAGATCCCTCTTCATGTTATCTACACCTTCCTGGGTGTCTACTCTATTGCAGATTTTGGTATCTTCCACAAAGAGGCAAACCTTACCCGACAGCCCTTCCGCTATATCACTAACAAAGATATTAAACAGAATCGGACCAAGGACAGATCCCTGGGGCACACCACTGGTAACTCCCCTCTCCTCAGAGTGAGCTCCATTTACCTGTACCCTTTGTTGCCTCCCACTCAACCAAATTCTAACCCAAGTAGTAACTTTAGGGTCCATCCCTAGGGTGCTCAGTTTGTTTATAGGTCATCTGTGAGGAACAGTGTCATAAAGGCTTTACTGAAATCTAAATACACCACATCAAGGGCTCTCCCTTGGTCCAACTCCCTGGTCACCCAGTCAAAGAAATCAATCAGATTTGTCTGACAAGACCTGCCTCTGGTGAATCCATGCTGCCTCGGATCCTGTAATCCGCTGGACTCCAGAAACTTCACTATTTTCTCTTTCAGCAGCGTTTCCAATAATTTACTCACCAGCCTCTCTCCAGTCCTTTGGCACCATTCCCGACTCCAACGAGGCATTGAAAAGGTCAGTCAGTGGAGCTGCTAGAATGTCCCTAAGTTCCCTCAGTATTCTAGGGTGTATCCCATCTGGTCCCATCACTTTGTCTACTTTAAGTTCAGTTAGCTTCTCATGAACATGGTCTTCTGAAAATTCTTCAAGATGTCCCTCGCTTCTGTTCCTGTTTGTGGGTGTTTTCTGAGGTCCTGCTCCTGGTTCTTCAACTGTGAACACAGAACAGAAATATTTGTTAAGCAATTCCGCTTTATCCTCATCAGCTTCTTCATATTCCTCCCCTTCATCCTTGAGTCTTGCAATACCACTTTTACCCTTCTTCTTCTCACTAATATATCTAAAAAATGTCTTATCTTGCCATTTTATTGCATTGGCTATTTCCTCCTCTTTTTGAATCTTTGCTTTCCTGTCTACTTTGCTAGCTTCTCTAAGGGGTATGTTTACTAAACTGCGGTAACGGTAAATAACGTGCGTTATGTAATGTTAACGATCGTTAGCGCATCATAACGCGTGTTATGATGCGCTTACGATCATTAACGTTACATAACGTGCATTATGATGCGTTAACGATCGTAAAGCTCTGCGGCGCAGTAAAAGATCGCAGAAGGCGGAGAGAGGGCGGAGAGAAGGGGTCAGTGGGCGGGGAGTGGGCGGGGAGAGGCTCCCTTCACACTAACGCACTGATCGGATGAGCTAAATCCCAACGCGAATGAAAACCTGCCGTTAAATGCACATTACAGGGGAGAGAAACCATTTCAGTGTCAGCAATGTACAGCCTAGTCAGGGAAACCTAAAAGAAGTGATAAGTGTGATACATGTGCACAGAACAAAAGGGCACATAAACACTGAAAATGACCTCAACAAACTGGAAAAAAACCATAACGAAGCTTGCCAATAGTGGTATTAATGAGAAACATCAACCCCCCCCCCCCGAGAAAGCTCCATAGAAAAGATATAAATCGTGGAAGGGTCTACACTCCGTCCCCATACAAGGTGAATGAGCCCACAGTGAAATAGCGCTGCTCAGGGTTTTCCACTCCATCGGATAGGGTTCCTATGGCATGCACATGTCCCACAACATCAGGGCGGGCATGTCGGAATGGCAACTGGACAGATGCCGGAAAAGAGGATACAGAGGGCCGCAGGCGGCACATGCTGTGGTGCAGCTGGGCCACAGTGCGGACTAGGGTGATGCCTAGCTGGCCCATACGAATGCTGAAACAGCAGAGCAGCCAGACAGCAACTGCTGAAGGCCCAACATGGGCACGACTGTGTTTCCCACAGTGTCACAGGGGATAGTACCCAACAGCTACCCCCAAGGGCACAGAACATTGGCAGGCGGGGCTGGGGGGGAGCGTGGATGTCTATGCAGGCACCCCGACCCCAGAACCCGCACCATAGGCAGCCGCCTACCTGCACACTGGATGGCCTGAGACTGCGCACCACCAGCAGAAGGGCATGTCAGCATGGGGGCTGAGGGATACTGGTGGTGGAGGGGGCAGTGGCAGCTGCCCAGAGCAGACCGTGGCCTAGCCCTGTGTAGGTGGGTGTCGTGTACTGCAACAGACGGGCCCTGTCTGACGAACAGTCATCGTATCAACAAGGAATGTACTGACTCTGTGACAACAAGGTGGTGCAGTGCACAAAACCAGTGTATTCAGAAGCAGAGGGTCACAGGTTCAAGTCCCAGCTGTGGTTCCTGCCAACCCAGTCCCCCTATTTTACCCACTACTACAACGTGCTAATACAGACAGCACCTTTATTGCAGATGACGTAAACATGCCCAAGACACCTACATTTTACCCTACAGAGCACGGACACCATAAACATGCACATTACCTAGAGTAGAGTCTCCCAAATGCAGTCCTGTAGGGCCAAACACCATTCCGGTTCCATGCTGCCTCTGATAAAGATGCCTGTGCTGCATTTCTATGTGCCACCCCCATGGTATGCAGATGTATCTCATGCATATTCATGAGGGACAGCATGAAAACCCGAACAGTGTTTGGCACCGCAGGACTGGATTTGGGAACCTCTGCCGTAAAGCAGCAGCCAACAGGGGCAGACACACCCGCACCCACAGGCCCCATTATCCAAAGCCTCCTGGACAGGCAGGACTTTGGGCTCTGCGTGCATCTCCCAATACTAGCACTTGCATACCTTAGTAATGCCACCCTAAACCTGGCAATATGGTACACATCTATCAAAAGGTTGCTATGATTACTGGCAGATAGCAATTCCTAGGTTAAGTACAATTTTCTGAGTGAGCTGCATCATAGCAACCTTTCTGATGTCTGTGGAGTGTGCTACAGGTCTTGTGTCTCACAGTTTTTACCAACCTGGGGAGTGACTCCTACAGTATTGCATACCATAGCCATGCCTGCACTGTGCCCAGGACTGGTGTGGTGGCCTGGGCTGCCCAACATCTCTATAGTTGCACAATGCTGGCATAGGTGTGGGGAGTGTGTGTCTGTCTATCCAGTGTGTGGTGGCTGCCAACACCCTCCACAGCCCACACTGCTAGCACTGTTGCCAGTATTGGCCTGCCAATGTGCATAATGAGGAGCAAGGTACCATGGGAATAGCCTGGATAGGGTGGCCTGGCCTGGCCGCATCTGCACAGGGCATAGGGCAATGGCTCGGACATTGTAGTGCCCGGTACCACCTGCACGGACAGGGTGGCCATAGCATGTTTATGTTTATGTTTATGTTTTATTGAATTTGATATACCGCCTTTCTACATAAGTCAAGGCGGTGTACAATATGCAAACAAAGAGAGGTTCGCGGCCAAAGCCAGTGAAGGTAGGAAAAGAAGTTACAGTTTCAATTGACAGGAAAGTAGGAGAAAGAAGAAGAGAGAGGACAAGACAACACGAGACGAGATTGTATATTATAGGGGAAACAGCTGGGTAGGGAGAGAGGTCAGACAAAAGGAGAGGGGAGGTCAAAGGCTAGTGCAAATAGGTGAGTCTTGAGATTGCATTTAAAGGTAGGGTGATGGGTATCTAGGCGTAGGGAGGAAGGTAGAGCATTCCAAAGAGTGGGACCGGCAAAGAAAAAGGCGGAAGAACGGGTGGATTGCAGGTGAGCAGATGAGGGGGAGGGAAGAGTAAGGCGGTTGAGGTGGAACGACCGGGGTGTGTAGCTGGGAGAGTGGAGGCTGATAAGGTCGGCAAGATACTGAGAGGTGCTGGTGTAGAGAACTTTATGAACCAGAGTGAGTAATTTGAAGTGAGTGTGGGCAGAGATGGGAAGCTAGTGAAGGTGTAAGAGTAGAGGAGTTGCGTGATCACGGAGGGAGGAGTGAGTGACGAGACGTGCTGCAGTGTTTTGAATCCTTTGAAGCCGTGATAGTTGAGATTTAGGTAAGCCATGGAGAACAGAATTTGAAAAGTCCACGCGTGCCATGACCACGGATAGCAATAGGGTGTTGAGGGCTGTGGAGGTAAGAAATGGGCGGATGGCACGAATTTGCCGAAGAAAGAAGAAGGAAGTCTTAGTGATGTGTGAAATGTGGGAATGAAAAGAGAGCTCTGAGTCAAAATGAACCCCGAGGTAGCAGAAGGTGGTGACTAGTGGGATAGGAGTACCAGAAAAAGAAGGAGCCAGGGGGGGGGGGGTGCTATGGGAGAACCAAATTGCAATGGTCTTGGTAAGGTTAAGGTGCAGGCAGTTTTGTGTTAGCCAGTTGGCCACCGTTGAGAGGCAGGAGTTCAACATGGGGAGGTCAGGAGAGGAGGGGGAGGTGTGATGTAATAAGACAATGTCATCTGCGTAGTTAAATGCAGTGATGCCGGATTGCTGTATCAAAAGGGCAAGGGGAGCCAGGAAGAGGTTGAAGAGGAGAGGGGCCAATACTGAACCCTGGGGAACCCCGCAGGGGAGGTGAAGTGAGTCAGAAGGTGGGATAGAGGGAGAAGAGGAAAGAATCGCACAGGACCGAGAGGAAAGAAAAGAGTGAAACCAACGGTGTACCACACTACAGAGTCCCGCATCCCGGAGACAGGAAAGGAGAAGAGAGTGATCAACCAGGTCAAAAGCTGCCAAAAGGTCAAGTGCTACTGCCACCGAGATATCACCATGGTCTCGAGCGACGTGCAAAGAATTAGTGAAGGCATGCAAAACTGTCTCAACACTATGTCCCTGGCGAAATCCTGACTGACGTGGGTGCAAATAGTTAGTAGAATCAAGATGGTGCGAGAGCTGTGAAAAGACAAATTTCTCGAGAAGTTTGGAGAGGAAGGGGAGACTGGAAACAGGACGGTAGTGGGCAGGAATCAAGGGATCAAGTGAAGGGTTCTTCAGAATGGGACGTATCAGTGCATGTTTCCATGATTGGGGAAAGGTACCGGTGGAAAGGCTGGAGTTGAACATTGTAAGAATAGGGGGAAGGAGTGCAAGATGGGGGACCAGTAGCCATGAGGAGGGGATGGGATCAAGGGAGCATGAGGTTTTCTTAGAGGAGGAGATAAGCCGGTGCAGTTCAGGGGGGGGGGGGTGATCAGAGAAAAAGAAGTCCAGGAATGGGAAAGTTGGGACAGGGGAGGAGGGGAGGCACAGGGAGGAGGGGAGGAGATAGGAGGTGGGCAGGAAGGTAGGGACGCCCTTAAGGAAGCAATCTTTCCACTAAAGAAGGATGCAAGAAGAGAGGGAGCAGGGGAAGGGGATATTGAGGTAATGGAGGATGAGGAATGCAGAGAGGTGAGAGTCCGGAGGGTAGCATAGAGGTGCCGAGTTTGGTTTGGAGCAGTTGAAATAGTGTTAGAGAAGTAGGAACGTTTGGCCAGATGTACCTGCGAGCGATAGTAAGAGTGGGCGCATTTAAAGGAGGCTAATTTGGTGGGCGAGGGGTTCTTCCTCCATAGCCGCTCGGATCTGCGGAGGTGAGAACACAATAGGTAGAGACCCTTATGGTACCATGGGTGAGAAGGCTTTTGGCGCAGAGGGCGAGGGAGGAGAGGGGCGGTATGTTCAAAAGCGGCTGAGAGGACAGAGGACCATAGAGAAGCCTGGGAGTTTGGTGAGAGAGAAGGGAAATCGGGTGGGAGGAGTTCTGAGGCTGTTGGGAATTGCTGGAGTGTGAGATGAGTAGTGGAGCAAGAGAGTCACAAAGGAGGGGGCGAAGGAGGAACCGGGGATGAGGGGAACAGTGACTCAGGATGGGAACAGAACATGGAGAGACAAGCATGGTCCGTCCAGGGAAGGTAGGTCGCATCTATGTTCTTAAGCGTGAGAGATGAGGCAGAGTGAGTTAACAAAAGATCGAGGGTGTGGCCAGCTTGGTGGGTGGGGAAAGAGACATGTTGTAATAAGGATAGGTCATGGAGGATGGACATAAAGGAGAGCTCTCTGGAGGAGGTAGATAAGTCCAAGTGTAAGTTAAATTCTCCAGCGATGAGAAGATGAGGAAAGGCAAGAGAAAGGTCTGTGATGGTGCGAAGGAGCGCATCCCAAAGGTCAGGACGGAGAGCAGGAGGGGCGTAGATGAGGAGAATGTGGATGGGAGGCGAGGTATGAATGAGGAATAATAGAGATTCTGGATAATGTAAAGAGGGAGGGAAAAGCTGGGTAAAAGCCAAAGAAGGGGAGATCAGGGCAGCCACCCCGCCACCAGAGCGACCGAGACGGGGGACAGAGAGCGCGGAAAATCCAGGGGGAAAACAGCGAGCAAGCAATGCCTCCTCTCCTTCTCTAAGCCATGTTTCCGTAAGGAGAGTGACGTGGAAGGAGGACTGAAGAATAAGATCTTGAATGAGTAAAGTTTTGCTGCGTAGAGACCGACTTGGCCAGACCAATGTGAAGAGGAGACTGAGGGGGGGAGACAGTCTTGGGGGGTGACAGGGGAGCGAGAGGAGAAGATAGGCAGGCTCTGAGGTTGGCAGAACAACGAAAACGGAGGCAAAACGGTTTAACAGGGTGACGGCCCCATACAACAGGGATAGTATTCATTGCAGGGGGCTGAAGAAAAGGGTTCAGAGAAAGAGAGGAAGTGCGGCAGTCTACCTGAAGAGGAGACAACGTGGTTGTAGAAAAGGACCACTGAGACAGAGCAGATCCGCCTAATGTATTGGACGAACAGGTGCAAAGCAAAAAAATGCACAGCGACTGGAGCATGTTGATGACAAAGTGGCCTACACAGCCCCAAGGAGCGCACCTAAGGAGCACGTGCTCCTTAGGTGCGCTCCTTCGGTGCGCGCCCCATGTCCTGCTGTGAGGTCACTCTCACCCTGACTGAGCAGTGACCATGGCATGGCTAGGTTCCCCCATAGTGCTATATAGCATTGCTCTCATGTGATATTTATGGGTTTTCTTTTGGGGCCCAATCACTGACTTATCTGCTTGGTGTGTATGCTGACATCCCTGTTCTGGGTACGTGCATCTCCTCCAGGACCATGCATTATGGACTAGCTGGCGGACTGTCTGCAGCTAGTATGTGTCTTGCTGGAACACCTTGCAGGGTGCAGCGGCTGGAGGCTTGCTGCTGGAGAATGTCAGAAAATGGTGGGGGGCAGCAAAGCATTTCCAGGCCTTCTGTCTGCTATTGCATTATGGATGTGTACTGCTCTGTCTGTTTCCCAGCAGGACTGGGGTTGATAGTCCCCTCTACTGCTACCATTGCAGGGTGGTAGACTGTGGATCTATGGGTGGGTGATCCTGTTTCCCACCCTGAGCCCCAGAGGGTGGGTTGTGTGGTGGTACATACCCCCCCAGCAGGTAACCATGGCACCAACACAGGCTATGCACTATTCTGGGTGCATCATCGCCCATAAGGACTAGAATGACCGAGACATACAGCAGGACACAGATGTATCCTAGGTGTGTCTAACGGAACTACCTATCACACACTGATGGAGACCTGCAGCATGGTGTATTTCAGACATGAAAGGTGCTGTGGACCTGGTGCTGGGCGCCCCACCTCAACCTCAGGGTGGGCACAGTACCCGCACAATGTGACTGTCTGTGGCTACTCTGTGGCAGTGCCACACATGGTCTGTTGCCCCTACCAGGCCGAGGTGCTGTGGGGGTGCATACCCAATCTTGTGCCCATCTCTCGTCTGCTGATTTGCATGTGCAGTGCATCATGGGTACGGGTGGGTTAACCCTATCCTGGTAACCACAGCAGACAGTTTGTGTGGTGCCGTGCAGTTCTTCTGCAGCCAGCCAGGGCTTTGTTCACAGTCTTATAAGGTGTCCTATAGGAGACATTATAGGGTGCCTTGGCAGACAGTACACTTTATAATGAGCCCTATGGAGTGCGTTATGCGGCACCTTAGGTTATGCCACCGTGAGGGTGTGTTTGTTGGCAGCACTAATTAAAATACATGTCAAATGCCTCAACAATCACTACTTAAATGTAAAGGGTGCTGCCTCAGCCAGCCTTATACATTAGGCCCACTGGGGAATCGAACCCATGACCCCTGTACCATCAGTCACTGTTGTAACCATTGTGCTACAGCTCTGTTGCTATGCTTGTTTGCCTGCGCGCCTTCTTAAGATTAATGCGCGGTAACGTGCCCTGTAGTGCTCGTTCATTTATGGTGCCTTGTAACGCGCGTTCTTGGCGCGTTCTCGGTAACGATGTACCGCCAATGTCCTTATTTGGGATTTCTGTCTCTACCGCGGCTCCTAACGCGAATCGCACTAACGCAGTTTAGTAAACATACCCCTAAGTTTTTCCAAATATAGCTGCCTGTCTTCCTCTCTCTGTGATCTCTTGTATTTCATGAAGGCCTCCCTCTTTTTCTTAACCTTTTCAGCTACTTCTTTCAAAAACCATAGCGGTCTCCTTTTCCTTTTACCTTTACTTATCATTTTAACAAAAAGGTTGGTTGCCCTTAAAATATGCTTTTCAGTTTTGCTCACTGTTTTTCTGCTTCCTCCAGCTGTTCCCATCCCACTAACAACTCCCTGAGTCATTGGCTCATCTTGGGTTTTCCTAAAGTCTGAGACCCTCACTTTTGAATGGATTTTAGCAGCCCTAATCCTAATACTGAACCACACCATCTGGTGATCACTGGATGGAAAATGATCTCCCACATCAGAAACACTTTCACCATTGGTAAGCATGCAGTCCAGTATGGCCCCTTCATGTGTAGCACTTCCCCTTTCCTGGCAATGCTGCATATGTCTTCAATTAACTCTCCATCCACATCTTCTCCCTGTGAGGGAGGTCTGTATATCACTCCAATGCAAATAGATTTATCTTTCCCTCTTTCTAGTTTAACCCACAGCACCTTCTCTCCCTATTAAACCCTGTATTTCCATATCTTTAATATTAATTTTTATTTATTTATTCTTTATTTTTTTATTTTTTTTATGTAACGGGTTTAATAGACCACCTCATTCTTTAATTGTAGCGGTTTACATTACAACTCAACTTTTACAGTGTAACAATATAGGGGTATGTTTACTAAGCAGTCTTAGGGGCATGTTTACTAAACATTCCTAATGTGCGGGGCCGCGGTAGTGTGCCTGTGCCATATAAGGAGTGGGCGGTTCAGGCCGAAAAAGGAAAAAAAAAGATTGTATGTGTGCGCGTCGCGTTAATGTGCGGGGCCCACATTAGCGCGTGGGAAGGCTAAGTGGGGCGCAGCTGGGCACATATAGGAACAGAGCTGTAGCACAACGGTGAAGACAATAGCCAATGGTGCAGGGGCCACGGGTTCAATCCCCCAGTGTGTGCAGCCCAAAAAGGCTGGCTGAGGCACCACCTTGAATGTGGAAATGTGTGTCAGGAGGCAAAATAATTTTGGGGCGGCATAAGGCAGCGCACTGTTCATTGTGGGGTGGCATAAGGCAGCGCACTGTTCATTGTGGGGCGGCATAAGGCGGCGCACTGTTCATTGTGGGCAGCAGGATGCGGCGCACTGTTCATTGTGGGCAGCAGGATGCGGCGCGCTGATGGCCACAAGGTGGTGCGCTGATGCTAAAGCAAAGGAACACAGCCACAGCACAATGGTTAAGACACTGACCAATGGTGCAGGGACCAGGGGTTCAATCCCTCACAATGCCCATTGAAAAAGGCTAGCTGAGGCAGTATATTTTATGTTGTGGAGTGCTTTAGGAGGCTTTTTAATTCTATTTTGTGATAACTACTAGCAAACGCACTCTCACAGCATGTTAACATAAGGCGGACCATAAGGCACATGTTACAGTGCACCGTCCGCCAAGGCACCCTAGAATGTCCCCTATAGGGCAGCATGTATGTTGCGACACAGGATAATGTATAGTGCACCCTATATGGATGCCAATCATAAAGTGCCCTATAGGGCGCCCAATAAAGCACCCTCAGAGGCACCTTATGGGTACAGTACGCTGAGGGTGTTATTGCAGGCATCAACATATGTACAGTAAATGTAAAAAATGCTTTGGAAAACCCTATCACAGAACCCCACTGTGGGTATGAACCCATGACCTCTGGCTGCACAGGCAGTGGCATAACCATTGGGCTACACCTCTATAGCTGTAAGCAAGCTCCTGCCTGGCTGCAGATAGCCTGCACGTCACATCACAGACAGTCTGCTTGTGTAAACAGGATAGGGTTAGGCCACCCGTACCCATGATGCACTGCACATGCAAATCAGCTGTCCACAGATGCACACAAGATGGGAACTGCACCCCTAAAGCTACCCGGCCTGGTAGGGGGAGGTGTCCTTGTGCACCCACACAGCACCTCGGCCTGGTAGGGTGTCCTGAGTGGGTGGACAAACGGCAAAGAGTAGCTAAACACCATCACATTGTGCGGTTACTATGTCCACCCTGAGTGTGTGATGATGCGCACAGAACCAGGTACACAACACCTTGCATAGCTGAATGCAGCCATGCCAGAGCTCCAAATCAGCAATAACCTGTGAAATAGGTAGGTGCTGCATAAACATCTTGGAGATCGCTGTCTGCCACAGTTAGTGGAACACACCACCACCACCACCACCACCACCCGGGTGGATAAAACAGGGTCTCCCACCAACAGATCCCCATACTAACTTCTCTCTCTTCTCCCCCCCCCCATGGCAGTAGAGTCAACCATCAACCCCAGTCCTGCTGGGGAAGTAGACAACCCCCCCACCCCAAAGGGCAGTCCAAGCAGCTCCACACCCATCCATAACACAATATCAGACAGACATTAGGCCTGGATATTCATAGATGCACCCCACCACTATCTGATATTCTCCTGCAGCAAGCCATTGGCCACTGCACCCTGCAAGGCACTCCATCAAGACACATACCATCTGTGCTCAGTCTGCTGGTTGGTCCTGATGGAAATGCATGTACCCACAACTGGGGTGGCAGCACACACAAGCAGATAAGTCAGTGAAAAGGCCCCAACAGAAATCCCCTATATATCACATTAGAGAAACACAATACAGCACTATGGGTGTGCCTAGCCATGCTGCCATCACTGCACACTCAGGGTGAGAGTGATCCCCCAGCAGCACATACAGAGGTCCCCCTGTCTGTGTAGGTGGTGGCCGGGCACTACCATGTCCCTGCCAGTGCCCTATGCCCTGTGCAGCTGCATCCTGATCAGCCCACCCTGTCTGAGATATACCCATGGTCCCTTGCTACTCATTATGCACATTAGCAGGCCAATACTGGCAACAGTGCTGGCAGTGTGGGCTGTGGAAGGGGCTTGCAGCCAGCACCCACTGTATAGACCAGGGGTGGGCAAACCTGGTCCTGGAGGGCCGCAGACCAGTCAGGTTTTTGGGATATCTCTAATGAATATGCATGAGATATATATGCATTAGAGATATCCTGCCAACCTGACTGGTTTGTGGTCCTCCAGGGCTGGATCTGGAGACCCCTGCCTTACACCTCTGTCATTTAAGATTGTGAGTGGACAAGGTGCAGATGTCCAAGACATCAAAAAGGTTAGATAGAATTTGTCACAGTCCTCCTCACTTCTCACCACCACCAAAAAATTGTCTATTAGAAAACCTTTTGGTGGTGGTGAGAATCGAGGAGGAATGTGACACATTCTATATACTCTTTCGATGTCTAGGACATCTGTACCTTGCCCACTCACGATCTTAAATGACAGAGGTGTAAGGCAGGGGTCTCCAAATCCAGCCCTGGAGGGCCACAAACCAGTCAGGTTGGCAGGATATCTCTAATGCATATATATTTCATGCATGTTCATTAGGGATATCCCGAAAACCTGACTGGTCTGCGGCCCTCCAGGACCGGAGGTGCCCACCCCTGGTATAGACAGACACACACTTCCACACCTATGCCAGCATGGTGCTACTATTGAGGAGGTAATTAGCCTTGGCCACCAAACCTGTCCTAGGCATGGCAAGGCATGGATATGGTACGCAGTACTGCTGGGGGTCACTCCCCAGGGTGGTAAACACCGTCAGAGGCCAGTCCTGGAGCACACCCCGCAAACACCTAACAGATTGTTCTGATGGGGTCAACTAGCAGTATGTGCGTAACGTATGGATATCTATCTGCCAGTACTCCTAGCAAACGTCTCAGAGCTGTGTACCGTATACCTCAGGTGTAGGGTGACATTGCTAAGGTATGCAGGTGCTAGTATTGGGAGATGCACGCAGGGTCCACTGTTCTGCCTCTCCAGGAGACATTGGCCAATGGGGCCTGTGGGTGTGGGTGTGGGTGTGTCTGCCCCTGTTGGTTGCTGCTTTATGGCAGAGATTCCCAACCCCAGTCCAGGTCTGCATCACACTGTTCGTGTTTTCCTGCTGTCCCTCATGAATATGCATGAGCTACATCTACATGCCATGGGAGTGGTGCATAGATATACAGCACAGGCATTTGTATGAGTGGCAGCATGGAACCTGACTGGTGTGTGGCACACCAGGAATGCATTTGGGAGAGTCTGCTCTAGGTACTGCCCCTGTTCATGGTGTCTGTGCTCAGTGGGGTAAAAGATAGACGTATTACCATTGCATATGTCCTCGACACGAAAGGTGTGTCCTTACTATCACTGTGTAGGTGTGGGAAAAATATGTGGCTAGGATTAGTGGAAGCCCCAGCTGGGCTTTGAACCTGTGACCTTCTGTTCTTGCATGCATTGTCTGTGTGCACTGCACCACCGTGTAGCCACAGATTGGCTGGTTTCCCTGGAACGGCCATGACTGTGGATCCGGCAGGGCCTGTCTGTTGCAGTGGACTGTGCCAGCCTGCACATGGCTAGGCCTCTGTCTTCTGTGGCTAGCAGCCACTGCCCCCTGCACCACATGTACTTGTCCGCCAACATGCTGGCATGAGCTTCTCTCAGAAACAGCAGATGACCAGATTGCAATGTGGCAGTACGGGACTGCATTTGGGGGATTTGGCTGTAGGTAATGCCCATTGTTGTTGTGTTTTTGCAGTGTTGTGTAAAATATGGGTGTTTTCCCCATGCTTATGTTCCCTGCAATACAGTTTAGTGGTGAGTAAAATGTAGGGGCTGGGCTGTGCCCCAGCTGGGATTTGAACCTCTGATCCTCGAGATACTGGCTCTGTCTGCTGCACCACACTATGGCCACAGAGACAATGCAGCCCCTGGAGGTAGTATACCTGGCAGGATGGAGTCACAAACCCTGCTCTACGCATTTTTACTGTGGGCACATGCACTCTGTCTGGTGACAAACGTGCACATAAACCCCGGAAATGACCACAGACACTGGGGGACAATATATCACCACGCTGGGCAAAAGTGATATTAATGGGCAACCATAGCAAACACTCCCAGGAAAGCTCCAAAAAGGACATTTGTTTTGGATGAGTCTCCGCTCCGTAGACCCTTCCAATATTCATTTCTTCTTTCTGGAGCTTTCCTAGGTGTGTTTTCTATATTTTCCCATTACTATAACTGTTCCCCAGCTGCATTACTATTTGTGATATTTTTGTTGTGGTCACTTTCTATTTTTATTTTCACTTTTGTGCTGTGCACATGTATCACACTGCTCACGTTTTGCAGGTTTCCCCGATTTTGCTGTACATTGCCGACGGAAATGGTTTCTCTTCCCTTTAAATGCCCTCTACTCGTGGTAGTTTTGCTTTGGGATTCAGCCCCGATAATGTGCGGGGAGCCTCTCCCCTCCCCTTCCCCGCCCATTAAACCCGTCTCTCCGCCCCTCAGGAACCTTCCTCCGCCCTCCGTTAGCTGTTCCACGCCTCTATCGGACATTTGCGGGCCCGTACTTGAGCGGGGCCCGTTATTGTGCCGCGCACCTGTGCGGGGGTGACACGCACGATTGCGGGGCGTTTAAGCGCTCTTAAGTACCGCTTTTAGTGCGCTATTTTGTGGCATGCAAATTAGCGGTTTTTAGTAAACATGCCCCTTAGCGTGCGCTCTACCACGTTATCGTGCGATAAGGCGCCTTATCGCACAATAATGGTGCTTTACCAGGCGATAAGGCGCCTTATCCCGTATTAACACACGCAGCGGCGCAAACGAATGCTGAAGGTGGAGAAAGACTCCCGGAGGGTGGAGAAAGGCTCCCCAGGGGCGGAGAGAGAGGGTCAATGAGCGGAGAGTGGGAGGGGTGAGGCTCCCTGCACACTAACGCTGTGAAATCCGAGGCTGAAAACTAACGTCAGTGAAACCCTGGCGTTAGAGCTGATTTAAAGGGAAAAGAAACCATTTCCGTCAGCAATTTACAGCAAAACCAGGGAAACCTACAAAAAGTGATAAGTGCGATACATATGCACAGAGCAAAAGGGCAAATAAACAGTGAAAATGAAAAGAAGAAAATGTAAAAACAAAATAACCAAGCTGGGCAATAGTGATATCAATGGGATACATCAAAAAACACTCCCAAGAAAGCTCCAAAAAAAAGATATGAATTTTGGAAGGGTCTATGCTCTGTCCCCATACAAGGAGAATGAGCCCACAGTGAAATTGCGCTGAGCAGGGTTTTCCTCTCCATTGGACAGGTTTCCTATAGCATGCACATGTTCCGCAACAGCAGGGCAGGCATGTCGGAATGGGCAACTGGACAGATGCTGGAAAAGGGAACACGGAGGCTGCAGGCGGCACATGCAGTGGTGCATCTGGGTCACAGTGCAGACTAGGGTGATGCCTAGCTGGCCCATAGGAATGCTGAAACAGTAGAGCAGCCAGACAGCAACTGCTGAGGGCCCAACATGGGCATGAGTGTGCTTCCCACGGTGTCACATGGGATAGTAATCAGTAGGTACTCCCAATGGCATGGAACATTGGCAGGCGGTGCTGGGGGGAAGCGTGGACAGCTATGCATACTATTGTCTGCATAGCCAGTACTGAATATTGTGCTTTTTGATGATGTTACATACAGCTTGTATGTAGAGATTAAAGAACAGTGAAGACAATACTGCCCTTGTGGAATCCCTTGGTGTACTTGGAATGGTCTCGATTTGTCCTCCGTGTTTTTGACTTGCTGTTTATTTATTTATTTTATTTATTTAACAGCTCTTATATACCGCGCTATTTGACATCAGTGCGGTTTACATTAAACAAAATACACTCAGATTTAGAGAACTTGTCCAAGTTACAGGTAACAGGGGAATAAAACAAGGATTAACTGGGGAATAGCATATAAATAATTAAATAAAAGCAATTACATCAGACTAGTAACTGTTACCTGTATGATAGATATGATGGGAACCATGTAATTGTGAGGCTATGAAGTCCAATGTCCTGTAGTCTGTGGAGAAGTAAGTTTTGTGAAACAGTGTCAAAGGCTGATGATATGTCCAGGGTGCAGCGGCTGGAGGCTTGCTGCTGGAGAATGTCAGATAATGGTGGGGGGCAGCTGAGCATTTCCAGACCTGCCGTCTGTCTGCTATTGCATTATGGATGTGTACTGCTCTGCATTGCCTGCCCTGTAGGGTGTTTGATCCCTAGCAGGACTGGGGTGATGGTCCCCTCTACTGCCACCATTGCAGGGGGGTAGAAAGTGGATCTGTGGGCGGGAGATCCTGTCCCCCACCCTGAGCCCCAGAGGGTGGGTTGGGTGGTGGTATGTAATCTCCCTGGTAACCACAGCAGAATGTGGGTGTGGTGCCGTGCAGTCCTCCTGTAGCCAGCCAGGTGTTTATTAGCAGCTCTAGCCTACTGGTTACTTCACTGCCCATGGAACCAGAGGTCATGGGTTCACAACCCACAGTGGGGTTCATCAATAGGGCTGTCTTAGGCATTGCCTATTTTTATTATATATTAGTGCTGCCAGCAGAACCACCCACAGGGTACTGTCACCTTAGGATGGCTCATAAGGCGCCCTATAGGGCACCTTATACGTCGCCCTATAGGGCACCTTATACGTCGCCCTATAGGGCGCCTTATATGGCGCCCTATAGGGCACCTTATATGGAGCCCTTTAAAGCATCTTATAAGGTGCCTTATATGCTGTCCTATAGGGGACATTATAGGGTGCCTTGGCAGACAGCGCACTTTATAATGTGCCCTATGGAGTGCCTTCTAGGGTGCCTTATGTGGCACCTTAGGTTACGCCACTGTGAGGGTGTGCTTGCTGGCAGCACTATTACAGTACAACTAAACTTCCTCACAGCCCAATACTTAACCCTTTCCAGGCCAAGCCCAAAACTTTCGGGATCCAAACTTCTGCCTAAATATTCCTATCAAATGGTATATAATACATGACCATGGCAGAGGGAACGTCACTATTGGGACATATTGAATAAGACGGGTACAATTTTCCTGACATATGCAAACATTAACCCGGCTGCAGACTGTGGATTAAAATATTATAGTAGGCTTTCAAAGGGTTACACATGATGCCTCAGCCAGCCTTATTCATTAGGCACACTGGGGAATCGAACCCATGACCCTTGTACTATAGGTCTGTGTAGTAACCATTGTGCTACAGCTCTGTTTCGGTATTTGGGTGTCTGCGCGCCTTCTTATGCTTAACGCGCAGTAACGCGCCCTGTAACGATCGTTGCTGCGCGGCACGTTATAACGCGCGTTATCACTAACGATGTACCGCCCATGTCCTTTTTTGGCATTTCTTCCACTAACGCGGCTCCTAACGCGAATCACACTATCGCAGTTTAGTAAACATACTCCTATATTCCTTGATCTTGAGAAGTAAATGTTTCAAATTGTTTTCACTTTCAGCCAGTGATATGATATCATCAGCATAGCGAAGGTTGTTGAAGTCTTCCACCAATCTTCACACCTCAGTTGTCTTCATACAGTGTTGCTTCTCTGATGATTTGTTCTGCATATAAATTAAGAGGTAAGGGGAAAGTATGCAGCCTTGTTGTACATCTTTGCTGATTTTAAACAATTCTGTTTTTCCTAGTTCCATTTGAACTGTTGCTTCTTGATCAATGTAAAGGCTGTGCAAGAGAACGATCAGGTGTTCTTGTATACCCATGCTCCTTAATGTGGCCCAGAGTTTCTCATGGTTTACACAGTCAAAAGCCTTGCTGTAGTCAATAAAACACATATGGATATCCTTTTGGTATTCTTTTGTCTTTTCAAGGATCCATCTCACATCCGTGATAATGTCTCTCGCTCCATGCCTTTTCCTGAATCCTGCTTGCACTATCAGTTTGGATATTATATTTTTATTTGTTCAAGGGATGGTATATGGAATTCACCCCATGTTCCAGTGGATGGTTCATGTTCCTCTGCATCTCTCTGTATTGGCATGTCATTGTAGAAAGTCCTGAAGAGGTGACCCGCTATCTGTTGAGGGGGTATTTTGGTATCGTTTTCTGGTGTGGTGTTCTTAGTTACAGGTCGGACTATTTCGAACAATGTTTTTGGCTTATGTGCAAATTTTCATTATAAGATTCTTGGTTTTGTGTATTAATAAAGTTGTTATATTCTTTCTGTTTATTTCTGTATTGTTGCAGAGTGTCAGGATCTTTGTTCCGTCTCCATATTTTCTCGGTTTTCCTTAGGCTCCTTTTCATTTGCCTTATCTCACTGAAGTACCATGGTGCGTTATGTGTTCACAGTATCTTTTGTAGTTTAATTGCTTTTTTTCTCTTTACTGGTGCTTCCACCGCTGCCATGATGCAACAATTCCAGTTGTCAATGGCTTTGTCTGTTTCCGTGTAGTCTTAATCTAATTTAGGTAGGATTTCCTGTAGTTATTAATCCTTCTGAAACGTCTTGAATCTTTTATTTTTACTTTGTGAATGACTTGTGGGAATTGGCTTTGTTATTGCCATTTGGAATGTAATTATATGATGGTCGGATGAGGTAGATGGGGTGACTGTTAGGGGGAGAATGGTATTCTGCTCTAGGATAAGCGA
This sequence comes from Ichthyophis bannanicus, assembly GCA_033557465.1. Classification (NCBI taxonomy): domain Eukaryota; kingdom Metazoa; phylum Chordata; class Amphibia; order Gymnophiona; family Ichthyophiidae; genus Ichthyophis; species Ichthyophis bannanicus. The sequence goes on along the minus strand of CM066047.1, from coordinate 109,736,503 downwards.
GGAGCAAAGATGAGGTCTGGTGTTGTGCCCTGTCTATATGTGAGGGTTTGCGGTAGTTGTGTATATTTCAATGCATCCATTGCTTTCAGAAAGGATTTTGCTTCCTTATTGGTTGCTGAGTTAATGCTGAAGTCTCCAAGGGCTATCACTGGCTTGTGTGATGCAGTGAGCGTGCACACTGTCTCCAGCACTGTTGATAGTTCCTCATATTTAGCGTTTGGGGACCTGTAGGTGAGGCATATTGTGATGTATTTGTTCATAATAAAGATGATGTTGGTTTCCTGTGTGCTGTCCATAGAGATGGCAGTGAATTTGGAATGGCTTTTGGCCAATATAAGTACTATTCCTCCTCTCCTGTGTGTGCATGAGCAGTTAAATGCTGTGTATGCGGGTGGTGTGATTTCATTCAGAATAACCTGGTCAGCCTTCGACAGCCATGATTCTGTGATGCACATTATATCTGTCTGGTGATCTTGCAGATAAAGTCATAGTATTTGTTTTGTTTCAAACAGACCTTGCATTTTAGCATGCATTTTATCAGTGCGGTCAGGAGGGTTTGTTGTGGTTAATATATGGTTGTACGTTGGGTGAGATTTGAATGAGCCTTTGCGTTTTTATGTGTGAGTATTTGTGTTTAGGTATCTGGTACCACAGTGTCTGTAGCCTTATTTCATGTGATACTGTCCATGTTACTGCCACTAAATCTAAGTCAGCCTCTCCATATGGGATCTTATTTCCCATGCTATGGGCATTTATAAACACTGCTTAACATATGTTGCCCCTTTTACCCATTTCCATAAAGATATTTACTGGTTCACTTATCTGGGGGCTTTCACTTACCTGGGGACTTTCTTCACCCATCCCCAATGAATCTAGTTTAAAGCCCTCTTTAGTAGGTTAGTCAGTTTGCTACTGAAGACACGTCGACCCTTCTTGGACAGATGGACACCATCTCTGCTCTGCAACCCTTGGAACAGCATCCCATGGTCCGGGAAACCAAAATGCTCTCCATGACACCATCCACGCAGCCATGCATTTATCTCCAGGATGCAAGCTTCTCTGCCTTGGCCTTCACCCTCAACAGGTAGGATTGAAGAAGAGACCACCTGCACCCCTATCTGCTTCATCCTCTGTCCCAGAGCCATGAAGTCACTTTTGATATGCTTGGAGGGATACCTGGCAGTATCATTTGTGCTGACGTGGATGAGCAACACTGTAGGCTCCCATCTTCTTCTCTGTTGGTGAGCTTGGATGTTTCAAGATGCATCTCATCAATGTACTTCTCGCTGTCTTGAATGCTCCTCAGTCTCGCCACCTCTTCTCTGAGTTCCTCAACTTGTTTCCTGAGAGCTTTAGCATGCAGGCATCCTGCACATGGAACCGATCCTTCAACTGGCATTGGGATCTCTGTCTGGACAGAAGCAGAAGCTGTAATGGAGGCAGAGCTTTGGTGATGTGATTTTTCCCAGCCTTTGTTCACTTGATGGAGCTTAGGTACCTGTTGAAGTAAAAGAGAGTGAGACCTACCAAAGTTCCAGTCTGTTTCCCAACTGTCCTTTCAGAGACAAAGCAGTTAATTTCCTTTAAGTGTGTTCTAAATGTGTTGTTCCAAGTCCCTGTGTGTAGCTAATTGGATAGATGCCCTATAAAACAAGACTGCTCACATGGGGTTGGTAGGAGTTGGGGGGATAGGGACAGAACTAACACCTGATGAGATGTCAGTAGCTTCAAAGAGCTGGGAAAGAGAGACTAAGAGCAGAGTTTTAAACCTACACCACTAAAAAAAATATTTCCCTTTTTCAATTAAAGCACCAAAAAGAATGTAACTTTGTTTTAAAAATGTACCAAAACCCTTTTAAGAGCTCTCAGGCAGAGAGTTAGTAATTAAAAAGCCACACACTCTTACCTTTGCTTGAAATGCAGAGCCCCTGTTAGGAATGAATCTATGATTAAATGCTATGAACCATCTTATTCCCTCCATTCATGTCCAAAAGGATTGCTACAGTACCAAAAAGAGTGCAGAAGGATCCGCACAACAATATGGAGAACAAAAAAGCGGAGCCTGGACTGACAAGATTTATAAACCTTGTTTATTGTGCCCCATAAACACAATAAACAAGGTTTATAAATCTTGTCAGTCCAGGCTCCGCTTTTTTGTTCTCCAAAAGGATTGCTAGCAATTCCTTCAGTAAGTATCGCTTGCAAGACAAGAACATATACATGTGCTTGGTCAGTTTTAGGACCTTATAGATGGATTTTTTTCTATGAGAATTATCTTTAGAGAAAGATTATTGTACATTTCTTAAGAAGTTTAAGACCCAGTTATTCAAGATAGCTTACTCATGAATTATTTACCCATGGCGATTTAACTTTTTTTTATCATTTTCAAGTTTTACATCATTCCCAATAAAGGGAAAAGAAAACCAGTGTCAGCATATACAGAAAAGAAAGAATGAATAATTACAGATCGGAAAAATCCCCATACAAATTGGCAATACAAATGTCATATCCAAGACACTTATGAGACCATAAAAGAAAGGAAAAAGGGATGGGAGGTGGCGAGGAAAAAGGAAAAAAGAAAACCTGCCTCTAAAAACAGGAAATATTAATTTTAGTTAGGAGAAACAGGTTGATACATACAAAGCCTCAATTACTTCTTAGCGCACAAGGCTAAAACTAAACAGTTTGATCCTCATTGTTAAGAGTGCTGAGCATTCGACCAACAAGAAAACTTTCCAATTGTTCTGGTTTATAAAAAAAACAAAACAGAAGGAACAGCCTGAAACTTGACAATGCTCCTACATGAAAATCTCAAAAGAAAAGATGCACCCAAAAGCACAACTCCAACATATGAGAAACAACTTTCTACGTTTCTGCGTTGCCCTACTTAAGTTAGGAAAAGCCCAAATTGTATTATCCAGAAAAAAGCAATTCTGAAACCTACATAAAAGGTTCATAATCAGATTTTTATCAAATTCAAGAGCAAATATGAAAATCAAAGTTGACTGTACAATGATCTCATCCTGACAGTTCTCCGAATACTCAGTTAAATTCAGGCTGTCCTCAGAGATCCGCCGCTAAGTTTCCTTGTTTCTTCCTCCAGCCTGACCACCATCCTCCAAGTAACTAGTTGAGAAATCAAATGCTTGGGCAATAGGCAGAATATCAGACTCAGACATATTTAAAACCTCCACAAAATATCTCCTTAACAAAACCTCAGGTAGAAACAATGGTGATCTGGGGAAATTCAGGAAACACATCTTCTTCCATAATTGTCCAGAGTTTCAATCTTTCTCTGCGGCAGAAATTGATCTTTCACCACTGCATCCAGACAATTTTGTATAATCCCCACCGGTTTCCCCATTTCCACAGATGTACACTCCTGAGCCACCAGTCTGTTATTATGCTCGTGAATTTGGGATTTGACCTGCAAGATTACCCCCAACAACTAGTCAATCCGAGAGCTGCCTGACCACTCTATAGACACTACTGCATTCCAGAAAGAGTCCAAAATAACTATTACTGGCTTCGCCAAAGGGGCAGCTACAGCACCCATTACCTCCAGAGCCGTCATCTCATGTCACAGAAATCCACTTGAGGCAGTATTCATTGCAGACTGATTCTCTCGCTCTCCTGCTTGAATGTTGATCTCAAGCCCTGCAGCCGACCACAATTGCTGTTCCTCCTCTGGAGCTTCTGCCAGTGATGCCCCCGTTTGCAAACACCCAATGCCAAGCTCCTCAAAGTCACGTTGTCATTGCAAAACAGTTCCAGGTTGCTGTGGACGTTTATGCCACACAGGACAGAGAGAGAACTCCTCTACGACTTCCGCAAACTTTGCACTGCACCCTGAGTTTTCTATATCCTAAGGCAGACACAAGCAGAAAGATGAAATTGAAGGTTGGATCTTGGCAGTGGTAGGCACTAGTACTCGGGGAAAAACATGCACCATACTGTTGTGCATTCTAGAATTGGGTCCCATAGATGCAAGCAAAGCTACAGGTAACAAAAAGGAAATTCCAGGTAACTCGCTGGAGGTCTCTCACTCAGCATCTGCACCTCACTATCATCTTAACTCCTCCCCCCAGAGGTTTTAGCTACTTTAATGTAAAAACTGTGGGTCTGATACTCAGCACCTGCGGCTAGCGCTCCTACAGCAGTAAGCCACTAGTGCTGAACTTTAAACCCGGATATTCAATGCCGGGACCATATCCGGGCTGTAGCATTGGGTATATGGGTTGGCTGGATAGTGCCACAGTTGACCAGGCAGCAGTGATATACAGCCACTGTCCCGTTAGCTAACATTAGGTGAGCCTTTCAGGTGCCTAACTTTCACTGTTTTGGGATAACCAGCTGGGAACTGAATATTGCTATTAGCTGGTCATCCCCAAGTACCACCTCTACTCCTTCCCCAGAATTCCCCAATGCTAGCCGGCGCACATCGGTGGCACATTTACCTAAAAATCAAAAACCTGGAGCACATATTTGATGGGTTCGAAAAAAAGAGGAATATGCCTTCTCAAAAGAGGCCAGATGGCAGATTTATGTGTCCCCCTCCCCCCCCCCCCACATGCTTTCTGTCTGGTGTCATTCCAGCTATAGGCCCAAACACCAAAGGAACCTGAAAAGTAAGGAGAAACCGGGAGATGCGGCAGTGGGAGTAGACACTTTAGAGGAGGGCTTTGGGGAAGGATAAAGAAGAATGCAAGCAGAAAAATAGAGGGAAAACATACTTGAAAATGAGGAACTGAAGCAGCACTGGAATGAAGTATTTTAGCACCTAGGGCATAAGGCAGGACACATATGCACTGACTTTACCATCCCTCACCCCCCAAATGCACTGTTGGAAGCACCTTTAAAATATGGAACAAAGCTCCAGTCGGCCATCTTAGTTCCGTTCCAGAATTGAAGGGAGGATTCTGGAGATTAAAGGAAAAAGATATCTGTAAGGAAGGAAATGGGGGAAAACTTAACATGAAATGAGGAAGAATAGGGAACAGGAACCTGAAAGGGAGAAGATAGTAAAGGCTGCAGAAGAATTTTCCAGGATTGGACTTCAGACCTCTCTAGCTCCAGAATTTCAAAAGTTTGCAGACCTAATAAATCACTTTTAACATGTTAACGTGTTAATTTGTAGATTAAAGTTGATTAATACATCTTAAAAGGTGCTGATGCATATTAACATTCTCTATTAACATGAATATGTGAAATCAGCTGAAAATATCTACAAAAACTGGCAAAAATGATCTGAAAATTTCTGTGCATATCCCTAATATTTTTTCTTCTGGCTACTTGCATGGAAACTGCTGCCATGTAAGAAGGTCTCCTTCTCTCCAGTGTCTCCCTCTAGTATATCAAAGGACGGGAGAGTCGTGTATGTAGAACCTCACTGCTCGCAGGAATGAATACTTCCCAGAGATGTTGCAACTCTGCCATCATTTATTGATTTTTAGCAGAGTGACTCTGTGATGTGAAGAATCCTACCTGGCTTGTACCATTCTGTCCTTGGGAAACTGCCGGGGTTTGGCTGTATCTCAGGGTTGTGACCATCACCTGTCGCAGGGTTAATGTTGTGTATACTCGTTTTGGTTCTTTACTAGCTCAGCTGGACAACATTCATACTTTTTGGGTATCTTACAGATGTGGCATCACTTATTTGGTATCAGTGTTATTCGGTATTGCTCTCTGGCAGGAGGTGTGATCTGTCACCTAAAGTGCTGCACAGATTAATAAAATATGTTTGCAAGAAAATATGGATGGTCAGATAATCAATCCCTGCCAAGTCAATGAGCTCGTAAACTGGAATCCAGATATACTAGAACTCAAGTTTGTATAAATAGAATCATATTTACTATCACGCAGGAGGCCAACAGGATCAGGATAAGGCCATACAATCATATCACATTTGCCTTAGCTCCTTATCACTAGATTTATTTATTTTCCTTTATTTCTCTTTACTTAAAACTTTAACTGCATTAGTCAGGATCTGGGATCCAGGTCACTTCCAAATGATTATCTCCAAGGATGGTAACTTATTAACTTGTTTTGCTAATAACATTGCTCACTACGGAGCTCACAGGTAAGGAGATCATTTATCTAGGTATTTACACAATTTGGGGCACAGTCCACTGCCTGCTACTCAGAGCAACCCACGGCACGGAGACGCAAGTGAAATTAGAATCTTTGAGTCAATACTCAAAGTCCCATCCATATAGAGCGAGATATTCAGTTGCCCAATATCTCACAGACTGCCCTGGCACAGTCAGGTTAGTGCAGGAGTGATCCATGGGAGGGTAAAGGATGCTTGCGACACTATCTGGGTAGTGCAATTTTAAGCTGGCACTTATTTGGATAACCTAGGCCCACATGAGAGGCAGGACTAAGTGGCTATTGGGGTAAATGCCAGCCAAAAATCATAGCAATCTAGGTAAAGTCAGCCTTTATCCAATAGCGGTGCACAATTTTGAGATTCAGAAACAGCCACTATCTGGTTGATCTTTCAGAATCGGGCCCTTATTAACAAAGTAATCCCAAATTAAAATCCAAATAAAAATCAAAGAATGAATCTCATTTTTCAGGAAGAAGTGGAGCGCTGTATGGACTCCTTCCCAGCTGAGACTTGTTCATGGGAACACATCCATTCAGAGAGACAGATTTCTATGCTGAGAGACTTCCCTTCTCTATGCACTTAGACAGTGGGGCTCCTCTACTCTGGTTACAAAATCAGAGCTCACAGCTGCCCCTAAGAGACTCTAGTTAATCAAGAAGCAAACTGCTCATTGGTGCAAATAACTCAAGTACTATTTACCTGTAGGATTTGCACAAACAAAGCAAAATTACATGGTTACTTTTGCTTTATTGCCAAGAGTACAATTATCTGTAATATATGTGCCTAACCTTTTGTGTGGGGAATATTTTTGAAGGAAATAAGGCATGTAGATTTGAAAGTACAGTCTACGCATGTTATTTTCTGATCCTACTCAAGGTACACGTCCAGAAATTATCCCCGCCCCCTCCCCCCAAAAAATAATGGAATTAATATGCACATTGTGGAACACATCATATACTTTCAGCTGCATTAACGCGGGTCAGTTTTAAAAAAGATAATTTATGAAGATGTGTGTGCCATGGAGTCAATGCTGACTCCTGACGACCCAGCAGCTCCTGGGTTTTCTTGGAAGTAGATTGCCAGGCCTTTACTTCCAAGGCAATGGAGGATAAAGTAATTTCCCCAAAGCCACAAGGAGCGCCATGAGGATCAAACCCTGGTCTTGTGGTCACCAGGCCACTGCTCTATTAGGCTACTTTCTCCTCCACACTTTATGAAGATAGCAAGTGTTTTACCAATGGAAATTAGCTTTCAAAACTGCCCTCCAAAGGTCAGATTTCAAAGCCACTTAACAGGAAAAATAATGATTTAACCATATAAACTGATAATCTGAAAACCACTCTCTGTCACTATGGCAAAGTGTGCATCAGGCTCGATATTCAAAGTGAGTTATATTTTTGGCAGCAGGTTGTAAAATTGTAACTTGGTGTTTCCCCGATTTTCAAAGCTAATGCGCATACAATTGGGCTACTTAACTTATAAAATCTGTCCATTCTGTATGTTTCAGGAGAGGATAGCATTGGGGCAGGAAAGGATGGCACCAGCGTTTATATGCTTAGCCATGATATTTGGTCGCTAAGAAGGCAATTTTATAAAGCACCTCTAAATGTATGTGCTTTTTACACACGTATTTCATGCCCGTTTTATAAAGTAATTAGAAGTAAAGCCTCATCCATTTGGAGGGGGGAGGGCAGAGTGGAGTGAAGTCATTATGCTGAAAGACTGACTGCTGTCGAGCTATGATTCTAGCTGATGCAGAAAGATAAGAATCTTGCTCTTTCAAAGCATGGTGCCATATCAGTGACTGATTGATTTGGCCAATGCATTATATTTCTGGAAGGAACTTTTGCAGTCTGAATGAATTCAAAGACTTGAAATTAATTCAAATTTTTGAAAAACAAGCATTGTATAGTACTGAAAACTCTAAAAAAAAAAATGGACCGATAAGGATAGCTGCGACATTGGCCACTATTTGCAGCCGACTAATTTGATGGGCCTAAAAAAATCCTATCATAAAATTTTTCACTACTTATGTTTTTGGTGCGGGGCTATTTTCTTAGCTATTTGATAATGTAAGGCACATGCAATACTTTACTTTAGAAATGATGGTTTGGGTATGGTTTATTCGTTATTTGATCAGAGCTGTTTACGATTACGTTAAAATCAAAATTAGAAGTGGAAGTTGCCAGAAAAAAGCAAGGCATTCAAAGCTAAACAATAGATTCTGACAGCTTGGAGGGGGCCTAAGGTTTAAGGTTTGCCTAAGGCACCAACACCTCAAACAAACTCTTGGACTGACTCGGGTTGGGACATGGAAAATTCTCATCATATTTCACAAAGGCCCTGCCAAACACAGAGCCTCTTATAAAATACTTGTAAAGGCGTGTAGGACAACACATCAATGGCACGCCACAGGCAGAGAGAGCAGCCCTTTAAAAAAGATGCATATGGCAGAAAATGTGCCACTTTACCCCACATATGCATGGCACCAGCTTTTTAAAACTTGGTGCTCACAATGTCCACACACACCTCAATCTAGCAGTACAAGTTCCACCTGAAAACCCCTCAGACATCCCTCCCCCTAGGCTCCAACAACTAATAGAGGTTTTGCAATTATCATGCATTATCTTTGATTACTGATGTGCAGTAACTGTGTGGTCAATATTCCAAAGCCCTTATCCGGTAACCACAGAGAAAACTCAGCTAGATATTCAGTGGACAGTGCTATGGAATATCATTGTTGACCGCCTCAGCACTATCCAAATCAGTGCTTCCAAACCTTTATCCCATATGACCTCATTTTAGCAACTGAAACCTCATGTGACCCCAGATAATGATGAAATCAAACTGGCAGATATCTAGCCCCCCCCCCCCCCACACACTCATCTAAAGCAGGAAAGCAGCAGCAATAGTAGTGGCAACAGCAGCAGCGGTCAGCACAGGGTCCCTCATGTCAGTGTGCAGTGTGTGCTTACAGACCCCAGTACTCAGCATGGTTAACAGTTTAACAGGAAACTCACCCAGGAGGGCCCTATGAATTTTACTGGCTCATAGGCCACAAGTTGACTGGTGACTTGGCATAGGTCACAATGAAAGTCCAGAGAGAAGGGGACTGACTATATTTCTGTGATACCCATCCACTGATGATGTGACCCCATTTGGAGTCCTGACCCCAAGTTTGGAATCCAGTGATCCAGACAGTGCCAGGGCAAAATGTGGGAGGAGCTTGAGAAGTGGTGGAGGAGTGGCCTAGTGGTTGGGGCAAGGTACTTCAGGCCGGAAGGTCGGGGGTTCAAATCCCACTAGAGGACAGCAACCTTGGGCCAGAAGGACTGGGGTTTCTAGTCCCACAGGTGCTCCTTGTGGTCTTGGGCAAGCCACTTAACCCTCCATAGCCCATGTTCACTGTAAAATAGTTATCTCCAAGTTATAATGCCCTATTCAATGTAATTTCAGTTTGTTCAATGTAAACCGCAGTGATGCAAAATAGCATGGTATATAAGAGAATGTAAATAAATAAAAATATCTGGATAATAGTGGCGATTATCCAGATAGTGATGATTTTCAGCTGCTATCTGGGTAATTTATTCAGATAGCTAGTTTAGACTGGTGAAAAAAATGGCTTAATCTGCTATCAGGATAAATTATCTGGAAAAGGGCTGAAAAATTACCACTATTCAGATAGTAACTGCGCAATCCAAACATTCAACGGCAGCCACCACCCAGATACTGCCACCGATACAGTGCATATTTAAATGCCATGGCTGACACTTCATCTTTTAAAATTGGCCCTTGCAATTTTAATGCATGGTAGTAAAAGGGGTCCTAAATCACAAAATTCATTACTTCTTTTCTGAACACATTATCAAAATCTTTACCCTCTCCCTAAGCACGTTCCACTTAGACAACTGTAACCTGTTTCTCACAGATCTCCCGTTAACCATCTCTCTCATCTACAGTCTATTCAAAATTCAACTACATGGCTTATGTTCCTCCAGCATCAATCTCATCATACAACCCCTCTCCCTAAACCCCTTGGGAAGTCATCCTTAGCCATGCCCTTTTCCTCCATTGCCAACCCCTGAATCCATGCTTTCAACCTTGCTGCCCCTTATGTCTGTATGTTGTTGTTGTTGTTGTTAAGTGCCGTCAGGTCAGTATCGACTCACGGCGACCCTCTGGATAGTTGTCCTAAATTGTGTTCGGTCTTCAGTCAGGCGGCTCATTGTTGACAGACTGGCACCTGTAGCAGCTGTCATTGTATCGATCCATCTCATTGCTGGCCTTCCTCTTTTGCATTGACCTTCTACCTTGCCAAGCACGATGTTTTTCGCTAATGATCTCTCTCTTCGCATGATATGTCCAAAGTATGAAAGTCAAAGTCTTGTCATCTGAGCTTCAAAAGAAAGCTTAGGGTTGAACTCCTCTAGTACTGACTGGTTTGTTCTTCAGGCAGTCCATGGTATACACAGTATTCGTCGCCAGCACCATAATTCAAAGGCATCAGTTTTCTTCCTGTCTATCTTTTTCACTGTCCAACTTTCAAATCCATATGACATTATTGAAAATGCTTGGACTTGAACAATTTGAATCTTTGTATGGAGAGAGACATCTCTGCTCTTGAGAATCTTATCTAAGTCTTTCATAGTCATTCTGTGAAGAACAATGCGTCGTCAGATTTCTTGACTGCTCGTTGCTTCTTTATTGATAGTTGATTGAAGTAGGTTAAAGTTGTCAACTATTTCAATTTCTTCTCCATCAACGGTGAACTTATTGATTTTTCCAATTGTCAGGATCTTTGTCTTTTTACGTTAAGGTGCATGCCCTTTTTTAGACTATGGTTCTTGATCTTGAGAAGAAAATGTTTCATATTGTCTTAACCATCAACAAGTATTGTGGTGTCCACAGCAAAGCAAATGTTGTTGATGAGTCTTCCACCATTCTTCACACCTCAGTTCTCTTCATACAGTCCTGCTTCTCTGATGATTTGTTCTGCATATAAATGAAACAGGTAGGGGGGAAGCATCCAGCCTTGTCATACACCTTTGCTGATTTTAAACCATTTTCTTTCTCCTTGTTCCGTTCAAAATGTTGCTTCTTGATCAGTGGAAAGATTGTGGCCCAGAGTTTCTCATGGTTTACACAGTCAAAAGCCTTGCTGTAATCAATAAAACACATATAGATATCTTTTTGGTATTCTTTAGTCTTTTCAAGGATCTATCTCACATCTGTGATAATGTCCCACATTCCTCGCCCTTTCATAAGAACATAAGATATGCCTACTGGGTCAGACCAAGGTCCATCAAGCCCAGTATCCTGTTTCCAACAGCGGCCAATCTAGGTCATACATACCTAGCAGATTCCCCAAAAGACACAGGTTCCACAATGCTTGTATTGGGTCAAGATATCCTGGGTCCCTTTTTAATAATGGTTTATGGACCTTTCCTCCAGGAACTTGTCCAAACCTTTCTTAAACCCAGCTACACTAACAGCCTTTGCCACATTCTCTGGTAACAAATTCTAGAGTTTGATTACACATTGAGTGAAAAAATAATTTCTCTTATTAGTCTTAAATAGTTTACCCTGCAGCTTCATTGCCCCCTAGTCTTTCTATATTCTGATAACGTAAACAATCGATCTACATTTACCCGTTCCACTCCTTTCATTAATTTACAGACTTCTATCATATCTCCCCTCAGCCGTCTCTTTTCCAGGTTAAAGAGCCCTAAACATTTTATCCTTTCTTCATAGGGGTATCCTTCCATCCCCTTTACCATTTTGGTGGCTCTTCTCTGAACCTTTTCTAATAACGCTATATCCTTTTTAAGATATGGTGACCAGAATTGCACACAATATTCAAGGTGCGGTCACACCATGGAATGATACAGAGACATTATAATATCCTCTGTTTTATTTTAAATTCCCTTCCTTATGATACTTAGGGGGATGTTTACTAAACACCGGCAATGTGCGCGCTGCACAATAGCGCACAGAAACGCGGCACACAAACGCTCCAAAACGCTGTTAAACGGGCCGCACACGTGCGATGAACCCCCGCGCATGTGGGGGGCACACTAACGGGCCCCGCACAAGTACGTGCCCGCAAATGTCCGAGAGAGGCGTGGAAAGTCTAACGGAGGGCGGAGGAAGGCACCCGAGGGGCGGAGAGACGGGGTCAATGGGTGGAGAGTGGGAGGGGAGAGGCTCCCCGCACATTATCGGGCCTGAATTTACAATGGAAAAATAGCGCGAGTGAAACACTCGCGGTAGAGGGCATTTAAAGGGAAGAGAAACCATTTCCGTCAGCAATGTACAGCAAAACGGGGGAAACCTGCAAAACGTGAGCAGTGTGAGACCCGTGCACAGCACAAAAATGCAATTAGAAGTATAAAATGACCACAGGAAAAAATGACTAATAGTAGCTCAGCTCGGGAACAGGTCCAGTAATGGGCCAAATGAAAAACCACATGCAGGAACGTCACAAAAAAAAAAATGCATCGTGGAAATGTGTATGGAGCGGAGACACCTCTAAAAAGCATTTCCCCCTTATGGAGCTTTCCTGGGAGTGTCCCCCATGTTTGGCCATCAATATCACTGTTGCCCATCTTGGTCATATATTATCCCCCTTTTCCATGGTCATGTCTGGGGTTTATTTTCACGTCTGTCACCAGACAGGGTGAAGCAGCCCACAGTAAAAATGTGCAGAGCAGGGTTTGGGACCCCATCCTGCCAGGTTTACCATCTCCAGGTACTGCACAAGCTCTGTGGCAACAGTGTGGTGCAGTGGACAGAGCCATGAATACAAAGCCCAGAGGGACACAGGTTCAAATCCCATCTGGGGCTCATGCCAGCCCAGTCAGAATATTTTACCCACCACCAAGCAGAGATAGTAAAGACACCCCTTTATTACAGAGAACATAAGCATGTAGCAAACACCTATATTTTACTCTGCACCGCACACACACCAGAACAATGGGCATCACCCACAGCCGATTCACCCAAATGCAGCCCTGGAGTATCTCAACTCAATCTTGCCATATGCCTTTGCCAAGATAAGGACATGCCAGCATGGTGGCGAAACAATACAGATGGTGGAGGGGGAAGTGCCTGCTAGCCACAGAAGACAGTGGTCAAGCCATGTGCAGGCTGGTCCCGTCCACTGCAACAGACAGGCCCTGATGGATGTACAGTCATGGACCTCCCAGGGAACACAACCAATCCGTGGCAACATGGTGGTGCAGTGCACACAGACAGTGTATGCAAGAGCAGAAGGTCACAGGTGCAAAGCTCAGCTGGTGCCCCTGTCAACCCAGTCCACATATTTTATCCTCCATCAGACACAGATAGTGAGGACACCCCTTTATTGCAGAGAACATAAGCGTGTCCCCAAACCCCATAATTTACCCCACCCCACCCCCCATTTACACACCACAGTTATAATTGACACACACCCCAGTACACACCCCATGTACACACCCCATTTATAATATACACATACCCCATTACAATGGTCATATCTGACAGCTGATTTGCACAAATGCAGTCCTGGAATGGCACAACTCCATAAGTTCACATGTTTGAAAAGATAGGGACATGCCAGCATGGTGTCAGAAGGGTACAAGTGGTGGTGGGGCCAGTGTTTGCTAGCCACAGCATACAGTTGGCTAGCCATGTGCAGGATGGCACTGTCCACTGCAACAGACAGGCCCTGTTGGATGGACAGTCATGAATGTCCCAGGGAACTCAGCCAATCTGTGGCTACACAGTGGTGCAGTGCACTCAGACAGTGTATGCAAAACCAGAAGGTCACAGGTTCAAAGCTCAGCTGTGGCTATTCCCAATCCTGAACGCATATTTTAACCACCATCAAACACAGATAGTGAGGACACCCCTTTATTGCAGAGAACATAAGCGTGTCTCAACACCCCATAATTTACCCTACCCCCCACCCCATTACAATGGGCCTAAGTGACAGCCGAGTCACCCAAGTGCAGTTCTGGCGTGGCACAACTCTATATGTTCACATGTTTTAAAAGATAGGGACATGTCAGCATGGTGTCGGATGGGTACAAGTGGTGGTGGGGCCAGTGTTTGCTAGCCACAGCATGCAGTTGGCTAGCCATGTGCAGGATGGCACTGTACACTGCAACAGACAGGCCCTGTTGGATAGACAGTCATGAATGTCCCAGGGAACTCAGCCAATCTGTGGCTACACAGTGGTGCAGTGCACTCAGACAGTGTGAACATAAACCAGAAAGTCACAGGCTCAAAGCTCAGCTGGGGCTATTCCCAATCCTGAACACATATTTTCCATAGAAATAAACGGGGATACTGAGCACAATCCATTAAGGCTGATGACACAGGCATAGGATAGGTAAACCTGCCTTTTTTTTTTACATCCCAGGCACCCACACACCATGAACAAGGGCATCACCCAGAGCAGAGTATCCCAAATGCAGCCATGGAGGGTCACAAATCACTCAGCTCTGCTGATGTATCCAACAAATATGGGTGTGCTGCAAGTCACGTAAACACCACCATGGTATGCAGCTGTATCAGAGCCATAATCATCACGGACAACATGAAAAACCAACCTGTGTCTGCACAACATTGACTGGAGTTGTAAACATCTGCCATAGAACACTGGCCAACAGAGGCAGAAACACATCCACCTGCAGGCCCCACTATCTTAAGACAAATGCAGTGGCAGGATGTTGGGCCTAGTGTGCCCCTCTAAAAACTAGCATGTGCATACATGATCAATCACACAATACAGATGTGGAGATGTCACACACATATTGAAAGCCTGTGATGAGCAGTGACTGATAGAAACGCCTATGCTAAGCACAACCACATCATCCATCTGTAACATACAAACGTCTCTGATGTATGTGCAATGCGTGTCAGGTCATGTCTGCCCCAGAGACTAGCACCCTAGAAAAGATCTCTAAATGTACACCCCAATGTTGCCATGCCTGCACCTCGCCCTTTAGTGTTGCGTTGGTCAGGGCTCCCAAATAACATTGCATCAGCTACATGCTGTCCTAGGTATGGGGAGTGTGTGTCTGTCTATCCAGTGTGTGTTGGCTGTGAACAACCCCCACAGCCCACAATGATAGCACTGTTGGCAGTATTGGCCTGACAATGTGCATAATGAGGAGCAAAGTACTGTGGGTACAGAACAGACAGGGCGGCAGGAGCAGGATGCAGCTACACAGGGCAAATGTGCATGCCAGGACCATGTTGTGCCTTGCCATCACCTCCACAGACATGTTGTCCATAGCATGCCCTATGTGGAGGTCACTCTCACCTTGAATGATCAGTGACCATGGGATGGCTAGGTCACAACAGAGTAGTTCACCCATGTGATGTGTATGGGTTCTGTGTATATGGTGCCCAATCACTGAATCAACTGTGTGGTGGGTGTGCTCACATCCCAGTTAAGGGTGCACAGAGTTTACCTGAGAGCATGCACTTTGGACTGGCTAGTGGCCTGTCTGTATTTTGCATGTGTCTGGCAGCAACACCTTGCAGGGTCATTAGCTGGGCACACACTGTGCCTTTTGCTGGAGAATGTCAGATGGTGATGGGTGAGTAGGGGGTCCCTAGCCCCACTGTTTGTCTGCCTGATCCTGAAATATGGATTTGTCCCAGATTGCACAGAGTGACCTGCAGGTCGTCCTTAACACAGCTGGACTGCATCTGCTGTTGCTGGCAGTTGCTCGCACCCTAGATGGTATATAGAATGTACATAATCATCATTTTGGGGAAACTGTGTTCCACACGGAAGGTTTGGTGGTCAGACACACTCTGCCTATGTGTATGGAAATCTCCATTTCCCACACACACCCTGCACATATATCATGAAAGGCAGGGCACCCACACAGGATATGCACCCTTTGGGGAGCATTGCAGCCCAGAAGGCTCTGGGAGGCACAGATGCTGCAAGGTGGAGTGTAGGTGTGTCTGATGTGCCAACCTATCAGACATCGGCAGACAAGCTGTCATGATGTATAGGCCAGCTCAGACAGGATAGGTGCTGTGTGTCTCACATCACCCTCAGGGTGAGCACACACCACACACACTGTGATGGTGTGCACCCACTCTGTAGCTGCAACACTGAAGGTTAGTGCCCAACACTAGGCCTAGGTGCTGTGGTGTTGTAAACCCTCCCGTCCGGCCATCATGAGACCGCTGCTGTGCATATGCAGTGCATCATGGGTGTGAGTGGATTGACACCACCCTGTTTACTGCAGCACAAAGTCTGCAGAGGTCATATTGCAGGCAGCCATACTTCTCATCACAGCCACAGAGCTGTAATCCACTGGTGCCTGCAATACCTCGGAATCGAGAAGTTGGTGGTTCAAATCCGAGGTGTGTTTGTACAAGCAATGTTTTTTTGATCCTCACATTGTCCCATATAATCCACCAGTCAGCAGCAGTGCTGGTTACATTGCAGGAAATTAACATACATAGAACAAGCCATTGTAACATTTAAACAATCATTTCCAAGGTTCATGGGGGCTGTCACACATGGAATGTGTGTAATATCATGTATTACTGGCAACCCCAACACCATGACAGTGCATTAAGCCAGGTCCACACTATATGGTGGCGTGGGGAGCACCTGATGCTGACAGCACTGTGAGGATCTCCGAACATCCACCACTAGTTCACACTCAGGGACCTGTCAATGGCTGCACTCACCAAACACCCCACTGTGTATGGAATCACGGAACCCCTGGCTCCACATGCAGCAAGGTCAGGTGTGGGCCACAGCTAGATTGATAAGAACAGATGCCTGGCTGGCTAAAGAGGCAATCCTGCAGACTGTGTGCTGTGGTTACCAGGGGTGCGGTGATCCATTTTTGAGAATGGTGTACCGCACATGATGTAGGCAGCAGTGTGAGGGTCTTGCCACTAGCATCACCTCTGTAATCCTGAAAGGGGTCTGTGGCAGGTAATAATGTTGCAATGTCAGAAAATATATGCTGGCAAAAGCATAGATGTACATGGAAAGCACCATGGCCAATGGTGTAACAAAGTATGATAATGTGAGCTTACTGAGACTGGCACACTAGAGCCCAACTGGAGGATGTAACCCATGACGCCTGGTTAAGCAGTCCATGTAGCAAACATTGTGCAAGATCTCAGCCACCAGGACTGTATGCCGGCACACATACCAAAGGTTATTGTGCAGTGTGCTGACATGCTGACCACATCACCTCATAATGTCCAACACGCAACATAATGTGTGTGCAATGCTCATATATGAATCTCATAAAGACCCCTACAGCAAACAATACAGCATTGGTGTCTGTACAAGCTGATACACCACAGAACATGGTCCACCAACATACAGAACCCCATATCACCAGTCTGATTGACACCTGGTGCTGATGTTCTGGCTGCACCCATTGCTATCAGTGTCAGAGCACTACCTGCTATGTGACACACATAGCACACCTCATCTGACAATGGCCCAGAAATCAGTGGATATGTGTCCATAGGTTCAGGACCAGAGTGTGTGAACAAGTGTAATACATAATATTTATCGCATATTTAAATAGACAGGAGAGGCACCTCGTAGTTATGTGAGTATGCTGAGAACATGACACATATTGTTATTAAAATTATAAACTATTATTATGAATACTGCGTACCGGTAATAACCGCAACATCTTGCCACACAGCAATACTGATCGCACGTGCGCGCCTCGATTATTCGCGCAGCCATGCGCCGTGCACCAGTGCGAACTGCTACGCGCAAATGCGGAAGTTGCGTCGTTAGCGGTCGCGCGTGTACACACCCTGAAACAAAATGGCGTCCCGAATAAGGAAACCGGCGTTCAGCCAACAAGAGCTGTGCCTCCTGTCCACCCTGATTGCCAGGAAACAGAAGAGGCTCTTCCCAGGGCCCTCCAGGAGCAAAAACATGGCAAAGGTCCAGAGGGCATGGGAGAGGCTGACCAGGCGATTCAATCATCAGGCAGACCACCAACGTGACGTAAGTGAATGGACACACGGCACAACAAACATATACACAGACAGGGTTGATGACAGATGTCCATGCTGTTGTGTGTTATTAGTCTAGAGAGGTCAAGTGTAGCAGGTGAAACACATTCCATATGCACTGTGTATCACATCTGGGTGGTTGGCCATTTAGCCAGGTGGTGACGGATGTGTCCACAGAGGGCATGATGCCCCCCTGGCCTTATGACAGCTGGTGGTGTTGATGTCGCACAGCACACAGCAACACAGCTAGGCCATGCATCTAGCTAAATAGCCACAGGAAACATCTTGTGGTGATGGCGGTATCTGCATCTGCAGGGTAACACATAGGGGCGACCACCATGGGTTGTGCAACGTTGAGCACATGGGCCCTCAGCCACACATGTGCCCTGGGGTGGTGTTAAACTATTCTAAAATACAACCCCCCTATCCCCATGGGTCCAGAGAGACCCCCAAAGTGGGACCCAGTCAACCTGGGGATATGGGTGTGTGGCCTAATGTAGTGTTAAGCATCCCCCTACCCCCAGGAGTCCAGGGAGCCCATTCAAAGTGGGCTCTGTGTCACCCTGGAGATATGGCTGTGTGGCCTAATGTAGAGTTAAGCATCCCCCTACCTCCAGGAGTCCAGAGAGACCAACCCAATTGTTTTCACTGTCACCCTGGGGATATTGTTGTGTTGCCTAATGTAGTTGGAATTATCCACATACCTCCAGGAGTCCAGGGAGCCCGTTCAAAGTGGGCTCTGTGTCACCCTGGAGATATGGCTGTGTGTACTAATGTAGTGTTAAGCATCCCCCTACCCCCAGGGGTCCAGGGAGTCCATTCAAAGTGGGCTCTGTGTCACCCTGGAGATATGGCTGTGTGTACTAATGTAGTGTTAAGCATCCCCCTACCTCCAGGAGTCCAGGGAGCCCATTCAAAGTGGGCTCCTTGTCCCCCTGGAGATATGGCTGTGTGGCCTAATGTAGTTGGAATCATCCCCCTACCTCCAGGGGTCCAGGGAGTCCATTCAAAGTGGGCTCCTTGTCACCCTGGAGATATGGCTGTGTGGACTAATGTAGTGTTAAGCAGCCCCCTACCCCAGGGGTCCATGGAGTCCATTCAAAGTGGGCTCCTTGTCAACCTGGAGATATGGCTGTGTGGCCTAATGTAGTTGGAATAATCCCCCTACCTCCAGGGGTCCAGGGAGTCCATTCAAAGTGGGCTCCTTGTCCCCCTGGAGATATGGCTGTGTGGCCTAATGTAGTGTTAAGCATCCCCCTACCCCCAGGGGTCCAGGGAGCCCATTCAAAGTGGGCTCTGGGTCACCCTGGAGATATGGCTGTGTGGCCTAATGTAGTGTTAAGCATCCCCCTACCCCCAGCGGTCCAGGGAGCCCATTCAAAGTGGGCTCTGTGTCACCCTGGAGATATGGCTGTGTGGCCTAATGTAGTGTTAAGCATCCCCCTACCTCCAGGAGTCCAGAGAGACCAACCCAATTGTTTTCACTGTCACCCTGGGGATATTGTTGTGTTGCCTAATGTAGTTGGAATCATCCCCATACCTCCAGGAGTCCAGGGAGCCCGTTCAAAGTGGGCTCTGTGTCACCCTGGAGATATGGCTGTGTGGCCAAATGTAGTGTTAAGCATCCCCCTACCTCCAGGGGTCCAGGGAGTCCATTCAAAGTGGGCTCCTTGTCACCCTGGAGATATGGCTGTGTGGCCTAATGTAGTGTTAAGCAGCCCCCTACCCACAGGGGTCCAGGGAGTCCATTCAAAGTGGGCTCTGTGTCACCCTGGAGATATGGCTGTGTGTACTAATGTAGTGTTAAGCATCCCCCTACCTCCAGGAGACCAGGGAGCCCATTCAAAGTGGGCTCCTTGTCCCCCTGGAGATATGGCTGTGTGGCCTAATGTAGTTGGAATCATCCCCCTACCTCCAGGGGTCCAGGGAGTCCATTCAAAGTGGGCTCCTTGTCACCCTGGAGATATGGCTGTGTGGCCTAATGTAGTGTTAAGCAGCCCCCTACCCCCAGGGGTCCAGGGAGTCCATTCAAAGTGGGCTCCTTGTCACCCTGGAGATATGGCTGTGTGGCCTAATGTAGTGTTAAGCATCCCCCTACCCCCAGGGGTCCAGGGAGTCCATTCAAAGTGGGCTCCTTGTCCCCCTGGAGATATGGCTGTGTGGCCTAATGTAGTGTTAAGCATCCCCCTACCCCCAGGGGTCCAGGGAGCCCATTCAAATTGGGCTCTGTGTCATCCTGGAGATATGGCTGTGTGGCCTAATGTAGTGTTAAGCATCCCCCTACCTCCAGGAGTCCAGAGAGACCAACCCAATTGTTTTCACTGTCACCCTGGGGATATTGTTGTGTTGCCTAATGTAGTTGGAATCATCCCCATACCTCCAGGAGTCCAGGGAGCCCGTTCAAAGTGGGCTCTGTGTCACCCTGGAGATATGGCTGTGTGGCCTAATGTAGTGTTAAGCATCCCCCTACCTCCAGGGGTCCAGGGAGTCCATTCAAAGTGGGCTCCTTGTCACCCTGGAGATATGGCTGTGTGGCCTAATGTAGTGTTAAGCATCCCCCTACCCCCAGGGGTCCAGGGAGTCCATTCAAAGTGGGCTCCTTGTCACCCTGGAGATATGGCTGTGTGGCCTAATGTAGTGTTAAGCATCCCCCTACCTCCAGGAGTCCAGAGAGACCAACCCAATTGTTTTCACTGTCACCCTGGGGATATTGGTGTGTTGCCTAATGTAGTTGGAATCATCCCCATACCTCCAGGAGTCCAGGGAGCCCGTTCAAAGTGGGCTCTGTGTCACCCTGGAGATATGGCTGTGTGTACTAATGTAGTGTTATGCATCCCCCTAC
The DNA here is from genome assembly GCA_033557465.1 of Ichthyophis bannanicus. Taxonomy (NCBI): domain Eukaryota; kingdom Metazoa; phylum Chordata; class Amphibia; order Gymnophiona; family Ichthyophiidae; genus Ichthyophis; species Ichthyophis bannanicus. The sequence continues at coordinate 109,715,537 of CM066047.1, read as the reverse complement.
CCCCAGGTGTCCAGGGAGCCCATTCAAAGTGGGCTCCTTGTCACCCTGGAGATATGGCTGTGTGGCCTAATGTAGTGTTAAGCATCCCCCTACCACCAGGAGTCCAGAGAGACCAACCCAATTGTTTTCACTGTCACCCTGGGGATATTGGTGTGTTGCCTAATGTAGTTGGAATCATCCCCATACCTCCAGGAGTCCAGGGAGCCCTTTCAAAGTGGGCTCTGTGTCACCCTGGAGATATGGCTGTGTGGCCTAATGTAGTGTTAAGCATCCCCCTACCCCCAGGGGTCCAGGGAGTCCATTCAAAGTGGGCTCCGTGTCACCCTGGAGATATGGCTGTGTGGCCTAATGTAGTTGGAATCATCCCCCTACCTCCAGGGGTGCAGGGAATCCATTCAAAGTGGGCTCCTTGTCACCCTGGAGATATGGCTGTGTGTACTAATGTAGTGTTAAGCATCCCCCTACCCCCAGGGGTCCAGGGAGCCCATTCAAAGTGGGCTCTGTGTCACCCTGGAGATATGGCTGTGTGGCCTAATGTAGTGTTAAGCATCCCCCTACCTCCAGGAGTCCAGAGAGACCAACCCAATTGTTTTCACTGTCACCCTGGGGATATTGTTGTGTTGCCTAATGTAGTTGGAATCATCCCCATACCTCCAGGAGTCCAGGGAGCCCGTTCAAAGTGGGCTCTGTGTCACCCTGGAGATATGGCTGTGTGGCCTAATGTAGTGTTAAGCATCCCCCTACCTCCAGGGGTCCAGGGAGTCCATTCAAAGTGGGCTCCTTGTCACCCTGGAGATATGGCTGTGTGGCCTAATGTAGTGTTAAGCAGCCCCCTACCCCCAGGGGTCCAGGGAGTCCATTCAAAGTGGGCTCTGTGTCACCCTGGAGATATGGCTGTGTGTACTAATGTAGTGTTAAGCATCCCCCTACCTCCAGGAGTCCAGGGAGCCCATTCAAAGTGGGCTCCTTGTCCCCCTGGAGATATGGCTGTGTGGCCTAATGTAGTTGGAATCATCCCCCTACCTCCAGGGGTCCAGGGAGTCCATTCAAAGTGGGCTCCTTGTCACCCTGGAGATATGGCTGTGTGGCCTAATGTAGTGTTAAGCAGCCCCCTACCCCCAGGGGTCCAGGGAGTCCATTCAAAGTGGGCTCCTTGTCACCCTGGAGATATGGCTGTGTGGCCTAATGTAGTGTTAAGCATCCCCCTACCCCCAGGGGTCCAGGGAGTCCATTCAAAGTGGGCTCCTTGTCCCCCTGGAGATATGGCTGTGTGGCCTAATGTAGTGTTAAGCATCCCCCTACCCCCAGGGGTCCAGGGAGCCCATTCAAAGTGGGCTCTGTGTCACCCTGGAGATATGGCTGTGTGGCCTAATGTAGTGTTAAGCATCCCCTACCCCCAGGGGTCCAGGGAGCCCATTCAAAGTGGGCTCTGTGTCACCCTGGAGATATGGCTGTGTGGCCTAATGTAGTGTTAAGCATCCCCCTACCTCCAGGAGTCCAGAGAGACCAACCCAATTGTTTTCACTGTCACCCTGGGGATATTGTTGTGTTGCCTAATGTAGTTGGAATCATCCCCCTACCTCCAGGAGTCCAGGGAGCCCATTCAAAGTGGGCTCCTTGTCCCCCTGGAGATATGGCTGTGTGGCCTAATGTAGTTGGAATCATCCCTCTACCTCCAGGGGTCCAGGGAGTCCATTCAAAGTGGGCTCCTTGTCCCCCTGGAGATATGGCTGTGTGGCCTAATGTAGTGTTAAGCATCCCCCTACCCCCAGGGGTCCAGGGAGCCCATTCAAAGTGGGCTCTGTGTCACCCTGGAGATATGGCTGTGTGGCCTAAGGTAGTGTTCAGCATCCCCCTCCCCCCAGGGGCCAGGGATCTCCATTCAAAGTGGGCTCTGTGTCACCTGGAGATATGGCTGTGTGTACTAATGTAGGTGTTAAGCATCCCCCTACCCCCAGGGTTCCAGGGAGTCCCAGTCAAGTGGGCTCCTTGTCACCCTGGAGATATGGCTTGTGAGCCTAATGTATGTTAAGCATCCCCCTACCCCCAGGGGTCCCAGGGATCCACTTCAAAGTTGGCTCCTGTCACCCTGGAGGTATATGGCTGTGTTGCCTAATGTAGTGGAATCATCCACCTACCTCCAGGGGTCCAGGGAGTCCATTCAAAGTGGGCTCCTTGTCACCCTGGAGATATGGCTGTGGGCCTAAGGGTTAAGTGTTAAGCATCCCCATACCCCCAGGGGTCCAGGGAGCCCATTCAAAGTGGCCTCTGTGTCACCCTGGAGCTATGGCTGTGTGGCCTAATGTAGGGTTAAGCATCCCCCTACCCCCAGGGGTCCAGGGACCAACCCAATTCAAAGTGGGCTCTGTGCACCCTGGAGTATGGCTGTGTGGCCTAATGTAGTTGGAAGCATCCCCATACCTCCAGGAGTCCAGAGAGACCAACCCAAGTGGTTTTCACTGTGTCACCCTGGGATATGTTGTGTTGCCTATGTAGTTGGAATCATCCCCAACCTCCAGGAGTCCCAGGGAGCCCGTTCAAAGTTGGGCTCTGTGTCACCCTGGAGATATGGCTGTGTGGCCTAATGTAGTGTTAATCATCCCCCTACCTCCAGGGGTCCAGGGAATCCATTCAAAGTGGGCTCCTTGTCAACCTGGAGATATGGCTGTGTGGCTTAATGTAGTGTTAAGCATCCCCCTACCACCAGGGGTCCAGGGAGTCCATTCAAAGTGGGCTCCTTGTCACCCTGGAGATAGGGCTGGTGGCCTAATGTAGTGTTAAGCATCCCCCTACCTCCAGGAGTCCAGAGAGACCGGAGACCCAATGTTTTCACTGTCACCCTGGGATGATTGGTGTGTTGCCTAATGTAGTTGGTGAATCATCCCCATACCTCCAGGAGTCCAGGGAGCCCGTTCAAAGTGGGCTCTGTGTACACCCTGGAGATATGGCTGTGTGTGTACTTATGTAGTGTAGGCATCCCCCTACCCCCAGGGGTCCGGGAGCCCATTCAAAGTGGGCTCCTTGTCACCCTGGAGATATGGCTGTGTGGCTTAATGTAGGTGTTAAGCTCATACCCCCAGGGGTGTGTTGCCTGGAAGCAATTAAAGGGCTCCTTGTCACCCTGGAGATATGGCTTGTGGACCTAATGTAGTGTTAAGCTCCCCTAACCAGTGGGCTCGTGTAACCTGGAGATATGGCTCCGGGGAATTGTGGGCGGCCCCTAGTCACCCTGGAGATATCCATACCCCAGGGGTGTGTGAGGCTCCCAGAGGATCCCGGTTCATACCTCCCAGGGAGATCATCCAGGGGTCCGGGAGTCCTCCCAATGGGCTCCTTGCACCAGGATATGCCCGTTAAGAAGCCCTACACCAGGGGTCCAAGTGGGCTCTGTGTCACCCTGGAGATATGGCTGTGTGTACTAATGTAGTGTTAAGCATCCCCCTACCTCCAGGAGTCCAGGGAGCCCATTCAAAGTGGGCTCCTTGTCCCCCTGGAGATATGGCTGTGTGGCCTAATGTAGTTGGAATCATCCCCCTACCTCCAGGGGTCCAGGGAGTCCATTCAAAGTGGGCTCCTTGTCACCCTGGAGATATGGCTGTGTGGCCTAATGTAGTGTTAAGCAGCCCTACCCCCAGGGGTCCAGGGAGTCCATTCAAAGTGGGCTCCTTGTCACCCTGGAGATATGGCTGTGTGGCCTAATGTAGTGTTAAGCATCCCCCTACCCCCAGGGGTCCAGGGAGTCCATTCAAAGTGGGCTCCTTGTCCCCCTGGAGATATGGCTGTGTGGCCTAATGTAGTGTTAAGCATCCCCCTACCACCAGGTGTCCAGGGAGCCCATTCAAAGTGGGCTCTTTGTCACCCTGGAGATATGGCTGTGTGGCCTAATGTAGTGTTAAGCATCCCCTACCCCCAGGGGTCCAGGGAGCCCATTCAAAGTGGGCTCTGTGTCACACTGGAGTTATGGCTGTGTGGCCTAATGTAGTGTTAAGCATCCCCCTACCACCAGGAGTCCAGTGAGACCAACCCATTTGTTTTCACTGTCACCCTGGGGATATTGTTGTGTTGCCTAATGTAGTTGGAATCATCCCCCTACCTCCAGGAGTCCAGGGAGCCCATTCAAAGTGGGCTCCTTGTCCCCCTGGAGATATGGCTGTGTTGCCTAATGTAGTTGAATCATCCCTCTACCTCCAGGGGTCCAGGGAGTCCATTCAAAGTGGGCTCCTTGTCCCCCTGGAGATATGGCTGTGTGGCCTAATGTAGTGTTAAGCATCCCCCTACCCCCAGGGGTCCAGGGAGCCCATTCAAAGTGGGCTCTGTGTCACCCTGGAGATATGGCTGTGTGGCCTAATGTAGTGTTCAGCATCCCCCTACCCCCAGGGGCCAGGGAGCCCATTCAAAGTGGGCTCTGTGTCACCCTGGAGATATGGCTGTGTGTACTAATGTAGTGTTATGCATCCCCCTACCCCCAGGGGTCCAGGGAGCCCATTCAAAGTGGGCTCCTTGTCACCCTGGAGATATGGCTGTGTGGCCTAATGTAGTGTTAAGCATCCCCCTACCCCCAGGGGTCCAGGGAGTCCATTCAAAGTGGGCTCCTTGTCCCCCTGGAGTTATGGCTGTTTGGCCTAATGTAGCTGGAATCATCCACCTACCTCCAGGGGTCCAGGGAGTCCATTCAAAGTGGGCTCCTTGTCCCCCTGGAGATATGGCTGTGTGGCCTAATGTAGTGTTAAGCATCCCCCTACCCCCAGGGGTCCAGGGAGCCCATTCAAAGTGGGCTCTGTGTCACCCTGGAGATATGGCTGTGTGGCCTAATGTAGTGTTAAGCATCCCCCTACCCCCAGGGGTCCAGGGAGCCCATTCAAAGTGGGCTCTGTGTCACCCTGGAGATATGGCTGTGTGGCCTAATGTAGTGTTAAGCATCCCCCTACCTCCAGGGGTCCATAGAGACCAACCCAATTGTTTTCACTGTCACCCTGGGGATATTGTTGTGTTGCCTAATGTAGTTGGAATCATCCCCATACCTCCAGGAGTCCAGGGAGCCCGTTCAAAGTTGTCTCTGTGTCACCCTGGAGATATGGCTGTGTGGCCTAATGTAGTGTTAAGCATCCCCCTACCTCCAGGGGTCCAGGGAGTCCATTCAAAGTGGGCTCCTTGTCACCCTGGAGATATGGCTGTGTGGCTTAATGTAGTGTTAAGCATCCCCCTACCCCCAGGGGTCCTGGGAGTCCATTCAAAGTGGGCTCCTTGTCACCCTGGAGATATGGCTGTGTGGCCTAATGTAGTGTTAAGCATCCCCCTACCTCCAGGAGTCCAGAGAGACCAACCCAATTGTTTTCACTGTCACCCTGGGGATATTGGTGTGTTGCCTAATGTAGTTGGAATCATCCCCATACCTCCAGGAGTCCAGGGAGCCCGTTCAAAGTGGGCTCTGTGTCACCCTGGAGATATGGCTGTGTGTACTAATGTAGTGTTATGCATCCCCCTACCCCCAGGGGTCCAGGGAGCCCATTCAAAGTGGGCTCCTTGTCACCCTGGAGATATGGCTGTGTGGCTTAATGTAGTGTTAAGCATCCCCCTACCCCCAGGGGTCCTGGGAGTCCATTCAAAGTGGGCTCCTTGTCACCCTGGAGATATGGCTGTGTGGCCTAATGTAGTGTTAAGCATCCCCCTACCTCCAGGAGTCCAGAGAGACCAACCCAATTGTTTTCACTGTCACCCTGGGGATATTGGTGTGTTGCCTAATGTAGTTGGAATCATCCCCATACCTCCAGGAGTCCAGGGAGCCCGTTGAAAGTGGGCTCTGTGTCACCCTGGAGATATGGCTGTGTGTACTAATGTAGTGTTATGCATCCCCCTACCCCCAGGGGTCCAGGGAGCCCATTCAAAGTGGGCTCCTTGTCACCCTGGAGATATGGCTGTGTGGCCTAATGTAGTGTTAAGCATCCCCCTACCTCCAGGAGTCCAGAGAGACCAACCCAATTGTTTTCACTGTCACCCTGGGGATATTGTTGTGTTGCCTAATGTAGTTGGAATCATCCCCATACCTCCAGGAGTCCAGGGAGCCCGTTCAAAGTGGGCTCTGTGTCACCCTGGAGATATGGCTGTGTGTACTAATGTAGTGTTATGCATCCCCCTACCCCCAGAGGTCCAGGGAGCCCATTCAAAGTGGGCTCCGTGTCACCCTGGAGATATGGCTGTGTGGCCTAATGTAGTTGGAATCATCCCCCTACCTCCAGGAGTCCAGGGAGCCCGTTCAAAGTGGGCTCTGTGTCACCCTGGAGATATGGCTGTGTGTACTAATGTAGTGTTAAGCATCCCCCTACCCCCAGGAGTCCAGGGAGTCCATTCAAAGTGGGCTCTGTGTCACCCTTGAAGTAGGTCTGCTATATCTAGCAGTATCCCAAAGAAAATACAGGACACACAGCTCTTGTAGTGGGTCAAACACTGTCGACCATGGCCTGGTAGACATACACGTGTAATGGACCTATCCACTGCCAAGGTGGATAGGGCAACCCACCCAATGTCACATTTGTTTCTCCATTAGCCCATGTGTGCTGGATTATCATGTTGCCAGTGTGTTTGTATTGCATGACATGTGTAGGTAATATGACCACACATGTATCCACAGTACCACCTACAGGGTTATAGGGCTCATCAGGAACATCATCATCACCCTAACAAATGTCGCATGGCACTGCCATGTCTGTCAAGGGTGCCACAGGGAATGGGTCACGTGCGTCAAGGGAGACACGTACAATGCACATAGGTGTCAAAGCACAAATGGCCACACCCACAGTTAGGCATGTATGTGGCACTGGGAACAGATCATCACCTGTGAAAAACAAGAATGGGTTGAACCATTGTGTTCCCTGATGCCCTGTGTAAGCCAGCATGTCATTGCTCCCCACCAGCCAGTAGAGAAGCATATGGGGGTATCACACAGTTCCTGTGGTCCTCCATGATGCACCCCACAAATGCTGCCCCACAGTTCAGCTGTTGAAGCTAAACCCCCATCTCTGTGTTATTGTAGGTGCAGAACACTTCCATGTCAGAGCCACACCTGTGTGTGTGCCTGCCGAGGTCACACTACCAGTAAAACTGTTGTATGTGAACCCCCATCACTAGTAGCTGTGTTGACATCAACCAAACACAATACCATGGGAAACGTGAGAATGCCCTATCACGACCCACCACTATGAATGCATAGGCACAAAACACACCAAAACATAGACGACACACCATGTGCCAGAGGACAGGACACAAGAGTGCCAATCACTCGCTGGTCACTGTCAGACATGCCTAGTGTGCTGAATGGCAAGGATACACATGTGCCATGTCACCATGACTGGCCAGTGAGATGGCATCCAGGGGTGCTGGGCTGAACCCGGCAGCCATGCCAAGAGCCCCCTGCCCCCCCCAACCTGTGTGTGGTGGTAGCCATGTCACCTGTGGAGCACAATGTGTCCTGTGGATTACATCCACACCAACATACTGTGGCATGGTCACAAAGGGGCCACAAACCATACAAAATCGGGATGCACCAGCAGTGGCACTGATGAATGCACTCTGCCCAAACAGCCCTGGTGGTATCATCAGGCCCAAACGGCATGTCAATGACCACAGCAAGGTATGGAGTCAGCACATGCGTCTGAGCCCCTAGTGCCATGCAATGGTGTATGGGCTGTAGCTGTCAAAACTACACAGCCATAGCATTTGTCACTAACATACAGTATGCTGTCCAAAACACACTGTCCTTCAACTATGTCTGGCCCCACAGGGCACCTGACACCACCCTACACCACACTCATCGTGTGATTGCCACCCACAAAGCTCAGGGTCACAGCAGGGGCATATGGCCCAGCAGTGCAGATGTGTAGCGTGTGGGACTCATTTGTAACTGATCACCTCTGGGACTCTGCACCAGTGAATCAGAACCGCACTCTGCAACAACCCACACGGACAATATACGTACAACCCTGTGAGGTGCCTAGTGAATGTGATACCTACATGTACATTAATGGAAATTGCAAGGGGGTGCGTGCATGTCCCAAGATGGAACACGTCGCGCCCCAGGATCAGACCCCACAGGGGCTTCCATTACCTGTGGCCAGGCTCCACACAGTTTTGCCACAACTGAGGTAAAGCACAGGACACATGAGTCTGAGAAACAGCAATATCCACAGATGCCAAGGGTGTATGGCACCCTGCCTGGACATACCATATGACACGACACCCTCCTGAATGGGATGAGAGACACCTCCTAACATCCCCCACATGCCGAATAGATAGATGATAACGTTGCTGTGTTGGACGTTGCCTGTGTCCCCAAATGGAAAGGCCCCTGAGCACCCCATTCTGTTGGCGGCACCTATGCTGTGAGCACAATCTCACGGATGACATGGCGTCACACACTCTGGGAGTGGCGTTGGAACACTGATGCCGCCGTTGCCGTGTGTGCCATGCAGTTTGTCTGTAACCCAGGAGGGTGTCAAATACCCCTGTCCTCTGGGGATGAGGTGGATGGAGTGTTCAGAATATCTACAACATCGAGATGTGCACCTCCCACATGACATGGGGGTGGATGAGGTGTCGCCTGACAGGTATGCTCATTGCGAGAGCAAATGATGCTAACAGGGTAGCATTGGACCGGTGTTGGTGCATAGGCTGAGTGTCTGAACCCACCATTGTGTCATGGTCACATGTGCGGCAACAGCAACCTACATGGACCAGGCTGTCACACGGTATGGTGTGAGACACCCACTGAACCCTTGCCCAACTGGCAGGGAAAAGGTGCCAGCAGAGATCCACAAGGTGGATGCTGACAGGCCCACACTGGCCATTAGGTCAGATGACTACGATACTGCAAGCGGATGCACGGCAAGGACTACGCACTGTGCACCACAAAGGGATGCTATCTGTCATATGCCCATCAGGGACAACCAACACTGCAAGCTGACTGAACTGTCAACATCACACATAACACCACATCTGGGAGACAGGCAGCCGTAGCTGGTCCAGCATCGACAGCATCCACAGGACCTTAAAGTACCCTGTGATGTAATCCCCCCCCCCCCACAGCCAAACACGGAAACATATATGGAACATCTCATGCGATCCATGTCCCTGCATGTATGTGGGATGTGAGAAATCATAGGAGGCCTGGACCCTGCACACCATAGTAGGTGGCACAGTCCGAACCCCACCAAACCCCACCCCTCGCAACACAACGGAGGGACATGTCCCTGAATGTGACCCCAGCAGCCCCTATGGAACATGGGTAACCGAGCTATGCAGGGGCACAGGTGGGGGCGCCTCCACAGCTGGGTTGTGTGTTACACAGCCCCTACATGCGCATAACTGAGACTACAGGAGGGCACAGACACATCTGTGTGTGCACACAACTGGGCAGGACTATACCCCTGAGGGATATACATATGACACAACAGGGCAACGCCTACCCATATCCCCACAGGCCTCACTATATACCCACCCCCCCATCACAAGGATGGCCACAGACATCTGGCCAGCCACCAAACAGCCTGTACGTCCCCATTGTATCTGCCAGCACGGTGAGCCCATCTCAACACACATCACACACCCTGGGCCCCGACACAACACACACAGTATGCACAGGGTGCATGGCTGGGTGAGCTGCATATGGGCGTGCCAGGGGGACATGTGTCTAAGCACACCTAGACGTGCGGTCCAACTGGTCACAACTCACGACAGAGGTTCAGTCCGATCCCCCTCCCACACACCGGGTGCATGCCAGGGTGTGTGCTGTCTCATGGATATCATGTGAGTCCCCCCACAGCATCACCCATTTGCTCATGTTCACATGATCAGGACAAGGTTGCAGACTGACAACAACCCATCAGCTGCAGCCTTGCTCCCCTTGCAGTGTGCAAATGTGAACATGGGCAATGCAAATAACCCACCTCTGTTACAGAGATATGCACCAGCATGGGGGGCACATGGAAGCCTCCCGTGCCCCCTGCCATTTTGTCTGTGTGTAGGGCATCCTACGAGGCGCCACATGTGGGCTGCAGGGGCCCAGCACGGGCCAATGACACTCAACGTCAGGCCCACAGAGGGATGCCATGTGTGCTAAGGATGCTGTGAATCACATATCACACGCATACCCTTCCCTGAAGCAACACCCATAGGGGAGAACACAGATGCCTACCTTGTAGGTGTGCTGCCCCACAGGGGACACCCACTATGGGGTGCATACACTGGCAATGGTGTCGAGTGGGTCCACAGCAATGGTGACGTTGCATCACCTGCATCTGGGGGCATCAGACACACACACCTTGGACAGCTGCTGTCAATAAGCAGCAGGGATATGTCCCGCAAGCAACACCATGTCCCCTGGGTGTTCTGTCACCCACCCTCACCCTCAGTGTCTGTGTCACGCCCCACATCTCCCCCCTCACACACACCCTCTGTCTCTCACTGTCCCTCCCACCATCCCACTGTTGTGTTGTGGGGTGGTGGTGAGATGGGTGTGGGCAGACTGCAGCCACACAGTAATGCTGCTGATTGCTGCCCTATCTGTCAATGCATGTGGATGCCAGCTAGGCTCTGTTGATACTGCAGTGACACCTATGTGCAAACCTATTCCCACATATGTGTGGGACTGACTGCTGGTGGTGCGTTACCATGATGGATATGCCACAGGTAGCAGGAGGGTGGGAGCAGCAAGATGTGGCCCACCCAGGACATAGGCATCTGCGTGACAGACACAGTGACAGGTGGCAGGTGCTGACAGAAGACAACATTTGCATGTCCACAGGTGGAGGAACTGAGGAAGAAGGCTCGTGAACTACGACAGTTCCACATGCGGTATTTGGAACAGCTCAGCAGAGAGGGAGAGCACCACCACGATGGTGAGTATTGGAGGGCTATGCCACAGGTTAAAGTGTGCCATTGGACCAACTGCCTCTGGCCTGCCTTATCTGTACATATGTTATGTGCCACACATGGATGTGCCCTGATGTCTGTCACCCTTCACAGGTGGGGATGCCAGTGACGAGGAACCACACACCTCCACATACAGCTTCCGCAGGCCCAGCACACGCCGCACAAGGGGGGAGGATGAGCCCTTGGAGGAGAACCTGCAGCCCGACCAGCAGGGATCCGAGGAGGAGGGGACGGATGTGGTGGTGGTGGTGTCAGACGACGACATTGCGGAGGAGGAGGAGGATGTCACCCACCCTACCCCAAACGAAGGGGATGGAGAGGATGGGACATTGGGGGGTGCAGGGGAGAGGGCCACAGGGGGAAGGGGTGCTGACAGGGTGGGGGGAGGGGGGGCCTCTGTCTGGCCTGGGAGGGTGGAGGGAGTATCTGCAGGGAGGGGAGGAGGGTGGGAGGGGGGTGTGTGGGAACACAGCCCACCACAGGGCCATGGGGGCACCAGTCAGCCACTGCAGGGGTGGGCACAGCACGGGCGGCAGCGCATTCCTGTGCCATCCGGGGCTACTGTCACGGCTCATGCACATGCCAGCACACAGACAACAGGCAATGTGTGTCTGTGTGCTGGCAGGTGTATGCACGATGTCTTAGTGGCCCTGGATGACACACGGCGCGACATCCATGTGGTGTTCCATGCCCTGCAGTGCATGACCGGGGCTGTTCGGCAGGTGGCCACCGATGTGTTGCAGCTGGCATCCCGATGGCCACCTGCCGAACAGCGTCACAGGCACCAGCAATGTCACCTGTGACGCCCCCATGTGCCCTGTGTTGTGCAGTGTTTCCCCCCCCCCCCTTTTGGCATTTGATGTTGGGCATGTTGCCCGTTTACATATGTTGTTGAAATAAATGGTTTTAGTTTGTACTTTGCATCAATGGCCTTGTGATTGCCTCACACGCACACCATGTATGCAAGGATGGGATATGTCTATCCACCTTCCTGGGGATCAAACATTGGCATGGACACCATAACGGTAACAGCAACACATGAGGAGCTGTGTGATATCTATGTGGGCATGGCCATGGGACAGGTGTAGGCCCAGAGGATGTTGCCCTGCATATGTTCCCGAGACACAGTCATGTCACAGGGATGGGTCTGGTGGGACAGCAGTTGGTGTTGGACAGCAGCAATGTAAATATGCATGGCACACATGTGTGTCGCAGACACATGTATGCCATGTAGGTGTGGGACAGGCCTGTCAGCATTGCCAAGGACACACCCAATGGGCACACGTATGCCCCCATTGTGCACGGCTGACGGGGATGTAAATGGTGACTGTGCAGGAAATTGGTGCTGTAACCCCTGGGGCATGCCGACATATGCAAGTGGGCCCATGTGTACACCTGTGAGTTGTAGCCAAGGGTCAGTGACCACAGCATGTGCATGTCTGGAATGCCAGGTAATGGCATGTGTGCATTAATACCTGACAGTGTGACAATCCCTGCAACAATGGGCCTGGTCTCAGATCATCTGTCCATGGGCAGAGCATTCATGTGCACACAAACCTGAGCAATAAAGGGGACACACATTGGAGTGTAACTCTTTAATGTATGCTAGGGTACCCATGTTTGGTCTGCTCTATTTGCGACGCCGTCGCCTCACAGGTATGGCACCTGGCAATGGAGGTCCCCGTTCCCCTGGCGCCACCCGATCCTCTGGTGCCTGTAGCGGAGGTGGTGTTGGCGGTGGTGGTGGTGTCTGTGGTGGCGGTGGTGCCATCCTCACCAGCGCAGCCTCGATGCCCTCCATGGCCACACACATCCTCTGGTATGGCCGGTCACATATGCTCTGGTGCAGATGGACCATCTCCTGGATGAGACGTTCAGAGGATTGCCGCAGAGCTATGAGTTCCTGACGAATGCCTGTGTGGGGAGAAAATGGCCGTGTGAGAGCTACCCCTGCCAGGTATGACAGTAATACACAACAGGGTGGGACATGTCACACATGCTTTTCCCCTGCATGTTACGAACTGTAGTGGTCAGGTGCATATTTAACTGAATGGGGACATACCTCAAAGGTGTATGTTAGGCCACACACAGGACGTGCCCAATGTAAATGATGTGTGTGACAGGCACAGGGATACCCCATCTCAGCAGGCACAACACTGTCCAGCACATGTACAATATTCCCTGGGACACAGAGCAACAATATGTACATTGTGTGTGTGGCTGGAGGGTGCGCAGGTGATTGCAATGACACCTCGGGATACACATTTTGTAGGAGAGTTCAAATGCTAACAAACAGAACATGTGGGATGCAGAGTTAGGGGATACACACGGCATGGGCAGGTGATAGGTGCATTGCTCATGACTATGAGGGATGGGGTGTGAGCAGCAGATTCACACCCAGGACATGGGCCCGTCCACAACTGCACCATGCGTCTGTCAGATAAGGGTGTCACATCCCCCCAGGGGGAGACTCAAGTGGTCAGATAACAGTGCATGTAGACCCTATGAGGCATGTGCAGGGCTCACAATGCGTATGTTGATGACAGGATGTTCCATCACAGGGGTACAAACTGCACATTTGCCTAGACAGGTGTATGCTATGCATGCAACTGCTGGTGGCAGGCCATCGGGATGATTTCAGAGTCACACAAAGGGGGGGGGGGGCGGGGAAGGTAGCCCTGAATGTGCATGGTAGCAGGGGTGGCAGCAGAAGGCAGAGAGGGTAGGGCTAGGTGGCCAATTTCCCCAATGGAGAGAGGTAATACATGGAGTGAGGCAGGGATCAGTGTTGGGTCTGTTGCTCTATGACATATTCATAACTTACCTGCAAAAGGGACCTACGAGTGAGGCAATCAATTTGCACATGGGAAAAACACTTTTTAAGGTTGTCAGAATCCAAGCGGATTGTGTTAAATTGCAAGGGGATCTAGATATATTGGAAGATGGGGTATCCAAAAGGAAGATGAAATGTAATGTGGAGAGGTGCAAAGGTATGCACCAAAGAACATAACACTCGACGTATGGGTACATGATGCAAGGTTCCACATTGGGAAACACAACCCAGGAAAAAGATGTCGACATAATAGTTGATAACATGTTATAGCCCATTACGAACGTGTCAAGCAATAGGTCAAACCACCTTTATCACAACACGTATTATACAGACAGTAGAGGCCTATGGCCCGACACAGGCCGTATTCCTTTTTCCTCTGCAGGGGCAGGTTTATCAGGTTAAACACACGTCCACAGTGTGTTGGACAGGACCTGATCAACCAAAGGGACGCACCGGAGCCCCTCACCTCTCAATGTAGACAAACGCATTCTGCCATCCAAATATAATTAACCAGCAGTGCATCCACGCAAGGGGAAGCCTTGTTGTAACAATGTGAAAGTGGAAATGTGTTACAGGAAGGCCTCCCCTTGCACGGATGCACGACTGGTTAATTATATTCGGATAGCAGAAGGTGTTTGACTGCATTGAGAGGTGAAGGGCCCCGGTGCGTCCCTGTGGTTGAATAGGTCATTCTCAATACACTGTGAAGGTGTGGTTTGCCTAATAAGCCTGCCCCTGAAGAAGGACACGGACCACGGCCTGAGTCGGGCCATAGGCGCATAGTTTCTGGATAATACGTGTGGTGCTAAAGGTGGTTCATCCTATTGCTGTCCACGTTTTCCCTGGGCCCTGTACTGCATGTGGTACGTGCCTGCTGCTGGTACCTACTGTATGAGCAGAGACAGAACAGTCCATAGGTGTGTCTGGCCAAATCAAACAATGATGTGACGCGATATGTAGGTTAATGGGCATGTGTGGCATACCCTTTGGTCGCCTTGCACACAGTGTGTTGCACATACTGTACGCTGATGTGTCTCACACTGTTCGGTATTGTGCACACCGAGTGTGTGTTTGTGTAGTCACACACATTTACAGTCCTGGTAGAGTGTGCACACCTGTTAGTGTATGTACAAAGAACATAAGGGTTATCTGCGTGAACATTTTTGCCCACCCACCTTCACTGTCCCGATGTGACGAGGTGGCATGGGCCCGCAGCTCAGCTCTCAGAACATCCTCCCCGGTATCCCGTTGTGCTGGTGGTGCTGCGTCAGCTGTTCCTTCAGCCAAACGTTGTGTGGTGAGGCTTGTTGGAGGCTCAGTGTGCCCCTCCTGGGGACAAGGACTCACCCCCTGCAGCAGCACCTCTGCAGCCGCAGCATTTTCATGCCCCTCCATGTCAGATGCCTCCCACACCTTCACCTCCTCCTCCTCCTCCTCCTCCTCCTCCTCACGTGGCCGGACTGTGCTGTAGTCACCTGTATTGTAGACAGACACAGATCAAACACATATGTGTGTGCTGTACAGCTACATTTATGTGTGTGTTCAGGGGAAGGGATATGTCATGTTGTGGTTACCCTGCATGTGTGCTGCAAACAGGGCCCCCTACATACTCCTATACCTGTCTCACCACAACATGGACCTGTTCCAGGGGATCTGGTGTGTGTCAGAGCCCTGCACACCCTGTGTGTCCTCCGTGTTCCAATATATGCTCCCATGTGCATTTCACACGCAGTCCATCTCCCACCCCATCTGGCAGTGGCAGGTGCACACAGGGCTGCACATCACCAACAGGTACACCTTCATTGGCAGCCCCTGTTTGAGTGTGCATGCCATTGCGTAGTGCATATCCCCATGGGACATACTGTATATGCAGTGTTACATGTGTATGCCACATTCCGACAATGTGTGGAACTCGAACTGTACATGATAGTGGGACCATTGACAGGCACATGCAGCACTGTGCGTAGAGTATGTCAGATGCAACTTAACACGTCACGGGCAGATACTCCATGACAGTAGAGGTGAGGCGCGGCAGTGTCAGGGGTGTGGGTCAGGGTTACCAGTAACATCACCTGTCTAGAATGGTTCGGGAAGTGATGGGATGTGTGACACATGTTGTATGTGTCCCTGCAACCTGACAGTGGACCATGGGGACACACGCCACTACAAAGATATCTGCAACTGTGAGTGTCCACGACATATCCCAGTGGGAACATATGTCACCATACCAACACAGGCCGTGTATTGCTGCAAACACAGGGTCAGGGAATGGTTGACACATCTGCCCTTATGCCCTGGGAAGACGTGTATGACCACACCTGGCCAATGCAGTGTGTGCAACATGTGACAGGTAATCTCTGTTTACGCCATGCATTCCGTGGTGCCTGCTGTGATGCTACTCATAGCGCAACTAGAGACATACACCGTACTCTCACCATCAACCACAATTGTCGCATTTGTGCACATGTGATTGACCGTGCACATGTGCTACTGTGGTTTTGAGGGGTGTGGTAGCACAGTCACAGATTGTGTGCGTTTGCGGATGTGCATCACCTACACACATGGCATATCTGCTGGCGCCATATGCTGCATAGTTTCAGAGAACCCACCCTTTCAGATGATGCTTGACATGTGTGTGAGAGGTGTAGGTCCCCTCACATGTTGGGGTGGGGGCATCTCCTTCAAGGACGTCTCATTGACCATGCGGCTGACATCAGACCCTGGCCTATGTTGGCAATGTGACAGCTGTGTCACGCACAGCTAGTCCTGTGTTGCTCGGTGTATTCCATCTGGTGTTGATGTCATGCTGTGGCCTTAGAGGGGGGGGGCCGTGCCATGCTCATACACACACAGACACCATGTACCCAGATGGGGCTATGTTGGCAGGTGTGTCTCATGCAGGTGGATGCAGCCACCTATGTACTCAACACACAGAACACATGGCCAATCAGCTAGAACACCTCACCTCGGGGGTGGGGGACGGCTGGCCCAAATATCGGACACGGCACAGCAGGGGGCACACTGCGCTATGCAGAGCCAGCTGCTCACACAGAGCGGGACAGGGAGACACAGAGGAGGTGAGAGCAGAGGAGGGGGGAGGAAAACAACCTGGGGGCCATGACCTTGCCTCTGCTGCTGACACTATGACATAGAGGGGGAAACAATGCCGAGCAGCATTCGTAGTGGAGGTGATTCACCACAACACAGCATTTGCCTGGGATATTCAGGGCCCTAACATAACCATCTGAGAACAGGTGAGGTGTGGGGCACTGGGAGACACAGGGTTGATGGCTATGCTATGGAGGGCATAGCTAACCCGTGAGAAGGAGAGCAGAGTGGCCACATATGTAACAAGATATACCCCAGTACAAGGTACATGGTGTTTGTATTTGCTGTGTCACATCAAAATGCAGACAGGTAGTGTGAATGCTATTATCAGCAGCGGGCCTGAGTCAGGCATTATGAAGGCAGCTATCTGCTGTATGTCATGTGTTTTCCCAAACAGAGCTATTCACAACAGATAACTTGAGGATTTGCCCCGTAGGCCGGTGCGTGGGACACACCTGATCTATTTGGGGGAGTTATTATCCAGGAGGAATTAACGGCTCGTACATTTGAGACACGGTTCAGTGACACTCCACATACAGGTGACATGTGTCACCCACCACTTGATTACACAGACAGGTGGGGGAGGGGTTACAACAGTGTATGTCATAGATGTGCAAACAGAGCTGTGACCATCTGGTTCCATGATGTGTCGTCTGGCAAGCCTGACCTCCCCAATACGTTTGATGCACCTTTAGACAGTCCAGCTGTACTGCAAGCATAGTTACTCCTTAGACAGATCACATATCTCTTAGATGACGGTTAATCCCTACACAGAGATGGGTGCACTCAGGGGGATGTGATGAGGATGATGTACCCTTGGATCCCCCTTGGACAATGATTGTATTGCGGCAACAACGAACAGCAGAGCCTGTCTGATCAACGGAGATTGGTGAGGCATGGCCTGACTGTTCATGGCCATCCTAATATGTATGGTGTGTAGATAATGGCCTGCAGAGCATATGACAGTGGAGAGATAGGCTTTAGCGTGACTGGGTTACAGTACAGACACATTGTGGTTCATGCTCCAGTCATAACTTGATGTCTACATGTGTGTCACACAACGTAATGTCAGGGACAGTTTTGATGGGGATGTCTGTTTACTGCATTTGGGGGTAATGTTCCCCTTTGCCACTACTCTGTCTGAGCTACATTCCTTTGTGCTTGTTGCATCACACCAAGAGGTGGGAGGCATACATCAGCATGTCCATGACAGTCCCCGTCCTGCCTTAGCATTGCACCTTCACACATACAACCCCAAATCCAGGGCCCACCCCACCTCAGACCCTCAAGGCCATGGAGCCAGTGGTAGCACTGTGTGTATTTGTATGACAACATAGGGTATGATGGGGCAGTGCACACAACCTCTGATCCCTGCGTAGGTACATTATGGGCTGTGGAGATAGATATGGGTGTGCATTTGCAAAGGTGAGCTGGTTACACAATGTTACTATCAGGGAGGTGATGAGATGTGATGGGTATGCGTAACATACATACCTGCATGTGGATCTGCAGTGTCAAGCATCTCAGGCAGCCCATAGGTGTATACAGGTCCCAGGCGTTCCGCCAGCTGCTGCTCCAGGGGGCTGAGCATTGCTGGTAGGGGGCCCCTGCCACCTGTGCCCCTGGCATGGTGTTTATCGGCACACATGTGCTGACGCACACCTCTTTTGATATCTGAATATCTTTTCTTTAGGCTGTATATGTCCCGCAGGGGGCCCCCTACCTCAGCAACACCATGCCTGACCTCCTCCCAGACCGCCTGCCGTCCTGCTGTGCTGGTCCGTGAGCTAAGACGGCCAAACAGCACTCGTAGTTCTCCAGGACCATGGAGAGGAGGGGGTGGTTCTCAGCATCCGTAAATCTTATTGCCCTCCTCCGCAGGTTCTCAGGCATGGGTACCCTCTTCCTCTTCCCAGTGTGCCTGGTGGGAGCCAGCTGTGCAGGTGCTGATATCCCTGGTGCTGCCACTGGCTCCTCAGGGCCCTCAGGACCCACAGGCCCTTCTCCAGTGGCCCTGGTGGGGCCACCTCACCTGCACGCCCCGCACACACACCCTCCCGCACCCTCAGCCTCACACCCTCCCGCTCTCTATCCCTCTCTCTCTCTGTCCCTTCCTCCCTCGCCCTCGCCCAAACCCTCTCCCGAACCCTCTCTCGCGCGCGCTGTGTACCCCTCTCTCTCCCCCTCCCCCTCTGGCTCTGACTCCGCCTCTCCATCCCCCTCCACCCACCTCTCTGCACACCTGTCCCCTCCCCAACTCAACCGCACCAACCCCCTCTGGCCCTCCCCTACAAACACCCACTGAACAGACATCGCACACCTATGACCTTATCACACGGACACAACAAATGAAACTGTAACAGTAAACAGCACAGTACCCACAGAGACGTTCACACAATAACCAGGGGACTACGGATATGTGACAACAGATACGACCACAGGAAACAACTGATGACACAGATAACAGAAACCGAACTATCACTATGACACCTCTCAATACACAGCCTCTTCTAAGACACATCCCGCCCACTCCTCAGTTCAAACCCTCAACTTTTACCTTGTGTTTCCGTTGTCCCTTTGTTATACCTTTTTTTTTGCGGCGCGCACATTTGCGCATGTGCAACTGTGCGACGGGCGCCTGACGTTGTTGGGCGGCGCCGATATCCAATTGCTGCATGGGCGTGCCAGTGTAGGCTTGTCTTTGTTTTGTGCGCGACACGCAAATGATACTCTTAGCGCAATGTGCATTTCTAGGCGAGCCATCATGAAGTTCCAGGGCAAATGCCTTACGCCCTGCTTAACGGGCTCCCGCCGCACACGAAGACGCTCGTGCAATTGCCACTCAGTTGGCACATGCGCATTCTCGCTAATCACAACACAACTCACTGCGCTGCCAAAACAGTTTGCCACTGCGCGGCAACCACCGCCAGTTCGCCCATGCTTAACGTCCTGCAGATGCGCAGGATAATGCACATGTTCGCCTCGCTACAAGCGTCGCAATCACCCAACAGCCAGTTGTGGTGGGTTGTGTTGGTGTGTTGGATGCGCACAGTACGTGACATACCAGTCACCCTGTGTTTAAATTGCTTCTGCAGATTGTGGAGACATTGGAGGGTGTTTCGTAGGCGCGGCGAGGTGTTGGTGTGTTGTGAAACTGAGAGCAAAGGTGTATGACAGGTCTGTTTTGTGAGTTTTTTGTTTTGACTGTGTTTTTCTTTCGTGGTTGGTACGGTGTCCAGTGTTTGGGAACGTGTGGTGTGTGGGTTCGTGCGCGTGTGTGTGTGTCGGCCTTGTGTGTGTCGGTGTCGTGTGTCTGTGTGTCTGTGCTTGTGTAAGACACACAGGGGTGTTTTAGGTCTGACATAATATTTTGTTGTCATGGTGCCCCCGGGAGACATGGGCAGAAGTTTCTGCGCGTTGCCGGACAGGGGAAGATGATGCCCATGGGGCTGAGGAACAGGGCAATGGGTGTAGACCCGCAAGCAACTCAGACCTGCACTGCTGTGGAGGGCGTCCAGAGAGGTGCTGGGCATGAGAGGTGGCAGCAGGACCGGGCAGTGCTGAAGGGGGGCAGGCTCTTCAGACGCGCCTCTACAGGCCCAGGGCCCAGCTCCAGGGCATGCTAGTGAGGACCAAGGTACTCTCCCTTTACCGGACTGAGCACAAGGTGCTATTAGGGGGCTCTATGAGGATCTGAGACCTGACCTCGAGCCCCTGACTGACCGGTCCCATGCCATAACAGGTGTTTAGTCAGGCTCCTTGCTGGCGTTACATTTCTTGCGCCTCTGGCTGTTTCCAGACCTCTGTGGCCGCAGTGGGTGGCATGAGCCGCCCCACCTCCCTCACGCTGTTCTCCACCAAGTACTGCGTGCTATGTGCAGTTCCGGGGCCGGGTGGGGAATTACAATAGGCCTTCCTCACACAGGTTAGGAAACATTGTGGGGAGGAACCCATGAACTCAGGGCCTTTTGAGGCATTTAGCTGGGATAACCAAACACGTGATGGGAGGCTAGTTGATTGACACACATGTTTGGCCCTGGTCACGCCAAGAGGACAGGGAGGTGGTGTTTTTCGCAACCGCAAACAATAACCATTCCCTGAATGTTCAGGTTGTATGTGATGCTAATCTGCATATTCTGAATGTGGTCCACACGGTTGCCCAGGGTCCCACCCATGACTCCTATATCCTGCATCGCTTCAGCACTAACTTCAGGGAATTTGAGGTAGGGACAGTATGGTGACTGCATATTGCTGGGGTGAGTATTGGACCGTTAAATATATGTCATGATGCCATATATGGGACCTGTTTGTTGTGCCATCCTCTCATGTGAGTGCAGAGTTTGCTCTCTGTGGCATTGTGACACTGAGCAAACATTCAGCAGTGTGACTATATGATAGGGTTTACATTGTTGGGGGACTTTAAGACCTCGTTTTACCAGGGGCCATAATTGGCCATTTCACAGCCATATTACGGACATATGTGCAATTTATATGCTGGTGTTTGGTAGTGGAAAATATGCACATATTCTGACGTTGTGTGCTGGGTTGTGTATTACGAAGGGATGTGTATGTCATCTATG